>CM034395.1:7298378-8766712 GCA_019925095.2 Dendrolimus kikuchii | reverse complement strand
TACGAACGTTTCCAAAGAAAGATTATGAGACCCTTCTTAAATAAACCCATGTGTAGCGCTTGAGGAAACCTCGGCGGGAAGTTTTCTCTTAATTGTTATTTAACCCGGAATAAACGTTATGGAGAACTGTTGCGTAGTTGAACGTAGTAACTCAAGGACATTGGGGCAGGGGTTGGCCAGCGGTACGGTCGTGGGAGTGGTTGGAACCAAATGAAATACTTTTCCGGAATACACCTCGCTATAAAGAGGATATTTTAGGAAAGACTCGAATGATATATCTAGCTGATGACTCAAATTTGGAATTTAGTAGCCCATAGTGACATGGAAGAATAATACTATTGTAAGGGCCGATTTTTCAATCATCAGATAGATAATCAGATAGGGTTTATTCGACAGATAATATAAAATTGAATTTTTCAATCGTCAGTTAGGCTTTATCTGACGAATAACTGGATTCCCTGAGGAATAACTTTATCGCTTTGAGGGATAGATAATCGTTATCAACTGATAATTTCTAAACAAAACTATTGACTTTAACAGTTTAGTAATTAGTAGGTATATTCAGTTTTGTTTCTAGATATTGCATAATTACGAAAATTAAATATGACATTATGATGAATATTTTTCACAGTATACAGGTGAATTGACAATTGGATAAGAAACTCTTACAAATGACTTCATCAATCCATTTAAGAGGAAAATCAGAATTGTAAGATCAACGACAGAACATTTCACTAGGTGGGATTCAAAAGAATTCCATTGTCGATTCCGACTTTCAAAAGGGTCTGTGCAATATTTACTGCCTATGATCATAGGTAAAATGAAACACAAAACAGAAAGTTAAGTAATAAGGCTAGGCAGATGAAATAATTCCCCAGTTTCTAGTGCTAAAATTGTCTGCCCTAATTCTATTCCTCAAATAAAAATAATTTGCCAAAGTCGCGCTAAAATCCCCAATCTGGAGACCCTGACTAACATTGTCATTTTTATCGAATTTGACGATTGATATATATGGAAATAGGCTGTCTTGCTCTAACGTGTGTTTAATCAGCATATTTGTTTCGCCTCCCTGTAGTTAGCTTTGTCTCAACCAATTAGATCATCGTAAGTTAAATATCAATTCAAAAATCCATAGCCAGCTATTGAACAGATAAACAGTCTGATAACTATATACCTTAGGCAGTTATTAAACAATTTATCTGACTTATGAAAAATGTTCCCTAATGTATATAGTATAAACATGTTTATGACTGATTAAACATTATAAAATCGACATAAATTAAAATATACAATTAGTTTATCTTACAGCTTAAAAAAGTACAAGTACAAGTAATAAATAGATTCGTAGTCACTGTCAGTTGGGAACGTTTCCAAAACGCTGGCCGCGTTGGATGGCAACGCTTATGCGTTGTACAAAATACAGTATTTTGTACAACAATACTTTTAATTACGTAAGACTTCTACCAACCGTGTAGATACGTCTCGATAAAGGCGATCAGCTTCTGGACCCCATGGCCCATAGTTAAAAGTATATCATCAGCTTATTAGAATCTAGATAGTCATTAAATCAACAAATGCCAGCATAATTATAAGGCGTAGTTCGATCAGAATAACTTAATAAAAAACCTGTGTTACCAGTTTTTTTTTTTATTTGCAACGCGTATTGAAAACTGGGCAGTTGGATATTGTTAAAACACATCGAGGGGCGTACTCACTTTTAATTTTATACTATGTTCATTGCTATACATCCGGATGTTCCCGGACATGTCCGGTAACATAAGTATCCACCGGGGGCATGTGGAAGTTACTTCAAATATCCAATTCATAATTAAGCACAATTCTACTTATAGTCTTAAGGGATTATAAGTAAAATTCGCATTCATATTATGTATAAATGCGAAAGTAACTTTGTCCATCTTTCTGTCCGTCTGTCTGTTCTGTTTTCACGGAAAAACTACTGGACCGATTTGGCTAAACTTAGTGTATGTATATTTTCGATGCCCACGATGAACATAGGATACTTTTTATCCCGAAAAATGGGATAGTTTCCGGGATAAAAATATATTTGTCTCTCTGTTTGTTATGGCACCACGACTGAGTCTGTGACCGACTCCGAGGAGTCAGCATCCGAGATCACTTTAGAAGAGATCGAATGGTCGATAAGAAGTCTGAAAAATGGAAAGGCAGCAGGAATCGATAGTGTGGCTGCTGAGATGATCAAATATGGTGGAACCTGCGTCCGGGACGCTTTCCTGTCCTTATGCAACTTGTGCTGGAGGACGGGAATCAGGAATCTAAAGTGTATGCGAAGATTATTGAAAAGAGAATGAGAGTGGTATCCGATGGATTACTGTGGGATGGACAAGGTGGCTTCAGAAATGGAAGGGGATGTATGGATCAAGTTTTCTCGCTCCGCAATATCGTAGAGAAGCTGTTGGCTATGGGCCGGAAGGTTTTCTGCGGTTTTGTGGATCTAGAGAAAGCATTTGACAGGGTTGTGCGGAAGGACCTCTGGGACATATTGCCCGGATATGGGATTAATGGCCAATTGATGCGTGCTGTGCAGTCCACTTATGAGGACTGTATGGCATGCGTGCGGGTGGATGGCAGCCTGTCGCCCTGGTTTGACGTCAATATTGGCGTCCGCCAGGGCTGCGTGCTGTCGGCTTTGCTGTTCATCCTATATCTGGACGATTGTGTCCAGAGAATAAAATTGATGGATGTTGCGGTGCGGATGAGT
The DNA here is from genome assembly GCA_019925095.2 of Dendrolimus kikuchii. NCBI lineage: Eukaryota > Metazoa > Arthropoda > Insecta > Lepidoptera > Lasiocampidae > Dendrolimus > Dendrolimus kikuchii. Next base: position 8,763,972 of record CM034395.1, on the reverse strand, counting down.
GATCTAGTTGTAAGCACCTTGCTTTATGCGGATGATGCCGTGCTTTTAGCCGAATCGCCATCAAAACTGCAAGCACTAATCACAATGATGAAAGATGACTGTCAGGCGAGAGGCTTACATTTGAATGTGAAGAAAACCAAGGTTATGGTGTTTGAAAGAGAAGAAACCAGAACGAATGCAAGGATAATGGTCGATGATGTTATGCTGGAGCAAGTGAGTGAGTTTGTATATCTTGGATGTGCTTTTAGCAGGGATGGAAGGTACACCGCTGATATAGAAAGAAGAGTGAATTTGGGGAATAGGGTGAATGGAGTGTTAGATAAACTTCTAGGCGCTAAGAACCTCAGCCAGAAGGCCCAGCTTGCCATACACAACGCGGTTCTGGTACCTACGCTCACGTATGGAAGCGAGAGTTGGGTATGGAAGAGAGAGCATGAAAGTAGAGTAAACGCGGTCGAGATGCGAGCACTGCGCAAAATCTGCGGAGTGACGCTCGCGGACCGCGTTTGTAATACCGAAGTAAGAAAGAGAGTTGGTCTTAAAGAGAGTGTCGGGGTGAAGGTAAGGAAAGGAATGCTCCGGTGGTTCGGGCATGTGGAAAGAATGCATGATGAAAGAATGACTAAACAGATATACAATGCAAAAGTGGATGGATGCAGAAGTCGTGGAAGGCCACGACACACCTTCCATGATCAAATTGATCGTGTACTAGCGGAAGGTGATGTCAGGAGCCTTAAGAACAGACGAGCGTGCATGACAAGAGTTATGAATGTCAAAGAAGCAAGTGAGGTGTGTAAGAACAAGCCTAAATGGCGCTCTGTTGTTCGTGCCTACCCCACAAGGGAACTGGCGTGAAGTTATGTATGTATGTATGTTTGTTATGCTTTTAAGAAAAAACTGCTGGACCGATTTGGCTGAAATTCGGTATATATGTAATTTTGATACCGAAAGTGGACGAGGGATACTTTTTATCCCTTATAATAGGATAGATTTTGGGATAGATTTATATAAAGGTTACCAAAATGTAGGATAGGTTTTTGTGATTTGCCATTGTCGTCATTTCTGGGTCATCTTTGTCATTTTTGTTCTTTGTCCTTTTTGTCCTTTTTTGTCTTTTTTGTCATTTATGTAGTTTTCATAGATACATAAATAAAACTCAGACGGTTTGAGATAAAGGATGAAAGTTTGGATGAGACCAATCATTTCTCAAGTTTATAGATATAAAAATTCATCGTCTATAAAAATGCGATAGTAGCTCGATATGTCTTTCTGATAAGCTTTCACGGAAAACTACTAGGATCAGTTTTGATGTACATACATACATACATAACTTCACGCCAGTTCCCTTGCGGGGTAGGCACGAACAACAGATTGCCATTTAGGCTTATTCTTACACACCTCACTTGCCTCTTTGACATTCATAACTCTTGTGATGCAAGCTCGTCTGTTCTTAAGGCTCCTGACATCACCTTCTGCTAGTACACGATCGATTTGATCATGGAAGGTGTGTCGTGGCCTTCCACGACTTCTGCATCCATCTACTTTTGCATTGTATATCTGTTTAGTCATTCTTTCATCATGCATTCTTTCCACATGCCCGAACCACCGGAGCATTCCTTTCCTTACCTTCACCCCGACGCTCTCTTTCAGACCAACTCTCTTTCTTACTTCGGTATTACGAACGCGGTCCGCGAGCGTCACTCCGCAGATTTTGCGCAGTGCTCGCATCTCGACCGCGTTTACTACTTTCAGTTTTGATGTAATTTTGTTTAAATGTAATTTTAATACCAAAAATGGACATAAATACTTTTCATGCCGGGATATGGGATAGTTTGCGATATAAAATGAAATTAGTCTTCCGACTACAAATACTACTAACATAAAAAATATATTAGAATATAACCTGTATTAACGCCGTCTCTTTATACAAGAAGTACGCACTAGAGGTTGACCCGCGGCTCAGCCCCGGGGTAAATTCTAGTACAGTTTAAGTTGAGTTTCCTTCATTGTAATAGTTTATATTTATTATGTTTAAGGAAATCGGTATTATGACGGTCGCCTGCCAATACATTTTAATAATATAATTTATATTCGTAATAATTTGAGTGCCTACAAGCAGTATAAGGATGTTCACAATTTCAACACCAGGCATTGTAATAGATTGATATTGCCATCTTTTAGATTACAAAAAGTACTGTCCTCTTTCTTGGGGATTGGTATACTCTTCTTCAATAAGATTCCGAGTGAAATGTTTGATCTGCCTTTCACTAAATTTAAAACCAAATTAAAAAGTATCTTGCTAAAAAAGGGATACTATACTATTGACGAATACTTAAATGACAAAACTTCATTTACATAGCAGCTCGCTCCAACTTCTTATACTATATTTTGTATAACGTTTTTATCTTGCCAAATTTATGGAGATATATTGATTTTAGTAAGTCATGTCATTATTACAACTAACAATATTTTTCTTTCATTTTAGTATGTATGCATTGTTTGCTACAACTCCATTAATTCTTCAAAAAGTAATTCTGTAACATACTTCTGTATAAAACTTATAAAAGAAGAACTTGAGATATACATAGAATAAGAAATATAAAGAAAAACAATTTTTAGCTAGACGTGTTGCTGGGGAGTTTCTTGCCGCTTCTTCTATTAATAATATAATAACACGTTGCGAAGCGGTGTACATAGAATAGGAAGTAAAATTAAATTTGAACTTATATTGTGTTTTCCAGAGGAACTTACTTTGAATAAAAACTTTTGAATTTAAATTTGAATATAGTTATAATGTGTTATATATTAGAATATTACTTTAAGCTAGAGTTATATTATAATAGAGGACAATTTTCTTTTAAAGGAGTCTTTTATTTTTTTATTCTCAAATTACATTTTTTATTTTCAAGTTTCTTTTTCATTTTTAAATTTCATTACTATTCTCGAAATTATTATTTTTTTTCTAATTTAATTTTTTTATTTTCAGATTTCATATTTTTATAATTTACCAGGACAAGCCCGTGACTTTGTCCACGCTTGAAGCACAATTCCCGCGGGATACCCGGGATAAAAAGTGGCGCAAAATTTAAGTCTAAGAATTTGCCGTCGATTAGTGAAAACCGCATCGAAATCGGCCGAGTAGTTTTACTTCTGACTGACTCCTGAACAAACAGAGAAACCGACAAATAAACAAGAAATCTAAAAAAATTACATCGTGTTCGCTGTAGTTTATATAGTATATTCCAATTTTTAGAAGCTTTAATGTACAGACGCCATGTTAAGAATTTTATATTATTTATTTTCAAATTTCATATTTTTATTTTCAAATTTCACATTTTTATTCTCAGATTTCACATTTTTATTCTCAGATTTCGTCAGTCATGACCTGATGAGTAGATCCCAGAGAAATCGAGAGCAACCCTCGAACATTATAGGCAAGTACAAAGTGCTTCATGTTTTTTTTAAAGCTATTCAAGTATTTGCGTAAATTAAATAGTAGAAAATAAGAAAAAAAGTCGGTGCCAAGTAAAACATAATGCAAAATGAACCGACTTCAAGATGTAGAAAATATTTATTTTTTGATTTTTAGTTACTTTCGAAGTCGGTTTTGTTTTGATAAAAAAATTTTTTGGTTATAACATGGTTTTAATTTTATTTAAGATAGTAATCCCTATAATAATAATAAGAAAATAAACCCGCAGGGGGGCTTTGTGGCAAAGTCTTAGGTGAGTAGCGACATCTCGGACCTGACTCCGGGGGCCAAGTCAAGGCCTCCGTGCAAGGCGAGCACGGAGTGGAGATCGCTAGAGCTAAGACTCAAGCTCCATGGGTGGAAGTGATAAGTAGCTTAACGTCGGAAGTGGCCTCGGTGAACCTGCAGCTCACCTCTCGACACCCCTTAGCCACTCATACCCATGTTGTACGGCAATTTTAGGGGCCCATGCAGTGAGTGGCGAGTCACCATCTTCCCATTTTTTTCATGTTCCTTAAACATTGCGACGGGCAGACGTCATAGTCCCCATAGTCTCAGATCCCCAGTTCAACTAACAGTTCACCCCAATAGGCCGGTATTTATTGTTCTCATTTCCTACAATAGTCCTACACTGACCGAGGCTTGTCTTTGGGTGCATTTTGATGTGGTGTAGACACGAATAATGGCCGGTCAGTGTCACGCCACATTTACATTAAATTTATCAAGGGGCCTCTACGTGTTGGCCTTCCCGTGGCCCCACGCAAGCCCTCCAAAAGTCCGGGCCGTTTTTGTGGTGCGTGGTCGTGAAAGGCATACAGTTATAATAAGAAAATAATACACGCAGGGTGTTCTGTGGCGAAAGTACACCTCAATATCTAACTCCGTGGGGTCTTGGTCCGTGGGGAACGAAAACCTCAGACTCCGTGCTTGTGTTAGCCAGCTAGCAGTGGGTAGGAGTCCCAAGACTTAAACTCCGGGGGTAGATGTATTAATGGCATAAATCCGGGAATAGACCCAGTGAACTCCTTAACTACTGACACCCATAATACTCCTCGCTGCTGTAGACGAATGAGTGGCGATTTACAATTTGCCCATGTTATGAGGGGCGGAGTTACAATTTGCCCATTTTATCCATGTTATTTAAGCATTGCGACGGGCAGGCACCATAGTTCCTCTCAATACCAGATACCCAGCTCCTTTAGCAATTCATGACTTTTACGATGAATTGCTACAGACTACTTTTATGGTAGGTAGGTACCAAAAAAATGGGCTTTTGCCCAGCTCTTTCTGATCACGTGTCTTGCCATAGTCCCACACTGACTGGAGTTTGTCTTTGAGTGTATTTCTATAGTGCATACAGGGGTAATCGCCGGGCAGTATCATGTAATAAAAATATTTTGATAAAATTGACGAAAGTGTCTCTACATGACGGCATTTCTATGGCCCCACACCAAAAATTCGAGCCATTCTAATTACCCGTGGTCTGAAACGTATACAAGTAAAAAATATCGTAATTATCACTTCATCAGTTTAACATTGCATAACCGACATGCAAATGTACATTTTTAAAGAAGTAACGTAATAACTTAGTAAGTACTAATCAGTAGCGCTAGATCTAATCTTAACATTATAAAACTCAAAATTTAGCATTACACCTAACTATATAAAACAAATCATTTGAAAGTCTCCTCCCGTCAACAAACTTCAAATTCTTTCAACGCCTACGCATTTTCGACTAGATCTAAATACAACGTATAGGTAGTTTTCGTACCTGTTTATACCTAGTTAAGAATTCAAGTGGCTTGCGGTCTAGAATCTACACTAGTAAAAATGGGCGCGCAAAAGTTCTGCGCAATAGATTAGTTTGAATATAATGGTTGTAAGTAAATAAAGTTATGCAATAGGTACATATAATATGCGTAATAAACGCTAATAGAATTAGGTGCCTACTCATAATTATCCCTTATTTCCACGTGTGTTACGATATAGAATCCAATATTTTTATAAACAAAACAAGCGTGGCATGCAGTAATGACCGCCGGGCGCTCCCACACGCGACGCCACCACGCACGACTGCATTTGTGTGCGAATTTATCAAGGACACCATGGCCACACATAAGTTTAATCACTAAGATAATTATGTTATGTAAAGAATTTGAGAGCAATATTACGTGAACGAGCTGGGCCCGAATGTTAGCCATCCGTTAGATATGGCGAATAGTAGAATTATAGAATACGGCCGAGATGGCGTCCGAGCGTCCAAGCGCCGAGCGTCGGTCATACGGCGACGCCACTTCTCCATATCAGCGCCCTCCGCCGCCCGCGCCTCTCCTCTCAGCCACGGCGCCCGCCGAGCGGAATTTGCACGAGCGGCGCTCCTCGCGACGGCGAGTCGGCGACGCGGTTCAGTGTACGTGCGACCGCTCGCGGCCGAGGACGATTTGCCGCGCCACGCGTACCACGCTCTGCTTATTACGCAGTTACGGCCATCGCCGACCGCGTGGACAATCGCGAACAACTTCAAGTGTCTCTCCGCCCTTCGCGTGAGGCCAGACGGCGGTAAGATAACGAGCCGCAGAGCCCGCGAAAGACCCAGTGATAACTCTTATCAGTGTGGAAAAGTTCTCAAGTGCAAACCGAGTTCGGAAGGACACCCGAATTTGCGCATCGGTCGTATCTTCGGGACCTTTGCCGACAGTGACGATCGTAGGCGATACGATACTCCGTTTCGGACCGATTCGAGCCACGTTACAAGGTTATCGCGCCTCTAGTCCGCCTGTGATGAATTGGAAAATCGGCGCGTAGTCGCTCACGTGGTGTGTGCCCCGCCCCCGCCTCCGCCTCGCCCGCGCTTATATTTAGCGAAAATCGCCTCTCGGGAGCGATCCGACGAGCCGACGGCGACGCTCCCCGCGCACATCGCTGTTTATGAACATTAGTGAGACGGCACATGTTATTGGCTTCGAATAACAGAGGCGATAAGGAGAAGATAGATAACCCCTCGGTTCGCAGTCCGAGTACGACTATTCTGGAAATAGAAAGAAATCTGTGAAATGAGCGCACTGAGATGGTAACGACCGGCTGCGGCACGCGCCGGTGAGCGCTCACCATCGACATACCTATCATAAAAATTCCACTGTTCGAGACAAGAGGCGATATGTCTATTCAGGGGGGCGGTGGGTACCAGAGCCCATGGTCGTCGCAAACTGGGCTCACGGAGCTGGAGGGGCCGATGGGCGAGCTGGAGCCGCTCGGCGAGCTGGCCGAGGTGGGCTTCGAGCCACAGACGCGGGCGCGTTCAAACACGTGGCCGCTGCCCAGGCCCGACAACTATGTGGACCCATCAGACGACGCCGGCTCCAAGAAGAACTCCAATCAAAACCTCTCGGGTAAATATCTATGGCTGACACACCGCCGATAGTGCAGGTCGGTCGGCCGCACTATCAACACTTACAGTGGCGGCTATTTAGGTCGCCTTACTACGTAGACCGATTGTCGACCAGTCTGGCTACTGTACGTGTATGGCTCCAATAAAAAAGTAATGTTCAAGTAGGCATGTCATAATTTATGTGATAAGGAAATAATCTAAAACAATTGCTTAATTAGATACTACCCATTGGATAGGTACGAGGAATTCATATTAATTAAATTACGCATAACTACAAAATTATTCTAAACGGAGGGCTCAGAGCAATTTTGTTTACTAAAAAGTGCTAAGCTAATTGGAGTTATCTAATTAAATAAATTTTATTTTAATTAAACGCTTAATCAAATCTGATTTAAAAAGGCATGTTCGAAATATTTTACAGTACTATAAAATTAATTAGTATAATATTCAAACGTACATGGAACAAATGTGCAACTTGTTGCAAACATTCAACCATGTGTTCACAACAACAATACATTACGAAATAACATATGCCTACTTTATTTATTAATATGGAGTTATTCTGAACTCATGTTAAAAAAATTATTGTAGGTATATGATTTTTTATCCAATGAATATGTGGGTAGGTAGGTATACATTAGAGAAATTACTTAAGATTGCTGATAAATGAGATGAAACGTAAATATTCTTAATTATTGTGACATACATACATTTCATCCGTGTAGGAACGGAGAAAGAATACAATTTCCTGCGGCTGGGCGGCCTGTCGTAAGAGGCGACTTAACAACCCACAGCCAGGTGATAGGGCATTTGCCCGACTGGATGGCTACCACCCCTGGTCTAAAGTATGCCGCTATAACAACCTTGTGTTGTGTTCCGGCATTAGTGACTAGGTTCCAGTCTCCATTAAGAGAGCAGCAGCGCATTTGTAACAACTTTGATGTTGCAAATGTCCATAGGCGATGGTTACCGCTTTCCATCAAGTGGGCCGTCTGCCTGTCTGCTGATCTCCTGCAATAAAAAAAAACATACCTAATAGATGATCTGAATATATACTTACATATTATGTATCGAATAAATAAATTATGGCAAATAAATCGGCGAAGCACGCAAAATTAGCGTTCCGAAGAGCTATCACTCTTTTTACCATTCCGCTATGGAATCTAAACATAATTAATCAAAAATATTCTCATGTATCAAATCTGATCAAGGGATCTGTTTAAACAAAATATGGAAAGTATTTTTTAAACTCTACCGGACTTTTTTTAATATCTCACCTAATAAATGCATTTGCTCCATCTGAGATAATAGTGTTAGTGATTGTGACGCGCAGATGTAGCCAAAGGCTTAATTCTTTATTTTAGATGCCACATTCTTAATGACACTAAATATTGAAACATAAAGTATGTATAAATGTATATATACACTAATGTACCTAAACATCAGTATAACACCTTATATAAAATGCGTCTATACCCTAACCATCTATTGTTGACTTACAGCGTCCATAAAGTTGCAAACAAATTAAAGGAACTGAAACAATCAAATCTGGGTAATGCATTCACAGAAATCATCATGAATAAATTAGAATAGGATAATATTTTTTTGCACATAAAACATCATATCATTTACATAGTTACAATACTTCAAATACATACATAAAATGTACAAACGACGCTCCTGTCTATACTAGCAATTTTCTTCCAGAAAAACCAGCGTATTTATAATTCTGTATTTAATTAACATGAATAAAAATAATGTTCAATTACATTTTTGTGTCATTAATTCATTATATTCGAAACTATATAAACTCTTTCAAATTAAAGGTATGCTCTATTACTTTTATTAGCCACTGAAGCCGACACTTAAACACGTTTAGGCTACCAGAGGATGATTTTTTGTAATAGTTGTTTTTGTTACTTTCTTACTATAATACAGAACAGTCCAGATTTAATTAATGGAGATTAATTTATAAAGGTAATAATCAAACTTTTTTTTAAGACTTAACGCCACAGTCGTTATTAAAAAGCATTTCAACCTTGTTTACCATCGTCTATTAATTAATTTAACCTATTAAATAAACAATGTAGCGAAATAAATGCAATATATTTACAACAATAAATGTTTTGAATATAATCTATAAAAAATAGAATACGAATGTCATTGATTAGAAACGGTTGTAACTTTTAATTAATTTTAGGGAAATAAACATTTCTACGTCACTTTCACTACTAAAAAACAGGTATAGGTTATATCAAATTGATCGTGTACTAGCAGAAGGTGATGTCAGGAGCCTTAAGAACAGACGAGCTTGCATGACAAGAGTTATGAATGTCAAAGAGGCAAGTGAGGTGTGTAAGAATAAGCCTAAATGGCACTCTGTTGTTCGTGCCTACCCCGCAAGGGAGCTGGCGTGAAGTTATGTATGTATGTATAGGTTATAATTATTCAAGATGGAAATAATATAATATGATAATATATATAACATATTTTAAATGTTAAGTTTGTAATTACAAAAATTATGAAACCGTTTTTTTTGTGACGACGGAAATACTATTGAATGTAAATCTTGTGACGTCAAGTATAAGACTAATATTATTTTCAAGGCATTTTAGTTTACAACCGAGCAGACTAAAAAGGTTACTTAACATACTTACACGAATAATTTTAGGTAGTTCAAAGAAATAAGTACATATATTTAGAAAATATAAATATAAATATTATATAATTATGCTTGTCTTAGCAATGTGCTTTATCTGACTTACAGACAGGGCTTTTTTATGGGGGCACGCAGTGCCCTTAAAGGAAACTTCGAAAATATCGAAAAATTGCAATAAGAACTGAAAGAATGAAAGAATTTGAACAAAAATGAATAAAAATAATTTTGGTAACCTTTACAAAAAAAAAGATTTTTTAATAGGTCGGAATTACCCAAATACAAAATATAATCTATCTTTCCTGAGCAGTTACCGCGTCACCTCATACGAAATGTGCGATGCTGTTCTAGAGCTGAGTTTAGATTTGCAAAATCGTGATATAAGCTTAATGAGTGCTAATCACAAAATTTAAAATGTGGTTCAAATATTTGGACAAACAATAACTGAACTTGGTACGTACTATGAAAAGGCTTTGGAAGCGGTGAATAAACTGTCATTTTTTGGAGTGGAGCTACAAATAAAAAATTATAGACGTACAACTTTCGAGAATTAGCGGGCCCCCAAAAAAGAAATGACAAAAAAAGGCCTGCTTACAGATAAAAAAATGTGCGTTGTGTGTGTGTTAAAAATGTAAAGAATTTGGAGAGCCGTTTGCGGCCTACATATGAAAATAGACTACATGGAAATCTTAACCTTAACAAACATAGATTCAACTGGGCGCTACAACACTGACGTTCCGTACGCCTCTACATTGTACTAATCTTGTTATAACGGGTTTTAAAATTAAAAAATTAATCGCGATGCACGAGTCGGATTCACGCAATTCGATGTGTATGCGACTCCTTCCTTCTCAAATATTTATTAATAACTATGATATGCCCGCTGCCTCGTCCACGCTTGACTTGAAATTCCCGCGGGTTTCTCGAGGCACGAAGTACCACAGCATTTAAAAAATAATGTAAGCTATCTTTTTAATAAAAACTGTGTCGGAATTAGCTATTTTTATGCACCCGAACAACTTCAAACCAATCCCAGAAAAATTTCCGCGGGATTCCCAGGATAAAAAGTAACGGAGATTCTAAGCCTAAGAATTGGCTAGCAAAATCCGCGTCGAAATGGGCCGGGTAGTTTTTACGTGAACCACGAATAAACAGACAATCAGACAAGAAATCTAAAAAAATTGCATCGTTTTCTCCGTCGTTTACATTATCTATTCCAGTTCTTTTTTTGTAATAGCTTCATTGCACAGACACGGCATGTTTAAAAAGGGTATAGCAGGGTTTCTAAGTAAAAACTGTCCCCGTGGCGTTTTCTACTTTTATTTTTACTTTTATTTGTAATGTATTATTTTTGAAGAAAACTATAGAAAGTTATTATTTTAACGTCGTTACAACGAGGTATGTGTTTTGAGTTAAAAATCAAAAGAATATCAAGAACACAAGGTTATGGAAAAATAAGTTTTAATTTTTTTTTGACGATGTTCCACTACTTCCAAAAAAATGAAAATGAGTAGATAGGATTGTAAAACACACATTCTGAAAAAAAAAAATTGTGATAGATATTTTTCAAAAACTCGAGATAAAAAATATTTTAGTTTTTTTTTTTTTTTTAAATCGGCTTTTCGTACGGAAATTACAACAAAAATATTGTTTCAAGCTTTTTGCTTCCAAGTATTGAAAAATATTCGCCTTGAGTTAATTTGTAATTGCACTATTGAAAAAAAAAACGGAATAATAGTTTTTTTTTGAACTCGAGAAATACTTAAGATAAAACGCTTAAAATAAGGGTGAATTATTTTTATTTTATAACAAAACGATCCCCATAGTAAAAGTAGAAAACGCCGCGGGGGCAGTTTTAACTTAGAAACCCTGCTATACCCTTTATAATATTATATAGTAAATACAATAAATTTAGTTATTAGAAACTTAATAATAACAGGTATAGATGCTAGCTTATGTATTAAGCGCTGTAACAGTGCAAAATCAACAAAGTACAAAAACAACAATACAACGATAGTCGACTATGTACATATAACTTGTATAGTCAAAGAAGAAAGTGCTATAACTGTTTTGACAACAAAACGTAGTTAACGACATTTTTATTAATGGCCGGTTCCTATATAGTACTATTCATTCACACAATTCGATTCGATTCGGTCAATTCGATCGATGGTAAGACAAGTGGCTTGCCTTTTCAGTGCCAGTTTTTAAGAATCTGCCTAAATTGTGTTCTCTGTGTCGCTCACGTATTACCACATTTTTGAAAATACAAATTCATAAAATTTACATACGGGAAATGCGTATTGCAAAAAACTTAAGAGAATATTGAAAAAATAAAACTAATGTTTCACAATAAAATAATTTTGTTTCAGACAAGATTTCACACATTTTTTTTTTTCACAAATAATATTTTTTATATATGTAAACTAGCTGCACCCGGCAGACGTTGTCCTTCCTTTAAAAAATAAAAATCTAGAACCCGATTCCAGCGCCATCTACCGGGACCAAATGTTAATCTAAACCATTCTCAAATCCACTTGAACAAACAAAAAAAATCATCAAAAACAGGCCCACCGTTTAGGAGGAGTATCGCGGCGCCACCTACTGGGTCCAATCGTTAATTTAAACCATTCCGGGACAAACTTGAACACATACAACAAAGAATACACCTAAATTCTGGCACCTGATTGCAGCGCCATCTACCTGGTTCAAATTTCAATCTAAATCATCCCAGTAAAAAATTATTAAAATACTAACATCGCTATTAAAAAATAGTGGTAAGTGGTAGAAGGGTGAAAATTTTGGGTTGTATGTATTTTTTAATGCTGAATCATAAAAAAAATCAAAATAAAAATTGACAAAAAAAATAAAAAAATTTAGGGGTGGTGGGTCACCCTTATCATTTAGGGGTATGAAAAATAGATGTTAGCCGATTCTCAGACCTACCCGATATGAACACAAAATTTCATCCAAATCAGTTCAGCCGTTTCGGAGGAGTTTGGTAACAAACACCGCGACACGAGAATTTTATATATTAGATGTATACTAAATCATAACGATTTCTTTTGTGAAACACTCGTAATTTTTTGGTGTGTTTTTTGTCATAAGTAAATTCTGTGAATTTACATCTTCAAAAATGCCTGAGCGGGATAGCGAACCTATTTCAGGTAGTAGGCCCTTAAACCACCTCATGTAACGCAGAGAGAAAATCTTTTGGCCAGGAATATGTTATCATTAAAGATGTATGAATAGATAAATAGACATAGATATACTAGATTTGGTAAATAGAAGTCTAGGAAAGACAAGTAATATATAAATTGTAACATCGGTTTGTAATGTAATAGAAAAGCGTAAAAATACTCAAGTGAAAACCCTGACCAAGGTGAGCGTCAGGAGAGGGAGAAAAAAAAATATATATCACTCTTCGGACAGGTCAAACCACTATCACAAGAATTCTAGGTTATGATAATAACCGGGCGTGCCTTTTTTACCGCTATAACATTGTACGCAACCCGTATAAATACGTCGACCACAATACGCTTTGTCTTTCCCGCATTACATAATAGCAATTGTAAAAATTTGCAGCGGTTTCGAGGTGACTATATTATCACACCTGCAACATTTTAATCACGTATGGCCATGTATTACGTTAGCCTATGTAGTAATTGTAGTTACTGGGGGCATTGCACTCAGATTTCCTTGACTTTAGTATGTATTCACTTAACTCGGTATTGCTCTGTGTGCCTACATATTTTTTGTTTTAAAAATTATATAGAAATAGCGTTCGTTCAATTTGAATTTCGAATGTCGTTCAACTAACCAACGGTTCCTATATTTAGTATTCATTCACTTACCTTAAACGTATCTAGAATTGTTGAAAATAACATATGTCGTCGATTGTTGAAAATAACATATCTTATATCGATATGTCTGGGTGTGTGCGTGTGTGTGTCTATGTGTGTGTATTCTGTCTATTTATATAGAAATGAGACATAAAAACAATTCTAGATGTCTATGTAAGATTGTTCTTATCTAAATAGATAACACTTTATTGCTCACCAAAATAACAAACAGAATACATTAATTACAATATTTTTAGACAGAACAATAGGCTGTCTTATCGCTTAGTTTAGAGCAACCTCTTCCAGGCAACCTAACTTATAAGAAATTCTAAGTTAATCTGGCAATGTACAACATAGGTGGTGCATAAGTTCAGATGTTCCTAGATTTTAAAAATACATACTAAAATGTTAAAATAAATATATACATACATACACATAGGATCCTAATTGTTAAAAAAGTTTCATAAGTGGTTTGGTTTCTTTATTTTATTGCAAAAAGTTTCGAAGTTTATTATTTGTACTCCAAGTACTCCTATTAATTTTATACACACAATATTTTATACATTAAACACAAAATTTGCCTTGAAAATACTCCATAATCAAAGAAACAACGTTGAATAAGAAATAAACATTTACGCAAATAAAAACGTTAAATATCAAAGTTTTTTAACAAATAAGTTCCTTTATTTTTTAAACTTCACATTGCCTCATCTCTTTCAAAATTAAAAGACATAAATGAACCGACTATTTTCAGCATTACTAATTAATTCGCTTACCTTACCATTTTTTTAAAATATAGATGCACAAAACAAATTACAATCATTGCAAAACCTTACGACTAGAATATAAACAAAAATCTGGATTGCAATCCACAAATGAGTGCATACATAAAAATAGTACAACGAGACTGAAAATGACTTCCTTATAACTATTATAAATATTATGATTTTAGTCAAGTTTATCTTTTAATATATTTATGTATCTTTATTTGGATATAACTACTATTATCTATTTTATAAATGTACTAAGAATCGAGGGATATTTTTTAAAATTTTACAATATTCATTGAACATTGGTAGTCCGTAATTTTAAATTACTGATATAGTGCTTAAATGTCAAATTTTAACCAGTAGGCGGTTATACATATACATATAAACGGTATAGGAGCCGTCAGAAAACGGATATGTTACTGCGCTGGCGCATCATAGCATACATGACTGCTATACGCACGTACTACTTCTTTTATCACTTTTTTAAAGCATTCAACTCTGCTAAGAAATAAAGATAAAATCTCAATTATGTCATTAAAATACATTTTATTTCAAGTTTAAATTTTTTTGTTGTTTCAATGATTTTATAGTAAGAAGTAACCATTGGATTTTTTTTATAAAAATATAAATTAATATCATAAAATAAATTTATTAAAAATAATATAATTTATTAACTGAATGGTGAGATGGATGTGTGGGGTTACAAGAATGGATAAGGTGAGAAATGAGTAATGAGTACATAAGAAGATCTTTGAAAGTTGCACCCATGACTGAAATAAGCTTTTTTAAAAAGCTTTTTAAATACAAGCTTTTGAGATCCTGGATATCATGTAGCAGCAGAGTGCTAGCCAAGACAAGTAAAACGAGCCCAAACACGACGGGTCTATCTTGTTTAGTACAGGAGTTTCTATGGCCGCCTTCCGACTCCATCATCAGATCAGCTCCATGGTACCATATTATTGCATTGACACGCGATATACATATGCGTGCAAAATTTCAGCTCAATCGCAAACCGGGAAGTTAGTCAAATTTAACTTGCAAGATTCCACCCGAACATACATCCATTGCAAGTTAAATAAAAACTTGTAAAATTGAGAGAAAGAAGACTGAGGTGGTCTGGTAATGAGGGATGAAAAGTCACGAGACAAAAATGTTAAACTTGAAGATTGATAGGCGTAAATGTAAAGGTAGATCAAAAAAGCAATAGTTATGTGAAGGATGACATGAAGTTTTATGGAGTGAAAGAGGACGTATGCCAGATTATAGTAATGTGGAAGGCAATGACATATTCTACCCACCCCAATGAATTGGGAGAAGGTAAAAGAAAAGACAGAATATAATTTAAGAAACTAACTAACGACTACGCTCCAATCCAGCTCCATAGTAAATATGTATATACCAAGTCCCGTATTAGCGAAATGACAGGCACAGATTGTAGATAATAAAAATAAAATTTAAAAATGGCGAGCTATTAATTAGTTTTTTCTAATTTAATAGTGCTTGAATGGCCAGTTATTTTTTGTTGCGATAACAATACACGTGTTAGTGGTCAGACGGTTATACAATTACGGTAATAAAAACTAACCGCGAATTTGAAGGCTTAAAACCGATCTAGTTGTCTAGTGCAGGTTTTGACGTAAGCATGAATACATTTATAATCTGCTTTGTGACTCCCAAATTATATTAATTTTCTATAACAAAGAAATTTGTAAGGAACTCTTTGATGCCACCCGAGATCGAAAGGCTTGTTCGTATTTCGTGCAACTGATCAGCATTGCCTTACAGCGTATCAATGCAGCAACCTTTCTGGGCATGCTACCCTCTGACAGCGATTTGTTACATAGTTTATATTAACTTATATGTAACTTAATTTTCTGAATTTAATTTATTTTTTTGAGGTTCCGTAGCCATTTTGATTATAATCGAACAGAAGGACGGGGATTTCATAAGGGAGTCCCCACACTAATACGCATGAATTAGGCCATATTGTCGAAAGAAAAATTGTTGATGAATATAGTCAAATCAACTGAGATACTTTTTACCATCTTACAAAACGCGAAACCTGCCTAGGTTTTGTACGAGCATTGCAAATTATCGTGTCAGTTCTTTAAGGAGTCAAGGCGTATAAGTTATTGTTTAAGGAGTAATTACATTATTTATATCGTGATGAATGAATGAAAACACTTTATTGTTCAACAAAATTAAAACTACGTTCTTAAAAATTAGATACAATCAATGTTGAACAAAGGGCCTTATCGCTTAAAGCGAACTCTTGCAGGCAACCCCCATGATATTTTAATAAAATATTTTAAAATAAAAGTAGCAGAGTGGCTAATACGCATGGCATTTTATACGATTGATGAATATTTTAATTTTAAACAGACGGATAATAAGAACATAATTTAATCAATTGACTACATTATATAAAATAGTTAATGACATTATCTTAATTTAATAGTTTTATAAATAATATATAACTAAGAGTCATAATCAATTGTATATTAAATATTTGTTTATAATTCTAATAGCATCATAATCAGTAACATAATCAATAATATTGTTATGAGTGCGGGACTCGAATTAAATATGCCGTTGGAATTACTATAGAATTTATTAGAACTATACAAACACGTATAACACAGGTACAAATATAACTGGACATAAACAGTATAAACTGTATGATTTAATAACACGCGCAAAATCCGTCACTATATAGCTCATCGAATGTACACACGTCTTGCTCGTATCGTAATCGTCGCTTGACTGCCTCACCCCTCCGTTCGGGCATTGTTTTATACTAAACTATACAATACAATTTGTCTACCTGCCAAGCGTCGACGAAATTTCCCAGAAAACGTAATCCGCACACCTGCTTAATTATTCCTGCGAACGGCCATAAACGAGTACAATACAGAATAGGCAGTTTTTCTAAGTAAACAAAAGAAGTCCAAATGCGGGAAGGTAATAAACTGTGCTTTATGGCAGGCAGGTGTGCATTCACTTTTGTCGGCATATAACAATATAACCAATAATACAAACATAATATATATATGTGGTCGTAAGGACTACAATTGTCTTGTAACCAAAATTACAAAAAAAAATAATCTATGCCTGTCAAGGAGAAACATGTTATCTGACACTTAGCATAAAATCTGAAAAAATGTCCATGTTTTAAACAAATAAATTACTTTGACTTAAACTTTGATGATTAGTTTAAGATAAGATATAATATACAAATCTGTCATGCGACCGGTCATATTGTACGGGTCCGAATGTAGGGCCACTAAAGTGATAGACCACAAACCTTTCCACTCAGATGAGATGAGAATGTTGAGATGGATATCTGGTGTTACAAGAATGGATAAGGTAAGAAATGAGTACATAGGAGGATTTTTTTTTCAAAACCTGAACGGAAGTAGACTAAGGTAATATGGCCATGTAGTGAGGAGGAATGAAAGTCACGTGACAAAAATAATGTTAAACTGAAAGATTGATCGGTACAAATGGAAAGGCAGACCCAAAAATAGATGTATGGATTGTATGAAGGATTACATGATGATTTGTGGCATGACATACCACGTATATGTGTCAGAATTGAGAGATATGAAAGTAAAAGACATTGTGCCGACCCCAAATAATTAGTAGAAGGTGAAAAAAGAGAAATTTTAAACTTATGATGATAACGTGGTATTTGAATATCCGCTCTTTATTTGAAGATTGTTTCAGGATTCATTGTGAAATGTGTCAACTAGTCCATTGCAAAAAAAAGCTTTACGCCTACGACATAAGAGTGTCGATGATTAGTTTTCACCGGCTCCGTATCCATGCCGGCTAGTATGGGAACATCCTAAGGGTTCCATTTTTTGCCAAAATAGCTACAGAACGTTAACAAACAATTGTAAGAAAGGCTCATACAAAACCTTATATTCCCAGGAGCACCACCGCTACCCACGTCAGTGGCCACAAAGAAGAACTCATCCCGTCGCAACGCGTGGGGCAACCTTTCTTATGCTGATCTCATCACCCAAGCCATCACCTCGGCGCAGGACAACAGGCTCACGTTGTCCCAGATATACGAGTGGATGGTTCAGAATGTGCCATATTTTAAGGATAAGGGGGATAGCAATTCGTCAGCTGGATGGAAGGTGAGTTTTAGTGTTTAATTTTCTTAAAATTGCAACTACTGTTTATATAAGCCTGCTTGCGGTTTATATGTAAATGTATGAAATCTGCTACGTGCGTTTCGGACCACACGTACATTGAAGGATTCGGTAGAGGCAACGAACCTTCATTACTTTTGCCATTTAGCTGCGGAACCCATAATAAAGCATAACCCATAAAAGAGCTCAGACAAAAAAAAGGTAGTATTAAGTAATCTAATTAGTACGAATAAAAGTGGAATAGTTGGCAGTAGATAAATTATTATTAACCTTACAGACGCAAAAAACCATGTTGTATAATACTACATTAGTTTAACAAAATGCTTCACTTTATTTGAAGCTCTGATGTTTAGAATAGCACTTAAGTAAAATATATTGAATTAAATCGGTAAGTAATTAATGTAAATCGTTTCGACTAATGGTCCACACGGTTATGTACACTGGAAAAAATTATTACTTGTTTTGCGATTTTAATACAACATTGTGTAGCGGTATATGGATTACATATTCCCACTAAATGTCATCCATATAAACCCTGTAATTTCCGAGAAAAATTATAAAGAACAAAGACGGACAGACGGACGGATATGATGGATTTGTAAGGGGTCCTTTTAGCCATGATTGCTACGGAACCTTATAACAACTGTCCACTGGGACTACTAGGAGTAGGCGTATATGTGGCTTCTATGTATGTATACGCCGGATTGTATCCAGTGGTCTTGCATGTAGTTTATATTATTATTTTTGTAATTGGTGGGTGGGAGCTTCGCCCAGCTCCACGTATTATATTTTTCACGTCTGTTTCCTTGTGCCATTTAAATCAGTTGCTAGGCTGCATGGTGCGGCGTACATTTACAAGCGTCATAGACTGTCTTGTCGGTGGACCTAAGTGAGTCTTTTAGTCATAAAAAAACTAAACAACAATTAATTACAACTTCTTTGACGGTTTTTGACGATTCCTGTGCTTAAGTGGTCTAAGGCTTAGCCTGTCTTACTCACTGGAAGGCAAAGATGATGCGTTCCATTTCTAGAATGGTAAATTTCCTAAACTAATTTTCTGTTATTTATAATATGATTTTCTCGGATAGATAGTGTATGTTCAAAAAAAATTACCCTCTGATTTTATATTTTTATTACGTAAAATAGGGTATTTTAAGATACTAATTTGAATATTTTTGTGTTTTAAGAGTTAGTTTTTTTTAAATTCGATATTTAAAAAAAATCTCCGATGACGTCATTATTCATTATGACATATCGTGATCATTTTAATGTGGCCAGCTTAGCAATTTTATCGCTATGTTTATAATTTTTCGTGTTCAACTATTATTATTTTCTAAAGTTATCGGTAAATTATTTAAAGTGACCTTTAGTGAAAAATCAATCTTACATAGCTTATATTGAAAAATATACAGCTATAATTTGATACCATTCATTGATTACATAAATACATACATAGCTTCACGCCAGTTCCCTTGCGAGGTAGGCACGAACAACAGAGCGCAATTCAGGCTTATTCTTACACACCTCACTCGCTTCTTTGACATTCATAGCTCTTGTCATGCACGCTCGTCTGTTCTTAAGGCTCCTGACATCACCTTCTGCTAGTATACGATCAATTTGGTCATGGAAGGTGTGTCGTGGCCTTCCACGACTTCTGCATCCATCCACTTTTGCATTGTATATCTGTTTAGTCATTCTTTCATCATGCATTCTTGCTACATGGCCGAACCACCGGAGCATTCCTTTCCTTACCTTCACCCCGACACTCTCTTTCAGACCAACTCTCTTTCTTACTTCGGTATTACGAAGTAATGTTGTAATTCATTGATCACCAGGCAAAAATTCCAGTTATTCTATTAGACATCGTAATGACATTACCTTCTTTATTTGTAATAAAGTATTCTTTTCGCAATTAAAACAGTCGACCATTAAAATACTTTGATTTGGTATCACATTTAGGTTATCATTTTTAATCTCTGGCCTATACATGATTCATTAGCCAATGATGTTGTCAATACAGTTAGAATAAAAAGGTTGTATTGTCAGTTTCAATTAAGGGAAGGAGGGGGGTGTGTCGTTAGTAAGACTTAAAAATCTCTCAGATGTTGGGACGGCACTTCAGAGGTAAAAACTTAGTATCTCAGAGTGACGGTCACTGGAATTCAGTGCATTTTCCCCACCCCAAAAGTGCCCACAGAAGTTTTTAACTTCAAAAATCATTGCGACGTTCGATAAAGCCTTTTTTCAGTCAATGCGTTGGGAGTTAGTATCATATACACACGTGTGTCTATCTACAAAAATTCAAAATTTTTGTGATTTCACTATTAGCAACCTGGCAACATTGGGTATATCGGATTCAGGTCAGCGGTTAATGCGACATTTCTGAATGCTAATATTATTAATTACAATTCATTTCGTCCTTAGAAAATAATTTTGGAATCATGCAACAAAAAAGTGAAGTGTTTTATTATTGAAAATATATGAAATATTTTCTTTGTCAACATGGCCGGATCTTCGCATACGAGTGTCAACTTTGTAAAAGCTGATTCGCAAAACCTACCTAAAGTTGACAATGTAATGTTATTAGAGTACATAGCTTCCAGTACATAATATTGGAGAAATAAGAGTTAAAATCCTGATGTAAGTAGTTTTGCGAACGTGTCTAAATTCATCCTGTTCGTCCATATCAAGATTTCATCAGACGCCGCTACTTCCTTTTAGAACTTGTGTATTTTATTACTATTACTGTCTATAAATTTCATCCATGTAATAAAACCAGTAATATTAATTACTTATTTAACTGATAGATGATGATAGATGTATATTTTGTGTTGGAGTCGAAATTCGTCTAAAATGTGCACCTGTTTTATTCAAAAATGTCACTAATTAATTAGAAACTGACCGATTATTAGAAAACGATTAATATAATATTAATTACTTATTTGATAATATGGTACAATCAAATAACTAACAACCTATATTACTTTCTGATTAATTTATAATACAAGTAAAGTATCTCATATAAATTCATACAAATAAAGGAACAGACATAGGATTGCACCACTGTCCTGACCATTGTATAGTGTGTTTGATTTCTAAGGTATCTTATAGGTCTGACCATATACAACAACTTACCGGAAAATATTAAACTCTCTAGTAGTTTTAAATATATTCACTTACACATACAGCTTAAAAAGTGGCTAATCGAGCACATCTTCTAAAGCTTGAAGGATTTCATGTAATATGAAGATTAGTGACAAACACCTTATTCATTGTAAATCTGTTAATAATATCTTATCTATCTTAATAATCTTGATGTGTAACATAGTTACTAATATGTAGATTTATGAGTGAAATAATGACTATGCAAATCATTAAACAGACAATTTATATCAATTGTTTTTTCAGGTCATCTGGAAAGAACTAGCAACAACAACTTTTCTGTACAAGCAAGGGTTATGTTTGAACATAGAACTTTATATGAGTTATGCACTGCAGTTTACATGAAAATTTTAAAAACAGAGAAAATACCAAATACTCATTATTAGAGCATTAGAAAATACCAAATACTAGCCTGCAGAAAAAAGAAATGGATAAAACCGAACATTTCTGAAAAGATTATATGTCCTAAATTATTATTAATAAGTGTTTTAAGTAAATAAACAAGTTTAACTGCTAAAAGTTATTTAATATTTCATCTTACAAAATAACAAGTCAAAAGATATATCAATCAATTCATATATAAATATATGGCACTCACATATTTATAACTCACAATAGTTTGTATACAGTATAGAAAATCATCGAATTCTTATAACTCTTAATGTGAACTCTTAAGCTATATAGTCATTACCTTCTATGTATGTTCATAAGTCTTCAGGCAAAATAAAACTGAAATATTTTATGGAGGAATGTTAAATATTCATAATTGTTTACATGAATTATAACTACTAACATCTAGATTTATGTATATATAAAATTAAATTATTCAAAATAGCCATCCTTGTTTTCAATTAATTAATTAATAAGCTTTAAAGGTGTGGGCCATTCTTCTGTGGTGGTTCAAATCATTTCAATAGGAATAATTTTTGATTTATTGGTATGGGCTCGCTTGAGATAAATTCAGGTTCTAGTAAATTTTCTGTATGCCATTAGCTCTAATACAGTTTATAAAGAATAATCCAAAGAATTCAAGTCAGAGTTCAACAATGGCCAATCTTCGCTCCGAACAAAGCCCGGCAAATTGGTTTGCAACCAATTTTAGATAGACTTAGCTTTATGGGAGGGTGCAGAGTCCTGTTGGAAAATCCACTGCTATCCAGGGAATAGAGTATCACTTAATGGTTAAATCGTTGCTTCCTATATGTGATTTTGGAAATGTTGCGCCTTGAAGTGACCTCCTCGTAGGAAACACCTCATCAAACCATTACACTTCCTGATGATGAATGTGGTGGACATTGTGTACAGAAGGCTGAACGCATTAACTTCTGGCGTAAGGCGTATTACCGTATTAAACTTTTCTTCCACTATGATGATCTTCTTATTGGTAAACAGGTTACTTTTGGATCGTATCTCTTGAAAAGGTTTCGACATCGTTCCAACCGCAGTTTACGAAAACGCTCGTTTACATAATGCACTTTTCTTTGACTTTTAGTTTAAGATCATATTTAAGTATTTAGTATACAGATATTTGCTAAATATTGGTCTGAAGAGCTAATTTACATAATTTTATTCTGGAATACGTCGAATGAAATGTTTGTTTATGTTATGTTGTATGACATAACAATGACATAAAAAGGAAAATGTCGGTCGTTTTGTGTTTTAAAACTGAATGGCTACGGTATTCATATGCATTTCACCAGATGCTAATGACGTCATAGGATTTAGTAAGGTCAAACAAAGGTCAAACACATTTCTTTCAAAATACAAGAGGATTGTACGTTTATTTGAATTTTAACTAGACAGAAATGATTAGGAAGACTATTCCTCGAAATGGTTTTTCAAATAGCTAAATTGAAAAAAAGTGAACAATACGCCCATAGCTAGCACAATTAGCAGCTAGGCGTCGGACGGTACGCGGGATATAGGAGCGGCCTTGGAGGCAAAAATTGTTAATTCTTCATACACAATTCGCATTGACGACTTACCACTCTCTCTCTCGACTCTCTCGCACAATTTGTAATTACGTACTTCTACATGTATATTTCTAATTTAATAATAATAATCATACAGTCCATTATATCGAGTTTAATTTCCAAACAAGAAGCAACTGCCACCAATGGCATCAGTGGCCATGTTCCAGTTTCCCCTTCTAGGCCAGCAGCACATTGGTAAGCACCTTTGGTGTTGCAAATGTCCATAGGCGACGATAACGGTGGATGATTACCACCCCTGATCTAGAGCATGCCGCTATAACAACTTTGACGTGTATTCCGGCATTACTCCCTTTAGAGTGCGGCAGCACATTGATAGCACCGTTGGTGTTACAAATTTCCAGGTGGAATCATCATCATTTGGGTCGTCTGCCTGTCTTCTGAACTCACGCAAAATAAAAAACCACTCTCCTTCAGGCGGGCCGTCTGGCTGTCTGCTGTACCCCGGCAATAAGAAAAAATTAAGATTGTATACAAAAGATCTTTTTTCGTTTTTAATGTTGTTGGATTTAATGTCATCGTAGTATTTATAAGAATACTGTTCGCGCCGCTTAATTTAAAATCCTGTCCTGTCAAATTATTTCCACAACTACCCGCTTTCCTAACCGCGTTATCCAATCACCTTTTCCCAGCCGCCATCTTCCGTTCCATACGACTATCCTTGTGGTACTTACCGCTGTATTAATACTGCTCGTTTTTACGAGCCCGTCTGCTATCGACCCTCGTCGCACATAGTCTGCTGTCGACCCTCGTACGAAAAACCGCACATCTTTTCAACCACAACTTGCCTATAAGTGCAGTCGTACCGCACCACGTTTGTACAAATAATAATCAAAGGCCGCAAGAAGGAGACAAGCCAGAAGATTTGCTGCAAGGCTCACGACTTGGTGATCAGCACGCATAGTTAGTGCAGCACAGAGGCACGCAAGTTAGTCTCCCTTCTTTCCATACCAGCAATCCTACCACCGCCATTTGGATACGTGTACAGTCCCTAATACTGGGCTGTCGCGTTAACAAAAACTATACCAGTGGCGTGGGGTAGAAATTCGGCTAGAGTAAGCCGGTTGAAAAACATACCGTATGATGCAAGCGACGACTACACCGCTGTTGTCGAAATTAAGGGCCCATTATCAGCATACAAAAAAGAAAGTAGTCAGTGGATCAGTATTCCAAATTAATTAAAGTCATTTTGGCAAATAAAACTCACTGCAATGAACAAAGAACTAAATTAAATCCGTGAAAAACCACACAATAAACATATAATAAACAAAAACTACAATAATTCACAAGCACGCACGCCATAATGGCGAACTACAGCATACTGAATTATTCTTGTAAGTAAAACTTAAACTTCTAAACAAAAGCGTTTACATGCGATGTATTTTTAACCAACTTCAAAAAGGAGGAGATTCTCAACTTGATTGGGTTTTTTTTTGTATGTACACCGATTACCCTGAGATTTATGATCCGATTTACGTGATTCTTACCATTTGGTCCCCTAAAAGTTTAACATAGTTTGGCCTAGTAGTTTTCATTTTATGAACATTTTTTCATGAAAATTTTCCGTTCCCGTTTCTTAGGACCTATATTTTTCTTATTAAAATTTGTAATTTTTGTTTTGCAATCTCACCGCATATTTTGATACAAAAGTCAGTGCGTGGTCGGGTTATGAGTTGCTATTTCATCCAATACGTGTGGAAAGCTGCCGAGCGTAAAATATACTAATACAGTAATAATAATATGCACGAATAAAAAATGTAAATGCCAATAAATTCATGGCGCTTTTGACCTTTTAGTCGCTTATTGATTTATAGAGACACTAGTAATAGTATGTTTGAACAGAATTCGTAAATGACAATGAATGCATGGCGCTTTCAACTTTTTGGTCGCTTCGCTAACTTCTTAAAGGTAGGCTATTAGGTATTCGCGTTGTATGAAGTCCACTCTACTGATACATATACGCAAGACCTTGCACACGGTCACTTGTACAAAGTTAATATAAACAATAAAATCACAAATAATTACAACCAAATCCTAGTTAGTATACCTATAAATTATTTATCTTATATAAATATATAAAGCTGAAGAGTTTGTTTGTTTGTTTGATTGAACGCGCTAATCCAGGAATTACTGGTCTGATTTGAAAAATACTTTCAGTGTTAGATAGCCCATTTATCGAGGAAGGCTATGTATCATCACGCTAAGACCAATAGAAGCGGAGCACCAATGAAGAATATTTCAAAATCGGGGGGTTTTGAAAACAAATTCCACGCGGACGACCTCGCGGGCACAGTTATAATAAAACTACGTTTTAACGGTTTTAAGCGCGGTAATTTATTTTATTTTTATTATTTCGACGTTTCGGCCACTTTCCAGTAGCCGTGATCACGGAAGACAAAGATGTCAAGTGTCAATGAGTATTGTTAAAGTCAAGTAAATTACAGCGTCGTTAAAACGTAGTTTTATTATGTATACTAGTAGCGAAAACTTAAGAAAATATAATTAAAAAGTTATGCTAAAATTCCAACCTATCTAATCACTTTGTGTATTTACGTTTCAACTCGTATTATTCTACGCCTCTTATTTCTTACACGTGTAGGATACTAAGAAATGTGTTATAGTATATTCAGTTATGTTTTTAATACTTCTGTATCTTCCGAACTTCTAAGGAATGAAGTAAAATGCGTGGTACGTAATTCTAAAGGATAAAGTAAAATGCGTAACGAGAGTTATTTCTGTATGTCTGACTCCAAAAATAAAAATTTATTTCCAAGTATTAATAATATGTCGAGCTTGTTAAGGTAGAACATCGTTAGCGACAAATATATTTTTTTAAATACGTTACTCATAGATCTCCGATTTTTAGTATTTATAATTTTGCAATAAACGCAAATATGGGCCTGAGGATCTTTGTACTAGGATCTAAATTCAAATTCAAAATATGTTCCACTAGAGAACACTTTTGAAGCTCATACATATACTTAGTTAAATTTAATTTTACTTCCTTGTCTATGTAAATCTAAATTATTTTAGCCGTGTGTTGCAATAAAAAGTGAAATACTTAAATTATGTCACGTACGATTTATACTTATATTTCATGTAATTATATATTTTGTGACTTGTTCTGCTTCCAACAACAATTTTGTTTGGGCAAGACCTTGGCGACTGGACTACTCTTCACATTGGTAAGTACTTATTTTTCGTCATTGCAAATGTACAATGATTCTTTATAAAATTACTCCCTCAACAACTGAAACAGATAACTTACATTACTGTTTATTAAGCAAATAAATGTATAGAATGAAATCCGGGACTAGAGAAAAAAATATAGGCTTTGTTTCACATTACGCTCACAAAAACCGACCGCGATTTTTCACTTTCCGTTACAATCGTAAACTCAAGAGGAACAGATTATATGACCCACCTCTTGACATGAAAATTATGACGCCATTAGTGACGTTTTCGTGGCGACCATAATGACCGTGGTCGCTATGTGGAACAGCTGAAGGAGCATTTTGAGCAATGTGAGCTACCAAGAGGAATGCTCCCATAGTTGTTTACGACTGATTATGATTCGAATTGTACCTGAATAAAAGATTACCTTCCTAGAAAATGTAATAGTGTAAAGTGTTATAGAATAGTTTAAAGTGCGTCCCACGAAAAACGTCCCGTAGCAAAAAAATTAAACTCACTTTAGTTATGAGCCCAGCCACGTTGTTATATTGTTTATATCAATTGCCTTAATGTAAATATCACATGATTTATTTATTTAACAAAGTTCATATATTATTTATATGATTATTCTATTTTTAAATAATAACAGCCTATGAACGGTCTCACTGACGGGTTCGGGACTCCAATTTTAGGGGGCCAGTATACCCGCCACTCTTATCCAAGGTAGATTGGCAGGTTTGGCACATCGGTTATCTCGATGTGCAGGTTTTATCACAATGCTTTCCTTCACGGTTAGCACGTGGTAATTGTAACAATATGCACATTAGGTCAGAAAACAGCCTAATTGCTGCACGTTTTCCGGCCAGAATCCGAACCCGCACCCTTTGAGTTCTATTATATTTACTAATACTATTAAATGAGAATCCTTCTAAAACTATTTTATCTTTCTAACATTCCTTTGCACAACCGAACGTCTGCGGGGCTTTTTTCGTGAGACAGAGTCTACTGTTATGTATTTGGGATATTGTCCCTTAAACAGTTGTTAACGGGCAACGTGAATGAATGACCTCATTCTAAATCACAAAATTAGGCTGCACATTAAAATTTATTAGCCGATGACACTGATGGCTTGAAAATATTCATCGTTTCCAACCATACCTCAGATCAATGGCATACTGCCATTTCTACAACAAAATCTGATGGACCCACGCCAAATGATTCATCTTAAAGAATGCCCTTAAAAATATTTTCTCGATTCATTTGCGGCGTTTTGCGGAATACAGGCAGACATTTTATAAACAATTGCTTTAGAACTGGCTCACTTTTTAAATGGTAAAGAATAGATCAGACGGAATCAAATGTTTGCTTAAATTCGGTTAAAATATAAAATGCATTGCAAAAATTTCGGACGTCTTAGGCTGGGTACAAACGGGCCACTGACCCGGTGGCTAGCGACAAGCAGTTCACAGGCTTTTTCGTAGATTTTGTACCGACTCGCCGCACACGTGTTGCCGGCACCGGTGGTTGTAGTTGGTGGCCTGTTAGCGCGCTGCCTTAGCATTCCCCTGTATGTCTGACAAAGACAGAAAGAAAAATATATAAAATATATTAATTTGTTTTATGTGGGCTTTACGTTAAAAAAATATGTAAATTGATAGACGTGCAAACGTCAAAAGTAAAATAAGCTTGGAAGCAGTATAATTCGATTATTACATAGTAAGTTCTCGAAACCCACTGCGGCGCGATCGGCTTCATATTATAGAATCGATTTCGTTTAGCCAGCTTCACTCTGAGAGCTCGTGTCGGTCATATTTTGTTCCTCTGAGATATAAGCGTAGTCGTGTGGACAGAAAAACTGAATCCATCTTAAATGATAATCACTGAAATTAATCCATCTTGGCAGTCGTGGTTGCGTAACGGCTAGCCCACGCGTCCCAAACTCAAAGGGCGCGGGTTCCATCCTGGCTGGAACGCACGCACAACTTAGGCAGTTTTTTGACCTAATGTGCATATTGCTACAATTACCATGTGCTAACAACGGCGAAGGAAAACATCGTGATGCAACCTGTACATCAAGATAACCGATGTGCCAAATCTGCCAAGCCGCCTTGGACAAGCGTGGCGGGGCGGGTATACTGTCCGTTCTTCTATAATGGGAGGCCCGAGGCTAGCAGTGGGACATTTATGGCCTGTTATTATACATTTTATTATATACTGTTAAAAAAGCAGGTTTTGAAGAAGTATGGCGGATTTTTAACAAACGATGTTCGCATTCTGCTTCTTATTGTGCCAAAATAGGGTAGTTGACAGTAAAACAAATCATATACTCTTTATTATAATATGAAACGTCGAACCCGTCTAGATTTTATACAAGCGTAGCAAGTTATGACATCATTTCTTTAACGTGTCAAAGTTATTTTAATTGACGCTGGAAGCGGCGAACATACCGAGCCTTTACGAATTTTATTGTAAGCGATATTTGGACCTAAGCATATTTTTTTGTTGCAAAAGGTATTTTAAACTATTATTTTGTTTTAAGACTTTCAGTTTTAGTAATATTAGACCCTACTGAATCAAAAACTGAAAGACCTAAAACAAAATAGTAGTTTAAAATACCTTTTGCATCAAAAAATATACTTAGGTCCAAATGTCGTTTACGATAAAATGGCGGATAGGCTCAATGTCCATACTTCGTATCGTACGCCGCGTCCGGAGTCATTCTTGAGCATACCAGCATAAAAATATCCCGTTTCTGATATCACATAATCTGTCCAATAAGGAATGATCGGAAAAATGACGCGTTTAGATCTTTCTAGAGTGACCATCGGTATAGTGTTTATCCGATGCCGATAGCGGCGTCCAACATCGATTGATGGATGCTACACGCCACTTGTAGCGTCTTAGATAGACCACGGCCTTAATCGGTTTACAACAGTTTAGTTTTTATACATAAATACTCATATGCTATGTATAATTAATGAATTTTTCCTGATATATTACAGGAAATACTTATTTAAATGTACTTAAAATCCATAACTTGCATATTGTTTTCCCTTTGTATCCACATAATTAAAATCCCAATTAATGTGTAGTAGGTATTAGCGATGAAATAGTTTGGTACAAGGAAGTCTAACTCTTGAGACTGGAACTGAATATGATCCTCTAAGAATTATGAATATTAAATACTAAGCGTTGATGAAATTCAAATCTGTTTAATTGATAAATTAATATGGTTTGTAAATAATCGAATTGAATTATTATAATATGTATGTCTTAGCAAACCACGGGCCATAAAAATAATGAATGCTTGAATGGGGTCATTCATGGGAAGGCCAACAAGTAAAGACCTCTTGACAAATTTAATCTAAATGTGGCATGACACTGACCGGCGATTATCCCTGTCTGCACCATATAAAAATGCACCCAAGGACAAGCCCAGGTTATTGTAGGGAATGAGAACAAAAGGTACCAGGCCATTGGGATGAACTGCTAATGGAACTAGAGATCTGGGACTATTGCGTCTGCCCGTCGCAATGTTCGGGGATCATGGATAAAATGGGCAGACGGTGACCCGGGCCCCTGAAAATGCCCTACACTTTCTACAAATGATTATAAATATTATTTCACTTTACATTTAATTTTATTGTTCTTTTTTTAAGTTTTTTAATACATAAATATAAAAAATACATATTAAATCAATATCATTATTAATACATTCGTCTTGTCTTTTATTAAGGGTCTGTAGCCATTCTGCCAAAAAGGGAACCCTCAAAAAAATAGTCACCACAATAAATAAAGTCAATAGATAACTTAAAAACATGTATGAGATACACAGTAGGTAACTTAAAATCTACTCAACTAAACTAAATCCGCGTAGTTAAACTAAACCCTTGCAGTTACTGTAATTAAAAATCAGAGTTACATCAGTTTATCCGTGCAGGAACGGAGAATACAAATTCCTGCGGCCAGGCGGCCGTATGTAAGAGGCGACAAAATAACCCTCACCCAACTGGTAGGACGTTTGCCCGACTGTATGGCTACCACCGTTGGTATAAAGTATGCCGTTATAACAACCTTGATTTGTGTGCCGGCACTAGTGGTCAGGTACCAGTCTGCCTTTAGAGAGCAGCAGCACATTGGTGTTCCAAATGTCCACAGGCGATGGTAACCGCTTTCCATCAGGTGGATTAATGTTTGCTCAACTCAAGCAATAAAAAAATAGTGTGGTCGAAACGTATAACTTCTTAGCAATTGGTTACAATATTATACCTAAATATAATTAGAACATACAACACATCAGAGTTTACTTTTAGTTTTAATTCTTATTATAATTTAATTGAGGAAAACATAAGGAACTTTAATGAATATTATCAATAAATCATACATTCCGTAGTGACCCTTTAGACTTTATGATTTATGAACGTCGTTCAAGTACAGATAAACTACGAAACATTTTTTGTAAACGCGGTGGCGACGACTATCTAAACTGTTACAAGTCACGCCACCAAATGTTTCCGGGTTACACCCTGCCAATTATATTTAAAATAGATCTTGCCGTAGTTTCGTTTGGTATGTATATTTTTTATAACACTACTCGCTTTGAAACCTTATTAATCCTGTATCTATACAATATGTGTAGAGGAGCACGGTTTATTTTAAAATTTTCTGTGTATTAAAAATTAATAAATACAGGGTACCTACATGATAACATATATAAATAAATATAATAATAATATCAATCCATAAATGTCCCACTGCTGAGCTCGGGCCTCCCATTATAGGGGAAATGGACAGTATACCCGCCACGCTTGTCCAAGGTGACTTGGCTGGTTTGACACATCGGTTATCTCGATGCGCAGGTTGCATCACGATGTTTTCCTTCACCGTTGTTAGCACGTGGTAATTGTAACAATACGCACATTAGATCAGAAAACTGCATAAGTGGTGCATGCGTTCCGCTTCCGGCCAGGATCGAACCCGCGCCCTTTGATTTTGGGACACGGACGCGAGCCATTACGCTACCACGACCTACATAATATTTTTATCAATTCGGGAAATCATTGACGATGAATGGTATTTATATCAAAATGGAGTCTTACAGATTACTTGATGAACATGTTTACTTCAAACCAGAATCTTACATATTACTTGATTAATAAATTTATTTCAAAATGGAATCTTACATATTACATGATCAGTGTATTTATTTCAAAATGGAATCTTACAGATTGCTTGATGAATGTATTCATTTCGAAATGGAATCTTACAGATGACTTGATCAATGTATTTATTTTGAAATGGAATCTTACAGATTACTTAATGAATGTAGTTATTTCAAAAAGAAATATTAAACATTTCATAATACGTCCCATAGGTAGCTCCGGTTCCCGCATTAGTACGGTGAATTTCTTGAGCGTATCATTGTCCGCACTACGTTTTTTTTAACTAGTTCTAGATCATTCTTTTTTAGTTATAATATTAGTAATAATATTCATTATTGTTATTAACAAGGTATTTCAAGCGAAGAAATTCTTAAGAAGATATATATAGAACTTTAAAAATAACGTGGTTGCAGACAATAATGCGCTCAGAAGATTAAGCTATTAGGTCTCGTTAAGAGCCTGTGTGGCGCGCGAGTCCGCTGGTCATGGTAGCTCTTCTCACTTTTAACTTAAGGTTGTCAAATAGTTACTTTAACTAATTACTTAATAACTATATGCCTATGTGTGTATGTATGTATGTGTGCGTGCGATCAAAAATGTGTATTAGGTTTATAATGATATTTAACAAAAAGTGATTTCTTAGGACAATGTAGCAGATCTTCAGGGTCCTTAAATGTTATAGAACGTAGGTAATAAATTTCTGTTCAAAGTAATAGACCCTCCACATTCGCGAGAAAGTAGCGAGGATAAGTGAAAAAAACTCGAGTACCCGTTATGTTATTGGTGAATTCAAAAGTTGTTATATACCTCAAAATTATTTTATTAACATAAGAATCTTAATTACAGAAGCAATGATTTTTTTAAATATTAATATTTTTATAAAGAAAAGAAAGAAAGAAAAAGATTTGAAGAAATAATAAATAAAATATTTTTTAAGCATTTTCTCGCTGACTGTATTTAAACGTTACTGACTGATCAAAACAAACATATGTATTACATTGTTAACACATATATTCTTGTTATAAATGTTCCTATTGTAATAAAAACAAACATTAATCGTATGGTATCCATGTATTTATTATATTTGCAAATATCCCTACGAAAGACAGGATCCGAACAGTCATGAATAACATTTAAATATTTATTTCCTACATTCAATTTGTTAATTTTTTTGTTTCCTATTTTTCGCTACAGGAGGCGATGTACCTAAATATTTATAAACTACATTAGCACACTGAGCATTGTTTTCTTACCTGGCAGTTATAATTCGAACTGTGTTGCCAGGGTCTGTCTTATTACTTGATCTGTCCAAATTACTCAAAAATCAGACTTTGCATTTACTCAGTTTAAAATAATTTGCGTTCTTTTTGCTATGTCAATAATATAATCCTTGCAAATATCAGTTTAATGACTTTCTATTAAATTTACATTTACATAAAAAATAGAACTTAAAATACACACAGCTTCATTTACAAAAAATTAGAAATCACAAATGGATCCATACCAAACAAATCACCGTCAATTGGGAACGTACCCAAAACGCTCGCTGCGCTACCACGTCGGATAACAAACAACGCTTATACGTTGCTCCAAATATAAATCACTATAATATTTATTTTAATTAAATTCACTTCATTCAACGCACCTGAATGAGTTCTACTTATTTTTTGATTCTTAAAGCAGCCGATCCAGCTGATGAAAAGTGGTATAAAATTATTTAAGGCGATGTTCAACATCGGCTTCTCTTCCACTTGTTTTATATAGGGGCTTGCAGAGATAATCGAACTCCACTTATTACAGTCCATATGCCTCGGGATAACGTTTATCTATAGCATCATCTCTGTTATTAACCTCTTCATGCAATCATACATGTGCGAAGTTTTAAAGTACTTTAAAAATGGCCTTTGCTCAGCGTGTCAGTCTGTCTGTCAATCAATTGGCTCTTTTATTATGTTACTCAACGTCTAACTATAGCATAAAGTGGCAGTTTTCGCAGATTCGTATGACGAACATGACAAGTATCAAAATAGATTGGAACTGTATACCACTATCAGTATATCTAGTTATGTATCAAATTCACTATAAGGGATTCTCCAAAGGCGACCGCTTTATGGTGTCTGTGGATCAGTTATAAAAAAGTCCTCTGCTTTTTATAATAAGGTTATAGCGTCTTATTTACACTTGTATTCTTGTGTACCTTATGTGTACCGTATAAAACCGGAAAATGCACTATTTAAAACAGCTGTTGTAAGAAATACTTAGTCTGGCCATAAATACTGTTACAATTAAAAAGAAACAAAATATTACATTTGAATTTGGGATCTGTCATTTTTATATGATTGTTCATTGTGTTTTCTCATTTTGGCGCCAATAAATTGAACTACATTTTGCGATATTAAAATGTAGTAGATAAAGAGAACCGAATCGCTATGATTGCATTACACAATGTAGGTATGGAGCCAAATGCAATTTTTAAAATACGCTTGGTATTAGTCAAATGTTTGTGTACCGGGCTATTAATAAGTACAATGAGACCTCCTCTGTTTGTGACAGAAAAAGATCTGGCCGTCTACGTAGTGTTCGTACGAAAGAAGTGGCCAAAGAAGTAAGGGAAAGAATTCGAAGAAATCCTGTCTGAAAGCAAAAGATTTTATCTCGGGAGATGAAGATATCACCTAGAACCATGTCGCGTATTTTAAAAGATGACTTAGGACTTGCAGCCTATAAGAGACGCACTGGTCATTTCTTAACTCATAATTTAAAAAAGGACAGGGTGGTAAAATCGAAACAACTACTGAAGCGGTACGCAAAGAGAGGTCACAGATTTTTTTTGTAAAAAAGGTATCACAACATCGGCACAAGTGTATCAAAATACCATTTTTGAGCAGGTAGTTAAGCCCCTTAACAACACCATGTTTAATAACCAAGAATGGTCCTTCCAGCAAGACTCGGCGCCGGGTCATAAAGCTCGGTCCACGCAGTCTTGGTTGGAATCAAACGTTTCGGACTTCATCAAAGCTGACGACTGGCCGTCGTCTAGTCCCGATCTTAATCCGCTGGATTATGATTTATAATCAGTTTTAGAGAGTACGGCTTGCTCTAAACGCCATGATAATTTGAAGTCCCTAAAACAGTCCATACGATTGGCAGTGAAGAATTTTCCCATTAAAAGAGTGCGTGCTTCTATTGTTAACTGGCCTCAACGTTTAAAGGATTGAATTGCAGCCAATTCGAATACGCTTTTTATATTTTAAATTGTTTTATATTTATGTATTAAACGAACACACTGTAAAACTTATAAATGTTATTTGCAATAGAAAAAAAAATTTTTGTTACAATATTTATGGCAAGACTAGGTAAAATGTAGATTACATTTCGCCGAAATATTAAGGTTTTCTCAGAAACACTACGCATTTTTCGGTCTAACTGCGCAGTGGCAAGCGTTATCTCAATCGGCTGTGACGCGACCAATATAAATGATAATAAAAATACTATTACACACTCAATCCAGGATTTGATTGTAAACATAAAGTTCTCAGTTTGGATACAACGTCGTTATGCAATGTCCGGTTCAACCGACCAGTGGAACTGTCGCTGCGATGGAAATCGTACAATTCGATTGTATCAAAAATATTCTGTAAATATCATGGTCATATGACGTTGACACGCCTTCGCCACGGCGTATAATAAAAAATGTATAACACACGAACGTGATAATATTCTCTGTCCTGCTCAATGGCGAATTTACAATTGCCGCCAGTAGGTTACTCAAATGCTACCACCCATACTGACCTCTATAATTTGATGCCCTATTATACAATATTATACAATCACATTCGGGGTTGAGACCCTGGGGCCGTGGAAGCATGGGTGGGGCTCATCATCTTTATTGAAACCTCTCAACGCGTTTGATTGAGGTTTGACGTGACCAAAACGCTGGCCTGCACCGGGGGCAAGGCATCAGCGTTGCCATCCTACGTAGCAATGCGGCCAAGATTCTGGGAACGCTCCTCGCTGATAGTGATTTTGAGTAGTTTTTTTTATTTTTTTAAATATACGGCAAATGCACATTGTATACTCCCAAATTAAGCGAGTTACGCTTGTGTTATGGGTAATATGCAACGGACCACTCTGGGGCCGATCCCAGATTTATAGAATAAGTTATTTATTTTATAGTTTAGTTTAATTAGAATATCTCAATGAAACATGTTATTTAACTAATACAAAACTTAACTTCATCATATTAATTTCTATTTTTTGTTGTAACTTTATGATTTATACATTAACGTGCTAATTACACCACCTTTTCCTGTAATTAGTATGATTATGAACTAGGGGATCGATGTGTCAGTTCCTAGATTATTGTTAAACCTAACGATTTAGAAGATTGCACAATAAATTGTTTTAGGTTA
Organism: Dendrolimus kikuchii; assembly: GCA_019925095.2. NCBI lineage: Eukaryota > Metazoa > Arthropoda > Insecta > Lepidoptera > Lasiocampidae > Dendrolimus > Dendrolimus kikuchii. The sequence goes on along the minus strand of CM034395.1, from coordinate 8,727,783 downwards.
TTATATTTCTGTGGTAATAAAAGCTCAATCATGAACTACTAATAAGGCGGGGTAAGGAGTAAATCTTTGGCCCCAAAGGAGATAGATACGCATTCATACATTCTTGAGCCCTGATTGTAAAAAGATGAGTGATTTTAAGATTTCTTTGAATTGTTTTTGTATTATTAATTGTTGATATTCACTCACACAAATAGAATATGTTAATCGATAACTTGTTTGTGACCCTGTTTTTAAGATTTTTCGTCCTTCACATAGAATTTAGTGCTGATGTTTTAGATATAACAATAGAAAAAAATATAGCTTTTTTAAAGCCATACCACAATTCTTTACATTTCTTCGGCCCAAAAGTCCCAGTTTTCTTTGATGTTGGGGGCATTGCCACTCCCCGGTTAGGGATGCCCACTAAAATCCCTGAGTGTTCCGTCCTTCGCCTTATGCCAGGACTACGGGTATATGACCTAGCCTCTCCGCAGCCCTGGCAGGCCCTGGCCTCTTCCACTGCCTGGGGACTACTTTTATCCTCCGGCATCTTCAATTTCTCTAGGCGTGGGGCGATCTGTAAATCGCCCCACTAGAGGAGAGATGAACGCGCGCGTGGAACACTCGCGCCCCCATCTCGACGGCATGTGCAGGTGAGGGGAACCTCTATACCCCAAGAGGCCCTACCCGCGCCGCCCGCTTACGGTGGCCGAAGATCCTGGCTGGCCCTCCGGCGCCGACGCGTCCTCCTTTGACGGGAGCGGAGCAGGGATGTGCGCTCACGTTCCCGTTCCGCCTCCTCCTTCGCAAGAATAACGCGCTCGCAAAAGGAGGAGACGGCGTCCCATCCTGTTGGGCTCCCGACCATGGTGCGTACCACGGCCGGGAGCGAGAGGTCGTATCCGGTAATGGCGATGACGTCTCGACGCTGCTCTGTCCAGACAGGACACTCCTGTTCGAGACTGGTCTTGCTCTAAGTCGAATATTCCTATAACGCCAAGATTCTAAAACGATTTAATTTATCTATCAGACCACGAAGCGATTCGCAGAGAACTTCACGAATCCGGTGACCTTGGCAGCGGTATCCATGGCATTGATTAATGTTTACGCATACAATGCCCATTCAGGCAGCGCACGCGGCTCTAACAATTATAGCAGTTAAGGTTGACGCTACAGAGTTTATAATCAAGTAATCACGACGGGTGTCATTGTGAGCTCAGTTAATTAGCGAACTATTTGAGTCGTTCGTCACATTCTTACACGGTGCAACTGGTGTTAAAAGAAAGAGACGACCAAATGTACACCTCGTGAGGTGAATGAATCGTAACTTACTGACATGTGCTTATTAATTTTACTGGTTGATTGAAAAGCACTCGTATGGTTTGTAATTAAATTTAAAATTTCACTACATCGATACAAATGGAGCTGGTAAAATATTAAATATTCAGAGATAACTGTCAACTACATATCTTCTCTCCGTTTTAAATATGGCTTCGCAAGGATTGTAGGTTTAATCGGTGTCAAGTATTCAAGAATATTTCATTTTACAGTAACCTTCCAGTAAACAGAATCCATATAACCCCAAACCTGAGACAAATTGTAGGGTATATAACTAACCCACCTTAGTCAAACTGTAAGTCTTTAATATTCCTTCAAAAACGAATGTGTAAATAATAATTTGAAATGAATTTTCTAGTTATAATTTTAGGGCCTCTGCTGTAGTTGAATGGCCTAAGCCTTTGACGGCTTACCTCACTGCAACGCAGTCTCCGGGTTCGATTCCTGGCATAGTAAATTTCGGAAACACATTGTCGTTATGTACTACGTTTTAAGATCGATCCCAGAGTAGTCCGTTGTACAACCTATATACTTATCTTATAATACAAGCGTAACCTGCCTAACTTGCGGATATACAACATATATGTTTGTCTATCGATGAAATAAATAAAAAGTTGCACAAAATTATTCTTATTAGTATTTTCTTAAGTTTTCGCGACTTGTATACAGAATAAAACTACGTTTTAACGGTTTTATGTGCGGTAATTTATTTGATATTTGTTATTCCGACGTACTATTGTTTATTTTATTTTTTATTTATTATACTCGTATTGTAACAAAAATGTAAGATCGACTCTTGGTATGCAGATATAAATTAACCTTGAAGCCGATAGTTAGATCCCAGAGCTGCAAATATAAATTTGCTTTTCAGTGTTGCCGGTTATTAATTTATTATGTAGTTTAGTAGTAAGTTGATGACGGTTTTGCTTGCGTAATTAAAATAATTTTCCATTACTTATGTAAGCAAATTAGAACCACTTCACATACAACTTTGGACTTTTAAATACATGGATCTAAGTTTTCAAATAAGTTTAAAAAGAGGAAAACACTTAGATATAACCTTAGACTCTACTCTTTGATGACTGATAATAAAAAAAAATTAAGCTTTATGACAAACTGTAAAGTCTGCTTCATAGCATTTTTATATTCATAAATAATTATTTTAAGTAGTAGATGGATTCCCTAGAGTTGCATGCGTCAAGACTCAGAATGGGGAACGCATAAAGGCAACTCAAAACCTATACCCTCTGGAACTTGAAAGAGTCCTTATAGGGGACTCTACAAAATTGGTGACGCGCTCCAGTCGGGTAGTTAGAGTACCAAAACGTTTTGACTAATATTGCGCGTACGCATCGCCGGGGCCCGGAGTGTATTGAAACTTTTTAGAATGCATATTATTTTTCAACGTTTAAATTTATTTGTAATATCATTTCTTTGTTTTGTTTATGTCACTTGTAAGAAAATTTTTCCAAGAGCATGTCAAATATAATGTTTTAGAGGCGAATTTTATTTATTTATGTTTCCGCCAATAATTATATATATTACATAAAATAATCCGTAACATCATAATCGAATACACTGCGAGAAAACTTAACTTACTTGCACTGTAATCTACTCATAGTCCCTCAAGACTATAAGTAGAATACTGAGCCTAGATCAGTCTTTTATGGGTAAGGTGCCCAGAAGGCTGGCTACGTTTTCTCGCTGGATCGCCATACTGATCCGTTAGCCGAGGTAAAATCATATTTTTTTATTTTTTTTTATTGCATAAGTTCAGCAGACAGGCAGACGGTCCACTTGATGAAAAGCGGTTACTATCGCCTATAGACATTTGCAACACCAAAGGTGCTACAAATGCGCTGCTGCTCTCTTAAGGGAGACTGGAACCTGTTCACTAATGCCGGAACACAACTCAACGTTGTTATGGCGACATACTCTAGACCAGGGGTGATAGCCATCCAGTCGGGCAAATGCCCTACCACCTGGCAAATTAAACAGATACGTCTAGCAGTGGGCATTAGTTGGTTGAAGAAGAAGAAATTAATCATCAATGGAGTCTTCCGGTGATCAGAGGGATGGTGCCCTGCTTAAGAACCTTATCCTTGGAAGACGGGTATCTAGAATCAGTATTCTATGTAATAAGGGAGTGTAAGTGGAATAGATACTTACTTTATATACTAATTTTAACTAATTATAGTTAGGTCAAGTTTTCTTCATTGTATTTTTTTACTATAATAAATATAATTCAAACAAATTTGTTGAACATAGAAATATACACAAATTTATAATATTATAAAATTCTAAACATGCAGTGTCCTGTACATTGAAGCTATTAAAAAAAATAACTGGAATAGATATAGATACTACTATACACGATGGAGAACACAATGCATTTTTTAAGATTTATTGTCTGTTTATCCGGGATTCACATAAAAACTACTGGGCCAATTTCGATGCAATTTTAGCTGATCGACAGCAAATGTTTGTCTTAAACTCTGAGCTACTTCTTAACCCCGGAATCTCGCGGGATATTTTCTGGGAATTATTTAAAATAGCCAGATTAAAAACTTGGAATTATAGTGTGATTTTTTTCACTAAACGATGGCAAATTATATGTAACAAAATGTGTGATATTTCTTTTAATCCCTGGCTTCCCGCGGGAATTTTCCCGTGAGCGGTATGTAGTTCTTCGGGTGCATAAAAATTAGCTTATTCCCACAAAGTTTTCACTAAAACAATAGCTTACATTCTTTTTTAAATGCTGCGGTAATTTGTGTCCCGGGAATCCCGTGGGAATTTCAAGCCAAGCGTGGAAAAAAATAATTGCATAGAAAATAAGTGCACAAATCTATTTAAGCATTCTCCAATCTCTTCCATATCAAAGAAAAACATTTAGTGCATTAATAAGATAGAACGTCGACCAAAAGTTCACGACCTTTCCAAATGAGGATAAAGAATGCTTATAACTTTCAAAGCATCCGAAGCGTCGAAACACGTAGAGGCTATTTAAAAAAATGAAAGAGTTTTTCTCGATCAAGTCGTGTATATTCATGAGCATGAAGGCCAATTGAGACCCCAGACACGTCACTGTCAGGGAACGCACGACCAACTTGATCTTTATACGTCAGTCTTCGAAACCGCACAGATTCACTTTCGCTTCGTATGGGCTTGTTATATTTTTGAATTTGTGTAATAGAACCACAGGTTATTAAGGTCTCACCACATTGTAGTTCATGGTTATCATGTTCTCCATAATCATTCATAAATGTTAAATTTGAATTACGATATTTATCTTAAATTAAGTAAGTATGCTAATAAAATATGCATAACGCTATAATGATTAATGACTCTTTACTCCACTTGCATTAATGTTAGTGACTAAATATGACTTATAGCGTTAAAAAAGTAACGCGTTAACTATTAGCTACATTAGTGTGTATAAGTTATTTGTGAATGTCTAACGTCATTAACAATGTCTCATCTAGTATAACGCATTAAACACTTGCCTATATCTGTGTGACAGTCACTAATTATTCCAGTTGAAGCAGACGCATATTAAGCATATATTATAAAAGTATTCATTGCCAATTTATTAATAGCAACTTGCCTTTATTAGCAAATAAAAATCCCACGGCTGGAACCAGGTGATCAGTTAAAGAAACTCGAACGGTATACCCGCAACGTGTATCCAAGGCGGTTTGGCGGGTTTCAAACGTTGGTCTTCTCGATCAGCACCGTGATAGATGTATTTAAAGTATTTATATTAGTTAAGAAAAACTACCTAAGCAGTACCATCATGCTCCCCAGCTAGGATTCGAACCCACGTTCATTGGAATTAGACGCAGGATAAGTATATCATCCATTGAACTACTACATACATCATATATTCACGACTCGGGTAATAAATTGTTAAAAATCTTTAAAAAGAACTTGTTATCTTATTAATGCAAATGACATTATTTGTCCTCAATCTAGAAAAATAAAACAGCTATACCTAGGCTCGCTCTAGTTTCATTTAGGAACCTGCTTCATATTCTAGATTTATGCGCATTTTATTACCAATCTGGCATAAGTAAAGTTTCTAGACAGTTTTTAGTTGGGATTCGAATGTCTATTTTTATGTACTAGCTCTTCCCGATTGATTTACCCGTCTGAGTTTTATAATCTATAGATAGATACTCGACCGTCCTTGGAAACACTTGGAGCAGATGTACCAAAGATACACTATTCTAAAACCTAGTGCCTATTCATAATACTAATCTATATTTGTCTATTATGTAGGACATTAAAAAACATTATTTCGTAATTTGGCAGAAAAGTGTATTTCACTATAATGTGGCGAAATCATTAAAACTGGTTAAGGTATACATGGAAAAAATGGGAAGAAAAAATCAAAACATAGGCGTGTGTCATAAGACAGTTCTTCAAGAATTATTCAATCCATCTTACAAACCTTTTAACGTGATTAAATATGTATATATAAATGCTTATGATGTAAATATTATTGTTAATAAAGTGAAAAAATAACAAGATGATTAAGAAACAAAACACGCTAATCACTGTATTTGTGTGTACTACCACTTTTATTTCTTCAAATCAAAACCAAAGTTCAGTTAAAATGTCTTCAGTAAACAAACAACAATTAATTACGGATATAAACAAAACACTATTAAGTAATGACTAACATTGTTTTGCAAATTCACCCGCAAACTTTAATGAACATTAATATTGTTTATGTTTAAACTAACTAACTAACTGCTGCGGCTCAACGACTCGAAATAAGAATACTCCACTTCTGGTCAGCGCTGTTTCCTGTTTGTATGCTTAAATTACTTTAAATCTAATTATCAGAGTCTAGATCTTCTGTTGGCTAAGCAATGTACCCGCGATCTTGGTTCATAGACTATAAGAAAGAACACTAGTGTGGTTTTAGTGGGAAGGAAGATATTCGTCAATAGCTTCTACTCCCACATACCTTTTGATTTATTTCTCTCATGCCCCTGCTCCACCTGGATCAGTGTCCACATGCGACTTGTAGCAATACATAACGCACTAACGATATCTGTCAATAGTAAATGTCGTTAACAATGTCTCATCTGAAAAAATGCATGACACAGTCACTAACACTAACATTATCCTAGGTATAGCAGAGGCATCGTGGTTAGTATTTCTAGTCGGTGTCAAGTATATAATATCAGCCCATAAATATCCCACTGTTGGGCTCGAGCCTCCCATTATAGGGGGGAACGGACAGTATGCCCGCCACGCTTGTCCAAAGCGGCTTGGCAGGTTTGACACATAGGTTATGTCGATGTGCAGATTGCATCAATTTTTTTTTAATATGGCACAGAAAAATATTACCAAAATTATATAGAATTATTAGATAAGTTCACATTTCTCATAAAAACACAGAATTCGTACTCAAAAAAATATCAATATTCTACAAATATTGTTCTCTTCAAACCACAGCTTGTTGCGCAGCGTTGGTAAATTAGATTAGGGTCCCATAGAGAGAAGAATAACTTAAAAAAATATATAATTAATTACTCACGATTACGGCTACTAAAAGTGACCAAAACGTCGAAATACAAATCATATAAAATGCTGCACTTAAAATGTAATTTTAATTATGTGTACTAGTCGGGAAAACTTAAGAAAATATTTACATATTTTTAGAAAAAAAAGACTTCAGCTCGTCAACTTTCAGTTCCCGAAAACTTAAACATTAAAAAAATCAACAGATAGATAACAGGTACCTCATCCTAATGCACAACTAGACCGCCTTGGAAAATAAACGTTGCTATGTCTAATTTTTCCCTAGACACTAAACTCTAAATCTGTTCAAGAAAAAACAAAACTGAACACGCAGATAATAATAACACTCGCTGCCCGGATATGCGAAAATATGTGGGTTTTGGAACAAAAATTCGTATTCGCAGTATCGCAGCCGTGTTGGCCTGCCTGAATAGCAAATGAATGCTACCGTTACCTGACCGTTATTTCGCCTCCGCATCTCTGGCTCCTTGCTAGGAAGCCTGAGCCTATGGGGTAACATGTTTTCTTAGTATAAATGTTAACTCTTTAATATTCATATTGCACTTTTATCAACAAATCTTCATTAAACACAAAGTTTTTTTTTTATATTCTGATAACTTGAAAACAATCTAAACATTGTTTTGAAATCATCAGAATAGTAAAAAAAAATTTAGTTATTTTCAAAAGCTGTTTTGTAAGTTTTCGAACTCATCAATAATAAATATTGCATTTCAGTTCTTGCAGTTATTTATAAAATATTAACGTATCAAATATACGTGTTGGTTATTATAAAATACCTACCACTATATTTTAAAATAGCGGTTTCAAAAGACGTTGCTCTGCCCTGAAAAAATAAAAATCTCAAACCCGATTCCAGCGCCACCTACCGGGTCTAATTGTGAATCTAAACCATCCCACTCGAACACTACTTTTTTTACACCTTGGATTAAATTATTGAAGTTTTAGTAGGGATCCCTAATTTTTTCTAGTAATAAATATAGCCTTATAATTAATCTGGGATAATGTAGTATTCTAATGGTGAAAGAATTTTTGAGATCGGTCCAGTAGTTTTTGTGTTTATTCGTTACAAAAATACAAATCTTTTCTTCTTTATAATATTAGTATGGATGGACAACGTTTGAGCGTTTATGTCATTATATGGATGTGTGATTTACGTATGCAGTGGTTACAAGTGGCGTTAATAGACTTCACCTTATGTTTGTATAACTTAGTATGCATCTTTATGTCAACATTAAAACTACTGAATACATAAATATTAAATTGTACCATTCCTACACGTGTTTAAGCTATGACATTTTATACTGCGTATATTTTTTTGAAAAAGAAACGTATAGTATTGAATCTTTACAAATAGAAGAAAGGTGGCAATGATCAATTTATTTCTTAAAATGTTTTTCTCAAAATCAATACTGTCGGTTTGGGATGGAACTTGAACTACCATAGGTTCGTTTGTGATGATCTCGCTTGATGTCGAGCGGTCTTACGGTCTAGGATGGAGCACACTTACCTAGGACGTAGTTATTCACACGAGCGTTGAAGACACCCCGGTTTATCGGTAAACCGGTATGAGGCCAAAAATATCGACGTCAAACAGTGTTTTTTTTTATTTTATTGCATGAGTTCAGCAAACAGGCAGACGGCCCACTTGATGGAAAGCGGTTACCATCGCCTATGGACATTTGCAACACCAAAGGCGCTACAAATGCGCTGCTGCTCTTTTAAGGAAGACTGGAATCTGGTCACTAATGCCGGAAGACAACTCAAGGTTGTTATGGCGGCATTCTGTAGACCAGAGGTGGTAGCCATCCAGTTGGAAATTGCCCTACCACCTTGCTGTGGGTTGTTTAGTCGCTTCTTGCTACAGGCCACCTGGACGCAGGAAATTGTATTCTTTCTCCGTACCTGTACAGATAAAACGGTTACCCTTGAGCTAATTGTGTTTCGTTCGATCAGTGAGAGTTTCAATTGTCCACTTCCTCTTCCTCATTCTATCCCCCTTTTCCAATTCTATATCCCATTCCCTGTATCCTATTCCTCCTGTGTAATACTTCTATCCCATTCTAAAGGCTAGCAACACTTTGGTTTCGCCTCTGGTGTTTCAGACGTCTGTGGGCGATGGTAACCACTTTCCATGAACTGGGCCCTCTGCCTGTTCGCCTGCTTCGCAATAAAAAAAAATATTGGATGGGATTTACAGTAAAGAACGTCCAAATTTCTCCTCCTCTTCGTGGTAGGCGAGAATAATGATTGTCAATCAGGAAGAAATATTCGCTAAATGTACTAGCTCTCTCTTTCCTTTCTATACTCTTCTATTCCAACTAATGTCCTCTGTCACACCACAAGTCATTAAATCACCTTTCATACAATCCATCCATCTCTATCTTGGTCTAGCTTTACATTTGTATCCATCAATCTTGCAGTTTAACATTCTTTTTGTCACGTGATTTTCATACCTCCTCATATTCATGCCCATACCACCTTAATCTTCTTCCTCTCAATTTTCAGTCATGGGTGTAACTTGCAAAGATCCCCTCGTGTACGTGCCTAAGTCTTTTTCTCATAGCCATGTTACATTTATTCTTCCAACTAACAATGCAAACCTATACTCAAAACTATTGAGTGAAATCTAGTTTCAATAAAATTAATAATTACAAATATCTCACTGTATCTTCTGTAATCGTTGGAAAATTCCAACTGAGACCTTTCTTAATAAAGTAATTGAGGTTACATTGATTTACTCGGTCGCCATCTTGCATTGCTGATAACGCTGAATGTTATATTTGCACAGTGGTATATATGAGGGAGATAACAAGACCATATGACACTCATTCATACATGCGCGGTGTTATCGCGCAATATTAATTCAAAACCATTTTCGCCGTTGCTGTTTCTAATGGTTTTTATAACATAAACAGTTATTATATCTAAGCTAGGTTATCATGTTTCCTTGATGTCGAAGCTAAATGATCATTTTATTTGATCCTTTAGAATAATATAATAACAGTCCCTATCCGTCCCACTGCTGGACTCGGGTCCAACAGTGGGCCGTTAATGGCCCGATTCCATTCCCCTGTCGTTGTCATTCGCCTAACCATGGGGAAGGGTTGTTTTTGAAGAAAATGTTATATTGTCCATACATTAATAAAACATGAATGAAGTGTTTTACTACGTTATGAATGTCAAAGAGGCAAGTGAGGTGTGTAAGAATAAGCCTAAATGGCACTCTGTTGTTCGTGCCTACCCCGCAAGGGAACTGGCGTGAAGTTATGTATGTATGTATGTATGTATTAATAAAACATCAAATTGTGCCGATTATTTGACAGGGAGATATGGTAAGGTAGATGAAATAGGAGGGGTAAGTGTGCCATCGGAAATCTCATTCATCGTACGAAACTATAATTTCGTTTTATTTCATTAACGTATGGAAAATAGAACATTTTGTTCAAAAACAATACTTCACAGAAATTGATTCTGACAAGCTACACTATGATTTGTTATTATAATAATACAGTGTGTATTTTTTCATAATCAGCTAATTCGATTTCTGACAAGGGTAATTGATTTTTCAAAAATATAATGATACCACTTTAATTCTCGTTAAAATCAGCATCGAGACTCCTTTGAGTGTTTTTCGCTATTTCGTATAGTTTAGACCAACAAAAAATCACCCGTATATAATAATAATATTACCATTGCACATACCAACCACTATTGGGCTCGTGCTCGTGTGTACACACCGCGTTTACCCAAGGCGGGTTAGCAGATTTCATACACCCGATAAATAAAACATGTTCATAAAAGCATTGATCACATGAAAATTTGTTTTCTCATTGGTTAGATACTCTTATTATTACGGCTTCCCTGCGTTTATTTAGGAACCCTCTCTCTAAATCAGGGTGGTGCAATAATCGCCTATGTTAATTTACCCAAATTCAATCAATAGAAGCCGTTAGGAGCTTGTGTTGTAATTTACTTTCTAGCTAAATAATTAACAATTACTTTAACCAATACATAACTAATCGTAGCTTACTGAACACGGCAATATAAGTAAATCTTTATTGTTTGTATGTCTTTGAAGATTACATAATATTCTTATATTTATATAATAACGCTCTAATGCATATTGAGTTATAGAAAGTTTTTAGGCTGCTTTAAGGTTCTTGAAGAGGCCTAAAAACTTACTTTAACTTAATATGAATAACACCGTAAATATTTAATTAAATACATAATAATGAAGTATATCAAACTTATTTGTTAATATTTACAATGTATTAGGCAAATAACAACTAATCATTATATGTTTGCAAAAACCCTAATCATTAGTAGAATTCATATATACAGACCTCGGTAACTGTTATTGTAAACAAACTGAACTTTATAATAACTTAAATAACACGCCGTGTTACACAACATTTTTATCAACTTTTCACGTATTTACCAACATTTACACATGATTCATTGTTTTTCATTCATAATTTGCAGACATTTAATTTATTTTAGATTATATGGAAATAATAGTACAGTGTCATCGTCTAAGGGGAAATTACAGTAGCGAATAAGAGTACAAACAACACATGTTACTAAAGTTTTGATTCACATTTTATATTCCTATTTCGTAAACAAGATAGATAATAAATAATTAATTATATACTTATACTAATATTACAAATGCGAAAATTTGAATCAACGTTAGTTGCTTAATCACGCCAGAACGGCTGAATGGATCTGGATGAAAGGCACAGAGAGTGGTAGTAATTAAATGAAAATTTATTTGCATATGATATGGTACATAAAATTTATACAGGTATTAAATTATACATATAAAGTTCACATGCCATTACTCATAGGATGTGCAAATATTGCATTGTCTTATTAAGATATAATTAAAATATTATTGACATTACCACGGAAAATTAAATTAAATTAGACTATTATTTTATGTCAAAATATAATACAGTCAGTGTAAATGTCAGACAGGCTCATTTATGTCTTATTCCAATTAAAATAATCATGCACTGAGTAAAAACATTTCTTTAATAACCAATTGTGCAGACTGATTTTAAATTAATTTCAATGAGCAATACAATTAGCCACAAAGGCAGGCAAGGGAATCTTAGTCCATACAGACAATTCTGATGTATAAGTCTTTGTATAGGTAGCATAGTTGAATTGTAGACTCAACTAACTCTTTCGATGAAGTTCTTGCAAGAACTCGAAAGGCCACATTTGACTATACAGTTCATGTTTCTCACAAAAACATAATTGCTACTCAAAAACTATCAATATCATACAACTATTGTTCATTTTAGAATAATTTTACACACTTAGAAAATAAAGCTCCACAGCAGAAAGACCCCTTTCAACTCCCTCCAAAAATTCCTTAGCACAGAGATAGATTATAGACTGGAATAGCACATACTTTTTATCCCGGAAAATTGTACGGTTTTCGTGGAGTGACATTAACCCGAACGAAGCCGCGGGCAAAAGCTAGTAGGGAATATACAAATGACAATCTGGAAATTTATACTAATATCCTGCTGGAATTATACAATTTTTCGGCATAAAAAGTACTCAGTTTAGTTCTGTTTTCATAAAACTAAGCATGTGAAGAGGGAACAAAACAATATACTATATAATTACTCCAAAAAACTCACTGGCATATTTATCACTAAAGTCTATTTCAAATAGGACGATATGGCTGACATATCCACAAAACATAATATGCAACGTTCTCCAAAAATTCCTACAAACTAAATATTACTTTTATAAAAATATGTTTAATCTTGTTACTATTTAATAATACTCTTATGCTTAGAATCACGATGTTTATGTCTCTATTTATATAATTTATACCATACTGTCTTATTTGAAACAGACTTTACATATCGCACACTTAATCCAATAGACACTATCCAAAATTATGCCAAATCGACCTTTTGGTGCCATCTATCGTAAAACATGAAAATACTTGTCATACATTGCGCTAATCCTAGTTTAAAAGTAACAGAAATATCCATTAGGAATACATTGTAATAATGCATAGTGATGTTCTTGCTTTTAACATTTTTACTCCTAAAAAGTTCACTTTTTTGATAGTATCAGTATTGGATTAAGCGTGCGATATACTATGGCTATAGACTATACATATATAGTGAACTATAGACTATCTAACATTTCTATCTTTGTTTTGTAGTAACTATAGCGTCATATGCATTCACGTGTTGCTACACGTGTTTGCACTTATGGTATCTTTACTTTAAATATCTCTATACATCTAGCTATACATTATTATAAAGATTTCATTATATTGTAGGTATTTGTCGTGACTGATAAATCTAGTTAGGAATAATGTATATGTAGGTATTTCCTCTTGATGTACCTGCGCAGCAGATCAATTTTTATAGCGTGGAACAGTGTGTACGGATCGTGTAAGCGGGACATAGCTAAGAATGCATAGTGGTAATGCAATAGCATGCAACACTGCCATTTCCGCTTGCGAATAAAGTTCAATATAGATTATTTACATGTCGGAAACCGGTCTGCACTTTTTCTGGGCAAACGAAAATTGCCGATCGGAATTATAAGTTGTGTAAAGTATTTATGCGATTCGAATCCTGTTTGGAATCTATATCTAACTTAATATACAAATGTTCAACTGGGTTTGTTTGTTCCTTTTTCACACCATGTAAATGTACTTAAAATCGTATTAAAATAATTGGATATTTTCTGTAGTGTTGCGATCCGAAATCTATGCAAGTAGACACGTGGAATTAGCATAGCTTTATTATATTAGTGTTTATATCAGATAATAAATGTATTTTAAGAACTTGGTTATCCGATCTTATCACAACCAAGAGCTCAGCTCTTAAACGTGATGATTGTGACTCGTATTTTTTTTTTTAAGTTTTTTGTAACAAGTTTATGTTCATTTTAACTTCAAGTTTCAACAAAGAATTTGATATCACAGATGTGCAGAATTGAGATAGGAATGCATAAAAAGAACGACCAGGTACATGGAGTTGGTCGAAGTTGCGTTGTTCCCGCAGCCCTGATATAAGGCGAAGGAAGAAACGCTGAGGGGTTTTTGGTGGGTATCCCCGACACAGGTGGCAATAGTACTTCTTCGAGGACACTAGTCCCGCCCGAACATAGCCAAAAACCCTCACGCCCGCGCCGCATTTCCCTCGCGGCGGTTAGTCCTCAATCGAATTTCCCAATTCCCAGATATCTAAATTTAGCTTATACATTATCTATAACACAATAGTTTATCTTAACAATAGCTTGCTTAGTTAGGAAAAGGGCCATCAAAAAATTACGTCACACGTTAAGGGGTGGGGAGGAGTGTGTTGACGAAATGTGACACTGACAATAGGTGGGAGGGGTTCTAAATTTCGTGACGTCACATTTCAAAGTCTAATATATTTAAGCTTTAAAACACGAATTTTGAACTATGTATACACGTATTCGTATGTAACGAAAGACTTTAAAATATTTCTAACTCTATCTATATGAGCAGTGTTTAAATCATTAAAAAATAATTGTAATGGAAATAAAACTAATTACGGAACTGTTGTTTTCATTTAATAATTTCTTATATGTTCGATAATATTTTAAGAAAGTACTTTAGCCGCTCTATATATATATATATATATATATATATACACCGGGGATGACGAGTGCGTCTTTCCCGTCCTGACCTTCGGGGGGGGGGGGGGGGGGGGGTGTTGCAAGCACCCCTTGCACAACCTGTGCAAGGTTTTTCCGATTTAAATGATTGAATAGAGGTATTCTTTCTCATGTTTCTGTTATTACGATATACGTGTTTGTTGATTTATTGTGCGGAGTTTCGATCACGCTTACACTATGCTCATCCCCGGTATTTAATATTCATATATATCCAATTGTAAGACTGTTAATTTCCAAGGCTATAAAAAAGGAGCAAACAAACTTATGTTCACATTTACGTATAAGTGCACGGATTATACGCTGTGAATGATTAAACCAATGAATGATGAAACACGTGTTGGCACCATAATCAGCTTATGTAGTAAGTGTGTTCCAAGAAAAGAAACCAAAACAAAGTGCTAAATTACACCTAACTAGCGGAATATAGGGTTTGAATTGCATGCCTCCTTTTGTTACACAAGGACTGTGCAAGATTTCACACATAGTTATCTATATGTAAATTATGCAATATGAAACCTTTATAAGTGATTTATCGCGGTATTCGTAATGCTTACTATTCGGTGGAGGTTTTTAAGGGTTCTGGAGATATTTTGGGAAAAATAGAACCCTTGTAAAATAATCACGCCTGTTCGTCCGCTTGGTTAATAGCTGTTTGTCAGTCTGTCTTTGTATGTCAGTTGTTTTACTTGGAAATAGAATAAAAAAAGAACTAACAGACGCAAAGCGATCTCTTCCAGACAACCTCAGGGATGAATTCAGATTATAATGACGATAGTCGTATACGTAATAAATATATAAATGCAGTATATACAGATGTTTTATATATTACATAGAATATATACATAACACAAATACATATCTACAAAAATATATTAATTACGTACACAGTTGCACTACACCATTCTGTAGTAGCATAAAAATGCATCTTTCTCTCAAATATCATCCATAATAGATCCAGTAGATCCTGATAATAATGTATGTATCATTCCAAAACAAACGGGAGGACAGGACAAATATATAGGGATTCCGTTTTGGTAAATGCGTCTAAAAATAATACATCTGTCGAGTGTTCGAGTTTGTGTAATGCATTTAAAAAAGAGAAAAAAATCAGAGAGCCTAATTCGGACCAGTTAACTCTACAAACGCATTTTTTTACATTTTTGTCTGTCTGTCTGTTAGAGCATCACGTGAAAACTATTAAACGGATTTAAATGAAACTCTACACAGAGCTAGTTTATATAGGGCTACTAATACTTCGAGAACTTTTTATTCTAATAAATAACGTCGTTTCCGTGTGGTAAACGAATATAGCCGAAAAGCTGCTTATTGGTGCCGTCTTTACAATTCAATAACAAATGTGACATCGTAATGCCGATACGGACGAAGTGTCTATCTATGGCACGTGCTAATAAAATAAGAGCAATTATTTTATATCGTTGTTTAAATTCAACCTCACACCTAATCGAAATTAGAACTCAACCATATCTTATCATGGTCTTAGCAACGGTTGACGTGCGCCGATACCACCAACACTACAATGATTTCTGTTATCACGTCATAATTATCTATATATAATATTTACGTTGCCGCGTTCTTATTGTACATACATTTGGAAAGTGAAACACAGAGAGCAATGTATACTGAAACAAGTATCTTGTGCGTTCTAATGATTTTTCGGGTGTATTAGTAGCAAGTGCGGTCGCTCTCGTGGATAGCAAGCGACCTTGATATCGCTTGTAATATAGCTAGGTATAGCTATTGCATACGGAACTCGAGAAAGTTTTATATATTATATTTTGATATAGTACTCATATTAGGTTATATTAAATGTTACCTCAGTCTCATAATAATAATAGAGAAATAACCCAAAATTTATGTCTGTGACCCTTTTTATATTTATTTTTTAATGACTCAGGGGAATGTCTTTTCTTGGGACACCATCGTTGGGCCTGGGGGAAGTCTTTAAACCGAGGGATGCGTGGGACTCTTGATCGACCGTATTCACACTATGGCCTCCAAGCGGAGGATCGTGGGATGTCGGCCGTCAAACTAGACACTACACCTAACCTCTTATGGGCTGTCACAGGAACTGGACCATAGGTACTACATCTGTGACACCCCGACGCCTGGCTATCTCACTTAGGATACTCCCGGGGGAGGGTACCCTCGTCACCAACAGGGGGGAAGTCCGCGGAATCCCCCACTGGTCCACGCGGTAGCCTATGATGTAATTACGGACACGCTCTTCTCCCTCTCTCTTGCGACCGATCTCCATTTCCAATTG
The DNA here is from genome assembly GCA_019925095.2 of Dendrolimus kikuchii. Taxonomy (NCBI): domain Eukaryota; kingdom Metazoa; phylum Arthropoda; class Insecta; order Lepidoptera; family Lasiocampidae; genus Dendrolimus; species Dendrolimus kikuchii. Next base: position 8,710,940 of record CM034395.1, on the reverse strand, counting down.
GAATCTCTGAGGCCCCCAAGTGGCGTACTCTACTAGCATGTAAAGCGCTGTATCCAGTAGTGCGCCGCAATGGTGACACTCGGGTGTTGCACTGTTACGCACAATTTCCTTTGATCTACGTATAGAAGTATATCTGCCTTAAGTACATACAGATAAAGCTAAAATTCATTTGAAATCTTTTAAGTTTTATTTAAATTGAAAATTAATACTAACGGATAAAGACAAATGTGTTTTATTTCGAAATAAAGAAGGTTGAATTTTATGTGTTTTTAGTGTTACTTTATCGTTTCATCGGTTTTCAAATCACAACGATTCTGAAGAAGGTTCTCACTTTAAAAAATGACTTAATTTAGAAACTTTGCCAGACTATTACGTATTTCTTAGAGGAGCAAACTTTAATAGAAATAATTTGAGACACTTCAAAGTCACCTATAAGGAGGAGAAATATAAATCAAAAACGGGAAAGTTGTAGGTGAATAAAATTCCGCTCGCTGCTGGAAAAACTCGTAACGAGTTTAGTTTTTTTAAGCTCACCCATAAATTTCCGATACAAATTAGTTTAACTTTTGATACGTACGGTTGAAGGGTAGGTTGCAATAGACGTAGCACGCCACCTTGCCCTGATTGATTTATACGTCTTGTTTGTCACAGTGGGATTTATTTGAATTCCTGCCAGGGGGTTAGTCTGCGGCTGGCGCAGCCGACGGATTAATATCGAACAACCCCAGCCGTATATCCCCGACTTTGGGCAATAATTCAATATTTCATCCTTCGGGCCGGGACCTACGCTGTGAATTAACATACAAACGTCAATCGTTTCATGAATAAAAAATGTATTGGATTTAGTGGAATGACTGGCGCGATCGCCGGCGTTTACGGCGTTGCCACCCAAACTGCCTATCGCGGAAATATAAAACGTTCCGGATTACTGGGTTTAGTTTGATCGCACTATTCGTATATTCCACGGACACGCGATGCGACCACAATTTGCTAGTGAACCGCTCAAAGAGTACCAATGGAATTCTTGCAAATTAACATCGTAAATATTTGATGTACGAATCATTTGGCATTTGATTTTCGCGTGATTATTCAGTCTCGTCTGGTACATGCGTGTGCGTTTGCTTTTGAATCATTATTTTCCTTACGTTCAATCTAGCCAATGTACATAAAACGATTTACACCTTAGTGATGTGTGTAAAAATGTTATTTTTAAATTTTTGAAGCGAAACTTCTTTGGAGCCGTTGTGATTTGAAACTCGATGAAACGATAAATCCACACTAAAAAGAGATAAATAAACACATAAATTTATAGAACTTAGCCTGCGAGAGAATGAGATACGAGTTTTACTTTGTGCAGCACAGATTAGAGACTGAATAAGACCGATGATTAAACATCGGTCCAATTTGGACCCAAATAAAACTGATAATAATATTTTTAGACTAAAACAGTGAAACATTGAAAGTGATACTTAAGAAGTTTATTTTGAATTATAATATGTTGACGGATGCAAGTTAAAGGGATTAATATTTAAATTAATAAAAGAAAAGAATTACCCGTGAGAATATTCTCTGAAATTTCACATCTACTGCATGTGAACTGCATACACACACATTTGTTTTATTGCGAAGCTGGCGAGCATGCAGACAGCCCACCTACTGGAAAGTGGTTAGTTACCATTACCCATGACGTTTGCAAGACCAGGGGCGAAGCCAACGAGGTGCCAACTTTTAGGATGGAATAAATGGGATGGAATAGATGAATGGAATAGGGGATGAGATAAGAGGACACCACCTTCTTCTTTATTCCCTATTACATTCATTCATAATTCATTCCACTTCCCCAAGTGGGCCATTAAAACTTTAACTCATTGTGTGAAACAGGATTAGCTCAAGGCTAATCGTTTCACGCCGATATTCTGTGAGAGCGTGTTATCACCGAACGATCGGGCTCTAAGACCACTAAATTCAAAGAAAGATGCAAGTATGCTACTCGTATATGTCATGGTAGTATAGTAGCTAACTTACCTGTATATTATTCCAATTACGCAGGTTCGAATCCTGCCGAGAAGCTTGCAACGCTTAGATAAATTTACGGACCTAATTACGTACTGACGGTGAAGCAAAATGGCGTAATATAAACGTGCATGCACATTGATGCAATTCATTAGAATAAAATGGAATTATCTAGAATAAATTAGATAATTAAATATTCAATGTTTTATGTAAAAACTAGCTGTGCCCGCGACGTCGTCCGCATGGAATTTGCTTTCAAAACCCTCCGATTTTGAAACATTCTTCATTGGTGCTTCGCTCCTATTGGTCTTAGCGTGATGATATATAGCCTAAAGCCTTCCTCGATAAATAGGCTATCCAACACTGAAAGAATTTTTCAAATCAGACCAGTAGTTCCTGAGATTAGCGCGTTCAATCAAACAATATTAGTATATTTGGCTACAACACTAATACTTACATTTTAAATATCGCGATATATTTTCAATGAAACGTCCGAATTGAATAATTCAAAAAGTTCTAGAAAGGTATTGAATTCGTCTTGAATATGGAGTAATTTATTTTCATAAGGATTAATACCAAGGTACAAAATAAAGAGTTTTTGGAGCGACGGCATTTTAATTATTTAAAAAAATAAAAGAAAACACTTATTGTGAGATAACCACAATAGTTAGACATATGGTTACGCGATATTTTTTGTAGACAATTATATGTTCTGCAAAGTGGTAGTACATTGTTTTGTTCTATAATCAATAGTTTTCGCAGCGCACGCCGTGTAAGGATTTTTTCGGGTAATTTTTTTACACCTTGGGTTACATTATTGGACTTTTAGTAAGGATCCCTAATTTTTTTGAAAATATAATATAGCCTATAGCCTTTCTCGATAAATGTACTATTCAACACTGAAAGAATTTTCCTAATCGGACCAGCGGTTCCTGAGATTAGAGGCGTTTAAACAAACAAACAAACTCTTCAGCTTTATAATATTAGTATAGATAAGACATTTCTGTAGAATATTTTTATATGTATGTTAACGGTAGAAAAAAAAATACTTTCAGATCAGTTTGAAACGAAAAGCGGTTTGCAACTTTGTTATCTGAACAGAGGCATTTATCAAATTTCAAACCAGGTGTCTCATGGTAAAGTAGCAACCTGTTTGTATAATTATTAACATTGATCACAAATGCTGCTATTTCTTGATCATAAAAAGAAGAAAAAAGGTCTAACATGCTTATTCGATTAGCGACTTCTATTCTTAAAAGTTTAATCAATAACTGGTTATACAAATTATTATATAATACTTCGGCTGGTATTAGTTGTTTTTATTAAAATGTTATAGTTATTGAATAGGTTAAATTTACAGAATTACTTTTTTTTTAAATAAAGTATATATACATATATATATATATATATATATATATATATATATATATATATGTGTGTGTATATATATATATATATATATATATATACATATATATATATATATATATATATATATATATATATATATATGTGTGTGTATATATATAAATAAATAATAATTCTTCCCAGTTTACTTGCGTAATAGAGTAATTTTAGTACATGTACAAATTGTGTAAGCGGAACAGAGGTAAGAATGCATAGCAAGTAACACTGCCGTTTGCGCTTGCGAATAAAGTTCAATATAGATTATTTATGTGTCGGAAACCGGTCTGCACTTTTCTGCTTAAACGAAAATTCCCAATCGGAATTATAAGTTCTGTAAAACTGTACATACTTCTACATACCTACTGTAATACTTGCAACAATTCAGAAGAGTTTATGGTAATAAAAGAACAGCAACTAGTCACATATTTTTAATCATAGAACCTTACGGGTTTAACACATTTATTATACTAACTCTTCACACTCTACAAGCATTTTTAGAACACCTCGCCATCCCTCCAACAATTTTACAGTCTAAGAAACTTAGCAAATTGACACAACCGATAGCGGATTGAAGTCATTGATAAACTATTTTAATTAAAGGGTTATGAATGAAAAGAATTTAATACATTATTGTCTTTAAATTTTAGATAATATTTTATGTAAGATATTATATAAAATATTATACTTAAAGTTTTATATGTAATAAAATAAACCGAACACAGCATAAACCTATCGAGTCTGCCAACATGAAAATAAAATGTAGTGAACCCCGTCTATATACAATTGAGAGATTTTGAATTATAATCTGTACACAATCATTACATATTAGAGATAATATCCCCACATAAAATTATGTTAAATTATAGAGAACTACTCACTCTACACAAAACAAGCGCTAATTACCGAATAAATAAAAATATGACAATATAACTCAACTAAGGAAATGGCCGCTTGTATCGTTTAGAAATAAGAGAGTACATAACAAAATTAATTAACTTTAAAAAAAAACATGAAAAGGACAACTATGCTACTAAATAATTGTAACACTTACGTCCTTTCGACATAAGAATTCTGTTATTTAGCGTCAGTTAAAGTACCACATCCTACAAATTAGTTCAAAAATAGAGGAAGTTATCGGTCTACCCTAATAAAATAACTAGGTATTGATATAAATAATACTCTTGACAAATTGATGGCCTTCGTGTCATTTTAAAAACGCATCAAAATGTTTTTTCTCCGTCCTGCATTAAAATTTATATAAGGATATTAGCATTTGACAATGTATTCGATATACGTGAATGACGACCGGATACTGTTTTACATAATATGTATAATATCATACATATTAACCTTGTCGGGGTGGTACAGGGCCTTACTTTACTGCGTCTCAAATATAATATCGTTAAACGATTCCTTCTAAATTTTTCTCTCCGCAATTGAATTGGATTTTATATAGACATTCCGTCTGCTAGATTTTTTTTTATTTAACTGTAGTTTTCTGTGGTCACTTGTAGCTATTAAATAAATAAATAATTATGTTTCTAGAGTCTTCCCCGTGGCAACGCCGCGGGTCAAATCCCAGTAAAGTACCTCTATTTTACTTACATTAAAACTTTATTAGCTTTTTATTGTATATCGCGAGCGAAGCTGCGAGCAAAAGCTAGTACATATATAAACCTTCCTTGGAAATACCTAACTGATGGTGAAAACCACTTAAAAATTCGTTGCGTGGTTTAGTTAGCGGAGATACAGACAGACGACAGACGTGGAAAGCAGCTTGGTTTTAGACTAGAGTAGTGGTAGACTCATGACTTTCAATAAGTAATCTATAAGATTCCATTTTGAAATAGATACATTCATTTTCACTATGTAAAGAATATTATTAAAGGTCAATGATTTCCTTACTTCATCTAAATCTAATATTACTTAATGCGCCTATTCACGATTACCTAATTATTCAACTAACGGTGTGACTTAGTAGAATGTTCTACCTGTTGTGTATCATATATATTTAATTCTATTTCTAGAATTACTCATAAAATATTTTTCTATTAATATCTCGTGACTTTTTAGTCATTAGAAGCATTTTTTGTGTTAATTTAAGCATAAATTTGCTCAACACAGATTCTTTAGACAGCGAAAATTTTCCACAACGACTCATGCATGGCGTGGCGTCTAGCAACCGGTTTGAAATTTTTGAAGCTTCTTATAGTACGCGTATACGGCGCCTTTACTTATACGGTACTCTGGTCACGGAAGTTTACTGGTTAAGCATCTTTGGTTATTTGATATAGGAAGTGTTTATTTATGCCCTTTTGAGAACATTTTTCACACAAAATTGCCACCTCACGGTTAAACAATTGGAGGGGGGAAAGAGGCACTTCATTCTATGTGGAGGATATTAAAATATATACAATAGACTTTGAGCAAAATAGTTTATTTTGGTACTCCCACTTGTTAGTAGTGAAAACCTAGTTTGTCTGTATGGGAGATATATATATATCGAACACACACACACACACATATAATATTCTTAAGCAGCCAAGTATTCTCAATATATCCCGTAGGTTGAACACTTAACGACTTTGGAAACAAATATCAAAATAAAAAAGTTACCACGAACCATCCTTCCCACTTTTAAAGAGCTCCCTAACGATACATCTTCCAGTTTTAGGTATGGTGGCAATCCCTAATCTTTTATTTGCCATTCCTAATATGCAATATATCTCGCAATGTGTTCTTGCCAAATAAATATTTTTTCTTTCTTTCAATTACTGGACTAGTGTGACGAAATTTAAAATTCCACTCATACAGACCTAGTAGTTTTATAGCATACTGGAAATTAAAATTTAGCTGTTCGAAAAGGTGTCTACTAAAATGATTTTTTCAAGACAAGCAAGCTGATCGGAAGTCTCGTTTACTTGGCTAACATCATTCGATTCGAGGGCAAATTAACATCTAAAATCATGTAGATCATGACATTGAATTCAGAGGACACAAGGTTGATCTGTTCTATAAGTCCCACATGTATGAGTAATGCCTTCAAATTAGCTGATACTTAAAATCGAATTCAATACTATTAACGAATTGAATCCAATAAACCTTAATTAAAATCATCTATTGGTCACTACGATAAGTAACTGAAGTGGATTTAATAGCACGATCCCAATCTAATGATCTTACCAATGAAACGTTTCCTCGAGTATATAATTCTGAATGAGGTATGCGATAATAAACTTTATCTTCTGGTACTTAAGGTGGGTTTATATAATAACCTTAATGTAGGGCCGCGACCTCAATTACGCCTAGTCTTAATAATCGCGTTAATCATGAAATTATGAATGTGAAGATCGACGATTTCCGAGCAACACGTCTCTGCCTACTCAGCGACCTTTATTAGGCACGTACAGGTGATCACAGAAATGCTACGCGTAGTTAAGACCCCCCACTCTCTTTGTTAACTATACTACTATATAGTACACAAACTGACCATATTGAAGAACTCCGAAGATAATCTTGCTACGTGATTTAAAAAAACATGCTTACTATTATTTATTGCGTGAGTTCAACAAGCAATATAACAACTCAGTCTTTACAATTTCATTTGGTTCTAGTTCTCGTCTTTGGTTTACTTTCCTGGCTTCCTATAGAATAATTATTCCTCTAACTGATCGATTGCTCAGAACTTACTAACTCTTCAGCATTGATGACATATTTAAGATTATATTGTAACGGGTTCAATCTGACATTTTAGGCACAGAATCGTGGTTTATACCGTTAAATCCAATCGGACTATATACGTCCAACTATTGTGCTTTATCTTCCCTGCACTTAGGGGAAAGAACGGTATACTCGACTCATAACTAAGACGTATTGGCGGTATTTACAGATCAGTAATTTCAATGTGTAGGTTTGTTTACATTTTTTTCTTTCACTATTAACACGTGTTGAATGAAACTATATGCATATTGGAGCTTAAAACTGTCTAAGAATAAGTATATGCTATTTGCTAAGATTCAAATCTACATCATAGGAAAGAGATGCGTATGTTTAACCACTGACTGATTTAACTATGTATACACGTAGAGGTGCGTAGTTATTTTGAAAGTCAATTAAATAGCCGTAGTTCGCAAAATAACCTCGGCTAAGTTAATTGTCAATCGGTTGGTTGTCGAAAAAACCCGAAAAACCGATAAGTTGACGGTTTAGCCGTCAACCATCGGCTACTAGTTATACTATTAGAGTCATTCACCCATTACCCAAAAAGCCATCAGCTCATTTTTTAGCCGACTAATGAACAATCATTAGCCGGATGGCTATGTTTTTGGAATTACGGTTGGTTACCCACCGTTGTATAAAAGTCTTCTAGAAATCCTAAAAGAAACACTAAAAAAATTCAAATACAATCAATGTTTTATCAATTCTATCCAACTATAACTATCCAACACAAATATTATAATTTGTGTATCGCGAATCTCTCATCTGTTCTAGAAACATTAGGTAAAACCATTACTTATTGTGATTATACTATTTAGTTTTATATCCAGAATTTAAAAAGGCAAATAAATCGACTTAATTCGTCTTTATCACAAAACCTAACTCGTTGTATTACTTTTCTCATAATATAATTTGCTTGTCTACAACAATGCGATTGAAGCATTCCATTATCATAACCGGTCGGGGCAAGTGATTATGCTAATGCTTCAAGTATGAAGAGCATATTGTGAGTTAAATCATTTTTATAACAAGATTTAAAAAGGAATATTAAGGTAGATTGGGCATTTATAGAGAATGGATGAAAGAATCACAAAACAATGTATGACAGCATTATGAATGATAAGAGTTGGTGCCGGTAGACCGCGACGTACACACCGTGATCAAATAGTAGCAGTGTTAAAGAGGCCAGGTAAAAAACATCTCAAATAAATGTGCATATATGAAGAGGTTAAAGAATGTAGATGAAGCGAAAATTGTTTGTAAGGATTGTCACAAGTGGCGATCCATAGCCTCATGTGAAACAGGTGTAGTAATATGTATATAAATCATTCCTAAATGTAAATATTCAACGTCGAGCCGTTTACATTTTCGGCGATCCCATACTCAGACGGTTTAGAATTTAGATACGCTTGGCCTTCGTAGAGACTTAGCATCTCTATGCGTATTATAGTTAATGTTCAAAGTGGTGCCTTCGTCTTCTCTCTAACATAGCACCGCTCGCCATCGGCTGGATTTACATGCTCACTTCTATGAGCTGCTCCTATCATGTAGCGTTTTTCAAAACGTTTCTCTTGCGCACCGTGGGGATTTGGAATGAGCTCTCAATTGAGATTTTCCGATAAGGCGTAATAAAAACAATTGAGCAGTTCACACACAGTAGAAATGAAACTTCAAAGAATGTACTCACAAATAGTTCTTCTCTAACTTTTATTAATATAAATATAATTCCTTTAGCCTACATCCGTCAACATATTATAATTCAAAATAAACTTCTTAAGTATCACTTTCAATTTTTCACTGTTGCAGTCTAAAAAATATTATTATCAGTTTTATTTCTGTCCAAATTGGACCTATGTTTAATCATCGGTCTTATTGACTCTAATCTGTGCTGCACAGTGTAAAACTCGTATCTTTTTTATTCGCAAGCTTAGTCCTATAGATTCATGTGTGTATCTCTTTTTAGTGTCGCTTTTTCGTTTCATTGAGTTTTAAATCACAACGATACTAAAGAAGTTTCACTTAAAAAAAAATAACTACTGCGTCAACCCGGCACCAGAGTACATAAAGTATGAACAGAGTAAATAAAGCGAAGTGCGTTTACAAAATTTACTCTGCCGGTAATCGAATTTCAGACGTTTACGTAACAGTGAACTAAGGAGTTCAACAGTAAACCAATTGATTGCGGAGGCAGTCATTATAGTTATTTCATATTTAAGTTATCTAAATGCGAAGATTTTGTGTCAAATTATGCAATAGATTTTTTATCAAGGCCGTCGAAGTGTAATTAGCACCTATATCAAAAACTCATCAGCTTGTTAACCATTTGATAATTTTTAACATTTGATGATAATTTTTAAAGCACTAAGATAAAAGAAATATAAGATCAAGATCCGAACGGACTGGCCAAAAAGATAATCGTAATTTTTCAGCGTTATAATTATGAGTGTCGAATTTATTGAATGAACACAGAAAATGAGGTAATCAATGATACATTTACGTTTTTATATTGCTGTAAGTAGGTAAACAGCCAGACGGCCTACCTAAAATAAAGTGGAATGTGATTACCGTCGTCTCTAACATGTTTGCAACACCAAGAGCGTTGCTTATGTCTCCAGTTTCTAAAATGGGGTGTTAGTGATGGGATGGGATAGAAAAGATGGGGTTGGGGGATGAAATAATCGGCAAACAACTACACATATTGTATTTCCCCAAATTAAGCACGACACGCTTGTGTTACCGGTAATATACAACGAACTACTCTGGGGCCGATCCCAGATACCCAGACCATAATAAATAATAGAGAAAATTCGAATCCAAAATCAATCGATCGAATCGAATTGACCATACAGAGATCGAACCCGAGCCTCTGCGTTACAGTGAGGTAGGCCGGCGAAGGCTTAGCCCGCTTAACCTCAAAGACCGTCGATAGGAGGGACGGGACCACTACTCATCCCCCAAGACTGAATGGGTCAAACACAAAAACGGAGAAAACTTAAAGTTACATCAATTACATATGTACATTATTTGTTCATGTATTTTTTATTATTACATAAGATTATGTTGTGGATATGTTAGATTTGACAGTCTTTTGTATTTTAACAAATAAATTATTTTATATTACATACACATACATACATACATAACTTCACGCCAGTTCCCTTGCGGGGTAGGCACGAACAACAGAGCACCATTTAGGCCCATTCTTACACACCTCACTTGCTTCTTTGATATTCATAACTCTTATCATGCACGCTCGTCTGTTCTTAAGGCTCCTGACATCACCCTCCGCTAGTACACGATCAATTTGATCATGGAAGGTGTGTCGTGGCCTTATTTTAAATTGTTCTCGTTTAAACCAAAATGTCTCCTACGGTATACTATTCGGACACTGAATACCTCAGTTTGGTAGACGTTGAAAAATAATCCATCAACAAAAACTAACTTTTTAATTATAGAAACATTTTTTTTTATTGCAGGAGATCAGCAGCCAGGCAGACGGCCTACTTGATGTAAAGCGGTTACCATCGCCTATGGACATTTGCAACACAAAAGTTGCTACAAATGCGTTGCTGCTCTCTTAAGGGAGACTGGAACCTGGTCACTAATGCCGGAACACAACTCAAGGTTGTTATGGCGACATACTTTAAACAGGGGTGGTAGCTATCCAGTCGGGCAAATGCCCTACCACCTGCCTGTGGGTTGTTAAGTCGCCTCATACGATACATGTAAAAATTAAAGAACTTTTCAAATAGCAATCCATGTTTACGAATCAAAACATAAACATATTGTTCCAACATTTGTCGTCTTCTCCTGAAGACATGTAAACCTTTTTTTTGTTTGACCCGAATATAGGAGATTTGATAAGAGGGGATAGGAACACTGGAATTCTCACTCACAGTACGAAATACGGTTGGCTGAAAGCTAACCATATCAGACCGATATTCTGTAAGAGCGTGGTATCGCTCCGGCCGAGCTGGCCCTAAGACTTGTATTGTCAAGATAATACGAGCATGGCTCTACCTCGTTAAAATGTGACCGTAAAGAAGGAAATAACAGACATACAAACATAAACTTCTGTTAACATTAGTATATACTCGTACGTACGTATGCATATACAAATATGCATCCATTAGCAATGGATACATACATATTTATGGCTTTCAGTGTCGAAACTCTAAGAGCATGGGGTCCCGAAGCTCATCGACTCTATCGAGACCTAACAACTCGTGTGATAGAGGTCTCAAGTGATCAAAGGGCTGGTCTGTATTTGGGGTAGCGTATTAGCGTTGCCATAGAACAGGAAAATGCGGCTAGCGTTTTGGGAACATTCTCAAGTGACGGCGTTTTGGGACTCATATATTGTTTGCAATTTTCATTATTTAATTTATTTATAAGTTAATTTATTTTTAATATTTAATATTATTTCTTTAAGTTAGTGTAATTCCATAGGTCATGGTAGCTACTTACTTATAATATTTTTTCACATTAAGAAAGGGTAGATGGTGGGAATTTTTTGGAATTTATGTGCACTTCACGTTTGCAATTTTTACGAGTCAGAAATCAAGCATAAATTATGATTGTATGTCTGTTAGAACGGTATAGTTCTCGGCACAAATCTTGAGCGGTCGGCAGAACAGTAGGGATTGCTTTACACATTGATTGTAGCCAATGTGATGAGACTTATCGAAAATAATATATTTTTGTCTCTTTGTTCGAAAGTGACAATACCTCATACTTCGAAAAAGGATTGAATTTTCATAATACGTAGGACAAAGTGTTTGCTCAAGAATCGTGTCGGGAACTACAGTATAGGTAATTTTGAATGAAGCTTCTTTAAATATTAAAACTCATTAACGTTCCGACACATCAAAAAGCTTCAAGTATCAAATACCACAAGTCAATTTATATGATTTATTAATGTACAATTTCAATTCCGTTCATTAGTTTCATAATATAAAAAATATTGGGTCGCAACATTCTAGTAGCTATTTGCCGTTTTAATATCGACAAGTGAAAGTTGATCGATAGAGCATGTAAATTTTTCTGTACATAACTTAACTGTTGGTGCCGAAATATCGATATAATCGATGCGCGTTTCGCTTCATTAACTCGATCGATTAATCTTCATAGAGGATCTATTAATAGACATTCTTAAGACGATACTTTTAATGGCGAATTATTCCAAAGTTAACGCCGCATATTAAGCTTTTAATTAAAATTCAACTTTGTGGCTTATGACCGGTTCTTATATCTTACCGGCAGATCATTTGCCTTACTATCGGTTATAATTTGACATCAGCTCCATACAAATAATGTCAAAATTCAGTTTATGTTAAGGCAAATGAATGAATAGTAAGATTAAGATTTTTTTTATTGCATGAGTTCAGCAGACAGGCAGACAGCCCACTTGATGGAAAGCGGTTACCATCATCTACGGATATTTGCAACACCAAAGGTGCTACAAATGCGCTGCTGCTCTCTTAAGGGAGACTGGAACCTGGTCACTAATGCCGGAACACAAATCAAGGTTGTTATGACGGCATACTCTAGACCAGAGGCGGTAGCCATCCAGTCGGGCAAATACCCTACCACCTGGTTATGGGTTGATTTGTCGCCTCTTAAAACAGGTCGCCCGGCCGCAAAAGATGACATATAAGATAAAAGAGTTAAGATACACAAATCGGCCATTAATTGCGAGTATTTGACTGATTTAATAAGGAAATATGTTTTAAATTAAGTCAAAAGGGGAGACAAAATAATTTGTGGAGTAGTCATGTAGAGCTTAGGAGAAAATTGTTTATTACATAATATATCCTGCCTATCAAAATGATATGTATAACAATATAAAAATTATGATAACAACGTGATTTTATATTTTGTCTTTAAAGAAATGGTGAAATTTTTAAACCGTAAACAAATTCACTATACATATGTTACATTTATTATTATATTAATTTTTCCTTACGTATCTCTGATATAAAATATTTATTGAGTTTATTTCATATATACAACATTTTTAAGCGTTAATTAAATAAACCAAAGGGTAAGTAACATTTAATCTTTATATTTGATTTTCCCATGACGTGGACGTATTGTTATAAATTTCTCATTTTACATAAATAAATAAATACTAGATATAAAAATAAAATTCTCGAAAGCATATTAAGTTCCGGCCTTACTAGAGTGATTCGACTACAAATGTAATCGTGGTAACGCTACCGACAATTTCACGTTTTAGGTTTTTTCCATGATGGTTGAATCCGTTACTCCGATTATTGATAAATCGATTGGATGTGAGCTTGGAATATAAATATTTTTTGATATTCCTCATGGTATTGTGTGGCGGTATCTCAGCAACACAGCTTGCTACATATTGTCATCGTCCTAAATTGGTTGATGTGGTCGTGACGTCATAGTTGACGAGAATTTACCGGGATTGAGCAATTTTAGTTGCTCGTGTAAGAGCACTTTTTGTGCTTAAAAGTACTTTCAAACAAAATTGTATGTAACAATATCCATTCATTAGTTTTTGAAATATTGAGTTATTTTCAATTAAATGGGTTCGTCTTGGTTTCGTAGCCAAATAATTAAAACCCTTCGTTGTGCGCGGACTGCCAAGTATAATATTTACCTAATTTATTTTACAAAAAGATAGAATTAAAATCTTATCTTTTTATAAATTACAAAACTTGAATTAGGTATTTGAAACGTATTACAATAAGTTGCAAAACAATATACATAAAAAGGGCGTGCTTTTAAAATAGTATCGTCATCTTATTTTCAATACTCGCCAAAGAAATAATTTTATTTGCTGTTTGTTAAATAAAGAACAATCGATATTCTACAACATTAAAAATGAAACTATAACCTACTCAAAATAAACTTAATTACAAAATAATAATGGATATGCGGCCAGAATTTGGGGTACACTCCTCACCCACAGCGATCCGGAGTCAATTTTTTCCTTATAGATTTATGTTATTTTATAAGTATCTTTATATTTATAGTAAAGTTTAATTTGTAATTACTGTTTAAACAGTAATCAATAAGCTACTTGATTGATGGAAGAGAGAGCATGAAAGTAGAGTAAATGCGGTTGAGATGCGAGCACTGCGCAAAATCTGCGGAGTGACGCTCGCGGACCGCGTTCGTAATACCGAAGTAAGAAAGAGAGTTGGTCTGAAAGAGAGTGTCGGGGTGAAGTTAAGGAAAGGAATGCTCCGGTGGTTCGGGCATGTGGAAAGAATGCATGATGAAAGAGTGACTAAACAGATATACAATGCAAAAGTGGATGGATGCAGAAGTCGTGGAAGGCCACGACACACCTTCCATGATCAAATTGATCGTGTACTAGCAGAAGGTGATGTCAGGAGCCTTAAGAACAGACGAGCGTGCATGACAAGAGTTATGAATGTCAAAGAAGCAAGTGAGGTGTGTAAGAATAAGCCTGAATGGCGCTCTGTTGTTCGTGCCTACCCCGCAAGGGAACTGGCGTGAAGTTATGTATGTATGTGTGTATGTACTTGATTCGTTAGGATGATGACATCACAACGAAGAACATTCAAACAAAATCAAGCAGGCTATGAAATTTTTTATGACGATTAAAAGGGTACTCTGTTGATTTGGCTGTCAAGTACTCAATTTATAAAATAAATTATTTGCGTAAATAACTTACAACAAAGTCTTTTAAGAATTATATTTTTAAAAATGGTTTATATTTTAATGGAATTTTATTTTCTATGTACTCGGGATTGAAATCGTTGCTGACACCAGCGATAACCTCGCGCGGCTGTCATTGGGGTCTTTATCGTCAATGGCCTGCAATAGTTGTAATATAAAATAAGTACATATTCATTAAAACGTTTATAATTTGAGCTCTTTTGTGAGCTGCGTAGTATTATCGATATCTTCATCACTTTTTATGGAGGGACGACTGTGACGACATCTGGAGCGTTTGCGTCGTGGAGAAGAACATCGTATAGACATTGCGCCATAAGAGAAGTTCCATAATTCCAAAATAAATTAACTAAAAGTGGCAGCTACTTGATAGAATTTTGTTCTTAAAATAGCCAGGAATAGTAGATTGTTACACGAGAGGTGAAAGTGACCTATTTAAGCATGAGATGGTTTGGCGCACGAGCGTAGCGACGACGTTAATAGTTCTAGTGCCTAAATAAGCCTTTCACCCGAGGTTACCACCCTACTTTTCATTTTGAACATGAGGAAAGTAAATAAAAACTGATTAGTTAAACAAGCAACTACTTCTCTAATGAAATATGGCGCTAAATCCATATCAAAATCTGTTTTTTTTTTAAATTTTGAATCTGATGATCTGATTTAATAAGTCACATATGAAAGGTCAAGTAAATTTCTATTTCTGTGCCATTCAGCCAGCCAGTATTTTTTTATCACTAATGATGATAGTACAGATAAATTAGCTTCGAGAAGTTTTTGCGTTTGTAGTAGTGAACTGTCAGCACATAAATAAATAAACTAATACTTTTTATATATTTTATAGGCAGATACTTAATATGAAATTTACAATATTAAACGATATTAAAATAATAAATATTAACATTAAACATAATTTTTAATACTAAATTTCAAGTTTTAGAAGTCTTGTAAATATGCAAAAACTTCTACAAACGCAAAAACGTCTCGAAGCTAATTTACCTGTAAATATTTAGCTCAAATTTATGTAAATTTAATAAGATTTTAATGAAAAGTGAGTTATAAGTATAAAATGATGTTAGAAAATTGTTGAATTTTTTTTATTACGATTTATGCCGCGATTTTAACAGTGGCTGTAAAAAAGTTGCGACATGAGTCGCATGTGTTATCTATAGTTCGCATAGTTTTCTAATTTTTTTGACAGCAGGGAGAATTGTTTCGCTGGGACGAAAAGTGATGTTTTCTCCCTGTGATTAGGAAACTCCCAAGCGTACTTTCAGAATATGAGAAATGAAAATTAAACTTTAATTATAGAATATTTTGTGGTATTTATATGGTATTGTTACATGCCGACAAAAGTGAATGCACACCTGCCTGCCATAAAGCACAGTTTATTACCTTCCCGCATTTGGACTTCTTTTTGTTTACTTTGTGTTTAAAATTTGTAATCAAAAAAGCAGTCTATTGTGTATTGTAATCCTTTATGATGGTCGTTAGCCAAGTGTGGTTCTTGGAAAATTCAGTCCACGCGGTCGAGTATTGTATTGTATAGTTTAGTATAAAACAATGCCCGAACGGAGGGGAAGGCAGTCAAGCGATGATTACGATACGAGCAAGACGTGTACATTCGATGAGCTATATAGTGACGGACTTTGCGCGTGTTATTAATTCGTACATCACGTTTGTACTGGTTGCGTCCAGTTATATTTGTACCTGTGTTATACTTGTTTGTGTAGTTCTAATAAATTCTATAGTAATTCCAACGGCATTTTAATTCGAGTCCCGCACTCGTAACAGTATTATTAAATTATTGATAGAGTAACAACGTAAATTACTGCTAACTGTTACCCTTCTTTGCTGTTGGATATTTCTTCACAGAAATAGATCCTTACAAGCTAACCGGTTTAGCTTGTATACCTAGTAGATCGTTAAATGCTACATTTGGTACAATAATACAGTCTGTGGTTTTATTTTTAAATTCAGCTGATTCGGTGGCTGTTAAAGGTAATTAATTTTTCAAAATTCTAAAGATAGCACTTTCCTTTTCGGCAAAATCGGGCTCGAGACTCTTTTAAGTATTTTTCGGTATTTCGTATAGCCCTGAAGGTTCACTTAAAACTTAATCCCCTATCTATTGTTAAAAACAGTTTCAGTTTAAACTAGCCTATTACATAATATGCCTACGACTTGTAAATAGTGTATTCACGCACATGCTCCGTTTCAAATATAATGAAACCTTACCACGTAACTTCTTAAAGACGTCATCCGAGAGGATAAGAGTTGCAATGCATATTATTCTGCTCAATATCTATGCTAGCAGTTTAATTATCTGCATACTGAACACACCTCTCTTCATGTTACCAGTAAATGTCTAAAGCATCATAACTTATTATCGTGTAACAAAATGGCAAATGAATTGGTTTATTGATAACATTGTCAGCACTGAAGGTATACGGACTCTGGTTATCATAAATTCTAATATATCTCTAATATTATAAAATTCGAAACATGCCGTCTATGTACATTAAAGCTATAAACGATTGAAAACACGATGCAATTTTTTTAGATTTATGTCTGTTTGTCTATTTGTCTGGGATTCACGTAAGACTACTGGGCCGGTTTCGATGTGGTTGGTTTTCGCTAATCTACAGCAAATACTAAGACTTAAAATCTGCGCTACTTTTCTGGGAATTATTTAAAATTTCCAGATTAAATAAACAAATAAATAATAAAATATGTGATTTTTTTAATCCGGGAATCCAGCGGGCGTTTTCCCGGGAGCGATTTGTGGTTGTTCGGATGCATAAAAATTAGTTTATTCTTATAGTTGTTGAAACTCGATGAAACGAAAAATCGACACTAAAAAGAGATAACACGTATTCAAATATTTTTTTTCAAATTCAAATCCAAATTTAGATTCCCTCCCACTCCTTGTCACACTTTGTTTCACTTCTACTGCGTATGAACTGCACACAAACATTTTTTTTATGCAGGTACTCCGAATACCTATCTCGTGGGTTCTCTTACATTTTTGTCACAGGAAAAACCGTTTTCGTCTTCGTTAAGATTACCAATTAACTTACCCTATACCTATATAACAAAACAACTTTTAAGTTTCTTTAAACAGTGTACAATAAGGTTATTTTATTTGTGTATCTAATAATATTAAGTGTTTACAAACGTTTCTGTTTAATTAACATAATATTTTCTCACCCATGTCTGTATGAATTGTGCCCAAAAGGTGTAAGATGAGCGTAATATAAAAAGGCCCATTCAGCATTACATTATACAAACGCGATCATTAATCGCGAAACCTCCACTGTTTCTTAGAATTCGCCATTGACATTTCTAAGCAACGTGTTTACGTTTTATGGGTGGTGTTTACAAACAGTAAATTGTTTACACGACTCGACTGACATAACACGGTGCAGGCGTCACGGCGCGTCACCGCCGCCGCGTCAGACGTCGCGCTCGCAGCGCCTTGCCGCCCGCGCCGACAACTCTTATTATATTGCGTCTTTCTAATTACATTTTTTTTATAATTCGAATCTCGATTTTGCCTGCGATTGGTGCGTTATTCCTTAATTGAAGCGACTTCTTTTTCCATAAATGATTTATCTAGTGCTAAGGATTCATCTAGGGATCCCACCTATATTATATAGCACTAGCTGCGCCCCGCGGTCTCACCCTCGTGGTGATGGAAAATCGTTATGTTTTGGATAATTCACACTATATCTTTATAAATAATGGCCTATGTGTTATTCTGATGTGTAAGCTATATTATTCTAAAGTTTCATCAAAATCCATTCAGTACTTTTTGCGTGAAAGAGTAACAAACATACATACATCCATACACTCTTACAAACTTTCGCGTTTATAATATTAGTAGGATTTTTATTGCTGAAGCACAGCAGACAGGCTGATGGCCCACCTGTAATGGAAAGTGGTTACCATCGCCCATGAACATAAGCAATACCAGAGGTGCTGCTAATGTGCTGCCGGCTTCGAAGGAGAAACTGGAACCTAGCTACTGATGCCGGGGCACAACTAAAAATTGTTATGGCGGCATTCTCTAGACCAGGGATAGTAGCCATCCAACAGGGGAAATACCTTAACACCTGGCTCCATCTTTTTCCGTTCCTGCACGGAGACGCGGTATGGTACTATATTTTAGTCAATTGTATTTTAAATTATAGAAAAATAATATAGTACAGAATGTACTACATTTAATCGCTAATTAAATTGTCTTGATTTGGTTAATTTTGGTTTTCAATTATTTGGAAGTCAAGGGAAGGTTTAAAAGATGAGTAAATATTTAAAAAAATTATTGGAATATACTAAAAACAATAATTTCGCTTTCCCTTTGAAACTATTCCTACCTGTCAAACATTTGATGTTCGTCCCGTCGTCTAGAAATCAATTAAATTTAAAAGTCGTTCAGAAATTAAGTTATTTTTTTTCATTTTTTTGGTTTTAAATGTCAAATTTTTTTTACTAAACTTGAAACATTCTGCAATTATCATTTAGCTTTTTTGTTTATTGATTCTGAGGCGGTACGAAGTTTGCCGGGTCAGCTACTAAGTAATATAAACTTTCTATCAATGTATAATAGAAGGTGAAATGGACAACAAGGTAATTATAAAGTCAGTGTTTTATTCGTGATACCTACATAATCCTGCCCACGCGAACTCCGGGCGACAAACGTTAGTCACTGGTCATCCAATTGCGCGTCATTTTTACCATGCAATTTGTAAGGAATGCTTTTAAATATTTATGATGTTTTACGTAAACTCCGCACTCAAAGTGCTAATTAAGAATTAATTTTGAATTTATTATAAAACCATCATCATTCATGTCAAAAATAATTCTTATAAATAACATTAACAATTTAATCTTTACCTTGTTAATGAATAATAATTAATGTTAATTAACAGATTATTGCCGCTCTCGGAGTTACATAATGGTTCGTTAATTTTAACAAGCGAGGTTGGAACTTTATTCTTTATTCCTTCATTTAAACCTAAATATATTGTATCTCGTTTCGAAATAGCAAAGTAAAGAAAGTGACCTGTGAACATTATTTGACTCTAACGTTATGAAAAACCTGTTGGTATAATTTGCGTGACCATTTTTGGTGTCACCAGTCTAAGGAATATAAATTGCGCAACCCTTTAGTGTTGCCACTCTAAGAAGATAATAATTACACAATATTTTAGTGTTGTAAAATAATGGTTTTGTGCCGTCTCGCGAGACCTTGTTGTAGACACCTGTCAAAAACTGACTCAATTTGGTGCTACTATATATAAATTTAATAATATAGGTATTTCATAGTATTTAACTTAATTGTACTCTTAAAGTGTCTGAGAGCTATAGTTAACATTCAGGCCAGACATGAATACTTGAATTGTAATATTTACTCGTGCCGTTACCTAATTCGGGTAGGGAAAATATATTTTATAACTAGGATATGCCCACGACTTCGTCCACGTTTGACTTGAAATTCCCGCGGGATTCCCGGAACACAAACTATCGCAGCATTTAAAAAAAGAATGTACCTAAGCTGTCGTCTTATTGAAAACTGTTAAATTTTATCCATCCGAACAACTGCAAACAATTCCCGCGGGATTCCCAGTATAAAAAGTAGTGCAGTTTAAATCTAAAAATTAGCTGTCGATCAGCGAAAACCGCATCGAAATCGGCCCAGTAGTTTTTACGTGAATCCCGAACAAACATCATACCGACAAACAAACAAGAAATATATAAAAAAATATTGTGTGTGTGTATGCAGTTCACACGCAGTCGAAGTGAAGGTTCAGAGAATATACTCACAGATAAATTCTTCTCTAACTTTTATATAATTCCCTTAGCCTATATCTGTCAACATATTATTCAATACAACATGTTAAAATGAAAAAAAAAAACAATCTAAATTACACTTTAAAACACCACTATAAAGTTCAAAATTCAATACGCACAATTTCCTTTGATCCACGAATAAAAGAATACATGCCTTAAGTATATACAGATAGAGCTAAAATTAATTTGAAATCTTTTCTAATTGAAATCTAATTGAAAATTAATACTGACAGGTGCAGAGAAATGTGTTTTATTTCTAATTACATAAGGTTGAATCGAATTTTATGTGTTTATCTCTTTTTAGTGTCACTTTTTCGTTTCATTGATTTTCAAATCACAACGATTCTAAAGAAGTTTCACTTCAAAATGCATCGTGTTCTCCATTGTTTATATCCGTGGCTGGCGTGAATATGTTGACATGTTCAAAATGTCAATTTTACAGGGGCGCAATTTTAAAGTTTGACTAGTAATGATAAATCGTAATGAAAAGTAATGACTAGTAATGAAAAATCTTAAAAAGTTATGAATATTTCGGACTGTCATTTTTTTTCCTATAAAAACACAGGCGTAGGAAGCATCTAAACGAATAAAAAAAAAGATTTATGTCGAGATATCAATGTATTCCCGCGAGCCACGGATATAGTCTCTTCCAGTTTTTTTAAATAGGTTTAACCTGCAGACATGTTTAGAATTTTATAATATTATAGATATATATAACCATTTATGTATGTAGTATGTATTTTTGACACCGTTATTACGCTTTTATCGCGGCATCTCTAATGAATGCTAATTTATGCAAATGCCTACTCAAGTTGAAGGTCTCGCGGAAAATATAATTATCCTCCTAATGCTTTAAGAGAAACCACAAATTATATAATTGAGTAAACTGATCTTACAAACGATAGCGACCGGGCGCTAAAATACTATTATACTACCTAAATATATTATTTTAATTTTGTAATAGAAAGATAAAAATATTGAAGTGCTTTAAACTCGTTGTGATTTGAAACTTGACGAAACGAAAAAGCGACACTAAAAGAGATAAACACATAAATGTATAGGACTAAGCTTGCGAGAGAACGAGATATGAGGTTTACATTGTGCAGCATAGATTAGATAGTCAATAAGACCGATGATTAAACATAGGTCCAATTTGGACAGAAATAAAACTGATAATAATATTTTTTAGACTGCAACAGTGAAAAATTGAAAGTGATACTTAAGAAGTTTATTTTGAATTATAATATATTGTTGTTGACTCTAAAGGAATTAATTATATTAATAAAAGTTAGAGAAGAATTATTATCTATGAGTATATTCTCTGAAGTTTCACTTCTCACTTCTACTGCGTGTGAACTGCACACACACACAATTTGTTTTTTTTTTACTTTTGAGGTGGTCTCATTGTCATTAATCTGATGAACAGATTCCAGAGAAATCGAGAGAAACCTTTGAATATTATAGGTTTCATTTTGTTTGAAGTGGAACTTCTATATAGACGGGGGACGGTCTTAGGATTTTTCTGTCACGAAAAAGCGTTACGGCCGCATGGAGGAGCGCCATAAATTTAGACTAGACGTGGTGAGAGACGGCATAATTTTAGAGTAGACTAGGACTAGGAGGATGCGTTTTTTGATTCCGGATCGAATTCAGTTTTTTTGTTAGATAAAATAAAATATATTTAAATAAAAAATGCATTCTATAAAATGTACGTAATCTAACCAAATAATAATTTGCAGTAAACCTGCGAAAAATCTAAATGTGTGCTGGGACACATAGTAGACGTGAAACTTCAACGAAGAAGTGGAAAAACGAATCGCAACGGATAAGTGGAAAAACGAATGGCAACGGACAAGTGGCAAAACGAATCGCAAAAAAAAATTTACTTGAAGTTTTACGGGCAGGTTTTCAAATTAGACAAGTACATTAACAATCTGCCCATAAAACTTCAAGTTAAACATTTGTTGCGATTCGTTTTGCCACTTCTCCGTTGCCATTCGTTTTTTCACTTGTTCGTTGAAGTTTTTATAATATCATAGTATAAAAATATAATATTTATTCATATGTTTTTTATGTATCGATCACAATAATTATAGATAGATAGAAAACACTTTATTGTTCACCGCATACACATAAATAAACAATTTACAGTAGTCACATTAAACAGTAAAAGTAGGAGCAATGGGCGGCCTTATCGCTTTAGAGCGATCTCTTCCAGACAACCCGGACTATGGATTTTATGAAGGGGAGATTCGCAAGTGTATGACGGTGGTGTGCAAATTAAATACATATATAAATAGTATATATAAATATCACACAATACATATACCTAAAATGAATAAAAAAAATAGATAGAGAAAGCAATAGCTGTACAATATTAATAATAGTATTAATACGGGGGGGGGGGGGGGGGCTTTATGGGGGCGGCTCCGGGGGCCAAGGCAAGGCCCCGCCTCCGTGCTTGCCTTAGCTGGCCGGCACGGAGTGGAGATCGCTAGAGCTAAGACTCAAGCTCCAGGGGTGGAAGTGATAAATGGCATCACGTCAGAAGTAGCTTCGGTGAACCTGCAGCCCACCTCTCTACACCCCTTAGCCACTCACACCCATGTTGCCCCTATCTTTATGGCATTTTTTAAGGCCCATGCAGGGAGTGGCGAGTCACCGTCTGCCCATTTTTCCATGTTCTCTGTACATTGCGACGGGCAGACGCCATAGTCCCCATTTTCCCAGACCCCTAGTACCACTAGCAGTTCCCCCCAATAGCCCGGTACTTTTTGTCCTCATTTCCCACAATAGTTCTACGCTGGCCGGGGCTTGTCCTTGGGTGCATTGTTATATGGTGTCGACAGGGATAATCGCCGGTCAGTGTCACGCCACATTTACATTAAATTTGTCAAAGGGCCTCTACGTGTTGGCCTTTCCATGGCCCCACGCAATCCCTCCAAATGTCCGGGCCATTTTTATGGCCCGTGGTCTTGAAAGACATACAAGTATTAATACATAATATATTAATATTATATTTACTAATATACATAATATTATGTAGGTTGACATTGAAAATTAGCTGTATCGTAATTGTATTTCCGGCAAATTATTACGCTGAGTTGTCAACCTCGTTAAGGAAAATGCGGAGTGCAATTTCAAAGCTTGATATTGTATGATTTAACTTTTGATTAACGGCTTTTACGTTTGCCTTTATATTTTTACGAGTATATTATGTAACTTAACTCTTAGTGTATAATGTTGCTTCGAATTATATTAATATCTTTCCATACTTCTTTCTTCAACGTTGTATCTATAATTAAAATTGAAATGTCTGTTTTTTCAAAATAAGTGACAAAATATAAGTGAAAACAGCAATTTAGCGATCTTTATCCACAATTTTAAAGTTCAAAGAATTTCGAAAAATATTGTGTAATTAAGACATGAATTTTAGCTTACATTTTCGTATATCCTGTAGGTTTTGTACAGTAAATACAATACTTTCCATTTAGTGGGCCGGTGGCCTGTCTCGTGTATGTATTCCGGCAATAAAAAAATCAAAACAAATGTTATTTTTAAACTATTATTTATTTTAAGAAGAAAGAAGAAAGGCCAGGTAAAAAGCATCTCTAATAAACTTGTATATATGAAGAGATTAAGGGGCCACCCACAAACTACGTCACACAAATTTCATGTGTTGACCCCTCCCCCAACCTTGTCACAGCTGGTCACATTCGTGACACTCCGTATCCGTACAGGTACGGAGAAAGAATACCATTTCCTGCGACCAGGCGGCCTGTCGCGTAAGAGGCGATTAAACAACCTACAGCTATGTGGTAGGGTATTTGCCCGACTGGACGGCTACCACCCCTGGTCTAGAGTATGTCGTCATATCAACCTTGAGTTGTGTTCCGGCATTAGTGACCAGGTTCCAGTCTCCCTTAAGAGAGCAGCAACGCATTTGTAGCACCTTTGGTGTTTCAAATGTCCATAGACGATGGTAAGTGCTTTCCATCAAGTGGGCCGTCTGCCTGTCTGCTGAACTCCTGCAATAAAAAAAAAAAAAGCTCCTCCCTCCCTAGCATGACATCACATATTTTGCAATTTTACATCAAGAAATTATTAAATAACAGGCAGGCAGTACCGTGATTAACTTAAATATATTAGATTTTGAAATGTGAAGTCACGAAATTTAGGACCCCATCCACCTCTTGTCACACAATGTCACACAATGCAACCCTCTTCCCCCCTTAACGTGTGACGTTATGGATGGCCCTTAGTGAAAGTAGGTGAAGCAAAAGATTTATGTCAAGATCGTAGCAAGTGGAAATCTATCGCCTCTGTCTACCTCTATGAGAATCAGGCTAGGAATAATATATTCTTATATTTTGCTTTCGATCGATCGATGTATTTTTGTTTTTTTTAAGTGAAACTTCTATATAGACGGGGTCTTACGATTTTTCGCTCACGAAAAAGCGTCACGGCCGCGTGTTCTAATACTTACATTTTTAAACTCGTCTTATCTTTCGAATGGAATGTCCGAATTAAATAATTCATAAAAGTTATAAACGTATTGCAGCAGTCTTGAATATGAAGTAATTTATTTTGATAAGGATGAATAACTAAGATACAAATAAAGAGCCTTTTCTAGCAGCGCCGTCTTAATTAAAGTTTTAAAATAAAAGAACACTTATGGTGGCATAACTATAATAGTCAGACATATGCTGTCGCGACACTTTTTGTAAATAATTATGTGTTCTGCAAAGTCTTAGTACATTATTTTATTCTATGAACAATAGTTTTTGGAGCGCACGCGATTTTAGGTATTTTTTTACACCTTGAGTTACATTATTAGAGTTTTAGTAAGGATTCCAAATTTTTTTGAAATATAATATAGCCTATGTCTCCCGGGGATAGTGTAGCTTGCCAACAGTGAAAGAATTTTTCAAATCGGTTCAGTAGTTTTGGAGCCTCATCAATGCAAACAAACAATCTAATCTTTCCTCTTTATAATATTAGTATAGATATTCATATATATTTATTATAAAATGAATTAGATATTTGCATATTATAAAAAGCGCAAGATTTTGTGCTGGAAGTTGTTTAATAAAATTGGGAGCTGGGTTGCCCTAAAAAGCGCTAAATGTAGTTACGAAAGCACTAAATTGGCAGCCCTGGTGAGCCGAACGCCGGGGAAGTCCCGTAAACGAGTAACCGTGCGAGGATATTTTTTTTTTTTTTTCTGTTTTGAGGCGAGGGAAAATGCTTAACCGATTTACGCACAAACTGGGTCGTTGCTAGGGGAACGACACGCGTCGGTCGGGGGCGATAACACTGCAGCAATAGTATGCTCTTGGCAGCGCTCCGTCCGCGATCGACGTCACAGAATAGTGTGGAAGACTCCGAGCGTTGCTGCACGGACGAGCAACCCCAATACCCACTAAAAACCCCCTCCTCCCTGACGACCCTGCGCTTTGAATGTGTTGGAACGGCTGAGATTTAGAACATAGTTACGCCCAGCCGTGCGAGGATATACCTCGTCCTCCGACGACCTCGTCCCTCTAATACCTAAAATCGAGTTCTGCGCATCGGAAAGTGCAATGTTCCGAGCCGCCATTAATGGAGGCAAACTTAAGTTTGCATCGAACTATATATACCTCTGCTCTCCACGTGGCTGGGCATCACTGCCTCTATTTGTGGTCTGTGTAAAAAAAATATTAATAAATAATTTTAGAGTAGACTATAGATGTTTTATTGGTTCCGGATCGAATTCAGTTTTTGTTTGATAAAATAAAACATGTTTAAATAAAAAATGCATTCATTAAAATGTATCTAACCTAACCATATCATAATTTGCAGTGAACCTGCGAAAAATCGAAATGTGTGCTGGGACACATATTAGGTTTTCAAATTGGACAAGTACACTAACCATCTGCCCGTAAAACTTTTTTTTTATTATTATTGGAGGAGTTCAGCAGACAGGCAGACGGCCCACTTGATGGAAAGCGGTTACCATCGCCTATGCACATTTGCAAGACCAAAGGTGCTACAAATGCGCTGCTGCTCTCTTAAGGGAGACTGGAACCTGGTCACTAATGCCGGAACACAACACAAGGTTGTTATGGCGGCATACTCTAGACCAGGGGTGGTCGCCATCCAGTCGGGCAAATACCCTACCACCTGGCTGTGGGTTGTTTAGTCGCCTCTTACGACAGGCCGCCAGGCCGCAGGAAATTGTATTCTTTCTCCGTTCCTGCACGGATGGCTTCAAGTTAAAATTTTGTTGCGATTCATTTTGTCACTTGTCCGTTGAAGTTTTTCTACTTGTCCGTTGCGATTCGTTTTTCCACTCATCCGTTGCTATTCGCTTTTCAACTTGTCCGTTGCGTTTCGTTTTTCCACTTGTCCGTTGAAGTTTCACTTCTAATATGTGGCCCAGAACACATTTCGATTTTTTGTATTAACTATTAAACATCTAAACATTTATTGATGTATTAATGGCATTGTAATACTGAATTTTACCGGATTAATGCTAGATCTTGTTCAAAGACATTTTATATCTAAAGAAGGTCAGACACTTGACCAATATTTGACCATAATCATTGCCCTTTACTGTCCCCACGTATTGACAGTACCACGCCATCGGTTAAATCGACAATTTTGTCTACAAGGTGACTTGTTGTAATACAATTTTATTCGATTATTTCTTATTATGACAATTTAGAATAATTAAAACACGTATTAATATCTCATCACTGCGTTCGCTTAAGACTTGCGTTATGTTGATATTGGAGAGGTCGAAATAGGACTAAGTGGTGAGGCAGTGGTGGGTCTCTATTCTGAAGTCATATGGAATATTTTAAAATTGTAGTTTAATCAAAACTCGATGTGTATATATATATAAATATACATATTAGTTTAAGTTACATCCATTCGAACATTCATACATGTTTTTATATATTACTAAGTGTAGATTTAGTATAGTGTCTTAGCTGATGTAATATTTTTTAGTGTAAATTATTTATTTACAATAATATTATATAAAACAAAATAACACGCAGGCGACCTTTGACATATTATGATAGGCATAACATAATATTATAATTTTATGGTACAAAGTTCCATACAATAACAAGTTCAGATGTCTTTAATTAATTACCGAAAAATAAAGTGTTCAAAATAATTTCGTAAATATGTAATCACCTGTTTTTTGTGTTATTACAAATAATTTACGAATTCTAAGAAAAAGATTAAATATTATGTGTTAAACACGTCATTTAATTTTATTCGTACCACGGGTTATCTGAAAGTAGGGATGCCACGCGTTTTGAAGAAAATAACTATATTATTATGTTTTTAACCTGTAAAAATATATTACTTTTAAGGAAATAAGGGTTAAAAATATAGTACACACTTATTTTTCATTATATATTGTACTAGAGTTTACAAACTCTAGTGCGTACATCTTGTTTGAAGAGCAGGCGTTAATACAGGTTACATTGTATTATATTTCTATGTATTTGCCCGCGGAAGATTCACTTCATTTTATATCGCAAACTATCCCATCTCCCGGAATGAAAAGTATACATATGTCCATTTTCGGTATTGGAAACTATATTTAAACTAAATCACAGTAAAACAGATCCGGTACTCCTAGTAGTTTTTCCATAAAGCTTAACAGACAGATCGAATTACTATCTAATTTTTTTTTTATAGATGATGCTTTTTTATATCTATAAACTTGAGAAATGATTGGTCTCCCATACAAATTTTCACTATTTCAACCCATTCTAGTTTTATTTATCTATCCCCGTCTATCTATCTGTAAACTACATAACATACTCAAATGACAAAAATGACCAAAATGTTCAAAATGACCAAAATGTCCAAAATGTCCAAAATGACCAAAATGTCCAAAATGTCCAAAATGACCAAAATGTCAAAAATCTTCACAATAATCTAAATGTTCAAAAATGTCCAAAATGACCAAAATGTACAAAATGTCCAAGATGGCCAAGATGACCAAAATTATAAAAATGATCACAACGACCACAATATCCAAAGTATCCAAAATGATCAATATTCAAAATGTACAAAATTACGAAAAATTACTAAAATGACCAAAATTGTAAAAATGACCACAATGTCCAAAATTACCAAAATGTCCAAGTGATCAAAATGACCAAAATAACAAAAAAGACGAAAATGGCATATAATAAAAAACCAAAACCTATCACAACACTTTCTGGGATATCCTTTACATAAATCTATCCCATTTCCGGGATGAAAGTATCCCTTGTCCACCCTCTGTATTAAAATTATATATATACATACCGAATTTCAATCAAATTGTTCCAATAGTTTTTCCGTAAAAGCATAAAAAACAGAGAGACAAATATATTTTTATATCGCAAACTATCCCATCTCCCGGGATGAAAAGTATCCTATGTTCATCCCCGGCATCGAAAATATATATATATATATATATATATAGAGTCTCAGCCAAATCGGTCCAGTACAGTAGTTTTCCCGTGAAAACGGGAGCAGACAGGCAGAGTTACATTCGCATTTATAATATTAATAGGGATAGATCCAGTCTCACACATCAGGTTTCTTTGTAAAATTTGTGCTGCGAAATATAAATATAATAATAAATATTCGGCAGACAAACACACATGTATTCCCAAGATAAGCAAGTTTAGCTTGTGTTATGGGTAATATACAACGGACCACTCTGTGGCCGATTCCAGACACCCAGACCAGAATAATTAACGGAAAGTTCTTTTACGAAATTTGTCAGGAATGGAACCCAGAGCCTCTCCGTATCAGCGAGCTCGGCTAGCTAAGGCTTAGCCTGCTCAACCACAGAGTTAGTTTTATTATTAAAATAAGTTTCTGAGATAATTTTTTGTGACGTATATATTACGTAGTTATTGTTTTATGGAAAATTACTGGTGCCAGAACATAAGATACATGTAGTAGATTGTAATATGGGGTAATTTTGGTTACACTTTTCTGTAAGATTCCAAAGCTTAAATATCAAAAAACAGTGGACATTCGTCTTCAGTATGGAAGAACTCTTTTCGTGTATGATCCGCGAGCACTTAACCGTTTTATAAAATTTCTTTTATTTCGCGTGTAAGTATTGTTCGTAATTTACATTTTCTTTAAAAAAAAATACGTATGTAGCGATGAATGTACTGTAATGTTCCGTTGTTTTGGCGTAAATGTACCTGTCTTGATAAATATTGTAACAAAGAGATTTTTTTTTCTATTGCAAATAACATTTATAAGTTTTATAGTGGGTTAGTTTAATACATAAATATAAAACAATTTAAAATATAAAAGGCTTATTCCAATTGGCCCCCATTGGCTGCAATACAGTCCTTTAAACGTTGAGGCCAGTTATCAATAGAAGCACGCACTCATTCCATGGGAAAATTCTTCACTGCCAATCGTATGGATTGTTTTAAGGACTCCAAATTATCATGGCGTTTAGAGCAAGCCGTACTCTCTAAAACTGACCATAAATTATAATCCACCGGATTAAGATCGAGACTAAACGACGGCCAGTCTTCAGCTCTGATGAAGTCCGAAACGTTCGTTTCCAACCAAGACTGCGTGGAACGGGCTTTATGACCCGAGTTTTGCTGGAAGGACCATTCTTGGTTGTTGAACATAGTGTTGTTAAGGGGCTTAACTACCTTCTCGAGAATGGTATCTTGATACACTTGTGCCGATGTTTTGATACGTTTTTCACAAAAATATGACTCAGTCACTCTTTACCACCACCCACCACACCACACCACACACACCATAACACAACACCAAACCATCACTAAAGATGGATAATGCCCACGTTGCACTCTGTCGATTAATTGAGAAGCTTCCTTAGAGCTTTGAGCATAAATACGGTCATTTTGTTTGTTAAAATATTGCTCAATTGTAAAAAAAATCTTATCCGTAAACAAAAATTTTCTGTGACCTCCCTTTGCGTACACCGCTTTAGTAGTTGTTTCGATTTTACCACCCTTTTTTTTTTTATTTGAGTTAAGAAATGACCAGTGCGTCTGTTATAGGCTGCAAGTCCTAAGTCATCTTTTAATAACGCGACATGGTTCTAGGTGATATCTTCATCTCCCGAGATAAAATCTTTTGCTTTCGGGCAGGATTTCGTCGAATTTTTTCCCTTACTGCTTTGACCACCTTTTTCGTACGAACACTACGTGGACGGCCAGATCTTTTTCTGTCACAAACAGAGGAGGCCCATTAATAGCGCGGTACACAAACATTTGACTAATACCAAGCGTATGGAGAGTTTGAAAAATTGCATTTGACTCCATACCTACTTTGTGTAATGTAATCACAGCGATTCGGTTCCCTTTATCGCCCCACTCCATTTTAATATCGCAAAATGTTGTACAATGTATTGGCGCCAAAATGAGAAAACACAATGAGCAATCATATAAAAATGACAGATTCCAAATTCAAATGTAATATTTTGTTTCTTTTTAATTGTAACAGTATTAATGGCCATACTAAGTATATTATAATGTTGGTGTATTTACGGTTCATAAAACATTTTATCATACATCTTAACAATTTTATTATGAACCGTATTAAATACGCTTGAATATAAGTCTTCATATTCTATTAACATATTTTAAACTTTATAAAAATATTGTTATTCCGTAGATTTTAAATTAGTAACAAATGTTAATTGAATACCGACATTCTTACATAATACAGTGAAGCCATTATAAGACGCTGAATGACCGTTTATATACTCTATAATAGCATTAATAATATTAAAGTGTCTATTTGTGAATGTCCAAATTAAAGTAAAAACTACTGTTTTTAACGTTCTTATGTTTGTAAGTTGGTTTCAATAGTCTCCGACACGACTAAACAGATTTCAATAGAAATTTTAGGAATTAAAATTTCGTGTATATGTGTATGTGTGTATGTTCGTTTCATTTCGATGGCTTGCGAGTGCAGAAAATATTTGTAATAATAACGTGCGAAAGAACAGACGCTTGATATGATAATCTGTAATGGGACTACTCAATTGATGTTGATAAAAACTTTCCTCTGCTTCTATTTTTGATATAATAATAATACCGTGTAAATTAATTTTCAAAGTGTCAGTAAATATCATGACTTGTATATACTTTACCCAACTCTCTGTGGCAGGAATAAACCCGTGAGAGGTTTTTGTGCCAGACTCGAATATGTTATCTATACATATAATAAAATTGTAGAGGTCGAATTTCTGTACAATGAAAAAAAATGTTATAAACTGAGTCAGGGGGCTGTAAGAAGTGAAATAGAACTAATTTAGATTTTTAAAAAAAAATTTGTTTCTTTGTTTGTCTGTCTGTTTGTACCGGCTAATCTCCGAAACGACTGGACCGATTTCAATGAAATGTTGTGTCGTGGTAGCTTATATCCCTGGTCAACATATAGGATACTTTTGATCCCAAAAAATTAAAGAGTTTCCGTGGAATAGTTAAAAAACCGCACCACGCGAACGAAGTCGCGGGCATCAGCTAGTATGTATATAAATGTATATATAATATTGGAAATTAAATTTAGGAAAATATATATTTAAAATTACCTTTTAATTTAGCCAGTCAGTGATTGAGCTTGAGTGTTAAATTACGAGTCTGAGTAGGGTGCTAGGTGTAGAAGTCAATACGTTCTAGGCATGCTTTAGATTTTTTTCAAAATTGACTTTTTTACACTAAATCAGCACAGAAATGGAAGATAATGTGTAAGATGCCTATAAGGATCTAAATTAGCATCTACCGCCTAAATGCTTTTAAGTATTGTAAATAAAGATCCGTTAAACACTTCTTTGAGTTCTCGGAACTGTCACTATAGTGTTTACTACACCACACCTATTATTTTTTCAACACGTTGGACTGTTTTTATTTTATTGTGTTCTGTGTATTGATTCACTGAAAGTATTTATTGAATTCTTGTAAATTAATCCTTTTTCGTTATAATCTTAATTGTAACGTGTTACGTTCTTTATAAAATTTTGTCTTAATCTTTTCCGGAAATACTACTTAATATCTAAAAGCGGAATTTAATCTTATTTTCCTGTTCCATTCTTTTTAATAATTGTTCCATTTGTCCAAAACTTCTGTGTGATATAATCGCTATAAACAAGTCTCGTGTACTTAAGCTATTCTTACAATTTTGCCACTCTTGTATACTGCTGTACTCTTTGGGTCGTAACGTGATGTTGTGCACACTGCGTTCTACCTCAAAACTGTATTACCTAACGCAAAAGGATTTGTTTAGACCTGACTGGCAGTAGTTTTAGAGATTACCGCTAAATAATTCTGCTACCATATCAGTGGCATTTAGATCGAATAAAAGTATTGTGTTTCACATTATAAGGCAGAAAGGTGTGTATTTTATTTTATTTTATTTTTGTGTGTAATTGCTAAATGATGTAAAAGAAAATATAGAACATATTAATGTCTAAAAAATATTCTTTAATTGAATCTATATTGAAATACAGTCTGCTAGCCATACAATTTATACATTGTAATTTATATTATTAAACGTATATTATATATTTATTTATTATACGTAAAAGAAATAAAATAAACAATCTTTATTTCTACTATTAAAGTTATTATAAAAATGAGAAATACAATTTTTTTATATCAAATAATAAAAGGCGCTTCTGAGGCGTAGGCTTCCCCCAATATTTTCCAAGTTTCCCTGTCTCCAACTGTTCTTCTCCAATTTTTTCCACTTATATTTGCGAAAGTCACATCTCTTTCTGGGCTGTCCTCTACATGACATCTACATGATACGTATATGTGTATATAAATTATCTGGATATTTTTTCGTTTAACCTAGCGTGTCAGTGTGCTAGTGTGCGTTTCGTTACGCTGAATCAACTAATCTGACATAGATGTGGATGTAGAAATAATTTAAGTCGACGATGTTTCCGTTTACAAACAAGTAAATTGCTACTGTAACAGATTTTTCGGTATGTCGCCTTTCTTATTGTCTTATGTTTTCAAAATCACACAAACATGACGCGGTCTCATCAAAATTGTTAATAAAAGTGGAGTATAGCGACCGGTCACGCGTTGCCGGCCGGTGGCAGCCGATTCCTATGCAAGGTCGCACTTCGTACGTGGTCAGTTGGTAGGCGGCCTTGAACAAAATTTATTTTTATCATCGCCCTACTAGATAACACTGAAATTATTTGACTTTAATCGTCATTCTAAATATGTTTCGTGAATATTAAGCGTATGAATTGCTGCATATCAATCTTGTATAAATTTACAATGTACATCTTAAATAAATTTGTTGAAGCAAATATGAACTTTCTAAATTATCGCTTCCATCTTTTTCTCGCTTGATTAAACTACGGACTGACTGTTACAAATACCTTGCTTTTCGTATATAGACGGCTATAGCACGTATGAATTGACACGAACTGTACAGTTATTATATATGGTAGTCCTAAGTAGGAGAGCTATGCACTGCTATACTACTGTTTCAAATACTTCGTTTCTTGACACCATTTTTAGGAATAAAAAAAAAAAACTTCGTTTAAAAAAACCGACTTCAAAAACTAAAAAGTATAAAATAACTTATTTCTAAAGCTATTATTATTAATATATTTTAATCTAAAACATTTTAAAGTAGGTGCTTAGTAATTTTTATGTTTTACTTTGCACCGACTTCAAGATGTTTTAGATAATATATATTAATAATAATAGCTTTAGAAATAAGTTATTTCATACTTTTCAGATTTTAGGTTTTGAAGTCGGTTTTTTTATACGAAGTTTTTTTATTTTATTTGTTACTTTTTAGTGTCTAGCTATGTATGGGTAGACCTACGAAAGGTGCCGCGCTCCTTAAAAAATATAGGTCCCAAGAAACGGGAACAAAAAAATGTTCGTAAAATGAAAACTACTGAGCCAAACTATGTCAAATTTTTAGGGGATGAAATGGCAACTATTCCGCATCAAACTAAACAAGAATCACGTAAATCGGATCATAAATCTCAGCGTAATCGGTGTACATATGGAACGGAATGGAAAATTTTTCATAGAAAATGTTCATAAAATGAAAACTACTAGGCCAAACTATGTCAAATTTTTAGGGGACCAAATGGCAGCTATTCCACGTCGAATAAAAAAGAGAATCACGTAAATCGGATCATAAATCTCGGGAGTAATCGGTGAACATACACAAAATAAAAATAAAAAAAGATCCCGACGAATTAAGAACCTCCTCCTTTTTTGGAGTCGGTTAAAAATAGCTAAAGCGTTTAGAGTAATTCTTTTTTTATTTGGCCTTGTGATATATCAGAAAATATCAGACATTATAATACATACATACATACATACATAACTTCACGCCAGTTCCCTTGCGGGGTAGGCACGAACAACAGAGTGCCATTTAGGCTTATTCTTACACACCTCACTTGCCTCTTTGACATTTGACATTATAATGACTTATAATATTTAAAATGGAATAGTACATTCTAGTATTACACTTCAAAATTTAACCATTTGTGTCCCTCGGAACGGAAGTCGCTTAATTAATCGCAAAACTTTTAATTTACCACAAGTAAGTATCCGTGCAGATACGGAGAAAGAATACATTTTCCTGCGGCCGGGCGGCCTGTCGTAAGAAGCGACAAAACAACCCACAGCCAGGTGGTAGGGCATTTGCCCGACTGGATGACTACCACACCTGGTCTAAAGTATGTCGCCATAACAACCTTGAGATGTATTCCGGCATTAGTGATAGCATCAGTCTCCCGAAGAGAGCAGCAGCGCACTTGTAGCACCTTTGGTGTTGCAAATATCCATAGGCGATGGTAATCGCTTTCCATCAAGTGGGCCGTCTGTCTGTCTGCTGAACTCCTGCAACAAAGAAAAAGTAGGAACTAATATAGATCAATATTCTCCCCTATACAGACTGATGAACTATAGTAATTCCGTACGTACAAAGGTCAACATATTCGCCGACTCTGCTCCTTCTATTAAAAATCGACTCCATGCTCCGTTCAAATCCTTTTCTTAACTTTGTCACACTTACTTGTATTTTGTTTTTACCACTGTAAAATCATACATACATAGTCCCTAGATAATCAATTATATAATAAGGCTATAGCTATGAAACGGTTTAGTCAAGATATAAAAAAAATGTTTATAATCTATATTCAATTTTGCAGACCAATAAAAAAAAACATAATTTCATATGTTATTAGTTATTTAAAATCTTCTGAAACATCTCGAACTGGTTGTCACTTCAAAGAATGTGATATTTTCTGTAGTAGCAGCAGATTTCTGTAATTGTCTAAAACGGCTTATAAGAATTAATAAGAAAATGACCTTTTGCATTCGGTGGAATAAAAAGGATTAATCTTTATGATGATTCTTTATTGTTAGCTTTAAGTTTAAAGAACTTTATTTCCCACAAGAATATTTAGTTCATTTACAATGACATTAAAAGCATTATTAACTAATACAATACAATGTAAATCTTAACACTAATGTGGTGCTATGCAGTCTACTTTAAATGTTGCTTGATATGTTTAACGCAGGTTTATTATTTTATATTTATTTTAACAAAAGGTTTTTGAGTTTAGCTTTGAAAAGGTTTGTATTTTTACATTTTTGTAAGTTGTTTGGCAATTTATTAAATAACTGCAAACTGTACACCTACAAACATGATGTTTTTGTTTCGTAATTTGTTCGTAGTAGACTTAATTGTAATTGTTTTTTCTTCCGGATATTATATTAACATATCCTTTAGTACTAACTAAAGGGTAGTTTGGAGTCTATATTTTTATTAGTATGTTGGTATTATATGTGTATATTTGTGAAATGTTTAAAGGGTTAGTTCTAGAGTATAAATGTGTAGTTAAAGTAAGATAATCTAAATGACTTTGTAATGCTTTTGTAGTTACTTGAAAATTAAACATAATTTTATCCGTGCAGGAACGGAGAAAGAATACAATTTCCTGCGGCCGAGCGGCCTGTCGTAAGAGGCGACAAAACAACCCACAGCCAGGTGGTAGGGCATTTGCCCGACTGGATGGCTACCACGCCTGGTCTAAAGTATGTCGCCATAACAACCTTGAGTTGTGTTCCGGCTTTAGGGACCAGGTTCCAGTCTGCCTTAAGAGAGCAGCAGCGCATTTGTAGCACCTTTGGTGTGGCAAATGTCCATAGGCGATGCTTTCCATCAAGTAGGCCGTCTACCTGTCTGCTGAACCCCTACAATAAAAAAAACACAATGGGCAGAATAGTAAAAATTTATGATTGCCATCTTTATAACGGACAGTATGTTTCATATGGGAGGTTAGTTATAATAATTAATCAAAATAAACTAAAAACATTTATAATTGAAGCATTTCACATCTCCATACTTCCTATACTTACATACAACATATTATATTATGTAAATTGACTTGTAGCTGGAAAGGCTGCCGGCCTTG
The DNA here is from genome assembly GCA_019925095.2 of Dendrolimus kikuchii. NCBI lineage: Eukaryota > Metazoa > Arthropoda > Insecta > Lepidoptera > Lasiocampidae > Dendrolimus > Dendrolimus kikuchii. The sequence goes on along the minus strand of CM034395.1, from coordinate 8,673,805 downwards.
GGAGGCGCCTCGTGTCACACGGTTGCTCGACGGCATTATGGATCATTGTCTGTTAACTTATCAATTTATTGATTCTACTTTGGTCTTAATCATAATAAATCCTTCGTATAATATTGTTACGAGTGCGAGGGACTCGAATTAAAATGCCGTTGGAATTATTATAAAGTTTATAAGAACTATACACACACTTATAACACAGGTACAAATATAACCGAACACAACAAGTCCAAACGTAGTGCAGAAGGTCGTAATTCAATAAAACGCGCAAAGTCCGGCACTTATTAGATTTCCGATTGTAGTACACACGTCTCGCTTCGCTCGCGGTTCTCGCTCGACTGCCACCTCCCTTCATCAGTTGTTTTATACTAAACAAATGCAATATCTCCGCCCGGCAACGTAACCGAATTTCCTAGAATTAGCTTTTACTTTAAAATCCGTAACACCTGGCTAATGATTACAATACAACAATAGCCCGTATGCCAATAAGTAAACAAAAGAAGACGATCATAAAAGAATACCAATGTTATTAGTTCTAATGGCGACGGGTAATAAATCTGCTTTGTTTCAAAGCTGCAGGTGGTTTTTGTTTTTGTCGGGACCTGAGTTTTTAAAATATCTATAACTGTTATAGGTTCTGTATTTGAGTTTAGATTACCTTGAACACTCCTGGAATCGAAGATAGCAGTTTCTGTTAATTTTCCCGTTGTTTATTTCGCAATTCTACAATATTAAATCTCTTCTAAAGTAAATTATAACTTTTTTCAACAACTTTAAGCTATCCCAGTAAAAGATTTAAGCGTATTAAAGAGGTATTTGCCTAGATTAGAAAAATACTACATAATTAATATGTCTTAGATAATTATATAAAATCACATCAAGCATTTGCATTTAATGACGAGCCCATTTTGCTATCTTCATTAATTTCGTTTCTATCAGCATTATATTACATCTTGAGGTCACCAGTTCAGTAGATCAGGGGCGAAGTTGATAATCGTTTCATGGAAATAAAAGTTTTTATACAAAATAAAACAAATGTATTTAACATACATAATTATACATTTTAAATTATTAGTATTCGCTAATGTTTTTCTTGACCGGTTTCGTGTATTTTTATAGCTTGTATCGCGACGATGTGATAAACATACAAATGAAGTACAAAACTTGCAAACGAATAAAAAAATAATTTGAAGGAATCAATACTGCACAATTTTCGAAGTATATCTTATAAGGATTGATGATAGTAAATACTTAGTTCAAATTTATGTAAATTAAATAATAATTTTAGTGAAAAATTGCAGTGATTAGGCAACTCCAGCATACTTGATCATTTGCATTAGCGAAATTTCAATATAAGATTTTTGGTGGTGTATTACAAAAAAATAAAATAAGATATAAATAAAGTACTATCTACTTATATATACAGATATACATATACACATACAGATATACATATATAATTAGATATACGATGATATTATAAATATATATATGAACAATAGATACATTCATTTAATGCAACAATTTTTATTTAATAGACCAATAATGGTCAGTGACCATACGTTTTTTAAATGTAGTCATTGATTTAGCTTGTCTGATTGGAAAGGGGAGGGAGTTCCACAGTCGAACAGCCTGTACGGCAAAAGAATTTCCTACGAAGGATGAAGTGTGTGCAGGTGTTGTTAACAAAAGATATAATATTATATTATTTGTTTCTGTGGCATTCTACCAGCCAGTTTTTTTTTTGTCTTTGATGATAGTAAACACTTATAATCAAGTAGGGGGAGAAGCAAGGATTGCGCAAATAACCTTATAGCAGTAGGTAGGAAATTCTTCAACCTTCTGAGCGAAGCGGATGACGCGAAAAGTTTCCTACTGATTTCAGTTACATGAGGCCGCCAAGACAGTCCTGTCAATGCGTACTTACAGAATATGAGAAATGAAACAAAAAATTCTGGAAATAAGTCTTACATTATAATAACCTTCGTTTTATTTGGGTTCACCATAAGACCATGAGCTTTGCTCCAGTCGAGTATTGTAGTGAAATCCTTATTAGTTCTGTGGATAGCTTCACAAAGGTTACTAGAATTGCATTGTGTATAGATCTGCAAATCATCTGCATAGAGATAGTATGACGAAGAAAGATTATTGGAAATCGAGTTAATGAAGATAGCAAATAAGAGAGGTGATAAAACGCCGCCCTGAGGAACACCAGCAGACAAATCACACCATGATGAATAAACATCATCAATGCGAATGCGTTGCCGGCGTAGAATATGAGAAATGAAAAAAAAATAAACTTCAAGCCAATCCGTCGAAGTGTTCCAAAGCTTCTACTGACAAAATTAGGAAAAATCTTAGTTTCTAACATCAGTGTTTTATGACACACAATTTGAACGTATCACATTCATATACGAGATCTGCGTTTATATAATGAGCATATTGCGTCTCGATTGTATGACACATACAGGAGGCATTTTAATCGCATCTGTCAATATGATACCTACCCGCCTTCTGCTATGATAATAAAAAATAGAAATCAATTTTATTCATATATTTTATCGCTTTTATCAAGTTAGGTGACTTCTAGACCCTAATTTGTGGTGGTCCTATCATCAAAGCCTCACTCCAGAAATGTAGATCCGAATTCTAGTAAGAAGTATGCCACATTTAACCACGTATTACGTATACGACAGATCATTATTGATTGTCAACTTTAAAAAAATAAAGGAAGTTAATTGTTAAAAAGATTTTACATGTGACTTTTAAACTGATTATCTGCTTATTTGTTATTTAATGGTACTTCTTAGATTATTAATAACAAAACAATATAATAAAATATTGTTGCGTTTAAATAAGTAACAGAAATATAAATAACATAATTTGGAACTTTTTCCAATAAAATAAAAGAACGAAAAAAACAACAAATATCGTTTTATCTTCTTTACATTTTTATGTTTCATAAATTGGAAGACAGACATGTCTAATTTCGGCTTAAGGAAAATTGCAAGCCAAGATTTCAGATGCGTGAAAATAGCCTGAAATTAGCAAGCCCTTTTATATTGCATGAGTTAAGCAGACAAGCAGGCGGCCCAGCTGATGGAAAGCGGTTACCATTGCCTATGGATATTTGTACCACCAAAGGTGCTACCAAAGTGCTGCCGCTCTCTAAAGGGAGACTGGAAAATGAAAACTAATGCCGTAACACAACTAAAAGTTGTTATGGCAGTATACTAGACCAGGGGTGATAGCCATCCAGACGGGTAAATACCCTTCCACCTGGCAGTAGGTGATTTTGTCGCCTCTTACAACAGTCCGCCTGGTCGCAGGAAATTGTATACTTTCTCTGTTTCTGCACGGATAAAATGTGTAGATACATAGATAACACTTTATTATACACCAATACAAAAATATAATACTAAAATTATATCTAGTTATGTATAAAGGGCGGTCTTATCGCTAAAAAGCGATCTCTTTCAGACAACCCCAGGAATGAATTGAGATGATAATGGCGATGGTGGTATATATACGTAGCATATAGTACGAACTACTTACATTTTATTTTTATATATATATATATAAGTATATGCAGAAATTGTATATATTACATAGCTATATACTTAATATATGTGTATTGCATTTCAAAACTATTTATCAAACTTATTCGAACCGATATCATATTTTGATACAATCTACTTGTTTTGACAAAAACAATATATCAGCAAAAGCTTAGTAAGACAATAGATTTATAAACATTAATTAAAAAATCAATGTCAGTTGCTATATTTTGAAGTTGCATAGCTGTATTCCTTTGAGATAACAAAGAAAAATAGTAAGTAATAATAAACTTTTCTTTCATTCTATGAATAATTTTACCTGGTGATTAAAAGATGGTTAATTAGTGAAGAAACTTTATTTATGGATAAGCATATTTATTTTTTGAATACGTAATAATTTTTGTGAAACTATCAGAAATATGCTATGAAATATAATTGTAATAAAACAAATTAAACCAACTTTTTAAAATATTGTTTTATATCAAATTCTGATAACCTACAGAATTATTTAAAATTATTTAATCATTTAATATTCATTTATACAAACTAAGACATCGAAACAAAAATACGTTATGTAGGAGATCTGCCAACGGGGAGCGTGCCCAGAAGGATGGCTGCATTGCCGCGCTGTATGGCAATACTTATTTCTTGTGCGAATTCAAATCAAATTCTTGTGTATATAGGGTAAATGTTATTTAATATAAAATTGGTGTTAATTATTTTTTCTTCTTCTTTTCAGGTAATATTTAAATAGGTGCTTATATATAACAACGTAAAAGTTCTGTAAGTAAATATATCTATGTAACTAACTAGAATATGCACGCGACTTCGTCCACGCTTGACTTAAAATTCCCACTGGATTTCCGGGACACAAAGAATTTAAAAAGTATGTAAGTTATCGTTTTAGTGAAAACTGTGCCGGAAAAAGCTAATTTTTAATCACCCGAACAATTACAAACCTTTCCCGGGAAAATTCCCGTAGGATTCCCGGGATAAAAATATCACACATTTTATTACATTAAATTTGTTATCGATCAATCGAATCAAATAGCATATTAATTATTATTTAAACATTAGGTACATAAACTTATTGAAGTGAAACTTCTTTACAATCATTGTGTTTTGAAACTCGATGAAACGAAAAAGCGACATTAAAAGAGATAAACATAAATAAATCTATAAGACTAATCCTGCGAGAGAATGAGATAGCATACATTATATTTAATAATTTAAACACTACTCATACCGATAGAGTTAGAAATGTTTTGAACGTTTTCGTTAATACTTCAAATTTCGTGTTTTAAACCTTAAATATATTAACAATAACAATACAATATATGAAATGTGACGTCACGAAATTTAGAATTCCTCTGACCCCTTGTCAAACTTGGTTTCACTTCTACTGCATGTGAACTGCACACAAACACAGTTTTATTTCTATCAGGATATTCTAAATGTATGATTACAAAAATATACTTTAACACCCGCTCTTTTATATGTACATTGTTTTAGAATTTATTATAGGACACACGATTGGATAGGTGACACTATCCAATTGTGTGTTCGTGTAGAAAATTGTAACTGATTAGTGAGATGTGAGTTTTCAAGTTGCCACAGAAACTCCGCTGTGTAACAGTAATCAAAGACTTACAATTTACGTTGTCTGAGATGGGATATGCGTTCAGCTTTCACCTGGTGCAATTTGAATATAGGAAATTGGCTAAATCCAACCATACAAGCAATTAAAAAAAAAATCGAAATGTGTGCTGGGACACATATTAGAAGTGAAACTTCAACAGACAAGTGGAAAAACGAATCGCAACGCACAAGTTGAAAAACGAAATGCCAAGCGATGTGTGGAAAAACGAATCGCAAAAGACAAGTGCAAAAACGAATAGCAACGGATAAGTGGAAAAATGAATCGCAACGTACAAGTGGAAAAACGAATGGCAATGGATAAGTGGAAAAATGAACTTCCACTGACAAGTGACAAAATGAATCGCAACAAAATTTTAACTTGAAGTTTTACGGGCAGGTTTTCAAATTGGACAAGTACATTAACAATCCGACCGAACGATGACCGTCCAGATCCAGGACCGGAGGGCGAAGCCTATACCCCTACATTGCGGGGTGAGACAGGGGGATGTGATTTCCCCGAAACTGTTCACCAACGCGATGGAGGATGTCTTCAAACTCTAGACTGGGCTGGACGGGGCATTAACATCAACGGCGAGCGCATCTCTCACCTCCGTTTCGCCGACGATATTGTGGTCTTTGCAGAGACTTTGGAGGAACTTGCCGAAATGCTGGGCAGCTTAAACGAACCTTTCCGACGAGTCGGTCTCTGCATGAATTTGGACAAGACGAAAGTCATGTTCAATGAACACATCATGCCGTGACCGGTAAACGTCGATGGCGTCCCTCTGGAAGCTGTGCAGGAATATGTCTACCTTGGACAGAAAATACAGGTCGGCAGGCACAACTTCGAAGGGGAAGCCAATAGAAGCATTCAGTTGGGCTGGGCAGCATTCGGTAAGCTTCGTCAAGTCTTCTCGTCGACCATTCCGCAATGCTTGAAGACAAAAGTCTTCGCAAATGACTGACGACGACGACTAAAACTCCAATAATGTAACCCAAGGTGTAAAAAAATACCTTAAATCGCGTGCGCTGCGAAAACTATTGATGATAGAATAAAATAATTTACTACGACTTTGCAGAACACATCATTATTTACAAAAAGTGTCGCGACAGCATATGTCTAACTATTATAGTTATGCCACAATAAGTGTTCTTTTATTTTTAAACTTTAATTAAAGTGGCGCCGCTAGAAAAGGCTCTTTATTTGTATCTTGATATTCATCCTTATCAAAATAAATTACTTCACATTCAAGACTGCTTCAATACCTTTATATAACTTTTTGAATTATTTAATTCGGACATTCCATTCGAAAGATATCACGAGTTTAAAAATGTAAGTATTAGAACACGCGGCCGTGACCCTTTTTCGTGAGCGAAAAATCGTAAGACCCCGTCTATATAGAAGTTTCACTTCAATTTTTAAATTTTTTGTCCATCCAAAGGTTGTCTGGAAGAAATCGCTAATAGCGATAAGACCACCTGTATTGTAAAATTTTATTTCTGTTAACTGTATCTTTAAAACAATAAAAATAAAGCATATTCATTCATTCAAAAAGAAGAACAACTTGTACAAAATGCAAACACATTTGTACTGTAGCATTTTAGTAACGTGAATGTAAGTTAATTTAAAATAATTGAATACGAGTAGTTATGTTCTTATTGTATGGTCCGATTCCACAAGGTCAAGGCGAGGTATTTAAAACAGTTATTTTAAATCAGTGCACAGTAAGTAAAGCTAGTATTTTCTATTACGTTCAGAGTCCAATTAAACGTTTAGGCTATGGCGAATACTTAAAATCTTAATACGGTTTATTACTTTAGATATGTATATTAGCTAAGTATAGTTCTAGTTTGGTGCACTAAAGTAATAGACTAAAAACTTATCCACTTTTTAAAGTAAAACAGTTCAGCTATTTTATTTATGCAACTGTTATTTTCAATTTCTCCATGCTGTATTTTATACTACGAATAACTTTTATCTGGTGAGTGAAAAATCGGCCCTAAGTCAAATTAAAAAAGTATTTTTTTTAATATCGATAAAATGGAATACATGAGTGGATCTTTAAGAGTTGTACCGTATCGAAAAAAATTATACAAAAGTTTGTGTTGCAAATCTTTCTAATACATACTAAAATTGCCTGGGAGAAATTGCGGTAATTACTGGTTTACAGATGGGAGAAAACCCGGATAGTTGTCTCATTGGGATACTTGCCACGATATCGAAAAGTCTATGTTACGGACGTTGCTGGTGTTTGCGATCTTCTATAATTAGAAATGCTCCTCCAGGAACCCTTGGTACCACATAACCCATAGGATTAGATTCACGCGTTTTGTCCGTGTGAGCAAGTCTTCCGCGGCGAGACTAACGCGCGTCAAAATATTTTATTTGCATATTTTTATACCTGGTTGCAGTTTCAGTAAACTTTTTGTTTCTCCGCATGCTTTAAAGTTTAAAAAAATGCTATTTATTACGTTTTGTTGTTGAAAAGTTTTTATTTAATTCGCAATTAAAATTTATATCCCGGATCGACACTTAAGATACCTTTATCTCGAATAATGATTTCCGTTCCGTGGGATAGAAGAATTAGCCAAAAACGTGGCGCTGTGGTGCAGCTGTTGCAATTTGGTAACTAATATTTCATCGTTATAATAACGCAAACAAAGTTTCACTGGCACTGTAAATTAATTATTTAATTAATATAATAATTTCAATTACCGCTTATTTTCCGAGTTGGATTTTACAGGAACTACGTAAAGGATTTCTTATGTGTTTACTCAGTATGAGGAAAATTTTGAAAGTGTTATAGCAAAATTGTTTTTAAATTATATAACATTATAAAATAAATTATGTTATCAAGAACTTGTGGTTACTTATTTGAATTACAACTTTAATTTCTGGATTTTCTGGAGTATTGATCATTAATGTTCCCCATGGTGGTCAATGACTCATAGGTAGACTCAAAAGGATTTCAGATTTCCTATTTCTTTGTTTATTGTAAATTTACAATACATTCTAGTTTTAACTTCTGAGTATAAATCGTGATTGAAGGAAAATGACAACGTATTACCCTCTTTCTGACGTGTTATTTTTTTACCAAATCGGTCCAAAAATAAAAAGTCTCGATAGGTTTTGTTAATAAGTTTTATTTACTAATATTTTTACTTTCAGTGTAAGTAATGTTTATATAAACGCGTTTTCCTACGATTTCCAAAAATTTTGGAGTATTTCTTATATTTTAACTATATTAATTGTATGTTCTTAAATTAGTTTACAATTGTATTATTATATTTGTCACTATAAAATGATTGTTCATATACGTTTTAAATATACTTGTTGTGTATTTTAGTTGTTAGTATTGTAGTTGTTTAGTTCATTTTCGCATACTGTTTATTGCGTTTCTTATGACTTGTGAACCAAAAGGCAAGTCATTAAGCAGAACATAATAAATTAGATGTTACTTGAGAGTTTCTCACGTGTAATATCTAATTTATCGTACTTCAATAATCATGTTCAGCAGATAAAAAAATGTGTGTGTGTGTGTGCAGTACATACGCAGTACAAGTAAAACGTCACTGAATATACAGCCAAACATAATTATATCTACAACGCTTAGTAGATTATAAGTGTGAACTGCCCACACACATTTTCACATTTCTATTCTATTATAGACGTCTTTATTCTTAGGTATTTTGACACTTTAAATCACTTGCATTAAGTTTAAAATTCAATGCATTTTTACCCATGTAAGTATGTCTGTCTACGTATAAAATAATATCTGCCTTAAATATATACAGACAGAGCTAAAATTCATTTGAAATCTTTTAAATTTTAGTTAAAGGGAAAATTAATACTAACGGGTAAAGAGAAATGTGTTTTATTGCGAATTAAATAAGGTTGAATTTTATGGGTTAATTAATTTTTAGTGTGGCTTTTTCGTTTCATCGAGTTTCAAATCACAACGATTCTAAAGAAGTTTTACTTCAGAAATATCAAGATTTATTATTTTTGTAGTAGAAAATGCTTAAGATCTGGCAAAATTTCATGCGCATGCAGTTGTGCGGAAGCCTTATTAGTATACTTTTTAAATTGCTGAAAGACAGCAGACAGGCAAAAGCCTACCCTGGTGGAAAGTGCTTATTTGCAATATCATAATAACCAATGTATTAATTGCATATTTATTTATTTAACAAAGATCACACCGCTTTTTCACAATAAACGATACATTTTAAACAGTGCATAAGCCAATAATAGACTTTATGGGCAAAGTTTTAAGCGAAGTATTTAATTATTTATTCAATTTATAATATAATTTAAGTCAAATTGAAGTTAGATCATTAAAAAATAAGATGTAAGTCAAATATTACATATGATGTGAACATTGATTCTTTTTTGTACAGTACAAAGTGACTCCCAATTAGAATATAATATTTATATTATAGTACATATAAAGTTGTTAATCCACATAAAGTTACTTTAATTAGCGTTGTTTAGAATATATTGTAGAAGGAAAACCACAAAACACTGTGACCATCCCTCATGTGACTAGTTGCTGACTTAAAACAAAGAGGAAAATAGCTTAAAATTGAACACTTTTGTGTTTAGTTAGTTGTTCTACTTTTGCTGTTACTCCAATATCACAGTATTTTGTACGCATTGCTCTTACGCGAACTACTGTGAATGCATTCATGTCGATTTAGAAGTAAAATTGGGCAAAGCCTTATTTGGGTACTAATTGACTTTTGACATAAAACTGTCTTTTTAAGGGGCTACTCAAATGAAATTCGGTAACTTGCTCGAGTATTAACCACATTTTTAAAGATATAAATTAACTTTAACGATAAATCTGTATTCCACAAATATTACTACTACTACTATTACAAAGGAGTAGTTTCGAACCGATTTTGAAAATTCTTTCACCAGTAGAAAGATTATTCTTGACTGACAAGCTATTGATTATGATAAATATTTTTAATTTTTCTATTGACGCCTAGCAAAGTGGGCACGGGTCAGCTAGTTGACAATAAACTTAGGAATCTTCTAATTCGTTTGTAGCCTTGATGGCACTGAATAATTGCTCTCCTACACCGAGATCAGATTTGCGCACGGTGGAAGGCCAAATTTATCGACTAGTCCAGCTGGTCAGTAAACAAGTCAATCTACCTATTTGGAGATCTACGAGGTCTCTTGCCTTCGACTTTTCCAGTGATCGCAAGTCTTCTCATATTGTCTGGGTTTTTGCGGGCTATGTGCCCAAAGCTATAAACACTTAACACTAAGAATACGGCATGGCATATTTGCGGCGCTTAACGGCTTTCTGTTGGCCGAGTAATAAATATTACGCGGGTCCATGCAAGTAACGTGTCAAATCACCCACCCAGATCAAAAACGAAAAAATTTTTATTATCGACCTATAGGGTAAACTGTAACCTTTGTTGGCACCCTTGTACAATTTTGTATTAATTAATTCAAAACATTAAGAATGTTCTTTATTTTTTATATTTTGAACCAATATAATGAGAATAATATTAATGTACGGCTGCAAAATAAAAAAATTATTAGATTATTTAATATCTTGAATGAACTAATAGAGTGCTAATCACTGGTGGGATGCCAACAATTATGTATCCCATAAACGTCTTTGTCAAATAATAAAACGTAAAAAGCGAGAAAATGTGGACTTGTCATATCATATAAGGTTCAGAAGCGTTTCAAAGTTACGTTTTTTTTCTGAGCTATTGCCAGTCGTTTTTCTTCCATAAAGTTTTTTTTTTTCATTGCAGGACATCAGCAGACAGGCAGACGGCCCACTTGATGGAAAGCGGTTACCATCGCCTATGGACATTTGCAACACCAAAGGTGCTACAAATGCGCTGCTGCTCTCTTAAGGGAGACTGGAATCTGGTCACTAATGCCGGAACACAACTCAAGGTTGTTATGGCGACATACTTTAAACAGGGGTGGTAGCCATCCAGTCGGGCAAATGCCCTACCACCTGGCTGTGGGTTGTTAAGTCGCCTCTTACGACAGGCCGCCCGGCCGCAGGAAATTGTATTCTTTCTCCGTTCCTAGTTATGTAATCATGAATAATAAATTGTACACACGTCTTAATTTTTAAACGCAATAATAAAAATACAATAAACACGGCAAGCTTAATTAAAAGAACAGTAGAAATTTTTCATACGATAATAAAATTAGTGTTATTGTTTATATATTGTATTATCTGGTCAGTGTTTTTAATCAAAAAACCGACGCAATGTGTCAACATTTCTCCAGTCACATATATCGAAACCGGTTTATAAATGTAAAATTTGGAGCCAACTTAATTTGTTCTGAGCAAATGTATGCAAGCCCAGCGTTCAAGGCCACATCGTATTATGTAACATTAATACCTATTACATAATACAAGGTCATTTGTACACAGTTAAATTTTATAATTTAAGCCTTTTTTGCATTAGGATTCTCGAAATTGCTAGATGTAGCGACATACATACATATTTCATAATGAAATATGTAGATATTTATTAATGTACATCTGTTGTGGATTATTTTATATAATGTAAATACTTAATAGCGAAATTGTAATTAATAAAATTCGCTTCCATGATATAACATATAAATTTAATTTTTGAAAAATAATACATGCATTCTAAAAAGTGTCAATAACTACCTTACTCGGCAACAATATAGGCGAAATAAAATCATTCGAGTTACTGTGGCATAAACCTGTCTTTACACGTATAAAGTTATCTTCTCCCTTAAACGTTTCTAACTTCAGATTCTTACGAACCCAATTATTTCTCATCTCTAGGCAAGAATTTAAAGAAAAACCATTTTTATCTTTAGTGAACGCATCGAAAACAAGTCTTATCTCTGTTGTGATGCTAGACTCTTTAACGACTGCGTGATGAGGCAAATAATGTCCAACTTCGCGATTATCATTATCTGCGTGTTCAATATTCCCGCATTCTAGCCATTCGTTAAAAACTTCATTATAATCATTCATTAGCCCTAAACGTGATAATCGTCTAGAAGTAGAAATTAATCGTTTTAAAGCCAAGTCATAATTGGTTTCCAAACACATAGCCTTCCAAGGTAAAACTTAAAAGCGTAGTAAATAAAAAAAGTAAAAGGAAACTATCCCATTTTCCGGAATAAAAAGTATCCTGTTTCCACCCTTGGTATCGAAACTACACATATACGAGTACCAAATGTCAGTAAAAACGGTCAAATAGTTTTTCCGTGAAAGCGTAACAGACACACAGAAAGACAGAGCTCCTGTCGCATTTCTAACATTAATAGGCATTTTGGTTATATAACAGTGAATTGTTATTGAAGAAAGAATATTTTTAAGTTTTTTTATTATTCATCAATCCGAACCTAGGGCTGCCTGGAAGAGATAGGTTTTTAATGATAAGACCGCCTGTTTTTTTATATTTCTTTTTTTTCAAATACATGTGTTTACCTTTGGTGTTCAATAACAAGTGATGTATTTATTTTTGAGATCAAAGTAGGTAGTCTATATTTAGCATGTAATTCGACACGAACATTTGACCTTAATAAACTGTTAATTTTTTTTATATTATTGCGATGTTAGAAGCCATAATTTTCATCCCTCTAAGTAATTGATTTCAATCAATTACTTTTAATAAACCTTAATTTCTTCCCTGCTGTTTTCTATGAAATACTCATTTAGAAAATTGTCATTTTTGCGTCGTAATTGGTAAACGTTTTTCTATAGGACGCCCTGTAACATGTCCAATAACAAGTTTCAATTGATTATTAAGCTTTAATTTCTTTAATATTTTTTCTTCTTACTCTTGTTAATTTCGTTTGGTCGAGACTTCTTGGTATCAATAGGCATAAGCTTACCTTGATCAAGTAAATAGCCTCCATATTCACGGATATAATGCTGGTAGCATCCTAGGCATGATGTACATTGATTACAGTATGTAGGGACTTTAATAAAAATGAACAGAAGGCATTTAAAAATTTACAACTTATGAGCTTTTTCAATGTTACATTTTTACTGAGATATTGACAATCCTTGTTTTATCAGATCAGATCAGCCGATTTAGGACTGTCCACCGCGGAGGAAACGCGGTGGAGGCGTATGGGTTTCGTTACGGTGGTAATAGCACCTCCGAAGAGATGCTTTGCCCACCCGGTTTGGGGATATCCATTAAAACTCGTCGGTGTTCCTTTCTTCGCTTTTTGCCCGGGCTATAGGTACGGAGCGTGACCACTCCGCGGGCCCTGGCAGTCAATTTCCAAACTGGCTTAACTTTACAACGCAACGATCTCGGACCAAGTCTTAATTCTCAACTAATCAGATATTCTTCAACTCATTAGTAGAGCTTAAGTTTTACGATAAAAGAGTGACTAGTTCACGGTTTTAATAAGAGTCTATGGATAACTACTGATGTCGTTGTTCTGAAAACTATAAAAAGCGTTTGAAGTGATTTTTGTACTTTTTTCTTAATTGACTGACCGTCCATACGACGTGCTTGTTAATCAGTCATTATTTCTTTTTCTATATTGTTTAGTTCAATTGTTTCGTGGTTGTTTTCTTTTAGCACTTAATTCAGACTATCTTTATATATTATTTTATATATAGGTATTCTTCTTAATAAGTCGTACATTATAGTTACGTTTATGTTTTGATTATTATTATAATGGTCATAAGTGAACATAAATTATGGCTATCTTTGAATCTTAATCTCAACTAAATTTATTGTTTTACACAGCTTTAGGCTGCTGATTTTATTTATAAATAACCGTAATACTTTAGTAATTGAATACACAATATAAAATACCTTAGACAATAAAACATACGTTAGGTTTTTTACAAGTTAGTCAAGCATTACGTAATTTGTTTTGTCTAGTTTTTAGTATTCCGTAGACAAATTGCACTAAATGTCTTATTTTATATAAATAAAAGTGGGCTCTAGTTATGTTTCGATCAAACTATAATACATAAAGATTGATACACTATTTTAAGAAATAAATAATTTGGCAATTATTCACTTAGCAGACTTAGAACGTTTTCCCTGCGCTAAGCTGGATAATAATAAATGGCAGCAATTTGATTTCTGATTTTATTTCGGATATAAATAATTTTTAATTATAATAAACTCACGAAAATTAATTTGCTGCTGTGGATGTGTGGAGGAACTCCCGCATTCGCGGAAGTCTTCATGTCCGTGGCATAGCAGATAAATTGCAAGAGAGTCGCCTACGCTGGTACCGCTACGTTCTACAGAGGCCGGCCAGTTATGTGGGGACAAATATAGCTAGCCATGCCGCCTTCGCCAGGTTCCGTTAGAAGGGGTAGGCCCAAGAAAAGTTGGTTTGACATCGTGAGGGAGATAGCATGCGTACCAATGGCCTCAGAACAATGTATGCCCGAAACCGCGTGAAATGGAGTGAAGTGGTGCTTCGAAGCAAACAGTCCGAACGCAACCGGGATTTGACGCTCGGATGATGATCACAGATCGGAAACAAAGGAAGTTAACTAAGTAATTACTTGATACGAGTTCGAATAATACGTGGGCACAGCCATCGGAAAAGCCCTTGTACAGAAAATGATAATTTTGAAATTATCGTTTAGGACAATCCTCTTTTGAAAATACGTAACCTAAATTGGTTAGTTTTTGTATGTGCTGTTGGTTAACAACTCGCTATTTTGTAAAATCATAATAAATCGTGTCCATTTAATAATTCTCCATTGACGTCACAAACAAGTATTATCAACCAGTTTATGTTTGTAAATAAACTTACTTCTGAGTAATATTATTTGAATTGTGTAAATCTTTAATAGTTCCTAGAAGAAATAAACAGTAGGTATGATATTTTCATGGTTAATAATTCCATTACAGGGATAATTACAAATTAAAAAATAGGTTTATCAGATAATGCGGGAATTTACAGTTTCTAACTGGCGAATCCAGAAGACGATGCCTTCCATAAAAAAATAAATATTTAGAACTCGATTGCAGCGCCACCTTCCGGGTCCAATTGGGATTTTAAACCATCCGCAGACCCACTCAAACACACAAAATAATTTCATTAAGATTGGTCCAGGGGTTTAGGGAGATCCGCGACATACACACTAGCATTATAAGTTTATATATAAAGATGAAAGATGATAATGAAAGGATAATGCTGCATAATACGTTTTGCTGTTTCGTGATTCTAGTACTAGTCTCATTATAACTATGTCCAACCGCTTCCCGAATTTACTAGACTCTCTTGAACCTGAAGCTCTAAGGCATAGTTAGTCTAGCTAGTTATTTCTTCAAGTGATCAGAGGGCTGGTGCCTACCTCGGGCAACGGATCAGTATGCTGATCCAGCGAGGAAACGTAGCCAGCCTTTGCGGCACCTTACCCATAGAAAACGGTGACCTAGGCTCAGTATTCTATTTAGTCTCGAGGAACTATGGGTAGAATACAATATAACTAAGTTATCTTTTATTAAATTAGTTCATAAATTCATTGTAATTGCATTGTTAAAAAAAGTTAATAAATTCATCATTATAATTAGTTTCAATTATTGAAAAAAATTATAACTTAAAAAATTTAAATCTAATGATCTAACATTATTATATTAGCATTACGTGAAGCAAAAATGTTGTACTCCTTTTTACGAAAATTGCGCGGACGGAGGAGTATGCAATGTCGGACACTTATAGTTTATATAGAAAAGGAGTAAAGAATGCTATAATTTTTTTTAAATTATGCGTTAAAAATACAACAAATAAAAAAAAACATTACACACACTATCATGTATTTGACACACACACCCACATATATACTCTCTTGTTTATTGTTAAAGTCAAATTAACAGTGTAGCCTGGGCGAAATCTGTGATTATAGAAGTAGTCTTTGACAATAGAACCATGATAATGTTCAAACTTATAATTTAAATTAATTATTATGGTCGAATTAGGACCACTAGGCGACCACTAGTAATATTAATTTGTCTATTTTTGTATTTCTACTCCTAATAGATAATAACATTTGAAACTTTCTATAAGTCATAACATCTCTAATGTGTAGCATGTTTTATCAAATAAATAAATTGATTGATTGAATAAACTAAACTGTTTAACGACGCAAATACTGCATTGTGAACGTCGGGGGTCGGAGCGATCGAGGTTTATACTGTACATTCCTGTAACGTAATTGTTTTAATTCCTTGAAGCAGGCAAACGGACAAGCGGCCTTCCTGATAGTATATGTTTACCGTCGCTTATGGATACGTGCAACACCAAGGGCGTCGCCGGCTTCTTAGAAATTGTATAACGCCCTTCCTAGACCCCATATCGTAGGGCAGAGGAAAATTATAGAGGAGAAAATTCCTTCTAGATCGCAATTGAATCCATAGGTGACAATAAGTTATATTTCTTTTAGATTTTAACAATACTCATTGTCACTTGACATCTTTGTCTTCCGTGATCACGGCTATTGAAGAGATTTTTTTTAATTTTTTTATTGCAGGAGTTCAGCAGACGGGCAGACGGCCCACTTGATGGAAGACGGTTACTATCGCCTATGGACATTTGCAACACCAAAGGTGCTACAAATGCGCTGCTGCTCTCTTAAAGGAGACTGGAACCTGGTCACTATTGCCGGAACACAACTCAAGGTTGTTATGGCGGCATACTCTAGACCAGGGGTGGTAGCCATCCAGTCGGGCAAATACCCTACCACCTGGCTGTGGGTTGTTTTGTCGCCTCTTACGACAGGCCGCCCGGCCGCAGGAAATTGTATTCTTCCTCCGTTCCTGCACGGATAAAACAGAAAAGAGTGGCCGAAACGTCGCAATAATAAAAAACAAATAAATTACCGCCTTTAAAACCCGTTAAAACTTAGTTTTATTACTTTTTTATTTTCCGTTAGTTTGACATTTCTTCAAAGAAATTGATCATTACAAGCAACACTATTAGTTTGTGTAATAATACAGCATATTTTTTTTAATCGAGGCGATTCGCTTCGTGCCTACGATATTAGATTTTTCATAACTCTAATGATACTACCACTTTTTTTCAAATCGGCTCGATATTTTTCGCTATGACTATAGAGGTCTACTTGAAAAATTCAGCCTGTATAAAACATTCCTCATTTTAGCGAGATAAAGCTAACAACTCGTTCTCCTTTCGAAATGGCTATAACATAAATTGTGTAAATAGCCTTGAGCACAGCCACTTGATACCATTGTTCCAGATTTTAATAAGGCGTTTTATTTTATTGGAGCAACTTTCAAGGTACGCCTACGGTAGTGACATTAACTTTCGGTTCATATTTTTTGAAGTTATTAATAAACTTCAAATTAATGATTACTTGCGTTTTTAAAGAAATTCATTCGGTTTTGTATTTTATTTGCGTTTCCTTATTTTGGGACCGTATAGTGTGCGCCAGATATGACAAAAACGAAATAGGATAAGCAAGCTAAACGAAATAGAATTGATCGTATATACATAGGTATGTATATACAATCAATTGTATATACGATTCATAAAATCATTGCATTATATTATAATATAATGTAATGATTTTATGGATACAATACAATCTAATACAATAATAATTTGATGCATTATCAAATTATTTTAATCTTACTTATTATCTATCATAAAATCTTAGAAAATTATTTAAGTTATTTATTTATGTTTTAATATAATAATTGAACATTTACAGAGTTTTAGAAAATCCATTAAGTGTAAATGTACATCAGTGTCTGACAATTATACATATAAACATTGTATTTTTTTAAATATTTAAACTTATAATTCTTCTTAACTTTGTAATAAAAATAAATAATTGTGATTTTATTATAAAGTTCTTACAGGAAATGTTTTAAATGAGACATACTACAGCTCGGCTATAAATATGCCGAAACTGTTAGGCCTAGCAAGCAACAAATCTGTGGCAAACTACATGTAAATTAACTTCGACACCTTTTTGTGCTTGTAGTAAGCAGTATTTGTATATTTACCGGACTTCTAAACTTGAAATTTAGTATTAAAAATTATGTTTAATATTAATATTTATTATTTTAATAAAGTTTAATATTATTAGTTTCTTATTAAATACCTGCCTATAAAAATCTATAAAAAGTATTAGTTACTACTACTAACGTAAAAACGTCTCGAAGCTAATTTATCTGTACAGTAATCAATTCCAGTGTGGAATTAATTCCCTGGTGCATGCGCTTCTATAAAGTTTCATTGGTTACGACAGATTTCACGAGAAAAAATCGTACCTAAATATTCTTAGTGCGTGCACGGCCTTAAATAAGACATTGGTAAAGACGTTTACCTTAGTACACATGTATATATTTTTTCGTTATTCCTTGTAAAGGTAGTACATAATAGTTCAAAAGTCAAGCTAGGCTATATAATTTTTGACGCCAACTGAGCAAACCAGAATATTTACAATTGTAGCTATGTATCAAATTAAATATGTGCACTGACAACAAAAAAGCATTACTCGTGTAAACGTTCAATGTTTCGATGGGATTTTTTTCCGCTAATCTGTTGGATCCTATCGCACTCCATAGAAATATACGTGGCATGGAATTATATTCTATTATTATACAGATTTAATCCGCGTTGTAAAAATCCGACGAAAATATACTTATATCATATATATATATATATATATATTAAGCTCTATCTCAGGTACGGTACCAAATCGAAGGGAGAAGTTCTTTTAACGTTAGATAATAATCTAATGTATTTAAAACTAGGTTCAACCCCTTGGAAATAGCTTTGTTCTACTTACATAAAATGTTAATTAGGTTTATATGTGTATAAACCTTCAATGAAAAATTATCTATCTGTTGGCAAAAACCACTTAAAAATCCGCTGCGTTGTTTAGGAGTTAGTGGATGTGGACACAAAGATGCGGAAAGCGACTTTGTTTTATATTTTATACTGAATATGTGATAAAAAAAGGTTACATATCACCAACCAAAAAGTAGTATGTGAGTACTTTTGATAAAAAGCGTAAACATAGGATACATCTTATCTCAGGAAATGGGACAGTAATCATGGAATACGAATACGAAGTTTACACGAGTGTTGCCATTTGGTTAGCCTTAAATCTGCCTATTAAAATAATACCTTAAAAATGTAAGTAACATCTAACTATGCATACGTAGGATATCAAATGAACTTAATTACTTGGTTTAAAATGTCCCCTCAAACTGTTACGAATATAAAATATGCACCACTCCGACATACGTCCATGAACTCAAACCCAAGAGCATTCAATCGTAAACTGTGACATTTTACTGACACTGCACGTCTATTGCTCGTTTGACATTTGCAGCATGCGCTAACCTTGTAGAAAACCTGCCTTGTAAGTCGTGCTATATTATACTATCAAATATATTAAGAGTTTTATCACCATCTCGGTGTCGTGTTCCACAGGATGCTAATAGCCAATGTATAGCGTGAAAGCTTATTGATATTTCGCGCGCAGTTTCCGAACGTTCCAAGATTGATTAGTCATGTTAACCTTCAATTAACCCAGCAGTCAGTGTCACGGTACCCTTGCAGTGTAATAATTACATGACCGGTTTACGACCTATTTGACATAGTTCGTTCAACGTACTTATATTGCTAGTACTGCAGACGCGGTTATCGCTGCTTTATTTTCTCGCATTGCTCTTTATAAAGACTAGCTGACGCGCACGCAGAGGTCGTTGAACTGCGCACTTCAGAGACGAGGTTGGAGCGCGGATGCCGATTTGTGACAATTGCAACCTTGGCCAGTGATGGGAGGCAACTTTTTTCTTTAGCTTGTACATGAACCGAAAAATGAACGCAGCCGTTTAAAAACGGACTTTAGTCTGTCTTTTATTTTTAAATGTCTACTCAGTCGTGACTGAATTGATTCGAAATGCCACTTTTTTAAATCCAGCCGTATCGAATAGGTGCGGTGCTTAGCTAGAATGGAGAAACACATTGTTGCAATTATTTATTTATTAAATGCTAATTCCTATAATAATAGTAATTCTATAATTTCTGAAATACATTTGCATATACAATTACATACATACATACATACATAACTTCACGCCAGTTCCCTCGCGGGGTAGGCACGAACAACATTACATACAATTACAATTAAAAATATATACATTTAAAAACTAATTACTACAGTATTTCACCGGCATCATTTATTAAGAGGTTGTACCCCTCGTTGCTATCAGTCTCCAGAGTCGAAAGTACATTTTTACCAAAAAAATCATATAAAAAAATTGACTCAGCCGCTGGGCCTATTATATATCCTTAAAATTTTATATCAACTCCATACACGTAATGTCAAATTTGTACCAATTGCAATGGTAAGATAAAATAATGGGATAGTAAGATATAAAAACGCTGTATAAATACGATCATTATCGATTCAGGACGTGAGTTATGTGACACTGAAATTGTCGTATGAAATATGTTGATATCGAATGGTACTCGGTTATAAGCGTTAAAAGTAACCTTGTTGAAGTTACGTCAGAGTTTTAATCTTAAATACGCTCGCTACAGCAATCTTCCAGAATTTACGCGTCAGGTGATCTTCGTGCCTCTTTTCCCAAAGGGATTGTTGTTGGCAGGCTTAATAAACTAAAATATCCGAACGAAGAATTGATAATATAGATTATTGAAATATCCGCATAAAAATGCTAGATCAGTAGATAAGGTATCCGCGTGTTATTCTAATGACGTGAGTTTGAATTCTGGCAAAGGAACTCATCTGTGCTATTTCAAAATCTTCAAACTGACATTATTTTTAACTGACTTTAAAAACGAGGAGGTTCTTCATTCGACTGTTTTTATTTGTGTGTTTGTTCCGCGATTTCTCCTGAGTTCGTCCCATTGTCACCAAGTCAAGATCTGATGAATGGATCGAGGGAAATCGAGAGCAAACCTCGAATA
The DNA here is from genome assembly GCA_019925095.2 of Dendrolimus kikuchii. Lineage (NCBI taxonomy): Eukaryota > Metazoa > Arthropoda > Insecta > Lepidoptera > Lasiocampidae > Dendrolimus > Dendrolimus kikuchii. The sequence goes on along the minus strand of CM034395.1, from coordinate 8,652,673 downwards.
TTATAGGTAGGTAAGCACAACGTGTTTCACGCCATTTCTCCTGAGTTGGTCCCATTGTCACTAAGTCAAGATCTGATGAGTGGATCCGAGGGAAATCGAGAGCAACCCCTGAATATTATATATAGGTAGGTGCGTACAACGTGTTTAATTTTTTTTTTATAGCTATTCATATATTTGTGTAAACTAGTGGTTGCCCGTGGTCAAAATTCGACTATACTTCTATAATCACAGATTTCGGCAAGGCTACACTGTTAATTTTACCTTATTTAGCAATAAACAAAAGAGTACATATGCGTGTGTGTGTCAAATACATAATGTTTTTTTTTATTGATTTAATGTATTTGTTATGCATAATTTTAAAAAAAATTAGCATTCTGCACTCCTTCTTTATATAAATTATAAGTGTGCTAAATTTCATACTCCTCCGTCCGCGCAATTTTCGTAAAAAGTTGTATAAAGTTTTTGTTTAACGTATTAATATAAAGATTATTTAGCCGATAGAAAATCCAGATCAATTAAATACTTTTGTAATGTTTAAAAAACTTGACATTAAGTCACAAGTACTACTGATATGTCTCTGCATTTAGTAACGTTTTCCATGTAATTGAAAGAGAGATTATTTGAATGTGCTCTGGCAGCATCGGGTGGGAGGGTTAGCCTCCCTTGCCCTCCGGCCACGTGGACGCAACAAGTGACATGTGTACGCATGCGCACCTTCCCCACCCGATGGCCGAGAAAACCACACGCCGCTGTACTTTTCCACTACAAATCTCTATAAAGATTTTTCGGGCCAATACTTTTCAAGGGCATTGGTAACGCCAATCTAAGATGTGTCGCGACATTTTACTTCTAATATTTAAATTACTATACATTTATGTAAATATATTATGTATTCAGATGTTTTGTTCAGAAATTATATTGTAAATAATAATAACAGCGCATAAACATCCCGCTGATCAGGCCTTCTATTTTAATGGGGCTAGACAGTATTCCCACCATGCTTCTCCAAGGTGACTTGGTGGGTTTGACACTTCGATTTTCTTGAAGTCCCGGTTTCGTCATGGTGTTTTAATATGCACATTAGGTCAAAAAACTGCCTGAGTATTGCAATGCTTTCCGGCCAGGATTCAAACCCGCGTCCTTTGTGTTCAAGAAGCGCGTGCGCTAACCACTAGGCTACCACAGCTACACACAGAAATTGTATTACTGCCATTTAAATTTGAAAGATCAGTATCTCACACTGGAAGTCGTAATATTACACTCCGGGATACGCTTTTTCTCTCCGGGTACTTCTTATTTATCTTAAGATATCTCACCGACCGTTCATTTACCTTACTATTGGTTAAAATTTGACATAAGCTCCATACATACATACATACTCCATACATCTAATGTCAAAATTCAGCCGATGGTAGGCACTTGCCCTGGTGAATAGTAAGTATAACAATAGTATCCGTACCGGCCATTAGTGATTCCATGTAATGATAGAACAGCGCTGGTCCTGGCTGACCAGTTTATGCTGAAAGTGGAACCAATATTTTTTTTTTAGAACTTATGTTATTTGTATTGTTTTACTTTCCGGTTTACCTTTGTGTTTTGGTTGTGGATAAAATATTTATTTTCTTTCTAATAGTCTAATAGCTTAGTGACTAATGCAACCGTATCATTCCAATAAAGTGGGTTCGAATCGCAGCCGAAGAACATGAATCACTTATTTTCTGACTTCATATACATTTTGTTTCAATGACCACGTGTAGATAGTGAGGCGAAGCGTCGCGTCGTGAGGAAGGAAACTTTCCAATTTGCCTTGGACAAGCGTGACGGCTACACCGTCCCTTTGCAGCGGGGAAGCCAGAGCCTAGCAGTGAACCGTTTCTAGACAGTTGATGATATTATGTATTATAGGTGTCTTAATAGATAGAGTACAATCTCGCTACTTTACCTATCTCGGTGAACGGCAACAACACATTGCGAAGCGGTGTACATCGTTGCCTAATTTGCATATAACCATTTCTTTCAGTTTATAAAAAAATGTACTAGGTATATTAAATTGTGATAGTTAAATTGATTACAAAAACTATGCCCAACTTATTATATGCTTTAGTTCTATTGGCTACTTTGAAATAAAGATTTAAGTAAATGATTTAGGAGAGAACAATTCAAGATTATTACTCCTCTATATTGAATTCCTAGTATTACAGTAAACCGTATTGATTAATTATTTAAGAAGTCCCACGAGACCTTCGAAGTCGCGTGTAAAGGCTTAGTGAAGTAATAATAATCACAATATCAAAACATACCTAGATTATAAGCAATGTTTACAAACAAAGCTCACCTATATATATTTTGTCCTTGAAATTATGATTAGGTAACTAAACCTACGCTTTGCGTACTCTCTTATCTAACAGCTGAATTGTTTACCTCTTCAATTTAATTTCAGTGTCTTCAAGCCGCGGTAGTGTAGTGTTTCGCATCCTAGCCCGGAAAGCATGCTGTACCTAAGCAGTTTTCTAACCTTATGTGCATATTGTTACAAATAACACGTGCCAACGTGAAGGAAAACATCACGATGAAACCTGCAGATCGAGGTAACCGATGTGTCAAACCTGCTAATCCTTGGACAAGGGTGGCGGGTATTCAATCCGTTCCTCTATTAATTGAATGCTTGAGCGCAATATTGGGACATTTATGGACTTTATGGATGTATCTTGCACGTTAGAACACATCACAATCGCTTATATGCGACCAGTGTATTCATCAAGCTATTTATTTATTGAATACTACGATTTTTTTATTTCACCGATTTTATAAGCACTACTTCAAGAATCCGGATTTTGTTTGAACGAAGTTCCCCAGAAGATAGTTTAGGAAAACACAAAACTTGCGTTTTTTAATTATAATGTTTTGTACTAAAGCACTCCGCGTGGCATTACTCCCGTAATATTCGGCTCTAAATCAAAAGGAAACCATCCCATTATCTTACCCAGTACAAAAATATTTATATTTCAACTGCTTCTGAAATTACTTCTTATTAGTATTTGTATTTGAACTACTTACTGTCTTACTGTATTAGTATTTGAAACCATATTATTATGTTACGATAATCGATTTCTTCCTAAAGCCATGACAAGGAAAACGTAAACATTCAAATAAATTTTGTTTATTATTATTCTACCTACACATCAATTAGAATGATGTTAATTACGTTTACGATGGATATTTTCTATATTTTTTATAGCTGCACTGCTGCAATAGATTGTAACATCATTGAAATTTTGTGCGTCCTAAAATTAATAACATGACTACATACTTCTTTACTTTGCTGTTTTTCATGCAAAGAAGACTAAGTTTAATATAATAATATTACTTTAAGCGAGCTAGTACAGCGCATACTGTTTTTAACCAACTCAAAAAAAGGAGGAGGTTCTCAATTCGTCGGAATCTTTTCTTTTTTGTTTTTTTTTATGTATGTTCACCGAATACTCCGAGATTTACGGTCCGATTTACGTGATTTTTTTTTGTTCGACGCGGAATAGCTGCCATTTGGTCCCCTAAAAACTTGACATAGTTTGGCCCCGTAGTTTTCATTTTATGAACATTTTTTATGAAAAATTTCCATTCCGTTCCATATGTACACCGATTACTCTGAGAGTTATGATCCGATTTACGTGATTCTTTTTTGTTCGACGCGGAATATCTGCCATTTGGTCCCCTAAAAATTTGACGTAGTTTGGCCCAGTAGTTTTAATTTTATGAACATTTTTTATGAAAAATTTTCCATTCCGTTCCATATGTACACCGATTACGCTGAGACTTATGATCCGATTTACGTGATTCTTGTTTAGTTTGATGCGGAATAGTTGCCATTTGGTCCCCTAAAAATTTAATATAGTTTGGCCCAGTAGTTTTCATTTTACGAACATTTTTTTGTTCCCGTTTCTTGAGACCTATATTTTTTAAGGAGCGCGGCACTTTTCTTAGGTCTACCCATATATTGGTAGACACTAAAAAGTAACAAAAAAATTAAAAAAACTTCGTTTAAAAAAACCGACTTCAAAAACTAAAAAGTATAAAATAACTTATTTCTAAAGCTATTATTATTAATATATATTATCTAAAACATCTTGCAAGTCGGTGCAAAATAAAACATAAAAATTACTATATTATGAAAATTACTAAGCACCGACTTTAAGATGTTTTAGATAATATATATAATAATACTATCTTTAGAAATAAGTTATTTTATACTTTTTTAGTTTTTGAAATCGGTTTTGGTAAGTCTACATTGCTTATAACAAAATAAATTTAAGATCTAGTAAGAGTATACTTAGTGTTAACTATAAACTGGCTTTAGATAAAAAGTTCGTTAAATTAATAAAAGAGCTTTTATTCATTGTGTTTACTCGAAAAAATCAATAGAATGAAGTCAAGATACAACTTAAGCAAAAGGAAACATCTGTCCTCCGTAGCATCGGTAATTACGCACTGACGCGTTATTAACTTAATTAGTTTACCACTTCATTGGATCAAATAAGGTTAAGTTTGCAGAAATAAAAAAAATATTTAAAAAAACGCAAATGCATTTTAGGAAATTGTCTTACATAAACATTTATCGCCACAATAGAAGATATATTAAAATTAAATGTTTTCACGCGTTTGAGTAGAGAATTGTGCTATGTCAGACAACGGCACAGTTAGTGAATAAATTCTGTTGTAAAAGATAACTGTGCTCAGTTTAGGTTCTAGGTAAATATAAAATCTAATTTTTGTTAAATTCTTATTAAGTTAATTAAAAATTTATTTTAAAAACCTTGAAATTCTGATAAAGTACCATTTTTATTTTACAAAATAATTATGGTTTTAGACAGTTATTCGATCATATAGCACCAATATATACATCGGTTATCTAAACTTTATTATATTTTAATGATAACCAATTATGTGAATTTGTATTATTATTAGAACAGACGAGCATGCATGACAGGAGTTATGAATGTCAAAGAAGCAAGTGAGGTGTGTAAGAATAAGCCGGAATGGCGCTCTGTTGGTCGTGCCTACCCCGCAAGGGAACTGGCGTCAAATTATGTATGTATGTATGTATTATTATTCAAAACTTTTTTCAATTATTATCTAATTTAATTTTTTTAATTGGCAATTATTTATCACTATATTTCGCTCCAATTTGTAGCTGACCCAGGTATTTACTAAGCTCTTTCAAAACATCCTTTGAATTGAAACCACCCCAAAATATGTGACGCATCCCTAACCGGAAAGTGTGTGGGTGGTTCTAGGGACCTTGAGGCGTAACCAGGGCGACGGAACCACTGTACGACGCCAAATGATTTAGAACGCGTTAGATAGATATTAAGTTATTATACATGATATATCAATTTATTGGGTTCATTCAAACATCAATTCGTCATGGTATAGAAAACCTTCGCCTGGAAGGAAACCTGGGTGACTACCGCCGAAATATTCATATGGAACTTTAGTGTAGTTTTGAATATTAATCTTGAAATTAATATAAGTCATGGTATTATTATAAATTGACTGTATACTTATAAAAACTGGTGGTCGCCCAGTAGTCGAAATTCGACCATAATTAATTTAAATTATAAGTTTGAACATTATTAAGGTTCTGTTGTCAAAGACTATACTTTTATAATCAAATATAATATACCACCCCTGGTCTAAAGTATGTCGCCAAACAACCTTGAGTTGTGTTCCGGCATTAGTGATTAGGTTCCAGTTTCCCTTAAGAGAGCAGCAGTGCATTTGTAGCAACTTTGGTGTTGCAAATGTCCATAGGCGATGGTAACCGCTTTCCATCAATTGGGCCGTTTGCCTGGCTGCTGATCTCCTGCAATAAAAAAAAAAAACTTTTATAATCACAGATTTCACAGACACTGTTAATTAGACTTTAACAATAAACAAAAGAGTATATATGCGTGTGTATGTCAAATACATCGTATAGTTTTTATTGATTTAATGTATTTTTAGGCATAATAAAAAAAAATAGCATTCTGCACTCCTTTATATAAACTATAAGTGTGCGAATTTCATACTCCTCCGTCCGCGCAATTTTCGTAAAAAAAAGAGGTACAAGTCACGTATTAATATCATGATATCAAAATTGGTATATCCGTGCAGGAACGGAGAAAGAATACAATTTCCTGCGGCCGGGCGGCCTGTCGTAAGAGGCGACTTAACAACCCACAGCCAGGTGGTAGGGCATTTGCCCGACTGGATGGCTACCACCCCTGGTCTAATGTATGTCGCCATAACAACCTTGAGTTATGTTCCAGCATTAGTGGCCAGTTTCCAATCTCCCTTAAGAGAGCAGCAGCGCATTTGTAGCAACTTTGCTGTTGCAAATGTCCATAGGCGATGGTAACCGCTTTCCATCAAGTGGGCCGTCTGCCTGTCTGCTGATCTCCTGCAATAAAAAAAAAATATATATATATATATAATATATTGGGGAAAAAGTCTTTTCGCATATAGTGTGTATGAACTTGTAATAAGATCTCTTTTTCTAAACCATTTGTATCTGGCTGGTTTTGGTACCATTAAAAAGTTTTAATTTTAAAGAAGACAATTCCAAATTAAAATTAGGAAAAAGTGTAATTTTCATTTGTTTTTCTTATTGTTAAAATGAGTGAATCTAATGAAGAAATTCGATACATTTTAAAATTTTACTACAAAAAAGGTAAAAATGGAACACAAGCCGCGAAAAAAAATTGTGATGTTTATGGACCTAATGCAGTATCTGTGAGAGTAGCGCAAATTTGGTTTAAGCGTTTTCAATCCGGAAATTTTGATATCAAAGATGCACGTCGCTCTGGTCGCCCTGTTACGGACAAAAATGATGCCATTTTTGAAAAAGTGGAGCAAGATCGGCATATTAGTAGTTACGATGTAGCTGGAGAACTGGGAATTGACCACAAAACGGTTTTGGCGCATTTGAAAAAAGCTGGGTACACAAAAAAGCTCTATATATTTGGGTGCCTCATGAGCTCACTGAAAGAAACCTAATGAACCGTGTATTCATTTGTGATTCTTTATTACGACGTAATGAAACCGAACCATTTTTGAAGAAGCTGATAACTGGTGATGAAAAGTGGATCACGTACGACAAGAACGTGCGAAAAAGATCGTGGTCAAAGGCCGGTCAGGCTTCACAGACTGTGGCGAAACCCGGGTTAACTCGCAACAAGGTGATGCTGTGTATATGGTGGGATTGGAAAGGCATTATTCATTATGAGCTGTTACCGCCAGGCAGGACCATCGATTCTGAACTGTACTGCGAACAACTCATGAGATTAAAGCAAAAAGTTGAGAGAAAGCGGCCGGAATTAATCAACAGAAGGGGTGTGGTTTTTCACCATGATAACGCTAGACCTCATACATCTTTAGCCACTCAGCAAAAATTACGAGAGTTTGGCTGGGAGGTGTTAATGCATCCGCCGTATAGTCCTGACCTTGCACCTTCATATTTTCACCTGTTTCGGTCTCTGCAGAATTCCTTAGGCAGTGTCAGGTTAACGTCACGAGAGGACTGCCAAAACCACTTGTCGCAGTTTTTTGATCAGAAGCCCCAAAATTTTATAGCAATGGGATCACGTCCCTACCTACAAGATGGCAAAAAGTTATCGAACAAAATGGCACCTACATACTTTAGTCAAATGTAAATAAACTTTATAAAAAAAATCCTTTGAATTTTTATATAAAATGCGAAGAAACTTTTTCCCCAACCTAATATATATATATGACTACATGGTTAAACAGTGAATTTATGTTTCCTATATTACTTAACACCTATTTAATAAAAAAAATATTATAATACTCCAATAGAAAGAATGTTGTTTTAAAGTTAAATGTATTCGTCAATGATTAATATTTTCGTAATAATTAATAGTTGCACATTCATTCCCACAGATGTACATTTTCGCATAATGTTATATAATAAGGAAAGTTGTAGGTAGTTTAAATTTTTCTTGAAGTATTGAAGTCTTTCTTTTCGTAGTACTTTGGAACTACGGAAAGAAAGACTTCAATACTTTGTTGCTTGTTTGTTGCGTTGCTAACCATCGAGCTTAGCTGATGCATTAGTATCCAAATATAATTCCTTATACCGTAATAAGTCCAAAACTTACACAGGCAAAGTCACGACAAAACCCTAGAATTCAAAGTGATAAACATTTCTTCACACAAGTCGCTCTTTAGAAAAAAAATCTATTATTTTCCATAGAAAATAATTCGATTAAGTACTACGCAGGTTATATAACACACAAAAAACCTGTTCGAGTGAATCGCAAATATATAAATAAATATAGGTATAGCCATGTGGGTGTTTACAGGCGGACAATATCAGTTGAGCTATTTATTAATAGGAATTCCTAGAAACGCGACAGACTAGATTTTAGCGAACAAACTGTTTTGCGTATTGCCAAATTGTTTAAGCAAATTGATTTGAGAAAAAACAGTACTACGGTCAAATTGAGTTCGGTATCCTGCCCACGTGTCACCATATTTTTACTTATATATAGAGTTGCCAACCGTCCTGTTTTCCCAGGACTTGTCCTAGTTTTTGTAGTGTCCTGAGATGTCCTGAATAGTGTTTAATCAGCGTCCTGTTATTTTAAAGTGCCCTGACAAGGTCATGTAGCTGCGGCTGAATATGTATTTAGCATACCAGGTCATAACGCTAATGTCAAGTGTTTTCTCTCATAAATTAAGAGTGGTCAACAGAAATCTGCAATCATCAAATATCTATTGCAACTCTATTACTGCGTCCTGTTTCAACTAAATTGTCCTGGTTTTTCCAACTTCAAATCCTATTTTTTTAAATTTGGGTTGGCAACTCTAATATAAATAGACAGACTTACGACAAATCTTTGTTCTACAAATTTACAACAACTCATGGTCCCCTCGCCAATCTTGTACGGCATTTTTTTGTGGCTCATGCAGGGAGGGAGTATAGCGAGTCACCGTCTGCCCATTTTTCCATATTCCCCGAACATTGCGACGAGCAGACGTCACAGTGCCCATAGTCCCAGATCCCAAGCTAGTTCCACTAGCAGTTCATCCCAACAGCCCGGTACTTTTTATTCTCCTTTTCTACAATAGTCCTACACTGAGCGAGGCTTGTCCTTGCGTGCATTATTATTGGTGTAGGTAGGGATAATCGCCGGTCAGTATCACGCCACATTTGCATTAAAGTTGTTAAGTGGGCCTTTATGTGTTGTCATTCCCATGGCCCCACGCGAAAATCCGGTTCATTTTTATGGCCCGTGGTCTTGAGAGACATACATGACATTACGAATATTGCAAAAAAAATATTTAATTTCAATAAGGTTTCATACACAATTTTGTTTTTCACAAGAATTAATTTTTATATCTATATAGATATAAAAATATCTGTATAGATTAATTAATATGAAATAAAAATTAAATTGAGTGAAACATTTATAATTTGTTGTTAAGATTTGTAAGATACTGATTTGTCGTAAATGAATTCCTTATTCTTTATCTATTCATTGTTGTATACAAAAAGTTACATACAAAATTATAAAATAGTGGTAATGTACAAAGGCGAGCTTAACCCTAAAAGAGTTTTCTTCCAGCAAACCTATGAGTCTAGCGAGAAGGGGAGAAACAAAAAGCAGGTCTGTGGACTCCAAAATATTTTTATGATTTAACTATGTAATATAATATAAACAGATTTAAAAAAAACTACAGAATTAGAATATATAGTATAGAAAATACACATATATAAGATCATATATACATATATAATGTAAAATATAAACATATAAATATAATTTAAAACAAATAGTGCTCTTTGACTTTTTTTAAAGCTGCTCTCTGATGAACTATTTTCGATCGTATGTTGCAGGGCGTTCCATAGTCATAACCATAGATAAAACTTATAAAAAGGCATAACTGCATGGACGAAGAAAGAACCACTATATCATGTCAGAATTCTGTCAATTTATTTCTTCAAAAATATGGTAAAGCGCGTTCGAGATAGTGAAATCCATTAAGTGAGGTTATAACGTAGCTCAATTACACTCAACTAAATAATCTTGTGAACATATATAATAATTGCACTATTTATCGATAAAATCTTAAATGACATTTTTGTAAATAAGTTTAATCTTCAACAACCACCTTAATCACTATTAACATTAATTTTACAAACCTTTCATTTCGAATTTTTGTCGTCGCCTGGCGTCAATGCTGGTATCGCGTGTTTGCTCACGATTATCTATTAAGCTGTAGTCTTATAATGCAGTAATTGATTTGTATTAATTTTATTCTAAACTTACTGTATTTAACTATAAGGTTTATTTTATTTTTCATGTTTGTCAGTTACTGTATTTTATTTCTTGTAAGCCAGTTCGAAATATGAATACATCAATAAAAACTAAAAAGAAATAGTGACACCACCGATTGACCGTTCATGTGTTTTGGATGTTTTTGATTCAAAATTATTATCGACGAGTTGTAGTTTGAATGTATTGTGTTTAATAGAGATACTGCATTAATTTAAATTGTCATCATAGTATACAGGCTTTAGCCAACATGCTGTACTCATTTGTGTTGTAAATACATATATGGTGGTGAAATGTTATAAATATTAATGCTTGCAAGATTGTAAGGAGGCGGTATAATCTTAATCATGTTAAAAAAAGAATGTTAAACTGAAAAGCTTACGGAAATAAGAATAAAGGTAGAACAAGACGAGTCGGATGTAAGATTGACGATATAACCATGCTTGATGTGTATATGTGCGGAAGTATACCAGAATGGAAAATAATATCTAAGGAAAAGAGTACTCTTACCCCAAATTTTGAGAAGGGGAACAAAAGAGAATTTGTCTTCGTTTATCCAATTGAATTGAATTAAATATACACATAATTGATGAGCGATGAGCGAATTGATTAAACTTAAACAATCACACAAACATTATTGTATGGTTGTGACGAGATGGTATTGTGATAGATAAATTCACGTTTAATTTTTAAGATTTTGAGTGTAAAACTCTTTATGTTTAGCACATATTTTGTAAACCTTTAATGGCTTTCCCAAAGCGCTGTAATATGAGGCTGTTCAAAAAGAGCGTAAACAGATACTTAAAGTCTCAAAGAGATAGGCAATGCATCGTCTTCCTTGGTGTTGCAGATGGTAGGCTCTTGCTATATGTCATGTCTGCCAATTTACCTAAAGTAAACATAAAAAAAACACATCATTTATCACAAACACCGTTTAAAGGATTGACGGCCATGTCTTTACCTGAACCTGCACTGAATTTTATAAGTATTATACGGTGTACCTACAGTCACATACATACATCTTCTTCATTCATCTTATATTACATAATAAAATTGAATGCAGGTTCTAGCAAAAAAGTGGCAGTGAATTGTTAAAATTAAATTACATTTAACTGCTATAAGACCTATTGTTGCCAATGTAGCCGAGTTTTTAGTACAGACATTAGCCATATGAAGATCTATTATATTCTATAACTATTTCTTAGTTCAAATGAGAATTTTAAAAAATCGCTGAAATAGTGGAGATCGCTTTGCGTATTGAGCGTAGCCAATGTAATTATTGGTCTGCCGATTATTAATTTATTGTGGATTTTCGATATTAAGTTTTTGTCGCTTCACTCAAAAGGGACTACACCTAATAAATACGTCGTAAAAAAAGGAAATTTCACTTGGGCACAGGTCAGTTTTTAAGATATTCAATTTAGTAGTGTTTCATAAGAACAAATCTTTAATTTTCCTATCATAGTTTACATAACTACAACTTCTAAGTAAGGTTATTGAACTTTCAAAACTACTCAAGCGTCAATTATGGTACATACATACATACAACTATAGAAGTAATAACAGTAAAGTTCTCATACAAAGATAGCTTCCTAGAAGTAATTTGTTGAAGTGTTGTCACGTGATAACATTCAAGGATTATTATCCTTGGAATTATTGTTTAAACTTCTTCGAGGTCAAAGCGTTTACCAACGTTCTTGAAATGTTTCTTAGATTTTAGTTGGAATAGGAACAATTGTATGTTGAGAAATATAGATTCTGTAAAGTCTATTTGTCTTTGTGGAGAAAAGGTTGAAACACGTGCTGAACACAAGTGTTAGTTACTGATATTGGTTGTCACATGACATTACACGACAGGCAAATGTTTAGAGATCTCCAAATTAAATAAAAATAACTTTTTTTTTCGTTTGGGTTTACCCTAATATAACTTACTCTATATACATATTATAAAATAGATAAACAAAGGCAGTTACCGATGAAGGACTTCAATTCAATCACCCAGCCGTCGCAATATTTCTGATGTTGGCTCAGACAGAAAGAATTGTTTGAATAGTACTAATGTCCGTAGGATTTAGACTGAAGTATCTCATCAGTGCCTGCCTTTCCTTTTTTGAATTGAATTAAATATCTATTACGACGTAACTAAATACTCAGATGGAAAACATGTGGGTAGAAATAAAAATCTTATTAAAAATCAAAGCGCAGTAGAAATATCATAAGTAGGCTGTTTGAAGGAAAGAAATCATACAAATATGTAATAATACCTTGTAATGAAATTTTGGTTACTTTTAAATGTCATTGGGAACCATTTGTTGTTTACTGACTTATTATATTTTGTGGTTTAACAATGTAGGTATTTGTTAACTTTTTTATATGATGTCTTTTGGTTTACAAAAAAAATCTTAATATTAATACACATTGAAATGCAGAATACGATGATTATATTATCGAATATTTCAGGTGCCTACAAGATAATGTCACATGTTTATTGAAACTATTTTGACCTACGTTAGGTCTCTAATTATACAATGGGATAAGTATATTATGACAAATTATAAATAAATTCTAAAAAAAATAACATTATAAATGATCATCCAAATACTACGTTACCAGCATGTAACAGATACACTCTACATTAGTATAAGTTTAGTATAAAAACTAGTATAAATTAATATAATAAGTTTTTCGTAAAACACATACACCTCAACACAAAAATTAATAAATTAATGTCACACACAAGAACCAAAATAACTAATAAGCGTGTAAAATTAAAAAAAAATTAAATCTAGAAATTAAGTTGTAAAAAAGGGTACGGAACTCGAGTCCGTAGAGATGTTAATAATAATCATTAAAAAAAATACTATGTTATCAGTTATCACCTTGGTTGGTATTTACATGTCCCTATAAAAAATATTTTTGTTAAATAATGTATTATTATTACTATTTTTTTATATGTTGTATATTACAATAAAATATTAAAATATAGTTACATACTTATAGCTTTGTATGTAATGAATCCATACAATACAATCTCGTAACATTTATTTCCACAGCTTTTCACATAATTTATATATTAACCAGTCTTTTATACCAATCTATTGAAGACAGAAATAAGATACAAGGCAATAACCTCTTATTTTTGTAAAAGATGTTCATATTGATGAATGAATGAATATACTTATCTTCAATGAGGTTGGGATATTAGTAGAAAGTATCTTTTATTACATTTTGCGTGCACACGCAATAAAATACGTGTAGACATAGATTTAGTGACTGAAAAAGCCTTAACACCTGTTAAGCCGTTAAGTTCATTTCTGCCTTTCAATTTGATTTTGGTAAAAATAGTGTCGGACACCCTCCAGCCCGATGGACTGACGATCTGCGCAAGATCGCCGATAGGCGTTGGATGAGGAAGGCAGAGGACCGTGATGAGTGGCACCGACTTGGGGAGGCCTGCGTCTAACGGTGGACGGTTATTGGCTGACAACGATAGATATTACAATTTGAATGAATCAACCAAAGTGATCGATGTAAACTAAACTTGAATATTGTTATGCCCGTTCAGTTCTCTGCCTTTAAATCGAATTCAATCGATTCGGTTGATCCGTCTTATATCAGCAATCAATATTAGTATCCAGGTAGACTATTATAATTGAATTTATTTATGTGCATATTTAAACACATCTCTGAAAATCAATTTACAGAATCGTCATCTTGATCAATCATTATAATTTAAAATATTATTTACTTATGTCTTATCATGAAAGTCATCATTTAATTAATATTTATCATAAAGCTCACTCAGAAGTTTTAAAATTGAGAATTACATTTATTTTATTTACTCTTTGTATAGTCGTTTTGCAGTAATGTTCGTGTTTTGGGTGTGGAATGTATTATACCTATATTTATTATTTTTGAAAATACGTCAAATGAATTCAGTGTCAAGCATAATTATTGCCAGTTGATCGCTTCGCAAAATGATGTCAAGTGGTTGGGCGTCTTACGTCATTAATGTTTACAAACATTACTGATACGAAGTAATTTTAGCGGAACTTTTAAATTTGTATTTTGTACCAAAATATTTAATTTGGACGAATTATCATCTCAAGTGTTTGTTTGCCCATGAATGTAATTGTTGTGTGTGACAGAAAAAGATCTGGCCGTCCACGTAGTGTTCGTACGAAAAAGGTGGTCAAAGCAGTAAGGGAAAGAATTCGAAGAAATCCTGTCCGAAAACAAAAGATTTTATCTCGGGAGATGAAGATATCACTTAGAACGATGTTGCGTATTTTAAAAGATGACTTAGGACTTGCAGTCTATAAGAGACACACTGGTCATTTATTAACTCATAATTTAAAAAGAATAGGGTGGTAAAATCGAAACAACTACTGAAGCGGTACGCAAAGGGAGGTCACAGAAAAAAATTGTTTACGGATGAGAATTTTTTTGCAATTGAGCAACATTTTATCAAACAAAATGACCGTATTTATGGTCAAAGCTCTAAGGAAGCTTGTCAATTAGTCGACAGAGTGCAACGTGGGCATTATGCGTCTTCAGTGATGGTTTGGTGGGGTGTTAGCTATGAAGGAGTGACTGAGCCATATTTTTGTGAAAAAGGTATCAAAACATCGGCACGAGTGTATCAAGATACATTCTTGAGAAGGTAGTTAAGCCCCTTAACGACACCATGTTCAATAACCAAGAATGGTCCTACCAGCAAGACTCGGCGCCGGGTCATAAAGCTCGGTCCACGCAGTCTTGGTTGGAAACGAACGTTCCGGACTTCATCAGAGCTGCAGACTGGCCGTCATCTAGTCCCGATATTAATCCGCTGGATTATGATTTATGGTCAGTTTTAGTGAGTACGGCTTGCTCTAAACGCCATGATAATTTGGAGTCCCTAAAACAATCCATACGATTGACAGTGAAGAATTTTCCCATGGAAAGAGTGCGTGCTTCTATTGATAACTGGCTTCAACGTTTAAAGGACTGTATTGCAGCCAATGGAGACCACTTCGAATAAGCTTTTTATACTTTTTATTGTTTTATATTTATGTATTAAACATTAAATAGAAAAAAAAATCTTTGTTACAATATTTATGGCAAGACTAGGTATAAAACAAAGTCGTGTTAGTTATACCATTTATAACTCAAGAACGGCTGGACCAATTTTTATGATTTTTTGGAAGTATCTTCGTCCGGAATAGGATAATAAATAGTAAAATATGATATTCATCAATAAAAAAAATTATCATTAAAAAAATATCAGTCACAACATCAGTCTAGCCATTCATTTGTTATATATCTTTCCCGGCCGATTTCGGCAATGGTGACTACTGACTGCATTTAAACTCATTCTCATTTGTCTGATTTAGGTGAATTATTTTTGTGTCTCTTCAAGTGGGTCCCGGGATGATTTAGATACACGATTGGACCGGGTAGGTGGCGCCACTGAAAACCTCTAACGGGGGACCGTTTTTGATATTTTTCCAACAGTCTCGTTATTTTATTTTCATGATTAGACCACAATTGTGAACGAAACGTTTCGGTTCCTAGGTTCCTCCTGCGTACGGTAGAGCTGTAGAATGCACTACCAGAGTCCTTATTTCTCCAAAAGTATATTCTGAGGATCTTCACGTCCCATTTGAATAGATATTTCCTAGATAAGCGTGCTACATCATAATTTCCGATCATAATCATCCAATAATATAGGATATTTTTTGTCTGGAATGCTGAATTCCAAGCTTTTCGGATTCTCTACAATTTATTTCGATAACGTGGTCAAACGCGAACCTATTTATCATAAAAGAAAGTGTCGTAGAAAATACTTACATCAAACCTTTAAACATTGCAATAAGGAAACAGAACCTTGTTAACGATTAGGTCAAAATTGTTATATACCGTCAGATGTCCCATCGTTATATCGCGCGATGAAATAAAATTATATATAGTAAGAAAGTGTGATTAGATGTATTATTTTAAAAATGGCGCGAAGAGTACGTATATCGCGGCAGTGGCAAGGCCGTTGAGCACGTGGGGCGCCTGTTGCTAGTCGGCCCCCTCCACGCATTCCCCTCCAACGCGACGTTGCCACTCCGTGCAATGCCCGCGAAGTAATGCCGCTTGCAACAAAATTATCTATATACAATATTTAATCTAGGAAATCGGACTGCCAATTTTGCCATTGGTTCTTTATTTTATATTTTTTATAAAAAAGTATTAAAAGCACCTAAAATTAAATACAAACCTTTTTTTCACCGAAAGCAATGATAGACTAGCGTGAATTGATTAGACGATAAATCTTGGTTTTATTCTTGCATAAAAATAGAAAATACTTCTACGAAAGTACTTATTTTACATATACATTTTTATATAATTGCATTCTTTTACAGGTATCAGTAGTAAGTTCCGTTCATTATTATAACAATTAAATTGCCGAAAATGATTCGCAATTAGTTTTTATGCTCATGGAATTTGGCCTTCATGGTTATTCAATATGTATAATGATCTACGCACGTGTAGACGTAATAAACTGATAATGTGCGTAGGATTTTTCACTGTTATAGTGAATTGGGTCAGAAAAGAAAGAAGGTTAGGATGCGGTTTTTGTATGGAACATGTAAGTATCATTACTACGAACGGCCGTCGTGTCGTCGCCTAGGGTATGCAGATTGAGTTTTGCTATTTTTCGCAAATTGATTAATTATAATGCCAGAAATAAGATGATATCTATTGTCATTATTAGATATTGTTACAACTTAGCCCCCCGACAAAGACAAATACCACGAAGCACGCTATTCCCTGACGGCATTTGAACCAACCGTAATAACTTTATGATTGTCTTCCTTTGTTTACTTATTTATTGGTTATTGTGGGGAACAGCCTATTGTACTCTTATGGCCGTTTGTAGGCATAATTAACCAGGTGTTCGGATTACGCTTTCTAGGAAATTAAGTCGACGATACGGGCGGGCACACTTCTATATGTGAAGTATAAAACGACGTCAGAATGGAGAAAGGAGACAGTCAAAGCGATAACACAAGCGAGGCAAGACGTGTGTACATTTAGTGACGGACTTTGCGCGTGTTATTAAATTGTGCATTACATTTGGACTTATTGCGTCCGGTTATATTTGTACCTGTGTTATGCGTGTTTGTATAGTTCTAATAAATTCAATAGTAATTCCAACGGCATTTTAAGTCGAGTCCCGCACTCGTAACAATATTTTAGTGATTGGTTTGATTTTTACATTCCAAAGAAAAAAAAAATACTTAACCCAAAGTTTCTTGACCCCCAAACAAGTTGTTGGGGTAAAAATTCCCCGATCTGGAGACTATCGTCGCTTTACTTTCTCAAACTTGTATTTAGAAAAAAAAAGAGTTTTGACTTTATCTTTTCCACTTTAATTCGCTATTTATATAAAAGCTTCAGGCTAAACTAATAGTTATTTAATCGTAGATTAAATTTAATATACCTAGTTATTAAAAATAGTATTTTCGTAATAACGTAGGACTTATTAATGCAACAAGACAAGCGTTAACACCAACTTGCGTTGGACTGGTTTTAGCGTAAAATGAGGTCAAAGCTTAATGTCCGTGTGAACTAATACACTAAACTATAAATGATAGGATTAATTCAATAATTACCAGTTGTCCTTGTACTTCCGTTTTGCCTTATCGAGATGAATGATATTTTCTAAGCGACAAATCAGCACTTTGCATTAACCACTAGAATTGTTTAATGACTTTACTCGTATATGTAATGAAGATTTAATATATTGTGAAATTTTACATATGAATCTAATAAAAACGCGGGCCCATTTTTTGGGATAAGATAGATATTATGTTGTTACGAATTTGTAGGGATTTGTAGAATGTAAATTCGAAATTGTCGTTGCATATATCACAAAGTTTATTAGAAGTACACAAACGTAATTCAAACTTCTTACAAGTATAGTCGAATACAACAAAACCAAACCGTGGGGCAGAAAATCGTTATCATAGAATCGCGCAAAGTTCGTCGTTATATAACCGAAAGTGCACTAAGTAACGCCTCGTTCGCAGTCAGAACACGACGCGCATGTCCCGACTGACCAACCCTCATCCAGCCATCCATCGAAGGCTATGAAAATGTAATTATCACATAAATTGCGCAAAGTTCGTAGTTATAAGTTACTCGTTCCGAAAGTGTACTAGGTAACGCCTCGTTCGCAGTCAGAATACGTCCGGCGCTTTTCCTGACTGACCGACCCTCCATCCAGTCATCCATCCAAGGCTATGAAGATGTAACACAAAAGGGAAAATCAATTTCACGTTTCTAGTAAGGACAAATGTCGATTTAACAGAAAAAATAAACATGTTTCTTACTTGATTTTCCTGGCCTTCGATTTATATTTTGAATTACCTATAAAATATATAAATGTAGAAGAACTATTTGTAGTAAATGTTCTATTCCTTACAAGACAAAGGAAAACGTATTTTACAGTAATAATAATAATATGACATTTGTATACACTAACAGACGAGCCTGCATGACAAGAGTTATGAATGTCAAAGAGGCAAGTGAGGTGTGTAAGAATAAGCCTAAATGGCACTCTGTTGTTCGTGCCTACCCCGCAAGGGAACTGGCGTGAAGTTATGTATGTATGTATGTATGTAATAAAATTAATAGTCATTTCATTAACGAAGTATGTGATTTTTGCAACATAAATTTCTATCGGCAGACCACTCTGGATGAAACATGGCATGGCATGCCCTATTCATGTTATAAGTACATGTCAAGATTTTTGACCATCCTCCTGAACCGGCCATTTTTGATTTTTCTCACTTTTTATTTCTATTCTATTTTTTACTTAAATGGCGCCAACGCACAAGCATTGATTTTGCCAATGACACAGTAAGAAATAAACGAAAAAGCAAATTTTTGATGCAAAATGCATCAATATCATCATTTTTAAATTACTTGTTAACAATATTACACTCATCAAAATGTACATTGCTCGTAAAATGCATTAGGGCTTTACATGGGGGGTTTAAATATTTGAATTTTGACAGCACTTCAAATTTCGAACTGAAATCTCTGTTTTATAGTAAAAACTATGCATGAAGACCAATAATCCGACCTGATTTATCGAATCAAGTAGCTTGAAGACCGAATTTCGAAGTTCTAAAGCTTGTTCGTGAACAATCGAGTCTGAATTAATCGATTGTGCCGTACGTGATTACTAACTTAGCTCCATTACATCATCAGGGAAATAGGGCGTTGTAATGTTAACTCGGTCCCGCGACGTACGAAGGTCACCAAACGCTAATGACTTCCGCATGGAATGCTATCTACATATATAAGTTAGTATGACTGTGTATGTAGCGCTTCGAATACGGCTGTGGCTCCATAAAAAATTGGAAACAGAACACACCATCTTGTCAAACATCCATATTTTTTTAATACCTTAATCACCTGTCTCCTACCGACGTTCTTCGGGGCCTATGGACGTACAATACAATACTAACACAAGTACAATCTTACAATGTAAATAGCCACTGTAGCTTTTAGGAAAATCGACTTTGACACATAAGACATGCGGACGTAACGATATAAGGCTCCCGATTTCAACCTAAAAAGTCGAGTTTCCCTTCGCGCGATTATTCGCGACATATGTGACAAAATCTCTAGAATCGAACTTAATATAACACATCAGGGTATTTTTAATCATTAATATACATTAATGAGATCTTATATATCGAGCCCGTTATGGAAAATTATTGTCACAGAATTTAGTTATTTCGCTTTTTGTTGTAACATTCAGCTAAAATAACTTAGCCATCAATACAAAGATGTTTCTCAAAGATCTTTAAGTTCATATTAGTGACAATGGCAAAAATATGAATATACCTTCTACAAGTCATAGATCTACGAGTAATGTATTAAAAATAGATTGTAAAGTAGATCTTCTGTTAAATTTAATTCTTAATAATATATAAAGATTCTTATCATTTAATATTTTCTTAAGTTTTCGCGACTTGTATACATAATAAAACTACGTTTTACCGGTTTTAAGCACGGTAATTTTATTTGATTTTGGTTTTTCCGACGTTTCGGCCACTTTTCAGTGGCCGTGATCACGGAAGACAAAGATGTCAAGTGTCAACGAGTATTGTTAAAGTTTTATTTTTATTTAGCCTACCGCCAACTTGTTAATTTTAATTATTTAGTTTTAATTTTGTTTATGGTTGTTATTTACTCTATGGGAGCCTAATCTAATTTACTACCGCTTCGCAACATGTTATGGCTTGAAGAGAAGAAGCGGCGCAAGAAACTCTTCAGCAAACATGCCTAGCTCTAATATTTTTATATAATATCCTTCCACCCATTTTTATATTCTTCTATAGCAGGCTCGATACTGTGTTTTTTTTATTTTTTTTTATTGCAGAGTTCAGCAGCCAGGCAGACGGTCCGCCTGATAGAAAGCGGTTACCATCGCCTATAGGCATTTGTAACACCAAAGGTGCTATAAATGCGCTGCTGCACTCTTAAGGGAGATTGGAACTTGGCCACTGATGCCGGAACACAACTCAAGGTTGTTTTGACGACATAGTCTAAATCAGGGGTGGTAGCCATCCAATCGGGAAAATTCCCTGCCACCTGGCTGTGGGTTGTTTTGTCGCCTATTACGACAGGCCGCCCGGCCGCAGGAAATTATATTCTTTCTCCGTTCCTGCACGGATAATATTCTGTGTGAAGGTGTTTAGAATTATTTATTAATCAAAAATATCCTATAGTATTAATTACGACTTAATTTTTTTCTTATTGCATGAGGTTAGCAAACAGGCAGACGGCCCACTTGATGGAAAGCAGTTACCGTCGCCTATGGAAATTTGTAACACTAAAGATGCTACCAAGGTGCTGCCGGTCTCTAAAGGGAGACTGGAACCTGGCCACTAATGCTGGAACACAAATCAAGGTTGTTATGGTGGCAATCTTTAGACCAGTGGTAGTAGTCATCCAGGTGGAAAAATACCCTACCACCTGGCTGTGGGTTGTTTTTGTCGCCTCTTACCGACTGGCCGCCTGGCCCCAGGAAATTGTATTCTTTCTTCGTTCCTGCACGGATAAAAATTAAGTTACTTAAGCTTTCCAGTGTATGGCATTTGTGGACTACGAAAAAGCCTTCGACTCTATCGAAACTTGGGCTGTTCTAGAGTCTCTGCAGAGATGCCGTATCGATTGGCGATACATCGAGGTGTTGAGATGTCTGTATGATGCCGCAACAATGACCGTTCAGATCCAGGACCGGAGGGCGAAGCCTATACCTCTACGTCGCGGGGTGAGACAGGGGGATGTCATATCCCCGAAACTGTTCACCAACGCGATGGAGGATGTCTTGAAAACTCTGGAATGGAATGAACGGGGCATCAACATCAACGGCGAGCGCATCTCCCACCTACGTTTCGCTGATGATATTGTCGTCTTTGCAGAGACGTTGGAGGGACTTACCGACATGCTGAACAGCCTGAATGAATCCTCCCGACGGGTCGGCATGAATTTGGACAAGACGAAAGTCATGTTCAACGAACATGTCATGCCGAGACCGGTAAACGTCGATGGTTCCCCTCTTGAGGTTGTGCAGGAATATGTATACCTTGGACAAAAGATCCAGGTAGGCAAACACGGCCTCGAGAGGGAAGCCAATAGGAGGATCCAGTTAGGTTGGGCAGCATTCGGTAATCTTCGACATGTCTTCTCGTCGACCATTCCGCAATGCTTGAAGACGAAAGTCTTCGAGCAGTGCGTCCTACCCATCATGACATATGGTGCCGAGACATGGACACTGACAGCGGGACTGGTCCACAAATTCAAAGTCGCTCAACGGGCTATGGAGCGAGCTATGTTAGGTGTTTCTCTTATGGATAAAATCAGAAATGAGGACATCCGTAAGAGAACGAAGGTAACTGACATAGCTCGCAAAATTAGCAAGTTGAAGTGGCAGTGGGCCGGTCACGTCTGTCGCAGGACCGACGGCCGATGGAGCAAACGAGTCCTGGAGTGGAGACCACGTCTCGGCAAACGTAGCGTAGGACGCCCTCCAGCCCGGTGCTCTGACGACCTGCGCAAGATCGCCGGCAGGGGCTGGATGAGGAAGACGGGAGACCGGGATATGTGGCGCGTACTTGGGGAGGCCTACGTCCAGCAGTGGACTGAGAGTGGCTGAAGAAGAAGAAGAAGAAGCTTTCCAAAAACGGTAAATCAGCAGGCACTGCATGATTCAGTTTTCATCAAATACTTTGCATTGTAAGTTCCAAGAGTAACTTCCAAGACCGTCTGCAGTTTATATTTGGCAATTGTCCAATTGAATTGGTCTTGATTGAATATTGAATTTATGGTAAACTAAGGATTTTCACGTGGCTTCGCTCGCATGCATATATTACAACTTCGTATTAATAGCTAATCTATAATATTACGGGAAAAATAATAACATAATTTGCTCATTTTCGATCTATACTGACATAAATATTGTCCTACATAGATGTCTAAAACAACACCCATGTTCATTTAGTTTTTAATAAAAATTAAAATAATGGTCTTAAACTTTTGTAAGTGTATTTTGACCAAAAATATAATAAAGTTCAGGGTTTAGGTATACACACACACACAATAGTTTAAGTTTTATATAAAGATTTAATTATTAAAACTTTGTAAATTCTATTTTTCAGGGAATCTTCGTCATGTATTATGTACTGTTTTCATGCCAACAAATCGTCTTTTCTTTTTCCTTTCATTTGGGCCCCTCATATGTTATTTTAAATTACATTAAAAATTTCTAGTAGTTCTATATCAATGTGTATGTGTCATATAATGCTAATGTAAAATTAACATTTTGTTTCAGGTAATATCGCAGCTTACAAAATACAATAAAATATCACGGAGTAAGTTTTGAAATAATATAATAATTTACGTAAATATTTTTCCTCTATGGGTATTATTGGGCATGCAGGAGATTTATTCATTATGCTAGTTTTAAAGAACTTTGACCAAGACCAGTACCAATACCAATTAGCTTTTCACTCAAAATGAAAATTACTCTTCATGTTTTTGTACGCACAATTGTGTTTCAGTAGATTCTGAAGACAAAATTAGGTAATTGAAGACGATGTAAATGTAAAAATTTCATAGTTTTCTGGCGGTTTAAAATTATGTAGTTATAAAAGACCTATTATTATTATAATCTATATTATAATAATCTTTATTTACTGTCCCCGAATGTTGTACAAAATTTGTTATAATACAATTATATTTAAGGCTATAAAAATATATATAAATAGATATTATAATAATATAAAAAACATTCTCCCATTGTCATGGTGTCTAAACTAACTTAATATTTATCATGCACGCTGTTTCAAAATTTTTTCAATTTCTTTTAATATATATATATATATATATATATATATATATATATATATATATATATATATAATTATATAATTATATAATTCTTTTCTAATAGTGTATGACAATAAACAAAATGTGCATATTATGTCTCAAATATGTATCGATTAAAAAATTAAATTAATACTTGTATTATATTATACTAGCTAACCCGTGCCCACTTTGCTGGGCGTCATTAAAAAATACACACACACACGCACGCAAATCAAGGTTTAATTAAGTGTTGTAACCTTTAATTCATTCACAAATACGGAAAACACTCGCAGTGCCTCGTACAAGGATATGCGCAATTCTTGCGTGGAACTTTATTATTACATTTTTGACAGGCGCTCCCGTGCCCCCTTCGCTGGGTGTCATTAAAAGATTAAAAAAGCATTATTAATCGCAGTCAAATATAGTCTATGCCGCTAAGGAATTATGAAGCTTTCCATTGGTGAAAGAATTTTCACAATCGGTTCAGTAGTTCAAGAGATTACATCCTACAAACAAACAATGAAACTCACAAACTTGACCTCTTTATTTATAATCTTAATATAGATCATATATCATACGGGAGGAAAATCTGTACGTCTTTGTACAATCGCGAGAACTGTCTTTTGATAACAACACTAATGTCGTGCTTTATAAGATATACTTACTGTTAGTATTATTCTATTACTACTTATATTAACAAAGATTAAGTGATGATGCCAATATTCGGGTAATTCGATAATGGCTTTGGGATTTTTAACAAGATAAAACTTAACTCCCGGAAAGATTCCGAATAAGTCCCGGAGCAACTAATGTTCTATCTCATGTTTCACGAAAAACTTCCAATGTTAGAGGAGCATATATGCAGTTTTCATAATAAACCATATTTATGAAATTATTAACTATATTTTTATATATGTACCTAGATATATTTTGTATATAATTTAATTTAAATTGAATTAAATTTTCATATTGCATAATATGTATTCTTAGATATGAACGGAAAAATCGAATTACAAATACTATAAACCTCAATTTCAAATTCATTTCTGTATTTGTTTGACATAATTTTTTTTTCTCCCTTATACAGTTTTAGTTCAGTATATAAGTATGTTGTTGAATTGCGAAAGCAGCGGCTAAAATGCTTTTGAATTATGTCAAGTTTACTTGTTTATTTCACGGGAAAGTTATCCTTTATCGGGATCAAGAGTATCCATATGCAAAGATTCATTTCAATGCGTTCAGCACCTTTCACGTTACGATCGAATGGACAGACGGATAAGATTCTAAAAGTTGTATTTCTTTATACTTCTATTTTGAATGATTCTCTCTATTAATTTTCTTTTAAATTCAATGTAATAAAGTCGTAGAAGGCTGTAAGAATTTATTACAGATTATTTGTATCCGTACTTATTATGACGAATTATTATTGAATGACGTTACATTTAACATTTCATAATAAATTCCAAAACAATGTTCATATAGAAAAATGGGCGTTAAAGGGCCATGTTCTTATCATCATACTTTCATACATATATCATCAATTAATGTTTAAACGAAATTAATACGCTATTTGCGTCCTTAAAGAAATGATGATATAACTTGCTAAGTACATATGAAAGGCTTATAAGTTTTGTGAAATGAAAAAAGTGTTTATCTATTTAAAATTCAATTCCAACCAAACAACAATAACGTTAATATTCCTTTGGGAAGCATCTAGGTTTTATTTTATTTTTCGTATCTTTCGGATATATGTAGGTATACATTATTCATGTATTTATATTTTCGTATTTTCGATGTTGCACACTGGTAACGGACCCATTCTTCTACGTATGTTTATTTTCAGGTTGTCTGGAAGGAATCGCTGTAAGCGATAAGACCGCCGGTTGTACTGTTTAAATTATTATTAATACTCATGTAAACTACTTTCCTGTGTGCAATAAAGAATATTCTATTCTATACAGGTATATGTGATTCACAAAAATCATATTAGAACACTTGTTATGGACTCTTTGTAATAACAGCCCTATCTTTGATATCGGGTGTACGATTCCATTATGTTATAATAACCACCTGCTGATTCGCAGCCTTTAGA
The DNA here is from genome assembly GCA_019925095.2 of Dendrolimus kikuchii. Taxonomy (NCBI): domain Eukaryota; kingdom Metazoa; phylum Arthropoda; class Insecta; order Lepidoptera; family Lasiocampidae; genus Dendrolimus; species Dendrolimus kikuchii. Next base: position 8,626,828 of record CM034395.1, on the reverse strand, counting down.
TTGACAGCCTAACCTTCGGTACACGTGTAGGACTTTACCCTTATGCCCGGACAAAAAAGTACAACGCCTTCTATCAAATGTGTGTATAGAAACAACGTATTTAATTAAATGTGTATTTTATTTATTTTTATTATTTATTATTTTTTCATGTCAGACTATAATTAGTATTTACATAGTTTATTTATTCTACGTGAAAAAGTGCTCAGAAAGATATGGTTTTTTTCCATTTTAAATAGAGGAACAGTTTTATTGTTGATTGTTTTATTAAGTTTGATCAAAAACGTACTTTTTATATAATATAATAAAAAAACTGGTGTGTGTGTGTGTGTGCAGTTCACACGTAGTAGAAGTGAATATACTCACAGATAATTCTTCTCTTACTTTTAATAATCCCTATTAATATTATAAATGCGAAAGTAACTCTGTCTGTTCCGTTTTCACGTAAAAACTAATGGGCCGATTTGGCTGAAACTTAGTATATATATATTTTCGATGCCGACAATGAACATAGGATACTTTTTATCCCGGAAAATGGGATAGTTTCCGGGATAAAAGCATATTTGTCTCTCTGTTTGTTATCCTTTTATGGAAAGACTATTGGACCGATTTGGCTGATACTCGGTACATATGTAATTTGAATACCGAGGGTGGCCAAGGGATGCTTATCATCCCGGATACTGGGATAGATTTATGTAAACTTTATCCCGAAAACTAGGATAGGTTTTTTATTTGTGGTTTGCCATTTTCGTCATTTTGTTTATTTTGGTCAATTTGGTCGTTTAGGTAGTTTTGTTTGGTAGTTTTGGATGTTTTGGTAGTTGTGGTAGTTTTGGTTGGTACTTTTGCTATTTTCGGTAGTTTATGCTGGTAGTTTTGGTAGTTTCGTTTGTTTTGGTAGTTGTGGTAGTTTTGGTAGTTGTGGTAGTTGTGGTAGTTTTGGTAGCTGTAGTAGTTTTAGTAGTTTTGTTTTGTAGATTTGGTAGTTTTGGTAGTTGTGGTAGTTTTGGTTTGTAGATTTGGTAGTTTCGGCAGTTGTGGTAGTTTTGGTAGTAGTGGTAGTTTTGGTTTGTAGATTTGGTAGATATGGTAGTTTTGGTAGTTGCGGTAGTTTTGATACTTGTATAAATATAATTCCTTTAGCATACATCCGTCAATCCCTATTAATATTATAAATGCGCTCTGTCTGTCTATCTGTTCCGTTTTCACGGAAAAACTACTAGACCGATTTGGCTGAAACTCAGTATATATATATTTTCGATGCCGAGAATGAACATAGGATATTTTTTATCCCGAAAAATGGGATAGTTTCCAGGATAAAAATATATTTGTCTTTTTGTTTGTTATCTTTTTATGGAAAGACTATTGGACCGATTTGGCTGAAACTCGGTACATATATAATTTGAATAGCGAGAGTGGCCAAGGGATACTTTTTATCCCGGATAATGGGATACATTTTGGGATAGATTTATGTAAAGTTTATCCCGGAAACTAGGACTGGTTTTGTGATTTTGTCCATTTCGTCCACTGGGTCTACTGGGTCCACTGGGTCCACTTGGTCCACTGGGTCCACTTGGACCACTGTGTCTACTTGGTCCCCTTGGTCAACTGGGTCCACTTGGTTCACTGGGTCCACTGGGTCCACTGGGTCCACTTGGTACACTGAGTTTAATGGGTCCACTGGATCCATTTGGAACACAGCCTACTGGGTCAACTGAGTCTACTGGGCCCACTGGGTCCACTTAGACTCACTTAGACCACTGGGTCCAGTTGGTCCCCTTGGTCAACTGGGTCCACTTGGTCCACTGGGTCCACTTGGTGCACTGAGTTTACTGGGTCCGCTAGGTCCATTTGGAACACTTAGCCTACTGGGTCAACTGGGTCCACTGGGTCCACTTAGACTACTGAGTCCTCTGGACCCACTGGGTCCACTGGGTCCACTTGAACCACTGGGTCCACTGGGTCCACTTGGTCCACTAGAGTCACTGGGTCCACTGGACCCACTGGGTCCACTTGATCCACTAGGTCCGTTGGGTCCACTGGATCCACTTTGTCCACTGGATCCACTGGGTCCAGTTGGTCCACTGGGTCCACTTGGTCCACTTGGTCCATGTTATCTATTTTGTCATTTTTGTCAAGTTTTGTCATATATGTAGTTTACTTATAGACGAGGGTGGTATAGTTTGCGATATAAAATGAAGTGAATCTTTCGGGGGCAAATACATAAAAAATTAATACAATGACAGCCGCAGGGTAAACTCTAGTATATTATAAACAAAAAATGCAATCTAAATTACACTTTACTCACTAGCAAAAAGGTCAAAATTTAATGCACTATTACGTACAATTTCCTTTGATGTACATAAACAAATATCTGCCTTAAGATTATACAAATATAGAGCTAAAATTCATTTGAAATCTTTTAAGTTTTATTTCAAATGAAAACTCTTTTTAGTGTCTCTTTTTCGTTTCATTGAGTTTCATATCTCGACTCTAAAGAAGTTTCACTTCAATATATTATGTTGGAATTTTTCCTTTTTAAAATTTCAACATACGACTATGTAGTTGTATAAGGGTATCGTTAACTAAGTCTTTAAGTTAGGTGTCGAGATTTTCGCTTCGAAATTCATATACACTGTGTATTTCTTTTGAACAACGAAGCGGAAAATTATGGAAATAATTAAAGCAACTTTTAAAATATACTTAAGTGAAGTATATACTAAAATAATAAATTAAAATAATAATCTAATTGCAACAACTATTTATACAGCCTTTTTTTTGTTAACCCTGCTGACCATCGACGCGTGACATCATGAGGCTATCGGCAAACCTTCTGCGCACGGATAGTAAAATACCACAGAGCAGTGAAGTTCTCCGCGTTGCTAAACGCGCTGCGATTGTCTTTGTTCCGTGTAAACACAGAAACCGGCATTCATATCTTCTGTAAAAAATATAACTATGGCTTTAAATACAGCCCGAACTGGTTTTAAGGTAAAATTGTCACAAATCACTGTCAATAGACTGGCTTATTTATAAATAATCCGAATTTATGTCATACAGGAAGATCATGCAATTAATCAAGTTCCATATAAATTTTATGATATTCGTACATTCCACAATAAATACAATAATACAAGGTGGTGGAGTTGCGTGGCAATTTCTATAATTTTAATAAAAAATGCAAAACTTTTAAGAAAACTCCTGCCCTTGAGTGGTTACTTTGTGTATCATTGATATATTTTCGAATGTAGGTTTAACAATACATATATTTGCAGGTTTTCTTAAATTTTAGCTCAACCACTTAAAAACCGGAGGTTGTCTATTTACGCTACACCTATATAATAGTTAGATATTGGGGTTACTAAGTTCTATGTATGTTTTGTATTATAGTAGTGGTGCCTCTGTGAATTATGAATATTAAATCAGTCACTTCAGTTTGGGGAGTGTTTTTGTAATACATTTTTTAAAGAAATGTATTACTTACAGAGATGACCAATTTGTACTTGTGTTTAAAAAGAAAATTGACTTTGTATATTTGTTTGTTCCTTTTTCACGAACTTGAAAATTAACAGTATCGTGAAATTTGTTACAAATAAGCTTTTGGTGACAAACGTGAAAATAGGATATTATTCATCACAAAAATTGTGATATTTTTCGTAGACGGGTCCTAATTTTACTCAAGCGAAGCTATGTAAAATGGTCAGTTTACGTTTATATTAAAATATTGTTAAGAATTATTTACATACATACATACATAACTTCACGCCAGTTCCCTTGTGGGGTAGGCACGAACAACAGAGTGCCATTTAGGCTTATTCTTACACACCTCACTTGCCTCTTTGACATTCATAACTCTTGTCATGCAAGCTCGTCTGTTCTTAAGGCTCCTGACATCACCTTCTGCTAGTACACGATCAATTTGATCATGGAAGGTGTGTCGTGGCCTTCCACGACTTCTGCATCCATCCACTTTTGTATTGTATATTGCATTGTAAGAATTATTTACTACTAGCATATGCCCGGTAACCGCGCAGGACAGAGAAAAATGGCATGCTCTCGTTTCAGAGGCCAACACCCGCTTTAGGTTTCTGAGCTGAGCAAGTGAAGTCATGCCCGCGACTTCGTCTACGTTTAAATTGAAATTCACTCAGGATTCCTGGGCCAAAAATCTCGCAGCATTTGAAAAAGAATGTAAGCTATCGTTTAGGAGAAACTGTGCGGGAATAAGTTAATTTTCACGCACCCGAACAACTGCAAACCGCTCCTGGGAAAATTTCAGCGGGATTCTTAGGATAAAAAGTATCACACATATTATTACATAAACTTTGCTGTCGATCAGTGAAAAATCATAGATCAGTAAATTATTTCCAGAAAATTTCCCTCGGGTTTCCCAGGATAGAAAGTGATCAGCGAAAACCATATCAATGTTAGTAGTAGTTTTAACCTTTATCTAGTAGTTTTTACGTGAATAACCCGACAAACAGACAATAAATCAAAAAAAAATTGTATCGTATTCTCCATCGTTTATGTATTCTACTCCAGTTGTTTCTTTTTAAATAGCTTCAATGTACAGACAATAGCATTTTTAGATTTTTATAATATTATAGATAGAAAAAATAAATCATAGGGAATTTTCCAATAATTTAATGATAATGCTCTGGTGTATTGTATAGATAAAATTTGATAAAGTTAAATTATACTTCCAGTTTTATTGATTAACTACTTACTTACATTTCTAGTCCTGTAGTAGATAGAATTTGTGCGATTTTCTTTATCATCCACCCTTTTAACTGTAATGCATAAGCATTGCTGATATATATAACTTATTAACAATATTATCTGATCGTGTAATAATTGGTAAAGAATGTGTTTTTTATCCAAAATTGTTTGAGTCGATTTTTGGTTAAGATACCTGATAAAAAAATTACAACATAGTTTTGGAGACTTGGGAGTCTTTTTTGGTATTACTCGCTATTCTCTATAGTTTTCAATTTGAACCTGAACTTTTGAAATATAGGCTGCAATATTAGATTCATACACGAGAGGTGAAAGTGACCTATTTAAGCACGAGATAGTTTGGCGCATGAGCATAGCGAGGGCACTAACAATTGGAATGCTTAATAGGCGTTTTACCCGAAGTTAACACTGCTTTTCATTTTGAATATAAGGAAAGTAAATAAAAAATGATTAGTTAACCAAACAACTACTTCTTTAGTGAAATCAAGCGTTAAATCCATATGTAAATCTGACGAAACGTCATCACATACGTCATATATGCAACGTCAGGTAAAAAAAAAACTGGGATTCTACCAGCCAGTATTTTTTTGTCATTTATAGTCGATAGAGATAGTAAATATTTTGCTCAATTTTATGTAAATTAAATAATAATTTAGTGAAAAATAATTTATAAGTATAAAATGATGTTGCAAAATTATTGATATTTTTATTACAATTTATGCCGCGATTTAGCAGTGGCTGTAAAAAAAATCGGACATGAGTCGCATGTATTATCTATGGTTCGCATAGTTTTCAAACTTTTTTGGGGAGTTTTTGGCGGGAACTGAAAGGAGATGTTATCCTGTGCAGTTTTATTTTCTAAAAATGTGTAAAATTACTCTAAAATGAACAATAGTTGTAGGACGTTGATAGTTTTTGAGTAGTAATTATGTGTTTTGTGAGAAATGTGAACTGTAAAGTCAAATGTGGCCTTTTGAGTTGTCACAAGAACTCCGTTGAATGGCACTAGCTGATAACCTACAGTTCAGCTGTGCTACACATAGGGTTAAGAAAATGGAGAAACTACATTGAATCTAAAATCTGTCTCAAAGGCCTAGCTGCCAAGCCATAAAATCCAAAAAAAAAACTACAGTTTTGACAGCAGGAAGAATCGTTTCCCAGGGACGAAAAGTGCTGTTTTCATCCCTGTGGTTAGGCAACGCTAAGCGTACTTTCAGTATATGAGAAATGAAAATATACATAACATAATACCTACGTACGTGAAACATGCAACGTACTAAACGCATTAGTCGAATTAGTCTACTGAGGCGGAGTAAAAAATTCAATTTGCTTCTACCCCCGTCTGGACGAGAAAAAATGAGAATGGATCGGTGAAAATTATAACCGTTTTTCCGGAAGAACCGCTTCAGGGAATAATCGAGTGAACGTTGTGCAAAATCCGATTAAACTGCCTTATATGGAGAGGTTAATAGATATCTAATTTAAAGCCTAAATGTGAGGCTTTGGCATTATCAATTCAATAACTATTAACACCTGTTCAAGATAATTTGAAAGTGTTTGATGAATTTGAAATAAATTTTGTTGCACCGTAACAAATTGGTAAACATCAGTTTTAGATATTACATAATTATTATACAGGCGGAATTGTTCATGTGGGTCTCGATGGCCAAATCCGTGCTATATGAAGTAACCAAAAATATTGAAAATAGTCCCGGGCCGATTTTGATGAAAACTAAAAGTTGGGCATGATATCTAATCACTTGATTTTGAACTTTCTTTGTTAAATAAGCCCAACTAGTGTTTTTGCGTGGTGAACTGCTCTTGACGTTTCTCTATCTGCACTTTATTAATATCATATTGCTATACAGGGATATTGGCCATCGCAGTGGCTCAAAAGGAGTGTTTTAAAGCACAACGATGAATGTAAATGAATTCTAACTTTTTAAAAACAATTTTCAGGCATCACTAATTATTGATTTACAAAAATAATTGTATTTGAGATTTCATTGATAAATGACGCTATCATTTATCAATGAAATGAGATCCAGTCTTTCTATTCCGCAGCAGCTGGCACAGTTAGCGTGTTTCAAAGATAGCGAACTGAAGTAGACACTATCTGTTTAAGTAAATGTGCAATATCATAGCATAAATCACAGATATGGTACAGGTTTTCTGTTTTGGCACATACTGCACGTAACGCCACAGAAAGATCACGTATTATTATCAAATCAAATAATTAAATATATCAATTAACTTATGAGGGATTACTTCTCTGATAAATGAACGTATCACAAATCGTACGATACTAATGCAATGATAGACTGAGTAACGAAAGATATAAATAAAATTGTGACTCACGGGGAACCTGCTCTTCTATCTTTAATTATTTGCAAGAAAGTAAAAATACTAATTTGTATTTCACTGAAATCTCAGCATTGTACGGGATGAATATTAGTCTAACCTTCAAATTAATAAAAAGTAATATTTGGGCTATTCAGAATCAGAACGTCTGTCTGTTGACATTCTTAAACAAGTTAAGACTTAATTTTTTTGCCACCACATTTTTTAATCATATTTTCTTTAGTATTCTAATAATCCTTAAGCTGCTGAATTAATTATTATTGAAATAATATATGTATAATAGACTAATTGTCATAACAGTCTTAAGCGATACAAGGAAGTTACATAGCGGTAGCGAATTACGTGGTTACAAAAATTTTCAAGGCAAGTGGACAATTAAAGGGCTGAGAAACCGGTTAATTTCAATAAATTAAGGTTATAATCGAATAAAAACTAAGGAACTAAGGTTGGCAAATGTTAATTTTCGTATTAAAATTTGATTAATAAAAACTAAAATACGTATTTCATTTAATGCTTCTCAAGATTGATTCAATGTGTTTATTTATCACTAATCTACAACAAACAATAGGTAAGAAACAGAGATCATGGTTTATAGATTGTCTTATAAAATTACAATGTATACCTATATTATATATTTTAAGGAGTTTGTATGTGATTTTAGGAAATGTGTTAATAGGAAGATAAAGAAACCGGTCATGAAAATTGAACCGAATTGACTGTTTCAAAAAACACCTACGTTTGTATCCCCGATTGGAATTCTTTTTTTTTTAATCGGTAGACATACACGCAAACATTTTAAACCCAAATTAAGCAAATATACACTTATGTTATGGGTAATATACAACGGATCAATCTGGGGCCGATAATAGACCATAGTACATAACAGAAAGTTCCTTTACCAAATGAACTGTGCTAGGAATCGAACCCGAAACCTCTGCGCTTTGCAGTAAGGCCGGCAAAGACTTAGGCCACTCAATTATAGAGACCGTATTAATAATTGATTGTGCTTGAGCATCCATATATGCATTTAATACATGTAGTTCTAATTTTATGCTTTGTCGTGTAATTCTAACCAGTTTATTGCTACTTCAACTTCAAATTTTGAAGTTAATTGTGAAGGACGATATGATGATTTGTGGTGTGACAGAGGATGTGTATCAGAATAGAGGGGTGTGGACATATTGTGCCGACCCCAAATAATTGGGAGAAGGTGAAGAAAGAAAAGAGAAAGAACTTCTAATTTTAAAAGCCATGTTGGTTTCCTTGGTTCCCTTACATATATCCTCATTCCTGATTCTTAAACAGTAAGTGTCTATATAGCTTACTCAGCCTGCTGCTGAGCGATATAAATTTCTTTAAAAAAAATTTTTTGATGCGTGTACCTTCATTTCGTTCACATTTTTGACAAATCTAGCATTCCGGCATCATTAGTATCCTGAGTTTAGTTTTGATTAATGAATTAATTATTCATTGAGTAGATACATATAAATATTCCTTTAACAACCTAGTGGCCCTTGAAACATATTTCTGAGATGTAAGAAAATGATTCAGAATCGACTCTTACATAATTATATGACGGCCTCTGTGGTTGACGGTTTTGAAGGTTTGATTTCTGGCTGGCTTATAGGTATTTCATAAATTAACTTACCGTTCTATAGCATGGCCTGGATGTCTGGGATCTGCCTATGAGTTACCTTTGTGTTATGTGTGGTAATGCCACACATAACACTAGTACACGCGTAACTTGCTTACAATGTGTGTGTTGATTACACTGATCCAGAAAAAATAAAGAGTGGTCTCTACTTTTAAGTAAACTATGTATTCTTATGTATTTCGATGCGCTGAATCCGAATCGGGCAAGTTTGGTCCATATACCCTCTGAATTTTTAGATTGTATGGACTGATGTCTGGTTAAAAGTACAGACCACTTTTTATGTTTTGTGGGCCGGTGTTATCATTGTAAATTCCATTCATTACGGCAACCCTATGTAACGGTATTTAGATCCCGGAAGACTTGGAATTTTTTGCACTACTCGTCTCACGAATATCTTAATTTCCTAGTTTTATAAAAATTATTCATAAAAAGTGTCTAAATCATTTTTTACCGATTATTCGTGAATTCGTTATTATGTTTTTTCTTTAACTTTTGATGTCTATATAAACCAATGATATTTTTTAATATAAACTTAATGGTGTATTGGTACTCAGAGTCGGATAAATAATAATTAACCTTAAATAGTGATAATTCAATTCATGTTTTACTTATAGGTAAACGAGTGAGTGAAAATAAGATGATATTTATTCTTATAATGATATTTTTAATTATAACATTTTTTTTTTGAGGCGGGGGAAATGCATTTCGCACACTACCGGGTCCTTTCCTAGGGATTAGATCAAAGCGACGACAGGTGACACCACGAATGGGCACCAGAGTCATTTCGCCGGCTTGTCTGGAGACTCGAAAACTCAATACTCCACTAAAACCACCCCTCCTCCCATGTGCCCCGCGCTTATGGCAGGAAGAGCGTGAGACTTAGAAGGTAGTTACGCCCACGCTGATCCTAGCGCATCAGTGCTTGAGAATGCCCCGGGAAAGGCAAACTCACTTCGTCAACAGGGATGAAGACTCCTCTGCTCCCTAGATGCTAGAGGGCCCCTGCAGCGGTATTACGGGAGGAGATCTTGCGCATACCTGCGCCTCCTGGACCCCGATTGACGTCGGTACCCGCTAGACGCATGCGCACCTCTCTCCCTTTCTCTCTCCGCGACCTCCTTTTGAGACATGACAGTCTCGCAGAAATTGGCCGCGCCCACCCAATGATCGTCGCTATGCAGCATGGCTTGTACCAAACTGCCCAGCGAATCGATCGCACCTACGAGGGTCTCGAGTGCAATGATAACATACATACCTCAAACGAGGGTAATAATGCAACACGAGGCAATTGAATAATATTCTACGAGTTTGGTCCCTATAAATAATACCAATAGTACCAAATATTTATGTATTATTTTTTAAAATAAATAGTTTTATTTATATGTAACAATAAGATTTAAACAATTCTATATATATCGAGTTGTGGAAGCCGTAGTACCTTACTGGCTAACGTCTCATACAAGTGTCTTGGTTAGAATCCTGGCAGTATGCAACCCTAGTGGTTGGCTTTCTGACCTAAACCGTGTATTGTTAAAATCACTATATGATAGCGGTAAAATAATACCGAAAGAACCCGATAATCCGTCTTGAACAAGCGTAGTGGGTATATTAGGCATTCCCATATAATAAATAACTCTTGACATTTGGTGTAATATTTTGTTCAACCAAGTAATTCAGCATACTTCTGCTTGCACTTTAAGTTTTTATGCATTCTATTTTTGTGATATGAAGAAACTACATCTAATATATGTATAGGTAAATACTGAGAATCCAAAGGACAAAGGTTAAATCATCGCTAGTAATTGCTCTTTTATAAAGTCTTATCAGTACAACGCATGTGGACTCAAAGACTATTAATAAACGTGAACGTGTCATATATTGTGTGGTCATAATTGTTATATTGTTTTCAATAGGTTTATTTTTTTATATAATTATATATAGGTACTAGGATATGCCCGCGACTTCGTCCACGCTTGACTTAAAATTCCCCTTGGATTCCCGAAACATACCACAGCATTTTAAAAATAATGTTATCAGTCGTTTTTGTGAAAACTGTACCGGAATAAGGTAATTTTTACACACCCGAGCAACTTCAAACCGCTCCCGGGAAAATTCCCGCGGGATTCACGGAATAAAAAATATCACACATTTTATTATATAAAATTTGCTATCGATCAGTGAAAAAAACGTATTGCAATTCAAAGATTTTATAATCTGACCAATTAAAACCATACCCAGAAAATTTCCCGCGGGATTCCCAGGATACAAAAGTAGCGTACATTATAAGTCAACAAATTTGCTGTTGATTAGCCAAGATCGCACCGATATCGGCCCAGTAGTTTTAAAAGTGAATCCTGAACAAACAGACAAACCTACAAACAGACAAGAAATCTAAAAAAAAAAATGCATCTTTTCTGCATCGTTTATATTGTGTAATACATTCCACTTGTCTTTTTATAATAGCTTTAATGTACAGACGTGGCATGTTTAGAATTTTATAATATTATAGATATTACTGCAGTCTTATGTTTCCCAATCTTCAATCAGTATACAACTTCGAAATCAGCGTGGAATATACTACATCGTATCATCATTATATCATCAGATAACTCTAAAAAATATTCCTAATTGGCCACGGCTGTTTTCGTGACGCTTACTTTTAAAACCTTGAGCATCGATGCAGTGTTGCAAGTCTATCGGATACACTTCGGAGGGTGCGCCATGCTTATGGAATAATATTTAACGTTTTCACCTTTATTGCACTACAATATCAGGCTCACCAATTTGCACCACCTTTCTCGCCAGATTTGTTTTCGAACTAAATGCTTGTTCTAGACTCGGACTCACGAAATAAATCCCGCAGACGCGGCGCTACGGTCGCGCAACGGAATGTTGGAAACATATTATTTTAAAAAGCTTGCAATTTAATGTAATATGTGGCATTTACATTAAAACACTTGATAAAAACATTACAACGTGGCTGGGCTGGATCTGTATAATTAGTTCCATGCACTCCGCAGAGTAGTGATACACATTTCTGAGATATTTAAACAATCGAAACAATCGCAATCGACTTAAATTTACAACTGAGACAGCATTCGACTCGTTTCTGAACTAAACAATCGAGATATCTGATTGTTTCGAGTCATATTCGAAGAAGTATTTTAATCAATGATTGATTATTAAAACCGTAGTTTTATTATGTCTACTAGTCGCGAAAACTTAAGAAAATACTATGGATATACTTACTAATATATTGTTAGTTCAGTGTATCTTCATGAAGGTGATGAAGCCATAAACCAGTTCTCATGAATTTAACATTTGTATGAAACTTTTCTACACCGAAAATTTAAACAGATGGTGGATTCCTTAATCAGTTATCTGTGAATAAAATAAATGTCATAAAAGTGCCACGTGACAAAACAAAAGATCACTTGAAAATATTTCCACTGACAGTTCAACCTTATCGGTCAGTGTCTTTGATTATTTATTACTTTTCATGACGTCAACTGAAGTTTTAGATATTATTTTATTATGTGTTATTTAATACAATGTGAAATATTAATTTAGGTCCTAGAAATACTCCTGCAAGGGTTCTTGGAGTAGGTCAGTCAGGCTATTTAGCCGCGTCCTCGGTATTTTTTTTTCATCATGGTATAGATTCGCGTTTGACAGCTATCTCATCTGATGTTACGAAGCATTTTTAATCAAATAAAAATCGAAAAAAAAATGTAGGTATTACGGAGGATGAGGTAACATTTAATTTTATATCCCCGAAATATTAGTTTAGTAAGTAATCGTACAATAATTATGTATACCACCGTCGCCACTCCTAATCAGAATATTCTTGCCACGAGTTGTCTGGAAGAGATCGCTTTTTAGCGATAAGACCGCCCTTTGTACCCAACTAGACTAATACTAGTTCGTAAGTTTTTCTGTTATGGTGTACAATAAAGTGTTATCTATCTATATTTAAATCGTCCATGATTCTAGCAGCTGTGTGACTGGACACGTTATCTTGGTGAAAAAGACACCATTCCTTGATCTCTCGCTATTCAACTCCCCGAAAGCTTGAGGCAGATAAACTTCGCAATACCATTCACTGGTAACTGTTTTACGGTTTTGTAGCGTAATTAGTGCTATTGATCCACTGCGTCGAAAAAAAACCGCTATCATTTTTATATTAACGCTCCGACCACGAACAACTTTTGTGGGCAACTCGTCTTTTTCAAACATCCATTGCGTCGATTGTTGCTTCAGAGGATTATAGCTGTAAATCCAAGTTTTATCAGTTGTAAGGATGTAGGATATGTTTTGCGAAAGTCCTCCTTCGAACTTTTCTAGGACTGCACCAATCAATACGACGGGATTCTTACTCTTCGATGAGAGAATGATGTATCCATCGCGAAGGAAACTTCTTAACTTTAAGGTTACTTTAAGGTTCATGTAGGATGGTCGAAACTACCTGTGATCCAATCTTTAGTTCAGCCTGAATCTCTCGACGTGTAATATATTTATTCTCCCACAACAGCCACTCTATCCTGATGACTTCTTCTTTTGCACACGGAGGGTTTCCGCAACTCGACGTCAAAGCGCCTATTTTACGTGCGAGGATGGATGAGGGGTTACTCTATCCAGCCCAGCTCCTCCAGTAAGTCCACCAGTTTCTTGACGTCGCTGAAGACTTCACGGAGGCTAGTATCCTGACGACAGTTTCATGAGTTACTGCAATTGTACGTCGGTCGGGTCTAGGGTCATCGTTAAGGTTCTATCGACCACGTTTAAATTCACGAAATCAATAAGTAACTTTTCCTAACTCAGGAGCATACTCCCCAAATTAACCCTCGTTTATAATCATAAAAAATCCTAGCAAGAAAAGCTTTCCGCGAGACATCCATTGTTGCAAACAAAGGGAGATTGATATATATTCTTTAAAAACATTTTAAAAAAGAACTACACATAGAGTTTCACCAAAGAGATTTGTATTAAAATTAGCTATCAATTCTAAATAGTTTCAAGAAAAAGAGAATGTATTTATTATGTGGCTAACAATTTTCGGAACAATCCAGGTACTTATAATCACCAAATAAAAAGCCCGATTTGACAGTTTTCATTACAACATATTTAGGGTTTGAAACCTCTAAATCGTTAACCAGGTTAACCGATTATCACGATAAATCAATTTGAAATTATACGACTTTGTAATCGTTTAAATGATTTTAAGTTAATTATTAATAATCGATATGGAGCGCAAAAGTTTTGTCTCACGTCCCCTTTCGCGTACCGCATGCATTTATGGGGCACCACAATTGATGTATTGAAATTGAAAATGATTTCACCCATATAATATATATATATATATTTATTTATTTATTCAAACGTTTTTGTTTTCAATACATGTATGTACAATTATGTAGTATTGTTTTAGTATAAATACATACATAATGTAAGGTTTTGGAATAAATATGTATAAAGTTTTTTTTCCTGAATCGAATTGAGTTAATGAACTGCAACAACCCTTTGGTAGCAACATTAAAATTAAAAATAAATCGCCTTAGAACGTTACAGCTTTTGGAACTTCGTCATAGATTAATACAATATAAAAGAATTAATAAAAAAAATGTTATTTGGAGGAAAATAATAATAAGTGAAATACGTTTTATAACATTATGTAATGCACCAGTAAAAAATTATGTATATTATCAACTAAACAAATCAATTGTTATTGCCTTTTAGTTTTGTTGATTTCAATCAAAGTTCCGTTCTATAGACATTCTTAAGTGTTAAATCGGGCTTTTTATTTGTGATTATTATTATCAATATATATATTTAACAAGTAGTCGAATGCCAATTTTATAGAAACTAAAACAAGACATATATTGTCCCGCCTGTTTCCCATTGGGGTAAGCAAAGACAATGGATTTCTACCTGCTACGATCTCGATAACACTTTTCGCTTTATCAACTTTCATTAGTCTCTTTATATATACATACACGCTTATTACCGCTGTGCTTTCTAGCAGGCCTTTTTTCAAAATATCTTCAATTTGATCATGATGAGAGTACGTCGCGGTCTATCTGCACCAACTCTACCGATCACAATAATATAGGAATGTTATGTTGATGGCTGGTAACTACCACATTTCCATAAAACGATAGCACACTGCGAATCAAATTTAAACAGGAAATATCAGAATTAAATTAAATAGCAGTAACAATCCCTACATTTTACCAAACATAAACACGTTATTTTATTACATATAATTATGTAAATATCGGATTTTATTGCATTACATTTATGAGTTTCAATAACAATTCGCGCCATAGCGCCTAGTTTTTGAAGACACCAAAGACTACGCGCAATGTGAACATTAAAACTTGTCTACGGTAGTATTTATTATGACATGACTGAAATTGTCATTTACTTATTCCCAAAGATAAGAAAGCTTTTATGAAATGTCATTAGCTCGCTCGCTCACTCGCGTCTTAAACTTAAATGACGGGGTTTCGAATCCTAACCGAAAAAGTAGGCACCTCTTAGGCATTTTTCTGATATAATGCGCTAATTTATGGGCTGACATTAATATAATCTTTAGTTCTAAATATAAGAAAAAAATTATTTCTTTAAATTTTGGTTTATAACAGAACGGTTTACCACTTTAAGTCGTAATACGTCGTTTAAACAGCCTAAGAAGATATAAACATGCAAATACGAAAGTAGGAAATCAACATAAATTTTAAGGGGATAGTGTTTAATGTAAAATAAAAGCGTTCAAGTGATAAAGTATAGCGGTTTTAGATCTCGGTGCGATTGTAAAAATCCAGTGAACATCAAAGGCTCATTTTTATGGCTCCAGTCGCATAATATGCCGCTAATATATACAGCTGGAAGCGACTTTGGTATACGTCAAATGAAATCTGTCGTCGTCTGTCAAAATTGTTAACTGACATTGAATTCGACAACTGAATGCGTATTGCCTCTTATTAGGTATTCTGAAACAGGCATTGAATTGCAATCTCTTGCGTCACGTTAACTTCATGTGCCTATCATGACTTAGCAACTTTCTACAACCAAAAGCATCTTAACCAATATTCGTCTCTCTATTCCTTCTGTCAGGTTTATATTCCGCGTTAATACATATGTAGATATGTTTAAGTTAATGTTCTAAAATTTCTTTGAAACCAATAATATATTAACTAAGCCGCTGGCTATTGAGGTTGGAAATGCCTATAGGCGAAGTTAATCATTTTTCATTAGGTCAATCATCTACTTGTTTTGCTACAGGTTATACAAATGTATCTAAGGCTTTATAAAAATTTAAAAGGTTAAAAGTCTTGTGGAGTATAGTTTAATATTATCATCAATTTGCATTGTGTTACTTCGTATTTGTCTGGCCATATTTCCGAAACCATATCATCGTACATATATTAGCAACACGTTACAAGACGCTGCATTCATGGGAAAAAAACCACGTACAGATATAAAACTTAATTTTATATTCTAATTTTCGAATAATTAAAAGGCAACAATCTGTGACTGATGCAATTAATCATAACTCGTTATCTATGCTGATCATATGTACGTAATAAAAATATTTTTAATAAAATCTGACTTAATTCAAATTCACTCCTTAGCAACATATGTTGGGCGATGTTTTAAATTATAATAAAATGAATGCTTAACGAAACTTAGTTTGATTATTATTCACACGTTGCAGTATTTTACTGGTGTTATAATATTTCTGAATCTAAATATTGATACTATCTATGTCAACTACTTACAGATTATTACGCCTGTTTCCTATAATAGTAGCTAGAGACGGTCGTACTCCATCTGCTATGACCTTGACATCTTGATACATCTGCACTGATCACCTTTTACTGGATTTACTTTCTTGATCTCTTCATACATGCACGTTTAGTTAAAGTGCTTTTTATTTGACCTTTCTTTAAAATATCTATAGTTTATACTTAATAGGATTGATATAGCTGTATCCTCGTAATATTCAAACACACAGTTTTTATCTTGTACTAAACGTATTGAAAAATAAAAATAATATAATATAATATATATAAGACCAAAGTCCTTTGTTACAAATCATTGTTATCAGTCGCTAATCTTAATTTTATTTGTTCAAATAAAATAATAAAAATTGGACAAGTGAGCGGTCGGTGTCTACGAACTATGAAGGGTTCTGTAGAGTTAAGAAACGTCCACTGTTTTTGTCATTTGACTATGGAACTATAAAAAAACACTTAATCAAAAAGTCGCAAAAACTACAAAACTTCAATATTTTTAGACATTCTTCGCTTCATAGTTCAAAAATTGGACACAATTTTTACGACTATGGAAGCTAATAGCTACCCACTTAATGAGCTAAATAAAAAGGTGATGGGAACATCCCACGAACATCCGTATGATTTTTCAAAATCTAACTAACGATGCCCCCAAGACTATTATATTATACATTTTTTTTCAGTACATGGACCTTATTAATAACAACAACGTTTTCGATGTTTTAATAAACCATTGTATAGGGCCGTATAGATTACATCTTTCTGTTAAATTTTATTCATATAGAAGTCGTTTTTGAGAGAAATGACTATGACATACAAGGACAGCCGAACATGAAGAAGATATAAGAGATCCGTTTCTGCCAAAATGGCCTTGTAACCCTAATAAGAAGTATCTATCGAGGTATGCAATCCCACACGTGTCTGTATGTTGGTATGCGAGTGTGAGTGATGTCAGAGCCGCCTGCGCAAGCCGAGTGCAATGTCACCTCCTCAACCTTACCTCGTTAGGTGAATCTCCCGGGTCTTTGACCGTCTTTTTTATATATTATATATACAATATAAATTATAGCTGCAAATAGAGGTAACTTAAAATAGAATAAATAAAACAAACTGGATTGAACGTTGGTGCACTTTAATGTATTGAATCTTTTTTAGATCTGTAGTCGTTTTGGCAAAAATAGAACATCTTATCTGTGTAACTCTCAGCCTTTTTCGCAGAGCTACTGGATCTATACGAATGGAATTTGACAATAAGTTATATACTATACACCCTTGCAGAATTATTTATGGCGGGTTCTTATATCTTACTATTCATTCACTTGCCTTGTCATCGGTAATTTCACATTACTTGTATGGAGCTTAGTCAAATTTTAACAACTCGTAAAGCAGATGAACAGTTAATAAGATATAGGAAACGGCCATTAGTGAAATGGCAAAGAAACTAAATATATAACATTAATATTAACATTATACTATGTTTGTATAAAGGAATTTAGACAAAAATAGAAAAAAATAATATCATTGTTTACTTCCTGATTCTGTTTAAAATAATAATATGTTTTAATCATATAAAGTCTAATAGCAACAGAAGAATATCTTATGATGCCATTAAAAAGGAGTAATTAGGTACTTTTTAAAATTATTTTTTATCGGGTGGTAGCCAGTCTTAGTATTCTTCCATGCTGTTCGTAGAGATTATGGTAAAATAAACTCAAGAAAAAAAATCCAGTTTTAGGGTAAGTATGAAGTTTTAATCTTGGCTATTGAACGATCATGCGCTGTAAGAAATTAAACAGACCATTGCTCATTTGTTTATCGTTTCTGACTGATAAGGATATCGTTATTAGTGCTATTTGCACTAATAAACTATTTATAGATATCGGTAATGATTTCCACGTGGCTTAGTCACGTGAACTTCGCAAACTTACTTATCTCGTGTAAATTTTCCCTCGTTCCAGGATTAAAAGTAATCTTTTAAGTCTGTTATCGAAATGACATATAATGACAATACATTCTCCGAGCTAAGAAAAAGGTAAAAAGTAAAATCCAAAATCCCTATTAATATTATAAATGCGAAAGTAACTCTGTCTGTCTGTTTCGTTGTCATGGAAAAACTACGAGACCGATTTGGCTGAAACTCAGTTTATATATATTTTCGATGCCGAGAATGAACTAGAATACTTTTCATCCCGATAAATGGGATAGTTTCCGGGATAAAAATATATTTGTCTCTCTGTTTGTTATGCTTTTACGGAAAAACTAATGGGCCGATTTGGCTGAAATTCGGTATATATGTAATTTTAATAGCGAGGGTGGACATGGAATACTTTTCATCCCGGATAATGGGATAAGATTGGGGATGGATTTATGTAAAGATTATACCAGATAGTAGGAAAAGTTTTTAGTTTGTGATGTGCCATTTTCATCATTTTGGTTACTGTGGTCGATTTGGCCGATTTGGTCGATGTGGTCGATGTGAGCGATGTGAGCGATGTGGTCGATGTGGTCGATTTGGTCATTTGGGTGTACTTAATATGTAGTTTTAATACCGAAAATTGGCATAGATACTTCTCATCCGGGAGATGAGATAGTTTGCGATATAAAATCTTCTGGGACTAATAGCAGTAACATAAAAATTTAATACAATGTAACCTGTGTTGTAACCTCTTTAAACAAGAGGCATGCACTAGAGGTTGACCCGCGGCTGCGCCGCGGGGTAAACTACTCATTTTCATATTTATATAGTTTTAGCCGTATGATTAGTACATTAGTTTAATTTGTTGTATTTTTTTCCATTTATACACAAATGTCCTTATATTTTTACTTCCTCTCCTCTTATTTGAAATTTAACAACAATTTTTTTATTTCATTTGACTACAAAAATGCACCAAACTCGGTTGATTTGGCAGTATCCAACGTTACCCAGTTTTTCAAGAAGTGTTCATCTATTTATATTTTCATTGCTTTACTCAACAACAGGTGCTTTTAAAAGACGTGCGTCGTTCAGCATTTACGAGTACACCTATGAACATTCAGTTCTCATCGCAAAAGTCGATTGTAATCATATCTCCTTGAAACATGCAATGACGTGTGCGTGCATTAAACCGGTAGCTAACAGATATAATACAAGTCAAAAAGTCGTTGAAGGCAACAAACGTTACGAATGGGTAGGTCAAGATTGCATCAAAGCCAAAGCCCTATTAAGGCCACACCTTGAAAATGACGCAGGTCTAAAAACCGACCTAGTAGAGGTTCTTCATTATACTAGTTAACAAACCGCGACGGGTTTTTAGGATGCCGAGTCCGAAGGGCTTCTTTGTATTAATATTCCGACAGTTACCGAAATACAAAATTTGTGATAACACATTTTTTCATAGGTTAATGTCTAATAGGGAAGTATAAAAGTAGATGAAACTAAAGTTGTCAAGATTGCAACAAGTGGACATCCATGGTCTCTGCCTACCAGGATGGGAAACAAGGGTAATAATATATATGTATGTATGTAGTGACTAGAACAAGCCGCGTATCGTCCCAATAATATGGGTTCGCATCCTACTTACAGAAAGCGACAGAAAATATTTGAAGGAAACTTGCATTTTGGAAATACCGTTGTGCAAAACTAGCCAATCCACCTTAGATAAACATGGCGGGTATAACGCGCGTTCGCCTGAAATAGCTGTTGATAATTAGTTTCCAAATTAAAGGAAATGGGATTGAGGTGTGATGGCATTGGGCTGTCAATGACCAATGTCTTTGTTCATACATACGTATTACGTACTTATGTTTATTTTATAGAAATGAGTAGAGATATGTATCTCCGCTTCTTTCTTACGGTTTTCTCCAAACTTACCGGAGACGTTTTAATTTTTTTTTATGAGACACTATCATTGCAATCCTCCATGTCTCCACTTGCTACGACTTTGATATACACTTTGCGTTTCATCTACTTTCTTAACATGTAAGGTAAATTTGCTGACGTTTTTTAATATGTTTGTCTATACAAGTTATTTAAATTGTTTACCTAATTATATTGATTACAAATTTGTATACATTCTTAGAATCACACGAATTCAAATCAACGGTTCACTCAATACATAACTAATAGCTTCTGTTCTCAATCAAGCATAGGTGACATTAAAACCCGCGTCAATGGCAGATTAACTAATTATTTTGAAATTTAGTAGCGATGTCTACCTATATGCTACTAAATTTCTAAACCTCTAACAATGCTAAGCCCATGCCACCACGGGCTTAACATTTTTAGAAGTTTAGAAATATTTTAACAGCACCTTTAATTTGACTTCAGAGTTGTAACATAGAAAAAACTATTTAGGTGGTATACTTAAGAAAGTAGAAATGCAAAAGCATTTTCGCTTATACCAGATCAGATCAAGCGATAAAGCTTTACAAACTCAAATAAGAATGTAAATAGTTAAGAAGTGTTTGTACCTTATTTCTACTTACGGGGCGATATCTTCATCTTAGTGATGAAGCACCTTAGTTAAAGAAAAAACTTGTACCTAAGATCTGCTGATTTTTAAATATACCCGTTTTGACATTTAACGCGAACTGATCTATATTTGTTTTTAAATGTAATAGAAAGATTGTTTCATGTTTGTATGATATTCTTCACGGTCGTGGGAAATGAACCGATATTATAAAACAAATAAATTCAAATAATCAGAAAAATGCTTTGCTTTTACTTTCTTCGTGTGAAATGTTCAGACGTGGAATATATTACCAGAATCGTATTCCAATAAATACAATCTGAATGTCTTTAATGCCTTGTTTCTATATCTAACTATGCATACCTTTACTTTATCATTGATATAAATATAACATATTTGTATGATGTTATAACAGGTAACTTCTAAAGCGGTGAATTGTGCACCTTATAACGTTTATTCCAGGAAATGGTAGTATGAATGAAAATGGAGTTCATAATTTGCACATCGACTCGTGCCTTTTACTTCGTTAAACGTTTTATATATTCACTATTTCTATAGATCCGATCTCTAAATTGCGATTTCCATTCAAATGTTCTAACGTTCCACGTTTAATTAAAATGAAGCGGGTGATTTGATAACGTATGGTAATTTAGTTTCGGGATTGGATATAAAATAGTAATGAGTTTAGGAATGCGTTCTTGTGTTGCTTTTTTGCGTACTACCCACGTCAGCGAAGTCAAGGTTGGACAGTTAAGATGTTGCATATGAATCGGTGATTTCGACACGCGGATAGCTCTAATGATAGAATACAACTTTCAGTATAAAATTTAAATTTAATACATTGTTTTCAGGTTTGTCGAGTTATCTAGCATTATGGCGACCTTATATTATGTATACTACTATTACATAACGATACATATCTGTAACGTTTTAACGTGTACTGTAAACCTTTTGCAGGTAAATTAGCTTCGAAAAGTTTTTCCGTTTGTAGTAGTGTACTGTCAGCACATAAATAAATAAACTAATACTTTTTATATAATTTTATAGACAAGTAGTTAATATGCCAGGTGGTAGAGTATTTGCTCGACTGGATGGCGACCACCCCTGGTCTAGAGTATGCCGCCATAATAACCTTGTGTTGTGTTCCGGCATTAGTGACCAGGTTCCAGTCTCCTTTAAGAGAGCAGCAGCGCATTTGTAGCACCTTTGGTGTTGCAAATGTCCATAGGCGATGGTAACCGCTTTCCACCGAGTGGGCCGTCTGCCTGTCTACTGAACTCCTGCAATAAAAAAAATGCAACTAATAATATTAAACGACAAGAAAAGAATAATATTTAAACATAATTTCTAATGGTAACTTTCAAAGAAATTTAAATTTCAAGTTTAGAACTCCTGTAAATTGTACAAATACTCTCGAAAGTCTCGAAGCTAATTTTTTCTGTACGTCTATCCCAGGAATAAGCGACCTGTGGAATGTAGTACGCCTTCCTGATTGCTGAAGTTAATGACCAGAATATATTTATAATATTGATTGTGGGAAGCCTATCCAGCAGTAAACAACGGTTGGCTGACAACAACGGAGAATTAATACCTATGTTTGACTTCCCAAAGACCATCCAAAGTAGAGAAGAAAAAGTACATTGCATTAGTCTTTTAAATTGTTATACAACGTTATTCTTCTTAATTTACGTAGTGTTATACGCAACTGACGAAATTCCTCTATAAAGTTTTATTTTTATAAACTCAAATTTAAATGTTTATTAAATAAGGTGAGTTGTACAAAAGTACATACTTTTATTTTTCTACACTTCTCTATTGTTTCTAATATTTTTTTATAGTTTCGGGTCAAAACTATTGGTACTATAAATATTAGCTTATCGGATTGTACTGCAGATTCTGTACAATAGAGTTGCTCAAATTGCGTATACCGAGACTACCCGTGTATAATAATGTTTTACAATTAATCGCAGCTATTTCAAATCTAAAAAATTCCACTTCGGCAAACGAATGTAACTGCCAGCATCGATCCGACACGGCTCAATCGGTTGCCGACTGCTACCGTATTTAATTCAAAGCCCATTATACAGTTATTAAATGGTCAATTTAATACATTTCGAGGTATTCAATCGGGTATATATCAGACTAAATGGCACTTAATAATATAGGAAGGTATTTTAAATGATTTATTTATAAAAAATATATAATTAGAAAACTTTAGTTACTAGGTACTCTACCTCTTAAGATTTGTGAGATTATGTGTCCTATTATTTTTTGCTAATAATTTAATAAGATAGGTATGCCTTGTTCACACCAGGATAAAATTAATTAAAATAATAATACAATGGTGAATGAAATCATAATAAGTTAAGTATATTAATGCTTATAGTTTTATGGATTCGCTTTAGTTTTTAGTTAACATGTATTTTAATAGGATGAAGTTAGTTCATTATTTTTATTAAGGACTTATAATTTTCATGCGGCTTTTCTCACGAAACCTTGGGGTGTGTGTCCCACGTAATTGTATCTATTTTCAATATAAAAAATATGCTATGTTTATCTTTGTTATGAAAATATCAGATGTGTGATAATTAATGCAATTCCCGTGAAAAAGGGACTTATATCCAAACTTATTTGTTTTCATTTATAATATTGCTATTTCTTCAAATAAACTTTTTCTTTCTCTTTTATATACTATAGTACTATAGATTGCGTAAAAGCAAAAACCATAGTTTCTTTGAATTACGTATACCTAAAGTTTTATAATTAAGTATTTCTACTGTTGTCTACTACGGCAAGATACGTTGTATACACATCCTGTATATTAGTAAATGAGACTATATTTAGCTGGAAGGTCGTAAATATATTAATAAAAAAACTTAATAAGAAATGGAGCCATTAAAAAGAATTAGTTTTGTTGGGTAATAACAGCGTCTCTTGTGATATTATTATAATAAAAATATTTATAATATCAGTGATGTGAGTCATATTATACATTCGGGAAGTTATTTTAATTTTTTACACATTTTATTTTGGTACGTAATCTTGAAGATCCGGGCAAATATCCTATTCAATAATTGGTCGTTTAAAGCTTCGCGTGGTAGAATCTGATAATTTGCATACATTGCGATTGTACTCCCTATGGCGATGTACAATAAACTATTAATAGAAATTACCTTGCACGGATGTGGCATGTAAACTTTACGGAATTTGTATACGTAATTCTTAATGGTTATTAGTTGTATAAAGAAATAATAGTGTAGAAGCTTTGTGTTTTTTAGGGTACCTTTGCTAGTTTGGAAAAAACAACATTATAAATTCGTAATTTTTGCCTGTCTATAACTATGTAATAATACTGTTAAGATTAATTTACGTTTGCATTACAGTAGTTAATTTGGAAAAGTGACTGGTTAAATTCTTGTCATTTTGGGCATATATTCAATATTTAAATACTAAGTTAAAAAAGATTGGAAAATTCTAGCAAAAAATGACATTTACTTATTTACATATAAAAATGTAGTGTAGTTTATTTAGTTGATATATTAAATGTAACAAAAACACATAAAATACTTTGAATGAAAATTAGCTAGAACATTATTCCTTTTAGTATTTTTTTTGCGATATTTGATATTTCTGATAGAATGATTGTTCCGAAGTCAAACGACAAAAATAATGGACGTTCGTCACCTCTACGGAACCTTTTATTTTGCGCGGATGCCGAGAATTAATTTTAATAATTCATTTTGTTTCATAATTGTTAGATTATGTAGATATTTATTTTTATATATGATATTACTTGTTGCTTTATTATTCCATGTTAGATATTGATCATTAATGCTAATGATTTGAAAGGCTTAATAAGAGTCAATGACAGGAAATTATAAATAGATGTCTTCGGTTATAATTTAATATGTCAAAACTAGTTTGCAAATGTGCAGATGTTTAGAATAATTATGTTTTAGTTAGCACCTTTTTAATATATTTTTGTACTATGCCTCCAGGTGTGAGGTATTCGATTCAATTACCTCTCCATAAGCATAGTCGTACATAAACATTGATGGATATAGGAGTAAAGACAGAACAAGCACATAGTAGAAGTGAAACTTCAACGGTCAAGTGGAAAAACGATGGCAACGGATAAGTGGCAAAACGAATCGCAACAAAATTTTAACTTCAAGTTTTACGGGCAGATTGTTAATGTAATTGTCCAATTTGAAAATCTGCACGTAAAACTTCAAGTTATAATTTTGTTGCGATTCGTTTAGCCACTTATCCGTTGCCATTCGTTTTTCCACTTGTCCGTTAGTTTCACTTTTACTATGTGTCCCCCACCACACATTTCGATTTTTCACAGGTTTATTGCAAATTATGATTTGGTTAGGTTAGGTACATTTTAATGAATGCATTTTTAAAAACTGAATTCGATTCGGAACCTAAAAACGCATACATAGTATACTCTAAAATTATGCTCCCTCTTACCACGTCTAATCTAAATTTATACCGCTCTTCCACGCGGCCGTAACGCTTTTTCGTGACAGAAAAATCCTGAGACTCCCCGTTTATATAGAAATTTCACTTCAAAAAGAGATCTATGGATTGTGAATTATATTATTTAAAGTTTGTTGTACATCCGTGTATTCAGCGACCAGTTTGTGGTTCACGTTTAGCCACCGAATTTACATTTACAATGCCCTACGTGTGCAATAAATACAACAATGCGTTTAGGGTGCTGTTGCAGATCTCGCACTTCTGCAGGGCATCCGGAATGTTTTTAGCTGCACAGATGACTTCCACGGCATCTGATGGAAGTTAACAGCTTCTGCTGCACAGTAGAACGGGCGACAGCGACCGTATGCTATACACTGAATGTAATAGTCAATAAACACCATATAACAGCCATATATGTGAGGATTTGAAAAATTTCTGTGTATAACATTCTTAAATAAATGTTTAGGTTAAATAGGTCTCCCTTCCCCTAACTTTGGGGTGAAAAAAAATACTTCAAAGAAAATAATTTTAAATTAGTTTTATTGGATACATTTTGAGGTATTGGATATTTTAGATTTTATACTTATCCATTTTACGAGTAGCATAGGACATCAATGCAAATGGGACTGGACAAAATCGCACGATGCATTTTGCATGAGCATGCATAGGTAACCACGTCTTCATGTTAATTGTGGAAATTATCCCTATTTTCCGGTTATTTTACTAAACGGTGGTCGCTACTTTAACTGCGAAGTCGGAATTTAAAATTTTTCCTTTGGTTCAATGTTTTATAATTTTTGTTTTCTACGGGACAAATCTTACATGTTTAATGGGTTTTTTTACTAAATAGAATAATTCCAAAAATTATATCAATACTTTGTAGTTTTAGGGAATAGGTGATTTAGGGTGACCCGTATAGGGTGGAGGAGCGAGGTGGAATGCTCCTCCGGTCAAAAGATCTTCCAGCGAGGCTATTGTTATTCGTCGCAGGCTGAGGCCCATCTGTTTTTTTTTGTGCAGGATCCAGCTGAATAGCCGCAGATGGCTGTTTCAGTGATACCGGGCTTTATGGGCTTCCTGACTCCGTGGGAGCGGAGGCATTCAGCCCGGGAGCAGCGTGCTCGAAGAGGCACCTCCTGTGAGGTTCGACCTCGGCTCGACCGCTGCGGGAGGATGACTCTAACGGAATAAAGCCCATCTATTGTTTTGGAAAATTTGTATACATTCTTTGTACGTGTTGGGAATCGTTTGCGGCCTCAATGATTGCACAGCACCATCTATTGGTGTGTAAGTGTTTTATTACAGTAGTTTTAGTGTTGATAAATACTACATATATCTAAAGTAACTAGCTTACCTATTGGTATACAGTATTCTGTAAGTAAATGTTTAGAAAATAATTCACCAAAATAAGTAATTAACCAAATAGAGAACGACTTCTTTACCTATATGCACAATGGTTGATTTTATCGCTATAAAGCTACCTTACGCTTCTTTTAAAATATTTAATTATATATAATTTACTTATATGTAATTAATTAATTATATAGGTATATATTATATACACTGATTTACATTTGCATTAGTTAAGAAGCCAGTTAAGTAGTGAGGTAATCCATTATCGTTGTTTGGACAGAAATCCACTTTATCACAAACTTATTACTTAACCGGCGAATTCCTGTCCAAACGATGCGAACACTCTCTTGTTAACTAATGCTAAACTAAATCTAGCTTTATATAGTTCATTAGCATCATATAATTTTAAACTAATCAGTTCAAGTATACATTTATTATCTAACTATATAATATATAAATACAGAGACAAAAATCTATGATATTATTCGGAGGGTTTTTAAGGTTATGCAAACTTAAATTTTATACTTCGAACGTATTAACACGTTCGTTCGTTCGAACATAATTGATATTTTTGAAAAGTAAAACTGCTTTTCTAAAAATGCATCATAAATCTGTTACTAAAATAATGTTTTTATTCTATGAATTTATTGTCACCAATAAATTCTTTTAAATAAAATTCGATCCTCATATCAGTTTTAACTTTTATACGAGAAAATGACAGTCTAATAAAAACCTGGGGTACCAGCATAAAAATTTACAAGGAACACGAATAAAAATGTGTACGCATTTAACCCTGGTAAGGTACTATAAAAATAGTTGCTATATTCCCCAAGTTCTAAGTCGTTATTATCGAAGTGATAGCTCTGGATCCAGGAATAGCGATGGGATTGTGTAAACTTTTAAATAGCGTTCCTGTAAGTTACATATCAACTTTTCCCGTCTATAAAACTCCGTTGCAAAATTTATCTATGTCAGTTCAGCAACTCATCCCTTATACTAAATTTACTCTTGTGTATAACAAAATCTCTTAGGTAATTGGATTTGTCATATGTCTGAATCCACAGATACCTACAAACATTATAGCTTGTGAGGTGATTCCTGTGATAATTCTGTCATTAAATCGTGTTAAAAACTCTATATTTTAACATCTTGTACCTTACGGACTTCGGTGTGTGACTCATACAATATGAGTTCTAGATGTTGTAGAAAGAAGTCAGTTAAAAAAATATTTTTTGATTTTTAATGTGAAGTCGGTTTTGTTTTTGTTAAAAAAAATATACTTTTTAGTTGCGCAAATACTTCAATAGCTTTAGAAATAATATATTAAGCACGTGTAGAAATTGTACAACTGGCACGCGTATACAAATTTACCAACTCACTCTTCGGTGTATATGCTCTTCAACAAGGGTTGCTCTTGATTTCCTTGCGATTCACAAATCAGGTCTTGACTTGGTGACTATGGGATCATCTCAGGAGTTTAAAAAAAATTTGAAAATCGGTCCACAATTGACGGAGAAATCGGGAAAAGCAAGCCTATAAAAAAATTAAGCGCCTGTTGAAAGTGTAATACTAGCACGCGTATACAATCTTTTTTTTTAATGTAGGCTCTTGGCGCTTTTTTATAAGGGTTACTCTCGATTTCTCTAGGATCTACTTATCAGATCCTGTATTGGTGACCATGGAATCGTTTCGAATACTTACGAAAAAAGAAAAATCTAAATCGATCTACAATTGACGAAGAAATCGCGTAACATGCATACAAAAATTAAGCGCCTGTAGAAAATGTAATAGCTGCACTCGTATACAAGATTTTTTCCAAGAATTTAGGCACACAGCGTTCTTTAATAAGGGTTATGCTCGGCAGCCTTGGAATCCGGTCCAATCCGATCCGAGCGTTTCAATACCTGTAGATTACTTTTTGAATTCTATTAATCGGACATTCCATTCAAAAGATATTACGAATTTAAAAACGTCAGTCTAAACAAAATACTTGTCGCTGGAATCGGATTCTAGAATTTTTATGATTTTTTTGTGCATTTGAGTGGATCTCGGGATGATTCAGGTTCATAATTAGACCCGGTAAGTGGCGCTGGATTCGAGTTATAGATTTTTATTTTTTCAGGGCAGGACAACGTCTGCTGGGACCGGTAGTCTTATACAAAATAAAACGCTACACGCAAAATTTAATATCATAAAACAATGTTAAATGATTAATATTAAAATAGTAAAACACTATAATGAAATGATATATCTAAGTAATGCTTACACGCTATTAGCTATATGAGAGCAAGCGCATGGGTTTTCAAGTCACGCAGAGTCTACTGATTTTTTATTTCTTACATACATGTTAATACGTACATAGTTAAGTTGTTACGCTTTTTAAGGTACCGTAGCTAGGTGGCTAATACAGTAGACTTTTGTGGCCACTACAGCACTGTTTACTCTCGTTTCTCTCTTTAGTGTACAAAAATTGTCGTTTTAGGTTTAATTTTCTGAATACCCTATCGATAAAATTAGGTTAAGTATCAACTCTCACCGACCTTTTGCAGTGAAAATCTCACCATTTGTTAGGTTCACCCAACGGATGTCCTTCAGTACATATGAATCATTAGTGAAAATATTGCAATTGTCGTTCAACAATAAGTTATCAATAAGCAAAATTAGTTTTGCGTCTTTATATATTTGGATTAGCTCAAATTTATATTTAAAATATAATTTCTTAGTCACTCGTAGGTAACGAAATCAATAACTATGATTGATTTTATGCGATTTATCTGGCACAATTATAATTTTTATAACAGATGTAACAGGAATCGACATATGCATATTAGGCAAACTATAAATCACATTGTATATACAATTTAGTTATATTTTATATATCTTAATCAGTAATTTGATAAATCCGGTCACTATGAATAACGACTGGTCTGTATACATAATGCCCGTATCAAGTGGGCAATATAAATAAAACTGCATGATTAATCACTTTTTTCGGTCATTATGAATAATGACAATCTTATCTTGGGCAATATAATAAAACACAGATGAACTATAGTTTTTTGTTTATTAAATCAGGTTAAGGTATAGTTATATAGCACTTTTATTTATTACTTGAGATATAAAGTGAATTTTGGGTGGTTATAAAAAAACATAATAAAAAAACATCCATATAACTATAACCCATCCTTAAATGAATTAAACATACATAATTATTATGGAACGGTAACCGAATTTATCACATTGAGCGGCTAGAAGTAGGGAAGTATTCATACCGCCCGGTCCATGTAATAAATTCAAGTTATCTCAAACCATAATTTTTTAAATAGACTACACCATGGGCCGTCCGGCATTATTAACATGGGCCGGCCAAAGTAATGCATTTAGCAAATTGACCGATGATCTTGGTCATTATTCATAATGATCATATAACTAACTAGACAAATACACTTCGTATTTAGCGTTCCTCTTAAAAGTCCGCTCAGTTTTCTTTTTGTACTTTGTTCAAAGTTTTCCTTCCTTGTAACATTTTACCGTAGAACATTTTCCAGGGGGGGCGATCACATCGAGTTAATAAGTTCCCGTTCCGATGGCTCTTGCGCTTTAAACTTTTAGGATATGAGATAACAAGCTAAGAAAGGAAGACGCCGATTTGGCTAAGTCCACTTTAAGATTTCCCGGGATTACCTCGTTTCCTTTTAAGCCCCGAAAAACCTTTTCGAAGAAAATTCTTGAAATAAAATTCTTAAAACATTTAATACGCATTTTTTTTTTACGACTAATTAGCATTACATCTAAATTTGAGTTAATAATTGAATAATAAAATTGGTTTTAAAATCTACAAAAACTTGTAGGATTATATCTAGGACGTAGGTAGTTGTTTTTATCAGTAACGAGCATATAAAGATAACAATTATTTAACTTTAAGAAGTTAAGTATACTTAATATGTCTAGCATTGCAATATTAACTACCGTTTAATTTTTAATGTAATTCTTTTAATGAAATGAAGTTTAAAAATATTCTAACTAAAGCTTTAATACCAGTTATTAAGCATAGCAGAATACAGAGCAAAAAAACCGGAATTACGTTTAATTTTCTTTCCTATAAAAAAATGTAACAACTCATGACTACGTTAGTGTGGGATTGACACTTATTCTTATATTTTAAGCAATTCAAACTATATGTTCATAAATTATAGCCTATTAGTGATTATTATATTATACCTATGCAAAATAATCTCCAGAAGATTATCTGGAAGAAATCATTATTAGCGATAAGACGCCGATTGTACTGGTTGAAATACAAGTATTGTGAACTTTAATGTATATATACTACGTTCTTGTGTGCAATAAAAAGTATGCTATTCTTTTCTATGAGCCACTCTAATATATAAGCTGTGTTACTGTAGTCTGATCAATATCTGTTAAATAGTTTTTGCATGAAACATACGTCGTTAAAAAAATAGATTTTAATATTAATAGGATTGGAAAGAAAGATTAAAATGGACCCTTTCTTACTGAACTATTTGAGAACCCGTAATATACATCTAAAAGTGGAAGCATTTATCAAACTAACGCATCGCTACTCTGTAACATTGCAAAAGGAGTTGTCGAAAATTTCCACGAAGTTTTCGCTAGAACTCTCGTGGAAACTTTATCGAGACGACAGTCGACGCCGAGCGACGCCAGCCGAATGAATGGATCGTGGTTTACCACTACCACGAAAATCTAACTCAGTTTCGACTATTTTAAGTTAGTTCTTCGATAGTGGTGAATGGATAATGGTATAGTTAATGGCCGTTTTACGCAGATGTAGCGATGGGTTTAATTAGTTATTTGTGATGCGATATCGTTAATGACGTTGTATATTAACAGATAATGTAAGATTTAAATTAATTTAGCAAGACGCATTTGACCACAATTAATAACTATAACATCATTCTAGATGGAGCCCGAACGTAATGACTAATTTAAAATATAGTCACCCATAATTCTGTTCTAACTTTTATTAATAAAAATATAATTCCCTTAGCCTACGTCCGTCAACATTTATAATTCAAAATAATCTTCTTAAATATCACTTTCAAGTTTTCGCAGTTTTAGTGTAAAAAATATTATTATCAGTTTTATTTCGGTCCAAATTGAACCTATGTTTAATCATAGATTTTATTGACTCTCTAATCTATGCTGCAAATGAAAAACTCATATCTCATTCTCTCGCAGGTTTGGTCCTATGGATTTATGTGTTTATCGCTTTTTAGTGCCGCTTTTTCGTTTCATCGAGTTTCAAATCACAGCGATTCTAAACAAGTTCCACTTCAATAAAAAAAAAAATATGTCGTATAAAAATCGAATATACAATATTCTAAATTTCTGTAATAAAATACAATATAAGATTCAAATGGTAGTGGTAGTGTTAGGGTAACAATTAGTATCCATTATAATTTGACCCTTTTAACTTTGTTAACGGGACATCTAAATTGAATAACCAAAGGTTTAGCGAATTTATATTTCCGAATACATTTATACAATTATCAAACTTACCTATAAGTCCCGCTGGAGCTTAAATTAAAACTAAGTTCTACTTCATTTCAATTAATACCGTCTTGAATGTGTCAAGTATGAAAAAATAATAATTTATAATAAGAAAACATTTATTTATAAACTACCTATACAATTATACATATAATACAATAACTGAATTTAGTTCCTTATTTTGTCATATGATATTAATCTGATCGTGTTACATTTCCCCCATTATCGTTTCTATTCATAATGTCTTTGTATTTTTTTCTTTGTACCGTCTAGAATAATATATCTACAATATGTATTTGTCTTAAACTTGGAACATGTTATCTACGCGGACTTAATTGTACGTCTATCATCCGCTTTAGATTTGTACACAATAGTGTGTTACACAAAGCACGTTTTATAAAATAACTTTAATGGTAGTTATTGATTCTTCAGTCAAAATGTCAATTAAAACGTGGAAAATCTAATTTAAATAATTCTTTAATTCGTTAAAACTTAATTTGTCAAAGGTACATAATTTTTTTAGTTAAAATTTATAAAAGTGTATAAATAAAAAGAAACCTTCCAGCAGTCTTGGAAATTAGCTGATTGTCGTGAAATTTTCATCCATGTGTAAGTTATTTTGATGATAGTGATATAATGTTCGAAACTTTCATCTCGGGAAATTGAAAACTGCTAGCGAGATACAGATCCGAATTTTACGCGAATTAAATCATGCATTGTACTGTTACGAGTGCGGGACTCGAATTAAAAATGCCGTTGGAATTATTATAGAATTTATTAGAAGTATACAAACACGTATAACACAGGTACAAATATAATATAATACAATCAGTTCAAACGTAACGCGCGATTCAATAATACGCGCAAAGTCCGTCACTATATAGGTTATCGAATGTACATAAGTCACGCCTTGATCGTGGTTCTCGCTAGACTGACCCCTCTCTCCATCCTGCCGTCGTCTTATACTTCACAAACACAAGTTTGCCCGCCCGTATCGTCGACTTAATTTCCTAGAAATCCTAATCCGCACACCTGACTAATTATGCCTGCAAACGGCCATAAAGAGTACAATAGGCTGTTCTCCACAATAACCAATAAATAAGTAAACAAAAAAAGACAATCATAAGGGTATTACAATTGGTTCAAATGCCGCCAGGTAATAGCGTGCTTCGTGGAATTTGTCTTTGTCGGGGGGGTTAAGTTGTAACAGTACTATTACATATCAAACCCACACATTTAAAAGTATTTTTTTGTATAATAGGTACGTTTTCTTTAATATATGAAACGGTCTGGATTATTGCTGAACCTATTAGGTTATACTATTCATACAGTTTTGTCGACATTCAATCTTGCGAAAAGCAGAGCGCATCAAGCAAACTTTTACTAAATTCATATTCTCAAAGTTACTACGACGTAGTTAAATAAAATCGATCTCGTAAAAAGGGAAATAAACGATCATCGCATTACATAATTCTAGGGTGTGAAGATAAATAAAGGGTTATTTTTATAGTTACGCCCTAACATATAAAAAGTAATTTATTCAAATGATTATTGACAAAAGTTACCAAAGGAACTGGCCTAGTTACTGAAACCGGTAAAGTTATCCGTGGCGCCGAACGGCCTTCATATTTTTTCCCCGCCCACCTAAATTACCCTCGAAACTAATAGTTTTCACCTATTACCACGGGCGGGGGGATTTATCTCTTTCCACTGTTGATTTATCTACCAGAGGACCGGATTAACTACCGCTAAGTTGGCGATAGTTAAGAATGCTATCTCTGGTGTTTCGGGGAAAAAGCTCTTTGCTTTTATCTAAATTGGTAGCGGACCAATAAAGATCCGCCGACGAATGTCGTAAACCATTCGCCCCATACGCTTCATTATGGGGCAAAGTTTCAGATATGATGGAACCATTTTATTGTCCACCGATGTCGCGAGATTTCTATCGGTAATGGGATTCAATGTCGGTATCCACGGGGCACTATCTAGTTCATTCTTTTACAGGCTGACTAACTAACTTCTTAAACTTATTTTCAAATTTATAATGCCGTATTTCATTAACTTTCTCAGAATAATCATCTTTGGTTTAAGTAGTTCTAATGATTTAAGCTGAAATCAAAGAAATAATATTTTATTCATATTGTCAAAAAAGGCTACAGTTATAACTACATTTGGGATGTGTGTAGTAGTCCACTTATACAATAAAAGGTACCTTAAAGTGACAAATCTCTATTTTGCTCGTTATTTGGCTATGGAATCATAAAAAATCATTTATTCGAAAATATTTCATAACCCAAGAAGCAACCACTTCTACTACTACTACAAACTATGGAGATCAAATCAAATGGCTATCACGTACATACATAGAC
The DNA here is from genome assembly GCA_019925095.2 of Dendrolimus kikuchii. Classification (NCBI taxonomy): domain Eukaryota; kingdom Metazoa; phylum Arthropoda; class Insecta; order Lepidoptera; family Lasiocampidae; genus Dendrolimus; species Dendrolimus kikuchii. The sequence continues at coordinate 8,592,096 of CM034395.1, read as the reverse complement.
AGACGGAAGACGAGACGATTTCAATGGTGCTACAATTACTACGGAATCTTAAAAAAGGAGTCTTATGTCTAGCAGTCCAAAATTATGTGAATATCTTCCGACATCAAATTTTACTAGTTGAAAATAGTTATGCGGATAAGCGGGTACATATCTCACTCTTTTTGTATTCGTTTCCTACATTAGAAAGTCACAGAAGTTGCGACTTGTGAACTTCTATCGACATTGTTGCAACAGTTCGCAGTTCACGCCTCGTTGGCCAGGCAACATTTTTGCATAAAGTTTTTCAAGTTACAGAAGTTGCTGCGTAGCTTTAAGTATTTAGTTGTACGTTTGGAGCATATTGAAGATTTTCTACTATTATTTCCTAAAAGTTTAATCTACTTGTTGTATTTCTTATAAAGTTTTATTTAAACTTAAAATATTTACACTTTAAATTTACAGACTTTAAAATTTGACTTAAATTTTAAATACACTAATAATACATACAACTTAGTACACAAAAAATAAATACGTCTGAAATCACCGTTATTTGAGAACATATTTCCTTTGTTCCAATTTTTTTTGTGAAAATTTTGTAGGGTGAATATTGTAGGTGAAAACATAAATGGTCATTCTCTACTGGATCCAGATATAACCTCTATTTAAGTATGCTTTTTGTTTGAAGTCTGTCACTTTAAATCGAAATTAATATTATCTTGTGGAGTACAAAGTTAAAATTTATCTTTATGTACAATCAAACTTTAAAAAACTCAAAAAACACGGGAACTTTATGCTAATTAGAAATTTTTGAAATTAGATTATACTATTACTGACATCTGCAATGTCTGTTATTATTTGTATTTAGGAGTCATAATCTTAATTTCTGTAAGAAAGGCCAAAATTATACTTCCGCCTTGCCAATTCTAAATGTAAATATAACTTGAGTTAGAAGGAGCCCAATAAATCTGTTTAATTGAATTTGTCATAAAATTGAAAGTTTCTTGCGCAAGAGCACTTACCGAGTAGTTTTAATCCATTCGCAGTTTGAAGGGGGCATCTAATTTATTGCGAGTGCTAAGTTTGCTCTTCTAATGTATAAAACTTTATCCCCCGTTGCGTAGATCTTAAAACTATAATTGAAGACACGAAATTATGAAGGAGTTATGTAAAATTTTAAACAGTTTTTTACGCCGTATGAAGGTGTCGAGTACATGCAGACTATAAATAACCATATTAGATATTCAAACTACGCTGTTATAGCTTTGTTTTAGGAATGTATGTAGGAACGCAAAATAAAAATTAAACTTGTTTCTTTCTGCGATGATGGCTGATGAAGTTCGTACTATCGTACTCTCATGATGACGATCATAGTAGATTTATTATCCATTCAAAGTTTACACCGGCAATCTCGTAATGTAAATCCCTAGTAATAATTGATTAAAGAAATAAGTCCATCGGAGACAGTTATGCCGGAGGCATTCTAAGAGCACTTTAAGTAAATATAATTGATAGTTTTCACTTAATTGTGGTTTTTCAAACGACTTGTTTTATGCTTATAATACGTTAAAGGAAATTGTAATTTAGTGTATTTATTTATTAAGAACATATTAATATTTAAGAATATTAATTATTGTATATATCTTATTTGTTTAAGATATATACAATAATTAATATTCTTAAATATAAAATACTAAATTAATACATAATTATATCAATCCAGTTCCTACTAAAAATAATTTATATAATAAACAATTTAGCTAAAACAATTACAAGAAAATAAATTATACCTATAATTATTAAACTCCAATTTTACGTCATTTTTACAAGCTTTTATTTAACTTGCAATGGATGTACCTATGTATATGTATATATGTAAGTTCGGGTGAAATCTTGCAAGTTAAATTTGACCAACTTCGCGTGACAATGCAATAATATGGTACCATGGAGCTGATCTGATAATGGAGTCGGAAGGTGGCCGTAGGAACTCCTGTACTAAACCAGACAGACCCGTCGTGTTTGAGCTCGTTTTACTTGTCTTGGCTAGCAGCACTCTGCGGTTACCTGATATCCAGCACCTCAAAAGCTTGTATTTAAGAACCTTTTTAAAAAAGCTTGTATTGCAATAACATTTCATATTATATTAATACTTAAACACTGTCTTAAAAGTAATTAACGCAAGAGTCACTGAACCAAAAAAGAAGAAAATTACACACTATAAATTATAAAGTACATAAATCGTAAAATTTCAAAGATTTTATTAAATCCAGCCGAATTCCCACAGAAATACTGTCATGGTAATAACTAAATCAGAAACTAAATTTTGTATATCTTTAACATTCTAACTTTTCGGTTCGTTTTATCTGACAAAACGATGTTAATCTAACTTTTAAGATTATCACTTCCATACTCGCCTACTCCTTATTACCTGCTTTAGTCAGGGCTGGTGGTGTTTTCTTATTCTTATTTTTAGTGTCATTGATAAGATCGAAAAATTTACAGTGCTATTTTATTTTTGTTTGTATTTAAGCAAGGTTTTTTTGTTGTATATAATATATTTTACGTTAGTTTCATTTATAGGATATTTTTATTTATGGTGTAATAATTGTGTAATTCGTGTATGATTTTGAATTAATAAACTGATATAGATTCATTTTTATATTTAAACCTTTAGAATAAAGTAACTAGTATATAAAGTAACTTAGAAATAGGTTAATAATTAAAATGGAAACGTGCATATTGTTCGCGGAACAGTTGCGTATCTTTTTTTAATTTTATTATTATTGCAGGAGTTCAGCAGACAGGCAGACAGCCCACTTGATGGAAAGCAGTTACCATCGCCTATGGACATTTGCAATACCAAAAGTGCTACAAATGCGCTGCTGCTCTCTTAAGGGAGACTGGAACCTGGTCACTAATGCCAGAACACAACTCAAGGTTGTTATGGCGGCATACTCTAGACCAGGGGTGGTAGCCATCCAATCGGACAAATGCCCTACCACCTAGCGTATCTGACATAGACCATATTTTCTAAGTACCGGTTTCTGTACTAATTACTTTTTTGTATTGACCACAGATGTTTAATTCGTTTGTCTTGTTAACTTATTGTTAGTTTATAATTCTATTATTATGTTGCATTTATAACTCGTGTGTGATTAGTTTTGCATTTAGATAATATTACAGATAAACATTTATATATATAAATTAAAATTGCCACTTGCATTTTAATAGTGCCTACATTCCTAATTATATGCAACTCAGTTTCTCTTTCCATAGCCTTGTAATAGCCTTTCTGTCCACTACAGGAGATTGCTATAAATATAAAATCCAAAGATTTTCAAATGTAAGACTATCTGTAAAGCATACAATACTTATCTGGTGCTGGTTTTTATCTAGGTTTGGAAGGTCAAATAATAGAGTTAAGATCATTGTAAATGAAAACATTGTGTGAAACTCAGAATCTAAGTGGAACACAAGATTATTCAAGGTTAATCCTTACAAATATCAAACAAATAAATGAAAAAAAAAATAACTCGATCTACAGCTATGTAGATGAAACCGGTTAAAAATCAACGTTTTCCTTGTTATAGCGTTCTAAAATCTGCATTTTCTGGAATTATAATGAACATGATTTAATTATGCTGTATTCATTATTGACCTAAAAAGCATTTATTGAGAAAAAATCATGATTTCATTTATATTCAAAGAAGTAAAATGTAGAGATCCAAACAATGTTACTTTAATAGTTATAACAAATTGTTGCAATCATTCACATAATTTTAGCAGTTTAATTACTCAATAAACGAATTGTATTGTTTTATATTAGCCGTGCGAACTAGCCACTAATTACAACCACTTGAGTTGATAATGTAATGAGATAAATGACAGCTGTAAATTATTAATTATTGCTACAAGTGTTATTAGTTTGAAGTGCAATTTTATTATTAAGACTCCTACATGTCTGCATGCATACAATTATTTTGTTTATATATCTTATTTATAGTTTTAAAGGAATATAGGTAGAACATTATAAAATTAATATTATAATTATTCATTAGAGTTACTTAAAGTACTTTTCTTTGTATATAAAATAGTTTACATATTTATTTTAATTTATCTGAAATAGGACATCTGCCATCCGTGTTTAATATAAAAAATCTTCAGGATGCTGCTGGGGCTACCTCGTTTCAGTATTGAATCTACCATGTTTACGCTGGCACTTTTACTTCATCAAGTGTAAGAAAACTGCATCTTTACTGTTCACAGTCCGGATTAGCACAGCAATATCCTGAGGTTGTTTGCTAAAAGAATCATCTTTCCTTCGATGCTGGGTGAAGCTACTTATCTAGTGTAGAAGGAAGCGTAGAAATAGGCCATTTTTTCTGCTTTTGTGTTATGTCTGACCTATTTTTTATGACTAACATAGATATTATTTATTATAAGTAATGATTATCATTACCAAATGTGTGTGTAATATCTGAAAATGAAATAAGTTATCATTATTATTATAGGTAAACAAGAGAGTAACTCACTTGATAGAAAATGTTAAACGTTTTCCAAGGTGGTTTTGTAACACGCTTTTTTAGTATAACTTTTAATGTACAGTAGTGGTATGAAAATGTTCGCCAGTTTTGAAATTAATTCATTAAACATTCCGCGAGCATATGTTACCTTTTCAAACTACGTATGTCACAACAGACTGTTCCAAAGAAAATTATGTTAAACTATTTGACAACAAAGTTTAAAATTACTTAGATCAAAGTTGTTTGATTTCTATCTTGTCTAAAAAGATTGCTTAGACATGTAAACCTTTTCATTGGTTAATATTTATGTTAAGCGTACTAATTATATCATCTTTGTTTCTTATTGTTAATCTCAGCCTCTGTCATTGTCAACATTGCAATTTCTTTTTTTCACGTTTCTATATTATAATTTGACAAAAGTAAAAATTATTAAAATATTGGCAGTATTTTTTCTTGTACTCGTGCAAGCAAAAGTCGACTTTGAGGTGACGAACATTTTCGTTCCGTGACTGTACATCATTGCTTACGATAGAGCCTTAAATATTTATTTGTTTGGCGTTAAATAGAATTCAAACATCTTTAATTTATAGCATAGCAATAACGGTGGATGCTCAATAGAAATGACGTGGCGTCACAGCGGCGCGAACTCCTCCCCCGCTGCCGAAAAAAGTTGCAAGTCGCTGGTTGGCGCCACGTAACATTCAAATTTATCGATTGTCCCGCGCGACTCATTACAGTATGCCTCAAAACTTAACCACTCTACAACTTAGCCCTTTAAGATATACTTTTAAAACTTTTGATACCCATCCATTTTTTTGAGTCTATATTCAAGCTTAGAATTAGTAAAATCAAAATATCGTATGCTCTACTTATTCTAGAATATGAGCCTGTATGTAATATATGCAGGCAATGGTATAAAGTTCGCTTCTCAAGACATAGCGCCTGCACCCAATATAGAAAATTATTCATATTCAATATTCTACTTAAATATTAAAATTAACATTTTAATTTTCCTTTATTAGTAACTGGCTTAAAAAACAGACTCAAATATGTCAGTATTGAAGCTGAACGGACTGTTATCGAATTGTATGGAACGATACCTAAATGTTTTACTGATATACACCGTAGTAAATGTTAAAGTGGTGTACAAACAATATGAGTTAAGTGAATCCGCAACATACTCAACTCGAGGCAGTGTCGCACATGGCGGATAAATTTCGATAGTCACCTGAGATGGCACGGTCAATTAAAAAGACAGCAAAATGTATACCGTACTTTAATGGCAGATTAAATAGTATGAAAAGTTTTTCTTACTCAAGTTTGGGCTGCATATCTTTAGTCTCCGCTTTCTTTCTTCAGGCCCCACCGGCGACTTTGTGTAGTTCGTCAATCCGCCGAGTTGGATTTCTACACTACGTTTCCCGAAATGCGATATTTACTTTAGGATGCATCTCTTCCATCCACCATCGGTATTGCAACACACGTGATCGGTTGACATACTAATTTTACGAGCTTTATCATTGATTCTTTTACGGATATCTTCGTTTTTTTTAATAAATGTAATACGAAAATAATGCAGAGCTCTAGTAGGATATAGTCTTAATAAGAGTTTCAAATATCCAATCAGCCTATGATTACCTACCTAGTTCTTACATACATACATAACTTCACGCCAGTTCCCTTGCGGGGTAGGCACGAACAATAGAGCGCCATTCAGGCTTATTCTTACACACCTCACTTGCTTCTTTGACATTCATAACTCTTGTCGTGCACGCTTGTCTGTTCTTAAGGCTCCTGACATTACCTTCTGCTAGTACCTAGTTCTTCTTATATATAAAAATCAATTCCTGGTTGTTAGTCTAGTAAAAATTCAAAAACAGCCTGAGTGATTTTTATGTATTTTTGTGTTTGTGTTTTGAGTAGGTTGGAATGGTTTAGACATGTACAATTGGAACCGGTGGGTAGCGCTGAAATTCGTTTTCCAAAATTTTTTATGTGTGCCTTAATAGATATCTCGAATAAATAATATATCGAAAATAGATCAGTCTATAGTTTAGATTCACAATTTGATCCGGTATGTGGCGTTAAAATGGAGTTTCAGATTTTTTTATTTCAGGGCAGGACAACGTTTACCGGGCCCGCTTTATATTTTTTCGATCCAGTTATTATTGTCTGTTAAACTTTAAGTACTCGGCGACTAACTTTCCATGTCTCAGTGATTTATGAGTGGCAGTTACGAAGTGTTTTATCGGGCATAAATGTAAGTTCGCTACTTGTTAGATTGAAGGTCGGTTGTCGGTTATGACGGGCTCAGTGGGTCAGTGTTTTATTGTCGTCGGACAAGACGTTCCTATCTCGTATTACTGGCTTACTATTATCTGTTTAACCAGTCTCGGTTTTCTTTCAGCTTCTCCCAATTATTTGGGATTGGCACTATAAGTCTTTTCCTTCCATACTCCTCTATTCTGACATACTTACATCCTATGTCACACCACAAATCATCATTATAATCCTACACACAATCCATCCATCATTTTGGTCTACCTTCACTTTTGTACCCATCATTCTTATTGTTTAACATTCTTTTTATCACATGACTTTCATCCCTCCTCATTAAATGCCCATATCACCTTAGTCTCCTTCCTCTCAATTTTACAGTCACGGGTGCAACTTTCTAAGATTCCCTTATGTTCTCATTTCTCAACTTAGTTATCTATTTAAGCTGTTATACTTGAACACGTTTCTTTATTCCGTTGATATTGGTAATCTAATAGGGTTAGGGCGATATCATTTTCTGAAAGGGTCCAAATAAACGTGAAAACAATCCGCCTTGTTAAGCAACCTAAACAATGAGGATGTAAGTACTGTTTAATATTTATATAATCATCATAATACACAATAAATAATTAAATGATTTGATAGATAGAGGGATAACTCTTTATTGTACAGCATTAAAGAAAACTTACAAACGACTATTCTATAATAATAGAATATAATAACAGCCCATGTGCCACGGCTGGGCTCGGACCTCCTGTTATAGGGGAACGGACACTATACCCTCCATGTTTGTCCAAGGCGGCTTGGCAGGTTTGACACATCGGTTGTCTCGATGTGCAGGTTGCATCACGATGTTTTCCTTCACCGTTGTTAGCACGTGATAATTGTAACAATATGCACATGAGGTCAGAAAACTGCCTAAGTGGAGCATGCGCGCTCCGGCCAGGATCGAACCCGCGTCCTTTGAGTTTGGGACGCGTCGCTAGCCATTACGCTACCACGACTACTGTTCTAGTTGTGTATAAAATGAAGTGTTATCGCTAAAAAGCGATCGCTTTCAGCCAACCTGTTACTTCAAATTTCTTTTCAGCCAAGTAAAGAATGAAACGTAAACAAAAATAACATTGGTTATAAGGGACCGTACCCATACTACGTGACCCGTTTACGGGGGAGGGGGCTGTTAAAAATACAACGCCTGTCACGCAGGGGTATTCAATATTAGTAGTCAATATTCTATTAGGTAATCTAATTTTTTAAACTCACAGATCGCAACACTAATGCATCTTTAGCGTCACGTGACAAGCCCCATATTAATAAAGAGGAATTTTATATATTAATTTTATTACATTATTATAGTGTATGTCTTTGAAGACCACGGGCCATAAAAATGGCCCGGTAATTTGGCGGGCTTGCGTGGGGCCATGGGAAGGCCAACATGTAGAGGCCCTTTGACAATGACATTATTATTATGCATATTTAAACTAAATTGAACCAGAAAATTAAAAATATTAATACATTTTTTTGAACTTAAAAAAAAATAATTCTCGTCCAGTTTTTTTAATTCGAATTAAGTAACTAAACTGCATTTATGGGCGCTCTACATTCTCGCGAGTAAACGAGAACTTGTCCCATATGCTTGTTTCTCGCGTTTTCGCGAGAATGTAAAGCGCTCATTAAAAACTTTACGATGATTAATTAAAATGCCTTATTATACAAAGCAATGAATTCAAGAATCCGTGCAGGAACGGAGAAAGAATACAATTTTCCGTGACCGAGCGGCGGCGACAAAACAACCCACAGCTAGGTGGTAGGGTATTTTCCTGTCTGGATGGCTACCACTCCTGATCTAGAGTATGCTGCCATAACAACCTTAAGTTACGTTTTGGCATTTGTGGCCAGATTCCAGGGCCGTCTGCCTGTCTGTCATGCAATAATAAAAAAAAGATTTAAACAAGATGTTTTATTGTAAAATATATTAAGATACCTCTACTTAACAATATAATAAACCTATCCATCAAAAATGAAATAGTATCTTTGGCTTTAGTATTTGAATTTTATTACAATGTCGTGTATGTAGCCTGTAAATCGTCAATTACTCGTTGTACTCGATGGCATTTTATTTTTACATTCGCACATGTTGAAAATGTACTGTTAGAACAGGTTTCTACCGCACAAAGACCTACGTGATAACACTACTAAGAATTTGTTAACTTGTTCTAAAATAATTATATTACATTCGCGTATTTCTAAATTTAGCTACGAATACACCTTAAAAATTTTAACCGGAACGAAGCCCGAGGTTGGAAATGTACGTTTGGAAAACAGTTGGAATTTAACGCCATAACTAGCACAATAACACTACACTACAGTAACACAATAGACTAAGAATAATGTGCTTACACTGTCGCTTTGGTTGTAAGACTGTTATGAGATTGTAATTAAATGAAATAAAAAAAAAATGTGTGTGTGTGTGTGTTCACACGCAGTAGAAGTGAAACTTCAGAGAATATAAAGGCGAACATAATTATATCTACAACGCTTAGTAAACAAGTATGAACTGCACACACACAATTTCACATTTCTATTATATTATAAACGTCTTTATTCTTAGGTATTTTGACCCTTATTCAATCTAAATTACACTTTAAATCACTAGCATAAAGTTAAAAATTAAATTCACTGTTACGCACAATTTGCTTTGATCTACGTATGAAAGAATATCTGCATTAAGTATATACAAATAGAGCTAAAATTCATTTGAAATCTTTTGTGAAAATTTATGTAAAAATAATTCGTTCTATAAATAGAAGGACCTTTTCTTATTAAATTACCACTTTAATAATTCCATGTACAATATTTCGCGGGGATGCTATTCCATTAACCACCTTCTTAGATGCAGTTCAAATAGACGCTTCATTAATAGTCCACTCTGTACACAACCGTCTACATGGTAGCGTTTCTATTAAACTAACGTCTATATAAAACTGTAAGTATCTAAAAATTTAGTAGTATTGTCACGTAGGGTCTTACACAGTACGAGCTGGTACTATGTGTCGTTAGGTAGGCGTCCGGACGTCGCGTCGCAGGTACGTCGGTGGCGCCGCATGGGCTTCTGCCAGATTAATGGATCATTGCCCGCTCCCCCCGCGCGTTTGATCCTCCCGCAGATGTGGAACTACTGTTATATGACATCGCTCCTTCCTACCGACGATATATGTATATATGCAGTGTTGCCAGGCTCGATGCACATAATATCTGGAAGAATGTTTATAAGTCGAAACGCAGATGAAGTAGAACATTAAATGAATTGTAACACAGGTCCTTTCTTCACGCACTTGATTCTCCTACAAAGTAATTAACAACAATAATGGATTCAGTGTTTGCAAAAAAACATAATTTACTTTTTGTGTTTAGGGTGAAATTAGATTGCTTATTATTATACTGCTTATTATTATACCAAGCTTTCTGTGTTTAAATAAATAAACTGTATACCTTCAAGCTCAGCAAGTTACAATGGACCACTTTGGGGCCGATCCCAGGCCTTCAGACCATGGTGAATAATGGAAAGTTTGATATCGAAATTTTCTATGCCAGGAATCGAATCCGAAACCCCCGTGCTCTAGTAAGTTAGTTCAGCTTAGCCCAGTCAACTATAGATGCTGTCAAATTATTTGATTTACTTTATTAGTTTGAAATCAATGTAGCAAACAACATTTTTTATTTATTTCAGGTTAAGCTAACATATTACTGATATTGTTACTTAATTATTTATTTCAATCGATCAAATCAATTACTCGATTAAATCGAGCTGCGGAGTGGTCTCTGGCAACACGAATGAAAGTTGGCCTCCGTTTTCCACTTAACACATGTCTCGAAGCTGAGGTAGGTATATACGAGGTACATTGACTCTATTAAAAAGATTGTTCCGTCGGAGGAATTGGGTTTGTGGAGCAAGGGTTAAAGGCAATAAATATTACTTTTACAAAGACAGAAATATACTCAAAAGATTTGTGCTCATAATTGACTAGACTCTGTTGAGGTTATTTATTTATTTTACTGTATTAACTGAAGTTATTAAACTTATGGACTTTATTTATTAACACTAGCAGAAGCAGAGCTAGTTTAAATCCGCTCTCTAGGCCCCGAGTCTGTCACTCAAATTGACAATCGAATCAAATTGGAATCGTAAGTTTTGACAGTGTTGTTATAATAGTTTGTATACCATCTCGGCTCAATCTTGATTTAATTGAGACGATTTAATATGAATTTTAGAGACTACGGATATTTGACCATCTGTCAGTGGAATAAATCTTGACTCGAATGGTTTTTGTTTTAGTTATTGACTTCGGACCCTGTCTGTATATGTAACTTAGAGCTTTTCTTAGAATTGTATTTTCATCCGTGCAGGAACGGGGAAAGAATACAATTTCCTGCGGCCGGGCTGCCTGTCGTTAGAGGCAACCAAACAACCCACAGCTAGGTGGTAGGGCATTTGCCCGACTGGATGGCTACCACCCCTGGTCTAAAGTATGTCGACATAACAACCTTGAGTTGTGTTCCGGCATTAGTGACCAGGTTCCAGTCTCCCTTAAGAGAGCAGCAGCGCATCTGTAGCACCTTTGGTGATGCAAATGTCCATAGGCGATGGTAACCGCTTTCCATCAAGTGGGCCGTCTGCCTGTCTGCTGAACTCCTGCAATAAAAAATATAAAAAAAGACACTTCTTGGGCTATATGCTTGGTATTTGGCCGGAAGGTCTATTTCATAACACTATATAATGATGATAGTGATATTGGGAAAGAGCTAAAAATGGAGTGATCGCCTTACATGTAAGTGAAAATGACTTTTTTTGTTATTTAAACACATAGACGCATGGATTATTGTTAGGCATGTCTTAAAAGTCAACAAACTTTTGCAATTATATGTTAGTGAGGATAGATTAAATTACATTTTCTCATTTCATCTCAATTACATCTTAAGAAAGTTTATTTCAAAATTATTATCAAGTGATCTTGTACATAAATTAGGATAGTTACGTTATAGACATATTTTTTAAATAACTTAATTTACTACATTTTTCTTACTTACAAACAAAACCTCTATATACTCGTTTTATGTAATTTTTTTAAACAATACACATAAGTCAAACATAGGTTATATTCTCTCCCTGCCACCATGGAAAACAGGCGTGATATTACATGTAAATATAGGTTCTTGAAAGCAAAATAAGGGCTACAATACTTCGTCACTAGGCGTAGCAAACCTCCGCCCATAACTACGGCCGTTTGCTTCTTGTTCCTATTCAGTATACAATTTCGAGGAAGGTTTTCCGTATATTTATTGGTTGTTACTTGTATGTACAGTCGAATTCTATGAATGCGTACTACGGCCTTGCTACGCGGTTAATGGGCTACATGTAGCGTCGTAGACGAACCTATGGAAAGTGATATACGTAGGCGGCGAATATAGGTCGCGTGACTCATACCTTCTTTATAGGGGAAATATTGTACTCTATTTTTAAAGGCTTAACCGATTACTTGTATAAACCGATTTCAGTTACAGCGACTACTAAGATTGTAAGAATCTACTTCTAAAGTAGTGAAAGATTTTTACTAAAGTAAGCTCACAATAATAGATAAATTGACTGAATAGCTTAGTATTGTCTGACGGGGTTGACATGGCATTTGAATGAATAGTAAGGTATAGGAACCGGCCTTTAATTTATGTATACTAATATAGCAAAATGTTAATATTCATATTTGTCCGTTTACATTTTTATTTTACTATTTGTTTAAAAAGCATATAATACACAAACTTACATTTTTCTCGTTTTCTTAGCCTTGAGCTCATCGTGTTTCGTGCGATGAGTGAGAGTTCTGATGCCCCCCTTCCCCCTATCCCATTATGCCTATCCCATCCAATTCCGATCACATATTCCACTATGGCTTTTATCCCATTCCTCCTGTCTTATTCTTCTATCTCATCTGCCTATCCCATCCTATCTCTTCCATCCTATCTATCCTATACTATCTATCCCATCCTATCTATCCCATTTTATCTATCCCATCCTATCTTCACATCCTATCTATCCCATCCTATATATCCCATCCTATCTATCCCATCCTATCTATCCCATTTTATCTATCCCATCCTATCTATCCCATCCTATCTATCCCATCCTATCTATCCCATCCTATCTATCCCATCCTATCTATCCCATCTTATCTATCCCATCCTATCTGTCCTATCCTATCTATCCCATCCTATCTATCCCATTTTATCTATCCCATCCTATCTATCCCATCCTATCTATCCCATTTTATCTATCCCATCTTATCTATCCCATCCTATCTATCCCATCCTATCTATCCCATCCTGTCTATCCCATCCTATCTATCCCATCCTATCTATCTCATCCTGTCTATCCCATCCTGTCTATCCCATCCTATCTATCCCATCCTATCTATCCCATCCTGTCTATCCCATCCTATCTATCTCATCCTGTCTATCCCATCCTGTCTATCCAATCCTGTCTATCTCATCCTATCTATCCCATCCTATCTATCCCATCCTATCTATCCCATCCTATCAATTCCATCCTATCTATCCCATCCTATCTATCCCATCCTATCTATCTCATCCTATCTATCTCATCCTCCCACCCTTAAGGCTTGCATCGCGTTGGTTTCGCCTCTGGTGTTGCAAATGTCGATAGTCGGCGGTAACCGCTTTCCATGACCTGGACCGTCTGTCTGTATGCCAGCTTCGCAATAAAAAAAGTTGTGTGTGTGTGCAGTTCGCACGAACAGAATATACTCACAGATAATTCTTTCATCAACCATCCGTCAAGTTTGTTTTGAATATAATATGTTGATATTATATTCAAAACAAACTTCTTATGATGAAATAACAGAAGTGTTAAAACGAGGTCAGGTAAAAAGCATATCAAATAAACGTCATTTATGAAGAGTTTAATGAAAGTAGATGAAGCGAAAGTTGTTTATCAGGATCGTCGCAAGTGGAGATCTATAGTCTCCGCCTACCCCATGGGAAAAAGGCGTGATAATATGTACTTCTTAATTATCACTTTAAATTTTTCACTGTTTTAGTCTAAAACATATTATTACCAGTTTTATTTAGGTCCAAATTGGACCTATGTTTAATCATCAGTCTTATTGACTCTAATCTGTGCTGCACAATGTAAAACTCGTATCTGATTCTCTCGCATGTTTAGTCCTACAGATTTATGTGGTTATCTCTTTTTGGTGTCGCTTTTTCGTTTCATCGAGTTTCAAATCACAACGATTCTAAAGAAGTTTAACTACAAAAAATATCTCATACGAAATTGGCTTAGTACTACCATATTGGGAATTGAAAGTTCAAAGTACTCCTGAAAATATTCAGTTATATCATATATAATATCATTCTCCATTGAAATAGAGTCCATCCATTTACCTTCCATGATAAGTATGATAATTGTGGCAATACACGGGGCAATTTGCTAAGTGGTATATATTACTTATCCGTATGCCTTGGAGAGTGGCACGATTACATGATTTTATATATTGAGACGTATCACTCACATTAATCAACATCAGATTAACAATGTATTGGTATTCATGTAAAGTACATCAGTGCCGTTATTACAATTGTTTCAGAATCTCGGCCATTAACTTTATAGTTGTTAACTTTTACAGGATTGTTACAGTAATGGCTAGCGCATGCGTCTTAAGGGGCGCGGGTTGGAACGCTGGCCGGAACGCATGCAGTAGGCACTTACGCAGTTTTCTTACTTGCTGTGCTTATTGTTACAATTACCACGCGCTAACAACGGCGAAAGAAAACCTGCACATCGAGATAATCGATGTGTAAAACATGCCAAACTGCCTTGGTTCCCCTATAGTGGGAGGCCCGAGTCCACCAGTGGGACGTTTATGGGCTGCTATCTATACTAATATTATAAAGTTTGTCAGTTTGTGACGTTGTAGGGGGTAATTTCGGGATCTACTAAACCGATTTTAAAAATTATTTGACTGTTCGAAAGCTACGTTAACAGGGAGTGTTATAGGTTATAATATATAACATGACGTTATACACCACGGGGGCGGGAAAGAGCGCGGGTGAAACCGCGCCGGGCCGCTAGTTATTATTTATTATACATGATTTTTAAATTGTACTATCATCATAAATGTCATATCCAATGGTTACGATTGTCCGTATGTTATTTTGGTTTGTCCCCGATTCAACCCACGAAAACTCAACCTACATAAAAAATCCCAAATCACCCATTTCTATTCCCAACTCAACCCACGACTTATCTTCTTATAAATAAAAATCAATGTTTGTATGTTTGTCCTCAATGTATTTCTAAAGCAATAATCAGATTCTGATGAAATCTTAGTAGGGTGCTTTGAGGCCAAATAAAACGGACCAGAGAACGCGCAGAGAAGACCCTGACCCGCCATTGGTCGGAGGAACTGGAATCCCCGGTGGCAGACCGGGAAACGGTGGAGGCAGTTCGCCCCCACCTATCCCGCTGGGTTTGCAGAAAGCACGGAACCCTAAGTTTCAGAATGGCACATATACTTATCGGGCATGGCTGCTTCGGTATGTATCTATACCAGATTGCGAGGCGTGACAGACCCCGGACTGTCACGAATGCAGCGCGCCAGTCGACACGGCGCGCCATACGCTGGAAGAATGTGCCGCTTGGGAACCCCAACGGCATGTCCTGATGTCAATCATCGGTAGGGATCTCTCGCCGTCCAGCGTGGTCGACCAGATACTACACAGCAACAAGAATTGCCTAGCGATGCCCTCCTTTTGCGAGGACGTTATGTCCCAGAAGGAGGCTGCCGAAAGAATAAGGCAGGAGGATGAGCAGGCGGACCCCTGTCGCAGACGGCGAACAGGGGTTCCCAGGCGGCGCTTTGCTCATCTCCTGCCTATAACATAGTGGGACTGCGGGGTTGGGGTCCCCCCTCCCGACGAGCCACACCCAGTGCCGTGGGGTGTTCTAGTCACAAGGACACCCCTCCTTGTCGGTTTGCATCGAGGTGTCACGGTAGTCATACCCATGGTTACGGTCCCGTGGCGCCTCATTATGATGCGGAAGGACGCTGTAAGGTTTAGTGGGTAGTCTGGCGGTCGGTGCTTGCAAGCTATAACGTTGAAGCTTATGTGCAACACCACCAGCCGGGAGTCCCACATACTCCTTGGTGGCATCCCCCGGGGCCTGAGGATATGCGCAAATGCATTCACCCAGCGTAGTAAAAAAAAGGGTTCTTTGAGGCCGCCCGCGAGGGTTTCTGGCCCAAAAATCTTTATACTTTATATAAAATTCTTCTGTTCGTGTGTATGTCATTGAAGTCCTCCTAAACGGTAGGACCGACTTTTATGATTTTTTTGCATATGTTAAAGTGGATTCGAGAATGGTTTAAATTGACAATTATTCCCGGTAGGTAGCGCTGCAATCAGGCTCCAGGATTTGACGAAATTTGTGTGTATTTGAGTGGATCCCGGGCTGGTTTAGATTCACAATTGAACCAGATAGGTGGTGCTGCAATCGAGATTTAGGTGAAATCATTTTTGTGTGTGTTTAAATAGGTCCCGAAATAGGTTAGATTCACGATTAGATAACATGAATGGAGGTGGAGTAGAAGCATAACAGGAAATAGTAATGCATTTCTAGAATTGATCGAGTATAAACAATAGAATGTATTTTTAGTTTCAATGTCTTTGGTTTTTTTTTTACTAAATTTAGCAGAATTAATTCGTTGAATGTTCAGAAGATGATCAGCCCTGGCATGCTATTGTGGCAAAAACAACAATAGAAATATGCTTCAATTTGTCTAAAAATATTTGAATGTGAAACCGAGCTGTGCAATTTGCTATAGAGTGCGGATCGCAATGTACGAGCAGCGCGGAAGCAGTGGCGTCGCCAATACCCGCCAACGTGAACACCGTCGCAATATTTCAATCGGGGAATTGACACATCGCTTTCGCACCGCAAACTTTAGCGCGAAAACTTTTAACCTGGCATATTTACTCACCGTACCACGAACTAAACATAACGCGACGGTAGCTCTTTGACGAGTGAAAAGTTTTATTCGCAAAGATAGGTCATACTCCGACCGGTGGAAGTTTTCACATAAATTGGCGGTCATTCGACGCGAATATGCTGACTGAGGGGGTAACAAATATGCCAACTTGGGTTGTTATAACAGCGATATGTAAGTTCTGTGATACTTCGCCATTAAGTTTATGGAAACGATTCTTGAGATTACATCACACTTTCTGAAAGCTTTATGTAATTCTTCTTTCTTCGTTATCTTTCGTAGGTACGGGAATAAATTTTTCATTACACTTTATCCCCGCAATCCTGTCCGCCTATTAATCAAGAAGACGGATTTTATGGCAGTTATAGAAATACGTCTTTGGCGACTTGCGAGTGAAAAATTCGGAACGCAATCTGTCAAACTGCTCCCTAATTCCAATTTAATTAGCGGGAACTTTCACTCGTGGGTGTTGAACGAGCGACAATGACGCGTTAAAATGATTAATTCTTGTGGAAGCACGGACGATGGTAGGTGTTACGATACCGATTGCGTCTTCTCAACCGACTATTAATCTTTCCCTTTGCACCATTGTAACGCCGTGCTATTTTTTCTGTCTTACAATACCATTAAGAAACTGCCACCGCTAGTTGGTGCTCGCGGCTCCCGCCGTCTCATCGTCGGGCCCATTTGAGAATTGAAAAGGTGTTTGCGTGCCGCCGCGGAAAATAGGTCTCCCCTCTGATTTTTTAAAACGTTCTCCCAAAATCACTTAGGCTTCGATAGTTATTATTCTGCGAGAATGTTTTAATCTTCCACCGTCATGCGCTAACAAAGGATTATGCTGAGCAAATTTCGTGCAGTGAATCCCCTCGACCGTTCAATTGAAAACTGTTAAAAAGATTTTTCGTTACTGTTGCGTTTTTGTGCAAGTATGTTTTGAAACTTTACAATGAGATTGCACTGCGGAGATTTCTTTTTGAATGGAGCTTGTGAAATGGTATTTACGTTATATAAGAAAGTACACACAAGTTTCCTCGTCTGATATTTTTCGAATGACATTCGTTAAAACGAGTTAGGTAGGGTCAAGAGCACGATGATCGAATTTAGATCTTGGCAATGAAGACGCGTTCCGGATTCTTTAGCGTTACATACTTTTTATATTATTCTCTTTCTTTACTCAAAACCTGTCTTTGGTTTGAAGCTTTGATAACATTCGCGAAAATTGCATCAGAAATGTTATTATTTTATGCTTTTTTGGTTTCACGGTCTGAATAAGGTCGTTAAAGTAAAATTCGTGCTATAATTAACAAAATCGAAAAATTAAACGGTGGGTTATTAAAGTTAACGGCTTATTAACTTCTTTGTGGCTTAGTAAGCTAAGCCTTTGCCGGTCGGCTACCTGGGACGCAGAGGCTCCAGGTTCGATTCCATTTTTGGTAAATTTCATAAACGAACTTTCCGTTATTTACTATGGTTTGGGAATTTGAGGTATCAGGCCCCGAGTGCTCCGTGGTATATTACTCATAAAACAAAGCTTGAGGATATACAATGTGTGTTTGTGTACTGAAAGTATTTTATATAATATATCAATAATTCACATACTTTAAGCATTATATCGAATGATGCGATATCGAAGCACAAGCGAGGTCAGAGATAAGGGAACCTTCCGTCCATTCCAGACTACAGTAAGTGTCATTTTCCGATACACAATATTGAAGTTTTGCGTGTAATAGGTATATTTTAGCCCTAACACGAGTATGGGAATGTGAACCTTCGCGCTGAGGCCGTGATCTGCAGGACTAGGACAACAGGTTATCGATATATCCGCGTTGATTTGTATAATTAACATAATTGGTTTTAATTCTGTTTTGATTAGTATGTAAAATATGATCACTTAAGCCTATATATTAAGTTAAAGGTCTGTAATTCATCTTATATATATCAATGGAATTAAAATAAAAGTACAGATATTAATCGTACATATTAACGTGGTACAGCCATACTGGAATCATTAGCTTAGCTCTTAGGGGCGGCTTGATCGGTGTGATACCACGCTCTCACAGAATATCGGCGTAAAACGGGTAGCGTTGAGCTAATCCTGTTTCGTACATGAGTGAGACTTCCGATGGCCCGTCTCCATATCTTATCTTGCCATATTCTGATACTATATCCCATCCCCTCTATACCATTCCTCTCTTCTGGTCCTTCAGTCTCATCATGCCATCGTCTTTGTCGTATCCTAAGGGCTGACAACGCGTTGGCTTTGCCCCTGGTGTTGCAAATGTCTATAGGTGGATGGTAAGCACTTTTCGTAAGTAGAGCCGTCTGCCTGTTTGCAAGCTTTAACATAAAAAAATTATCAATATTCAATTTTGGCACTTACCCACCTACCTTATTATTACCTTACCTATTTTCTATAATGGGTATTGTTGTCATACATGCGGGTTCAAAAAAGGGTGAAGCCGCCTAGATATCTTATTTATAAATGTAACAGCTAAATAATAATATTAAATAATCGGCAGATAACACACACTGTACATCTCCAAGCTAAGTCAGTTACGCCTGTGTTATGGGTAATATACAATGAACCAATCTGGGGCCGATCCCAGACACCCAGACCATAGTAAATAATGAAAAGTTCGTTTGCGAAATTTACTATGCCAGGAATCGAACCCGGAGCGTCTGCGTTCCAGCGAACTCGGCCGGATAAGACAGCCTGCTCAACCACAGGGACCGTTGTTTGCGTAGAAATTGCGGCGACTCAGTGATTAAAAGTATTTTCTTCATATTCAAATGATTTGGATTTGAATTCTGATAGAAAAGCATGAATCGGTAATGTAGTTTTTTGGTCCAATATGCATATTTTTACAATTACAAGTGCTCTGATAATAAAGGCAGACATTATAACAAAATCTGGATACTGAGATTATTGTGGAACTGGCTAATTCGCCTTGGCTAAGTTAACTGGTATACCGTCTTAATTCGTACCTAGCAATGGGACGTTTATGGATTGATATTATCAACAGCTATATATAACAATTAATACAATTTCATCTATCTAATAGAGATGGTGCATTAATTTCTGTAGTCTCATATGACTAAAAGTAGAATATTAATTCGAGGTTATGGAAGGCTGTAGATAATTTAATTTACATACAAATTCTTGTCACGAAATTAACTTCTATCTAATAAACGTTGTTCATAAGATCTTAGTAATCTTAATAAAATTAACTCAGTGAAAAGTTGAGCATTTGTTTTGAATGTAGACAATTAATACGATTGTTCTTATATAATTGTGTTTTCAGTGTAATTTAAGGTCTTGAACATGATGGTTGTTTATTAAGACTTAGTTATATCGTGTTGTGTTCTTTAATGAATAGAGACTTTATTTTCTCACGTAACAATTTACAAATAATAAATAACTGTTGTATGAGACTGGTGTCTAATGTAGATTTATGCAGATCTGTATTAAATGTCACCGGTGGTCACTCTTCGGTGTATGTGCTCTTCAACAAGGGTTGATCTCGATTTACTTGCGATCCACAAATAACAGCCTCACTTGGTAACTATGGGAACATCTCGGCAGTTAAAAAATACCATTTCAAAATCGCTCCACAATTGACGGAGAAATCGCGTAACATGTTTACAGAAAAATTAAGCACCTGTAGAAAGTGCAATACTGGCACGCGTATACAAACAAGCATTTTTGGAAAAATGTAGGCTCTCGGCGTTTTTTAATAAGGGTTACTCTTGATTTCTCCGGGATCCACTCATCAGATCCTAACTTGGTGACCATATAATTGTCTCGGGAGTATATATATATTACGAATAAAAAAAAAATTGCACAATAGATCCACTGTTGACGAAGAGAAATTGGGTAAAATGGATATAAAAAAATTTAGCGCCTATAGAAAATGTAATAGCTACACGCGTATACAAGATTTTCTCCAAGAAATTAGGCGCACGGTGTTCTTTACTTAGTATGGTTACTCTCGTTTTACTTAGTATTCACTCACCAGATCCAGACTTGGTGACCATGGCACCACTTCGGGAGCTTGGACTTATAAATAAAGAAAAAAATTAAAATCGGCTTAGAATTGACGGAGGTATTGTGTTACGAAGAAGTCTGTCATTATTTTTAGTAGGTTTCTCTAATTCCTTGGAATCCACTCATCAAGTTCTGACATGGTGACAATGGAGCCAAGTCGGGAGTATAAAGTTTCGATTAAAAGAAATATTTTGAAAATCGGTTTACAGTTGACGGAGAAATCGAGTAACGAACATACAAAAAGAAACATACAAATGAATCGAGAACTTCCTTCTTTTTGAAGTCGGTTACATTATATAGTAGCTAATAATCTCTTTTTACTTTTCTTCTTAATTAATCGTAATAATATGTAATATTTACAATTGTGTCATGTTATATAGTAATATATTAAAAGCTTTAAAATTACTGGTATTACGAAAATAAATGTAATTCTCTATCTCATCTGATAGGACTATCTGGCGTACAAGATTTCTTAAAATCAAAATACAACCTTGTCACAGCTTTATAATTTTATTACATACGTATACAATCTTAATATATATAAATCTCGTGTCACAATGTTTGTCCTCAATGGACTCCTAAACTACTTGACCGATTTTAATCAAATTTGCACACCGTGTGCAGTTTGATCCGACTTGAAAGATAGGATAGCTAACATTTGGACCCGGTAGGTGGCGCTGGAATCGGGTTCTAAATTTTATTAGTTCAGGGCAGAACGTCTGCCGGGACAGCTAGTAATATTATAAAGCTGTGACGAATTTCTATGTTCAAACTATATGTATAGATACAAAATTGAAGAAAGAAACAAAATTATATTCCCTATACACTGACACTAAATGTTCAAGATGTAGTTGATTACGTCAACAAAAAGAGAAATTCGGTAGGCGTGCCGGGTGCTGCGGATCCCTGGATTTATATCTGGGTTCCATATAAATCACGTTAATGTCCCGGCTAATGTCTTAAGGTGTAAGTGAACGCTATCGACGTACACAATAGAAAACGTTGCCAAGAAAAAAATACGTTGCGTGTAGTGTAGACTGAGAAATATGAAATGCGATTTTAAAGCTCTTTAGTTTTATTGTCGCTACAGAAATGAATTGTAGAATTATAAAAATAGTATTTATTTCAGCATTTCACATAGATTAGTTTAAATAAATTTTGAATATGGATCTAGTAAACTATGTATGTATGTATAAAATATCCTACTTTTCGATTTAAAAAATACAAAAGTATTATGGTATTTACGCCATCCAAAGTAGTAAGAGTTTTATGATAATCATATTTAATGATTCTTAAGACTGAAATGTCCAAACAAAGCCACTTTTAAATTTATCTATAATAGTATCTATAGATTTTTATAGGATATGAATGAATGAAAACTTTTATTGTTCATTGTATACTTAAACCTGAACAATTAATATGGATACGTACATTTGAACGTTGGACGGCCTTATCGCTCATAGCGATCTCTTCCAGGCAACCCGGTGTCCAATATGTATATGTTAATTATCTTCTTACAGTCTGTTGGACTAAGGATACCTATATTATATTCGATGAGGAAAGCAAAGGACTGGAATTAGTAGCGCAAATTTGACGAGACATAAGTATATGTATTTATTGCCTTTTTCATTATAATATAAGTTCAAATATGACCATGTTTACACTGGTTTTATATTACCAAGCTTTGCTCGCGTAAACTTCTACGGCTAAGCTTTGCACTACGATTATTTCCAGTACTGGAACTTGCTGATGTAAAGCCAGCCTTTAACCCGATTTTTAAGGAAAATACAGTCTAATATTTCCCAAGTTAAAAGTGATAATATATTATTAGATAGATACAAGATATTATAAATAAACCCATACTAAAAATAAAATTAAGCCAATTAAAGACCATGTACAACATCGCTACCAGAGGGAAGCATGGCTGGCTGCAATGACGCGCTGGATGGCAGTTCTAATTAGCTGTGCGAAGTATAAACCAGCTTTCTGGTTATGGGTGGGCTTCTAAGCTCTAATCTAAATCTAAGCTTGTTTTTATAAAAATTACTAGTACCTAAACGTACGAGAAACATGGCAATTGCTCTAGAATTAGTTTTTGAAAAAAAATCTTGAGTGAAGGAAGTAATGATATTGAATAATAAATAATTAATCAAAATTAAATTTCCTTTTGAATTTATTCCCATTAAATATATTCCGTTCCGTGGTTGAGGAAACGTCAGGTGTGACAAACTGTGACAAATGATCAGTAATGACGTATTCAAATCAGGGCCATAAGATCCGACCTCGGCGCAATCGAATTACGAAAATTCCAATGTTTTATTAAATTAAACTTTGCTTGGCTGTAAGTGAATTTATTTCTACTTAGTTACAGGCCTGGCGAAAAGTCATCTTGCTAACGTTTCGGTAAGTCGAATAATTAAATTTGTCAGTGGCGGTTGACACGTCAACGGATTTTCTTGAAAATTCCACGAGGCCGTCAGCCAAAGTCACGTTTGCGCCACCCCGTGCGCCCTTAAGCCGCCATTGTGTAATCTCGATTGTCTAATTTGAATTATTTATTATTTGATTTTACACTTTGGGACGTTTTCACGAGGTTGAATGTTAAATATTACGTTTTCTATCAAGTTCGCGATTTGATCATTTTGTTCGAAGTGAATGTCAATTGACCTTAATGATTTATTGTCTCGTCAAAAACCTTAACTAATATTGACCTATTTTATTATGGTTCCCTAAACGTGCGGCTTCATCTGCGATACTGTTATAAATAGGTACAGGCCGTTTCATGCACATGTAGGTTTAATGCGTTATTTGAGATGCGACATATATATATATATATATATATATATATATATATATATATATATATATATATATATGTATATGTGTATATATATAAATATATATATATATATATATATATATATATATATATATATATATATATATATATGTGTGTGTGTGTGTGTGTGTGTGTGTGTGTGTGTGTGTGTGTGTGTGTGTGTGTGTTAAATTTGAATATATATATATTCAAATTCAAAAGTCAGTCAAATGAACCCATTAAATAATACACATTCGGCCAGTTTTAAATATTTGACACTAACCAAGGTGCGGCCGGCCCATAATAATACAGTAATATTACTTTATTTTGAACTTCTATAATAAAAATGGAATTATTTTAAAATTACAAAAAAAATAAAAAGAAAAGATTATTTCTTTAAAAAAAATCTTTACTAAAATCTATACAAAATATATACAAAATATATCACGTCGAATATGCATATATTAGTGGCAAATTACCGACCGCATAACCACAGGGATCGTTTATAAGGCATAAGTCTTTTGACTCTAATAATGAACGAAATATGTCCTCGGTGGGTATAAAAGTAAAGAAAAATGCCCATTGTACTAATTAACAACAATTAGGTATCTAAATTAGTTCCATAATGAGTTTTTAAAAAGATCAAAATAATAGTGTCACACCATATTTGAATTGTCTAAATCTACACACGTGTTGTATCCATGACCCGATACAAGCTCTTCAAAAGTCCGGAACGTTCTTACTGATCGTGATCTTAAATGACATAATAGGGAACTGCGTTTATTTTTACTAGCTAATTTTATCAGCAAAATATAAAAATATTTTCAATACTCTTGATAATAATCGAACTCAAATAACATTTTTAAAAGTCGTGTTATTTCAATTATTGCAGTTTAAAACGTTGCATTATATGCTAAGCATACAAACACTGGAAGGGACACGAGGTTACGTACAAACGTTGCGTTATGTAAATTACGCTTCTCACGTAAACTCGGTTCTGTGGGTTCCATAATTTCATTCATCTAATAACAGCACTAAATTTTTATATGCGCATACATTTCGATTGTGACGCATTATCGGATGTGGGAAGGACACACGGGACGTGCGAAGAGCGTTCTATGTTTTTGAAGCTTGGATTTAACCACAGTAATTTATTTAAGGAAAAGAACGGAAATAAAATGTATATATTCCAAGTCTTAGTTTTAGTTGACAAATAATTATTCTGCAGGCAATATGCACAATATATATTCCCAAACTAAGCAAACTACGTTTTGGTTATCGGTATTGCATGGGTTCAGCAGACAGGCAGATGGCCCGCCCACCTGATGGAAAGCGGTTATCATCGCCTATGGACATTTGTAACACCAAACAAAGGCTACCAATGTGCTGCCGCTCTCTAAAAGACGACTGGAACCTGACAACAAATGCCGGAACTTAAGGATGTGTGATATCATTTAAAGAGAATGAAACACCCAGTGTTGTTATGGCGGCATACTCTAAACTCTGGTCTAGAGTATGCCGCCATAACAACCTTAAGTTGTTCCTGTATGATAGCCATCTAGACGAGATAATGCCCTACATTTTATGCAAGAAATTGTGAATTTTCTCCGTTCCTGCACGGATAAAATATACAAGGAACGGACTTTGAGGCCGATTCTACATATCCACTCCAGAGAAAAAACCGAGAGCTCGTTTGCGAAATTTACCGTGCCAGAACTAGGCAGACCCAACACTTAATCCATTACATCTGTAATAAGCCCAGTCATGTTATGCAAATCAAAATGCTGTGTTGTGAAATATAGATAGTTCAAATACGTCTTATCCGCTCCGCTGAAATGAGAATGTTGTGATAGACGAAAATGCATAACACGAATAAACGTATAAGGGAGACTGTGAGAAAGATTCACTCGTGACTGAAAAATTAGAGGAAAAAGGTCTAGGTAGTGGCATATAATGAGGGAGCATGAAATAATGTGTCAAATAGAATGTTAAACTGACAGATTTTATGCGAAGTTGTATTGCTATTACCTTAATTAACCAACTCGTAAAAAAAATCTGGATCTTTCCTCATTTGTATGTCTCATACGCTTCAGCATTAAAGCAAGTGCTATATGACTGTTGGAATTTATTTTCATTTATTATAATTTAATTACACGTTGGTTTCGTTATGTGCGTTCCTACAATGATTTTATATAATACATTTTAATGTGTCGTTTACATTATTGTTTATTTGACTGTTATATAGTCTGTAATTCATTATAAATGTATTATTATCAAACTGCATTATGTTGTATATTATTGTTATGTGAGTGTATTGGTCCCGGGCTGAAGAACAGCGCTGGTCTTTGTTGGTTAGCATTAGGCTGAGACTGAGTCTAATTTAGGACTTACTATGTTTCTATTGTGTTTTTGTCCTGAATAAAATATTTTTCTTTTTCATTATTTATGACGACATTGTTTTGTTCTCCTAGTACTGCATAACCGTTTACTATCAATTCTATCAAGAGCTATATCTTTATAAGCCTTAACAGTAGTCTATTAAATTAGTCTATTAATCTGTATCTCACATTTTGTATCACCATTCTTCATTGGCCATTAAAATTTATTCAGGAGATCTATCGTGTGTGTCGCCCTAACAGCATAAACGCGCTGAATTATTCAACGATCCTTCGGGTATTCCGTTGCCTTGCTTCCACCTCAATTCGTTACAAAATTTAGTTTTCTAATATAAAAATAAAATCAGTTTCAAAGTTTCGTTCAGGGTCACTATTCTAATCGGCTATTTTTTAGTTTTATTTAATTTAATATGGTATACAACAGTCAATTGGTAGGTACATCGTAATAAGCTAGGCAGTAGCCGAAAAAAAGTATAAACAAAGTTGCGTATAGATATCATGTATTAGGAATCACTTACGAAATTTTTTAATGATAATGTATAATAATAATTGTTCATGGAGTAGTAAAATATTAAAATATAAGTATACTGATGGTGTCATTAAAATTGTTGAAGTGGTAGTAGCCAAAGTTACAAAACTATATCCTAGTTTGTAAAGTATCAAAATCGAAATTAAATAAGTAAATAAATCTGCAGACCAACACACACATTATATATATATATATATATATATATATATATATATATATATATATATATATATATATATATATATATATATATATATATATTTATACTCAAGCTAAGTAAATAAGATATGGATACAACTCTTGGACCGATCCCAGACACCCAGACCATAGTAAATAACGTAAAGTTCGTTTACAAATTTTAACATGACAGGAAGGGAACCCAGAACCTCTGTGTTCCAATGAGCTAGGCGGGCAAGCTCAGCTGCTCAGCCCACTCCACCACAGAGGCCGTCAAACTAATGATATACATTTAGTTATCGTGGGCCCCAATTCTGCAATTGAATCGTCAGAATGATGGATCATCAGCGTCATGATTGCTCTTGTATGAAAAAAACGCCATTATGACACCAGTGGTCGACCCTTGTGAAGATATTGTAATAGGAGAATCGGAACGCATTTCGATTGTTTCGTTGGAACTAATATCTCTCTTCAACCAAATAATCAAAAAGTATCACGTTAAGAATTTCGAATAAAACGTAGGTACCACATTTAAAAGTAATAGGCCAACCAACGCCATTACACCCAGCGGCCGTTGATTGTAACAGAAAACAAGGAGCTGCCATAAACTGCGGAAATCATAAGCCATTCGGTTCGAAGATTGCGTAACATTGTATAATAGCTGTAGAAATTCGACAAAATTTAAGTCGGTGGAGCATTAAAGGGGACTGTCGACGGCGTAGACGGTTAATTCACCCCCATAAGGGTCGGAGTGGCGCCGAAGATCCTACCGTACAAAATTCTAAGTACGGTGTCTTGCCGCCCTGGTTTTGTGCCGAGGTCCTTAGAGTATAGTTGTAATGGGTTACTGGATGCGGTAATAAAATAGGTTTTCTATGTATTATTTCAATTTTAAAATATCAGTGAGCTAACTTGCAGAAGATATTTAAAAAAGTAAAAATCATTTTCACTCTATATATATATATATTATATATGTATATATATATATATATATATATATATATATATATATATATAAAATATATATAATAAAGATTTATTTAAAAAATATGTTATATATATATATTATATATGTATATATATATATATATATATATATATATATAATATATATATATAATAAAGATTTATTTAAAAAATATGTTATATATATATATATATATATATATATATAACATATTTTTTAAATAAATCTTTATTCATAACCTAACATTACTTTATATTAAATATTTTTCATAAATTATCATTTTCTAGGGTACAGTATTTAAAGACCTGTTTATATACACATAGCATGATAGCATGATAAGGATATCGTAAATTCATAAACTCAATACACAATTCAAGAAAAAACAAAAATAAATAGATGAACCAAATAATAGAGATGTCGTAAAACAAAATATAAACACCTCCTCCCTTATTTATAATAGTTATATAAGGTTTATAGGCTCGTTAAAAAAGTGTTCTTCATAATTGCGTTCTGAATATAATTATGAATAACCTTTTTCTTAATAAGCGTGAAAACAGCCTATAAGCTTAATTAATAATGTGGTTAAAGTACACTACTACGTCTTATAAGATAATCATGTTAGCGAAAGCCACTTTAGCAAAAGAGACATTATTTCTACAAATATTTTCTTATAAGTTATGCAAATTTTCTTGTAAAGTAAAGGGACTTTTATAATATCCGTTGGAATATTTTCTCAACATTCATCTCGCTATCCATACATAAAAAAGTTGATGGCCGACATGACACATCCTGCGGAACGATTATCCTTGATGCCACTGTACAAAGTGCCGTATTCAGTACCCGTTCAATCTTCTTTGAAGCGTGTAGAAATACGGCCTTATAAACCATAATATATATACGCGTAAAAAACAGGTGAAATACAAAAAAGAAAAAGTATGTCTCACGTACACGGTGTTACGTTGCCAGAAAATTAGATTAGCTTTAGTTGCCAGTCAGCAAACTATATATCTTTACTGCCCATAAATTATATGCCGATGGCTAACATATCTAAATATACTAATGTTATAGAGGAACATATAACGAACTAAATTAAAGATATCTTTAAAATAGTATCCACGTTCACAACTAATTTAATTATTGTAATGTCGTTCCGTATTATTTATTTTTAATTTTTGAAACGCTCGTATTTCTAACATTAATACGTTTATTTATGGTCATTAGTTTTAACAGACCAGCATTTTATTATGTTGAGACTAATGCCTCCTTTAGGACAAGATTTTCGATAGATCGATTTAATTTTCGAACACATGAACAAATGTCTTCTCCTTAATAAAGACAATAGGAAACGTGTTATTGGACACATTTTTACTTTATGTAGTTATTTTAGGTCAGATTTAAATTACTCATTAGTCTTATTTCCTATATTAAATTGTAATTTTAATGTTGTATCACTAAGATACATCATTTATGGAAAAAAATATTTTAAATTTGTTTATCTAAGGTATCTAATATAATATGTCCTGAATAAAATGATTTTATTTCTTTCTTCTAAATATAACATAATTTCCAAAAGATCTGATATTCCTTATATTTCAGCAACCTGCTTTTAGTAATATTCTAAGAAAAATTTCAAACCAGTTTGAGAACGGATAAGTGTCTAATCTAATTTCGATTTGTAACCGTTCTCAAGTTAATCTAATGTTCTTTCTAGAATATTGGCGTTTTAGTCTACTTGTACTTAATGGAAAATTTTGAAAAGTTTTAAATGAGGAAAACTAAATAATGTATCCATGCAGGAATGGAGAAAAAATACAAATTTCTGCGGCCAGGCGGCCAGTCGTAAGAGGCGACAAAAACAACCCAGTCAGATGGTAGAGTATTTGCCCGACTGGATGGCTACCACCCCTAGTCTAAACTATGCCGCTATAACAACTTTGAATTATGTTCCGGCATTAGTGGCCAAGTTCCAGTCTCCCTTTAGAGAGTAGCAGCACATGGGTAGTTACAAATGCCCATAGACGACGGTAACCGCTTTCTATTAGGTGGGCCGTCTGCCCGTCTGCTGAACTCATGCGATAAATAAATAAATAGTGTATAAATGATTATTGCAAACTACCGATTGTTCAGTGTGATTATTTTAAATTACGATAATGTTCATATGAATTTATTTACCGTATATCCTACACGTATAAATAATATTTATTACTCTGCCAGTACGAGCGAAGAGAGCTACGAAAAACTTTCATTTGTTTAATAAAAAGTCATTATTTGAAGGTATTTAAGCCAGCAATAAAACAATTATGGACACTTAAAAATATTTACGTTATCAGTTTTAAATTATATCGTACATCTGAACTACACTGATATAACTTTTGCAATCTTCCTTTACTCTGAACAGGTTTCCCTAATATACTTTATTGGCATTTCTAATGACTTTAGCGACGCGCAACTCCATCCCACTATCATAGCCAAATGCGTCGCAGTACGATTGAAGAATAACTCCAGGCCTGTCACTTTTATAGCTGACGTTATTCATGGTAAGGGTATTTGGCGACATATCCATCAAAGCGTCGACAGGCCATTTGTTGCGTGTGTTTTCACGCTTGATAAATCGCGGAGTTGTCCACATTTACTGGGATTTATGTGCATGTACAACTGTTGTATAACACCATAAAGTTAATTAGTTAATTTCAATGACATCAAAGATTTGTTATTATCAGAGAACAAATACGATAAATACAACTCCATTATTCACTTATTCACTATTTCATTTAAGTACTTTTTTAAGGACCATGAGGAGGTTTAGAACCTAGTTTTAAGTTTTGGTGAACAATCAAAGTGTTTTCATTCATTCAACTGCATTTTCAAAACCTAGTATCTCATTTTTTTTTTGGAAATGACTATTTTTTTCCACTCTTTGGCGTCTTTCCATTTATCGTACTTGTCAAACTTTTAACACATTTAAAAGTATTAGTAATCGCAGTTATTAAAAATCCAAAACGTTGCAACGTTACGATTTACAAACTTGCATAAAAAACTTTCTTAAAACCTGAGAACGAACGGCCTACAACCTGACAAGTGTTGGAATTGCACTTGAAATAACTCTATAGTATTTCACGACTTAACGTATAGAATTTAATAAATTTTGGAGACGTTAATTTTAGACAAAACTGCTAAGCTTTGTATCAAATATTTAAATAGAAAACTACTGTACATGCTTGAAGGTAATACCTACATGAAATAGGTAAATTTTAATGTTAAGATAAAGAAATAAAATTGCATTGTTATACAGCAAAATAAATTTAGCAATCATAAGATCTTTATCAGTACAGCAATAAATTATTATAGCCATTTGGCCCAAACGAGCCAACCTTCAGATGTGATTGATCCAGCACATGAATACAACAACGCAGTTAAGTCATTGACGCCTTAAATATTCAAAGGAAAAACATTGGGGCCACCATGAAATTCATATACGCTTGTTTGGAAGTATGATTGTTCAAAAATTTTCCATATAAACGGTATAATGCTCGTAACTTTAGCGGTACCTATACGACAATCTGCATTCGTATACGTAAATAGACAAAAACAACAGTACAATTGTGTTTAGGTGGTTGCAGAATAAAACAAGAGAACATGCTAGAAACTATATGCTAACTAACTAACTACATGCTCTCTTGATCTGTGTTCTTTTTTGGTTAAGATACATGAGACTCACTTCAAGGCCATGGATTCAATTCATGGCAAAAGGCATACATCCTTTCGGCAGTTTGAAGACTGTACGTTGACTGTACGAGAAGACGAGGAGTGTACCAAAGTGCCCCACATTATAGTTTGGACAAGACTGGCGGGTATACTGTCCATGGCTCGAGCGCAGCGTTGTTATAATGTTTAAAATAATACAAATTTCATTTACATTAAATTTGATGCATTATACCTACCATACGTGATTTATTATGATTTGAAATAGGCAAAAAGATAGACGGCCCACCTGGAAAGGAAAGTAGTTGTGGTCACCAAAAAAACAATTTGCAACACCAGGTGCAAATATTTTTTTAATTTATTACTTGTACCTGAATTAAGAAAATATTGTTACAACCTAGGCGCCGACAAAGACAAATTCCACGTACCGATTTGTAGAAGCTCATTTATTACCCGTCGGCATTTGAAGTAATAACTAATAACATTGAAACTATTGTAATTCTTTTATGATCGTCTTCTTATGTTTACTTATTTATTGGCATACGTTTCTAGAGATCAGACTATTTTTGTATTGTAATCATTAGCCAGGTGATACGGATTTTAAAGTACAAGCTGATTCTAGGAAATTCGGTCATTTTGCCGGGCGGACACATTGCATTTGTGCAGTATAAAACGATGGCCTGATTGAGGGAGGGGGGCAGTCGAGCGAGAACCACGATCAAAGCGAGATGTGTGTACTACAATCGGGAATCTAATAGTGACGGACTTTGCGTGTTCTATTGAATTACAACCTTCTGCATTACGTTTGGACTTGTTGTGTTCGGTTATATTTGTACCTGTGTTATACGTGTTTGTATAGTTCTAATAAACTCTATAGTAATTCTAACGGCATTTTAATTCGAGTCTCGCTAAACTCGTAAAAATATGGATAAAAATTGTATGTTATTATAAAATCAGAGAAATGGATACAACCATCGTTTTCCTGTTTATCAAAAAGTAACTTAATAAAAACTAAACTAAATAAAGTAACTTATCGTTTTGTACAAGATGTAAATGTATTTTTCATAAGTAAAAATTGTGTTAATCGAAAAGAAACGAGTCAATATTTCAAAATATTTGATATATTTTCTATGGTGGTGTTTGTTGTTCTCTAGATATCGAATCATAGTGACATCATGATGATTTAAAATCAGAATCCTATCACTCGAATGAACGATTGCTAAGTTTTCCACATGTTGGCACCCTGACATTTCGTGAAGAATCGTTCTTGTTAAATTGTTCGTGAAAATCGTAAAATTCCTCATTTTACTGTGAATGACATATTACACTTTTTATTTTTCATAGGGTTGTTCGTAACATTTTGGAGGAATTATTATTCTTTGTTTAACCCCTGGTCTAATCCGCAAGATACCTTTTTTATGTTAGCTTGTATGTAAACGCACAAAGGCTAGTTACCCTCGCTCGCTTCTGCTACTCTAAGAGAGTTGCTTTCCTCATTGACACTAATTATGTGTTTATACTCTTTTAAAAAGAACCACATGTTGTAGTACTCTGGAAAAACTACGGATTAGATAAATATGGGTCCTGATACACTAACGTTAGTTTGAAATTCCGACAAAATTCTTAATTAAGACGTCCTAAAATGTTTAAACTTATAACCTGTCCTAATGAATCAGTTTTTATTGTAACAACCAAAATTATTTTAAAAATTAAACTAAACTATAAAATAAAAACCTAAAATTAAATACTAAAACTAAATAAAAAAAAGGAGAGCAAAATTATAGATAAAATATTGGTCCCAAGCCACTGTCACTTTCCGGGAACGTTCCCAAAAGGCTGGCGGCGTTACCACGCTGAATAGCAATGCTTACCCTTTGAGCAAAAGGGTCTTTACCTGTCCTGATTTATAATATTTAGCCAACTATTATATTACTAGAAAAAGGAATATTGGTTTATTTTACTTAGATCACAATAATATAATATTTTAAAATATTATTTAAATAAACAAGTGTACGTATAATTAAAATATTCGAGTAAAGTGAGGCTTTATAATACTTTAAATTAATTGACTTTAATAGTGTCTTAAAATAACTTTTAGAGGATAAAAGTATAATCTGCGTTGTAACTGTTTCATATATTCGTTTAAGTAAATAGTATATCACAATTAAATAGTAAAAAAAGAGTTTCAAGCGTTTATAGGTGACTATTACTTTGTTAAATTACCCCTATTAATTAAAAAATGTTATTAACCTCAAAGCACTTCGTCAATGTATCATTTTCTATCTATAACAAAATACATAAAACTTCTAAAGTTTCGTGGAGATTAAATCTACTGAGTTGGCACAGTTACTGTACGGATAGAGTCAAGTAAAAGTAAGTATAACGCCATAAGCCATAAGTGGCAGTTCTCACAGAAAATTATTTATGGACTATTTTATAGCTAAACTTCATACATAGCCTGCGGTCGCTTTTATTCATGTGAAGGGAAAAAGTTCTGAGATTTTATTGCCGGTGTGAGATAGGACACATTATTGCGACGTGGTAGCTGAAATTAATAAAAAATGTGGTCTGAAGCTCTGCCCTCCTTATAGCAAATGCAGTACTTGCAAATGGCGGTTTCGAGAAAAACGCACTAAACATATGTTTAGATATCTAAATAACTTATCCATGTTATGTCATTTTTTAGTGTATCTAAAAAATAATAAAAGCTTTATGTATAAATAAGCGCCTTGGGATACCATTTCTGCAAAAATTAAAAACCTATTTTTTTATGTCGATTACTGCAAGTGAAATTAGTACGGTAGAGATACTATAGGGTAAAGCATAACTCAAACATTTGAACAAGATTCCATCTGTTAATAATTAACGTCTCAATTGGTTGTTTTGTATACCTATTATCAATAGTATTTAAACCCACATACTGGTGCAAGGTAATTAAAGTAATTAAGTGTAATATTGGATAGATTCTGTTCATATAAAAAGGATTATTTAAACACAAAAATTTAAGCTACTTGTATCTGGGGATTGTCACTTTTCCGTGAAACTGTGATAACGCGTTAAGTATTATATGACTAGGTAGTTAATTTAATTTTAACTAACCATCAAAAACATGCACCGTTAATGTGGGTCTACGTCTGGGATAATGTTAAAGATTTAGGTCGTTTCCCGCAGGTATGACGATGGAAGACGATTTGAGATGCGACATTATTAATTACGTTAAATATTGACAGATAACGTTTGTATATACTCTAAGGTATTAACAGCTTGATTTTTTAACGCTTTAAATAAGAGAAGGTTCGGCCACAGCCTAAATCTTTAACACTAACGCAGATGAAGCCCCAGCATAAGAACTTTTTTCAATTTTAAAATATTTGATATAAGCTTGGTGGTTTTGTAAAGTTCCAATAGAGATATTAATTTGTGTATATGTATATACGAATATCAGACTAAAAAGATTTACATTGTCCACAGAACTCCATCCGGCACAACTTGTCATTACACAACCGGTTTATGCGGGTCCAGAACGAAGGTACGGGCAAGTCGTCGTGGTGGATGATCAACCCAGATGCCAAACCCGGCAAATCAGTCAGAAGACGTGCGGCGTCGATGGAGACTTCGAAGTTTGAGAAAAGAAGAGGGAGAGTGAAGAAGAAGGTACATTTGATTTTTTTTAAATTAACTCTTTACATGTGTAATATAATAACATAATTTATAACTACAGTTCAGTTAACTAATGCCCTAGAGAAAAAAGAATCGGATGAAGTCTTGAAATTTAGGAATATAAACGATTTTTATTTTTGTCAGTGTAATTAACATAAGAAACAGAAGATGTGTTGCCCAATTTATTGTAAATTCATACAAAGTATGTACATACACGAGTATGACTCCATAGCATTTTAGCATATAGAATAGTGAAGACGGTAGGCAACATGAAAATTTTACAGTTTAATATATAAAAAGTCGTGGTAGTGTAATGGCTAGCGCACGCGTCCCAAACTCAAAGAGCATGGTTTCGATCCTGGCCGGAACGCATGCACCACTTAGGCAGTTTTCTGACCTAATGTGCATATTGTTACAATTACCACATGCTAATACCGGTGAAGGAAAACATCGTGATGCAA
The DNA here is from genome assembly GCA_019925095.2 of Dendrolimus kikuchii. Taxonomy (NCBI): domain Eukaryota; kingdom Metazoa; phylum Arthropoda; class Insecta; order Lepidoptera; family Lasiocampidae; genus Dendrolimus; species Dendrolimus kikuchii. The sequence continues at coordinate 8,556,504 of CM034395.1, read as the reverse complement.
CCTGCACATCGAGATAACAGATGTGTCAAACCTGCCAAGCCGCCTTGGACAAGCGTGGCGGGTATATTGTCCGTTCCCCCTATAGTGGGAGGCCTGAGCCCAGCAGTGGGACATTTATGGGCTGTTATTACTATTACTATATAAAGTGTATATTATAAGCTATTTTTTTTTTAATTTTCCACTCCATAGTGCAGTAGTTGTAGGGCAGTTTTCACTACTTTGTAAGCGAATATAAGTACCACGTATAAAAATAAGTCACTTAGAAACGTCGTCGTCATTATATGAAGTCCTGTCCAACGATATCCCCTCGTATGCCTATTTATATTTAAACTTTTTATCGTCCCTCATTTACAAGAACAGTGGCCATCACCACTTGTTTTTTTTTGCGACTTCATCACACCATTGTGTAGCAGCAGAGTATATAACTTTCTACTAAATTTTATCCATATAAACAGAAGACGGACGTACGGACATATCAATTTTATAAGAGCGTTTTCATATTGTTACGAGTTCCGAAACTCGAATTAAAATGCCGTTAGAATTACTATAGAGTTTATTAGAACTATACAAACACGAATAACACGGGTACAAATATAACCGAACACAACAAGTCCAAACGTAATGCAGAAGGTCGTAATTCAATAAAACACGCAAAGTCCGTCACTATTAGATTCCCGATTGTAGTACACACGTCTCGCTTTGATCGTGGTTCTCGCTCGACTGCCCTCCTCCCTCAATCAGGCCAACGTTTTATACTGCACAAATGCAATGTGCCCGCCCGCCAACGTGTGCCGATTTTCCTAGAATCAGCTTGTACTTTAAAATCCATAACACCTAGCTAATTATTACAATACAACAATAGTCTGTTCTCTAGAAACGTATGCCAATAAATAAGTAAACAAAAGAAGACGATCATAAAATAATTACAATAGTTTCAATGTTATTAGTTATTAGTTCATGCCGAAGGGTAATAAATGTGCTTCTACAAATCGGTACGTGGAATTTGTCTTTGTCGGCGCCTAGGTTGTAACAATATTACACATTTTGCGTATGCGTGCGTTTTAGTAATCCATTTGCAAGTCCTGAACTTTAGGTACTTATTTTGTTTTTGAAACTGTGACATTTATTTAATTTTAGGCTTTATACATATATTTATTTACTTTGTCTAAATGACCACTGTTGTTTTGTACAGGCAGAAGCGTTAAGAAATGGAGCAACAGCAGACGCCACACCAAGTCCCAGTAGTTCAATATCGGAAAGTCTCGACATGTTTCCAGACTCGCCAATGCATAGGTAAAATGTAGTTTTATTCTAAGAAATTCAAAAGCTTTCCCTAGTATTTTAGCTTTTAGGAAGCGTAGTGTAACCACTAAGATACGCACAGGTAGATACAATCACGACAGTTGTGGCATCAAGCCAATAATGGTTACCGGCATGGACGCCGTACTTTACGATACTAATTTGACTTTTAAGGCATAATAATTTACCTATACGGGTAATGCAATAGCGCGCTTGCCAAAACCACAAATATCCCACGACTTATATATTGCTAAATAAGTTCGCCTCCTTGGGAATATTGAAATTTTATGACTATTAGAAACAAAGTGAGGCACACACGATACGTTCGCTCCATAATAAAACCATCGGCATAAAGCTGCGTTGACCACACTAATAAAATTGAGTTATTGCAACTCTGCTACTTTATGATAAAAGGTTTTAAATCATTCAGTACCATTAGATGATGAATTATGTGAATGCTGAGTTTCATCATTTCACCAATATTTAACAGTTTTATTGCCGTTTTATTTCATTTGGATATTTGGATTAAAGGCATCATCGAAATATATTTTCGATGGTTCGCTGAGTGCTTGCAGGACGGACTTACTAGGCTCATATCTTATCGGACATTTTTGTCATTGATTGTAGAAATAAAGATATTTTTACGCTGACCATTGAACCTCCTTTATGGTGATCGCTTCATTTAGCATATAAATTTATATGTTAGTGGTCTTTATAGGCAGTAGATTTGCATGTTCCTTACACTTCATGTTTGAGGTCGTCTAGTTGATGATATTTCTCCTTACAATGGCCAAATATGCAAATCACTATTATTAGTGCGATATTTGCATTAGCTATTCAATATCATTTTATTGTATTTAGTTAAGATTTAACTTCTTTACATACTTGGCCAAAGGTTGATGAATCAAAGTAGAAATTAGCTTTAAGATTTCTTTATGCATAATTATCATTATTTGCCTCTCGATTGTTGATTGAAACTATCAAACGCTGATTGTCTATCAGATTTTCATTTGTACAATCGAGATGACTTAATTTTATTTGACGCTTGTTCGCTTGCGCGTAGCAGCAGTTTCCAGTTGTCGCCGGACTTCAGACAGAGAGCGTCATCAAATGCGTCATTATTCACATATATATTTTTATTCCAAATTTTTTACATTTTTCTTATAAAATATACAAATTAATTTATAAAAAAAATATAAAAAACTGATCTTCGCCGGCAGTGGGGCCTAGGGTCCAGGCTACCGGTGGTTAAGGCCCCAGACACAGGAATCTCCTCACAATACGGGCCGTGTCCAACAGAGCTGCCTTCTGCATCCGACCCTTCAACCAGATACCAAGCGAGAGCCTTTCAAGGTGGCGGTCAAGGCTCTTCGCTATTAGTCCCTTCACTGACACCACTATCGGTACTATGATTGTAGAGTCCAGGTTCCACATAGCGGTAACCTCGTGAACAAGATCAATATACTTTATTTGTTTATCTTTATCTTTATATTATTATTATTATCGTGTATATAACTCTTCTTAATATATAACGTGAAAGTGAGTACTTTTATAAAAGTTGGTACTTTTATTTTCAATAAACATACGAGTACTTTGTATGCCGGAAAAATCAAAAAAGAGTGTAGAATAGTTATCCAAAGTTTACATGACCCTCGTCGTGTGATAAGCTCTTGTGTTATATTCTACTGACATAACTCCTAAAATTAGTAAGCTGAAGTAACATTGGGCCGGTAACATTTGTCGCAGAACCGATAGCAAATGACGCAAACAATTCCTACAGTGGAGACCGCGTCTCTGCAAACATAACTTAGGGTTACCCCCCGCCAGGTGGTTCGATCATTTGCGTTGCTCTTAGGGGCTAGATGAGTGCCGCGATAACTACCACAAACTTGAGGAGACCTACGTCTAGCAATGGACAACAGCTGGCTGATGACGATTATAACTTAAAGAGCAGTTTGGCCATTGACATTTTGTTCCTGAACGGTCTGATCCTTAACTTCAATAATCTATATAGGTATGTTCCAACGACGTCATCATCATCGTCCGGGAGTAATTATCGGTTCGGACCGTACGGCGCGTGTCCGCGACACCCACACGGCGGGTGCGCGTGCGCATCGTTGTACTCGCACCCGGCACACCCCGCACACCCGACGCATCCCCATCAACATGCACTCGACCACTTCGTGAGACCACCGCCTCCAGCTGATCCGGCTGATATTATGCAAACTGGTAATTAATTACATTCGTTTAGTATTATTTATTTTGTCGAATATTATATTATATACTCGTATAATTATATAAATTTAATTATGTTTTATTTACATTACTGTTTTACAATTAATATTAAAGTTATTTTTTACTTACGAAATAGATAAAACGTCAGCGTAAAAGCGAGAAATCAAAATAAAAAAATAAACACGCACTTACGTAACCACATTAATAATTAATGATTAGTTAATTATATGTATAAATGCGAAAGTAGGTAACACTCTTGTTACCTGTTAATGACTAACCAAATTTGATAAAATGAGGCAAGGAGTTAGACTGTATCCAGAGTGAGGGTTGTCTCAAACAGCAGTATTAAGAGTGATGAAACAGCGAGTGAATTTATATGGGCCACCTCAAGTTTAGGCTTTAGATGAAAAATAAAGAAATCGTGTTTTAGCGTTACAATTGCCCATTTAGAAATTGAAACTGAAATACAGGTAAAGATAACAGCTAATATGGTACATTTTTTTCAATTTCAGAAAATAACCAAACACAAATGGTGACGACATCAGACGTGATGTTGATGAACGGTGGCATGATGGTGCAAACGGGTACGATGGGACCAACCACAGTCATGGGCCAGATCATGGGTGCTTTGAACACGGGCCTCGCGGAGGACTTGAATATAGAGAGCTTAGAACACGGCTTTGACTGCAATGTTGATGAGGTTAGTCGAAAATCTGCAAATTTAATAGAATTTTAACATTTATGTAAACAATCACTCCTCTCTAGCATTGATTTTGAGAATTGGCTTTAATCTAGGTCCTACTAATTCCTGACTTTTCCTGTATATCCACCACTCAAGCAGTTTTTACAACGTATTGTTTGTTAGACATATCGCACCCTTAAAATTATATAGACTTAAATCAAAATTTTTAGTCATTGGATTTAAATGTCTATTACATAAAAAAATAAGGTACAAAATTGAATAACTTGATATTTTGAATTAGGTATCTATAATTCTAAGGGTGCGATATGGTTATAATCAACATGTAATGGTAAACATTACGATACGAGGAAGCGTGCACGCCAAAAATAAATTTAATTTAATGTTGAAGAGGCTTTATAAGTACTTTTTATTTTTGTTAATAGTTCGTGAAATATGCGCTTCTAAAGTCTTACAGTATCATCCCTCTTACTTCTGTGTAATTAATAAAACCGCATAGCAAAAGAATTATCTGGTTTTCAAATCTCTGACAAAATCTCAACGATCCCTTAAGGAACAAATATTAGAAAGAAGAAAGGAATATTTTAATCAAGTTAAAAACTAATAAAATAACGTAGTATAAAAACAATAGAAAGAAAATAAGTCCTCAAAATTGGATCCAGTCTTAGCACACGCCACCGAATTAAAACCGGCGCCATTCTTCCGCCTGGGACCAGCAAGTGACGTCACGAAGGAAGTTAGTTGCAACACACATGATAATAATGCACTTAATTAATATTATAAATAAAAATAAATTAACTGTTGCTATTTCTAAGTACCAAGAGACGAAAATTTTTTGTCTTGGTTAATTTAAGGATACCCTGGAGCTACATTTTTAAAAGGAAACTGCGTGAAAGCTGTAGTAGTCAATATTTCCACAGGTCATCAAACACGAGCTCAGCATGGACGGGTCGTTAGACTTCAACTTCCCACAGCAGCACTCGAACATGGCAGCTGAAGCTGAAAGCCAGTTCACGCTCCCAGCACCACCTGTCCCAACCACGCTGTCGGGTGGGGGCGCCCCCCGTACTCCGTATTCCGTCGCCCCCTCCTGGGTCCACTGAAGAACGTTCTAGAGTGTTCTATAACCATCCAGAACATTGGACTAGTTACCCACTTACCAGAGGTTGTTCACGTTGACATTTCCTAATGTAAATAGAAGTATGCGGTCGTATTTTTTTTTTGTTTGTTTTTTATTGGCATTGTAGTCGAGATTTTTGTTCTTTATCATGTTAACTAATGTTAGAGTTTTATTTAGTGTTAAATTTAAGTGGACGGTTACCGTTGTTGCAGTGTCAATTGTGTTAGGATACGCTTTAGTGATAAGCTAGGTGGAAGCTTGTGATATAGGTAGAGTATTTGTTATGTGGATAGTGGACCTGGGAGTGTGGGTTGGATATTCTGTGCTACGCAACGGCAGATAGAAGAGGTAAAGTATTATTTCTTAAATATTTTTTTTAAGTGACTATGTACCGAATTTATGTAACCCAGGCCTCAATCAAATTATGTGTTTGACAATTCTAAACAATGGATTTTACGTAGCGATCTGTAAACTTATATTCTACTAAAATGTAATCATTTGCCATATAGATAATACAACATTAGTATCTGGACTTAGTGTAGTAATTGAAGACAGGAGTGGATGAAGATGTTATTTGATTTTTTTACATGTAATGAAAGTGTATTAATGTGGATAAAAACCATATTAGATCTTAAAATAATGCAGTTGGAGCTTAATTATAAAAATCACAAGTGTTGAAAGAATTGTGCACTATGCTGCACTGATATGCAATAAAAAAATGGCTATCTTGTATACAGTTCACTGTTAAATTACGTAGCGAAAATCATCTACAAAAATCATTTAACAAGTTAAAAAAACTTTGTACCCACACCAAGTTTAAAAGCAAGTTTTCAAATTTCACCGCCCATTAACTCTGAACTCCGGAGCGGTGTCGACTATTAAAAAATTAACAAGACGCTTTTTAATCGACGTCTGTTAAGGACGTCCTTTTTGTAACCCTAAAAAACAAGTCATTACCGAAGCGGGTTAAATCTAGCATATTCTTTGGATTTTTTTTAAATTTTTCGTGTAATAGCCATTATTCGAGCGCGATCAGTTGTTCTCGGTGGCGGCGATATGATTAATCACTGGTTGGCCCTCATTAGCGCACAAATGGGATCGTTGGGTGGTGAAATTGAATCAGGAATGCTGGTAAACTGCGCTCAATCAGTCCCTAATTATAATTATTATTCACATGAATGATTTTATTTTTTTATCTATACATAAAGAAAATCTTTATTCGAAGAAATAGCGACGTATAAGTAATTGTATTGAATACGTTAAAAGAAGAAGAGCAATTTTTGAGTTATTTTTTTATTTTTTATACATACGCACAAGAACACTAACGAAATTACTTCACTTTAATATCTATATATCAATAAATATTATTCAAATATCTGTGATTACAGAATAAATGTTAAATTTTAAATGTCATTTAGACAATTTGCAATTATAAAGCATTTGATAATAAAAAAAAAAGATTTATTATAAAACTTCAGTAACTGAACTTAAAAAAGGTTAGTAGAACTTTTTAATACAATATTGAGTTGATTTATAACCCAAATATAGAGACATATTCATTTTATTAATTCTCAAAATGGACGTATAATTGATCTTAAAAATTATAAGTGCGTGAAAAGACATTAAAATAATAAAAAAGGACATAAGTAATAAAAATAAAAATCATACCGAGACGTTAATGAATATGCTTTATTGTGTTTTAAAGATACAGTTAACAGAAATAAAATTTAACAATACAATAGGCGGTCTTATCGCCATTAGTGATTTCTTCCAGACAACCTTTGGATGGACAAAAAATTTGATAAGAACAGACGTATGTTGCATTATTCTCTGTAACGAAGAAGTATCTTATAAATATATACATACATTGATATACTATGTACTGAAAAGTGGCATATAAAATACCGCGCTTAGTAACGTTAAAATCTATTTCTAATTATATATTCATCCTTGTAAATTCGAATATATGAAAGTATCTAAGCCGGTGGCTATATCTCTCATCCAAATCCCCTAGAAGGTTGAGGAATTTCTTAACCACTACCACCAAAAAATTAAGCTAGCAGAGTCCTTATTACTTCCTATCCTTGATTATGCTGACGCCAGCTATCTAATAAACTTGAGCGCTTCCAAAATTTTTGCATAAGGTTCATATTTGGCCTACGCAAGTAAGACCATGTCTCTGAATTCCGAAAAAAACCCAAGTGGTTGCCAATCCGATTTCGCCGGAATACTCACATCTTTGTTGTTCTCTATAGTATTTTATTTGTCCCAAGTACTCCTGATTACCTTAAATACACATACATACATACATACATACATACATACATAGCTTCACGCCAGTTCCCTTGCGGGGTAGGCACGAACAACAGAGCGTACCTTACAACGTACCTTAAATAACGTTTTGAATTTGTTTCGTGCTCTCATAATTTACGCCCTTTTACTAACTAAATTTAAATTGAACACTCCTGCGCATAACTCCACTTTTTACAACAATTCGTTTACTGTTAATGCTACACAGCTTTGGAACGCGCTTCCTGTTGCTATCAGACAAGCAAAATCGCTCTCAAACGGCGCAAATATGGAACCTTAGGAAGGTGTTACATATTTGTGCCGTTTGGAGTTGAAACATTAGGTCCGTGGGGCCATCGGCAAAGAGTTTCTTCAAAGAAATTTGCAAACTCTTCGACGCCACCCGTGATCAGAAGGCTGGCTCATATTTCATCCAACAAATAAGCTATACAGCGCTGCAATGCAGCCAGCCTTCTGGGCACGCTCCCATCTGGCAGCGATTTGTTACACAGTCTATAATCGCTTGTACTATTTATTTATAACTTAGTTTATTTTTAGATTTTAATTTTATTGTTTAAGCTAATTAATTGTATATTTTAATATTAAAAAGCATTTCATTTTAAACATTAGTTTAAATAAATAAGTAAACGTATAAATTGTGCGTTGCGGGTTTTTGCCACGTTAATCTTGGAATACATAATATGTTTTTGATTCAGTTGAATGTGATGTTGATTTACGCGTATCATAATATGTTCGTAAATACATCCGCCACGCTAGTCTATGATGACACATTTTCTTACCGAACTACTTTTATACTGCATACTTTCATGACTGTCGATTTATATTGTAAATAACGTGAAGAAATATTAATGAAACAAACTAGCATTTTCACTTAGTTTTTACTTTGTTCTCATTTTAGAAGAAAGACTGTTGTTTTATATAAGTATACATTAATTTGCAATTCGAAGAACTTAATTCCTTTCAAAATAAATATTAGCAACCCACCGCTTTCTTATTGCGCCGAGTTAAACATATTTTTCAAGATTTCTTTATTAAGACGACAAAAGTACAATAAAGGTAATTACCATTGTTAACTAAATGCTAACACAAAGCCGGGAAACCCTGCATGTGTTTTAAAACCGAGCAACAACTTTAAAGGTTCATTTGTGCCAAAACACGAGGTCATTCCAGTCTCATGTTTTCACGAAACAATAGACTTAACATCGTCAGAGTGTTTGGCTTCCGAAACGCCAAGTTGCCGAACCGACAAAGTTTCCGTCAGATTATCGATGATATTTCAGATTTATTACTATATAATACTGTTAAATACCGGATAATATTTCTTCGCTTTGTTTTATTTATTTCTGGGCGTTTAGTGAACAAGTATTTCTATTTGGCAGAGTCTTTGTGGCCTGGTTTACTAGCATCCAAAGACGGGTTCCCATAAACGAAATTTCTAATATTTGATCTGGTCTGGCTGTTTTGTGATAGGCTGCAGCGTTGTCCATTGTAGACGACAAACTATTCAAAACTTTAAAGTAATTTGTTTACCATGAAAATATAAATTGAGTATATACACTATTGATTTAAAAAAATATATTTGAAAAACCTCATATCACAATATTAGATCGGCAGCTATGCTTTCGTCCAAATCCCTTGGAAGGTTGAGGAATTTCTTGCCCATTACCACCAAAATTAAGCTAGCAGAGTCCCTATTACTCCTTATCCTTGATTATGTTGACGCCAGCTATTTAGATTTAAGCCAAGAACAACTTAATAAATTTGAGTGACTCCAAAAATTCTGTATAAGGTTCATATTTGGCCTACGGAATTATGATCACGTCTCTGAATTCCGTAAAAAAGTCGAGTGGTTACCAATTCGATTTCGCCGGAATACTCAGACTCTTTGTCTTCTGTACCTTATTTGTCTCGAATACTCCTCATTACCTTAAAGAACGCTTTGACTTTATTTCGTGCTCCCATAGTTTACGCCTTTCCACTGAACTGAAACTAAACACTCCTGCGCATAGTTCAACTTTCTACAACAATTCTTTTACTGTCAAGGCTATACGGCTTTGGAACACGCTGCCAGTTGCTATCAGACAAGAAAAATCGCTACCGATATTTAAAACAATGATCAGAAAATTTTAAATGTCGTTGGAATATGATGATATTTAACTGTATATACATATATATTTATATATAAACATTTATATATTTTTGTGGGTATGTATTTGTATGTTATGTATATTAAGTATACATCTATATAATATATAAAACATCTGCTTATTGCAGTTATACATTTATTACGAAAATGTAATTAATTGAAATATGTACACCACCATCGCCATTATAATTTCAATTCATTCCTGAGGTTGTCTGGAAGAGATGATTTTTAGCAATAAAACTGCCCTTTGTGCATAATTAGACACAGTTTTAGGCGATTGATTGATATTTTTTAATAGGAAACCGATTTATGTCGTGCGCAAATTAAGGCAGATAAACTGTTGGACCTTTAATAATATAATATAGTAGTTGCAAGTCAAATCAACGCGCATACTTTTTATCATATTACAAAACGCCGAAGCCATCTAGATTTTGTAACAGCTTTGCAAATTATGACGTCATTTCCATAATGAATAAAGTAGTTTACTAAGTATAGTTTAAACACTAATTAAAATTATATAGTCACGACATTTGACATTTATGACAATGACGTGGTATTTGAACGTCCGCTCTTTTATTTTTCAGAATTTCTTGTGATATGCGTCAACTACTCTATTCCCTCTGGCTCAACCCAATAACCATGCGAAGACCTGAGATGAAAGTAAATAGAACAATTGTCTACTTCTTTAATTTTTTATTCCAATTGCAAATGTTAAGGTCAACAATACTCAGGGATTTTATTAACGAGCTGATTTTCATAAAGCGTTCTGGGAGCGTGGCGGCATAAACCGTCGCGTCGTTTAAATTTCGAACTCATCGCGTATTCCGTCCGGCTAGCTTCGTAATTAGGTACGGTCCCACCTTTACACACGATTTCCCGGCACTTGTTAAAAGTTTTCAATTGCGTTAAAGGCACCCTTACACGGAATTTATTCATTATATTCCCCCGTCGGCCCTTCTACTTAATAAAAAATCTCCTTTGCTCTTTTTTCCATCCCCTATATAGTTGAGTACTTTAAATATTTGCTGCATGGCTTCTCTGATGAGCGATGAATTATACATTTATCTTAGAATTTTTATTACTGTATTAACAATTTCGATTTCCATAAGATGTGACGGAACAGAATGGTCCATTTTAGATCACGCTAGTTGCGCCATAAACGATTGATCATCTTTGAAAATTAATGAGGTATTTACATAATAATTTATTGCATCTTGAAGTTTACGATTAGATATTTGGCCTTTTAAGCCAAATCTTAGAACTAAGAGCTTCCTCAATAAATTCGCGCATTCTCCATCAATTTCTATAATTAGAATATATATAGATGTTACTCAATCGTATTTGATGGCTCAACGATAGGTATTATTTTTTACTTTTTAAATGTGAAAAGTGAACATTTTTTTGCGTAGGGGTTTTTTTTTAATTTTAATTTACTTTTTATTGATAATATAATAATTAAAAAAATTAAGTTTAAGGCTTGGCAACTAGGCCTTTAAGCTAGACGCCGTTGTATTGTAGGCTACAACCGACGTCATTCAACGGAGTTCTTGTGAAAACTCGAAAGGCCACATTTGGCTATATAGTTCACATTTCTCGCAAAAACACATCATTACTACTCAAAAACTATCAATATCCTACAACTATTGTTCATTTTAGAGTAATTTTACACATTTTTAGAAAATAAAACTGCACAGCACAACGTCTCCTTTCAGTTCCCGCCAAAAACTCCACTTTTTATTGATATAACAATAATATCGGGTAAATTATTTTTAAGTGTCGCTATGTATTACACGACTCCAGCACAAATAAACCCACGAGGTTTCTGTGACAGAGTTTATTGTCTTTTTATATACATGAATGTAAGCATATTTGAAAATATTTTTTTCAAATAAAATTCTTTACCGACTTTATTTCTGATAGTATCTAACATTTTATTGAACATTAAATAGACATAAAGATAACTTTAAATAAATGCAATGAAGTGGATTTCACAAATTGTCACTTATTCAATTTTGTCGTGACGTGAACGATATGCCCTGTTAATATATTATTTAAAAAAATATATCAATAAAAACACTGAAAATGAATCTGAAAATAGCACGACAAATTTAAAAAGCTATCAATTCAAAAATTGCTTCTCAATCTTAGCGTCCAATATAAGTCGGTCGGATGAGCGCGGCATATCGAATAAGTTGGCCCGGCCCTACTTTATTATTTGACAGCTTGGTGGCGAGTTTGATCAGTTATTTAAATGAGTACGAACATAGTTAAGGATGTCAATTTTTGCTTGAGTTTTACGTGACTTACCATCATAACTGATTTGCTTTATCGCGTTAGGCAGGGTAAAGTTAAATAAGTTTTGAAAGGATTGTTACTTTATAAAACTACTAGCGACTGCCCGCGATTTGTCTGTGTTTGTTCTGAAAATTGGGTAGGTTGTATTTTATAATAAATTGTAAAACAATGTTCGTGTAAAAAATTGGGGTTTAAATTAATTTTAATTACTTTTTAAACAGTATATGTAATATATACATATTGGACGGCCTCTGTGGTTGACCGGGTTAAGCCTTTACCGTCTTCGCTCACTGCAAAGCAGAGGCTTTGGGTTTGATTTCTAGAACGATAAATTTGGGAAATGAATTTTCTTCGTTATTTCCTATGGTCTGGGTGCCTGGGATCGACCCCAGAGTAGTCCGTATATTACCCACTAGGACATGCCCTCCACTTCGTCTACTTTAGAAGTGGAAAATTTCCGTGGGATACCAAAATGAAAAGTAGCGCAGATTTTAAGTCTAAGAATTAGCTGCCGAGCAGCGAAAATCGCATCGAAATCGACCCAGTAGTTTTTACGTGAATTCCGAATAAATAGACAACCGACAAAAAAAAAATACATCGTGTTCTCCGTCATTATATATGTAATTTATCCTATTTTTTTTAATAGCTTTAATGTACAGACACGGCATGTAATATTATAGATAATAATTATTAATTTGATTTGGATATAAACTTACATACAGTCAGCTATTTGTATTGTCATTTTTTTAAACATCTGATGATATACTTATGTATATATCCCGTAACCTTTCCATGTCGATGTCGGAAATTTTTCAAGGGACGGTAATTTTGTTGAGCCCGATTTTAACATTCTTCGCGAATGTCGGCCGACGCCAAATTGGATTACGTGTTAACCGTCTAGTGGAGCGACGACGCGCCGCTAACGATTTTATGATTTTATTGCGGAACCCCAAAATGAGGCAGTTATAACCTTATGAATTAGACCTCGTTCAAAATTTGATATTGGGGCGGTGTTTTATTAAATTGCGCCGGGTTTTATTATAGTTACTACCCTACTATATTATATGAAATGATGAGAATGGCTCGATGTTAAATGAAAACGCATGAATTCTTTTACTACATGCGAGTAGTTAAAATTTAGAGATAGTATCGACACCATTAATAATACAGTATTAACCGAAGTCGGTTATAGTGACCGCAAGTTTGAGCAATTGGGACTCTTATTTCGATTTAGTCGTATGCTGGCAGATTTATTTAGCTTATTTTGGCAAGATTATTTTGATGAAATTATTCTACAGGTTAAACTGCTAACACAATAATTAAGTTTAGATTACAGCGTTAAGTGGGTGGCCTTTGTTGTTCATTATATCTGATATTAAGCTCATTTGTGTTGACTTGTTTTGAAGGAATTGTATTTTTATTCAACGAGGCATTTCTACTCCAATTGATACGTTTCATATTTCATCAATAACTTCGCATTCGTGCAGAAACGGAGAAAGAATACAATATCCTGCGGCTAGGCGGCCTGTCGTAGGAGGCAACAAACCCCACAGTAAGTTGGTATGGTGTTTGCCCGTCTGGATGGCTACCACCCTGGTCTAAACTATACGGTCATAACAACCTTGAGCTGTGTTCCATTAGCGGCCAGGTTCCACTCTCCCTTTAGAGAGAAGCAGCATATTGGTAGCACCTTTGGTGTTACACATGTCCATAGGCGATGGTAACAGCTTTCCATCAGGTGGGCCGTCTGCCTGTTCTCTGAACAGATGCAATAAAAATAAAAAATATTTTCGCGTATTAGAATTTCGAATATTATATACAAATTCGTTTTTTTCATAACTTTATTCACAACTTTATTCATATTAGGAACTTTGATGGGCTCTTCTGTAAGTGACTGTTTTATATATCATAGGTATATATATCACACAGTGCCTCGAACTAGCCATGCATGTACGTAATGACCAAACTTTGTTTATTTATTTAGTACACGGGACTTTGCTCGCGTAAACTTGCACCACGTAAACCGCGTAAGTGTTAGCATTTTCTAGAAATTATTCCAGAAAACGTCAATATCACGTTACCATATGATTCGGTGAGGGTGGCGATAATTAACTATTTATTTGTAGTTAGTGATGCGTCAATAACATTAGCCACGTTATTATTTCTCACGAATGTATGATAATGTTGTATTACGTAGATGAACTCATTACATAGAATAAATAGGAAGTAGACTTATTTTAACTTCAAGACTGTGGGTAGAATACAATATAACTAGGTTTTACTTTATTGTAGTCGTTTATAAATTCATTGTATAAAATAAAATGTATATTATAATTGCTTAAATTCAACCTATATATATATGACTTTCAAAATATGTTGTTATCTCCAGTGGGACTGGGAAACGTTAAATGAATCAATTTGAAAACTGGCGAACATGTTCATACCACTGTACATTTGTAACTGAAGGTTGACTTATTTTTTCAATATATGTAGTCCTTTGGGGTTCATTGGTCTGATCTCAAGTAATCATGATAATATTGGATACCAATGTGAAAATTGTATCTCACGCTTAACTTTGAACTAGTACATACATACATACATACATAACTTCACGCCAGTTCCCCTGCGGGGTAGGCACGAACAACAGAGTGCCATTTAGGCTTATTTGAACTAGTAAAGGGAAAAATCTAGGTGGTATTAAATATAAGCACATAGGTGACGAGATATTAGCTTCCAGGCTTATGCAAATTGTTTCCTCTGCAGCCCTGTAAATTTTGAATTATGACCTAGAAATTTCTGAAAAATAAGAAATATTTTCAATGAAAATATTTTTTAACATAGTTAAATATTACCTATCCGTTAAGTAGTTTTGATCTTCAATTGAAGAATGCTTTTTTATTATTCCGTTAGTATAATGAGTGGAATCCATCGCTGTGCGTGAACTGCCACGCATTTATTTAATTTGGAAATAGAACTTCACAGAAAAACATCACCCTACAAGTTTCCGCTAAAAGCTCCTTATACCTTAATTAGCCTTTGGTACTTGTTAGCTATGCTATTTTAAAGGCACGTGTAGATGGGCGTTGGGCGTCTCCGCCCCGCCTTCGTGCAACAAGTGCCGCGCGATCTCGCCCAGACCGTCCCAGGACGCCGTTGCGGTTGCCCCGAGTAACCTTTAGTGGCTGAAAGGCTTAAGCGCTGTTACGGATTCCGAAAATTGTATTTAATGCCTTAATAGCGGTATAGTTCGAAATTGATATCATAATTTCATTAGTAGTATTATTTCAGTAAAACGGTTAATTAAGATAAGTCCTTTGCCCATACGGTACTTTTGAACAAACGCCCACATATTAACCGAATAAAAGAAAGAATATGTTCTCGTTGCGAGGTGTATAATAGGTATATATATGTTTTGTATGTGTACTCTCGCAATTTTTTTAAATATACCTAATGATTTTTAAATATTTATACATATTTTAAAGTACACCTACCGCAGAAATGTGTTTCACGTTTCTATCGCTTTAAGTCAGTTTAAGTGGACCAATCCACATATTTACTGTCATGAAATAATATACCATTCAAAACAAAGTATATTTTAGTTTGTTTTTATTACTTTATTTCGAGTAAAATAATGTTACCAAATAATTATTACTAAAATTTAAAGTATTCTAACTACATATTTACTGTAAAAACGACATATATTTCAGGAATTTTCTATAATATCTCTATAGCTTTCATAATTCATATTTTTATAATGTTTTGAATGAGTCATTTATGGAATTTACATAAAAATTAATAAAACCAATCACCTCGGGCAACGGATCAGTATGGCGAACCAGTGAGCGTAGCCAGCCTCCTGGGCACCTTACCCATAGAAGACAGTGATCTAGGCTCAGTATTCTAATTATAGTCTTGAGTTTTCTTTTATTGTATTCAATTATATGTAATTTCAAGTAATACTTTCTTAAATTTAACTATTCTATACTAAAATAACACACACACACACTAATAAAACAATAAATAATACTAAAAAAACCATAATATTCAACAAAACTTGAATTATAAAGTGTGTGTGTTATGTCTATTTCATAGAAAATAGTTGTTGTCGTGTACTTATAGTACGCATCTACTAATTAATTAAAATATATCCACAATGTGAATGTGAAAAAATAAACGCTATTTAAAAATATTTTTTTTAGTAACAAACAATATCTAATACAACGAAGAAAGCGTATCTACTTATTTCAATATCTACTTTTCTGATTTACTTATCGCACTTCAAGTTTTATCTGATATGAAATCAACAAAACTCCATTTCCTCTTTCCAGTGTATTTATTATCAACGGATTTCCTGTACTATCAAATAATTGAGATAAAAACTCATGCCTTTTAACGTTTTATGTGATGATTAACTTTAATGAAAAAAATAAAAATACGTTCCAATAAGTAATCAATAAGTTTTCATTTTGCAATAAATACATTCATTTTCATTAGATGGTATATTTGCTTTGAAATTCGTGAAAATTGTGTCCACTTCCTCTAACTTTTGAATCATGAAGTAGAAAATTCTAAAAAGTTAATGACATTATTGTATTAAATATTAAAAATTATTCTTAATAGTATATTTTGGGTGTTAGATGAGTAAAGGAAAAGTCTTATAATATATTAAAATAATAAATTTTATCACTAACAATATCTTAAATTTCATCATTTCACTACCTATTTTAGTGTATAGTTTTAAGTTAATAATATTCTTATTTATCAAGGATTAAACAAAATACTTAAATGGAATATCCATCCATCCTTGTTGCTACGTTCGCCATCTATGCTTAACAAGCGTTCTATCCGTCCAGGAACGGAGAAAGAATACAATTTCCTGCAGCCGGGCGGCCTGTCGTAAGAGGCGACTAAACAACCCACAGCCAGGTGGTAGGGCATTTGCCCGACTGGATGGCTACCACCCCTGGTCTAGAGCATGCCGCCATAACAACTTTGCGTTGTGTTCCGTCATTAGTGACCAGGTTCCAGACTCACTTAAGAGAGCAGCAGCGCATTTGTAGCACCTTTGGTGTGACAAATGTCCATAGGCGATGGTAACTGCTTTCAATCCAGTGGGCCGTCTGCCTGTCTGCTGAACTCTTGCAATAAAAAAAATAAAAAAGCGAGGCGAAAATTATTCGAAATCTATTAAACTGTACAATTGTGTTGTGTAAAATTATCATTGCTGAAGACATGCGGCCTTATTTGTATTTCGATGTCATACAATAATTTATATTTCTTAATAATAAGAAGTATTGACCCGCAGAGAGGCTTTATGGCGAAGCCTTAGGTGAGTAGCGAAACCTTGGACTAGACTCCAGGGGCCAAGGTAAGGCCCCCGCCTCTGTGCTTGCCTTATCCAGCCGGCACGGAGCGGAGATCGCTAGAGCTAATAAATGGCCTAAAGCCGAAAGTAGCTTCAGTGAACCTGCAGCCCACCTATCGATACCCCTTAGGTACTCACACCTATGTTGTCCCTTTTTGTATGGCATTTTTAGGTGCCCATGCAGGGAGTGGCGAGTCACCGTCTACCCATTTTTCCATGTTCCCCGAACAATGCGACGAACAGATGCCATAGTTCCCATATTCCCAGACCCCTAGTACCACTAGCAGTTCACCCCAATAGTCCGGTACTTTTTGTTCTCATTTTCCACAATATTTAATTTCGCTACACTGGCTGGGGCTTGTCCTTGGGTGCATTATTATATGGTGTAAACAGGGATAATCGCCGGTCAGTGTTGGCCTTCCCATTGGCCCCACGCAAGCCCACCAAAAGTCCGGGCCATTTTTATTGCCCGTGGTCTTCAAAGAAGTATTGGTGTTACTAGAAACATTACGTTCTAAAAATATTTTTTGGCGGCATAGAAAGTAGGCGAGTATGTATTTCGAACTAAACAAACAGATAACTAACTCTTTATTGTATTCTTACCAAAATCGAGAATTACAGCAAAGAGAAAGCTTATATAGTTTATTATGTGTAAGGGCGGTTTAATTGCTAAGGAGCGGTCTTTCCAGACTACCTAGAAATATATTAGTATTTCGAATAGTGGCTGTGAAATATATTACTCGTTTTAATAAAAACAATACCTAAAAGCTTATTCATACGAAATAAAGTTGGTCTTACACGACACTCCAGGAAAAAATAAGAGAAGGGTATTTAAAAATCGGTGACATGCCTAATAACAAATGACGGTAGTAAAGGAAGTGTGCCCTAAATAACACAAGCGTTAAGAGGTCGGCAAGCCTGGTATGAATAAATTTGCGCGAGGACTCGTCCCGCCCCCGGAATCACTCGATAACCAACGACGCCTATGCTTTATAGCCCGTGACATCCGAAACTCGATTTATTATCACACTGCCTTTTCTCCGGGAAAAATCGGTAAAGTTTTTCTAGTCTGTGGTCGGGAATTTAAAATCTTGCTTTGCGATCGTAACGCAGTGTACATAATTTTACAGAACATTTGCTACGTACGGTTTTTAAGTTTAATAGTGCAGTAGTGGCATTCAAATGCGTATACTAGTCTCATATGATGCCTTGCTCTATTATCGTTTTGTGATCGGCTTGGAACCTTTTTGTTCCCCCTGTCACTGTTAACGTTATATTAAAAAAAGGAAGTACCTGTTATTTAGTTATATTACTAAATCACAGAACTATCTTTTCTTCTTTCTTTTTATTTCTAATACTCAGAAAGTACGCTTGAAGTTACCTGGCCCCAGGCGTGAAAACAGTACTTTTCGTCCCTGGAAAGCGAGTGTCCCTGCTGTCAAAAAATTTAAAAACTGTTTAATCGCGGCATGAAATCATAATTAAAAAATATCAACAATTTTGTAATGTGATTTTATGTTTATAAATCACTTTTCGCTAAATTTATTTATTTAATTTACTAAAATTTGAGCTAAATATTTTCATCATCATCATCATCATCATTCATACCATCAGTGACAAAAAAATATTGGTAGATTGCCACAGAAAAATGAATTTATTTCACGTATCTGACGTATTAAATAAGTTCATCAGATTTAAATATGGATTTAACGCCTGATTTCCTTATTGTTAATTATTCGTTTGTTAAACTAATCAGTTTTTATTTACTTTCCTAATATTCGACATGGAAAGCAGAGTGTTAACCGGGTGAAGGGCTACTTGCTACGCTTGTGCGCTATACCATCTTGTATCTAAATAAGTCACTTTCATCCCTTGTACTATTAACATAGTGATCAGGTAACAATACGAACTGTCAAAAAAAGGACTTGCAAATATACTTCAACCATATCTTCACAACAAAAATGTAGAAAAAATAAAAATAAGTAGGCAAAAGTTTTACATTTGTTTTTGTATTTAGGTTTTTGTTTTCTTTCATATTATCTTTATTTAGAAAGCTCTGTCATTTCCTTTACGTCATTAGTGCTCATATTTGGAGCGTAGTGTCAAAATATTTTGTTTTTGAACTTCGAAAAGATAATCACACAAATATTTTTGTTCTTTTACGCTCCGTGTTAATGATAACCTAAAGTTTAATGCTTATCATGCGGGCTGATACGTAGTTTATTACGATATGAAATGCAAAAATTCATGTTTTTATAATAATATCTTAATAGGTTGTTATGTAGATTTGGTGGTGTTTGAAACCTGTTTAGTTTCTATTACATTTTTGACTTTCAAAGCTCCTTAAACGGAGAACAAAGTTATACTATATTACCTAATATGACATTTAATTAGGTTAGGTTTTCACTTCTTCATTATAACGAATTTTATAATTTTTTTGTAATTTACTTACATACATAGTAGTACTTCTTAGTACTACTTCTGCATTGGTAAAGATCACTGATGATATTCGTTACGGTATGGGAAACGGTCTGCTAACTATACTGTCGCTTCTCGATTTTAGCAGTGCCTTTAATAATGTCGATTTCGACATTTTACTCGGGATTTTATGCTCTCTTAACATATCTCCGACGTCTATTGACTGGTTTCGCAGTTACCTGTTTGGACGCCGGCAACGAATTCGTATTGATGATGTTTACTCATCGTGGTGTGACTTGTCTGCTGGTGTCCCTCAGGGCGGCGTTTTATCCCCTCTTTTATTTGCTATTTTTATTAATTCTATATCCAATAACCTTTCTTCGTCATACCACCTCTATGCAGATGATTTACAAATCTACACCCAGGCTAATTTAGATGGTCTGCATACAGCAGTTGTGACTACCAATCGAGACTTTTCTAAAATAGTCGAATGGAGTAAAGCTTACGGTCTATCTATAAATCCACAAAAGACAAAAGTTATAATAGTTGGTAGTTCCAGGCTAATCTCCAAGATAGACTGGTGTAATCTTCCTCAGATTGAATTTGATGGCGTGGTAGTCGATATTAGTGAAACTGTAAAAAATCTTGGGATCGTTATTGACAGAGAGCTGTCTTGGAGGCCTCACTTGACCTATCTCAGCCGAAGAGTCTTTGCGTCGGCAGCGTCGCTTAGACGACTTAAAAATTTCCTCCCTACTGCTACTAAAGTAATGCTTGCTCAATCGCTGCTATTACCCATACTTGATTATGCTGATGCCAGTTATATCGACAACCCAAGAACAACTGAACAAGCTGGATCGACTTCAAAATGTCTGTATACGGTTTATATTTGGGTTGCGCAAATATGACCATGTTTCCGAATATCGCAAGAAGCTTAAATGGTTACCTATTCGCCTTCGCCGGAATGTTCACTTACTCTCTTTTTTGTACAATATCCTTTTTGATCCTCGTACCCCTCCGTATTTAAAGGAACGTTTTGATTTCCTACATCTTTCTCATTCCCGTTATTTGCGCTCTAGTAATAATCTCTCCTTAATGACACCTGTACACACTTCTTCCTTCGTTGATAACTCTTTCACGGTACAGGCTGTCCGTTTATGGAACTCACTGCCACTCAACATCAGACAAGCTAAATCCATAATGTCTTTTAAATTGATGGTTACTAAATATCTTTGGTCCTCGCAAATCTAAAACATGCTGCTGATTCTATATATAGTATGATATATCTTATTTTTGTATAGTATATAAAGTATATTATTATTTATTTATTTCCTTTTTACTTATTCTTGGAATGTTTCTTATTATTTATTGTCTTCACCGCCACTGTTGTTTTAATATTTTCCTTAGTTTAGGGGGTTGCCTGGAAGAGATCGCTTTAAGCGATAAGGCCGCCCTTTGTTCAACATTTATTGTACTTAGTTTTAAGAACGTAGTTTTAATTTTTGGTGAACAATAAAGTGTTTTCATTCATTCATTCATTCATACATATTTTTTTTTATTACGTGAGTTCAGCAGTCAAGCAGACGACTTAACTGATGTGAAGCTATAGTATAAGTTATTGCCTATGGACATTTGTAATACCAAAAGTGTTACCAATGTGGTGCCACTCTCTAAAGGGAGACTGGAACCTGGCCACTAATGCCGGAACACGACTCATGGTTATTATGACGGCATGCTTTAGACCAGGGGTTGTAGCCATCTAGACGGGCAAAGTCCCTACTACCTGGCTCTGGGTTGTCTTGTCGGCTTTTACAAAAGGCCGCCAGGCCGTAGAAAATTGTATTCTTTTTCCGTTCCTGCACGGATAAAAAACTTTACACAACTATAAAAAAACGATATACGATATCAGCGTAACAATGCAGCCAGCCTTCTTGACATTTTCTTTGCTAGCATTAATTTGATACATAAGGGGTTCCCAAACTATTTTGGGCAAGAGAACCCTTTTCCAAAATGAACTGATACCTCAGACCACCATAGCCAAATTACTTTAAAAATGCTATCTTTAGTTTTTTTCGTATTGATACAAAGTACTTACCAATTTAAAAACTTTAAGGTTTGTTAAGTGATAAACTTGACATAATTTTCTCATCAAAATTTAACAAAATAAATAGACATAAAATTTAGCAAATATACAAACTTCGGCACGCTTGTCGACTTGTTGAGTTTTTTAAAAGTACAACAATGATACTTTCTACTAAAATATTGGTCATTCTTAGAGGCCATTCATTAATTACGTAAGCGTACCGAGGGGGGGGGGGGGATTGTTATAAAAATCTATACATGCTCCCTTATCTTGGGGTAAAACCCATTCTTACGTAATATTTTACAAGTCGAGATTTAATATTATATAAAGATAATCTATATCTGATAGCAATGAAAGAGTATAACCTAAATTATCTGCTAAAGAATAAAAATCTTAAATTTACCTCAAACTGTGAGTTTTAGTGTAACTGATCCTTTTCTAATACATACATACATACATACATACGTAACTTCACGCCAGTTCCCTTGCGGGGTAGGCACGAACAACAGAGCGCCATTTAGGCCCATTCTTACACACCTCACTTGCTTTTTTGACATTCTAATAATGTTTTATTATTCGAAAAAACGAGATTGGAGGTAGGTTATAAGGTTCGAGAAATCAGTGTTCGTTTATATTGAAACCTGGGAAACCGATTTCGACCTGAGGGGGTCGATATCGACCACTTTGGGAATCCCTGCGCTACATACACCATAACTTTAGATTTTATTTATTTCTACATTTTATTAAGTTATATTCTCTAAGTAATTTTAAATCCCTTATATTTCATTTTCTTATTCATGGGTTGGTCGGGAGAGCTTTCTTGTAACGATGCTAGTTATATTGTATCATAATTACAAAATCGTCGGTAAACCAAATGTTATAAACTTTTAAATGCTACTAACACTTTAAAATTTAAATCATCACTCTAAGTATGTTGTTGATTTTCGGCATCCGATACCAGATACCGGTCAGGTTCCAGTCTGCCCTTCAAGACCGACAACACATTGGAAGCGCCTTTGGTGTTGCAAATGTCCATAGGCGACGGTATCCATTTTCCATCAGGTAGCTGGCGACCTACAGCCTGTCTGCAGTACTACAACAATAATTACAGCCCATAAACGTCCCACGGCTAGTCTTGGGACTCACATTATAGGGGAACTAGTCCTAGACAGCTAGGCAGTTTTGACACATCGGTTATCTCGATGTACAGGTTTCATCACGATGTTTTTCTTCACCGTTAGCACATGGTAATTGTATTTTGGTAATTTTAAGCGATAGTAAGGCAAATGAACGGTCGGTAAGTTATAGGAACCTGCCAAAAATTGACTAGGAAAGAACCTAAAAAGTAAATAGAAGAAAAATCGCCCGCACAAATGGTCATATCACTTTTGGCCACAACACAAGACCATTAATCTTCTTTATTTGTTTCAATTTAGTTATTAATTGTGTTTAATGCGCAATCTTATTTCTTAGCCGGCATTACACGGGTCTTATTCCTGGATAAGTATGCCAATTATCTCCATCACATATTAAGAACGCACTTTATTCTTGGCAATGAGTCACAGCAGAGAAAGTCCGTTACATCGCTGAATATAAGACAGATTTATCGCGGTTTTCTAGTGACGTGACCGGGATTTATTTAGTTTATTGTATCGATAATATTTATTTACATTTATTGTTTATAGTTAGCGATGTTTATTTTATGTTTTTTTTTTAATAAACGAAAGGGTTCTGTTTGATAGCGTTAAAGTGGCTATACTGCGTATATGAATATTTATTATACGTCATAAGATGTGCATTGTTGGTTCAACTTCCGTAAAAGAATATTGTAAATTAACTTTACCCTTACATTCTTGCAATTATTATTATACGTGCATACAATTATATATGTATAATTGTTTCTTCAACACATAAATGAGAAAACAATATACCTAGACAATTTTCTATCTAACCAATTTGTACATTTTAGTATCCATTGCAAAATTAATAATAGGTTGATAGAACATGCTTAGCATAATATTTTATACTTCAATTTATTGAATAATGTAACGAAAATGATAAATATAAAAGAAAAGTAAGATAAATGGATCAAGCACATATGATTAGTTCTAATACTCGTGGCACATTCAAGATTATGCTCATCTCTTATTAAATGGCATTGGCTACAATTAATATTTACTGAGAGTTTAAATAATAAAGACAAGAATGTTGCACGTGGCATACTAAAAATATGCTAATTATTTTATTTTATTTTTACACATTAAACAAGGATACCTGCTGATAGCACTGTTATAACAATACTATAGATATCTATTATACTTAAATGTCATTGCATTGAATACTGTTTAAAACCTTTATACCGATATTCTCTAACAGAACACCAGTGGTGGTAATTTTTTATTTTATAAAGGCTCTTCAGGCCAGGTGCTATGCCTAACGCGTAGACAGTATTCTTATTTATAGCGCTTTTCAGCTATATAAATAACTGTATTTTCTGAACTGTGTCTGGAGATCTTTTGGTGGATGTTTTTTCCGCTTTTGTCTTTCTTTATTAACAACTAGCTGTGCCCGCGATTTCGTCTGTGTGAAATTAAAGCTAAAAAGTAGCCTAAATTATTCCTTACAACATCGGCTATCTTCCAGTGACAGTCCTGTCAAAATCGGTCCAGCCTTTTCAGAAATTTACCGGAACATCCAGACAGATAGACAAAAATTCTAAAAATTGCATTTTCGGAATCTCCTGGTCCTAATTAGCCCCCCTGATTTTTTTCTTCTTTTTATTTCGACATTACAAACACTTCAATTTTATTTTATCTGTATTTTATAATTATCTATTCTAATACATTCTTGTCTTTATTTGTACATCTCTTTTTTTAAATTCGTATGACTGTTTCCAGTGCTGATTATTACCAGCCGGTACTTCTTTTAAGCTTCTTATTTAGAGTTATTTTTATATAATATGCCTATAAACCTTTTCTGTTCATGTTAAAATCTGCATGAACATTTTTATTTAAATAATAGTGTAATCGGAATCGAATTTTGAATATTTTTGGTGTAACTATCGATAATGGGAAGATCATCCCTGTAAAGTCGTCACCTGGGTGGCGCGGGGCGCGCGGGGGCCGCGGCCTGGCGACGCTCTGTCGGGCAGGTTACGATTTACACTCTACGAACTCAGCAGAACTCGGTCCGGAGAAACGCTGATAATCCGAAATCCCGAACAGTGACGCTACGCGAGAATTAGATCGAGATTACTACGATACGAGACGTTTTTATTGCTGCACCAGATTTAATTACGATGTAAATTGGCTTCTTGGTTCGCGATACAACATGACATTTGTGTTTGTTTGACAGCTATTTTGTTTTCGAATGCCTTGTTTTAGTAATGTTGGGGCTCCATCTGCGTGCGTAAGTGTTAAAGATTGAAGTTGTGGCCGAATGCGTCTTATTTAAAACGTTAAAAAATAACGCCGTTAACGCATAGCCACATTAGTGTATATACATACGTCATCTGTCAATATTTAACGTCATTAACGATGTCGCATCTCAAATAACGCCTTAAGCACATCGCCATATCTGTGTGAAACGGCCTATATCCTTAAAACTAACGCAGATAAAGCCACAATTTTATAGAACGTTGTATTCTTCATATAGTTACCTAAATATATAACTTTGGTTTGTGAGACGTTTGTAAATTGAAATTGAAAAAACTACAACTACAGAGAAAAGTCATCCCTATCAAGATGCTTACAAAGATATGTAGGTCCAATTTTACCTGGATGTAATGCTGATTTTAGACAAATCAACCAAATTGAATCAATTTAGTTGAACGGCATAGAACTGAAACACGACGGTATTCAATTAAATTGAATTATTCAAATTTATATTTATTAGACTTTGGTTGAGTCATAATAATAATTGAAAGACAAAAACATCAGCTTAACGTAACGAGCAAAGGCTCGGATAAAATGGCGGTAAAGACCGCCATTTTACCGTAAGCTACATTTGGACCTAAGTATATTTTTTGATGTAAAAGATATTTTAAACTATTATGTATAACTAGATTTTCAGTTTTAGTTAAAATAGATCCTACTGAACCAAAAACTGAAAGTCTGAGAATAACATAATAGTTTGTGTTATTGTTTTCGACCACATAGTGCTCACAACGATTCATGTTAAGAGGTGGGTGGAAGTCGGCGTTGATCACAGAGCATTAATTCTCTCTATCGATTGACATTGAAAAAGGCGCAATTTTTCAAATCAACCAATGACATTTGTGTATTTCGTCGTTGATGACATTAACGCTCCATAATCCGTTCCACTAGAGTTTATGATTGTAACGCCCCGCAGGCAAGAGGAACGGGAAAAATCGCGGTCGTTGCGAGCCTCATGTGGAACGTAGCCAAAATGATAGTAGAGGCTCGATATACGGTCGACTTTTCAAATATCATAGATAGATGTCAAAGTTATTTATTCGCAAAAATTGCTTTAAGCTAATGATTGAAATATATATATACACATACACATATATACTGTATTTTCAAGAAACGAGTCTATTAGTATTTTTAAAATTTTATTTATTTTTTATAAACTTTTTCTTTATTTTCAGGGTCTTGAGTCAACATAATATGGAGCGGGCGTGCTTCTTTGGATGTTGCCGGTAAATAGAAGATACAGAGGTATATGGACGCCTCTGTAATGGCTTTAATATAATAAGCCATAAACAAAAATATTAACTACAACGATTCATCACAATATCAAGTCGAAAACAGTGAAGACCAGTTAAATATGGAGACTGATATGTGTTCACGGTGTGAATTATAATAAACTATTGGTCAAGATTGAACAGATTCGTTTTTAACAAATTACCTGTGTCAAAATGTAGGTCCAACATTAACCTACATAACCTTCATTTTATTTCATAGCCTGCATTGAAAATTAGATAAATATGGCAACATAAAACGATGTGGTATTATATGTGTAAAAACTCGTTAACAAAATATAATTGGCACAATTGCGTACTGCCATATATTACTCTGCGTAAGCAAATAGCCTACTGTAAAGAGGTTAACAAATTGGTTAAACGCCACTAATTGGGTGTGGAACTCGTTAAACCTGAAGTAGTCAGTGGAATAAGAAGGAATATGTAAACAATGTACACCATTAACTGTTTTACAATATAAAACGAATGTAATGTAGAAATGTTGCTAACATATAATTTATTCAAGAAATGCTAAGACGAATCCTTTCCATATTGATCAATATAACAAACAAAAAGGTGACATTATATCAAAAGTGATATTTTAGACATTTTATATAATGTTAAGGTTATTTGACCTCGCGTTTTAAGGCTTAATTACCCAATGTCTTATAGCAAGTGCAGGTATTTACAAGATATCAATAAATCTACTAAAATTTTCACTACTTGCAATTGTAAACTTGACAAAGCGTAAAAGTCTTTATGGTATGCAAGATGATCTTTGAGAAATTCCCGTAGGTTAATTATAGATTATTCTCATGTATTATAGAGCGTGTGTTGTAATATTAGACGTATATTTTCGTTTTGCAAGGTTACGGTGCAATTGAAATCATTTGTTTATTTTATACTTTTTAAATGAACTTGATAAATGTTTAATTAAATGAATAGAAAGATGAAATAAATTCAATAACAAAGCCTATCGACATTGTTGGCGTCTATTTATTGGAAGATAGTACACTAATATGTCACATTATGAATGAAGAATGTTATAAAACAACACTGATTTTTTTGCTATTTGGGACCACCTGTAATTACGAGCGTGGTTACGTTTTGATATATTTTATCTAAAAAAAAGGAAAAAGAAACAAAAATAGCGTCCAGTATTCACATGAAAATAACTGAATGAATTTGAAGAGAAAATCGAAAGTTGACCAAAATTTTAAGACTCACGGTAATGTTTTATATTATTTACATATGTTGTTTCTCTTATTTCATAGAGAAGTAGAAAAATTACTTTTTACGTTTGGTATACCATCTATCCATAATATTCATGAATATATCGCTTATCTTAATGAACAAGGTATTATAAAAAAATATGATTTTTAACCTAAAAATTTAATGCCTTTAAATAGAATAGTCGTAAATTTTTATGAGAAAATAATTACTATATATATATGAAGTTAAGCAAATAATAATAATAGAAATGAAAAACAATAATGATTTGTACAATTCAAATATCTTATAAATAAGATGATTTTTTCAGTTATGTTACAAAGCAGTAAAGCCATTTAGTACCAAATTGTGCTGTTTGTTATTGCTCAACGTTGAATAATGCGCCAAATTTGTAACCATGTCTTGATACGAAACGTATTGTTTAAACGCTAATATACAACGATCTATAAATTATAGAAAATGCACAATTTTTACTTAATTGCTCCGATGAACGTGCCTGTTAATATAGATATATAAAAGTCTTTCGCTCCATTTTAAATGTTAAAACTGATAGACATGTTGTTGATTGTCTTTTAAATGCGTGATGCACAAAATATCCGTTTTAGTCAAGACTCTAGTCCCAAATAATATTTCCATTAAGCTGTTTTGTGAGATAAGTGCAGTTTACTCATAGATTAGCAACGTTGGAGTTAGCACGTGTCATGCCTTGAATACACGTAATAAGTACAAAGGTTAGATAAGAGAACTTTCAGCATTTGTTATTTAAGCACAAGATTCCGTTTAGGAAACAATAAAAATATCTAATGGAAGACAATGTGGCGAGCGAATTCTACGAGTGAATACTTTAGTTCGAACCGAGTGAATGCGGGTAAACGTGGCACTAGTCACTCGGTGGCATTGGGTGGAGCTCTTGATGTTGTATTTACGTCTACTGAGCACTGTTCTCGTTACGTGTTGTCAAGGTATGACTGAAATAAGCGAGAAGAATTCATTCTGTAAATTACCTCAGTGGACTGTTTGTGATAGATTTAGCCAATAAGTGTTCAACTACGTGTAACATATAAGTCAATTCATATACGATTTGACATCTGAACAGCATCTATATTTCCAAAGGAACAGATTGGTTTACATGCCACGTATATATACATAGTTACAGAGAGGGTAGTTCTTGGATGTTGCTGGAAAGTCAGTACTAAATCCGTGTATTGTACACAAAATAAATACAAATTCAATATAGTGTGAATAAGAACGAATGAAAGCATTTCATGTTCATTAAACACTACCTGCTGTCCCGAAATACGTGACATGGCTTCAGTTTACAAATTGTTTTCTATCCATTCACTGCTTCTATACTTTGTTAGTATATTTGCAGCTGAAAATGGTGCTATAGATAATTTATAGAACGATTTAGATTTTTAGAATGCATTTTGAAAATAGTTTTTAAATTAATTTTAGAGTCAAATTTAAAATGATGATGACGTGTAATATTTGTATTGTTATTGTACTGGCCATATATCGCCAAATTTCTATTATCTTTGAAGAGTCAAGAAGTATTGTCGCAGTAGTCTAAAACACGAGAAATTTGCCTTTCTCGCAAGATGTTATTTTTCATAACTTCGGAGGAATATGGGGGTTTGATAGTAAGAGCACTTAAAGATAGATTTTTCATCTTCATGTTTGATACTCTAAAAAATATGTGTTCTTGCTTAAAATAATAAATTTTTACGCGTTACTAATAAAATATTGACCACACAGTGTGTAGTGTTATCTAGAAATTGATTCGAATCAAATAAGCTAAGTTCAGCACGTTATTAATAATCAGTTCAAGTTGTAATACAGTTGTCAAATACGACATAATTACAACGTGAAGCACTTTGCACGATGCAGTTAATTATCTTTTTAGAATTCGAGCTGAACTTAGTCAAAGAGGTAAGATGAAAAGTCTACACCTCTTCGCGCTCAAAGTGAGTTTTATTTAGCGCGTATTAATCGTATGTATTACACTATATTACGTATTAGATCAGAAACGCGATTTAATCACACAGTGCAATTCGTACTAGAAACTAACAAAAGGAACCAAAATACAATTATAATGTAATGCTTTGACTGTCAAAAAGAAAGAGATCTTGTCGAAGCTATTTCTTTTATCTAAAAAAGCATTATTTAGTTCAGTGTGAAGTTAGTAAAAGTATTCTTTAGAGTATGGACAGAACACTATTCTTATGGCTCTATATTACGTGTCTATGGAAGTTTGTTTATAAATATGTAGATATTTAGTTTAAGATATTATTATTTACGTGAACGACTTAAAGTCGCTTGCTGTGGACGGTCTTTGGATGTTCAACATCGAGCCTACCTAGATGTTGGATTTAGTAACCATTTGCCAAATATAAATACGTAATGAACCCAATAATGTTTCGATTATAACTGTATAAAATCGATAATTGTATTTATAATAAGTGTTGTAGACGAATGATTATTTCTCTTCGGAGATATCTCATGAATTAGTTAAGTGTTAGTTAATATACCTCCTGGTTGTTGAAATATAATTATATAATTGAAAATATACAAATGTGACGAGATGTGTTTGATGTCAATACATATGGTCAATTAATTTCAAAGACCGAATTAGAGTATGTTCCATTAAGGCCTAGCAGTAATGTGAATGAATGATACGCTCTGTTTGTGCTTCTAGTCTAAGTTGCCGATTCAATGCATAAGGAAATGTGTACTTATTTTTTTATAACAGAGTTATTTGTGCTTGCTTTAAATTAATGTACATCCAATGACAGCTCAATTAGGACGTACATTGATAAATTATAGTTTAATAATTTTAATTATGAAACGATATGTGGACAACACTATTTTGATTATTACAATACCGCGTTTCACATTCAGCGTTCGATATAAAAGTTTCATCGTTTTAATATTGTCGTAAAAATATATCTAAAACTCCTGTTCTCCTTATTAATATTGAATCACTTTAATAAGTTCTTCAATATCATCAAGATTTATCGTTGGCTCCACGCTCATCGCGGAAGCCATTGAAGAAGAAAAAGAAAAAGAAAACAATATATCTCCTACAAATGCCATCAGTTATCGGTCGAGCTGATGTGATGTTACTTTAAAGAAGACTGCGCTTTCTTTTATAATTTACATTTGTCAATAGTAAGCTGTGACTAGTTGCACAAGTTAATATTGGGAATTGACAACCATAAGTTTGAATTGTACATAATTGGCTTGTTAATTGATACATGGTTTGATGTGAAGTATAGTTTTATGCTAAGATGTACCCGGGCGATGGATTGTAAAAAATAACTATGATCTGTTAAGCTACCCAAAAACTTATCAATACTATTGTCAGTACTTATGACCTTATAAGTACAAAAGGATTGTCACTTAAATCATATACTAATAATAATTATTGACAATATTATTGATGCGTGTAGCTTTTTTTGAGGTCATGTTGTTTAGTGATTTGGTGCGTAAACGCATTAAGGCATTGGCCCATTAGTTAGTGGGAATTGTCACTAGTTCTTAATAGATAATATATTTTAATATAAGACCATTGTATTGTTAGTTATCACCACTGTACGCGATTATTACTACTGGACAGGCTGCTGTCATTTTGTTTGTACCTGTTCGGTTAACACGCCATTTTGGCACTGAGTGCAATAGCCGCAATGAACTAAAGTTACATAAGCGAGAACTACGCTGAAGCACATGTCTGAGTCGTCTTACGCAAGGAAGGTTGGTGTGCACACCAAATCCACGCGCGTCTAATGGCCAATTTCTATATTTTACTCTTCATTCACTTCCCTCACCATTGGTGAAATTATGACATTACTTCTTCTTCTTCAGCCAGTCCCTGTCCACTGCTGGACGTAAACCTCCCCGAGTTTGCGCAAAATATCCCGGTTTGCCGTCTTTCTCATCCAGCCCCTGCCGGCGACCTTGCGTAGGTCGTCAGTCCACCGGGCTGGAGGGCGTCTAACGCTTCGTTTGCCGAGACGTAGTCTCCACTCCAGGACACGTTTGCTCCATAAGCCATGGCATTATTTATTTCAGATTAGTATGTCATAATACCATGTTATGTCAAATTTTAACCGATAGGCAAATGAATGCTTAGTATGATATAAGAACCGACTGTAAGGTGCAAAACACACAGAAATGGTGTCTGGCACTGGTGTGGCCTGGGCATGACGCCGACATGGGAATAATATTGCGCGGTAATGATATGGCGCAAGCGCGAATTCGTCTTCGTTTCACATTTTTGCATCCCTACCTGAAGTCCTTCAGAAGCAAGCGCAAACTGCAAACTGACGGCCATTGTGCGCAGGCGTCTAAATGGCGCGCCCGAAAGCCGCCAGAGCCACCCAATTCAGTGTCTTCAAAATTGCGCTTTATTTCTAAAGACTGATATATAATTTGAATACAACGGCAAGATACTGCCACGTTGCCAGGCTAGCGCCACACGCTATTTCTGTGTGCTTTGCGCCTTAGATGTGTGTCGCGCATTTCACTCTGGTTGTGGCAAATTCTTCGTCGTGAACTAAATTTGACAGTTGGCGTTCGGATAACGATGCGGTCGACGTCTGAGACATAGTACTTACTACACTAACACCTCTACCATCCGACGAATATCTGCGATCGCGTCGTATCACATGGCGCGCGTGTAATGTAGCTCTAAGCAACTAGCCGCTATATAAAATGTATGGGTTCTGAAGTGCCCATATCAACATACGTGGCCGACGTGTGCCTAATATAGTTCTAGCTTTATCTTAGTAGTAATATTAGTTCCAGAGACGGACGCAATGAGCGCTTTAAATTCACACAAAGATATTCTTGTCATTTAGGTATATGTAGCATTCAGTCTAGTGGTAATAATAGTTGTCAGTGGTTACCATGTATTTATAGTTAACATAAATAGACGAACGAAAATGGTCCGTCGCAGAAATATTCTGTATAAATTATTTTGTATAATGTTTATTTTTTTCTATGTTTGCATTGTATTGCATCATTGTTTTATGGCGTAATTATAAATTTGTTGAATTTTTATCAATTGCTTTACTATTATAATAATTGATTGTACGACAAAAATGTGAAAAAACCTTAGATAAATTAGAATGAAATTACCTGTGTTTCAATGTAAATATTAAACAGAATAGTCGAAAACATGTATGTAGAAAGTACATAAATATTATTTATGTATTAAATTTGATATTGTTTTCAAAATTTAATTGGTTGTTTTATTTTATCTCAATAATTTATCTGCTGTGCAGTGTTTTATTCCTTATCCCTAATAATACGATGTGTTTGTTTCTTGAACACAAAAAACTGCTATCACAATGTGAAGCCGTGCAAAAAATTGTATTGGACTATATCATTTTAGGCAAAAACGCAAATCTGGAGCGCAAAACTTAAGGACGCATATTTGGAGACCTGCTATATCTGTTTTGTGAATTCACATTACCAAATCACGATTCATAACACTTATAAAATATGACTGATATGTAAGTTTTATCTATGTATGACTGCTTGGTATTTGACACTTGATCATTGTGTTAAATATAGTTTTCGGATATTTACAGTTTTTTGCACTAGAATTGTGTAAATGTAAACTGTTCAGCGAAGTATGGTTTTTCGAGCTGTCATAAGAACTCCCTCTGTTAACGTCAGTAAAAGACCTATAATTTGTCTGACACTGGGTTTCGAGATGATTTTGAAATACATAAATCATAAATCGTGCGGAGCTATAAAAAGAAAACAATTTATTACAATGGGGTAGTTGACATATTTTACAATGAATTCTGAAACAATGTTTATATAAAAGTACGAGCGTTCAAATCCATCATCGTCATAACTGTATAATATAATGACAGAAATGATTTTAATTATTGTTTAAATAATAACACAATTTATAGGCTATTTAATTTCTTATGGAAATGACGTCATAATTTGCAAAGCTCGTACAAAATCTAGGTGGCTTGGGCGTTTTGTAAGACGATGAAAAGTATCTTATAATCAGTTGATTTGACTGTCAACTACCCTATTCATTTTTTTAGTGTATGAGTTTAGTAGACAGGCAGACGGCCTACCTGATGCAAAGCTGTTACCGTCGCCTATGGACATTTATAACACCAAAGGTGATGCCAAGCTGCCACTCTCTAAACGTATACTGGAACCTGCCAATAATGCCCGAACACAACTCCGGTTGATATGGCTGCATACTCACTACACTAGGGGTGGTAGCCATCTAGATGGGCAAATGCCTTACCACTACCACCTGGCTGTGGGTTGTTATGTCGCCTCTTAAGACAGGCCGCCCCAACGCAGGAAATTCTATTCTTTCTCCGTTCCTGCACGGCTAGTTTATTCTAATTTAATTTCCGACACTTTTTATAGGTGCTATGACACATCGTATCTTTGTCCATCGCTGTGATATTACTACACGCCTACAAAGGGCAATACACATTAGTTGCTCAGAGGACATTTTTACTGTGAAACTTTTTGAATATTTAACTTAGTGTAGAAGACATTTTTTTATTACGGCCGGGTGAAGTTTTTATTACGCCAAGAGCTATTTCTAAAGATTTTTATGTCACTTAGAAGTTTCAAAGTCATCAGTTTATAATAAAGTTACTGTGTTATATAAAAGTTATGAAGATACGACTGTGATCTCGTGGGAAATGGTAGGTTTGGACTTAGTTTAATGTTACCTACTTTAGACCGTCGTCTTTGCTGGCTGTCATAACATTTATTACTTTGGTTTTGCTTTTTATGTTTCGACAGTAGTGACCGTAAAAAACTTATTCTAATAGGATATATCTATGGTAGTTAAGTACTTTTGTTTACGTCACTACGCTGTGGTAGCTGGTAACTCGCATTATAACATGGACTCACTTGTTTAAATTATGGCAATGCACTTTGTGTTAAACCAGTTTAACGTATCTAAGATGCCTATTTAATCATTGAAGACCCCTCAATGGAAAATTTGTTTATAGCTAAAAATGCTTTTGGAATTAAGGATAGCAAATATTGACAATATGAAAATCGGTTTCTACTTACTTAATTTTGTGTTTCAGTCTCTTTTGTAGTACTACTACATGTCCAGCTATAAGGAGTTAATGAAAAATAAAATTTATTGACATTGACAACATAAAAATAATAAAGAGGCGAATGAAATTCAATGAAAATGAGAGCAACGATTGTTGCCTTTCGAAGAAATATCATAAATGTAATTCAAGCCAGAAAATATGCGTCTCCAGCACGTAAGAATATGCGATAATGTCGATACAAGTACCTGATCCCAATTAATTCAGGAAAACAAAAAAAAAAAAGAATATTATTTCATGTTATAATTGTTATCTTTAATATCTTATTTGTTGGTCGTGTTTAAGTAAATATATATATATATATATATATATATATATATATATATATATATATATATATATATATATATATATATATATATATATATATATATATATATATATATATATATATATATATATATATATATATATATATATCCAAGCCGTCATAGGATGCTATTTACTCCTCTAAGTAGGCACGTTATTTCTCAAAGGATACCGAGTAAAAGAACTATGAACATGCTACTAAAATCTAGGTGTATATGCTTATAACTTGTCGGCCTCTGTGGTAACTACAACGCAGTTTGTAGCCCCGGATCTTGAACTTTCTCGAGGGGAGACAGGGTCAAAAACTGAAAACTGCTGCTCCCGCTCGCCTATATTTTTACCTTAATCATCGTTTCAGCCATCAGACGCCCATTGATGGACACGCGTGCGTCTGTGGTTTTCATCCTATGCCTACGCGCCTCACTTTCAGTGGTGAAAGTTACGTTAATGATAGGTTGTGTAACCTCAGATCCGGCCCTGAACACAGAGGCCCCGGCATCGATTCCCAGCATGATAAATATCGTAAACGAACTTTCCATTATTTATCATTTACCATGGTCTAGGTTCGGCCCCAGAATTGCTCAGAATTAACTGGTTAAGCTTGGAGAGATGTGTGTTTGTCTGCCGATTACTATTATTATTAACCTTTCGAAACAGATCGATGTGACGCTCACATGAACGAACTGCCGGTGCCTTGCGGACCATGGGGCCCTTGGTACAAAGAGAAACAGAGTCTTTACACTAAGATTTTGGTGTTTGGAACTCTATGGTGAGATATTAGACCTAAAATTAGCTGGATCGTCGTGATATATTTCATTGAAATTACGCCTACGAAGTTTCCAAAACTACACGACACATTTTGTAGCTGCCGATAGTTCTTGACAAACCTTAGAATATAGATTGAGTGATCTCTCTAGCTACATTATTTGTATAATGGGCTGAAACGGGAATAGAAATGGGTTGATTTGGGAGAAGTACATTCGTGGTTTGTGACGTCATGGGTTGAATCTTTTAGCCGGCAAACGAACTACCATTAGCCGGATGGCTAAGGTTTCACAATTTCTGTTAGGTACCCACCGCTGTAAGGCTACCTAAGACCCAAGTCGGCTGTTATAATAGTTTCAGAA
Source organism: Dendrolimus kikuchii (assembly GCA_019925095.2). Lineage (NCBI taxonomy): Eukaryota > Metazoa > Arthropoda > Insecta > Lepidoptera > Lasiocampidae > Dendrolimus > Dendrolimus kikuchii. Next base: position 8,520,050 of record CM034395.1, on the reverse strand, counting down.
TGGTTGATCCCTGGCGTCACTATAGTAAATTAATGGTTGGTTTTGATGGTTTTGGTGTACAGTTGCGGAAAGAAAATGTTCGTCACCTTTTAGTCGAGTAGTGCACGAGTACAAGAAACAATTAAACATTTTACTAAATGTTACGTTTATAAAATATAGAAACGCGATAAAGGAAAATTGCAATGTTAACAATGACAGACGCTGCAATTAACAATAAGAAACAAAGAGGATATAATCATTACGCTTAACATAAATATTAAAACAAATAAAAAGATTTTTCATGTTTAAACAATCTTCTCAGACAACATAGAAAATCAAACAACTTTGATCTTAGTAATCTTAAACTTTATTGGCAAATAGTTAAATATAATTTTCTGTGGTACAATCTTTTCTGTGTTTGAAAAGGTAACATGTGGTCACGAAACGTTAATGAATCAATTTGAAAACCTTGCGAACATTTTCATACCACGACTGTACAAAATAAACCATCATTTATTGTTTTATTGCGAAGCTGGAAATAGATAGATGTCCCACTTTACGGAAAACGGTTTACCGTCGCTTATAAATGTTTGCAACACCAGGAACAAAGCCAACGCGTTTCCACCATTTAGAATGGGATGGAATAGCGGAATGAGACAGGAGTAATGGGGAAGAGGGGAGGGGAAAGTGGGCTAACGGAACTAACTCATCGTACGAAGCACGATTAGCGCAAGAATAACCATTTCACCCGGACATTCTGCGAGAACTTGATATCACACCTATTGTTTATTATTTCATGTAGTCAAGCCATGGTATCGCCATCTCTTGTTCGACAATCAATACACATTGTTGATACATACATATTTCCTTCTCTTTTTGTATACTGGTATGTATGTACATCTATCTCTGTCCCACGAATTTCTCTTTTGTTCGTGGAAGATGCCGCCATTTTATATCGTCGGATTCGTTTGCGGTGTTAATAGACAGACATGTAAGAAATAATAAGATCTTTGGCAAGGGCAGTGAGTTGTTAAAAAATACTAAATGGTGGCCGCTCTTATAGGGATTGTTATTGTTTGAATGACTGATTAAGGGGTTTCAGTTTCCGTTTGTGCGATATCTAGTTATGAAGCCAAGGTGGACGTTCTTAGTTGGGTGTCTATATCATAGTCTATTGTATTTATTTTTGTTATTGGACAAACATTTACACAACTGAAGGCAACAAAATTATACTATTAGGTTCAGCAGCTACGTGTGTACGGAATATCCGGGTTTTTTTTAAACTTCGCATACATATATCAAGCTGGCCTTGAGAGCTGAAGGTAATCCATATGATTCCAGCATGGCTCTACTCCCTTAGAAATTCTAGTGCCAGTAATCGACTATTCTATTGTAATAACAGCCATGGAACCTTGGTGGTAGGTACTTACCGTCACCCATGGATATTTGCAACGTCATATATTACTAATATGTTGTAGATGTTCTCCTTTGCTTTTATCTACAGGTGGCTGTTTTCATTCGGTATGATGATATACACTGGCAGTATAGACCTGAACTTCTTCCCGCCAGCCCAGCCTGGACCACCCAGCGACATGGTCGAAGAATGTGACGATACCGACAACTAAACACGAAATTTTATCAAAATAAATACCTAAATATTTTGTTGTCTTTTTAGTGTCTGCATCTTTTTGGCTTCTACAATCTCTGTATATTAAATAAATAAAGGTATTGAGACTCAACTGACTTGTCTGACGATATCTACAAGCATCTATATTGAATTTATACATATTTCATCCCTCTCTTACGTTTTGGGGACACTCCGTTATTATTATTATTTTTATTTCACCACATTTGTAAAGACTAATTCATTCAAACGTCCATGGGATATGGACATGAAAAAATAGGGTAGCTGACAGTCGGTGAGAAACTTTTTATGAACTTACAAAACGTCAGTCTGCTCCGTACGAATGTAACAAGTTACGATTGCATTATTGAGTCAAATAGCGTATTTATTGTTGTTCAAATTCAAATTAACACAGCAATTCAAATTAATAAAGTGGTATTTTAAATGTACGATGATAGTACTGTGTTTTAGCGACCGCTCTTTTATATTTATGTATACATATAAAATTGTTCTGTACGTGTATATATCACTAAAATCATCCAAAACCGCTGGACCTATTGTGATGAAAATTTTTGTGTACACCTGGTAGGTGCGCTGCAATCGACTAGATTACTTATTCAGGGCAGGACAACGTATGCGGGCCCGCTAGTATACAAATAATGTTAGAACTTATTGCAGGATTGCATGTACCCAATTGGGTATTTGACAGTGAAATCAACTGAGCTATTTTTTGACCATCGCACAAAACGTCATAGGCTATTAATTATATTATTGTTTAAACTATAATTAAAATTATTTCTATAATGAACTGTTGAAAGTGAGATGATAACAAGATATTTTGACGCCTGCTTTTTTATTTGCATTCTATTTTAGAATTTATTGTAATATGTTTCAAATATCCAATCATAAGGATTTTTTATTGCCAAGTGATTATGGCCTCTAAAAATGAAATATCATCAATTAGTAATTTATATTTATTTCGAGATTAAGAGACGCATTTAGAGTCACTTAATGGATCATTATCTTTAAACATTAATTTGTTTAATGTTTCCTTCAATCAGTAGACAAGTGAAGAATCAGTTTTAACCTTCATTATCTACTATAACTCACAATGTTTTTTCCATGTTAAATACTCTACTATCCCCTAAAGTTAAAAGTCCCTTAAGCTCTCTGAATGTGCGTCAATATGAATACAATACGTATTCATTAACAGGGTTTATATTAAACTTACGAACAAGGATAGAATAAAAGAGAATGCCGCTCATACAATGAATTTTTGATATAATAATATTGTACATCTTATTCCGTCGTCATGGCAACGCTAACAAAGCTTCGCTGGCAATGTTAATATACATGAATTTTCCAAGTGGGCTTTCAGGGCAAATCCTAAACTATGCTAAATGGCGAAAAACATTCAAAGGAGTCTCGAGGGCGATTTTGACGAAAATTAAATTGGCATCATTAGACTTTTAAACATTAAACAAATCCTGCATTATTTCAATTCAATTCAAACGGCAAACCAACGGAAAGGGTTATTTTTAAACAAAATATTATTTTTTCCATACATTAATTAAACATGAAACTATACCCGTCATTCGACCGCATCTCATTTGAGTACAATTAATGTTTACCCATTGACTGATTTGATTGGATTTAATTGAGATAAAATACCGTGCGTTTCAAAAATTAATTTATAAATGCCTATTAAAAATATAATCAGTCAATGAAACAAACTCAGCTAGTCGGATTATGTGGACATGGACTTGTTTGTAGTCTAGCATCTGTAAATGCGAATTTATTCATGGTCTATTTTAATAATAATTAGTTTCCCCGTCACAAAATTTTCATTTTATTATTTATGTTGTTCTTTTTTTATAAAATTATTGTATTTTATTCTTTTTTTATTTCCTTGTCATCTGTGGAGGTTTATGAATAGATGTTTTTTAGCTCTCTGTAACTTTAGTTTGTAAGACTACAGCTGTTAACCCCCCAAATAAAATAAAATAATAATATTAATTATTTCTATATTCAACTAAAATGAGGTGAGATTTAATTGATGTATGGAAAATAGAACATTTTTGTTAAAAAACAACCCTTGGTTTGCCGTATGACATTCCTTCACAGAAATTGATACTTACAAGCTATACATGATTTGGTATAACAATGCAGGATATGTTTATTTTTTCAAAACCAGGCGATTCGATTTCTGACAAGTGAATGAATGAAAACTTTATTGTTCACCATAAACATAAGCCTAGATAATTAATACCCCTGTGCATTAGAACAATGGGCGACTTTATCGCTTATAGCGATCTATTCCAGGCAACCCGTTGTCTAAAGGGCCATTTACATATAGTCTCTTGCCTCCAGATGAGATTGTCGAAAGCAAGAAAAAAATATTATCATGTAAACTAAATATACGATATCGTACAAGGGCGATTATCGCCTGGTCATTGAATATTGACGTCTGTGTATACAAAATACCGTGCTCATCACTGAGCTCGCAAGGAAAGTCTCGCATTCAAATCGGTTCAAACTTATTTGTACGATACTCGCATGACCTTGAAAGAATGTCATAAGAGTTCTAGTTTAGACAAGTCGAGAAACAGTAGGCAAATATCTCAATGCGATCTGTGTCGTAGTGTAAACAAAACTCTTGATGATAATTACCTTACGATTAACGTACAACATACTCGTATGCGAGTTTTTGTTAGAGTGTAAACATGTGAATACGATTATTGTTTAAACAGTATTATTGCCTACGAAAATAGTATACGATTTTCGCCCTAAACCGTGCGATAAACTCTCTCCATGTAAATGGCTCTTTAGATTTTAAAGAAGAATAATTATACAATTTTTGGTGGTGTACTAAACTAAAATAAAACTAATATAATCATTATAATTCAAGGTAATTTATTGTTCAAAAATCTAGAGACCAGTCAAAAACGGTTTCAAGACCACTTTTAGTATTTTGTCCATATTTAGAATAGTTTAGGTTTGGTCCTGAAGGCCCACTTGAAACATTCATCTGTATATCTGATATTTCTAATATTTTAACCTGCTATCTATTACGACTCAAAACGAGCTCTCCAGTAGCATTCCCTTTTGTAGCTTTCTATTCGTAACAAATCTCGTTATATAACTAATATCTACATCACAAATTAATGAATATATTATAAATGAACACTTCAAATACATAGACATTGTATTTTAATTTCTGCGAGAAGTAAACTTCAGGAAAATATTACTGTAAGTACTTATTAAAAAGTATGTTTTGGTTTGTATTAACGCTGAGTTCGTAATCCTACTAGAAGTTAAATGAGATGCTTTAGTAAACAAGTACTACTTATCTTGATATTTAAAATCAATATATGGTTAGACTATGAGTTGAATTAATGTATTTAATATGCACCTATATGGATGAAAATAAAAAACAATTATATCATTACTTTCACTACACTAGTTCAAAATGCTTTTCCTGTTTACAACCAATACGAAGATCTATTTTGTTCTCTAAAATAGGAAAATGTTTTGAATTTAAAATGACGCAACATTAAAGATATAATTATCGAAAGCCGATAACCAACGGTTGATTCACTTCTCTTTCAATTTGGATGAAGCAACTAAAGTAAAACAAAACTATATAAATGACGTCATAATCATTAAATGTCATAATTTCCTTTCGATTCCGCATCTTTAAACCAAATTGATTCAATTTGGTAGGTCCGTTCTATCAATTCTCTTCTCTCTCTCTCGATTTTTGATATCTTATTATTCAAAAACTGATTTTACTGATTCAATCAATCAAAAATTATAAATAAATTTCATTCATTGAGTATAAGTGTTTAAATTTTTGTCTAATTTAAGTAAAAATATAAGACCCGTAGCACTTAGGAGCCTTCTTGTTGGGTTATCCGCCAGCAACATTGATTACTAGCAACTAGAATTGGGTAGCTCGCAGAAAGAAAGATAAAAATAATAGTATTTTCTAAGTTTACGCGACCTAGTATAAGTAATAAAACTACTACGTTTTAACGGTTTTAAGCGCGGTATTTATTTGATTTTTGTTATTCCGATGTTTCGGCCATTTTTCAGTAGCTGTGACCACGGCTACATTACATAGTAAACACTACATCAACTGTAAAATCAGGCAACTAATTGTCATATTCTATATTTCGCCCATACTGTACTTTGTGTTCAACATTCATAAGAACATTTGAACGAAACTGGTAAAAGTGGAGCATATTGTGAAAAATTTTAAACACAGCCACCAAGCGCAAGCCAAACTTAAAAAAAAAACACAAAACTACCCTCAAATTTAATAAAACAGGATGTTCCGACAAGATGTATAGATGTACCTATGATATGCTGTCACATGTTTTAACTTGTAAAAGATTCAACCATAACGACTATCGCTCTCTTACGAAATTATTTTATTTTATCAGATAATAATTATGCTATGACAATTGCAGTCGCCGTGCCAGTACTTAAAATGTACCACGAAATAATATAACATAACAGTAGAAATAAACACAGAAAAATCTGTTCCCCTGTCCAGTCATACCATTAAGACGCACGCCACATCTGCTTGAAACGGCATGTATCAGGAACATTATCCCAGATGAAGCCCTGCCACTATTAAACTTATTGGGATCGATACACGTTTTGGCAAGTATAATAGATCATTAAATGTCTAGTGAGACAATGAAAACACAAACATTAATTAAAAAAATAATATCAGTTGCTTGGTTTTGAAATTACACAACTGAACTGCGGTGAATAAAATTTATCAAAACAACTATCTAAATAAATTATATAGGTTTTACTTTAGAAGCCCATCGAAATGAGGAATATTTACATATAATATGTGATGTTGTCAGGAAATTAGTATATATTCGTTATGTTAATCTAGGGAAAGCACTAAATTAAATATTTGAATTGGCAAATTAGTTATCTGCTCTCTGGCTTAGGTTTTGGCGGCTTGAAGCCTTGTATCTTCTTTTTTTTCTTTTCTTTGCTGGACGATTGAAAGCTTTTCCAACTGTCCACACGGTTTTGTCGGGATTCCTGTAATTGGTCAAAAATTATAATCAATTTTAGATGTTCACGTACTTGATTTTGATTATAAAAAAAATTAACAAAAAAAAAACCGACTTCAAACTAAAAATCAAAAAATATTTAACAAACTTTCTACAACAGCTTAAGTTGGTGTCAAGTAAAACAACAACAAATGTGTAAAATTTAGTAATTTTATGTTTTACTTGACACCAACTTCAAGATGTTGTAGAAAGAAGGTGGTTAAATATTTATTTTTCATCTCTCATATTCTGAAAGTACGCTTTGAGTTGCCTTATTACAAGGATGAAAACAGGACTTTACATCCCTGGGTCAAGATGGCTAAAAATTTTTGAAAATTATGCGAACCATTGATAATGATAATACATGGGACTCATGTCAAATTTTTTTTACAGTATACATTAAATTTACTGTTAAATCGCGACATAAATTTTAATAAACAAATTCAACAAAATCATTTTATATTTTTAAAAATTACTTTTCACTAAATTTTATTTAATTTACAAAAATTTGAGTTAAATATTTACTATCAGTGCCAAAAAAAAAAAATACGTTTCATCACATTTAGATATGGATTTAACACATGATTTCATTAGAGAAGTAGTTGTTTGTTTAACTAATCAATTCATATTTGAAATGAAAAGCAGTGTTAACCTCGGGTGAAAGGCCTATACAGGCCTTTGAATTATCATTATAAAACATCTCGTGCCTAGATAGGTCACGATCACCTCTCGTGTAACAATCTTCCATTTTAAAAGCTTTTATTTAACTTGCAATGGATGTACCTATGCATGTATATATGTAAGTTCGGGTGGAATCTTGCAAGTTAAATTTGACCAACTTCCCGGTTTCCGATTGAGCTGCAATTTTGCACGCATATGTACATCGCGCTGATCTGATGATGGAGTCGGAAGGTGGCCATAGGAACTCCTGTACTAAACAAGATAGACCCATCGTGTTTGGGCTCGTTTTACTTGTCTTGGCTAGCACTCTGCTGCTACATGATATCCAGGATCTCAAAAGCTTGTATTTAAAAACCTTTTTAAAAAAGCTTTTTGCTTTTTAGTTTAAGAAAGAAAGAAAGAAAATATTTATTTCTAAAAATGCGACACTTTAACAATGATTTATAATAATAATAATAACATTGAAATTGTGTACCGCAATTTGTTTCAAGTTAGTTTTGTTTTTGTTAAAAAAAATATATTTTTTACTTTTTAGTTGCACAAATACTTTAATAGCTTTAGAAGTAATATATTAAGCGCCTGTAATAATGGTACTGCTGGCACGCGCCTACAAGGTTGCTATTTCATTCTTCGGTGTAAACGCTCGTCAACAAGGTTTGCTCTCGATTTCCCTGGGAACCACTTATCAGATCCTGACTTGGTGGCTATGATACCATTTTGAGAGTATTTTTCTTTCGAATAAAAAAATGATGAAAATCGGTTCCCTATTGACAGAGTAATCGTGTAATACATATAAATAAAACTATACAGATGAATTGAGAACCTCTTCTTTTGGAAGGCGGTTAATAAAAGAAGAGACCATGAACATACTCAATTTTACTATGTGTTGGTCCACAATGACTGCCCTGAAAAACTAAATAACTCACTGAAGCGTAATAAGTATTAAAAAAATCATCAATGATATAGTCGAAATATTATTTATATTTTTTGGGTTAGTTGGATACTACAAAAATTTTGATTGTATATAAATGTGGAAGAGATCGCTCTAAAGCGATAAGGCCGCCCTTTGCTCCTACTTTTACTATTTAATGTGACTACTGTAAATTGTTTATTACATGTGTATGTGGTGAACAATAAAGTGTTATCTATTCTATTCTATTCTAAATGTTTGGTCGTACATTGAATGAATTTCGTATACTCTGATTTTTAATTACCTGGACTAAAATGACGGCTGTGATCAACCTTTTTTTTATATTGCAAGCCTGGAGTGAGTGGTGTTGTAGTATGGTTCATTCGAAATGAGTTAAATCAACAACTTACCACTGTCAGTTGAATCCTATAGAATTAATTTATCTAGTTGAATCAACGACTGCTGTGATCGACCTTTTTTTATGTTGCAAGTTTAGAGCATAAGTCTATAGGATTCAACTCAAAGTGGTGAGTTGTGAATGAGCCATTTCTTTTAGCCAGGGGAAATCTAATTGAGGACCATTAGGCCGCGCGACGGGGATAAGTCGCGGCCCGTGATTAGGTTTCGCCAGGTTGGGGTGGCACTAACACCTCTAAGCAGAACTCAATATTGCCTGCCACTCCACAGTTAGGGATACCCACTAAAACACCTGGGTGTTGCTTCCTGCGCCTTATGCCAGGGCAACGGGAAAACGGAAGCTCAACCAGCTCCGCGGGCCCTGGCAGGCGGGGACCTCGGCGGCCACATCCACTGCCGGGTAACTACTTTTATCCCCTGGCATTTTCAAGGTGTCTGCATGGGGCGGTTTGTAACGCGCCCCACGGGAGGAGAGGTGAGCGTGAGCGGAACTCGGCGCGCAATCATCTCGAGAACATAACGGCTGGTGAGAACCCTATTGCCAAGGGAAAGCTCATGATGGGCGAAGGTCGAAAGCCGCCCTCCGGCGCCGACGAGTCCTCCTCTGGCGGGAACGGAGCAATGACGTCCGTTTACGCTCCCGCTCCGGAGTTGAATGTGCCATACTACACTAGTAGTAGAATTCGCCACAAAGGGAGGCAAAGGAATTTTAATCCATACAGCCAATTCTGATGTTTAAGTTTTCGTATAGTAGCGCAGTTGTCTACAGCTGACGCCATTCAACGGAGTTCTTATGAAAACTCGAAAGGTCAAATTTGACTATACACTTCACATTTCTCACAAAAACAAATAGTTATTAGTCAAAAACTATCAACATCCTACAACTATTGTTCATTTTAGAGTAATTTTACACATTTTTAGAAAATAAAACTACACAGCGCAACATCGCTGTTTCCGTTTCAGTTCCCGCCAAAAACTCTCTTCACTACAACACTATGCTCCAAGCTTCCAACAAAAAAAAAGATCCATTGCAGCTGTCATTTTATTTTAGGTAAATAAAAGTCAGAGTATAGTGAATTCGAATGTTCAGTATAGATGAAAATTCTCCTTGCAGATTCCCACTAATGCCGACATACCATTGTAATAATCAGGCCAGTCCGGTAGTACCACCTCTTGTATTAGTTCGTATACTGACATTTATATAAGACCAGAGATACATTCATCAGATCATTTTTATAGTAAGCTCTTCCAGAGAGATTGATTGTAACATCCAATCAAAGGTTGTCTAGAAGAGATTGCTTTTAAAGCCGCTCATTGTGATTACCTTATAATCATAAGACAATAGAGTGTTTTATTATTATTATGTTGGTGTAAATAAAGGGTAAAGAGTATTGTTATTGTTGTTGGTTACTTTTAGCAAATTAAATTATCAATGAAAAAAAGTAAAAATGTAAACACACATGTGTGTCTGTGCGTGTGTAAATACCTCAAAGTTTTTCGCCCATTCTTTTTCAAAAGATTTCTGCTCTTCTTGTTCTATTTCGGCCTCGCGTTTCCGCTTTCTTTCCTCCATATCTCTCGTTTCGAGATGTTGACGTTTTCTTTCCATATCCGCAAAAAGCTGGAAACAGTTGTTTTTTTATTATGAAGCTGGCAAACTGGCAGACGGCACAGGTCATTGAAAGTGCTTATAGACTTCTGTAGGACCGAGGGCGAAGCCAGGACTTCTCTAATCCCATGAAACATGATTAGCTCAGGGTTAATCGTTTTACATCAATATTCTTTGAGAGTGTGGTATCATACCAATGGAGTTGGCCCTAAGAGGTGTATTAAGTATCAAGATAGAGTCCAGCATGGCTCTACCATATCAAAATTAGTATGTTCTTGATGTTTTCAAAATAGATACTGATGATAAAAACTCCATTATATCTTGCCAATTACTCTTTATGGAATTTTATAGCCCAAATGTTAGCCCGCCTAGGTCAGTTAACATAGAGGTCCCAGGTCTGATTCTTAACAGGGTAAGTTTCATGTATGACCTTTCCATTATTCACTTATGGTCTCGGAGAATGGGATGGAGGAGATAAACCCCCATGTGACAGTCCCTCTCACATATGGCAATTTATTTGTTAGTAAAGTCTCAGGCAACCATCCTTTAATTACTTTAGTATTGAAGAATAAGAAATACAGAGTAAAACTACGTTTTAACGGTTTTAAGCGCGGTAATTTTATTTGATTTTGGTTTTTCCGACGTTTCGGCCACTTTTCAGTGGCCGTGATCACGGAAGACAAAGATGTCAAGTGTCAACGAGTATTGTTAAAGTTTTATTTAGCCTACCGCCAACTTATTAATTTTAATTATTTAATTTTTAATTTTGTTTATGGTTATTATTTAATCTATGGGAGCCTAATCTAATTTACTACCGCTTCGCAACATGTTATGGCTTGAAGAGAAGAAGCGGCGCAAGAAACTCTTCAGCAAACATGCCTAGCTATAATAATTTTATATAATATTAAAATGGGTGGAAGGAAAAATAAAAGTAATTATCAGTCAAGTTGGTTTGTGTTCCGTTGTACGCAGAAAGAGCTCACAGTGTCTTGAGGTCTGGCAGCTGGTTTTTGCTGGGTTTGGGTCTTAATAGTTTTGATAATTGGATCCCAAACAGGTGGTACTTGCCAACCATCTTCTCTATTGAAATTTGGGTGTTTTTTGATTTCAATAGCCTCACGCATCACGAATCTACGAAGTCTGCGATCAGTGAACACACGCTGGATAAACCCAACCACTACATCAGATTCGATAACCCACAAATCCTCGCGAAAGAGAATCGTTTCATAGAATGATGCGTGAGGCTATTGAAATCAAAAAACACCCAAATTTCAATAGAGAAGATGGTTGGCAAGTACCACCTGTTTGGGATCCAATTATCAAAACTATTAAGACCCAAACCCAGCAAAAACCAGCTGCCAGACCTGAAGACACTGTGAGCTCTTTCTGTGTACAACGGAACACAAACCAACTTGACTGATAATTACTTTTATTTTTCCTTCCACCCATTTTAATATTATATAAAATTATTAGAGCTAGGCATGTTTGCTGAAGAGTTTCTTGCGCCGCTTCTTCTCTTCAAGCCATAACATGTTGCGAAGCGGTAGTAAATTAGATTAGGCTCCCATAGATTAAATAATAACCATAAACAAAATTAAAAATTAAATAATTAAAATTAATAAGTTGGCGGTAGGCTAAATAAAACTTTAACAATACTCGTTGACACTTGACATCTTTGTCTTCCGTGATCACGGCCACTGAAAAGTGGCCGAAACGTCGGAAAAACCAAAATCAAATAAAATTACCGCGCTTAAAACCGTTAAAACGTAGTTTTATTATGTATACAAGTCGCGAAAACTTAAGAAAATATAATACAGAGTATATCACTTACCTTCATAGTCATAACATATACTGCATGTTTAAATTTATCTGGATCATCTTCAGGTATGCCTTCTGCAGTGCGATTGTCCTTCTTTTGCTTCTTTTTCTTTTGCTCTATCTGAAATTGGGAAAAATACTTCTATCAGGGTTGTCTGGAAGATAATGTTTTTACCTATAAGACCACCCTTTATCTGCAATCCGATATAGTTTTAGTCTGTAAGTTTATCTTTCTATTGGTATATAATAACGAGCTATCTATCTATCTATTGATGCAAGATATTGTGGTTCAATGTGCCCGCGTTTCTTGAATTTAGAAGCTATGTTTATCTGCACAGGAACAGAAAAAAATACAATTTCCTACAGCCGGGTAGTCGGTCTTAAGAGGCGACAAAACAATCCACAGCCAGGTGATAGCGTATTTTCACTGTCTGGATGCCTACCACCCTCGGTCCAGAGCATGCCGGCATAACAACCTTGAGTTGTGTTCTGGCATTAGTGACCAGGTTCCAGTCTGCCTTAGATAGTGGCAGCACATTGCTTGCACCTTAGGTGTTACAAATGTCTATAGGTGATGGTAACCGCTTTCCATCAGATGGGCCACCTGTCTGCTGAACTGACGAAATAAAAATAAATAAAAACTATGCAGACTAGCATGGTTGAGGTATTTTTTTCTGTGCTATTGTCCATACATTTATATTTACTTATAAGTGTATTATGCTAATAGTGAAGGCTTAAAATGTGGAAAAGGTAAATAAGCAATGCAATAAGAAGCTACCTAAATGGAGTTCACTTAACTATCACACTGATGCATTGCCATATTTTTGAAGACAAAACTTGAAATTATGTCCAACATTCATAGTTTTATGTTACAATTAATGGAATTCTGATTCCTCGAAGTAAATTCTGTTAATTATCTTCAAAAATATGGTAATGTGCAAGAGAGTTAGCGAAATTGATTTAGCTGGCTCCTTAAAATTGATTCTATCATATTTTAAAACTATGATGATAACAATAAGTTTTAGCACCTACTCTTTTATATGAACATCTTTTGAAAATTTGTAGAAAGCTTCAACAATCCAAGTGTGAGAAAGAACTTTCCACTATAATTATACTCTGTTCTAAATGTTAGCTCCATGTTCATTGTATATAATCCACAACACAAGCATGACTGCTTAGCTTGAGAATATAAAATGTACATGTATGTTCGAATTTAGTGCAAAATAGCTTACCATATGTTCAGTACGTTCTTTAGCCTCTTGATAGATATCCAGGCACTTTTTTCTTGTATCTTCATTTTCTAATGTCTTCCAAGACCTATTCACGATTTCAAAGGCTTGTTGGGCTCTCTCTAAATCATCCTGTAAATCAAAATATGACTTGCTAAATTTACGTCAACACACTCCCTTAAGGTCTAATATGATAAACTAAATTTGTTTTAAAAATAAGACACTGCCAGATTTATGTTGCATGGATTAATTAGGATTAAATATTATTTTAAATGCATCTTTTTATTCTTTTTGATATGATGTATCAGTTACATATGAGTACTATGTGAGTGGAATATAAAAAAGTTAAAACATAGTTTTAATTCTAACAGTTCCCAAAAAGTTAAAATATATAGATTTATTATTATATGTCAGAATTTAAATCCTCTGTGGTTGAGTGGGCTACGCCTTTGCCGGCCTACCTCACTACAACGCAGAGGCTCCGGGTTCGATTCCTGGTATAGTAAATTTCGGAAATGTATTTTCTCTGTTATTTACTATGGTCTGGGTGTCTGGGATCGGCTCCAGAGTAGTCCGTTGTATATTACCCATAACACAAGCGAAACTTGCTTAATTTGGGGATATACAATGTGTTTGTCTGCCGATTATTTATTTATTTATTTAAATTCACTAATAGAATATTAATATAATTTCAAGATACAATCTATAAAATTGATATGTCTCATAGCTTTGTGAGATGTTATGTAATTGAAAACAATTTTTAATTTGGACAAATTAACATCTCAAGTGGTAGATTATACTTGAATATAGTTCCACAATACAGATGAAACTGTAAACAAAAAGCATGTTTCTTATTTCCATGTAGTCAAAAGGTTTTAAAATTCTTTATCTGTTGCATTGAACATAATAATGCTAGTGCTTTAGATATTATACCTATGGAAGAAGGCAACTTAGGCTCAGATTTTCCTTTAATTGCTACATCTAGGGCTGATCTTTCAATCACCAGATAAAAGTTATTCATAGAATTAAATATAACATGAAAAAATTTAAAATGACAGTTGCTTGAATAAAACGGTTGAATTGTATCACTTTTAAATTTAGTCCAGTCATAATTTATTCAACTGATAACTTTTAACTGACGATTGAAAAATCAACCCTTAGAATCAAATAATTGTACACTAGTCCTTAAATAGCGCAATCTGAATTTTGTCTTATTACTGAATTTTTAACCATTATAGTGGCAATAAGCCATTTAACATAAAATATGTAACTATATATGCAGAGATAGAATAAAATAATTTTATAGCATGATCCATACTAATATGAAATTTGAAGCTGAGTTTATTCTTTATTCACGACTTTGGATATATGCCAGTTGACATTTCTACAAAATAAGGGATTGCACTGTTGCTATCTGTCATACTGTAGTATCTAATTCATTACATTACTTGGTAATTAAGTAAATTATTCTGTACTATTTTAAATAAAGCAAGCTATATTTATTTTGTGTGCACAGTACATGTCATATTAAATTTTTTAGACCCAACTCTGTAACACAGCTTTAAATCTTGATTATTACTCCAATACATATTAATGTTTTAGTATCATCAGACAACCATCTAAATGTGTCCATATCATATACACATTTCAAAGTGTGACAAATTATCTATGGTTTATAGAAACAATTTATTTGTTCCATAAAGATTAGTTAGTTCATAAATTTAATATATAAAAGAAGGTCATCGGGCGGAAGTATTGCGTTTCTCCTCTCAGCCTTTCGTCTTATTACCTTACCCATGTGTTGCTGTCTCAGGGAAGCGCGCAGAAGGTACATTCAATCATTCCATCTGTGGATAAAAACGAAATGTTGACGGGCGTAACCGCCTAAATACTTGGAAGCCTCCTATGGCAACTAATACTAAGTATACATCCTAATAAATTAAGAGTAGAAAATATCTTTTCCCTATTGCCTTTTAGAAATTAAAATAGGTTTTAATTACAAGAAGACCAATCAATAAATGATGTTACTAACCTTTTGCCACTAAATCTTTTGTGGCCATTTTTTTATATCAAAGTGAAATAGCTGGTGTAAATATTTATCATATTATCATGAAATAGTAAATAATGGTGTTAAAATATAAAACTTTTACAAAAATAAAACTACTTTTTTTATTGCTCTATTAATATATGCTTTGATCTATTTTGAGATATTGAGAAAGATTGTAAGATTAATATATTTAACCTAAAACTAAATTTCTTACCATATTTTTATCAGGATGGACAAGAATGGATAGCCTTCTATACTTTTTTTTAATCTCATCAAGAGATGCATCTGGCTCAACTTGCAATACCTCAAACGGGTTAAGATTGAAGTAAGTAGAACCAGGACGAAGCAATCTCTCCATCTGCTGTTTTGGTGTTAGGACTGAGTCCCGTTTCTCTATCTCCTTGACCTGAAATATCACAAATGATCATCATTATCACCCTAGCATTCAATTTTTGTCGAGTTCAGAATGTCCACAGTAGAACATGACATCCTGTTTCCTAAATTTTCTTCTCCACTTTTAATTATCTTATCACACAATATCAAGCTAGCATTTCTTGAGTCTACTCTTTTTATCAGAACTTGTCTGAAACAGCATAGTCAGACATTTGTAACCCACATAACTTGCCAGTTTACATAAAATTTGATTGTACCAGTGGTGACTCTTTTGCATTTTATCTAGTATGTCACATATATGAAGATTATGAATAAAGTCCACAAATATTCCTTTAGTGGATTCAAACTTATTTTAGCACTGCAGTTATTTAGTATTTATTGATTTATTTGTAATTTTTATTATTTTGCAAAATAATTTATTTTGGATATAACAATAAAAGCTTTGAGTTTAAAATTATGTTATCAACTGATTTATATTTATCATTTTCAATTATATCTCAAAAGGAACATAGCCTGAATACATTTTTGAATTTTAATTTGTTACATTATATTTACTTACATGGTTTTTAATATAAACACTAACAAATTTAGGCCCTTGTAGCCATGAATTAAATGATTTATTAATATTAAATCTGCAGGACTTGAACCATTCACATTAACTCAGTTCACATACTGCTAATACCATATATGTAGGAAGGTTATAGAAAAAATTGTCTAAGTAATGCATGTAGCCCAGTCAGGGTTCAAGTTTATTGGTATTAGCCTATTATTTACAAAAATAAATTATTATATAAATAACAGTATATAATGGTTTAAGATCAACAATAAAATAATAGTTAAAGCTTGCTCATGTTTTGTAACAAACAGAAAGAGGTTAAGTATCTTTAAACTAATAATGATACTTTACTATCACGATATTAAAGAAGTGAATTTTGTTTAAATTTCAGAAAACATTACATAGTTGTGAAAAATATGAGATCACACCAATGACCAATCTGCTACTATTATTACATTTTATTCTCAATGGCACGAGACTTTATGGAAAGAAAATGTTTTTCCCCTTGAATATAGAGAACATCAAGTTTGTTAATTTAAAATGGGATATTTGTGCTGTTAAAGGAAAATAGCATCTTGCAAATAATAGTAAAAATTACATACCTCAGTATAAAAGTCGTCAAAGGACTCGCCTGGAGCAGTTGATGTATTTGAGTTCATCTTGCTGATGCAAGTTTGAGTTCAGTGCCACAAAAGGCATAAAAACTGAAGTTACCACTTTGAATTAAAATTTACACCTTGAATTTATCAATTCACAATATTAAAAACCAATTCAATATTGAATTTCGCAATAACCATAAATTACAATTCACTTGCCGTTGCCGAGGGGCCATAACCAATTTTACACTTTTTAACGCTACAAATGCAGACAAAGGAACTTTGTCCATACAGACATTATAGATTTTTTTTGAATTTTATGGCTTGGTTTCTAGACCTTTAAGCCAAGTCTGTTTTAGATATTTGGCACTTCACAGGTCGACATTACAGGCTTGTTTGATGTAAAGGAGAGCAGGTATCTGTAAAAGCAAACTAATTCGTGATTATTGTTAACAAAATAGCCACGACGATATTGTTAAGCACTTAGCTAGCTGGTTGTCGAATAATATCAATAACTGAAAGTTTATAGCTTAATATTAGCAGTCGAGTATTGGTTGGTGAGTCAGTTTCCCATTAGCCAAATAATTATTAAATTGTTTTTTTATCAGGCTAATAAATGAATTACCATTACTACTAGCCGGATGGCAATGTTTTTGCAATTTCGGTGGTTGCCAACCGCTAGTAATAAGTTTTGTAATATAGATTATATTAGGAAGGTACCTTCCTAAGCAAAATTGTAGACAATTGTAGGTCTTTGCTAGATGCTTAGATTAATTAAAGAATTAGGCTGACGCGAAACAATGGGGTTATCGCGATAATTCGAAAGGCCATATTTCGCTATTTCACATAAATAACGTAGTTATTACTTACTCTAATATTTAGTTTTTACTAGCAATATGAGGCGAGACATTCATCTTTTAAAAATGTTTTAATAAGTTTAATTTTGTAAATGTAAATATAAATGTTCTAATGTAAAAATAATTAAATTAAATTATTATCTATCGCCGTCATTCATAATATTCCCCGTTCACGATAACTGGACGTGCAGGGCTACCAACTATCAAAAATATATCTAAAGCTAGATAGAACCAAAAACACTAAAATTTTCCTTAGGTCACTCAGGTATTTAAATTATATTAAATTAGCAATAAATAGGCTATCTGCGCATAAATTTTAGCCCATCGAAAGTTATTTCACAGAGAAGTGGGGAAGGGGCTAGGAGGGTCTGGGCCTTCCTATAATACCTGTTATTTCTTTGCATTTTTTAAGAACATTTACCATAGTGTAATGTATATTTTTTTACACAATCAGCAAATAGAGATTTCAACGAAAAAAAGCCCACCGACTATTTTAAAAAAGCTGATATTTTGACGCGAGAATTTTCGATTGATTATTAGGGTGGATTTTCGATATTAAGTCAAAATAAGGTGAAAAAATAAACATTTGAAATAAAAAAATTACAGTGTGTTTGGGACATAAAAAGATAAGTTTCCATCAAATTTCGTGATTATTTTTCTAAAAGAAAAATAAAAAACCAAAAACTTGGTTATTTGAATTTTTCACGTAAATTTTGAGGTTATGTGAAAAACTGTAAATACAAAACTTGTAGATCTTTCTTTTACCTACAACATTTTCGTTACATTTTTTTCCATAGGACTTGTAGTTTTGCCGGAAATCGAGATAAACCGTTTTTACCCTTAAAAACTCACCCCCTTCCACTTCCCCACCTCTGATCGCCCGTAAATTATTTTTCCTTTCATTTTTGTTATACATATTCTTTTCCTTCTCCAATGGGTTTCATTCTACTATTTTTTTTTTCACTTATTACCATTTTTTGTTGTGGTCGTTGAAGAGAGGTATAATTATCTTAAATAGAAATATCCTGCTTGTCTATATACTGTATCTACTCTTAGCGATCTAACCTTCATATTATTATACCTAACCGGTAATTACGACTTCGCTTTTTGTGTCGCATCTAGCATATCTGCCGCTCTTTACTCAGTCTGTGGAGCCGACTGGAGCAAGAAGCTTATGTGTAAGCTTCTTGGACTGGAGTCCAATAGTGTATGGAGTTTTTGGCGGAAACTGAATGGAAATGTTGTGCTGTGCAGTTTTATTTTCTAAAAATATGTAAAATTACTCTAAAATGAACAATAGTTGTAGGATATTGATAGTTTTTGAGTAGTAATTATGTGTTTTGTGAGAAATGTGAACTGTATAGTCAAATGTCACCTTTTGAGTTGTCACAAGAACTCCGTTGAATGGCACTAGCTGATTACCTACAGCTCAGCTTTGCTACACTGCTACACATAGGCGAAAATGAAGAAACTATATTGTAAACTAAGATCTGGCTTAAAGGCCTAGCTGCCAAGCCATAAACTTAAATAAAATAAACCAATAGTGTATCGTCTATGGTGAAGCCCGTCGGCCCGTCGACGGCGTCGACACGCAGTTACAGTGAAGAACTATTTTTTTTTGTTATTTGTAAGTTTATTAATAACTATTATTATAGTATAGCTTCTCTACTCCAAAATAAACCTATTTACAATAAAAAAAGTTAATATTATGCATTTGTTTTATCGTATGATAGATTTATTAAAATATTTTCTGAACAGATAGATAACCTAGACTCAGTGTCAGTTTGCATCAGTGTTTTGTTTGGTTATCTTATTTGTCCTAAATGTATGTTTGACTATAAGTACTCCTGGTTTGCTTGAGATCAAAATGTATTGTGGTTAATAAGAATTCAAGCGAATTTAGTCCCATTAGGGTAAATTTGCATAAAGGCGGAACCCGAAAATTATGCGTTTTTTTATATACAAGATTATAATTATGGTTTGCTATGGTAGAATAACGAAATTAAAATTGTCGGAAAGCCTTCATTTAGGCACATAATAAACAATACAATTACCTTAGAATATACACAGACTGCCTACTATGCTAATATTATTATTGTAAAGTAATAGGGCACGTTGCTAAACACTTGTGATTTTGAGCACAAACACATAAGTTAACTTAAAAACAATATCTTACTTTATTAAATTTTAAAGCACATTTTATTAGGTTAAAAACTACAAAACACTTTTATCCGTGCAGGAACGGAGAAAGAATACAATTTCCTGCGGCCGGGCGGCCTGTCGTAAGAGGCGACAAAACAACCCACAGCCAGGTGGTAGGGCATTTGCCCGACTGGCCAGCTACCACCCCTGGTCTAAAGTATGTCGCCATAACAACCTTGAGTTGTGTTCCGGCATTAGTGACCAGGTTCCAGTGTCCCTTAAGAGAGCAGCAGCGTATTTGTAGCACCTTTGGTGTTGCAAATGTTCATAGGCGATGGTAACCGCTTTCCATCAAGTGGGCCGTCTGCCTGGCTGCTGAACTCCTGCAATAAAAAAAAAAAACACTTCCCAGATAAAACCGCCATGCTACATAAAGTAAACTACACAGCTAAAGAGTGTTGAGACTGCTAAAGACCAATCTTTTTGTTGTAATTTAGTTCATCAGAGTGGCAGGCAAAGGAAATAAATCCATACAGCGTTGTCTGATGTATTCTTAATAAAAAATAGGCTGCTTGGATTTATTTCCTTTGCTTGCCACTCTTTAAGTAGGGTTAGCTTCACACTAGAGCTCAAATATGCAATGCCAATGATAGCAACACAAAAAATAGGTTGTGAGGAGCGGTTGAAGGTTGCGACCAATGAGAAGGTCAGTGGGTTAGGTTAGGTTATCTTTAGACCAAAGTCCTATGCCAGGGGACGTGGCCCCTGGCTACTTCTAGTTCTAATCCGTGCGTGGGGCGGTCTGTAACACGCCCCACGGGAAGAGAGATGAGCGCGCGCGGAACACTCGCGCTCTCATCTCGACGGCCTGTGCGGGTGAGTGAGAACCCCTATACCCCTAGGGGCCCCACCCGCGCCGCCCGCTTACGGCGGCCGAAGGTCACTATCTGACCTCCGGCGCCGGCGCGTCCTCCTTTGGCGGGAGCGGAGCAGGGAATTACGCTCACGCTCCCGTTCCGCCTCCTCCTTCGCAAACATGACTTGCTCGCAGAAGGAAGAGACGGCGTCCCATCCGGTGGAGCTCCCGACCATGGTGCGTACCACGGCCGGGAGCGAGGTGTCAAATCCGGTATGGGCGACGAGCTCCCGGCGCTGCTCCGTCCAGGCTGGACAATCCTGGAGTGTGTGCAGCGCCGTGTCCTCGTCGCCCGTGTCACAATGATGGCACCCTGACGTGGCCTCGCGGCCGAGGCGACACAGGTACCTTCCGAAGCAACCATGCCCCGTCAGGACCTGCGTCAGCCTGAACGTCAGGGTGCCGTGACTTCGTCCAATCCATTCTTGCAGGACGGGCCTCACCGCCTCAATGGTGGCGGGGCCCGCGCTGGGGCGTCTTAGGCGATCTTCCCAGACCCCCATGGCTACCTGGCGGAGCTCCGACCGGCACGCCTCGGTCTCGCGAGGCGCGGGTCTGGTGCCCCTGGCCAGGGCCTCTTTACGCCACACATACAGTGACGCCAGGACCCTGGCTTCCAGGTCCCATGGGGGGGATCCGGCGAGTAGCGAGGCCACTTCGAAGGACACCGTACGGTATCCTCTTATTGCCCTGACGGCCAATATGCGTTGCGCTTGACGTAACAGCGCCGCGTTTTTGGCCGTCAGGCGGTTCGACCAAACTGGGGCCCCGTAAAGGGCCATCGAACGTACGATGCCTTCGAAGAGTTTCCGGCACGTGGTATTGGGCCCCCCGATGTTGGGGAGCAGGCGCGAGAGCGCACCGGCTGCCCCCTTGAGTCTGGGGAGCAGCTGCCGAAAGTGTGCCGAAAAATCCCATCGGCTATCGAGGACCAATCCCAGGTATTTCATGGTTCCACCGATGCCAATGCGGATGCCTCCTACTGTGATGCAGCTGTCCGGAGGTGGACGATTACGAGGACCGTGAAACATCACGGCCTCGGTCTTCTGTAACGCCACCTCCAGACCAAGACGCCGGATCCTGCCTACTATTGTTGACACCCCAGCCGTGCCTAGAAGGCACGCCTGCCGATGGGTCCTCCCGCGCGCGGCGATCAGCGTGTCGTCTGCGTAACATACGACGCTGACGCCCGGGAGGACCCGACACCTCAAGGTCCAGTCGTATGCGATGTTCCACAGGAGGGGACCTAGAACCGACCCCTGTGGAACACCGCACACCATGGCTCGCCGATTCCAACCCTCGTGGACCGGGTAGATGACGGCTCTACTATTTAGGTATGCCCCGACTATACGGCGGAGGTAGGTCGGCACCCCGAAATACCGGAGTGCCTCCATAATGCAAGGCCAGGGCAAGGAATTAAAGGCGTTGGCGATGTCAAGAGACACCGCCAATAATACCTCGCCCCGGGAAACTGCTTCCTCCGCCAGGCCTTTTAGGCGCATGATTGCATCAATCGTGGAGCGCCCTGTGCGGAAACCGAATTGGTTGTCCGCCAGGTCCGGCCCCGTCGTCGATAGGTGCTGGACGAGGCGGTCGACGATGATACGCTCCAAGAGCTTTCCGACCTCGTCCAGCAGCACAATGGGCCGGTAGGCGGACGGCGAGTCCGCAGGGCGCCCCTCCTTCCGCAGCAGGACCAGCTTTCCTGTCTTCCACCGTTGTGGAAACTGGCCCTGCTCTAAACATGCGCCGAAAAGCCTCATCAGTCGGGGCTCCAGGGCGTCGTAGGACAGAACCCACGCACGCCCTGGTATGCCGTCAAGGCCGGGGGCAGCGTTCTTGGCCTTTAGCCGTAGCATGGCCACCCCCAGCTCTACCCGGTCCACGGTGGGCACAGGGTCTCTATCCACGCTGGGCTCCGCCTCTGGCGGTGCCATAGCAGGAGGCATGTGCTCAGCCCGTGAAGGGAACAGAGCGCCAACTACGTCGAGTACGACGTCCCTGGGGAGAGACTCGGTTAGCGGAGGCGCCCAGGCACGGAGCTTGTTCCGTGCCATTTTGAAAGGGCGCCCCCAAGGGTCTTGATTTAAACTATCCAAGAGCTCCCCCCAGGCAACGTTTTTTGCGTTGCGGATCTCGATCCGCAGTGTTCTTCTGGCGCTTCTGTACCCCTCGTACAGCTGAGCTTCTACGGTCGCTGCGTCCGCTGCGCGGCGACGCCGTCTTCTGTGGCGGGTGTACTGGCGGCGCGCGCTATTGCACGCGCGCCTTAGCCCCTCCAGTACGGGGTTCCACCAGTACACCTTTCGGAAGGGCTGGAATCGGCCCCTCCTCGGCATCGCCGCATCGCAGATGTCAGTGACGAGCGACCGCAGGTTTTCTGCCTCCTGCTCTACATTTACATCGGGAGGGTTCACTTCGGGCCCTGATGCCCAGGTGGCGACGATCAGGGCCTCTCTGAACGCCTCCCGATTCAACTTTTGTAATGCCCAGCGCGGACAGTCACCTACCGGAGACTCTCGGGACGGCGGGTCCGGGTTTCGGGCGGAGACGTTGAACCGTATATAACGGTGGTCGGAGAGCGTCTCCACCCCCGTAACGACCCTCCAGTCCCGCACACGGCGCGCCAGTTCAGGGCTGGCAAATGTGACGTCTACTATTGAGCCGCCCTGCTGGCGCACGCACGTATGTACGGAGCCCCGGTTGAGGACTACGAGACCCTTTTCGATGGCCCATTCTTCCAGTGCCTCGCCACGCGCGCAAGTACTCGGGGATCCCCAAGCCACGGCTTTTGCGTTGAAGTCCCCGAGTACGAGCACGGGGCGAGGCCGGCTGCGGGCCACCACTGTGCCCACTTCCTCGATCCATCCCTCGAAATCGGCGAGCCTTCTGTTCGGGGAGAAGTAGCCACCGACGACCACTATCTCCCCGATCGTTGCCGCCACGTAGCCCCGTCCCCTTACCACACCGGCTAGGGGGGGGCATGCGGCGGCGGTCCGGACAATAATGGCCACCAAGCCATCCAGGTCCCCCGCCCAGTCCGAACGGGGGGGGACGTAATATGGCTCGGCGACAACTGCGAATTGAATTCCCCACTGCGCCATGCTCTGCATTAACAGGTCTTGTGCAGTGGCGCAGTGGTTCAAGTTACCCTGGACCACTAGGATAGCCATTGGAGAAACTACTTTTATTCTTCCATCCTAGCGGTCCCGGGCATTGGTGACGGCGGCGGCGGCGGCAGCGATCGTGGTTTGGGCTGCGGTTGCGGTGGCTGAGATGTATTTGCCGCTGCCTGTCTGGGACCTTTTCTTTTCTTCTTCCGTTTACTTTTGTTTGGCGTCTTCTTTTCGTTTCCTTTTCCTTTTTGTTGGTCCACCTTATTACTGGTGGACCTAGCAATGGTGGGGGGGCCCTCGCTTTTACGCGCGGCTGGCACTCCCCTGCACATCCAATGACCTGCCGCTCGGCCAGCCGCGCTGCAGATACTACAATGCGGCGTGTTCTGGCACGTAGCGGCAAGATGACCAGGTTGACCGCAGCGATAGCAGTCTTTGCTGCGGTCGACAGGGGAAGAGCAGGTGCAGGCGACGTGTCCTACCACCAGGCAGCGCCAGCACCGCTCGGACCGACTCTGCAGGATTTTTACATCCGCCGAGGCCCACCCCACCATCACTCTCTTCCTCTCCTTCAATTTGATGGCCGCCGCCACAGGGCAAGCCAGGATGACATATCCCAGCCTGTCCGGGCCCAGACGCATGACGCTGGAGTTGATGCGCCCAGCGGCAACGTCCGTGACCCGGGCGACGGCGGCCACGACCTCCTCTGGTGTAGTGTAGTCGTCCAGACCCGAGACGCGCACATTAAAGCATCTCTCGGGTCTGGACACCTTAACTGCATCCTCCGGCAGGACATCCTTCAACCGCGCGGCAAGGGCATCGGCCTTCTCCCCGCTATCTTTTCCGGGGAGAAGGAGCATACGTGCCCCTGTCCGCGCGGTTTTCAGCTTTACGCCGGCGATGCCGAGCTCGCCGAGTTTTATATTGGCTTTTGCCAGTTGCATCATGTCCGCGTAAGTGGCGCCCTTTTCCACCGCCGCGGGTAGCAGTGTGAGAATCACCGCGGTGGTGTTGGGTACCCGCATACGCGGATCTTGCTTGGCCTTAGACGTCGTCGGCTTCGGCCTCACCTGGGGCTTAGCAGCGTCGTTTTGTTTGGTCGGTGGTTTCTTTTTGGCCTTGCGGGCTACCACTGACCAACCTTCAGCTAACGGTGACGGCTGTGGGGCTACTTTGTTAGCCCTGGATGGTCCCTTTGTTGCAGGAGTGCTCGTAGCGCTGTTTTTATCCTCTCCACCGCCTCGCTTTCTTTTCGCGGGCAGCGGAGGAAACTCCTCGGGAGGGCGGTTAGCTTGGCTTCTCCCAGGTGCCGGAGATGGTTGTGTATCCGTATCTGCTCGCCGGAGATCAACTGCCAACGGCGGACGGACTCGCCTCTCTGGGAGAAGGCGATCGTCCAGGGCAGCTAGTTTAGCGTCCATCATTTTCCCCAGTGACAGGGTCAGATGACGCAGCAGCTCGTCCTGGTCCTTGAACCGCTCTCCCACTACAGATATCGATGGTGGTGGTGGCGGTGGAGGCGGAGGTTTAGGTGACGACCTTGATGTTGGTACGAGCCGGGGTCGGGCGATTTCTGCCCGTAGACTGGCCATCTCCTTCCTCATCTCTTTTACTTCGGCTTCGAGGCGCCGGTTGGCCGCTTCAAGTTTCCTGATCTCGTCGGACTCAGTGCGGCCTCGTAGCACCTCGAAGGCGTCACTGAGTATAGAGACCGAGTCATTAAGGGACTTCATAAAAGTCCCTTTTAACCCCCTGGGGACTTTTGCCACATGGCGTATGACCCCCAGGGCATTTTTGACATCGGTCTCTATAGCCTGAGCTGTTCTGGCCCCGGCCTCATCTGTGACTGTTACTGACCCTGAGCGACCTAATAGTTCTGGGGCCCGTCGAGCAATCCTCTCCTGCTCGGCTGTTTTGATAAGCTTGACGGTGCTTTCTTCGTGGTCAAGCTCAAGGTCAATCACTCTACTTGTTTGGGCGACGGCCTCCTTAGCCCGCGCCAGACTCGCAGACTCTGCGGTCAAGCCAACCGAAGTGGGTGGGGACACCCTGCGGAGGGATTTGGAGGCTACCGTCTCGTCACCACTGGATTGTGGAAAATCCTTAGGGCCTTGGTAGGGTACGGGCCTTTTCCTCTTTTTCTGGACGCGCGAGCTCGACGGGTGCGATGGCCCGGCTTCCGGTTCAGTCCGTATGCCGGGTCCAGATTCGGAGCGTGAGAGCGTCGGCGAACGCGACTGCGAACGCGAATCCGACCTGGAGCGGGACCGAATGGAGAACATCGAGAGATTAGAATCTGACTCATCGACAGCTCCACTCAAGGCCCCGCTCCTGGTGCCGCTAATGGCGCCACTTGCAGCAGAAGTGCGGCCGCTTATTCTGCTGCTACTGCGCGAAAAAACTACTTCGCCGCCCATCTCGGGCATCTTCTGCTTGGACAAAGTCCAGGTGTTCGAGCGCAAGGACGTCCCCCCCCCAGAATACGATGGGGAACAGCTGGCCTTACCACAGGTATCGGCATCGGCGTGGGATTTGCCTCCCTTTTTTTTTGTGGCGGAAGATCGACCCACCTGGGGTAGCTTCTCTTGTTCTTGTGCTTGCATGTTTGTTGTATTTGAACTCCGAGGAGTTACTAAAAACTAATTTGCCTCCACTATGGGAGGCCATCTGAATGCTTACAGACTAATTAAACTGTGAGCGGCGTGCAAAGAGTCCGCAGTTTACCGAAACCCCACACGCCGCCCACGGGGCGCTAGCAGCCGGGATGACCCGCCCGGCATGCAGCTGCAGGCACGCCTTACCAAGCTTCGGGTGGGTAGGGGGCTCAGTCTGCCCCAAGGGCGAGCAGACAGATAAACCCTCCACCCAAGACCATCTGAAGGTTCTCTTCTTCCGCGGTGCGGGTGCGGTCGGGTAGAACCGCCGCCACCACACCCCACATCGCACGACGGTGACGAAATCAGAAATGGGGCGGACCGCCCTTAGGCCCGCCCCGTCGCCAGCCCGGTGATTGGCAAACGCCTAGACGCCGGACCCGTCGCCGCCACATCGCCAGGGACCTCTCCGCTGAACGGAGGGGTGCGAGTGGCCCATCTAACAAGGAAGGGGTGGGTATTTGTGAAGGAGGGACACACAGGAACGATTTTAGGGATAGGAACGTAGGTGGGACACCACTGTCACGGAATGAAAGGGGGAAATGTGACAGTGGCCGCTGGGGCCCCGGGGACGCTTCCCCGTGTGCCTACCACGGTCAGAGGGGCTGAGGACCGCGGGGGGCACCCCCTGGGGGAGTCTAAAGATAACCTAACCTAACCCACTGTCCTTGCCATAACCTTCGAACACCCCTCACACCTATATTTTGTTTGTCTAACATTAGTATTTGCATGTTGTCGGTAATTATATATAAAAACTACAAAAATATAATAATTATCTTAATCACAATAATGTGAAAAATCTTAAATTCCGTATTTTTATGTAATTCAAAGATGTTCAGTTTGATTGAATAATATTGATATTCATGCTGTATGGATTTAGTTCCTTTGCCTGACATTTAGCAAAGTGAGGTAAAAACTTTGTCTCTCAATATTATTAATCTGAGGTTTTACTTACAAATTACAAAATGTCGTGATTTTTAGCAATGCCGTAATATTTGATTTTATAATTAATAATTATTTTGATCATGTCATATATGTTACATTTGCAGACTAATCCCAAAATTAAAATAATTGTGTTTTTATTATAATTAGTAGGTGAGTCGTCACGCTAAAATTGAACATTATTTCTAGCGATATAATGCACGTATTTCGTAATTAATTGTATTGTTTATTAATTTTTTGCCTAAATGATGGCTTACCGATGATTTTAGTGTCGTTATTGTACCATAGAAAACCATATGTAGTCTTTGAATACAAAAAATGCGTAATTTTCAGGTTCCGCCTTTATGCAATTTTACCCCTATTAGAAATATAGGTAAACTAGGAGTGATATTATGTTAATCGATTTTGAACGTTCAGTGTAATGCGAAAAATGAATGATTACGACTAGGGTTGCCAACCATACTATAATATATATAGACTATTTTAGCCAATCCCTATTATCCTTATTAATATTATATTATAAATCCGAAAGTAACTCTGTCTGTTCCGTTTTCACGGAAAACTACTGTATCGATGTGGCGGAAATTCGGTATATATGTAATTTTAATACCGAGGGTGGACAAGGAATACTGTTTATCCAGGATAATGGGATAGATTTGTGTAAAGGTTATCCTAAAAAGTTGAATAGGTTTTTTGTGATTTCGGTAATTTTGGTAATTTCTGTTATTTAGGTCATTTTGTCCCTTTTGGCCTTATTGCCCCTTTTGTCCTTTTTGTATTTTTTGTCCCTTTTGTCATTTTTCCCTTTTGTCCTTTTTCCCTTTTGTCATTTTTGTTATTTATGTAGTTTTCATTGACGGGGGATAGATAAATAAAACTAGGGCGGTTTGAAATAGATGATGAAAGTTTGGATGAGACTAATCATTTGTCAAGTTTAAAAAATGCGATAGTAACTCGATATGTCTTTCGATTTGCTGTAATTAGGTTTAAATTAATA
The DNA here is from genome assembly GCA_019925095.2 of Dendrolimus kikuchii. Lineage (NCBI taxonomy): Eukaryota > Metazoa > Arthropoda > Insecta > Lepidoptera > Lasiocampidae > Dendrolimus > Dendrolimus kikuchii. Next base: position 8,491,489 of record CM034395.1, on the reverse strand, counting down.
CTGAAAGTGGACATCAATACTATTCGTGCCGGGAAATGGGATAGTTTGCAATATAAAATGAAATTAATCTTCCGGATGCAAATAGCACTAACATAAGAATTTAGTATGTAACCTGTATTAACGCCTGCTCTAAACAAGGAGCACGCACTAGAGATTCACCCGCGACGCAGCCGCGGGTTAAACTAGTTGTACTATATATTATACAAAATTATATAGTACGAAATATACTATATTTTTATCGCGAATTCTATTGTCGCGTTTTTGTTCGGATACTTATAATTATTTTAAAATAATAGATAAAGAAAAAATAGTAATAAATACATGGAAAAATAATCTTCATAAACAACTTTCCAAATACCTAGGTTGTATAAAATTAATTCTTGCTCTTTATTTGTAGGCTGATTTGTGCCATTTATTACATACATACATACATAACTTCACGCCAGTTCCCTTGCGGGGTAAGCACGAACAACAGAGTGCCATTTAGGCTTATTCTTACACACCTCACTTGCTTCTTTGACATTCATAACTCTTGTCATGCACGCTCGTCTGTTCTTAAGGCTCCTGACATCACCTTCTGCTAGTACACGATCAATTTAATCATGGAAGCAATTTATTAGTTAATGTAAAATGATTTAGGAATTTATTTAACAGGGCTATGTATAGTTGCGCAACATCATCAAAGTTGATAGACACTGTATATTATGAATATTCAATTATTTAATCTATCAAACATTTGAAAATATGTTCCAACACCAAGACCATATTACGGTATTAAATAACAAAACACTCTGGTATTAAAGTAATATTTTCTCTAACCAGGTATATACCTAACGATGTTTTGCGGTAAAGTCGTGTTAATTACCGGTGCAAGTTCCGGTATAGGAGCCGACACTGCTACTGAATTCTCTAAACTTGGAGCTAACGTAGTTATAACTGGAAGAAATAAAGATAACCTTGACAAAATTTCCAAAGCTTGTGTTGAAATATCACCGAATAAACTCAAACCTTTGATCTTGATTGCCGATATGAATAACGAAAATGACGTAGAGAAGATTATAAAAGCTACAATAGCTACTTTTGAAAAGTTAGATATACTTGTGAATAATGCGGGTATACTTGAAACTGGCTCAATAGAGACTACATCTTTGGATCAATATGATAGAGTAATGAACACAAATATTCGCAGTTCCTATCATCTGACACTGTTAGCTATTCCATATTTAATAAAAACGAAAGGAAATATAGTAAATGTATCCAGTGTAACTGGTTTGAGAGCTTTCCCGAATGTTCTGTCTTACTGTATGTCCAAAGCTGCGATGGATCAATTTACAAGATGTGTTGCTCTTGAAGTGGCTTTAAAGGGTGTTAGAGTTAACGCAGTCAATCCTGGCGTGATCAGAACCGGTATTCACTTGAAAGGAGGCATGGATGATAAACAGTATGAAGAGTTTTTGAAGAAGTGTGCTGAAACACATGCACTGGGAAGGCCAGGAGAAGTCAAAGAAGTTACTTCTGTAATCATATTTTTAGCAAGTGATGCAGCTAGTAATATCACTGGAGCTACTTTGCCAGTGGATGGTGGTCGACATGCAATGTGTCCTCGATAATCTATATTTTAATTTGTTTAATTTTAAAACATAAAAGAGACGGATATTACATTCGATACTACACATAAGTTGTGTTGTGTGACCTTATTTTTTTTGGCTTCCAGGTGCAATTTAAGGCTAATATTTTCCATTGTGTAATAATAATAACATAATGTTTTTTAAAGCCATATCTTAACTTTTTACATTTCTTTGGCCGAAAAGTCCCCGTCTCCTTTTATGTTCGTTTCTCAACAAATACTCGAAATATTATTGTACTTCCTTGTACTCAATAAATTGTATTCTTATATAGGTTATTTTTTATAACAGAAAGTTTAAACATAATTTTCTAAACAGAAAGGCGAAGGATTACACAGATATGCTTATTTCTACCTGACCAATTATACAAATAATTTGTATTATTTGATAATTATTGTTTGTAATTCATATTTTTATAATTAATGTTCATTCATATTATGCCTTCGTTCGACTACATTATGTTAAATTGGCAATATGTTAAAATTTAAACTTGTTTGTTGATCAGGTACTAAACATGTTCACCAATAAAGTTGTCATAATCACGGGCGCCAGTTCAGGGATTGGTGCAGAAACAGCATTAGAGTTCGCCAAACTTAACGCTACTCTGGTGATCACTGGAAGAAATAATGACAATTTAATCCAAGTTGCTAAGCAATGTGAAGATATATCACCAAATAAAATAGTTCCACTTGTTATTGTCGCTGATATAATCAAAGAAACTAATGTCGAGAACATTGTTAAGGAAACTATCAATAAATTTCACAAAATAGATGTACTTGTGAATAATGCGGGCATTTTAGCATCTGGGTCTATTGAAAATACTTCATTGGAACAATATGATAGTATAATGAATACCAATGTTCGTGGTTTATATTATTTAACCATGTTAGCTACTCCATACCTTATTGAGAGTAACGGAAATATTGTGAATGTATCAAGTGTAGCAGGTTTGAGATCGTTTCCTAATATTTTAGCGTACTGCATGTCCAAAGCCGCTTTAGATCAATTTACAAGATGTGTCGCTCTGGAGTTAGGCCCTAAAGGCGTAAGAGTAAATGCAGTTAATCCAGGTGTAATAGTAACTGGTATACATCTAAAAGGTAGTATGACTGAAGAAGCTTATAAGGTATATTTAAAAAAATGCAATGAAACCCATGCTATAGGAAGGCCTGGTACTACTAAAGAAGTTTCAGCTGTGATTGCCTTTTTAGCTAGCGATGCTGCTAGTAATATTACTGGGGCAACTTTACCTGTTGATGGAGGTCGTCATGCAATGTGCCCGCGTTAAAATGATTTTATATTCTTTCAAGTTTTATCACGCCTTAATTCAAAGAAATAATATTTATATAAGTTGCATTTTTCTTTGTTTATTTTGGATTATAATTTAAACACTAATTTATTTATTATATTAGGCTATATAACATTTCCAGATGATATACATTAAAACGTATTTACTTAATATTTTTAAATACTATCAAAATTAAACTATAAACTTAAATTGTGCTTATAGGTATATTTTAATAATTTGTAATATTAAATAAATACTTATTTTATTTTTATACAATGCTACTGATACCTATTAGGTTTGTTTAAACTACATACTTTATTATTCTGATTTGAATAAATAAATGTACACGTAAATAATATTTTGTTTAATTGAATATTAGTGTAGGTTTATATTTTACTATGTATGTTTAAAGGTAGAAGCATGTGCAATGCATCATTATTTTACTTACGTTCTTACATTTCGTTTATCATGTCGCAAAAGATATTTTCAATTTACACAAAGCTAAATGATATCATTCTACCAAATAAATCATGAAATTGAAATAGCCATCGAGAAGGCTGTAATAAAAAAAATAATAGAGTTACGGTTAATAACTACATGAATTATGTTCATAGCACAAAATTCAATAACAATCGAAGCGCTACTTTTGATGATAAAGAATGTAGCTATAACAATGATTTAATTTGTTTTTACTTCTGAAATTGATCATGGATTCAATATTGTGTTGACTTTGAGCCGTGTTATACGTATTGATGCAAACCGAAACATGCAGGTGTTTTATTTGAATTCGAGTGATCTATTTATTGTTCGCGTTAATCTCTGTTTACACCGCAGCAAGACGTTATAAAACTTTATTTATTTTGCTTGTATTTTATGCAAATTCATGGAAGCCATAAAGCTTGTAAATTAAAAATTCAAAGAAATGGGCATGTTGCTAGGAGGCCATGTCTAATTTACAAAGGGATAGGATCGCGTAGTCGAGCAAGGAGTCGGAGTCGTCTTTCGACTGCGATGGAATCGTTACCTAGTGTACTTTCGGAGCGAGTATCTTATAACGACGGACTTTGCGCGATTTATGTGATTACGATTTTCTGCTTTAAGGTTTGGTTTTGTTTTATTCGGTAATACTTGAAAGAACTGCGAATTACGTGTGTGTTCTTCTAACAAACTTTGTAATAATCACAACGGCATTTTCGAAATTACGTCCCACAAATTGGTAATAATATAAATACGGTCTTCTTCGTATTAAGTTAAGAGTAAGTTTGAAAGCTTGCTAATGGTTCTTAAAGAAGCCTTTAAACTTACTCTAACTCTACATGGATAAGACTTATCTTTTCATGTAACTGTTGTCCTTGTTGTTACATTTGACTTGACTATATCTCTGGCTCTATTCTTATCGATTTATGTTTATATACATATAACTCACCATATACTTTCAGACTTATTACTAATATTTTTTTATGCAAATCAATTCTCGACTGTTGGTAATTTATGAAATCAAAAACTAGTTTAAAATATTAAGTTAATAATTTTCTTTGACATTCCTAAATTTTAATTCAAAGAATGACTGCATAAGTTGCCTGTTGTCTAGGCATTTATAACAAAGTAACAATACAAGTTAATAATCTCTAATAATGGTTAGGGAATGTTTTCGCAACTTGTCCAAAGCAATTTTAGTTTTGGTTTGATAGCAATACGTCTAAGTTTAAGTGAAATAAATTTAATAGTGCTTATAATATTTAATTTACAGTATTCATTATTACAGGTAATACGATTACAATCATAATTAAAGCGCTAAAATACCACGTAATAAAAATATGTCATTGAATGCAGACAATGTCTACCCTTCAAACTATTTGTTTTGGTGTTTCTGGTTTATTTTGTGATCCATTTAATACGCATTTAGTAATTTTAAGTGCTTCTGTTGCAGCTATGGATGATGCCTCTATTAATCCATCGATAGAGCAAGCTACTATTGCGTCTAGTAGATTGTCCACAACCATTCTTGATTCTGTTTGCTACAAAATATTTAAAAATATTACTGATGCCACTAAATTATAAATAAATATAAATAATCGAATGACAAATACACATATTGTATATCCCCAAATTAGCAAGTTACGCTTGTGTTATGGGTAATATACAACGGACCAGCGGCCCACTCTGGGGCCGATCCCAGACGCCCAGACCATAATAAATAACTGAGAAAATAGTTTCCGAAATTTACCATACCAGGAACCGAACCCGGAGCCTCTGCTTTGCAGTGAGGTTAGCCGTTGAAGGTTTAGCCCGGCTCAACCACAGAGCCTGTCAAAACTAAAACACTAAATTTTAATCGATTCTTATAATATACTTACAATATTATATAGATTAGTTTCGACGTTCTGAATATCACCTACAGTATCTTCCCGTACTTTGTTAAGACAAGTTTCAAAGTCTTTTGGATCTTTCTCACATAATTGGAGTTTTTTTTCTAATTGTTCCATAAACTGCGTTTCGTTCAATTCAATGGGCTCTTGACCAGTTCTCAATATTGAATGATTGCCTATATTACGTCGTATGCATGATCCCATTCGCTGGATTATATCACTTAAAAACGTTTCTATCGCGTTTTTTTCTTGCTGAAATAAATTACAAATAAGCATGAAATAGCAACAAAAAAAGTATTTCTAAATGTCCTAATTTGTAATTTCGATTATTTAAACGTTTGATATACATGCAGGGCTTAGAAACAACCTAAAAGTAAATTATATTTAGATAGAAAGGTAGAGAACATTCGTTCTTATAATTCTGCTTTGTCATTGATTATAGAACCGACTACTTCTTTTCTATAATTTATTCATCAAAATTACCTTTATACATTCCTTCACCATTTCACCATTACCGAAAACTTTGTTTATAACATCATGAATATTTTGCCTCAAATCCTTCACTTTTTCTTCAAACACTTTATTGATTTCTTCAGCTCGTTTTTTTACGTTTGTCATCCAAACATTCATTTTAGCTTTAGCGTTATTAGCTACAACTTTCACATGATTCCAAGCAATGACAACACTGGTTTTGACTTTTTGCCACACATCTTTAAAGGATATTAGATATTTATCGTTTTTAGCCAAAACTATGGCAGTGGACAAAGTAAACTTATTGTCAGGGCTTAGTTCTTGAGCTGTTCTAGTTTCAATATTCTGAAAAATTACAATAAGATTATTTAATTCTTATGAAGCTGAGAATTTGTCATATACCAAAGGTTATTTGACCCTGGGCTTTTACGCGGCATTTAACTCATGCTTAGAAAATGCATTTGCTTTAGAAAAACATAAAACTACGTGTAAAAAAGTAACTTATATTATATATTATCCGTGCAGGAACGGAGAAACAATACAATTCCCTGCAGCCGGACGGCCTGTCGCAAGAGGCGAAAAAAACAACCCACAGCCAGGCGGTAAGATATCTGCCCATATGGATGGCTACCAACCCTGGTCTAGAGTATGCCGCTATAACAATCTTGAGTTGTGTTGCGGCATTAGTGGCCAGGTTCCAGTCTCCCTTAAGAGAGCAGCAGCGCATTTGTAGCACCTTTGGTGTTACAAATGTCCATAGGTGATGGTAACTGCTTTCCATTAGGTGGGCCGTCTATCTGTCTGCTGAACTCATACAATAAAAAAAAGGTATTTCAATAATGTTTAGACTGTACTAATTTAAGACAGACAGACGGCCCACGTGATAGTAGATAACAGTTTAACAACTTTCATTATTAAAAATGAAGTTTGTTAACATGTTCTCTACTATTGTTCACCTACTACACATATAATTTCTTTATTCACAGAACCTTTTGAATTTAAAATGTGTCAAACAAAATGCTTAATTTTATGTACTGGATGAAATTTACCTGTGCCCATATTACGAGTATACACAATGTCACAAATAACTTAAAGGAATGCATATTGAATGGAAGTAAAGATTCTATTGTCCTTCATTCCCTTTTATACCTTTAGAATAATCTCAAGTACATAGTCAAAATGTTTGCTGGGCTACTTGAAATTATATCCTAAGCAGCTGATGGTCATTCAACTTATCGTACATTTGCTATGTAAATAACTTTTCAAGGTTTAGATTCTAGATGACTATAATGCACTGATTACACTAGTATGCTGACTTGTCCTGAGGTGAACAAAAGTGGAGATTGGTTTCATTGTTTAAAGCTAAATACGTTTCGCTTGTTTTAAGGGTAATTAATATATGACTGACAATTTTGAGACCGACACTAGACTCGTAGACTCTGGTCTAATACATATACTTACAATATCCGTAAATAACGGAAATCTCGATTACTTTCCCTGCTAGAATTGAAGCCGGCCCTTGCCTTCAGCGAAGTGGATGAAACAGATAGAGGCTATCAACAACACGCTCAAAGATTAGGTAAATACATATTAATTAAAAAAGTCCATACATAAAAAAATCATATATATTTCAACTACAAAGCGATACGTTTACAATGCAGGAGTTTCGGTAAATGTAGCTGGTTCGTTAGTTAAAGGTGCGATTGTCGATGTATAAGGATATGGGCCGACTAATGCGTTGTAAACCGACGACGCTGAACAGTTCCCAATTTCCATAATGATTCTTGCCGTTGTCATACTGGACTCAACAAGGCGTGATCCGGCGCAGACTTGAAGAGAAGCTGGTAAAGTTACCATTGATAGGTTTATCTGTCCGATCTGTAAGAAACAAAAAGTCAATTTTTATGTCAATCTATTGATTCCCGGAAACGCAAAGCGACTAAAATACAAACAAAGTCGCTTTTACATTTATCTATATATAGTATATTTATAATACCTACATACTCTCATAGAATGCACAAATAAATACAAATACAGCACACACAATTCCCAATTTGTACCACTATGAAAGTAAATATCCCCACACCTATCAATTTAAATTCAGGAATATCGCTATGATTTTTCAGGCTGATCACGATACCACACACGACGATGGCTACGTTCCATTAGAGACTCATAACGACCACGTTCACAACCGCGATTTTTCTCATTCCACTTGCTTGCTGGCATGACAATTGTAAACCCAACTGGAACGATTATTCGACCCACCTCTTGACATGGGTCGTTATGAGCGTTGTGTGATCGAAAATAATGACGTTTTCGCCATGACCACAACGACCGCGGTAGCCTTGTTTAGCGGCTAACGGAGCATGGCGTTGTGAACTACTAATGGAACGCGCTGTATATATACTGACTTTTTTTCATCCCTTTATACAAATATGTCGGCCATCCCAAATATTTACAATTTTTGTGATTTCGCTACATAACACCATTGTGCGGCATATTTAATTAAACTATATTTTATTCACACCTATGATAATCCAGTCGTATCTGACAAAACATAGATATTGTTGACACACCTGTTACATAGACAGGCGGACATGATGATTGTATAAAAGTTTTATTTTTGCTAACTGAAAGTTAAGACACGAGTCACGTTAATATACATAATGAGATATAAACGATCAAAGTATAAATGCGGACTTAGGCCACGAAGGGACTTAGGGCCCATGAACCAAGTCATTCATTTCTTCAATATCACTACTAATAGTTTATAACATGAACCAAGTCATTCATTTCTTCAATATCACTACTAACAGTTTATATTTGGAATATTAATAGGATTAACAAATTCATCAGTTATTGAAATTATACTTACAGCAATAGTCATCTGCGTTCCATACATAAGAGTTTTTCCTTCAGTCTCAAGTGCTATTCTACCCAAACAAGTTCCCGTACTTATGAAGTGGCCTTCGTGTTCCTCAGTGCATTTCCTCATTTCATTCATAGAGAAGTTTGCTAACTCCATAGCGTCATTAGCAAGCTCTCCGAGTCCTTCTATTTGCTCTCTAATTTCTGTCAGCTGATTTTCAACACAGCTCATTGCTTTCCCCATGGTTTCGTCAAATACTGCCGTCGCGTTGTCACGATGTGTCTAAAGTAAAGAATTATTAAAATATAATATCAGAGGTTTCAGATTTGTTTACTGGCAATTTCGTAAATGAACTCTGTTCTTTATTTTAGCCTATGTGTTAATGGGATCGATGTCAGAAATCAGAAATCTTTTATTCGTAACAAAGTTACACGTCAATTTCTACAGTATATATATTGTCACAAATAAAATTAAAATTATATCACATTATAGGACATAAACTCCTCATGGTTATAAAATGGTTAGATGTCAGAGTTTGCTGTTAATGGTAACTTTAACACTAATATAGATAATTTACTTAATGTGGAAATATACCTCTACAACAAGCCGTAGGGTCAGCTCATTTGTTTTGTGACTCCGATTTCGGTGACTGGAAGTATATTGCGGTGGTGTGCTTAGGTCACAAACTACCTCAATATCTCTCCCCGGACAATGTCTACATAAAGCATATACACTTGGATAAATAATTACGAGCAGGAAACAAACGCTTACCGCAATGCAACCGACGACTGCAACACCCGAGTCGATTAATCTATTGGTCACACTGTCAATAGCTTCGGATACACGATCTCTAAATCCTTGTATGTCATTAACCATCTGTTGCTCGATTTGTAGTGCTTCATTTTGAACGGCAGATGTAAATTTGGCAATCATGTCGGAAGCATCTTTTGCAGCTAATCTTAAATTCTCTATCAGTTGCTCGATTACTCTCCTGTAAAAATTACATGAACAGTTTATACTTAATATGATTCCTTTGAAATCAATAATATGCTATTGAATTTAAAGGTACCATTCAGGTATGCCTAAATAATTAAAATCTATAATTCATGTTGCACTAAGTAACTAACTTTCTAAAAATTGGAATACGATATTGGTTAAAACGGAATAATAGGTGTAAGATATTTATTGCTATTAGTAAATAATTGTGTTTTGTTGAAAATCACAATTGTTTAGTGAAGTTGTATCCTTCAAGATGTTAAGAGAATAGTCTGTTGAAGACATACAAATTGGCTTGAAGATTATTATAAAATTTATGAATACTTGACATTAACTGGTTATAGTATAAAACCAAATTTAAAAAAAAGAAATATTCAATTGTGTTTATGGATCTGAAACTACAGACGCGTACATTTATGACAAAGTACTAGGCATAGAGTCAATAGCTGTTTAAATTAAGATGTATCAAACTTAATAATCCAGTTTTTTTATTGCAGGAGTTCAGCAGACAGGCAGACAGTCCACTTGATGGAAAGCGGTTACCATCGCCTATGAACATTTGGAACACCAAAGGTGCTAAAAATGCGCTGCTGCTCTCTTAAGGGAGACTGGAACCTGGTCACTAATGCCGGAACACAAATCAAGGTTGTTATGGCGGCATATCTTAGACCAGGGGTGGTAGCCATCCAGTCAGACAAACACCCTACCATCTGGCTGTGGAGTGTTTTGTCGCCTCTTATGATAGGCCGCCCGGCCGCAGGAAATTGTATTCTTTCTCCGTTCCTGCACGGATAAAATTGTTATTAATATTGTTAATTAATAGTAAATTTTCACCTACCTAGTCCCTCCAAGTATATTAAGTTGACGTGGATGCCGGACCAGTAGACCATAAGAATGGGCGTCAGATGTTCCATCTCCATAAGCATTGCAAGTCTGAAATACATACATCTTTTGTAATAATTTTTTTATAAGCAAATGACAGTTAACAGTCAAAATATCTTCCCCTTTTTTGCTCTACGAACTAGGGTACTTGCAAATCGTTAAATGGGTTAACTATGTTTTTTTTTATAATTTAAGCACACGGGCTAATGATCCATCTGGTGAAAAGTGGTTACGCTTGTTGGATATTATCATGCCAAATAACAATGTGGAAGATAAAGTCCAGAAATAAATAAACTCATAAAATAATTTAATACTTTAATAAAACTACGTTTAAAAAAAAACCAAAATCAAATAAATCACCGCGCTTAAAACCATTAAAACGTAGTTTTATTATGTATACAAGTCGCGAAAACTTAAGAAAATATAATATAACTTTGTCTGTATTTAAATAATCTTACCAAAGTGAAAAACAAAAATAACACAAAAAAATGTCTCATTTTCAAAGTGATTGTAATGTAAAGGATAACACAATAGAATATGATGCTTATAATGAAAATTCAATGGTTTTTATAGTTCACCATGGAACTTATTATCATCTCGTTGTCATATAATAAATAAAATTATCTTATCATTCTAAGGGATTCATTCTGCGCAATCTTTCGTTAAATATTGGTCTTATTTGTAGTAATTGCAAAACTATTACCTGTGTGAAGTGGCCTGAAACTATATATTATTTATTTGGTCAATGTTTATTATTACGCTCCTTACTAGGGTGCAGCACCGGGATGTCCCGGTATCGAAAGTACCAGCGATTTGAAACTAAGGTAAATAAAAATTGATTCCCGGTAATTTCGGGAATTGACAACGACAACATTAATAATACGTTTTAATTTTGATGCTTTTTGGTGGTACATAGTTTAAAAACGTACCGTGACGTCTCCCTCCCTAAACCAAACCGCCCAAGAATAATAATTTTTATTTCAGACACAAAGATCCATAATTACAACACATTTGACGGCCTCTGTGGTTGAGCGGGCTAAGCCTTTGCCGGCGTACCTCACTGCAACGCAGAGGTTCCGGGTTCGATTCCTGGTATAGTAAATTTCGGAAACGTATTTTCTCCGGTATTTACTGTGGTCTGGGTGTCTGGGATCGGCCCCAGAGTAGTCCGTTGTATATTACTCATAACACAAGCGTAACTTGCTTAATTTGGGGATATACAATGTGTGTGTTTGTCTGCCGATTATTATTATTATTATTTTTACAAGTTGTTATTATAAAATTAAACTAAATTATAAAACCTTAAAAATAACAATAGTATAATTTAAAAAAATGTCCATCAGTCAGTCAGTCGGTCAGTCCTTTACTAAAGCATTTCATTCATATATATTTTTCATCAAATTAATTATTCTATCTATGCAGCAATTTGCAACCAGTCCCAATACATTTTTTTTGGTGTAGCCTGCTAGCAATGGCCCCAATTATACTGTTATTATTAATAATTAAAGACGTGAATAGATGAATGAGTTACTCATTCATAAATTAAAAATTATGTACCTAAGTATTAAATTTATTACTGTAACAGGTTCTCTGAAATAAATCGCGTTTTAGCAACAAGACCGCCCTTTGTACATAATAATAATAGAATAGTACTACGAGTTTTTAGTTTTACTGCAATGGTGTAAACTTGTAAAGAGTTATCCTTCTACGTATTTCAAGATTTTCATTTTTATCTTTCAATTAGGATGTAATGTGCAATTTTGCACACAAACAATATTAAAACAAATCTGAGTTCGGTAGCAAGTGATGAAGAATCGATGCACGAATAACAAAACAAGTTGTTGCCCATTGGATTATTATTTATTCAAGAAACTTTCGAGTATTTTATTCCTTTGTGATTACATTAAGAGGTACGTAAACAAATAAATTTAGCAATCTTTATTATTACCGTCATGTGGTACTTTGAATTTTTTGTTTTGTAATTACTGTCCTACAAAGATTAAAATAGTTGTTGACATGTTAACGTAATATTTAAAACAGTGTTGATTTTTTGCAATAAGCTAATGTAAATGAGAATAGCGAGAGATTTTGCAATAACTGATATAAAAGACCGAATGCAGGTACAATACTGTTTAGTTCATCTGAGGTGTAGGTATTTACATCTATATTACGGTACGTCAGACTTTATTGCCTTTTCAAATTAAATGCAGAAGACTAGGCAATATCTGTTCTTGTCTATGAAAAATGTATATTGTACAGTTATCAATTTGTTAGAGAATCTAAACTTCGACCCATCTACTTCCTACTACAGCAGTCTGGGTTAGGTTAGTTTTGGTATACTTCATCACAAAATAAATAAAATTGATTAGAGACTTTTACTACCGGGTCAGCTTCTTTAAATAATGCGCATACATTTTATGGAGTCGCGTTCGATGTAAGCATAAGTAAGGATCACCTGTCCTTAGGCAGGCACATATAAATGTATAACTCTTAATAATTTGTGTGCTGCCCCAACAAAGCCAGTTATTGATAAATATAGTTAGTCATCTTCTGTTGCTATGCAGTAAGATATGTAATTTTGATAGATAAGTATCTGTTTTGTTGTCGTAATGTTTATGTGATTTACAAGTAAGTGAATTAAATATTGAAATATAAACTAAATACTTAAAACTAAGGTACATTATGTAGCAGTGATTATGTGTATATGATTATGTAGAATGTAGAGCGTGCTCAGAATGCTGGGTGCATTGCCACGCTGAATGGAAATACTTATTTGTTGGGCGAAATATGAGCCAGCCTTCTGATCATAGCTAGGTAGTTTCAAAGAGTTTGTTACAAATGTCAGTACAGATTAGTATCTTAAATCTATCAATCAGCTGATGTATTTTTTTGAGTCTTGATATATATCATTCCGAATTCCGAAAATTTTAACGAAAGTGCCCGGTTTTAAGGTTCTAACGTTTTGGATAATTGATCGTGGAGTCATATTGTATTTGAGCTCCAACACTCAAGTACCTATGCGACTTTATTTAGAACAATAATTCCTCTTATAACTATCTACTTAGAGGAAACTTTCTGCAAAGGTTTTCCTTCTTCGCCATAGCGAAGTTTGACATGAGATAATTTCCAAAGGGTGTCATAAAACTTATTCCAGACCGGCAACGCGTTGACGAGGTGTGATGCAAACGTATTACATAGGCGACTGTGACGACTTTCTATCAGGTGGACCGTGTGTCTGTTCAAGCAAGAACAAAAATATATGCCAAATTTTAAGCTTTATTGTACAGTAGAGCATATAACAAAAGAAAAAGGACTTAAAAAACTTAATTATGTAGATAGTATAATGCGGCGGCCTATAGCTAAAAAAAGATCTCATCCAAGCAACCCTAGGCAAGAATTTTTTATTGAGAATTTAGCAAACAGAGACAGACAGACACGCATTACAGAATACATAAAAGCTATCTACTTAACTGAGTTTATTCGAGCACTCTTTGTTAAAAATATTTATTATGATCGACCATCATCATTTTCCGGATTTCGCACTTCAAAGTTAAAAAGTTAGTAAGTGAGGAGACAATTTTTATAATTTTGGTATGAAATATATCGAAATACTATTGAATTAAAGACAAACGTCAATATAACAGTTTAAGATTTGGCTAACGATGTCCCAAATAGTTATATGTATGGCGGCCACGCTTTTATATTTTTCATTTTCTTAAGGTTTAAAACCCAGTATTTTCTACTACTACTGCTACTATTGTAAAACTAAGCTAATTCGCGACTGTTCATAAAATAGCAACGACTAAGTTGTCAACCACTTAGCTTGCTGGTTGATTGGTTGTCGAACAAAATCGATAACTGACGAGTTTACAGCCGTCGAGTATTGGTGAGTCAGCCTCCCTTTAACCAAATAATTATTAAATTGTTTTTTACCAGGCTAATAAATTAATTACTATTACTACTAGCCGGATGGAAATGTTTTTGAAATTTCGGTTGGTTACCCAACGCCAGTATTAAGTTTTGCAGTATAGTTGTTTATATTAGGTAGGTACCTACCTAAGTAAAATTGTAGACATTTGTAGGTCTTTGAACGTCTTTGGTTGACGCTTAGATTAATTAACGAATTAGGTTGACGCCAGACAATGGAGTTATCGCGACAATTCGAATAGCAATATCTTACATAAATACGTAGTTATTACTCTAATATTTATTTTATAAAAGCAATATGAAGCATTCCTCTTTTAAAAATATTTTAAAATGTTGATTTTTGTAATTACATTTTGTGATTAATTATTGAATTAAATTATTATTTATCGCCGTCATTCATAGTATTCCTCATTCACAATAACTTGACGTGCAGGGTTACCAACAATCAAAAATATATTAACACCTAAAGCTAGATAGAGTCAAAAACACCTCAAATCGCTATAATTACTAGAAAACTCCAGCAAAAATTAAGAATAATAATTTACGTTTTGTAAAAATCTCTATATATAACGTAACGTGGCGCCGCTATTAGTTTCTACTTTGTTGTGCCACCCTGGGTACAATAAAGTAGAAACTAATAGCGGCGCCACTTTTGCAAATTTGTCTAAACTCTAGCAAATCCAATATTAGCTTAAGAGTAATTTCGATACGTACTAGTATAACGCGGAAGTTTGATTCATCATTTTTTTTTGTCCAGGGGAAATCCGTTTTAGGACTAAGTCGCGACAGGCACAGAAGCCTGGGGGGATGTTCGCGACCTGTGTGAGTGTGTGGGATTCGCCAGATCGGGGGTGGCACTAGCGTGCCCGGTCAGAACCGGTGCCACGCTATTGCCATTCCCCAGTTAGGGATACCCACTAAAACCCCTGGGTGTTCCGTCCTGCGCCTTATGCCAGGGCTACGGGAAATGGGCTGCCCGACTCCGCAGTGCCCTGGCAGGCGTGGGCCCCCCTCACTGGGCCTCTTCCTATGCCAGGGGACGTATCCCCCGGCTACTACTTGGTCTCATTCTTGTGTGGGGCGGTCTATAACGCGCCCCACGGGAAGAGAGATGAGCGCGCGCGGAACACTCGCGCTCTCATCTCGACGGCATGTGCGGGTGAGTGAGAACCCCTATACCCCTAGGGGCCCCACCCGCGCCGCCCGCTTACGGTGGCCGAAGGTCTAGCTCGGAACTTCGGCGTCGGCGCGGCCACATTTGGCGGGAGCGGAGCAAAGACGTACGCTCACGCTCCCGCTCCGCCTCCTCCTTCGCAAACATGACGTGCTCGCAGAAGGAGGAGACGGCGTCCCATCCGGTGCGGCTCCCGACCTAGTGTGAACCACGGCCGGCAGCGAAAGGTCCAGTCCGGAAGTTTGAATCATCAGCGCCAACCTCTATCAACGTTTACAAATAATATATTATGTTCACATCATGAAAGACAAATGCGCTTATGTCTGCGATATTATAAGGCTAAGACATAAGATTTTATCCGTGCAGGAACGGAGAAAGAATACAATTTCCTGCGGCCGGGCGGCCTGTCGTAAGAGGCGACTTAACAACCCACAGCCAGGTGGTAGGGCATTTGCCCGACTGGATGGCTACCACCCCTGCTCTAAAGTATATCGCCATAACAACCTTGAGTTGTGTTCCGGCATTAGTGACCAGGTTCCAGTTTGCCTTAAGAGAGCAGCAGCGCATTTGTAGCAACTTTGGTGTTGCAAAGCTCCATAGGCGATGGTAACCGCTTTCCATCAAGTGGGCCGTTTGCCTGTCTGCTGATCTCCTGCAATAAAAAAAGACGTTTTCTGAAATCTAAATTAATCCAAATTTATCTCTAACATCAATCATAGTATCTTGTGGTAGCTTAGAATATATGAACTGCTATAGTGGTGCCCGAACAGGGAATTCGAATCCAAATTATATAAAATTAATATATTTGGAAAATACAAGAAAACTGTCACCGCAAGAGCGAATCTATTATATTTTCTTTACATATTAACGTGTCGAATTTTCTTTTGGAACTAGAAGCATCACTGATAGAGCATAAGTTTTGGAACGCTCAATTATTTCGTTTTTACCATTATGCCGCCGAAGAGACGCAAACCAAAGAACAACGACAACGAACCTCCACCTAAACCATCAGGCTCTGTACAAGACCCTGAAATGGCGATGATAAGACAAAACATCACCATGTCTTGTGACATGTTACAAACTTTAGTTGCGAACATTACGTAGAATCAATCTGAAAATAATCGCATATTACTGGAACAATTACTTTAAACTGCGACTTTGAGAACTCCAACGGCACAATCCGCTTCCATAGCACAAACAGGAACATGGATGAACTCGAGGCATTTTTTGAGACCAATATCAGCGACGACCACGTTTTGCGAGGACTACTTATGCTGCTGGCCGGTGACGCCGTGGTGATATTTTTATTCGACATCAAACATCGCGCTAATATCAAGTTACTTTAGTTATGACGTTCTTTACACATTTTGTTAACATAGTCTATTTTAACAATAATGACTATAATTTTGTAAGCAAGAGTTTTAACACCTTGCGATAGTTAAAAGAACATTTATTTGATTAAAAGAATCAAAACTAACAATCAGAAACTTATCATGTCGGCTGTTCTTTGCTAAATATCGTCGAAATATAACGAAAAGTCAAAAGACTATTGCTTCAAATACTACTAGACATCCTTCGTAAACTTTAAAAATAACTGCTCACGTGAAACTTGGTATTATTCCATGCGTATTTAGTTATATTTTAGCGAACTTTAGACTCGGATCAATGTTAAAATTAAAACAACACGGATAAATTCGCTTTGTTTATGATTCACTGACCTTGACTACACCTCTAGACGTTATGGTCAGGTTATATTTTATATTAACATGATATTTATATAGTGATGTCAATTTTTAGAATTTGTAATGCTTGCAATAACCATAAACCGCTCACCGGAACGTATCAGTGTCGCGTGTGACAAGTGACATTAGTGTCATTGGCGCCACCAACCCAATTGTACAAATCTTCAAAAATTCGAATACGGAGCGAGCGGTGAGTTTACAAATAATTTAATTGCAAGCCTAATTTATTATAAATATTTACGTGCCAATCCGCACATTTTGATCTATTCGAGCCAGGATAACCCAGTTATATAATCAATACTTAAAGTTAAAACCAAAATAAAGTGTTTTGTGAACAATTAAAATATCTTCACCTTATCGACTTTTTATGTGGGTAGGTAATTTTCTTAAATTGTAATTTATATTGAAATTAATAATCTAATATTATAAATATCAGTCTAAATAGTGAGTTTTTTGTGTATTTCATCGATATTTGTACTAATTGCATTTATAAATAGTTGTTTTCTTGTTAAATTACGACCGTCATTTTGTGTTCATTTTTCAAACAAGTGTAGTATTGCAACATTGTATTAAGGAATTTCGTGTCACATTCTTTATGCATTTGGAGTGTTGTGTATCGAAGTAATTATATTTTGTGTTTACGAACTTCACCCGAATATCATCATCTGTTAATCCCGGTTGTGTCTTACGGTTACTTAGTCCCATTTTAGTACTTAATCAAAATGATGGACGACGTACAATATGAGGACCTATTACAGCCATTTATAACGATGAAAGAAATGTGTTTTGTTCGCGCTCAACGTTTATATGAAATGTCTAAAGCGGTTAAAAATAATTCATCTTTAGAAGTCGAATTTTCTGCTAGGGTTCAAGACTTAGGTAGTATTCGTACAGAATTCGATAGATGTGTGGCAGAGATAAATTCTATATCACGAAAATACAAAAAGAAATTTGTGCCATCGTACAAAGACATCGAGTCTTTTGATGAGTTATATTATTCGATAAAAAGTGTTGTGAATACGTTGAAACTTAACGAAGGTTTAAATAAAACGGAAAACGAACATAGTGAACAAAATGGTGGAAATAAGCGACGGGTTAAATTACCGGAAATTCAACTATTTAAATTCGACGGTAAAGTAGAAAACTGGACTACTTTTCGTGATACATTTAAAAGTCTTATACACGATAATTCTAGTATTAGCGATATCGAGAAATATTACTATTTACTGTCTTGTGTTAGCGGGCCAGCGCTATCCATAGTGAGATCGATGCCGGTAAACGCCGATAATTACGCGATAGTGTGGAGCGCGCTTATGAAGCGTTACGAGAATAAGCGCGCGCTAGCTACTGCTTATTTAGATAAGTTGTTTAACTTCAAACCGATTGTTTGCGAGTCGGCTACCAATTTAAATATATTTTTAAACACTTTTCAAGAAAATATCAAGGCTCTAGAAATTCTTGACATACCCGACATGTCAAGTTTTATATTATTTTATATTTCCTTGCGTAATCTCGACCCGGTCACTAGGCGAGCATTTGAACAATCCGTGCCTCCGGGAAACTTACCAACAATAACGGAATTATTAGCATTTGTTGAGAGACAGGCGCGCGTAATTGAGATGGCGGAGTGTAAGACTGTAACAGGTAAATCATTAGGACCTGTCAAGCAAGCCCCTTCCAAATCGCCCCCTCTCGCGATGTCAAAATATTCTGAAAGTAACAAAACTCACCCTCACAAGCTCACGTTCACCTCGGCTGTGGCCAATATAAAAAAGAGTGATTCAAAACTGTCTTGTTTATATTGTCAAAAGCCACATTCGATATATAGATGCACTGACTACAACGATCTTACACCTGAGTTACGCACTGCTAAAGTCAAAGAGCTCAGTCTGTGTGAGAATTGTTTGCGTGACAATCACACCACGGAGGATTGTACGTCCAAATTTAGTTGTACGGTCTGCAAAAAAAGGCATCATATTACTCTCCACACAGACTCGACTAAGTCCAAGGAGAGTGTAGTAGCACTCACATGCTCCACTGAACAAACAGTTCTGCTGGGCACCGCGGTCGTCCACGTCGCAGATGCTTGGGGTCAATACCACACCGTACGTGCACTTATCGACAGCGGCGCTATGTCCAGTTATGTAACTAAAAGTTGTGCAGCAAAGCTAGGTTTATCACGTCGCAAATGTGCATTCGAGCCCATTGGCCTAGGTGGTAATCGAGTTCACCATTTTGGTATGACCACCTGTACGTTAAAACCACGTAACAGTAATTCACCAGTTTTGACAACTGATGCTGTAATCGTATCTAACATTGCTGGCGATTTACCAACAGTGTCTTTACCACACAAGATATTCCAGGAATATCAAAATCTTGTGTTGGCTGATCCGTCGTTTCATACGCCGGCACCCATTGAATTACTTATAGCTGGTGACCTGTTTCCATTCATTTACAGCGGCAAGAAAATAATGCCTGTTCAAATGGGGATGCCGGTCGCTATTGAATCTATATTTGGCTACGTTATAACAGGCCCAGTAGACTTAGACCTGCTAGCACAAAGGAACACTGCAATGGCGACAGCTAGCAGCAGTAAGACAGATCAAACCTTCTGTGGCTTGAGCAGTAACGTAAGTCTTGATCGAGTTATGGAGACTTTTTGGGATATTGAGAATATACCGTCAGAAAAGTCGGTAAAACCGGACGATATATTGGCAGAAGAGCAGTTTGCTACTGATCATAGTCGGGATGAAAGCGGAAGGTATACTGTCAAGTACCCGTTTAAGTCAGACCACGCTCTCGGTGATTCTCGACAGATGGCCATACGTAGGTTGATCAATTTAGAGAAGAGACTTGATAAAGACCCTCTGCTCAAGTCTGAATACAAAACGTTTATGTCGGAGTATGAATCACTGGGTCACATGACCCGCTTAGGAAATATACAAAATGTCGCATCAAAATATTTGATTCCACATTTTTGTATTTTCAAACCAGCAAGTACCACCACAAAGTTACGGACTGTATTTGATGCATCGTGCAAAACAACAAATCAGAAATCTTTAAATGATGTTGTTTTACCCGGTCCGAAACTTCAGGCAGATATTAATAAAATATTAATTAATTTTCGTTTGCATGATGTTTGTCTATCTGCAGACATTTGTAAAATGTATCGACAGATACTAATTCATAAGGAGCAGCGTCCATATCAACACATATTGTGGAGAGATTCAACAGATCAACCTATTCAGGTTTACGAGCTCAACACAGTAACTTACGGTGTGGCCAGCAGCCCCTACTTGGCAATTAAGGTATTGCACACCTTAGCAGACACCGAAGCACGCAACTATCCATTGGCTGCTCGGGTCTTAAAATGTGGATTTTTCATGGATGACTTGTTATGGTCTGAGCCAAATATCGAGGATGCTCTACGACTGCAGACAGATCTTCGCATTCTACTGGAGAAGGCTGGCTTCGTATTAAGAAAGTGGGCTAGTAACCATAGCTCTGTTCTCGCAGCAGTACCAGAGTCTCATCGGGAGACTCCAGTTGAGTTCGACGATGATCAACTGTCACTCAAAGTTCTGGGTCTCCAGTGGCAACCTCATACAGACTGTTTCTCTTTTCGCACAGTACCCCTGGGAGGAGAAGTTACGAAAAGAAACATTTTGTCACAAATTGGTCGCCAGTTCGATCCCCTCGGTTTTGTTGCACCATGTATTTTTTATGCAAAATCCTTTATGCAGAAGCTTTGGATCAAGAATCTCAGCTGGGATGAACCACTTCCCCTTGATCTAGAGAAGGAATGGTTGGCATATGCGTCCGAACTACCGCTCTTATCCAATTTAAGACATGATCGTCAGGCTACAATCAAGAAGCATTCACGATATCAAATCGTAGGTTTCTGTGATGCATCCAGCTTAGGATATGCAGCAGTTATTTACTTACGTTCACTTAATAATGATGGCGAGGTCAAAGTGAGTTTGATTTTAGCTAAATCCAAAGTCGCGCCCTTGAAAACTGTCAGTATCCCTCGTCTTGAACTAATGGCTGCGCATTTATTGGCCAAGCTCGTAAAATACATAAAATCAATTCTTCTTGAACAGATCCCGATTCATGATATATTTCTGTTTACGGATTCGTCTGTGGTGTTAGGATGGCTAAACACTCCTACATATAATCTTAAAACGTTTGTTGCTACTCGTATCTCGAAAATATTAGATACCATTTCAAATGAAAGTTGGTCCCACGTTAGTGGCACTTTCAACCCTGCAGATATATGTTCTCGAGGTGCACTTCCTTCGACGTTAATGGCGTCGAAGGAATGGTTTGATGGACCAGCCTGGTTGTATACTTCATATGACCACTGGCCAATTAAACACATTGAACAATTCAAAATTGTAAATGTACCTGAAGTGAAGCAAGCTAACATAACATTACTACAAGCTTGTAACACTAAAGATAAGAATTCGAATTATATTAATGATGTAATTCAGAAATATTCAAAGTTTTCAAAACTTCTTAATGTGTTTGCTCGATGTTGGCAATTTATCGATAATTGTCGAACATCTAAATCATTGCGCAACACTAGTGTTCCTACTATTTTAAATCTAACTAAAGCACATAACATTCTTGTCAAAAGTGTTCAACTTGCACATTTTTCCGATGAAATTGAATCAATATCAAAAGGAAACAATGTGAAGTCTTTGAAAAATTTAAGTCCCTTTATTGATCCCCTGGGATTCCTCAGGGTGGGGGGTAGACTTGCCGAGTCTAATCTACCCTATGGAAAAAAACACCCGCTACTTTTACCGAAGAAGTGTCATTTCACTTATTTATTGATAGAACATTATCATAAAATTTATTTACACGTAGGTCCGCGTACTCTGCAAAGTTTGATAAGTCAAAAATACTGGATAATTTCAGCACGCAGTGTCATTCGTTCATGCATATCTAAGTGTATTCCATGCTTCAAGGCTAAGCCAACTACATTGCAGCCAATCATGGGCAACCTACCTAAATATCGTTGCCAAGACATACATGCCTTTCACACGGTGGGTCTTGACATAGGTGGGCCATTTTACACAAAAGAGAGTCACCGGCGTAACGCAAAAGTTCATAAGAGTTACTTATGTCTTTTTGTTTGTTGCGCGACGCGTGCCGTTCACCTAGAAGCTCTTTCAGCGCTCACTGCGGAGTGTTTTTTGGCTACGTTCGACCGGTTTACGGCTAGGCGTGGGCTTTGTCACACATTGGTATCGGACAACGGCAGAAATTTTATTGCTGCAGGAAAGCATCTTGCGGAAGTAGTACAATTTTACAATGAAAACTATAATCAAATGTTAGACGGCTTCAATTCGCGTCAAATCAACTGGAAATACAATCCACCAGCTGGCAGCCATTTTGGCGGGCTATACGAAAGTGGTATTAAATCGGCGAAGCAACATTTAAAACGCGTTATTGGCGATCGCTCATTAACATTTGAAGAGTTGAGTACTCTTTTCGCACGAGTCGAGGCCGTACTTAACTCACGTCCGTTAACTGGTTTGTCCAGCGATCCTAACGAATTTCAAGTACTGACACCGGGTCATTTTTTAGTAGGTCGCGAGCTTCTCACAGTTCCAGAGTACGTACTGACTGATGAACCTACTAACAGACTGTCGCGTTGGCAGTTAGTCCAGCAGGCTTCCCAACGGTTTTGGAGTCTATGGCGGAAAGAATATTTACACACGCTTCAACAACGTTACAAATGGCAAAAAAGTTGTCGAAATATTAATGTCGGCGACATGGTTCTCATCCACTCCGATGCACCACCTTTACACTGGCCACTTGGTCGAGTCGCGCAGCTCTTTCCCGGTCCAGATGGTGTTATTCGTGTGGTGAAAGTTCGTACACCAACTAGCGAATTTATAAGACCTGTCGTTAAACTTAGTCCTCTCCCTCTGGAGCAGGAAACATGCTAATTTTATGTATCTAATTGTTTTAATAAGCTCACGCAATTACCGAATTGTGTGAGTATCTAGCTTAAGATAGATAACTTTTATTATTATTATACAGTCCACTACTCTAATGTATTTAGCTATTGTTATTTGATGCTAATTATTTTCAACTTTGTTATTCAAACATCTATCATTGTCCTTGGTTTTATAACCGGGAAATCCTGGCGGATTTCGGTGGGGGGAATGAAGGGTTTTGTAATGCTTGCAATAACCATAAACCGCTCACCGGAACGTATCAGTGTCGCGTGTGACAAGTGACATTAGTGTCATTGGCGCCACCAACCCAATTGTACAAATCTAAAAAATTCGAATACGGAGCGAGCGGTGAGTTTACAAATAATTTAATTGCAAGCCTAATTTATTATAAATATTTACGCCACGTCCTTTTTTATCATTAAAAAAAAAATAACGGAAGTTTGTTGCCTCTACAAAATCCTTTAATTAACGTGGTTCGACACGCACTTGTCTAATTTTTTCATCCAATAATATGTATCGGGAAAGTTTCTGAAATAATATTATTTTAACGGAGCTGGGGAATTTTCGTAAATTCAGTCTGGAGACCCTGTACTCAGCCCAGGTAATCTGTGTCAGCAGTGAACACCATAGATAATGCACTGTATATAATAGACTTTTATATATAGTGTATGTGTGTATTATATTAATGTACTCAGTGGAGGCAGTCGACAGCTAGAGGTAGGTAATATCGCTTTTGCTACATATCAAATCGAAACCATATATAGATTACGGGTATCTGTTTTTTAAAACCATATATTTCTGAATTCATATATTGAGCGATGCGATTTGATTTTCTGATATTGTATCGTGAGACATGGGCATAACGATTTCGTGATTTCGATATTATTAGACCATACACGATTTTTACAGTGTATCCACTGTAAAAATTGTGTATATTTTTTGTGACTTATCCAATCGAATCTATATATTGATATTTCGTTTAACATTTACAATCTAAGTACATATATTTTCTGAAAGTGACGGATGCGAAAATACTGATAAGTGTTATGATTGTGTTTTTGTTATTTGTTATACGATTTTCGGTTAGTATGATCATTAAAAGAATACAATTTCCATATTGATACGCACTGTCCCTACAACTTTAAGTTGTGGTAACCTAATGGACAACGCACTCTCATCTCAAATGTTTACATACATTACGTTACATAGTTTAATAGCTTCTCTACTCTGAAATAAACCTATTTACATAAAAAAAGAAATTAATATTATGCATTTGTTTTATCGTATAATAGACTTATTAAAATATTTTCTGAACTAACATATAGATAACCTAGACTCGGCGTCAGCTTGCCTCAGTGTTTTGTTTAATTATCTCATTTTGTGCAAAATTTATGTTTGACTATAAATACTCCTGGTTTTGCTTGAGATCAAAATATGTTGAGGTTAATGATCATTCATACGAATTTAGTCCTATTAGAAGTAAAGATACACAAGGAGTGCTATATGTTAATCGATTTCGGACGCTCCGTGTAATGAGAAGAGTGAATTATTACGGCTGTGTATTGTTATTAACAGAAAATGACTACTTGTTCTATTATTAACTGTTAACTCTACTGCCCATGCTACATCTGGGTTAATGTTAATGTTAATCACTGTGTCACGTAGCTGTAGCTAAAGATTTAATGCGTAAGTCTCCATATTTGTAGCCATTGTTGCTAACTTAAAAAGAATCTTCATAAACAACTTTAGGTACATAAGTACCTAGGTTGTTCAAACATAATTCTTGCCCTTCACTTGTAGGCTGACTTGTGTCATTTATTAATTATTGTACAGTGATTTCGCAATTTATTTAACAGGGCTAGGTTTAGTTGCGCCAAATCATCAAAGTTGATAGATACTGTACTAGTATATTATGAATATTTAATTATTTAATCTATTAAATACTTAAAAATGTCTCAACACCAAGATCGTATGAAATAACAAAATACTCTTGTGTTAAAGTATTATTTTCTCTAATCAGGTATATACTTACCTAACGATGTTCTGCGGTAAAGTTGTGTTAATTACCGGTGCAAGTTCCGGGATAAGAGCCGACACTGGTACTGTATTCTCTAAACTTGGAGCTAACGTAGTTATAGATGGAAGAAATAAAGATAACCTTGATAATATTTCCAAAGCTTGTGTTGAAATATCACCGAATAAACTCAAACCTTTAGTCTTGATTGCCGATATGAATAAGGAAAATGACGTAGAGAAGGTTATAAAAGCTACAATAGCTACTTTTAAAAAGCTAGATACACTTGTGAATAATGCGGGTATACTTGAAACTGGCTCAATAGAGACTACATCTTTGGATCAATATGATAGAGTAATGAACACAAACGTTCGTAGTTCCTATCACCTGATAATGTTAACTATTTCATACTTAAAAAAACGAAAAGAAATAATTATAGTAAATGTATCCAGTGTAACTGTTTGAGAGCTTTCCCGAACGTTCTGTCTTACTGTATGTCCAAAGTTGCGATGTATCAATTTACAAGATGTGTTGCTGTTAAAGTGGGTTTAAAAGGCATTAGAGTTAACGCTGTCAACCCTGGCGAGATCAAAATCGGTTTTCACTTGAAAGGAGGCATGGATAATAAGCAGTGTGAAGAGTTTTTGAAGAAGTGCGCTGAAACACATGCACTGGGAAAGCCGGGAGAAATCAAAGAAGTTTCTTCTGTGATCATATTTTTAGCAAGTGATGCAGCTCGTAATATCATTGGGGCTACTTTGCCAGTGGATGGTGGTCGTCATGAAATGTGTGCTCGATAATACATATACATATTTATAATCTATATTTTAATATGTTTAATTTTAAAACTTAAATTTTATGTTCTTTTTTTTAACAAATGCTTGAAAATTTATTATAATTCCTGTACTGAATAAATGTTATTCTTATATAGGTTATTTTCTTTTATTATAACAGAAACTTTTTTGTTGATCAGGTACTTAACATGTTCACCAATAAAGTTGTCATAATCACCGGCGCCAGTTCAGGGATTGGTGCAGAAACAGCATTAGAGTTCTCCAAACTTAACGCGACTCTGGTAATCACTGGAAGAAATAATGACAACTTAATCCAGGTTGCTAAACAATGTGAAGAGATATCACCAAATAAAATAGTTCCACTTGTTATTGTCGCTGATATAATCAAAGAAACTGACGTGGAGAAGATTGTTAAGGAAACTATCAATAAATTCCACAAAATAGACGTACTTGTGAATAATGCGGGCATTTTAGGATCTGGGTCTATTGAAAATACTTCATTGGAACAATATGATAGTGTTATGAATACCAATGTTCGTGGTCTGTATTATTTAACTATGTTAGCTACTCCATACCTTATTGAAAGTAAAGGAAATATTGTGAATGTATCAAGTGTAGCAGGTTTGAGATCGTTTCCTAATAGTTTAGCGTACTGCATGTCCAAAGCCGCTGTAGATCAATTGACAAGATGCGTTGCTCTGGAGTTAGGCCTTAAAGGCGTAAGAATTAATGCAGTTAATCCAGGTACGATAGATAGTGGTATACATGTAAAAGGTATTATGAGTGAAGAAGCTTATAAGGTGTATTTGAAAAAATGCAATGAAACCCATGCTATAGGCAGGGCTGGTACTACTAAAGAAGTTTCAGCTGTGATTGTCTTTTTAGCTAGTGATGCTGCTAGTAATATTACTGGGGCCACACTCCCTGTTGATGGAGGTCGTCAAGCAATGTGCCCTCGTTAAAAATGGTCTTATTTGTGTAAATGTAATAAATTTGTATTGCCTTTCCTTAGACTGGCCTTGCACCTTTAAGTTTTGCTCACGTGAGCCTCTTTATGTCAACACGGGACGAGTCCGGTATTGCTAAATCGTAGTGTGTACATTAGGAGCCTTCGCATCAAAATTTAAAGGTTGCAGCCGATCTCAAATTCAAAGAAATCCGATATGTAATTGGTATTTAATATTTGTTTAAAAGTGCAGGCTTCATTAGTTTGAATGTGTTGATTTAAATTTATTTGAATAAATAAATGGTCAAGTAAGTGTTTTTTTTTAAAGTAAGATTCTCCTCCGTCATAGGCTAAGACCTTAGATCATATAAACGTCATTTTTCTTTTCCATGTCTTTTGTTTATTATTCTTTTCTTTATTTCTAATTTGCGTCATTAAGTAGAAGTCTAGGTTTAGAGCAGGAATGTTATGGATATGACATTTCAGATCTGAATGTGGACACATATATGTAGATAATATTATAACGGTTTCAAATATGGTTACGGATATTAAATTATTTCATATTATTCGTTAGTTTCGGAAAGTTTCATTTACGGATATTAGATTTTGTAGAAACTGTAAAAATAAAATATAAATAGTAATAATGATTGGACTTTATTTTTATGTTATCATTTGGTACTCTAATAAGTCATATAAGTAATGATTATAGCTACTCATTTTAAAGCGTTACCTGTAAGTGAGCTTACAAATACAGATCATTGTTACATATCGACTGCAAATACAAAATCATAATAAAGTTTATTATGATTTTGTTAAATTACAATATTTTTTGTATATTAAATAAAAATAGAGAATATTCATTTAGACTCTTAAGTTATTTGACACGTGTCAAATTTGGTAACGGATAGAATTTTATTAGGGATATCCAATAGTTTCGGTTACGATTGAGTATCTCCATAACGTCCCTGTGGTTTAGAGGTAGGATAGGTTTCAATATTTACCATGCGAATCTGTGAATTCTGAGTATTAAAGACAAGGATATGCAATGCATAATTATTTTACTAAGTAGGTACTTCATAGCCATAATAGCTTCGAGACGTTTTTGCGTTAGTAGTAGTATTTCTATATTTTCAGGAATTCTAAACTTGAAATTTTAAATTTCTTTGTACAATTAGAAAAAAGAGGTTCGTTGCGTATTGAAGTAGAAAATATATTCATAATCAAAAGTTAAATAACTAATTATTATTCACATTGCTAATTGTTGTGAGGTCTGACTAATTTAGTTTTAGTTTGATAACTAGTTAGTTATTGTTCAGTGTTATTACTTGTTGCTAATTGTTGTTATTTGATATTAAAGTTGTTAAATGAAAATGGTTCCCGATGTCGAAACGTGGTCCAGGTAAGCTTGGAAAAATGTTTGTCTACATGCTATTGATGAGGAAAAGAAATTTCAGGGCAGGTATGAAGGAGGCTTTAGATGTAATATCAGAACGAATTAGAATTAACACAAATATCTGCAGTTGAAGAAATTCACTATTCAAAATTATGTTTAGTATTAATATTTACTATTTTAATATCGCTTAATATTATTAGTTGCATATTAAGTACTTGCTTATAAAAATATATAAAAATATTAGTTTATTTATTTATGTGCTGAACTACTACAAACGCAAAACTTCTCGAGGCTAATTTATATATATGTAAGTATTTATGTAATAATTATACAGATTTTATACTGAGCTAAACGTCTAAATTTTTTTGCTTATCATGTCAGAATAATATTTATAATAAGCAACATGATGTTCACATTTTCAGACGGCCATGAAACCGATAAATAGCAAAACATCGATAGAATATGATAAAAATTTAAATGTCACGGTTAATAAACTATTTTTGTTTAAAGAACGAAATTAATTACGAATCAAAGACCTACTTATGATAATAAATAATATAACTACATTTGATAAGTTAATTGGACTTCCTGAGGAAATTAATCCTGGTTTGCATTTTATGTTAACTTACGTGCTACGGTAGATAAATTTTTACCTTCAAGTGTATCTGTCGCTAGCATTTCACTGAGCAGTATACACGGATCTGTTCCTATCACACTGTTATAAAAAAACAACATTCAATTGAATGCAATAAAATCGAGTATTCCTTTTGATAAATTAAAGAACTTGTTTATAATGGTAAGTTAATAATTTTGTAATTAAAACTACGTTTTAAGCGCGGAATTTTGTTTATTTGATTTTTATTTTGACGTTTCGGCCACTTCAATAATAAATTTAACATTGACACTTGACAACGTTGTATTCCGTATTTACGGCTACTGAAAAGTGGCCGAAACGTTTAAAATAAAAATACCGCGCCTAAACTATTAAAAAATAGTTTTAATTATGAGTACTAGTCGCGAAAACTTGAGAAAATATTAATAATTTTGTTTAATATTTCCAAATCTGTTGAAAGAATCGCAGCATAAAAGCCTCTAGAAAGAAAGAAAGACATGTTTTATTTAAGACAAAAACAATACAGATTATTATCAAACATTAAAATAATAGAAATATAATAAATTCTAAAATTGGACCCAGATAATATGATTGATAAATCTAATAGCAGCATTATGACAGGTCACTATAGCTGAAAAGACAAAATACCCGCTTTACATTCTAATGTAATAGTTTCGAATCCAGTACATGGACAGTTTTTCTGAATAGGGAGTAGTATTTTTTGAACTTGCGTGAGAAGCACAGACACAATGTTTTATGGTAAAACTGACATAAAGACATTCGAATATCCATTCCATTCAATATGAATTCTTTTAAGTTATTTCTCATATTGTTTATACTTGTAATAATAACAGGTAAATTAGATCTAATACACTAACTAAAATATTTCATTTGACACTCTTTCTTGATTTTAGCACTCAAGCGCTCCAATAAATTGGCATAATACTCACTGTTGATTGTATTCACATTTTGATGATAATCAATATAAATTATCGTACACACATCCCAAAAAACCTACGCCATGACCACCCCGCCGCAGATGGGACCGTCTTCGCCTTAGTTTATCGTCGTATCGTACACCATAGCATTAGAAGTATCGGTAATAGTTCAATATTTATCAATATAAGTATTTCATTTTACGCAAGCGCAGTAAAGTTTGCAAATAGAGTATTTTCACATACTTTATTTTTATGCAAAATTGTAAAATATGTTTACCAAAAATAAAGTAGGATACGTTATTATTAAGTATGGTTGGCAACCCTATCTATATAGCTAAAAAAAGGTCTCATCCAAGCAACCCCAGACAAGGATTTTATTTATGGCGAAGTTGCAAGACGAAGTGGCAGACGGCCCACCTAATGGAAAGCGGTTACCGTCCCCTACAGACGTTTTGCAACACTTGCCAGCCTTTGGGATGGAATAGAGGGATTAGGATAGGAGATATGGGATAGAGCGGTGGGATACAGTAGATCGGATAGGGATAGATGAAATAGGAGGAAGGGAAAATTGAATCATCAGAACTCTCACTTATCGTACGAAACGTGATTACCTCGAGGCTAACTGTTTCATACCGATATTCTGTGAGAGCGTCGTATCACACTGACCGGCCCTAGGAGCTGTATTCAAGATAGTGATTCCAGCATAGCTCTACAATCTACAATCTACTACATAGTTCAAGTACTGACTTTTAGTTAACTCATAGAAAGTAATACATGAGCTACTTTTTGTATTTCATTTGGAGATTGTACGTTATAGCTAAGCTCCTCGTCATTTTATCGAAAATCGTAATTTCGTGAAGCGGTGTCATCTAATAAGGAGAATCCAGGAACTTTGTTTTCATAATGGCTTGTATGGTTGGTACTTCAGTCAATGCAGTAAGAAACGAAAGCTAATATCCAATAAGCACCCATGTCAATGCCGTGAATATGTGCTACCATGTCAATGTCAATGAGAACCATAAATCATCAGCTTGTTTCACTATGCTTGACCGGATTTCTATTAAGTGTTTAATGATGTTTGAATAAGTGCTTAGTTGTTAGATCTATAGGGCAAGTATAAGTTGTTTTTGCTACAATAATGATTTTAGATATTTCCATGCATTTTTAGTTAATTATAATAATTATGTACTTTGATATATGTTAATAGGACACGCATTACAAAATACATAAAAGTTATCTACTTAAAACTGACTTTGTTCCTAAAAATATTTCTTATGATCGACCACCATAATTTTTTCAGGATTTCCTACTTCAAAGTTAAAAAGTTAGTAAGTGAGGAGACAATTTTGGTATGAAATATTTCTAAATACCTATAGAATTAAAGACAAACATCAATATAATCCCTATTAATTAATATTATAAATGCGAAAGTAACTCTGTCTGTCTGTCTGTCTGTCTGTCTGTCTGTCTGTCTGTCTGTCGGTCTGTCTGTCTGTTCCGTTTTCACGTAAAAACTACTGGACCGATTTGGCTGAAACTTAGTATATATATATTTTCGATGCCGAGAATGAACATAGGATACTTTTTATCCCGGAAAATGGGATAGTTTCCGGGATAAAAGTATATTTGTCTCTCTGTTTGTTATCCTTTTACGGAAAGACTTTTGGACCGATTTGGCTGATACTCGGTACATATGTAATTTGAATACCGAGGGTGGACATGGGATATTTTTCATCCCGGATAATGGGATAGATTTATGTAAAGATTATCCCAAAAGTGGGACAGGCTTGGGTTGGTTTGTGATTTGCCATTTTCATCATTTTGGTTATTTTGTCCTTTTTGCCCTTTTGCCCTTGGGCCCGTTTGCCCTTTTGCCCTTTTGACTTTTGCCCTTTTGCCCTTTTGCCCTTTTGCCCTTCTGCTCTTAAGCCCTTTTGCGCTTTTGCCCTTTTGCCCTTTTGACCTTTTGCCCTTTCGCCCGTTTGCCCTTTTGCCCTTTTTCCCTTTTGCCCTTTTGTCCTTTTGCCCTTTTGCCCGTTTGCCCTTTTGACTTTTGCCCTTTTGCCCTTTTGCCCTTTTGCCCTTCTGCTCTTAAGCCCTTAAGCCCTTTTGCGCTTTTGCCCTTTTGCCCTTTTGCCCTTTCGCCCGTTTGCCCTTTTTCCCTTTTGCCCTTTTGCCATTTTGCCCTTTTGCCCTTTTGCCCTTTTGCCCTTTTGCCCTTTTGCCCTTTTGCCCTTTTGCCCTTTTGCCCTTTTGCCCTTTTGCCCTTTTGCCCTTTTGCCCTTTTGCCCTTTTGCCCTTTTGCCCTTTTGCCCTTTTGCCCTTTTGCCCTTTTGCCCTTTTGCCCTTTTGCCCTTTTGCCCTTTTGCCCTTTTGCCCTTTTGCCCTTTTGCCCTTTTGCCCTTTTGCCCTTTTGCCCTTTTGCCCTTTTGCCCTTTTGCCCTTTTGCCCTTTTGCCCTTTTGCCCTTTTGCCCTTTTGCCCTTTTGCCCTTTTGCCCTTTTGCCCTTTTGCCCTTTTGCCCTTTTGCCCTTTTGCCCTTTTGTCCTTTTGCCCTTTTGCCCTTTTGCCCTTTTGCCCTTTTGCCCTTTTGCCCTTTTGCCCTTTTGCCCTTTTGCCCTTTTGCCCTTTTGCCCTTTTGCCCTTTTGCCCTTTTGCTCTTTTGCTCTTTTGCTCTTCGACTCTTTTTTGTCCTTTTTGTCCATGTTGCTCTTGTCCATTTGTCGTTTTTGCTGATGTTGTCCCTTTTGTCATTTTTGTAGTTTTCATTGACGGGGGATAGATAAATAAAACTAGGACTGTTTGTAATAGAGGATGAAAGTTTGGATGAGACCAATCATTTCTCAAGTTCATAGATATAAAAATGCATCGTCTATAAAAATGCGATAGTAACTCGATATGTCTTTCTGTTAAGTTTTCGGAAAACACTGGGAATACTGGATCGTTTTTATTGTAATTTTGTTTAAATGTAGTTTTAATGCCGAAAATGGACATATATACTCATGCCAAGAGATCGGCATGAGAATATATCAAGCATCGAGTTTGCGATATAAAATGAAGTGAATTTTTCGGGGGCAAATGGCACTAACATAAAAATGGTGTACATTGTAACCCGTATTAACGCTTGCTCTTTAAACAAGAAGCAGGAACTAGAGGTTAACCCGCGGCGCAGCCGCGGGGTAAACTCTAGTAGTTTAATATTTTGCTAACGATGTCGCATACAGTTATATGTATGGCGGCCTAGCTTTTTATAATTTTTATTAATTTTATTTAAGTTTTAAGCCTTATCCATATACTATGTAGATCTAGTCGTATTTGTGAGAAATGTCTGTGTCATACGACAGACGGTCCAATGAACAGACAGAATATTTTCATCTGTGCAGGAACGGAGAAAGAATACAATTTCCTGCGGCCGGGTGGCCTGTCGTAAGAGGCGACTTAACAACCCACGGCCAAGTGGTAGGGCATTTGCCCGACTGGATGGCTACCACCCCTGGTCTAAAGTATGTCGCCATAACAACCTTGAGTTGTGTTCCGGCATTAGTGACCAGGTTCCAGTTTCCCTTAAGAGAGCAACAGCGCATTTCTAGCAACTTTGCTGTTGCAAATGTCCATAGGCGATGGTAACCGCTTTCAATCAAGTGGGCCGTCTGCCTGTCTCCTGGTCTCCTATAATAAAAAAATTAAAAATAAAATGACAGATAAATAGCTAAATTCCGCGCCACAAAAGAAGTCCCGTAAAGAATAAAGGAACCAAAAGTGGCAGCTCCGCTATTTGAATTTTGTTTGTAAAGTAAAATAAATTTGCAGTTTTAATTATGGAATATTTTGTATTTATTATTCAGTAATTGCCTACTTTTCGATTAACGGATTAGTAAATAAATTACTCTGGCAGGGTTAAGTACTGCGATTGCAATGCGGCGTCTGTGGGACTTCTTTTCTGGCGCGGACTAGTGTATTTATAAGTAACAACACGATCTGTGTGAAGTAATATAGTTGGATTCACAGAGTACACTAGCTCCTGTTTAAAACATATGAAACAGAGTCGCAGTAAAGGAGAATTGCATGTAAAAATCTTCAAGGGGTTATTTAATCCTCTGTCATTACTAATCATTTTCATCTCATATAATACAAATCAATTAATATTATTATACCGATGAATGTGAAAGTACAACATGATTTTTAATTAGAAAAATACGATTCATGTGAGGGGAAACAAGGGTTATGGCGCTCACTAGGTAATGCCGCTCACAAGTATAAATTGGCAAACTAAGTGCTTTGAATTACGAGACACAGGTTAAAGCGTGGGGGGAATAATGTGAGAGCAAACAGTAATTAATTTTACAAATCCGCTAACAGCAAAAGAAAGAGAAGTACTGTTTGTTTTCAATCCCACTAACAAAATTGTTGGCTAAACGTTTTCTCTGGTAACTTCAATATTTGAATATTTTTTATTGTTACTACTATTAAATTAGATAATTATTTGTTGTATTTACCAATAATTCATTAAAACATTAGTATATTTTTCATTCGTTTTTATTATACGCATAGCTTTTGGCGTCAATATGCTTTTATATGAGCGGTATTGCCCGTAGTCGGGTAATGGCGCCCAAGAACGCCCTTCTTTTTTTGCTTAGTTACCAATTATTAAAGAAAGTTTCATACATTAAGGGCCGCTTGCATAACGTTGCTTAAATTTATTTAAGCAACACAAAACGTATTTAACACCCTTAAATACAATTAGCGTCTTGCACAACGCAAAATATGCCGCTAAATACGTTTAAAGAACTGTCAATACGTTTTGTGTAAAACGTATTTAGGTAGTTTAATATGATTAACTAAATTTATTTAAAGGCGATAGTTATGCAAGCGGCCCTTAGTGTCAAAGTAGTGATTACTGAATAAATGAGTAATTGTATTATTTTGTCCAACTCATAATATGAAGCTTATAGCAGCGAGAGGTGGAGGTTAAATAACACTTCAGATGACAGAAAGTAGTATTCACTATCGAGTGCTGATGAGAGTTGAAATAAAATCGACAGTGAATACTACTCTCTGCCATCTGAAGTATTATTTAACCTCTCGCTGCTTCATTCTAGAGAACTCCTTTGTCAACGCGGCAGCCCAGTAATAGGTACTGAACGCGTATCCAAAATGGCGGTGGTAGGATTGCTGGTATGGATAAGAAGGGAGACTAATCTGCGTGCCTCTAGGCTGCACTAACTATACGTGCTGATCATCAAGTCGTGAGCCGTGCAGCAAATCTTTTGGCTTGTCTCCTTCTTGCGGCCTTCAATAATCAATTGTACACACGCGGCGCGGTATAACTGCACTTATATAATAAGTTGTGGCGGGAAAGATATGCGGGTTCGCACGAGGGGCGACAGTAGACTACGTGCGACGAGGGTCGACAGCAGACTGACTCGTAAAAACGAGCAGTATTAGCATAGCGGTAAGTACGACAAGGATAGTCGAATGGAATGGAAGATGGCGGCTGGGACAAGGTGATTGGATAACGCGGTTAGGAAAGCGGGTAGTTGTGCAAATAATTTCAAGGGGACAGGATTTTAAAATAAGCGGCGCGAACATCCTTTATTTTTTTTCTACAGAATCCAGCTGAATAGCCGCAGATGGCTGTTTCAGCGATACCAGGTTTGGTGGGCTGCCCGACTCCCTGGGAGCGGATGTATTCAGCCCGGAAGCAGCGCGCTCGAGAAGGCACCTCCTGTGAGGTTCGATCTCGGCTCGAGCGCTGCGGGGGGACTCTATCGGATTAAGCCGTAAAAGGCTGAATGGGCTAAGCCAATAGGCTGAAGTGATACAAATAGACACGAATTATCGACTCCGCTGGAAGAGCCGATCCTAGTCTATCTTTACTACTGTTTCGTAACGTGTTATAGCCGGTAGAGAAAAAGCGGCGAGAAAAACTCTCCAGCAACACGTCTAAACTAGTTCCGCATATAGAGCGGAGCGTTAACTGCAGTGCGCATGATTCTGTCTTTGACTATTTGAAGTTTGTAGATGTTGGAATGGCTGGCATGGGCGAAGATCACACTCGCGTACGTCATGATGGGGCGGATGCAAGTTTTGTACAGAGTCACCTTATTTCTAAGGCTCATCTCTTACTCTTCTTGCATGTCATGGGATAGAGACGGCCTAGGAGTCAGTGTTCACCTTACTTGGGTTGAAATTTTTTATCAATATTGGTCAGATCTTGACAAATCATGATGATGTCCTGCAATGACTTTTTATTTAGGTAAAATAGGTTGAGACATGCGTGTTTCCAAACTTGTAAATATTGTGTCCGCCCCCTGTAACTTTTGAACTATGGGGTGAAAGAAAAACAAATTGAGATTGCAAAGCTTTGAAAATACAATGGAAAATAAATTGAATAATATATATTGAGGATAAACAATATATTTTGTTTAGACTTTAAATAATAATTGGTTGAGTAATTTTTGAGATACGGGGAATTTTAGACTAATTGCTTTTATAGTACTGTAGTCGTGATAACGTAATGGCTAGCGCACGCTTCCCAAACACAAAGGGCGCGGGTTCGATCGTGGCCGGAACGCATGCACCACTAGTCAGTTTTCTGATCTAATGTGCATATTGTTACAATTACCACGCACTAACAACGGTGAAGGAAAACATCGTAATGAAACCTGCACATCGAGATAACCGATGTGTCAAACCTGCCAAGCCGCCTTGGACAAGCGTGGCGGGTATAATGTTCGTTCCCCCTATAATAGGAGGCCCGAGCCCAGCAGTGGGACATTTATGGGCTGATATTATATAAATCAGTCTATATATATATATATATATATATATATATATATATATATATATATATATATATATATATATATATATATATATATATGAAAATAATAGAAATTTGTGACCTCTTCGGAACACTGCATATTTCATAAATTGCCACGTACTTGCCCGATTTTTATTTATTAATATATTTTGTTTCCCACAAAATATAACAATAAAGGGGGAAAGAATTATAGTAAGTTAGTTCTTACTTTAGCTTAATTATTTAGGTATATGTTTATAGGTTTTTAGGTACAATAAACGTTTTAAAATGTTTTTGTTTAATTAGACGGATCAACCAAATTGAATCAATTTGGCTGAAAGGCTCAAGACTGAAAGGTTTCGATCGTATTCAATGATAATTATTGAATCAAATTAATATTTATATGGATCACTTTGGTTGATTCATCTAAATTAAACCACCTAACATTGGCATAAGGTTATTTCCAAGCTTGTACTTTTCTACAGCGTTCAATTATGTTTAGTTGTTTATTATTATAACGTGTTATATATACAATAAAATTTTAATTTGTTACAATAGTAATGAAATTAGTTACAGTATTGACTATTTAATTGACAAGGTATTCAAGGCAATTTGATATAATAATTGAAAATCTGTACTAATTAATTCATACTCAAAAGTAAATATGAAAATAAGTTTGTTTGGTTGTTTGTATGCTCCTTCATGCCCTACGAAATGAACCAATTATCCTTAAGTTTGGGTATAAAATATAATTGTAAATGTAACATGTCAAGCGTAAACAATTTTAGAAGTTGGTTACAAAAATGTAAAAGTTACAACGGTTATGAGAAGAATAAAGTGGATTTGTTTGCTTTTCTGACATATTATGGTTTGTCTCTTACGACTATTATTATTGCCATTACAACTTACATAGTATAATGTCTCTTACCTCCACAACGTAAACATACATTTCTATCGAGATAAAAAGACATTGTCTCATTTTATTTCAATACAAATGTGTGTTTTACATTGTGGAGATAAAGGTCAATATGCTACGGTACATTTTTATGTTGTTGTTTTGATGCGCTTCGACTCGTTTTAAAAATACAGATCGATAGCCAAAATATTTAGGTATATAAAAAAGTGCACTTAAAACAAAATAGCATAATTCTTTATGGCGTTAAAATTTTCCACCATCGCTATATATTCACTCGATCAAACTGATCACTGTGGTAGTTAGCGAACGCGTCCCAAACTCAAAGGGTGCGGATTCGAATCCTGACCAGAAGCTATGCTTCACTCAGACAGTTTTCTGACATAATGTACAAATTGTTACAATTATACTAACGGTGTAGGAAACTATCGTGATGAAACCTGCACATCGAGATAACCGATGTGTCAAACCCGCCAAGACGCCTTGGACAAGCTTGGCGTGTATGCTGTTCGTTCCTAAGAAATTGGGAAGCTTATAAACAGATCGAGTCGTAGTCGAAATTTTGTTTTCATATTTTTCCTTCAAAGTATAAAATATAGTATCTGACGTAAACACCTTGTAAACTGCGTAACAAATCTATTATTATTTAAATTTTTACCGAAAATATTAAAGAAAACATTCGCTCAACCGTGAAATAACCATTACTTTGCAGACGGATTTTAAATTAAAAGTAGATAAATACGAGTATATTTAATTTTATAATATGCCTGTGTTCAAATATTTGTAACGTATTTTTACGTTCATTATACTATTTCCATTTCTTTGTTCTCAATGACACCGCCTGTGGAAACTTGAACTTGAATTTTTTTACAAAGTGTAAGGAACTAAACTATTGCCGGATAATTTTGTACAAATTTATTAATTAATATTACATTTCATTACAAGATGTGATTATATTATGTTGATACTTTACATATTTTAATCAAAATCTGATGAATCGTCACTGTTACTCGATGAGCTCTCCTCAACATTTATTAAAAGTTCTTGTACTTTTATATTATCGAATGCCACATGAATTTCCCAATCCGACACTATAATGTTTTGGTTTCTTCTCACAATTTTTTCCAGTGTTCGGCGGTTACTTTCGCACATGCATTTTTTAATAAATCTAACATCTTGTTTGCCGTAAAAGGGGGATGGGTATTGTTTCGAGCGGCGTGTCCTTTGATTTGTGCCCATATTAGTTCTATAGCATTGTACTGGCAATGATATGGCGGAAGTCGAAGAACCCAATGACCACATTCGGCAGCTATTTCGTCGGTAATATATCTTTTAGGGAGGCTTTTTTTCGATTTTAAAATATTCACTAATTGTACTTTTAATAAAGTATTATCCACATTTTCGCCATGACGTTGGAGCCAGTCAATTATCTCTTGTTTTTTATTGGCCTGCGTCGGCATTTAATCAATTTGTCTGGAGTGATATGTAGCGTTGTCCATAATAATTATCGACGGTATAGGTATAGCTGCTATACCACTTAGCAAAGAGATGGAGCACACGGAATTCGGGATGGGAGCGCCAGTAGTGCTTCACCCTATTGTATAGCCTGGATCATTGCTAAGTTGTATAGCTATATAGTCGATTGTGTTTAAATGATTTGGACTTTTGATTGCGTGCTTGTTAATGCTCATTTTCATCCGTGTAGGAACGGAGAAAGAATACAATTTCCTGCGGCGGGGCGGCCTGTCGTTAGAGACGACAAAACAACCCACAATCAGGTGGTTGGGCATTTGCCCGACTGGATAGCTACCACCCATGGTAGAGTACGTCGCCATATCAATCTTGAGTTGTGTTACGACATTAGTGACCAGGTTCCAGTCTCCCTTAACCTTTGGTGTTGCAAAGGCGATGGTAACCCCTTTCCATAAAGTGGGCCGTTTGTCTGTTTGCTGAACTCCTGCAATAAAAAAAAATGTAAAATTAGTTTTAAGATAATCAGAATCTAATCAGTATGGCAAAATTCTTGCCATCATCCTCATCATCGGCCTAGAGTTAAATTCCAATTGCGTTTGGAGAGTCCACTTTGAAGTCTGGGTTTACATTTCTACTCTTATTTCTGTACTTTGCTCGACCTTCGCATCCTTACTGTGAGACTGTTGTCACGCATGTTACACACCTTGTCACAACGTCAATTAATTGTTGCACTTGCACTTTCATGCATATTTTTTCCCAACGTAATAGAAGAGCGGATATATTTTATAAACTTACAATACAAAACATTGCGGCGTCAGATTCTGTACGAGCGTCAGTACATAATTATAATGTCAGAAGTAGTTACAAGTAAAATAGAGCATTATTGTTTAAATAATTAAAATTGTTTTTGACATAATGTTTTAAAAGTTGATGATAAGATGTTGTAGCCGCAGACGACCGATCACCACGGCAGCCGTTCGCAAACAAATGATCGGATGATCGGCAAGCGTGCGCTCCTAGTCGGGCCCCCCGTGTTTCCTTCAGCGCTCACCTCGCCTCACCTCGGCACGTGCAATCGCTCGAGTGCACTTATTATTATCAAATGTGATATTTCGTTTAGCAGCTAAATGTGTGCTGAATTATAAAATATTAATCGGCATTTTATGAAATAAATAAGCATTCCTGAACCGCAATTCAAACACACAACAGTATTTCATTTCTACCTGAAGACCTCAAAAATGTTATCTTAACACTTGTTCTTTTATGTATAAAAATATAACAATTTATTGTAACATAATATGTCCTCATCCCTAACAGCCTTCTAACAGTGCAAGATTATGAGAAACATATTACCTCACTGGGGCCGGAAACACGCAAAGCAAATTCAATATTCAGATTATGAAATATATTGTATACAAAATCCACCCTAATTGGAATGAAACCCGGAATTATTTATAATCTTAGCTGTCAACGTTGTTAATGTATTATGTATGTTAATTAAATTCAAGTAAACAGTTAGATAATAAAGAAGAGAAATCGTCGCGGTAATACCTAGAATAATTCTCGTCTTGTCTGATTTCTTATGAGCATATTACTGTAGAGAGTTAAGCAACTTAGCACTTATTCTGGTCACGCATGACGTTCCTTACAAAATACAAGTAAATGTTAAGAAAGATCAGATTTCATACACTCGGGACTAAATGGCTTGGGGTTTTAGTTATGACTTGGTAAGTTTAACTTTGGTAAAACTTGGAATGTTAGGCAACAAATTTTTAGGTGTTGAGGAAATTTAGGAATACACTTAGTCTGGCCATAAATACATAAATACTAATACCATAAATACTACAATTAAAAAGAAACAAAATATTACATTTGAATTTGGAATTTGTCATTTTTATATGATTGTTCATTGTGTTTTCTCATTTTGGCGCCAATAAATTGTACAACATTTTGCAATATTAAAATGGAGTGGGGCGATAAAGAGAACTCAATTGCTGTGATTGCATTACACAAAGTAGGTATGGAGCCAAATGCAATTTTTAAAACTCTCCATACGCTTGGTATTAGTCAAATGTTTGTGTACCGGGCTATTAATAAGTACAATGAGACCTCCTCTGTTTGTGACAGAAAAAGATCTGGCCGTCCACGTGTTCGTACGAAAAAGGTGGTCAAAGCAGTAAGGGAAAGAATTCGAAGAATTCCTGTCTGAAAGCAAAAGATTTTGTCTCGGGAGATGAAAATATCACCTAGAACCATGTCGCGTATTTTAAAAGATGACATAGGACTTGCAACCTATAACAGACGCACTGGTCATTTCTTAACTCATAATTTAAAAAAGAATAGGGTGGTAAAATCGAAACAACTACTGAAGCGGTACGCAAAGGGAGGTCACAGAAAAATTTTGTTTACGGATGAGAAAAGTTTACAATTGAGCAACATTTTCACAAACAAAATGACCGTATTTATGTTCAAAGCTCTAAGGAAGTTTCTCAATTAGTCGACGGAGTGCAACTTGGGTATTATCCGTCTTCAGTGATGGTTTGGTGGGGTGTTAGCTATGAAGGAGTGATTGAGCCATATTTTTGTGAAAATATATCAAAACATCGGCACAAGTGTATCAAGATACCATTCTTGAGAAGGTAGTTAAGTCCCTTAACAACACCATGTTCAATAACCATAACCAACAATGGTCTTTCCAGCAATACTCGGCGCCGGGTCATAAAGCTCGGTCCACGCAGTCTTGGTTGGAATCGAACGTTTCGGACTTCATCAGAACTGAAGACTGGTCGTTGTCTAGTCCCAATCTTAATCCGCTGGATTATGATTTATGGTCAGTTTTAGAGAGTACGGCTTGTTCTAAACGCCATGATAATTTGGAGTCCCAAAAACAATCCATACGATTGGTAGTGAAGAATTTTCCCATGGAAAGAGTGCGTGCTTCTATTGATAACTGGCCTCAACATTTAAAGGACTTTATTGCAACCAATGGAGACCACTTCCAATAAGGTTTTTATATTTTAAATTGTTTTATATATATGTATTAAACTAACACACTGTAAAACTTATAAATGTTATTTGCAATAGAAAAAAAAATCTTTGTTACAATGTTTATGGCAAGACTAGGTAAATAGTAAAGAAGTGTTTAATCGATATTGTAAGAATAAATTTATGTGTCTGTATGTAATGTCAGAATAACTGCTTCGTGCTAAATGTATATGAAAGTATACACGGTACCTATATCAAAGAAGTTTTTTTTGTCTATCTGGATGTCACGGCTAATAGCTGAAATGGCTGGACCGATTTTGACGGGTCTTTCACTGGCAGATAGCTGATGTTATAAGTAGTAACTTAGGCTACCTTTTTTTAGGATTCCAAGAATACAAATTCCACGCAGACGAAGTCGCAGGCACAGCTAGTATTTTATGAAAGTAACATTTGTTAAAATGTTGACAGTACTGTTTCTTGTACTCGTACAAGCAAAAGTCGACTTTAACGTCACCAACACATTCCGCTAACACGTTATTCCGCGAGTGTACATAGGTTTATTCTATAGACTCTATAGAATAAATCTATGTTCGGACCCAATAGTTTTCGAGAAAAAATATAAGAAAAATACTGATGAGGAGATTATGAACACAGACAGACGGATAAATAGACATGACAAATTTATACGGTACTAGCTGTGCCCGCGACTTCGTCCGCGTGGATCTTTTTTTCGTGGAACCCTAAAAAAAGTAGCCTAAGATACTCCTTGTAACATCAGCTATCTGCCAGTGAAAGTTTCATCAAAATCGGTCCAGCCGTTTCAGAGACTAGCCGGAACATCTAGACAGACAGACACAAAAATTCTAAAATATGCATTTTCGGAATCTCTTGGTCCAAATTATTCCCCCTCATTTTTTTCCACATTTTTTTTGACATTACAAACAGACACTTAAATTTTATTTTAATATAATTTCCATCTTAGCCGAAGTGATTTAGTACAACATAAACAGTCTTCGTTAGTAGTTTAAAGTACTTTTATCAAAATATTCACAGACGCGTATCG
Organism: Dendrolimus kikuchii; assembly: GCA_019925095.2. Lineage (NCBI taxonomy): Eukaryota > Metazoa > Arthropoda > Insecta > Lepidoptera > Lasiocampidae > Dendrolimus > Dendrolimus kikuchii. The sequence goes on along the minus strand of CM034395.1, from coordinate 8,448,238 downwards.
TTGTACTCTGCACTTCGCTGGACGCGTCGGGCATATCAAGCACTCTTATAATGTTATTGCCTATATTTAGTGTTTTGTCTCCTGTCACTGATGTCAGACATTGTGAAATAACTGTCTAGAAGGTTCTTTGGCCGCGCGTGATTTGCTTAAATGAACCTATTTAGCTCCTAAATAATACAAAATGGCATCTAATTCGTCTTGTTTATAGAGTGAAAAATAAAGCTGTTAATTATTAGTTACATTAATGGATATACAAATGTTGTCTGGCAATGTTTAATGTCATTAACAATTGAAGACATGAGTAGATGAAGGAGTTTTGTGACATTAAAAAAATACGTTAAAGGAAAATGTAATGTGTAAAATATGTAATGTAAACAGGCAAGGAAACCATATTAGAACTTAAAACAACGCTTTTTGAATTTGATTTTGAAAATAGTAAGTAATGAAGGAGTTATATGTGTAGCAAAGTGATAGTAAAAGAGCTTTTTAGGCCAATTTATCACTATTTACCTATTGTAACATATCCCTTTCATTCACTCATGTCTTCAATTGTTATATATCGCATCACAAATGACGCATTAAACTTATTGCTACATCTGCGTGAAACGGTCACTGATATTAACATTATATCATATGGAACAAGGACATCACAATGCCTTCTATACCACAAATCTTTATTCATACCGGCTTTCAAAGCTTCCGTTTCAGTGAATCTTTAACATTATTTATGTCTTACCTAGATATGCATGGAAGTATACATAAATATAGATTAACTAGGATGCCCGTGACTTCGTCTACGTTGGACAGGTGACGAAAATTACAATTATTTTGCCAATGTTTAAAATCGAAATTATTTCACGCAAGGCAATGAATTTTAATTAATAATTTAATGTAGTATGGAAATACATGAACTCCGGAAATTCACGTAAAAACCTGGGAGCTATGAAATCACGGGAACTAAACTAAAAAATCTCGGATTAGTCAGATATGCAAATTGTTAAGTTGTACAAAACTCTGTCATCTCATCAGATCTTAATCGGCCAATTTATGAATACAAACCGTTTTAAACCACTCCCAGGAAAATAACTGCGGGATTTATGGAATAAAAAATAATGCAAGTTTTAAGTCCAAGAATTTGCTATCGCCCAACGAAAACCGCATCGAAATCGGCCGAGTAGTTTTTACGTGAATCCCGAACAAACAGATAAGAAATCTAAAAAAGTTGCATCCTGTTCTCCATCCTTTATATAGTTTATTCCAGTTGTATTTTTTAAATAGCTTTAATGTGCAGACACGGCATTTTTAGAATTTTATAGATATCTTAAACATTTTTTTAACTTTTCGGTTGTCTAATATTTTATCAAAATTGTAATCAATAGTAGCGGATATGTAGCATAATAAATTAGAGACAGTCAAGGATGTTATATTCGCTTTTAAATATTATAATTTGATTAGCAATTTATTTGCGTAACAAGTAGTTGAAAAGTTAGTATTTAAAAACATTTTAAGACTAGATAATACAAATTGCTTTTAACGAACTGGGAATGTCTGTATAAGTTACATCGCACCGACTTCAAGTCGGTTTCTTTTTTATTAGACAATATTTATATTCACGTAGGTTTAGAGTTTCGACTATGCTTTTTAAAGCTGAGTTGCCGACCTCATTTGTTGGAAATGCGGTGTACAATATATTGAATTTTATCATAAAAACTGTATGTATAAATATTTCTGCACCCATGTATTGTCGCTTTCCTAGCAAATAAATTATTTCTTTCTTTTTTCTTTTCTTTCTTTCTTTTATTCGTCTGAGATAGCAACTAAATCAGGAGCATAGCTACCGCCGTATCAGCCGTATCAATGATACGGGGCCTCCAGGCTACGAGGGCCCCGAAAGTGTGTAAGTAAAAATTCCTAAAATGTTATACACGATATCGGTTAATAATATTTTTGAAAATGACTGCTGGGTCTACAAGAACGGCTATCAGACTGGTCACTATTATCTATAGAGGCAGAAAGTCTAGAAAAGCTGCAATCGTCTTTAGCTATGGATGATATGATAAATAAGTTTGCCGATGAAAGGTAAGAAAAGTGTACTTATCATTGATTTAAATTTTTCGTCTAACTTAGTTCCTAAGAGCATTGAGTATAAGTAATAACTTATAATCAATATGCAGTTATTTGAATTCAATTCAAGCATTGTTCCTTTTATAAAAAAAACTTTACCCTTCCTTTGTCCAGAAAAATACATTTTGATACAGGGCTCATCTAAGACAAGCTACGTCACTAAATAATTACTTTGCAATTTTCCCAGAAGCAACAGTCTATCAACAACTCAACACGTGTGATGTACAGTCATGTGACTTGTTAACTTATTACGTACGGTCTCCGTTGACCCGCCAACCCCTTATCTCGTGATCGTCAAAGGATGCGCGAAATAACCGTACCTCACGCTCACAAACAGATCCTTAATTGCTAAATTACTTTTGATAAAGCGGTCTCGAGTCGTAGATAGTAGAAATGGGTAGATGATTCTAGAATAACTAAGTGCAATCTTTTGACTGATAGCTTACTGGAATATTTTGATGGATTGTATGAAGGATGACATGATGATTTGTGTTGTGACGTATGTCAGCGTACAGGAATATGGAAGAAAAGGCTTCAAAGAAAAGAAGAATGAAAGAAAAAGATTAAATTTGAATAAAAAGCATTGAATTGAAAACAGTGGTGGATTTACCAATAAGCTGAGTAGGCTGGAGCCTAGCGCGGCAGATTTTGGAGGGGCGGCAAATTTGAGGCCAATTTTTTTATATATTATATCTTACACAATCTTCAAACTACGGTAAAGAGGAGGTCTAATTCAAGACTATACACGTCTCACGATATGTACACAAATCATAAAGTTACAATTTCATTGACAAAAAAATGATCTACTTAATATGATTGTGAATTAGATAGATAGATAGAAAATTCTTTATTGTTCACCACATACACATAAAATAAACAATTTACAGTAGTCACATTTAACCATTAAAAGTAGGAGCAAAGGGAGGCCTTATCGCTTTAGAGCAATCTCTTCCAGACAACCCGAGCTATGGATTTTATCAACGGGAGATTCGCAAGGGTATTAGGGTATCGATTTATCGGTAGGGGCTGTAAAATTTGAATAGCCTTCAGGCGTCATATTTCTAAATCCGCCCCTGATTGAAAAATAATTTTGTGGACCACAAATAATAAATATTAGTGGCAGACATTGTATATGGGGATATACAATGTATATCTCATCGTCACGCCACGATACACCTTCCATGATCAAATTGATCGTGTACTAGCAGAAGGTGATGTCAGGAGCCTTAAGAACAGACGAGTGTGCATGACAAGAGTTATGAATGTCAAAGAGGCAAGTGAGGTGTGTAAGAATAAGCCTAAATGGCACTCTGTTGTTCGTGCCTACCCCGCAAGGGAACTGGCGTGAAGTTATGTATGTATGTATGTATGTATCTCATCGTCGCACACATTCCTATCAACCCTATCAACATACTCGTTGTATATGGAGATATACAATAATACTTATATATTAAGTCAAGCTAGTTACGCTTGTGTTATGGGTATATACCTACAACGATTCAGTCTGGGGACGATCCCAGACACCCAGAACACAGTAAATAACGGTACGTTCGTTTACGAAATTTACCATGTCATGAATCGAACCCGGAACCTCTGCCTTGTAATCAGTTTGCCCGGCAAAGGCTTAGCCCAGTCAACCATAGAGGCTAGGCCCCACCAGCCAGGGTATCGGGGAGTTGGAACCGTCTCCCGCTTTCCCGTAGCCCTGGCATAAGACGCACCACGGAACACCCAGTGGTTTTAGTGGGTATTCCTAACTGGGGAGTGGCACCAGTTCTGACTGGGCATGCTAGTGCCACCTCCGATCTAGCGAATACCACACACGAGTCGAGAGTTATCCCCCCAGGCTTCTGTGCCTGTTGCGGCTTACTCCTCAAACGGATTTCCCTTTGCTAAAAAAAAGTCAACCATAGAGGTTATTTTGGGAGAAGGTGAAAGAGAGAGCTTACTGGGGTATTTTATATAGCTCACAAAAGAACCTAACAGTTTATTTTTTGTATTACAGATATACTAATAGATCGATCTTCATAGATTTTATTTTAAATGTGCGTTTAAATCTGAGGGCAAATAGGTGAATCGGATGATAGATGTGCGAACAAGTACGCGTAATTACTCGAACATCTTTAACATGATTTTTACGTCATGCGCGCACCACGAATATTTTGGTGCCATTTTTTTCGTATAATTGAAGAGCAATGGACTTTTCATCATCACTTCCATTTCTATGGAGAAGTGCGCATCATGGAAATAATTTCGCAACGGATTCAAATTCTGTAGATTTCTATATAGTCTTATGTGTTCTAGGCGTCCTTTAAGATGTTACGTTTCCCGCAAAGTAGGAGAAGTTTCACGATAAGATAGCTAGAATACTTTGTAATGAGACCGATTTGTATCATTATGTATTTTATATACTTCTGTTTGAATATTTTACATAATTCAATTCGAGTATGCACTTAAAAAGCATCTTAAGTTTTATTGTAAACGTGATCCGTTATATTATTTTTTAATTTAAAATCTTGTCACGAATCAAGATATAATAAAAATTCTTATTTTATTTGGCCTTAAAAGTACAGTTTCAATAAAAAAATTATATGGGTCAAGTGACAAGGAACCAAATCATAAACATTGTTGCACGCATGTTTATTTGACACATAATATATATGTTAAAGTGTTAATACCCTTTAAATAGTGTTGTCAGGTTACAAGATTTTACATGACGTTACGATTTTAAAATGTATTGGTGGGTTATGATTTAAGATTTACATGAACGACAGTGGTCATGTTTTTAATATGGTTATTCTGGTCAGCAAGTTGTGGTACAACTAAATGGCGGCAAATTAAAAATATCTTCAACCGGCAACATTAAACATATCATGAAAAACCCGATTTTATTGTATTCTAACTACTTCGATTCGGTTTCGCCATTGCTTTTCGAAAATGTTTCACAAAAATAACATGCGAAAAGATGTTTATGACTATTTGTTTGACAGATATGTTGCCATAGGAAAAATTTGATTAAATAGCTGGTCACACGACTCGCTGGCCAGACTGATAACTGGTATTATCGCGATCATTCAACAAACTTATTAAAAGCAACTTGATACATTTTTTACATATAGTTGAATTAAATATGTTTTTAAGATAAAAAATATTTCATTTAATACCATTTAAGGATCATTTTTTGGAGGACCTGGTAACACTGACGATGATCTACAAAACCTTATTTTCTAGGACTGACTGTTAGAAAAATACCATAGATAATATACTATATAATAAATACAAACAACATGGACGTAACAAGATCATATTTTATAAAGTGTATTTATTTGGGTACATAGCGGTTAACCAAATGTACAAATATGTTAGTATACTACTAAACACTACATACAATGCTTAAGTAGATTACACATTTATTCGTGGAGTTTGTGTTTTTATTTCCAGTCATTTGTGTGATGTATATATTTTTTTTATTTTTTTTATTGCAGGAGTTCAGCAGACAGGCAGACGGCCCACTTGATGGAAAGCGGTTACCATCGCCTATGGACATTTGCAACACCAAAGGTGCTACAAATGCGCTGCTGCTCTCTTAAGGGAGACTGGAACCTGGTCACTAATGCCGGAACACAACTCAATGTTGTTATGGTGACATACTTTAAACCAGGGGTGGTAGCCATTCAGTCGGGCAAATGCCCTACCACCTGGCTGTGGGTTATTTTGTCGCCTCTTACGACAGGCCGCCCGGCCGCAGGAAATTGTATTCTTTCTCCGTTCCTGCACAGATAATGTATGTAAATTGCGGGTACATTTGTATCGCTAATAGATCACAATGAACTGTTTCATGAGCCTTACGTACGCGTCCCAATTCGCAAGACCGTTTATATGACAGAGCAAAGAAAATCGTCACGCGTCTATCGTTTCGTACCCTGACGCGATGAAGTTCTATGCTCTGTGATTTATATAAAGTTAATACAACTTTCCGAAAGATATTTACTTTATTGCTTATTTTAATTTGTGGTGTATGGTTGCCGGTTTGTGTAATGAAACTACACTTTTTGCAGCACATTTTATATTTGAAAAAAAGGTACAACATCTGCTGCGCATAAAAAGTCCTACCGCATCCAAAGTAACCGCGACAAGACCTCTCTCGCGCGCTGACCGAGACAGACTCCCGGTCGACAGCGCTTAGCTGTCGGAGGAAGAGGGGCGACGTAAGTGCGGCGCGGGCGGCGAATAACGTAAAGGCGGCTTGCCACGGTTATATTGCTTAGGCAGCCTGCTGGCCGCTACAAATTAAATTTTTCGTCGCCAGTTTTAATGGCTACAATTAAACATATCGGTGGCGGTACAGCACAGAGGTAATAAATGTAGAACTTCCGATATTTGCTCTATATTTTACTCCAGCTTGTTCTATTTATAAAGCGCCACCAACTCTTAGGAATTATTTAGTATCTTTCAACTTTACTAGTATAAATACAATTATCTCTACACTAGAATAAACCTGTAAATGGTTCGAGTTTGTACAATGGGTTTTAAAATGTAAAAAAAAATCACGGGGGATAATACGGACCAGAAGATTCGGAAAATGCAACTTTTAGAATTTTTGTCTGTCTGTCTTTCTGTCTGTTAGAGCACCACCTAAAAATTACTGAACGGATTTAAATGAAACTTGACATAGAGCTATCTTATATCCCGGGGTGTAACTTAGGATACTTTTTATCCTGGTAAATGTAGTCGTTTCCGTGGGATAGACAAAAATATCGAAAAAGATGGCGCTGCGATCGCATCTCTTCTGGAAATTGCTGAAAGTATATGAATGAAACTCGACATAAGCCTGGCTTATAACCGGAATCAACATTTAGGATACGTTTTATCTCGATAAAAGACGTCGTTTATTTGGAATAGATGGATTAGCAAAATAGATGGTGCTGCAGTGGCAATGTAGACAACTATCGCTGTAATTTAATAACAAATACTTTGTCAGCTGCCTTTCATTACTTTGCTACGACTTTTCTATGCTATGCAATTGTTACTTAGTTTCTTTGTGATTGTAGTAGTCTATTTATTGACGTCTGTAAAGCTAGAAAGGTCAAGTCGGCAGAATCACTCGTTTTATATATCAAAATTTAGTGCTCATTTAGTGCTGATAACAGACATTTAGTGCTGTGATAGGTGGACTAAAAACGAGAACACTGCTAGCTTTTAATTAAGCTAGCAGTGTACGTGAAGAATGCAAAATTTAGTGCTAATTTAGTGCTGACAACAGATATTTGGTGCTGTGATAGGTGGACTAAAAATGAGAACACTGCTAACTTTTAATTAAGCTAGCAGTGTACTATCCGTGACCGTCGGCAGAATCCCTCGCTTTATATATCAAAATTTAGTGCTCATTTAGTGCTAATTTAGTGCTGATAACAGATATTTGGTGCTGTGATAGGTGGACTAAAAATGAGAACACTGCTAACTTTTAATTAAGCTAGCAGTGTCCTATTCGTGACCGCGCTATGAGACAGTTGGAGAGAGAGGCACATCAGCTAATAATTTAGTGCTCAATTAGTGCTGCCCGTACAAGCAAACAGATTCATCGAAATTTTGTTTTTTTCAATTTTTAAGTATAGATTACTGCTGACATAACGACACGAGCAATCATAGAGCTAGATGACTTTAAAATCGGTATTGGTGAATTTGAATAGAGTTACTAATTAGTGCTCAATTAGTGCTGCCAGTACAGCAAAAAAAATTTGAATTTTTTTTTTTTTTCATTTTTTAAATCTGCTACTGCTAGTATAACGACGCCAGCAGTCGGAATAGCTAGAAGAAGACTTTAAAATGGAAACTAATGGAATTTAAAGACGTCACTATTCAGTGCTCAATTAGTGCTGTTGTTGTAGCAAAGGATTTAAAAAAAAAATCTCTCTAAGAAACTCGAAGATTTTCGAAAATCGGAAAGTTAATGATTTTACTCAATTTTGCAAAAATCGAGTTTTCATCAGATCTTGACGTTTTGAGGTCACAAGAAGATTCCCTGACTACTCCCGCGATGTTGTCACTATGTCTGTATGTGTGTGTATGTCAACTGCTTATTACTTTTGAACGGTTTAATCGATTTTATCGCGTTTTTATTCGCGCATTCGAAAGGGCTCGGCCAAACTTAGATTTTTTGTGAATTTGAGCCGATTCGGACCGACAGATTTTGATAAATATCAAAAAAACTCGCGGCTTAAAAAACTTCGTCGAACGCCGCTAACCGCGTGAAAATCGGTTTATTCATTTAAAAGTTATTGCGGTTTGAAAATTAAAAAAATAGTGTTCTATGAAACCCGTATTAGACTTTTGAGCTCGAAGAGCTCAAAAACAGCATAATTCCAATTTTAAGTGCCTAGGCCGCCGACGTATGGAATTAGCGGAAAGTTGCAGGGATGGCCTGTATGGCCATCTGTTTTTCTAATTTTTCCTTTTTTAAAGTTAATCAAAAGTAGAATACTTCAAAAAAAAATTTTAATGTCAATTTTTTTATCGAATGACATTTTCGAGAAAATATTCGAAAATCTAAAAATTTTAATTATCTGTTATCAGCACTAAATTAGCACTAAATGAGCACTAAATTTTGATATATAAAGCGAGTGATTCTGCCGACGGTCACGGATAGTACACTGCTAGCTTAATGAACAGTTAGCAGTGTTCTCATTTTTAGTCCACCTATCACAGCACTAAATGTCTGTTATCAGCACTAAATTAGCACTAAATGAGCACTAAATTTTGATATATGAAACGAGTGATTCTGCCGACGGTCACGGATAGTACACTGCTAGCTTAATTAAAAGTTAGCAGTGTTCTCATTTTTAGTCCACCTACGACCAAATATCTGTTGTCAGCACTAAATTAGCACTAAATGAGCACTAAATTTTGCTATTCTGCACAGTCACGACGGGTACGTTACTGCTAGTTTTAAAAGCTTGTTCTCGTCCACCTATCACAGCACTAAATGTCTGTTATCAGCACTAAATTAGCACTAAATGAGCACTAAATTTTGATATATAAAACGAGTGATTCTGCCGACTTGACCTTTCTAGCTTTACAGACGTTATTTATTGAACAAGAAACTAAAGCATTAAAGGTTTATATATATATATATATATATATATATAAAACACCGAATTATTTTTTATGTACGTAACATAGAGCTACTACCTAACATTTTCACGCAACGTAGCCGCGGGGAAAACTCCAGTCATAAATGATAGAGATGAGAAAAACTAATTTACAGCTTGTCCTTATTATGATTCGATATTTATATCATCAGAATTTTCCGCCAATAGTTTGTTTATTTTTGTGGACTCTTGTGACTATGAGTATAGTAGTGACCATTTCTTACATATATGTAGTTAGAGTAGTAGTGCTGGAATTATGTTTGAACATTGATCATAGTAATCGACTTTTAATGTTTAAAGAAATCTCTAGAGTTTACAGTCTATTTATTATTATTCGAAGTCAGACAGTGGCAACTCCCTAACTCTACAAGACTATGTTTAATAGAACTCGGGAATACTAGAAAAGTCCTGCGAGTTATTTTTTAAAATATCTGAATTCGTTTTTATTGTTACGTACAAAAGTGAATTATCTACTGATTATCTGACAATATTCATTTGCTGCGAGCAATAAAGTTTTATGTTATATGTTAATTTTACCTCCAAAAGATAATAAACATTAAAAAAATGATAAATGTAAATGCAAGTTTGTTTTTTAATTTTTATTCAGATCTTCCGAGTGCCAGTAGGAAAACAAAAAATATGATTACGTAATTTAATATGCATCGAGAGAATTTTTGAAAAATTATATAAGATGTTACGATATTATTACACTTAAAATGATAATGCACACTTTATGTCCCTCGAACACGCAAATATTAATGCTTTAAAAAAAATATAAATGTTACTTATATAATTATCTGTATATATTCCTAAAATTCATTAATTAAATATTTTTAAAACTATATGACTTGCAATACTGATTAAATAAGTCGCTCAGTTAATCCGCGTAACAAAATTATTAACCCTATATGTGGTACAATTCGATTTGGTCAGTGGGTAAATCTGTGCTCTACTTGGAGACGGTGTGGCGTGAGCGTGCTAATTGGAGTGTATCAAAGAGTTAATATCGTATTCGAGGTGATCCACTCTTGACCTAGGTTAGATCAAGCGTATAGAGAAGTATTATATTACTTAGTGCCAGATTAATAATCGACCCCTAAGGGCAGGTTATCCCAGACGTGTTCATACTGGAAGTGGGTAGATGGAGGGCAGATGCGAATGTTTGAACCTGCATCCATCCCAATTATGGATGGATGTAAAATCAACAACAATTCGGATATCGGTCCGATAGTATCGGCAACCTTATGCGGGACCACAAGAGCCGCATTCACTCACATTCATATCTGAGCGCAGAGTGGCAAATCCATGTACCCATATCGACCTAAATAAATTTCGTTTATCGAATCAGTATACTCAATAGTCCGCTGCACAAGGTAGTCAGCCAAACTCATATAGGTCTTTTGGACACGGGACCTGGATGTACTTCTTTAGACACGGAAGCATGTCGGGATTCATCTCCGAATTATCTTACTGACTGATCTGCCTGAATTACCTGCCTGCCTCTAGTTCTTACAGATAAACACTCAGCGCTGAAATGACTACAAGCCGGAGGTTTTCGTATTATATGTTTATTCTGGGAAACTTTTAGGTCTATGAGAATGAAACTTCACAGAGAGGAGTAGTCTATATGTTGTTACGTAGTAATGTAGCTGATAAATAACTGAAATTAATGGGTTGCCGCAATAAATAAAATTGAGCTTGGGATTTTTTTTCTTTAATGCATATTTATTTATTTATATAGATGGAGAAATATTTGCTTCTAAAGTCATAAAAGGTGTATCTCCTCTATAACGTTTGAACTGTAAAAAAATTACAGTTATCGATCGAACTCAAGAAATACTTACTTTCGCCGAAAATCTGACAAGAAGTTTTTGAGATATGGGATAAATGAGTTTTTCGGTTCTGCAGCCAAATGACATTATTAGTGGACATTCGTGATTTCTACAAGACCTATCATATGAAATGTAATTTTTTGAATGGTAATATTATGTTAACCCTGAAGTCCTTGAGGAAATACGATGTTTGAATAAAACGGACAAATAGAGCTAACCAGTTTTTAACGTTGATGTCATTTGGCTACGAAGCCACAAAACTGCATTTAATATAAATATCTTGCGTAAATCTATATACCATAACAAACATATATAACGTGAATGCCCTTTAGGGGATCCTCTTGGGCAGCTTCGTAGTTGCGCTGTTCAATTACGGTGAGTAATTTTAGAATGCTTGTGAGACTTAGGGCATAAATCGGTTGTGTCCTTTTCTCACTGTGTGTTACGAGCCCCCGGCACTCCCAGTTCACGAGATACCGAGTTGGTGGCAGGTCCAGTGCTTATGAAATATATGAGTACGTTGGGCTGGTTGTTTTATCCCCAGTGATTTTAGTGCGCTCGTAGTTGAACTCCGTGTCCTATTCGTACTAATAACTGTTTACTTATTATACTCAGTAGTTTCTGAGAAAAACAAGCGCGATATACAAAGATAGACCGGCGGACATTTTTTTATTTTTTATTGCTGGAGTACAGCACACAGGCTGACAGCCCAACTGTGATGGAAAGTGGTTACTATGGACATTAGTAACACTAAAGATGCTACCAATGTGCTGCCGAACTCGTAGATGGGAGATGAACCTGAGTACTAACGCCGGAACATAACTGAAGGTTGTTATTGTGGCATGCTCTAGACCAGGGGTGGTAGCCATCCAGACAGGCTGTGGGTTGTTTTGTCGCCTCTTACGACAGACCGTCCGGTGGCAAGAATCAGTATTTTTTCTCCGCTCCTGGACGGATAAAATGTTGAATGGACAGGTCAAAAACGTATTGTCCTTCATAACCAAAATATGTAACGAACTCCAAAACCCAAGAGAAACGTGACAAAGTAGATATTTATGATTGTAATGTTTTAGATCGCAGTATAAATTGATTTATAAGTTTTACGGAAGTGTAATAAAGTGGAATTCAAGATTTCACGCCAAATTACCACGTGAACGAGATTGGAAAATCATTCGATTGAAACAGCTTGTAAAATAGTTAAATGTTTCTTAATTAAAAAAACATTCCAAAACATGCAATTTTTTATGCTTTCATTGATTTATTGGATGATATACCTATAAAATAGTACATGCTTGGATTATGAGTCTATAATGATAATGTTACGTGCGAGCGGGGGAACGCATTTGGGATTGGAAGAAAACACCAGTTTTTTTAACTAAATGCTTTTATTATCTTACACAGCCGTACCTGATTCTTCTCCGCGGGGTCGTCCCTAGACGCACAACTAACGACACACTGTCCCGACGATAAGATGTCTCACTCACAATAACGTCCCCGATATTGTGTACAACACCTCTTGCTGCTGTGGAGCTCACCTCCGAAATTACCCCGCGTAGCTAAACTCCTCCTTCACCCAACTGCCTACTAAACTTTTCACTAAACTCACCACTAAACTCGTCACTGTTTTATACTAAACTCTTCTTCTAACTCTCCAAACTTGTCACTATCTTCTTTTAAACTTCTCTTCCAGCTTTCTCGTATTGTATTTGTCGCTTCACTGTCTTCAACTGAACTTTCCGGTAGGCGAGCATCTTACGCTGCTTATATACCAGGCAGAATCTTCTGGAACCCATAATTTCGATCTTCTTTTCGTTATTCTTTTATTTATTATGTATCCCTTTCTAAACATCTATCTATCCTCGTCTTGTTCTTCCAGAATCTTCCACATTTTTCTAAAACTTCTTAAACCAACTAGATCGTTCCGCCACCACTCGCTACAATAATAATGTATACTCCCGCAGTGGCCTTTGTGGCGAAGCCAGGTGAGTAGCGACACTTCAGACCCTATTCCTGGGGTCCAAGGTAAGGCCCCCGCCTCCGTGTTTGCCTTAACCGGCCGGCATGGAGCGGAGATTGCTAAAGCTAAGACTCAAGCCCCACGGGTGAAAGTGATAAATGACATTACGTCAGAATTATCTTCGGTGAACCTGCAGCCCAACTCTCCACACCCCTTAGCCACTTACACCCATGTTGCCCCTCGTCAATCTTGTATTGCATTTTTAGGGGCCCATGCAGTGAGTGGCGAGTCATCGCCTGCCCATTTTTTCCATGTTCCTTGAACATTGCCGCGGGTAGATGTCATATTTACCGTAGTTCAGTTCATCCCAATAGACCGGTACCTTTTGTTCTCATTCCTTACAATAGTCCTACACTTACCGGGGCTTGTCCTTGGGTGCATTTTATATCGTGTAGACAGGGGATTATCCCTGTCTATACCATATAAACCGGTCAGTGTTTGTCAAGGGGCCGCTACGTGTTGGCCCTCTCATAGCCCCAAGCAAGCCCTGCAAAGGTCCAGGCCATTTTCAGGCTCCGTGGTCTACAGAGACATATATGTATAATAATGTATACGACCATCGCCGCGCGCCGTTCTGAATCAGTAATATTCCTACCACAAGTCGTCTGGAACACTTGTCGGGAACGTTCCTATTATACTAAAAAGTCTTTTGTCTTTAATAGTTAGAAACCTTATTCTACACTCACACTCAAAGACTCATAATACTTACCTAGGTTATCTTAACCGCTTTGAAGACTTTCAGAGATCAATATTTCACTCTTAATTCATTTTCCTAACCCCTTGATCCAACGTTATATTTCTACCAAATTTCATTTATATGGACCCATCTTTTGAGGTGAAATCTATTTATGGAAAACCCACTGATGGGACATCACAGTGGGGTAATGTGGCGCTCGCCAAATATTTGCCATAATACCCACTAAAACACTTCCGATGTTCTTCTTCTCGCTAGAAGTCGAGGCCACGGAGCCAAGGCAATGACAACGCTGCGATCTTGGCTGCCGTGCCAACTCTGTTTTTGACAAACCTCTTTTCGGGCCGGAGATAGTTACTGTTGGTCCCCCATCTTAAACTTTAGGTACGATTGCCGGGGCAGGGGTCTATATATATACCTTGACCAAGAGTTTTTTTTTTAATGGCTATGATAGACGGGGTAACAGTTGGGCACACATGACGAAAAGATAAGGATTAGGTGTTTGTTAAAATAGCCATAGAACCCTAAAACTTAATGTGATAGCTAATAGCTTTGTGTAAGCATACCTATTACTAAAGTGGGAGAACAATGCATGTAGTAACGAGTCACGCGCTGTCGAGGTGGTACAAAAGCACTTTATTTTTCGTCCTTGCGTCATTAAAGTGACAATAAGCTACGTTTGATAAATCGGATTACGTAGGGTTGGCAGGAAACAAAAATTTAAAGCTTTAAGCCTTAAATTAAAACGTTACTAATGAACATGTGCTAACTTTTTCGGCTAGTTACGTGGGGAATAAATGTTTAGCTATGCCGCTCCCATCAGGTCCCGGTAGAAAGAGAGAAGAAAAAGTAGAAAAGCGGATCCCGGGCTTTATAGCAAACGCTCCGAATGTAACCGGGATTTAACGCTCGAATGATAATAATAATGATGTTATGACTTTTCAAGAACTCACTCTACACGGCTATATACACAAAAGAATAATTTTACACTTACGCCACCTGTATAAATAGTACTTATAAATTTTCGGACCGTGAAAAACAAACGAACATGCACTGTAATATGAAGTATGAATATCTTAAAATACGTTTGATATGGACTCACACTTGAGTTCGGAATAAAAAAGAAAAACTTCGTATTAATAGATATCTTGTTGTGCATTAAGACTAGACTAGACTCCACTAATTCTTCGAAAAGTTATTTTATGACATATTTATCTACTTAAAAAATAAATACTGAGAGAGACAAATATGAAGTAATCATTTTTTACCTAGAAGTGTTGCTAGAGAGTTTCTTGCCACTTCTGATAAAAAAGGAAGTAGACTTATATGACATATGACCTTCAAAAACGTTGTTCGGTGAAACTTAGTTTGAGTAGTTTTCAATTTGATACACCTTTCAACTCCACACTCAAATGCAGACTTCGTACACCCCATTTCATCGATCAGTTATTGCTACTTCCTTCCGTTCCTATTTGCTTATTTTTAACCGACTTCAGAAATAGAGTTGTCGTCTTATCTATCGTTTAAATTATGCCCATTTTCGGGGCAGCGAGTAGGTAAACTGTCAGGAAAGTTCTACATATAAACATAAGAATCCTCTTGCCACTGCTATTACGTCTATCCTACCCTTCCTTCGTTGTCAGTTTTCTTTGCGGAAGTCAAAGGATGGGCAGTGTAAACGCGATTACGTGTTTTTATATTGATCTCAAACTAACTTGCCGTAGAGTTCTCGCAGAGTTAACAACTGCTTACATTCTTCTGTTACGATAAATTGATATCATCCACCATTTTCTACATTTCAGATATACTTATTAGGTAGCGCCCAAGCTGCTATTATTCCATATTACGACTCCTCTCATTGCCTATAGTCGAGCGAGAAGTGACTATAGGAGCAGAATGCCAAAACTGCCGGGGATGCTGCCACAGAAGTATTAATTAATTTCTGTCAGCATCGCGTGCAACAGTGGCTATAGTTGAATGTAAACGAGGCCTTAAACATTTTTACATGCATTGCTTGGCAGGTAGCCCTAGAATACATACGATATTATTGACGTAATGAGACAGCCAGATCAGTGGTGCAATAATGACATATTTATATTGGTACATTGAAGGTGGTGTGAATATAGTTTTTACCAAGTATGTATTTAGATTGTATAATTGACTTTTTGTGAAAAATTCCAAGTTTTGATTAATCAATAGTAATGAAATGATTGTGTGAATAATGAAACTTTACAGTAATATAACTTGTACATCAGAATAACAATAATGAATAATTTATAAAGAAATTGCTTGTATTGGCCAAAATATACTTATCAATAAATTTCAATCCCGCGCCAACCCAGTAGTGGGCACAGCTAGTAACTTTATACATCAATACATTATTAAGTATTACTTAACTTATAATGTATTCAAGTATATTTTGATCAATCTAAGTAAGTTATTTATTTATATATTTAATAAACTAATTTATTTGGCAAAATGTACAATAATTATCATTCTTACAATATAAAAATAATTTCCACTACAAAATAATTCATATTGTTACGACCGAGGTGCCGACAAAAGTGGATTCACACCTGCATACCATAAAAACACACTTTATTACCTTTCCGCATTTGGACTTCTTTTGTTTACTTTGTATTTAAAATTTGTCATTAGAAAACAGCCCATTGTGTATTGTAATCTTTTATGGCAGTCATTAGTCAGGTGTGTCTCGGACTGATTCTAAGAAATTCGCTCCACGCGGTAGGGCAGACATATTGTATCGGTGCAGTATAAAGCATTGGCCCAATGGAGAGATCGGCGGTTCAGCGATAATCACAAGCAAAGTAATAAGACCTGTGACTTTGCGCGTGTTATTGAATTGTGCATTACGGTTCTGTTCAGTTATCCAATACCGGCAATTTTGTTTGTTGACATGTCCGTTGAGGTGGAAATGGGTTTCGTCGGAAAATAAGAGGTTATCAAAGTTACTGAAACGATCTAACGTTGTTTCGGCATACGACTTAGGCAAATTCAAATAATTAGGTTTTAGTTCTTGCACTATCTGGATCTTATATGGATGTAACTTCAAATCTAATTTCAAAATACGGCGTAATGATGTGCGAGATAATCCTAATACAGCCGAACGTTTGCGCGTCGATAAATCTGGATCACGTCGAACAGAAGCGGAAACTTGTTGCACGTTCCCTTCGCTCCGAGAAGTACGTGGGCCGTCGGCTTGCTTCACATTTAGTGTAGATCCCGTCTCTTCGAACTTCTTCACCCATTTCTTTATTAAAGGATCACTCGAACACTGACCTAAGTCGTGTAAATCGTATTCAACGCGAAATAAGCGTCTCACAGTAATGAGCAAATTGTTGTTTAAATAAAATTGTTTCACACAATAAGCGCGCTGCGGCCCCGTGAAGCGATCCATTGCAACTAAATTTCCGAGAAACGAGCTAGTGGCAAGATCCCTCCCCGCGCCCCGCACGGCTTGTGTTTGCGCGGGGTGTTACATTCAAATGTTAACGAATTCTTGGCCCACCCGTTATTTGTACCTGTAGTACACGTGTTTGTATAGTTCTAATAAATTTTAATAAACTCTATAATAATTCCAACGGCATTTTAATTCGAGTCCTGCAACTCGTAACAATATTATTGGGCTCCTACAACTATAATAAAATTATAATATATTTGATACACCATTGGAAAATTTGATAATTAGATAGGTAATATAAATGAATTATAGATATTAGCTATTGTGATACACAAGGTATATTACTTTTTTCCGTGCAGGAACGGAGAAAGAATACAATTTCCTGCGGCCGGGCGGCCCGTCGTCAACACAACCCACAGCCAGGTGGTAGGGTATTTGCCCGACTAGATGGCTATCACTTCTGCTCTAGAGCACGCCGCCATAACAACCTTGAGTTGTGTTGTGACCAGGTTCCAGTCTCCCTTAAGAAAGCAGCAGCGCTTTTGTAGCATCTTTGGTGTTGCAAATTATCATAGGCGATGGTAACCATTTTTTATCAAGTGGGTCGTCTGCCTGTCTGCTGAACTCATGTAATAAAAAAAAATTACTAAAGTTTCAATAAAATCCGTTTAATAGTTTTTACGTCAGACAATCGGACGACCTGATTTCAAGTGGTTACAGTCGCTTATAGACGTTTGGGACACCAGGTGCGCTACCGGTCTGTAAGGAGCCTCATCACTGATGCCGGAACACCTCGTGGGGTTATTATGGTGGTATGCTTTAAACCAGAGATGGCTAATGCAGAAAAGCAAATGCCCGCTTACCTGGCTGTGGGTTGCTTTTTTCTTACTGCCTCTCTCTGACGATGGCCCTAAGAGCTGTAATCAAAATAATGATACTAAAATGGCTCTACCACGTCTTTCTCTTTTTTTTTCGTGGAAGTTTAAAAAAAAGGGAAACAATAGTAGCCTAAGTTACTCCTGATAACATCAACTATCTATCAATTAAAGTCCCGTCAAAATCGATCTAGCCATTTCAGAGTTTAGCCGGAACATCCAGACAGACAAAAATTAAAAAATCATAAGATTTTTTTATATTTGTAAGTACCGTATATACTTTTATATGCATTTAGTAAAATGCTGTTATTTTGACATTACAAAAAGGTACTTCAATTTTAATTTATCTGTATTAATTTATTTTAAGACTAATTCAATCAAATAACAAATATTGAAAATAAAGTTATTAAGACTTGCAACTGTTGATTGAATTGATCTAACAAATGTTTTTAATAATATAGCAACAAATTGCTGGAGTAGAGTGACCTCTAACGCCATCTGGTTTAAATTTAAGACCTTACAGAGTTACGTTTTTTACTTTTGGGTGGTTTTATTTATTTAGTACTCGTCTTCCATGCTATGGGAATTTTCAAAAAGATTCTTCCGAGGATAAATCTCTCACGGATGCTTAATAAGGTCGACTGGAGTACCATACCCAGTGTGATGTTTGACGGAAAAATCGTTCCTTTTACTGATGAGGTAAAACAAAAACTTTGGCGTTATATTTGACAGCGAGCTGTCTTGGCGACCTCATATCACCGAATTAAGCCGGCGGCTTTATCTCTCATCCAAATCCCTTAGAAGGTTGAGGAATTTCTTACCCACTACCACCAAAATTAAGCTAGCAGAATCCTTATTACTTCCTATCCTTGATTATGCTGACGCCAGCTATTTAAATTTAACCCAAGAACAACTTAACAAACTGGAGCGCCTCCAAATTTTTTGTATAAGGTTCATATTTGGACTATGCAAATATGACCATGTCTCTGAATTCCGAAAAAAACTCATGTGGTTGCCAATTCGATTTCGCCGGAATACTCACATCCTTGCTTTTGTCTATAGTATTTTATTTGTCCCTAGTACTCCTAATTACCATAAACAGTTTTGAATTTCTTTCATGCTCTCATAATTTACGCCCTTCTACTAAACTTAAATTGAACACTCCTGCGCATAACTCAACTTTTTATAACAATTCTTTTACTGTTAAGGCCATACAGCTCTGGAACGCGCTTCCTGTTACAATCAGACAAGCAAAATCGCTAGCGATATTTAAAACTATGATCAAAAAATACTACCTGTCGTTGGAATATGATATTTAAATTCACTTATAAACATTTATATATTTTGTAGATATGTATTTGTATGGTATGTATATTAAGTATATATCTATGTAATATATAAAATTTCTGCATATATATATATATATATATATATATATATATATATATATATATATATATTATTTATGTATTTATTATTAAAATGTAAGTAGTTTGTACTATATGTTACGTATACCACCATCGCCATTATCATTGTCTGGAAGAGATCGCTTTTTAGCGATAAGACCGCCCTTTGTACATAACTAGATATAATTTTAGTCTTTAAGTTCATTTTTGTATTGGTGTACAATTAAGAGTTACCTATCTATCTATCTATCCATAAATCAAATTTGAAAAAAACTGATTCACATTTTGTGCTGTAAATAAAGAGCAAATTGATAAAAAACACTAAAAAATCACTCTTTATGATCAACAATAATAACAAAATTGAAGATAATAAATGCGAAGATGTTCACTTTCTATGAAGGTAAGTGTTATACTGTTTACAAAAACCGTAATTACTTATGATGCAGTACAGTCTTATTTTCAGCATAGAAACAGATGAGTCAATGTGAAACTATGTTTATTGCATTAAAGCGAGCGACTTATACTTTCATTTAAAATAGAAAGTTTTCTTATGCGCACATCAATTGATGTCTGTGAAATAACGTCTGAAACTATTACTTCTTTTTTCAGCTCTTCAAAAAATTTTGCAATGTAGGTACCTGTCTCGTTTTGATTGCTGTTTGTGAGTTAGAACGTTTGTAAAGTACCCGTAGCCATTTTGGTAAAGAATAGAACCCTTATGCAGTCATTGACATTGTCAGTCTGCCTATCTACCACAGCTATTTTTCGCAAAAACTAAATGGTCTATACTTTATACAAATGAAAAAATATATATATTCATAGTACCAATACATAACAATGGAAAAACAATAACTTTGTGCAGTCCGTCCACCACCAGTCCCGAACTCCCCCCCTTTCTCCTGAAGGAGTCCCTGACTCCTTCAGGTAACATTTTCAGTCTTTCAATTTTGATAAAGCAACCAAGGAGATTCACGTAAACATAATATTAAATTTAATTTAATTGAATGCCGTCGCTCTGTTGAGATTAGACGAATGAACCAAATTGATTTAATTTAGTTGAAAGCACAGAACTGAAAGGACATGACGGTATTTAATGATATTGAGTGTTTCAAATTTGTGTTTAATTCAAATTGAAAGACAGAAATATAGCATTCAATATGGGCTTTGGCAATAGATAAGTAGCTGTGTAATTGGCCGTGTTAATTTATTTAAATTTTGTTGTTTTTTATTTATAATAGGATATTGAATTGAATGATTCAAGTGTATGTTTATATGAAGGACTTAGCTTGATTCATCCGAATTGAAAGACAGAAATGAACCGTCTAATATCAGCTTTTCCTTTCACTTCTGCGTCTTTAAGCAAATTGATTAAATTTGCTTGAAACATGTAATAAATGCTTTTACGAAAGTCGGTGTGGTGGAAGTATCCAAAATTTTCGTCATAAATAAAGTACCTATTTACCTTTCTAGATTCTTTTCGGTCCCTGGAATATTAATTACCCTTTCTTGTAACTTCATCCACATTCTGTTACTTTTTCTACATTTCCTATTTGACATTGATTGCATTTGTCATTGATATCTTGGTATTATTAACGTCTGCAATGATAGCCACTAACCATAAGATGAACAGAGAGTCTACTCGTTTTTTTTTCGAAAAATTAGTTATTCACAAAATACTCGTGAGTTTTTGTGGATTTGAACGAGGTGCAGGCCAAACAGAAGAGACGTCAACGACGATTTTTAATTAAACTATAAAAAAGTTAATTGGGCGTCATTACTTTTCGAACTTGACTTACTTTCGAATTTGTACATCAACCCTTTTAGTATAAGACATAAAAAATAAAATACGTTGCCTCCCTATCAGAACGGCTTATTTAAATAACTATGTCTTTTGCACCAAAGTTATACAATCATCTACCAGATGAGCTTTTGAATATTAGTAAAATTAATATATTCAAACTTATGATTAAGAAATTTTTAAAAGACAAAGCATATTATACACTTGATACAGTTAATGAATATCTTATAGATAAATAATTGTACTAATATTATGACTAATAATGACTACATGCAGGTTGAGTTTTTCATTGATTTAGTGAGTAGGTAATGTTAAATTTATATAAGTGTTGTTTTTATTAATGTGACTTATTATTATTTTTGTAATAAATAACAGACAAATTTAATGACATGATAATAATAATGTTGTATAATGGCCAGGCAATGTTATAAATTGCCAGTATTGTACGTTCAAAAGGACAAACTGTCATTCTTATTGAGAACACAACATCTTTTCTTTGTGTAATTAATATGTATGTGATAGTATATGCAATAAATAATATTTTATTCTATTCTATTCAATATATTAAGCACTGTGCCATAAAATTTCTTCGAATCCTGCAAGGGACCTGTCTTCAAAATACCTTCCTATATCACTTCTAAAATATTAATGTAAAATGATTGTATTTAGTGTTCAACCAATAATTACTCATTACAGACATACGGTGCAAAAGATAGAAGGCTAAGGTGTAATATTTTTTAAGGGTTTAAAAGTGGATTTGCTTGTTAATTACCTGTTTTAATCGTAACATTATATTAAGAACTGTATTCTACGATATTCATCCACAGACTGATGCTTGAAATTAAGCTCTACCTTAACGCAATCTTCATCTCCATAGTTTAAAAATTAGGCTGAGAATTTCTTATGACTGGGAGAATATTCCGTCACTTATTGACTTACAAAGGCAATTAAAGGGCATGAATATGATTTTTAAGTAATTGAAATAATTAACACACCTATTATAACTTTGGAAGGAATATTTTCAACCATCATATGTATGGCGGCTATCCCTAATATTTTCCTTTTTCTGCAATTTGATGTAATGTTTAGCGGGATATAAATTATTATTTTCGAAAAAAAATAACTGTGACATATATACATAGATAGACGTACAGATGGACAAACAAACAGACAAATGGACGGGAATGAAGATAAAAAGGCTGAAAAATTCCAAAAGTCGGATCTTTAATTACATTTTATACTAAAAACATTTTAAACTGTCTTTGAACATCTTTAATAAAGATGCTATTTTCCAAAAATTTTCACACTAGCCTTTAAAAAAATGTAACAAGGTGAATTGTAT
This sequence comes from Dendrolimus kikuchii, assembly GCA_019925095.2. Lineage (NCBI taxonomy): Eukaryota > Metazoa > Arthropoda > Insecta > Lepidoptera > Lasiocampidae > Dendrolimus > Dendrolimus kikuchii. Next base: position 8,425,581 of record CM034395.1, on the reverse strand, counting down.
AATGGTGATATTAGATGGATCAACCAAATCTAATCCATTTGGTTTAAAAGCACACAACCAAAATAACATAACCATATTCAATGACATTGAGTGTTTCAAGTTTTTGTTTATATGGATCACTTTCTTTGATTCATGCTAATTGAAAGACAGAAATAAAGCATCCAATATGGGCTTTGGCAAGGTTTGGCAAGGGTTATTTAGCTGTGTAATGGCCGTGCTAGATATTTATTTTTTTATTTAAATTTTGTTGATATTTTTTTATTTTTTTATAAAAGGATTGTTAATTAATTTCTGAAATAAATATTTGCAGACTGTAATGACAAATGCATATTTGAAATACTGGACAAAGTTTTATATCTTAAATTATGAAATCACTCTAAAGAATAAACACGACTTCGCCCCGTTTTCATCTAACGTCTTTTCTGTGTGGCTTACGTCCAAAAAACTATAATAATTACACTGCAAAATAATAACACGTAACAAACAAATGCAGTGAATTCGATAGCTGTTTTTTGCATTTCGTGTATGAGTTAAGTGCATGCTTTGAGTGAATTTATTGACCGAATAATATTGTTAATAATAACGTTTATTAAAAAAAATGAAAGTGTTAACTCATCACAGTGAAAGTATGCGTTTGGATGAGATATGATTTTTTGTTTCCGAAATTAATTTAAAAGACCTTTTCAAATTATGGCCTAGCACGCATTGTATATACGGTTGTTGTAAGATTTTCTTCCAACGTTTTGGCGTCTCCTGTGTTTATATCGTTAAAATCTTATACCAATATATAAAGCTGAAAAGTTTGTTTGTTTGCTTGAACGTGCTGATCTCAGGAACTACTGGTCTGATTTGAAAAATTCTTTCAGTGTTAGATAGCCCATTTATCGAGAAAGACTATAAGGTTATAATATATCGTCACACTAAAACTAATAGGAGCGGAGCACCAGTGAAGAATGTTTCAAAATCGGGGTTGTTTTTTACTAATAACGTTAGATTTTTTTGTTACATTATTAAATTAATGATATATAAAATATATTATTATTACATTAAGAGGAATATTTACGTGTATGTGAGTGAGTATCTCTGTGTGTATACATGTGTGCGCAGGTGTTTATGAATATGATGTGTGTGGGGTGTTTGTGTTTATATTTACAAAATTAAATTCCTTTGTAATATATACTAAGAATTCGTTACACTGATTTGTATGCTTTCGGTTGTAGTGGAACACTTACAAGCCAATAGATGGCGCTGTGCAATAATTGATGTCACAAACGTTTCCCGAAACATACAAAGAATATATACAAATTTCCAACTGTAACAGATGGGCCTAGGCCTGCAAGGAACAACTATAGCCTCGCTGCAAGATCTTCCTTTGAGAGTATTTGAGACGGAGAAGCATTCCATCTCGCTCTCGCTCCTCCAACCGTTAGGGTCACTTCGGTTCACGGTAATGATCACTAAATATCCTTTTACAATTCTAATATTTCATATTGTTGTCACTAAGGGCCGATTTTTCAATCATCATTCGTATTATTCATCACTATTTAAATTAATAGCTGGAACATTTCTATTCAATCGTGTAAAAAGTAGGTCCAACCAATCCCGTTTAGTGTACGAAATATCATTTGAAAAATTCTGAAAAAGTCATGACAAATTCAAAAACAAAAATTCTTTTAAAAAAAGTAGTTTATAAGGGGTACTTTAGATTAAATGATTTTTAAAATTCTATAGCTAAATGCTAAAACTAAATAATTGAAGTTCATATTTCTACAGGATCGCTTACTCGCACTGGGTTGGTATTTGTTATAAAATAAATGGGTAAGCGTTTATAATTACTTTGTAACTTTAATATGTTGCCTTTATGAAGTCAAGCCAGCTGTTGTATGTGACTATTAAAGTCAGTACTACTTTAATTACTACTCGAACATAATAAACGAAATATTTATCTTCACACTCGTAAAAGCCGGTTCGAATCGATCGCAAGAAGCAGTTATGTTATATGAATATAATGAGAAATAAAGCTAAAAGATATTAAACTCGTTTAGTGATGATCTCATATTTATTTTATGTACATATATTTGAATTTGAAATTTTCTGCGCGTTTTAATGTCTTTCGATACGCTAAATTCCGACTACTGTTTCTGAATAAGAACTGTTATATGTAAATAATACATTATTATAGAATAGTTAAAAATCTTGACGCCTATGAAAAACATTTTCAATAACTTAGAGTTATATCTTTGTTACTTTCGGAGCGTCGGCTTTGAAACCCGGCATTTGCTTTTCTACTTTTTCTTCTACATTTCGCGTGGTCTTCGACATTCCTTTTGAAATCATTCAGCGCGTTCCATTAGGAGTTCATAACGCCCAAAATGCTCCGTTATCTGGTCCACAAGCGACCGCGGTCGTTGTGGTCGTGGCGAAAACGTCACTAATGACGTCATCATTCTCGATCACGCAACGCTCACAACAACCCGAGTCAAGAGATGAGTCGAATAACCATTCCACTTGGGTTTACGATTGTAACTCCTGCAAGCAAGTGGAACGGGAAAAATCGTGGTCGTTGTGAGTCTCTAATGGAACGTAACCATTATACCCGTGATGACATCATCAGTTTCTTAGACTTTTTTTAGACCTTTTAGACCTGGCAGAGATGGTATCCTTAGAGATTTTTTCCCCTCATAATTAGTCAGTACTCGTAAATCAAGCGCGGATCGCGCCTCAATGCGTTACGAGAATTTAGTGTTAAATAATCAAATTAGTACAGATAAATGTAGATTAGTTTGCAATGGATACTTTACCAATAACCACACAGATACAAACCACGTGTATACTATATAAGTTTATGCACACAAGTTTGAAAAAATGCTTCAGTATAGTCTGTACTTTTATTCGTTCGTCTAGGGTAAGAAGTAAAAAAAAAATACATACAAAAAACATTGATGTTCTTAATTTAAAAAACATATCTTGTGGCCAGTACTAACTTAACCATATCAAATATGTTAAAACCTTTTGTTGGATATTCCATAAACAGCTATATAGTTCGGTCGTTCTATAAAGCCACTTTTGGCAGCTATTAAACTGATTTTATTAGTTGCGTGAACTGTCGATCGATTAAAATAAAACGATTTGCTATTAAAAAAAATATTTTACGTTTCGTTGTATATTTTATCATTACAATGTAGAAAATATGCATAAATTAAATACGATTTATGTTTAAACTTTTAGATTATACTTCAATCTACAGGTCACGTCACTAATATTTAAGAAAAAAGTGTTGACAAACGTAACATTGTCATGTGTTACGTTTCTAAAGAAATAAGCTAATTATGGTGTTTTAATTTGGTATAAATTGTATTGATACTGTTCCAATGGGGCTTCTTAGAACGACTTAATTATAGTTGAAATGTAAAATTAGTCGTCTTATTAAAATTTATATGTAGCAATAACATCATCAATCATTATCAACGATTTGATATGACATTTAACAGAAATCACACGATACAAGTTTTTATGGATAAACATGACATGTTACATCCAATGTTAGTATGTCAAGGTCGTTCAAGTTATGAGCTTTACTTCACAAATTACTTTGGTCTACGTGTACGAATAGGTCTTTAACTGGAACAAGGTTACTAAACTTAAGTATCATATTACTGGTGTTATTAAAAAAAATAGATTTCCATCTTTATGTTTTAATATTAAAGTCTAATTTTGTTTGAGAACAAACTTCATTAAATCTTGAACGGTAACTAACATGTATGCATTTGATTCAAGTCACGAACTGTCTACAGATGTAAATATTACAATAAAATGGAAAAAATCAAGATAAATATCTCTATTATTTTTTTAATTGATTTCGTTAGGTTTTGGAGTTTAAATGTCAAGTTTTAACTCCAAATAATATGCATGATTAATAATAGTTTGAGAATTTTATATTGGTTTGTTTTGCTTTGCCTTACAAATTCATTCATATTATTTTACCTACTAATAGAATAGAGAAGGTTTAGTTTAGCATACGTAGTACCTACATTATTATATAATTAGGTACTTTTTTGAACTTCAGACGATTTAGACTAGAATCTTTCAGCGTTGGAAGATATGTATATTGGTTCTCTACGTGTAACCCTACTGCTTCATTTGCGATAGGGTAATAGTTATTGACCGTAGCGATGAGCTTAATACGTTATTTGTGATGCGGTATTGCTTAATATTTACAGATAACGTATGTATGTATGTTATTGTTAACGCTACAAATAACACGCATTCGGTCACAGTCAGTAACTACAACATTATCCCAGATGGAACCCGAACATTAAACTATACTTTAGGATTAAAGCTTTTTCCCATAAAACAAATAGAAAATATAAGACTACATGATATGATTAGAGCAAATATTGAGTTACACATCACGACTTAGTACTTTTTATAATCTATCTATCTATTTATTATAATAAATTTGTAAATGGTTCGAGTTTGTACAACGCGTTTAAAAATGTAAAAAAATCAAGGCTATCGCTAATCGCTATTTCTTCAAGTAAAGTTTTTCTTTTTTTCTTTCTTTCTTCACGGGGACTAATTCGGACCGGCAGATTCCGAAAATGTAATTTTTATAATTTTTGTCTGTTTTTCTGTCTGCCTGTCTGTTAGAGCGAAGCGTAAAAACTATTGTACGGATTTAAATGAACGCAGCTAACTTATATCTATATTTGAAAATATTACACAAGACTTACGGTAAATCGCCTTTATCAAAAACACGTGCTAATGAGTGGTACAAAGCGTTCAAAAGCGGTTAAGATATGAAGGAAGATTTGCCTCGCTCTGGTAGGTCATCAACGTCTTCTACTGAAATTAACATCGTAAAAGTACAGGAAATAGTGACTGAAAATCCTCATTCAAGTTTGAGAGAAATAGAACTGAACTTTCTGTGTGTCACGAGTCGATTCGTAACATTTTAAATAATCACTTGGGTATGAAATATGTTGCCGCTCGGCTAGTCTCAAAAGGCCTGGATTTTCTCCAAAAACTCAATCGCATAAGAGTCGCTGAGGACATGCTAGAACGAGTCAATTCCGACCCAACATTCATGAAACGCATTGTTACTGGTGACGAGACGTGGGTTTACGAGTTTGACATGCAAACTAGTCAATAAGCCTCGGAGTGGCGCCTTCCAACTGAACCAAAACCGAAAAAACCATGCCAAAGTCGATTAAAAGTCAAAGTCATGTTGACTGTTTCTTTGGCTATCGAGGTGTTGTGCACTCGGAATTCTTACCGGAAGGCCAAACGATAAATAAATTATATTATTTGAGTGTAATACGGCGTTTAAGAGAGCAAATTCGACGAAAAAGACCAGATTTGTGGAAAAAAAATTCTTGGATTCACCACGATAATGCGCCTTCGTACAAGGCCATCATTGTGAACGAACGATTTTTGACCAAAAATTCAACAAATACCATCGAGCAGCCACCTTATTCACCAGATATGGCTCCAGCCGACTTTTTTGTTTTTCCTTAACTCAAATTACAACTTTGTGGCACCCGTTATCATTCGGTAGAACACATAAAGGATAATTCGCGACGAGAACTAAACTCAATTCCGGAAAAAATGTTTAAAAATGTTTTGATGATTGGATTACTCGTTGGCGTAAATGTATCATTTCTGAAGGAGCATACTTTGATGATGATAAAATAAATATGAATGAATAATTAACATTTTGTGTGTTATTGACCTTTTCTTGGTACTTTTTTGACAGAGTAGTATAATGTATAGCTTTGTGAACTTTGTTGAATAAAGAAATAAATAAAGTAGCGGAGCATTTTAAAACGACAATAACCTTTTGCTTTGTCTCACATAGATCCAATACGTAAAATACAACTGTCAAGCCAAATACAAAATTTTCCATATAGCCAATCTTTTACTTACGAGTGGTCATTGTCAGCTGACTTCGTGCATGATCGCTTCAATTGAAAACACCTAAGTAATTCTGTTAAATTTGATTGTGAAAATTTGTAGCGACTTTACAAACGCTACGTGACTCATGTACCAATGGTGAATTTTAACTTTGTGTACCTCATATAAATTGAGTTCTATAAAATAATTGAACAACCTTTTATACAGAATGTTGTGTTGTTTATGTGACTCCTAATAAAACTTGATCTCCATTACTGTAGTTGCAATTGGATAGTGGTGTATATATGTTACCTTGAAAGAACAATACTAGGAATTATATAATCGCCCAGTAAAAAATCGAGAAAAGCCCTGGAACCTTATAATACTAGGTGGTGTCTTAGGTCATGCTACTCTAGGATTTTGCCACTCTATCATATTGTTACGACCGAATGCCGACAAAAGACAAAATCACACCTGCGTCTGTAGAAACACATTTTATTACCTTTTTCGGCATTTGGACTTCTTTTGTTTGCTTTGTGTTTAAAATTTGTAATTAGAAAAACAGGCCATTGTGTATTGTAATGTTTATGATAGTCATTAGGCAGATGTGATTCTTAGAAATTATTGTTATACGGTCGAGTATTGTGTCGAGACATATTGAATAGTTTAGTATATAGCAATGGCCGAACGGAGGGGTGAGGCAGTCAAAGCGATAACACAAGCGAGGCAAGACGTGTGTACATTTTAGTGACGGACTTTGCGCGTGTTAGTAAATTGTGCATTACATTTGGACTTATTGCGTCCGGTTATATTTATACGTGTTTGTATAGTTCTAATAAATTCTATAGTAATTCCAACGGCATTTTAATTCGAGTCCCGTACTCGTAACAATATAAAACATATTAAATAAAATATTTAAATAATAAAACGTTAAAAAGTGAGATTTAAACAATTTTTATAGGACTAGTATTATTCTAATTGTGCATAAAGGGCAGTCTTTCGCTAAAGAGTGATCTCTTCCATACAACCCCAGAAGAGAGAAGAGATGCATATTATTATAATAATATGTTTTTATTTATAGAAAGTTAACAATTTCATAACATAAAATGATAAAAAATAATACTGACAGTTATTCTTTATTTTACTTTTTTATTATGCGAATGCAGATTTAAAAGAGTGAAACGAGAAATTCAATACTGGCTTTTTAAGGTTAGCGAATTACTAATTGACTCTGAGTGCGGCAATTAAAGACTACGGTATTATAATTATGAAACGTATTTAATCCAAATTAGGATTAACCATATAAAGGTAAAGACAAAAAAGGCAGCGATAATTGAATGTTGTCGGATGTGATTATAATTGTTCACAAACGGACGATGAACCGGAGAAAGTAGGTTAAGATGCATTATGCAGCTGGTCTTGGTCTAGGAAGATGGGTTTCATTTTATATTACACGAAGGTGTTTCAAATTCAAAAGTTTTATTCGAACAACTTCCATTTGAGAATATTTTGGAAAGCCACTCATAATAATAATAATAGCCCATAAACGTCCCACTACTGGGCTCGGGCTTGCTACTATCGTGGAACGGACAGTATATCCACGACGTTTGTCCAAGGTGGCTTGGCAGGTTTGACACATCGGTTATCTCGACCTCCAGGTTTCATCACGATGTTTTCCTTCACCATTGTTGGCACGTGGTAATTGTACCATTGTGTGACCCACACATATACGTGAAAAATTATTTTTATTTTCTGTGTACACCAGATAGAGTAAGTATACACACATAAGTTTTTCATATTTTTTTATATTTATTTATTCAAACAAAAACATACATTATTTTCATATCTACATCTTAAAACCCAAAAGGGTTTGACGAAGATGCTAAAAGTCTGCGCTTAATGTACAATTAATAAATATGAGGCAGTTTGAATTATTACATGTACCCTCCATTGCTAATATGAAGAGAGAGGGGGACAGTAAACATAATACATGTGACCTTGTACACTATTTTTGCCATGTATATACAGGTGAGTATGTAGTGTGTTATGTTTTTTAGTGAATAAATTAATTTAGAATAAATAATAGAGATATACCTAGACGCACATCCACACACATACATGTACACACATACATGTATACACACACACACACACACACACACACACGCACGCACGCACGCACGCACGCACGCACCTACGCACGCACGCACACACACACACACACACGCACACACACACACACACACACACACACACACACGCGCGCGCGCGCACGCACGCACGCACGCACGCACTCACGCACGCGCACACGCGCACACGCACACATGCACACACGCACATACGCACCCACGCACACACAGACACACACACACACACACACACACACACACACACACACACACACACACACACACAAAAACACACACAAATATATATCTATTTTCTTTTTAACATATAAAACGTCTGAAACATTTATGTATTTATTTGTAAAATGTAAGTAGTCATATTACGTATACCACCATCGCCATATCATCTCAATTCATTCTCCTAGGGTTGTCTGGACGAGAAAGCATTTTAGCGATAAGATCGCCCTTTGTGCACACAATTAGATATAGTTTAGTCTAAGTTTATTTTTGTATTGGTGTACAATAAAGCGTTATCTTTTTTCATTTTTTTATTACACGACTTCAGCAGATAGGCAGACGGCCCACCTGATGAAAAGCGGTTACTATCGCCTATGGACGTTTGTAACACCAAAAGTGCTACCAATGTGCTGCCGGACTCATAGATGGGGATGGGACCTACCTACTAAAGCCGGTACGTAACTCAAGGTTGTTATTTCGGCATACTCCAGACCAGGGGTGGTAGCCATCCAGCCTACTACCTGGCTGTTGGTTGTTTTGTCGTCTCTTACGACAGGTCGGCCGACCGCAGGAAATTGTAGCCGTTCTCCGTTCCTGCCGGGTGGATATCTATCTATAATAAACCCTATGTTTCATATTTTAATCCACTACCGCCATGGTAGTGGATGACAATACTTTCCGATTAGCTGCGAGTCTACACTTGGAGGCGTAATGTTGACTTCTCTATCACAGTGTGGGACTATAGGACCGGAATGGACATCACGGGATATGTTTAGTTTTGGCCCAATCTCAATGATATCATTCGTCGAGGTCTTATTAACGCCAGCTCTTTGGCTGTTCTAGAGCTAAAACGCTTGGTGCATGACGACAGCAAGAGTCCGGGTGCATGTGACTTATTCCTTGGCAAATGGGACGGCGGTTTTATGAGGGACGTGACATGCGTTGATACTTTGGCCTCGTCATACCTTTCAATGACTGAGTCAAGTGCTGGCAACGCTGATTCCTTAACTGAAGATCTTTAGTGCAGCAAATATGGTACTTGTGTCTTTTGGAGTTGAAACATTAGGTTCACGGGGTCAGTCGAAAAAGAAATCTCTAAAGAAATTTTCAAGAAACTCTTTGAAGCTCCATGACCAGAGGGCTGGTTTATACTTTGTACAGCGCATCAGCATTGTCATCCAGCGTTGTATTGCAGTCAGATTTTTGGGCAAGGTGTTCTCTTTAAGGGATCTGATACTTTTAATAATATATTGTTATATCTATTTTTGGTATTTATTATTAGATATTTAGATTTAGTTTCATACTAGCTGTACCCGGCAGACGTTGTCTTGTGATGGATATAAAAACTTTTTGTATATGTTAAATTTGAATTTAATATTGAAATGCGTGGCTGTCTTAGTTGTTTCTGCCACCGATGAAGTTACAGTTGAAAATATATCTCGTAACAACGTAAACCTCTCGTGTATTTATTAATCGCGACTTCCTAGCCCCCAATATCTTGCCCTTAAAAAATAAAAATCTAGAAACCGATTGCAGCGCCATCAACCGGGGCCAATTGTTAATCTAAATAATTCTCGAATCTACTTGAAAAAACAAAAAAAATCACCAAAATCGGTCCCCCCGTTAAAGAGATATTCAGCGGCGCCACCTACCGGGTCCACTTGAATATACACAAAAATAGTTTCACTTTAATCCTGGAACTCGATTGCAGCGCCATCTACCTGCTTCAAATTTGAATCTAAACCATCCCGGGACCCACTTGAACACAAAAATAATTCACCTAAATCAGACAAACGAAAATGAGTTTAAATGCAGTCACCATTGCCGAAATCGGCCGGAAAAGATCATAACAAATGAATGGCTAGACTGATGTTGTGACTGATGTTTATTTTATTGATGAATATTATATTTTAATACTTATTATCTTATTCCGGACGAAGATAATTCCAGAAACACAAAATCATAAAAATCGGTCCAGCCGTTCTTGAGTTATAAATAGTGTAACTAACACGACTTTCTTTTATATATATAGATAGATATATACATTAGTATGTATACTTCCTTGATAATTATACGACACGAATAAATTGAGGTCAAAATATAATCTTAATGACTTTCCTCCACTATAGTTTCACGAACATCATTGACGTCACAGCTATAAAAAGTATTTGCTTAACATCCACTTTCTATTTACTTCAAATATTTAAATGTTTGCTAAATTTTACAAAGGGGAATTTTGCCATTTCAGAGAAACTCTAACGACTCGCTTCATCGCTTGGATACGAAATTGCATTCTTGTCAATTTAAATATACAAGTCGGTGTATTTGGAATGTTTGTGTATTACAGTTACGGTTTTCCTAAAGTGAATCTTGTTCTTTGGTTGGCTTGTTTACTAACCAAATAGTCCATTCCTCTTCGAATATTCTAGATTTAGATCTGTTTGATTTCCTAAACTCTAGTACCTACAATATAAGGTTGAAATTGGATTGTATTCGTTGTCAAGTGGTTTAATATGTTATTGGCTGTTCTAGACGTACCGTCTTGACATATTGAGGAGGCGATAAAACCATTCTCTCGTCGTGAAATGTTCAGTTTAGAATTGCAGCATTTGATGATAATTATCTTTAGGCAAACACTTTTAAAGAAAGTAATTCAAAAATAGAAAGATATTTATTAGGTTTTTGCGATCATTACGTACAAGTAAAATTACGTTACGTAAGTATATTAGATAATACTTTAATACCATGAAAGAAGGTTCCGAGGAATGAGGAATTTTAATAAAGAAGTAACTTAAGAATTCTCAACCCTACTTAATTATGTGATACCACAGGGGCCTAAAGACGGCCACTTTTGGAGAAGCGCATTGTGAAATTGACATCTGTTATAGGTAAGTTCCTAGTACCTAGTGATATAGGTGCAAGAAATTTAATACAAAAGAAACTTCTTAAGACTTTTAATTAATTTTATTAGAAAAAGGTTTTAAATTTTAAAACATTAAAAAATGAGATTGGTTTAGGTGTTTCGGTTAAAGAACATTAAGGATTCTATATGATATTATAAAACTAAACATATATACATATGTATTTACTCAATGGAAGCATGTTTATCAAAGTCAAGCAGTATATTGAACTATCAAATTCAACTGTGAAATAATTGCGGCTTAAGCTCGTGTAGATATTTCGTAATGCCTATACAATGGTTGCCATTAATTTTAGGTTGAGTCAGACAGTAAATCTTAGTGTCGCTGCAATGCGTGTGAATGTTTTTCTGGTAAATTTAACACAACAAGCATACAAAATTTGCATCTATAAAACTATCTAGTTTATTTGTTTATCTATAAACAGCTATTCTAAATTTAATGGACAGCGGTTTTCTTCTGAGAATTCTAAAACTAGTTACTAGCTGTGCTGTACACTACTTCTAAACTGTGAAAGATAGCGAAATAGGTCGCGGAAAACTAGTTTTATCTTAAATTTTCATATACTGTATGTCGAAATTTAAGATAAAACTATTTTTATTTCGTAAAATTTTCATTGAAATCCGTTAAGCCATTTCATAGCTTATTCGAGACGAAACTTTAGGCAGACCAAGAGACAATAATTCACAAACGCTCATGAATAAATTTTTGAAGTGAAACTTTTTTAGAATTGTTGTGATTTGGAACTCGATGAAACGAAAAAGTGATACTAAAAAGAGATAACCAGATAAATGTATAGGACTAAGTCTGCGAGAGAATGAGATAGAATACAATATATATATCAGCTCATTAATGTCCCACTGCTGGGCTCGGGCCTCCCATTACAGGGAATAGGGGTAGGGATAGAATACAATATATTTATTAATTTAAACACTGCTCATACAGATGAGTTGGAAATGTTTTAAAGTTTTTTGTTAATACTTCCAAATGTCGTGTTTTAAAGTTAATATACTTGATTGTGTATAAACATTTACATATAAAGCTGAAGTTTAAATTGACGGTTTCAGTGGTCTAGTAGTCTAAGTAATGGCCAATTTATTTCGCTAGACCACAGAGGTTCCGGGTTCGATTTCTAGCACTAAACGAACTTTCCGTTATGTATTCTTCTTTAAGATCAGACATATAATTATGTATATTATAAGAATAATGAATCCATAATTATTTTTGGTTTATATGTTACCATTGCCATACCACAATTGAACCCATAATTGTTTATAATAATAGAGATAAATTTAATTTACATTTCAGCCCGGAATTGATTTTCTGGGATACAGGTTCCAAAATTAGTCCAGATTTTTCCAAGATCTAGTCTGCCATGGATATCTTAATACCCGAGGATATCAGTAGGGTAGTGTTGGACTCCGGACGGCATGTTCGGATCTACAAACTAAACCACCCCGGTGTTTGTTTGTTTCAGGATCTTCAACCAAACATACACTTCCAATAATCGTGACGGGTAATGGAAAATTCTAGTACAATATATTATCATAAACAGTAATAAAATGTTGGTTAACTTTAAGATTCAAACATCTCTGCACGTTTTATTTTAAAAGCTGTTCCTTGCCTTTATTTGTGCGCGTGTAAACGTCAAAACTGGTTTTCGATATTGCCGATAATTGTTATACAGACAGGTTTTTGCAATAGTTTTATTAAATTTTGTTGATTCGGAAGTTGATAGAGTGGAATAAAAGTGTAACTGAACGTTTAAATTTTTAAATGTATATAGTCGTAAATAGTATATCTGTTGAAAAATCTTTTATATTTAAGGAAATAGTTGGCTAGATATTAACTTCCAAAGTTATTAAAAACCCTTTAACTTTTGAACTATAAAGTGGAAATTCAAAAAAAAAATTGAGATGGCATTGTGGAGCTTGCAAAATAGAAGAAAGATACGATGAATAGGTTTTGGTATATATATCTACTCATCAAAGTCATCCGAGGGTTTAAATCCCAGTTGCGTTTGAAGTGCTCGCTTCGATCTTTGGCGTCCACTTTTTACTTTAATTTCTCCACTTCCCTCGATCTTCAGCATCCTTTATGTTGAGATATATTAAATTTTCGATCAAATACTTTTCTATGGTTCCATAGCTACATAATGAAAACAGTGGAATTTGTTATCTCTACGGAATTTTTCACTGTGCTGTGTGCACGGACTATCGCGCGCTTGCTTGATTTTCTGTATTTAATATTTCTATATAATATGTATTATATGTACATATATTGTAATTATAAGTTTATTCTTTGATGGGGTAAATGGCAGATCAACAATGTGTTCGTGAGGCACGTATAATTATACTTGGCGTCGTTAACTTCGAGTAATTTGGTATGGATGCCTAAGGCGGACTGTACAAAAGGACGACTGTGGAAAAAACGCACCAGTCAAACTCAAAGGCCTAAGGCAGCTATGTGTCAGAGATTAAGTCAATTTATCTAACAGTGCCAACAAATGTTGTGTGATAAGCTTTTTGCATACATATTATCACGCTTGCTTCTCATGAGGGTAGGCAGAGTTGACAAACAACTTTCTCTTCGTCTACTTTCATTAATATCTTCATATAAGTATGCACGTTTATTTGAAGCGCTTTTGACTTGACCTTTCTTTAATACTTTTGTTGGTCATGGTGTGTACGTCGCGGTAGACCGGCACCGAGACTTCTAGTAATTTTAAAATGTGTATTGACTTCTTAGATAATTAATAAAATGTTTTGGACTGAGTTAGTAAACTTATAGTTCTATCTTCTTGACAAAGGCTAAGTATTGTCTATGAATAATAATTGTTATGATACTAGTGTTTATGATATCCTATTTGATATTTCTAATTATCCTAGTAAACTTCTGAATTATATTAACGTGAACGTGAATCCTAGCTGAAAAAGTATACCTGAAAACTCCCTAAGGGTATATTTCTGTACCTAATGTGCTTATGGTTATAATTACTACGTGCTGACGGTGAAGAAACATATGCCGATGAAGCCTACAAAATCGAGATAACCGATAGGTCAAACTCACCAAGTCACTTTGAACAAGCGTATATATGGCAATTGGGAAACGCAAGCCCAGCAGTGGGAGGTTTATGGGCTATTATTATTTTTACTTCTGTTCCGTGTAATTAATTTCAGTTCCTGATCTTAATTACGATAGTTTCAGGTGCTATACGAACTATAAACATATGTCTCTTTGTAAATTATTTGTACCAAAATGTAACTGAAATAAATAATAATGCTTTTACGTATTTACATGATAAATAGCAAAAACATGTTTCACGGTCATACTGCTAATTGGCGTCGGTACGCGCGGATTTTAAATAACAAATACACAATTTTCTATCTTTACTGTAACTGCTACCTTTTTACATAAAGTGTAATAATATTTTTGCAATGATATTTATACATTAAGAGTAAGTAACCTTTTCATATTTTGATTTGGATATAATGAATATATGAAATGCGGACACGATGCCTTGGCCTAGGGTGGAGGCAAAGATAAATAAGGCCAATAGTGTCGCTACCAGCCAGGGCATGCAAATATGGTCTTGCTTCCGTATTCCCGTAGCCCTGGCATAAACCGAAGAAACATTGAGGATATTTAGTTGATATCACCGATTCGAGTGGTCATAGGATTTCTTCAAAGATGCTCTGACCATTGTCTTGCGGGGAAAACTGATTAAGGATTATCTAGCATTTACCCTGTGGTATATAGTCAATCGGGTTTCTCCTCGGTAAAAAAACAATAATCTCTTTTCTTTCACCATATCCCAATTACTTGGGGTCGGCACAATATGTCTTTTCCTTCCACACTCCCTCTATTCTGACATACATCTTCTGTTACACCACAAATCAACATATCATCCTTCACACAATCCATCCATCTTTTTTTGGTCTACGTTTACATCTGTACCCATCCATCTTGTAGTTTAACATTCTTTTTGTCACGTGACTTTCATCCCTCCTCATAATATGCCCATACCAACTTAGTCTTCTTCCTCTCAATTTTTCAGTCACGGGTGCTACTTTCAAAGACCCCCTTATGTACTAATTTCTCACCTTATCCATTCTTGTAATACCACACATCCATCTCAACATTCTCATCTCAGCTGAGTGGAGACGTTTGTGGTTTATCATTTTAATGGCTCAACATTCGGACCCGTATAGCATAACTGGTCGTGTGACAGACTTATATGTTTGACCTTTTAGTTTCAGTGGCATTAGTTTGTCGCACGTCACACCGGTTATCTGTCTCCACTTTAGCCATGCTACATTCATTCTTCTCCTTACCTCCCTCTCTATATCATAATTGCTCTGCAGTAGTGAACCAAGGTATCTGGATTCGGGGTTACATGATAGTGTGGCTGATTGTAGTTTGAGACGCACAGCACTAGAGGTCCCGCCGTAATCACAAAACAGGTATTCGGTTTTGGTTCTACTTATTTTTAATCCAACGCCCTCTAGCGCTTGCCGCCACCTGTCTAGTTTGTTTTGAAGTGTCATCCCGTCTTCATCCACCAGGACAATATCGTTTGCGAAGAGCATGCACCGGGGGGGCCTTGTCCTGTACCTTTGCAGTCAGTGCATCCATGACCAGCAGAAACAGGTAAGGACTTAAGGCGGATCACTGGCGTAAGCCTACCTTCACAGGAAACTTGTTCGTCGTTCTTACTGCAGAGCGGACTTGTGTACTAACATTCTCATAAATGCTTTCTATCAATCTTGCGTACTTCTCTGGCACACCTTTCGCTCTGAGGACCCACCAGAGAACTTCTCGAGGGATGCGATCATATGCTTTCTCAAGACGATCTATGACAACCATATGGAGATTTTTATGTACCTGTCTGTATTTTTCCATTAGTTCGCGTATTGAAAATATGGCATCTGTTGTGCTACGACCAGGCATAAACTCGAACTGGGATAGCGTCACCTCCGTTTCCTTCCATAATCGGTCCTCAATCACTTTCTCCCATGCCTTCATAGTATGTGACAGCCGCTTTATTCCTCTATAGTTATTACAGTCTTGGATATCACCTTTTTGTTTGAATATGGGCTCCAGATATGACTGGTGCCACTCCTGGGGTATAGCCTCTACGATCATAAACTTATTGAAAAATAAAGCTACCCACATCCTTTCATCCTCACCTAACATCTTCCATACTTCGATAGGGATACCATCTGGTCCGACTGCTATACCATTCTTCAACTTTCGCAATACATCTTGCACTTCATTCACATTTATTGCATTCACTAGCCCCATATTTCCTTTCAAGTCTTCTAGTTCACGTTGCCACACATTTTCTTCATTGAGCAACTTATCAAAATATTTCATCCATCTCGCTTTTATACTGCAATCATCCGTCAAAACCTTTTCATCTTCATCTTTTATACACCTAATGTGAGTCAGGTCTTTGCTTTGATGATCTCTTTCTTTGGCAAATCGGTATAACAGCTTTTGCTCTATGCTATTTCTTATGTTTTCATATAACTTCTTCTGAACTCCGGCTTTTGCTGTAGCCACCGTCTGTTTTACTTGCTTTTTTATTTGTTTGTACTTTTCTTTGGAGAACACCTGGGACTCTATATCAGTTCCGCATAGATCTCGCTGCCATTCTTTAAAAGCATTCTTCTTTTCTTTTATTCTTCCCTGGATTTCCTCATTCCACCACCAAGTTTTTTTGCTAATCTTGATAGCACCTTTCGTTACCCCAACCACACTAATCGCTGTTTCTCTTATATAGTCTGCCATACTCTGCCAACACTAAATAACAACAATAATGGAGGCAATAAAGGTAGGGATACTAGGAAAAGAATTCACCTGGCTATTTATCTTCTGCGTGTATCTTCCAATCGGTTAACACAATCATTAGAATTTAAACGTTTCATCTGTAACAGTGTTTTTCAATCTGTGGGTCGCGACCCCTAGGTCGCAGAGCCTTGCTCGGGGGTCGCCGGCAAAACGGATAAGGCTATTTAAATTGATACCTCGTACTTAGGTACTTTCTACGCTCAGTAGCTTTTTATAGAGTATAGGTCGTAATAATGAATATGGGTAACAAAATAGAGAAAAACACAAACGTTGTCTTTTAAATTACTAACTTTTTGTCTGTCTATGACCCAAGGGGTTCGCTAAAATTTGTCAACCTGTAAAGAGGTCGCGTATTCAAAAAGATTGAAAAGCACTGATCTATAATATTATAAAATTCTAAAAATGCCGTATCTGTACATTGAAGCTATTTAAAAAAAAACAACTGGAATACACTATATAAACGATGGAGAAGACTATGCATTTTTTTTAGATTTCCTGTCTGTTCGTTCGGGATTCATGTAAAAACTACTGGGCTGTTTTCGATGCGGTTTTCGCTGATCGACAGCAAATTCTTAGACTTAAAATCTGCGCTACTTTTTATCATGGAAATCCCGCGAGAATTTTTCTGAGAATGATTTAAAAAGGCCAGATTAAATAAATCGAGTTCCAATGTGATTTTACACTGATTGATAGCAAATTTTATGTAATAAAATGCGAGATTTTATATCCCGGGAATCTTGCAGGAATTTTTCCGGGATCTGTTTGTAATTGTTTGGGTGCATAAAAATTAGCTTATTCCGACACAGTTTTCACTAAAATGGTGGCTGCGGTACTTTGTGTCCCGGAAATCCCGCGGGAATTACAAGTCACGCGTGGACAAAGTCGCGGGCATATCCTAGTTTAACTATATCATTAGAGTCATAATAAATACAATATCTACCACACGCAACGATGGACATTGCATGCGGTGCGGCGACCTCACGCGACCATCAATTTGCATAGAACTTTTTGCATGTTCTCAATTTGTATAATATGAAGTTTAGCTTGACGGTGAGTATGGGAAGGCAAACTAAAAATTAATCTTGGCGAAATTAAAATATAAAAAAAACCTTTTTGCAAATCATTAAGAATACACCTATAATACTTATATTCCAGCATAAGTAAGCATACGTATCGGTAACTGTTTTATATGTATCAAGTTGTAGGTAGGTACTGTCGAAAGTTACACCTTATCTTAAAATTTTAAGATGCTTTAAAACAAAATTGATTTTATAAAATAAATGCTGTGTATGCGACTAAGAACTACGACAATCTGGCGAAATAACGAATATTTATTTATATTCTTATCTTGTGACCCTAAAATATCGAAATGGAACATATTCAAAAAGGTAGCATAAAAATGTTGTTTTAAATTTCAATCCTTAAAGTTGTCGTTTCGGAGAACATTCGAGACTAACATTAAGAAAGACTGACAGATAACAAGTCTTACAATGTTCATTTATGAGTAGGCACCGATAAATTGCAGTATTCAATTAAATTATAGATAGACCCTTTATTAAATCATACATAATGCAGTATTGAATATATGAAAACGTACCTTCTGTATTTGGACAACCGATTTAATCTTCCATTGCATTTTCAGCGGAGTGCAGATGCATGAAACGCGAAAGAAATCAAATAAACCCGCGAGCATTGTGCGCATGCCCTAACAGCAAGCTCCAGAATTGGGCACACGCCGATCGGTCTTGATGATTATGACGAGACCTGCATCAGACAATGTTCCAAGACCTAAAATAATGGAATATTCTATAAATTACCTCATTTTGTAGATGATTTGACTGTTTTAATTCCATCATTGTAGATATCCAAATTATACGTAGGTACAGTAACTTATAAATACTTTCTTAATCCTACAGCAGTGGACAGATAGATGTTTATTGTAGATGCTATTCGTTGATAAAGATCAAAACTTAAGCAAAATATGGACAAAACAAATCACTCTAAGCTGAACTTAAGCAATCGGCTGTCAAGTAAAATATAAAAATTACAATATTTTATAAATTTGTTGTTGTTCTTTTATGTTTTACTTGGCGGCGACTTCAAGATGTTGAAGAAAGAAGTCAGTTTTGTTTTTGTTAAAAAAAAATACTTTTTAGTTGCGCAAATACTTCTATAGCTTTAAAAACAATATATGTCGCACCTGTAGCAATTGTAAACTGGCACGCGTATACAAATTCGCCATATCACACTTCGGCGTATATGCTCTTCAACAAGGGTTGCTCTCGGTTTCCTTGCGATCCACAAATCAGGTCCTGACTTGTTGACTATAAGACCATCTCGGGTGTTAAAAAAAACTATTTGAAAATCGATCCACAATTGACGGAGAAATCTCGTAACATGCGTACAAAAAAATTAAGCGCCTGTAGAAAGTGTAATACTGGCACGCGTATACGCGTATTACAAACCAGCTTTTTAAAAAAAATGTAGGCTGTCGGCGTTTTTTAAAAAGGGTTACTCTCGATTTCTCTAGTATCCACTCATCAGATCCTGACTTGGTGACCGTAGAATTGCCTCGGGAGTATATACTTACGAATAAATAAAAAGAATTTAAAATCGATCCACGATTGACGGCGAACGCGCGTAACGTGGATATAAAAAATTAAACCTCTGTAGAAAATAATTAGATGTGTATACATGCTTTTTTCCAAGAATTTAGGAGCATGGCGTTTTTTAATAAGTAGTTGTTACTCTCGATTTGCCTGGAATCCACTCACCAGATCCTGACTTGATGACCGTGGAACTAACCCGGGAGTATAACCCTTACGAGTAAAGAAAACAATTTTAAAATCGGTTTACAATTGAGGGAGATATCGCGTTATGAAGAAGTTGGTAAACAGTTTTCGTGAGTTTCTCTAATAATTTGGAATCCATTTATCAGATTCTGACATGATGACAATGGGACAAATTCGGAAGTATAACCTTCCAATTAAAAGTAAAATGTTACAAATTGGTTCACAATAATTGACGGAGAAATCGAGTAACGAACGTACAAAAAAAAACATACAGACGAATTGAGAATCAGCTCCTTTTTGAAGTCGGTTAAATATTATCTTCAGTTTAATCTATTTTGATTAAATGTAAATGATTTTTACTTAATATAATTGATGTTTGAGTAATTCTACCTATATAAACCTAAGATGTGATTTAGAAGGCGTATTTGAGTCGCTGAGCGGATGAGTGGCCTAATCCTAAAATTTATAGTAATGTAGCTAAGTAGGTATTTGTTTCTTTATGTGTAAGTCTTTGAAACCCTAGTGACCTAAATTTAGGTTAGGTTATTTTTAATAGATACCCCATAGAAAGATGACACAAATTGAGGCCAGCATGGTTTAAAAAATCGAGAAACTAGCCATAACGTCTTGAACATGAACTAATTTTTTGTCTTCTGGCAATCTTATTATCTTATTTGCAGTAAATATCAGTGAATTATAAATAAAGCGAATGTCTTCAAGTTTAAAATTCACTAAAAATAATGAACTACGAATATTACACTAAGTTTCACACGAGCAGTGATTTTTAAAGTTTACCATAGATGTCTAGCGATAAAGCCAAATTCTTCTCAATATAATTTGACAAAATTTACCAAAGAACCCCCGACATGACAGGTTTGTAATGGTTCGTTTAGCTTCTTTTAATAAAATAATTGTTTTATTACTTATCACAAGCTCTTGATTACAAAATTATAGTCATTATTGTTAAGTAAATATGTTTATGTAATAGATTTATGTTGACAGAATGCGTATGTCGTAAATAAAGCGACTTGATACTTGCACTAAATGCGAAATGACTAGTAGGTATTAAAATTACTCATGGCTTATTCATAATATTGGATTTTTGATATTTAATATATAGATTGCTAGAGATTAAACAAATTTGCTAAAGTGGTGCCTCTATCTTTTTCTACTTTATTTGGCCATACTCAACAAACAATTGAAAAAAAATTACATATTTTTAAATCTGTTATTGTAAATTTGTGAATTAGGCCACACTTCCGACTAGTAACTCAACTGTGATATTACAATTAGGTACTTCTTTATATTTGTGTAATATAACCATAATTTATTAGTATTATTATAATATTACCATTAAGCATTTTTCACAATGAACTTAATTAATGACAATGAAACTTTTGTTATTTTTCTATTTGAATTACCGCATTTAACACTTCTGGTTCTAAATGACTTGGCGGTCATATGTTAATTTTATAGTACCGTGTGTACGTGTTACGTGGGAATATAATAATATAACATATTGTTACTTTAAATGCGAAAATTTAGGTTATTTGCACAAGATAATGTTTTCATCATAATTCCGCATTGTTTTTACGTCTGAATGAATATTAATTCAAGAGCGTCAAACAATTTCCTGAAGTAATTGTAAACATGTTAGATGTTATTTTTAGATTGTCTTGTGAAGCTAGAAAGTCTATATTGTAGTCTTTCTAGAACAATACTTATTGTTAGATATGTCAATGATTGAGATGTCGATGGGCAGTTTTTAAACATCGTATGATAGGTGCGATCTATAATACGTTTTGATGTCGACGGATCGGCACACATGAATGTTGACTTAGAAAACGACCATATGTGTTTGCGGTAGTAAATATTTGTAGTGCTAAAACAGATCTGTTTTAAAAGAATGGTGCTTCAAGGTGTTCACGACAAAAAAGGTTTTATTTTATTTTAGTTCTAATTTGAATAATTTAAATATATTATATGTCATATTAGATAAAAGTTATTCACGATAATACATTATAATGCAGAAAACCTTTATTCTTTAATTAATTCAATAACTCATTCCCTCAAAACCTAACTTTCTCACAACACTAGCATGTAACAGATACACTCTACATTAGTATAAGTTTAGTATTAAAATTAGAATAAATTAATATAATAAGTTATTCTTAAGGTATACCAAAACATAAAAATTACTAAATATAATGTCACATACAGTAACAAAAATAAACAATAAGCGTGTATGGAGTCTCAAATTTTTCATAGAAATTAAGTAGTAAAAAAGGGTACGGAACTCGAGTCCGTAGAGATATTAATAATAATAAAAAAAACAAACTCATTCCCTCTCCGCCACAAGAAAAATATTAGCAAACTTATCAAATGTACTTTTCGGTAGTTGTCTCATAACTAATGCATTTATTTTATAATAATTGTTATTTGTATTTCATACCCTCAGCTTTGCCAGCTTAAATTTTAGCTAGGTATTCCACAAGATACGACGCTTTTTTTTATAAAAAATAATTTATAGGCCTCTATTAGTAAATATGGTCCTTCTCAAATTCTATAACATTAATCAAATTTTTAGTCTTGAGAAGGAAAAAGAACACAGAAACTTTGTCATATTTTTTTTATATTGGTACGCATTCGCAAAAGATTATCCTTAATAAAATTTCTAATGCAATCAATTGCCACATCTAGCACATTTGACTCTTTCAAGCAAGGTTGACGACCGAGCACATCGGTCAAAAGCGATTTAATTGAAACGCCATAAACAGAGAGCCCGAGCGGCCGCACCTGCGTAAGCGCATCGTCTCTCTATAAGAACCAAATAGCTGTTTTTCTACCGATAAAGCTATGCTATGCGAGGTATTCCCGACTTTGAAGCGGCTTTTACATTGTATGTAAGAATGTGTACTTAATTATTGAAATGCCTTTTATTTATTTATATTGTAGGAGTTCAGCAGACAGGCAGACGGCCCACTTGATGGAAAGCGGTTACCATCGCCTACGGACATTTACAACACCAATGGTGCTACAAATGCGCTGCTGCTCTCTTAAAAGAGACTGCCACCTGGTCGCTAATGCCGGAACACAACACAAGGTTGTTATGGCGGCATACTCTAGACCAGGGGTGGTCGCCATCCAGTCGAGCAAATACCCTACCACCTGGGTGTGGGTTGTTTTGTCGCCTCTTACGGCCGTAGAAATTGTATTCTTTCTCCGTTTCTGCACGGTTAAATGGCTTTTGTTTATATATACACATTGCACATATACAGACATAAAAATTATGATATGATGTTTTGTGGTGTAACAGAGGATGTATGTCAGAATAGAGGAGTACGGAAGGTAACGACTATTGTAGCCCACAAATCATTGGGAGAAGTTAAAAGAGAAGAGATATACAAAGATAATAATAATATTACTGTCGGTGCTTAAAAATGTCACACTGCTGATCACGAGCCTCCACAATGTAAGGGTTTTATGTAACATATAATACAGAGACAGATGGGCGTCTTCGGCTCCTCCAAAGACGCCCATCTGTCTCTGTATTATTGCCTTTACCCAATCTGGGATTCTTACATAATTTATCCAACTAACAAACTAATAACAATAATACTAACAATTAATTTAAAATTACTAACCAATTAACATACTAAGAATACCTACTGTAAAAAGTAAGAATTAAAAGGCTTTTTTTATTTATTTTATTTTATTTTATTTTATAATACAGCTATCTGTCTGCATAAACTTCAGTATTCGACCTTTATTTCGCCAAATTTGATAATTGTTTGTATCAATTTGAATTTTAATGAAAGTTGACTCTTATTTAACGTTCTAAAACAAACAGAAATATAAACCATAATCACTCGAAACTTATCTGAAACTAAAATATAATTATGAATAACTATACTTTAATATGAATTTGAACAGGTTATCAAAGCAGGTATTCACGATTATTGTAATGAATAAAAAAGCGGTAATTCAGATTTTGGTTTATTTATTTAATGTAAATGTTTTAAATGTGTATGGAAATACATGTGTTTCTGAGATAAAGTTATTATTAATATTACTAGTTTTATTGAAAAAACAAATATATGCAATGTTCGATATATATAACTATGAAGTAAAGATATGTTGTTTGGGAGTTTTTGCGCCACTTCCTCTCTTTTAACAGTAACTTAAATTGCTTTGGAAGCGGTGGTAGGTCATGACTTTCACTAAGTAATCAGTAAGATTGCATTTTGAAATAAATACATTCAATTGAAAATAATACCTATAAATGGACAAGCATAACATCGTGTTGTGTAACCGTGTAATAGCGTTTCAGTGGCGCACAAACAAGCATCAGGTAGCTTCGCTTCCTGTATCCACAAACTTTACTGGTTAATCTTGTTAATACGTTTTCTAGAATATGTTAGCAACAGGGCGACGAAAGATCGAATTTTTAGTACAGTTTACACTTTATGGCTTTGCGGGCAGGTCCTTCTTACGAGCATATTGGATGCCAATTTATTAAACACTGGTTTTTTTCTTAAGTTAACTATGTTTAGTAATCGTTGCTTATAGTGAAAATGATTTACATTTTTCAATAAACGGAAAGCAATTACTTGAAGTCATTTTGAAATAGCACTTAAAAATGTAATGTTAAAAGTTTTAATTAATAGTCTGTCAATGAATTTGATATTATGTAAATTTACATATAACTACTAAGTGCATGTTATATTAAAATAATGTTCTTAGTGTTCCACAACGCAAACCGAATATTTTAATGAATTTTATTCTTTTATAAGTTTTTTTTATATTATAATAATTTTGCACGTAACTTTTTCTAGTCAAAAAATATACTTTATCCAGTTATTACTAAATCATAGTATCTCATACTTAAAAAAAAATACTAATATGCTTACGAGGACATTAAAATATATAAAAACATATTCGTCTGTGGCACAGAAACTCCATGGGGTTAACATACATAGCGACATTTTAAAAAATAATTTACACAATATTAATGTTATATCAAAAATAGGAGCAGAGGCGAGAAATTGTTATCATCATTCAAGTGTTTATTTCTGATTTGATAATAAAAGCGGAATTATCATTATTATTATTAAGTCCCAGTTGCGTTCGGAGCGTTCACTGAGAAAACCAGGGTCCGCTTTCCTACTTTTTCTACTCCACTTTGTGCGGTATTCTGCATCCCCCGTTTTGAGACCATTGGTACGCATGTCACACCTTCATAACGTCAAGCCAACATGTCTTGGGCCTTCCCCTTCGACCGGGACCTGGCGGAGGCGGCATGGCTAGACATTTGTTCCCCACATAATTAGCCGGTCTCCGTAAAACGTGGCCGTACCATTCTAGTATACGGTTCCGTTTTAGTCCTAGATCTGCACATGTGAGCCTGATGGTCCGCTTTGGGAATCAATATAGAATCTTTTCAGATTATATTTGGTCGATTTGTGATTATTTTATACATTGATTGCAGGCCTTTGGGAGATCATTTACATTGGTGTATTGGTGTATTCCTCGAGCCTTCTACCATATTATATATATTTATATTTACATATATTTAGGAATAATAATTTACATGCGCCACATCTCGGTCTTATGTAGGTCTTCTTAACTAATGTAATAACATGTACATTTAAATGAAAAATAAAATTAAATATCTACTTAATTAGTTTAAACGTGTTTGAGTATATAGTTCAAAATTCTTTTAAAACCAGAAACTGAGATTCTTATCACATTGATTTTATTTACAAATTCATCTAAAAGAGCCGTTATAGCCTGATACAGTTAGCTTAACATACCGAGATGGCTACTAATGGTGTAATCATAATTACACAATGTATATGTTTTGATTTTGACCTCTAGTGAATAATTAACGTGTTGCGGTTTAAGATTCTATGTTTAGTATATGTTATGTTTGATAGTTCGTAGATAGATAGATAACACTTTATTGGTCACAAACATAATTGCCCGCCACACAGGCTCTAAGGAGACCTAGCGCGGGAAGCAGTTTCCCTTGGGACGCCATTTGTACTGTTCTCTGTATTTTAGTTATTTTAAATGTACCCTGTACTACTTACTTACATGCTAATAAATTTCATTTCATTTCATTTCATTTCAATAACAAAAATACACAATTACAATATTTTCATGGTGTAGACACAATAGGCGGCCTTATCGCTTAAAGCAATATCTTCCAGGCAGCCTAACATAAGACATAATTTAACCTAATGGTGATGTAGGTGGTGCAGGTTATTAGGTAGAACTTAAATAGACATACTTAAACTACATGCTTTCGTATTTAAGTATATAAAATTGATACAGTGGTAATCCCCACAGATTTGCCAGTATGAAATTTAATTCCAAATCCTGAGGACAGAGTCTCATTTTAATGATGTGGGTTCGAATCCACCAGGGAGCAAGCAACACAGGAAATTTTTCGATTTTATGTGTGATACAATTATCACGCGTTAACGATTAATGATGTGTGAAACCAATTCAATTTAGACAAACATGTCGAGTATACACTGTTTGTTACCTTGATTATAATTGTGTCCAGCAGTGGGGCGCTCGGGAAACTGATGTTATTTATATGTATTATTCAATTGTAACTGCTATCATATTAAATGGCATAATGCGGCCGCTTTTGAAGAATCTCTTTGAAACTGACACTTGAAATTGACACGTACATAGACATATCATAAAGTTCTACTTTAATTTGATCTGTCATGTTCGTTGTACGAGTCAGCAAAAGCGGCCCTTTTGGGCCTTCTAGTGTCGCTTTGCGCAGGAGTATTGTTATTAGTAGGGTTTTCGGGGGTTCTCGTTGATATTTACTGATCAAGAATTTTCCAAAAAAATTATCACAAATCATCACGATATGAGACGTGACGTGATTTACTCCTAATTTTTCTATAGTTTTTTGAAGTTAAGAAAATAATTCACCAAATCATTTCCCAATTTTTGACATAATACAATTTTACTCCTTCGATTTTTATCATTCAGGGTTAAAAAAAAATACAGACCAATAACTTGTTTTTTTTATATATACTAGTTTATTTTATTCACAATAAAATAATAATGCAACTAGAAAATAACCGTTTCTATGTAATGTCTGTTATCGCCCGAAAAATCCTCAAGGACGTTGGCGTTGATACAAGCCTTAAAACAATGAGATAATAATTGGATGTGTTAGAGTTAGCGTGTGGTTTGAAAGCGTAGATGCACTAGTCAATTAACAAGAATTCCAAGAGAAAATCTAAAAGTGTCACCTGTCATTCGTAACATAATAAGAACAGTGAACAGTAGTTGTTTTCTTATAATCTATATCTATCTATAATATTATAGAATTCTAAGCATGTCGTATCTATACATTGAAGCTATAAAAAAAAACAACAACAGAAATACGTTTATGTTGGAGAACGCGATGCCATTCTGTTTGTACGGGATTCACGTAAAAACTACCGGGCCGATTTCGATGCGATTTTCATTGATCGACAGCTAATTCTTAGAGTTAAAAAGTGCGCTACTCTTTAGTTGTAGTTCGGGTGCATAAAAATTAGCTTATCCCGACAGTTTTCACTAAAACAATACCTTACTTACTTACATTCTTTATTAAATGGTGTGTCCTAGGAATAATGCGGGAAATTTAAATCAAGCGTTGATGAAGTCGCGGGCATATCCTAGTGTCTATTATAAATACGAAACAATTGCAATTAGAGTTCTTATTAATAGCGGATTACTACAATGTTGTCGCTTGCACTATTTACTTTTAAACATTATGTACTTGTGTATTTCTTTAGATAGTATAAAAAAGTCGCTTTCTGCGTCTGTCTGTTTGTCTATCTGTATATCCGCTCACTCCTAAACCACGCAACGAATTTTTAGGCAGTTTACACTATCCGATAGAAAGTAAGAAAAATATTTATTTAGAACTACGTACAAATCAAAATATACTTATAATAATATATATTATAATATCAGCCCATAAATGTCCCACTGCTGAGCTCGGGCCTCCCATTATAGGGAGGAATGGACAGTATACCCGTCACGCTTGTCCAAGGCGGCTTGGCAGGTTTCACACATCGGTTATCTTTATGTGCAGGTTGCAACACGATGTTTTCCTTCAACATTGTTAGCACGTGGTAATTGTAACAATATGCACATTAAATCAGAAAACTGACTAAGTGGTGCATGCGTTACAAACAGGTTAGTGCGTTAGTGTTAAAGATTTAGGCTGTGGCCGAATGCGTTTTATTTAAAACGAGGCTCATTAGTATGTATATATCATACGGTATCTGTCAATATTTAACGTCATTAAAAATGTCGCATCTCAAATAACGCATTAAACCCAACGCAATATCTGCGTGGAACGGCCTAAATGTTTAACACTAACGCAGCTTAAGTTCCACCTTGTGAAATATTCGAGTATTTCACAGATGACAAGTTGCTTTTGATTAATGCTGAGGATTCAAAATTTAATAAAATACCTTTTTATTTGTTCGACAAATATTTATAACAGGGTCGATTTCGAAACCGTTTTATATTCATTCTAGTTACAACACGAAATTATATCAAAATTTAATATACTTAAGAATATACATATTGTTACGTAATTTTGGCGGATAATTTCTAGTTTATTAAAAGTTTCTGTTATTACTTAAGTTAAAATACATATTTTACTTATGTTAAAATACATATTTTACTTAAGTTAAAATACATATTTTACTTAAGTTAAAATACATATTTTACTAAAGTTATTATATTTTATAATAACAGCCCAAACTGTCCCACAGCTGGGCTCGGGTCTCCCACTATAGGAGAACTGACAGTATACCCGCCACGCTTGTCCAAGGCAGCTTGGCAGGTTTGACACATCGGTTATCTCGATGTGCAGGTTGCATCAGGATGTTTTCTTCGCCGTTGTTAGCACGTGGTAATTGTAACAATATGCACATTAGGTCAGAAAACTGCCTAAGTGGTGCATGCGTTCTGGCCAGGATCGAACCCGCGCCCTTTGAGTTTAGGATGTGTACGCTAGCCATTACGATACCACGACAATTATTATTATACTTTATATTTAAGTAAAATTATTACTATTATATTAATAATTAAATAATAAATAAATAGCAATAAATTTTTCTTAGGGAATTTATAAGAACAACGTCATCACGATGGTTTGCTTATTTTTTTTTATCTGTTAGCGGTTAACAATATTATATATAGGTACGATTTCTCATTCATCTCATAATAGTTCTCTATCAATTAAATTATAAACTAATTAAACACATATTAATATTCATAAAACTGTCACTTTTAATTCTTCTATGTTGTATTGTATTTGAATAACGTTTATCTGCTGATTGAAAAAGCAACCCTTACCGATAACTAAAATGAGAATAGAGTTGTTAGATAAGTATAGATATATATTATTGTCTACATTTAGAATATTACAGTCAAAACTATGTATTTAATTAGCTGATCGTCCACTATAGGGAATATGGCGGTTTATTGATTACAAGTATATATCTAATATTTTAAAAATTAACAAGAAACGCATAGATTTTTTGCTTATTTACACTTATCTTTTTATATAGTCTGTCCAATCTGGTTCTGGGCATTTATCATCATGCATAAGCGTGTTGATAAATCCCCAATACCACAAGCAAGGACTAGTTTTGACCAAGGACATATTAATTTTATGGCTCCTTTTATGTACAATAAATTACCCGAAACAAAAACATTTAAAAAGAAAGCAAATAATAATTTCAAAAGTTTTTTACAATTAAATCACGATGGTGTAGGAAATTTTATGAAAATAGGCATATAATATACTATACATACGCACAGGGCAGCATGCATACAGTCACAAACATCCCCTCACAAATACATACCCACAATACATATACACATGCAAACAAACTGTTTTAGATATTATATTATAACTAGGGTTCGCCCGCGACTTCGTCCACGTTGGATGGGTAGCAAAGATCACAGTTGTTTTACACAGAGATATTGAATCAGTGAAAATATTGCATCGGAAACAGATTTTTTCTACCCGACCATTTTAAACTGCTCTCAAGAGATTTTCCGCGGGATTCCCGGGATCAAGAGTACCGCAGATTTTAAATCCGGGAATATATAATTATATATTACATGTTTATATAGTATTTATTTTAAGTTACAATTTAATGTTAGATGTATTTGATGTTACATTACATTAAGGTAGAGGACCCTAATACCTATAATCCTATATATCAAGGCAAAGTGCAAACTAGTTTAGGGGCTAAGAGATTCAAATAAATTACTGTCTGTTCAGTGTAGAAGTTTGAAATAAAATCAGATCGTTGTCCAATCTCAAATACTTATTTGGCTTTTAAATTTAATAAATCTGTCCTACTCGTAATACATCTTATCATTGCATCATTCATATAAAATTGTACAAATTAAATAACTGATAATATGCAAACATTTGAATACAATTATAAAACAAAATAATATAATAATGTAATTGTTCATAAAAACAAACAAGTTGACTTAAAAACTTCCTAATTCCTTATATTTTGTTACAATAAAATGTAGATTTGAATACTTATAACTCTACACATATATAATTTTCAATAAGAAAGTGATTTGATTTTAATCTTTACGCTTTCTACACAGCCCTGGAAAGGAGTCAATTATTTTGAATTTTTGTATAATTGTTCAAATAAACAAACAAGTTGATTTAAAAACTTCCTAATTCCTTACACTTTGTTACAATAAAATGTAGATTTGATCTTAATATTTACTCTTTCTACACAGCCCTGGAAACGAGTCAATAATTTTGAATTGTTGTATGTATAATAAGCATAAAAATATTTATAGTATTCATGATATACGATTATAATATGTCTGCGTATATTATTTAAGATTATGTAATCAGTATCCAATTTGGTATTATACGGGTAAAGGTCCAAGCAAAACCGCGGGGAACCCCCAGTGAGATTGTAACAAGATATTGACGCAAAACAAACGTGTTTGGTTTTGCAATACTCGAAGTTGAGTGAGACATTGTCACACTGTAATGTAGCTTTTGGTCTACATATAAATGGAGCGATAAGCGATTAATGTATCCGCTTATGAAATCGATTACATTGAAGAACATATTTGGCAAATTAAAAATATGATATAATCATAACTGTATTCATATAAATTTGAATACATTTCGCAAATATAAACTAAAGTTTAGAAAAAATAATATTACTTAATGTATTCAAAAAAATATTATATTCTATTCATAATTTTACACGTAATATGAATTCGTAGATATTGTAGCATGAATTTCAATATGCAGCGCACAGTAACATTAGCACAGTGACTTACAAATAATTATTTAACGATGTTTGACATAACAGTAATTATTATAATTAATTGCGGATCATTTGAATTTAGGCTGCAATCGGTGCTTATAAAATTTCTAAGTCCGTTAAATTATGCCAATAATCAACATGTTAATACGCAATAAAGGTTTTTACGCAACCTTAACTATGAGAATGATTCGTTTTTAAATTAATCCAAAGATTTTTTTTTAAATAAAATACGCGATGTGACGCTTACGCTTGTGTTTGATTCCGGACACCCGGACTTATTAAATAACAGTAAGTTCATTTACGAAATTTATCATGCCAGGAATTGATCTCGAGACATTTTCTTTTCAGTAAGCTAGGTAGCCAAAGGCTTAGACCGCACCACCACAGAAACCGTTAAAATCGAATATTACTTAACATGTTCGGAAAATTTCAAAAGTATAGAGGCACTCACATCGATATTATCCGCTGCTCGCTACGCTTAAGGAATAAGTTAGGAACCGTAACTGGCTCACAATAACCCAGCGGCCCTTTCACCGGCATTGATAACGCGAGCTCCTTTGCGAAAATCAACACAACGCGCATACATTGATATTTAGGTGCCGTTGTAGGTCAACGGTAAATCTTTTGACCTCATCGACTTGCTAGGTGACTGTAATATACAGAATAAACAAGCTCCAAATGTTCAAATTACCAATGTGGTGAACAGTTAAGATGTTCCCGAAATCGTTGAATAATGACAATAGGGGATGGGACAGTTAAATCAATTAACACATTTTTTATAAATTATAAAACGTTTTCACCTCCTAGGCTACGTTCCATTAGGAACTCATAACGACCACGTTCACAACCGCGATCTTTCCTGTTCCACTTGCTTGTTGCCGTTACAATCTTAACCCAAGTAGAATGGCTATTCGACCCACCTCTTGTCATGGGTCGTTGTGAGCGTTGTGTGACCGAAAATGATGACGTCATTAGTGACGTTTTTGCCACGACCACAACGACCGCGGTCGCCTTGTGGAACGGCTAACGGGGCGTATTGGGCGTTG
Source organism: Dendrolimus kikuchii (assembly GCA_019925095.2). Taxonomy (NCBI): domain Eukaryota; kingdom Metazoa; phylum Arthropoda; class Insecta; order Lepidoptera; family Lasiocampidae; genus Dendrolimus; species Dendrolimus kikuchii. The sequence goes on along the minus strand of CM034395.1, from coordinate 8,393,354 downwards.
TTAATTACTAATGGACCGCCCTGCTAGGTTTAGTATGAACGTGCTTACTTATGACGTTATAAGTAGATGCAAGTAAAAGGAGTCACATAGCGAAGTAATTTTATTATTTGAAAAGTACTTAAAATTCTTTCTATGATGATATTGGTACGAGCTGCTCGACTCGAATTAAAATGCCGTTGGAATTATAGAGTTTATTAGAACTATACAAACATGTATAACACAGGTACAAATATAACCAAACGCAACAAGTCCAAACGTAATACAGAAGGTCGTAATTCAATAAAACGCGCAAAGTCCGTCACTTATTTGATTCCCGATTGTAGTACACACGTCTCGCTTCGCTCGTGGTTCTCGCTCGACTGCCACCCCCCTCCATCAGGTCATTATTTTATACTGCACAAATGCAACATGTCTACCCGGCAGCGTGGATCGAATTTCCTAGAATCAGCTTTTACTTTAAAATCCCTAACACCTGGCTAATGATTACAATACAACAATACGCCGTATGCCAATAAGTAAACAAAAGAAGACGACCATAAAATAATTTGAATGTTATTAGTTCAAATGCCGACGGGTAATAAATGTGCTTTGTTTCAGAGCTGCAAGTGGATTTTGTTTTTGTCGGGACCTGAGTTGTAACAATATTTTAAAAGTTAGATTGTAAGATGTCATTTTATCTATCTATACTAATATTATAAGGATGAAATATTTGTATTTTTGTATTTCTGTAATGAATATACTCAAAAACCACTGGACCGATTTAAAAAATTCTTTCACCATTCGAATGCTACATTATCCCTGATTAATATATGCTATATAAAAATCCTTACTAAAATTTCAAAAATGTAACCCATCAATTTAAACAAAATACTTGGCGCTGGAATCGGGTTCTAGTATTTTGATAAAATTTTATGTGAGTTTGAACGGATCACGGATAGTTTAAATTCATAACTAGACCCGGTAGGTGGCGCTGGAATCGGGTTTTAGATTTTTATTTGTTCAGGGCAGGACAACGTCTGCCGAGACTGCTAGTATTATTATAAAATTCTAAATATGCCGTATCTGTATATTGGAGCTGTTTAAAAAAAAACAACTGGAATAGACTATATAAGCGATGGTGGACACGATGCTATTTTTTTAGATTTATTGTCTGTTTGTCGGTTTGTGTGTTTGTTTGAGATTCACGTTAAAAGTACTGGGCCGATTCCGATGCAGTTTCCGCTGATCGACAGCAAATTCTTAGACTTAAAATCTGCGTTACTTTTTATCCTGGGAATCCCACGGGAATTTTTCTGGGGCGGTTTGTAGTTGTTCGGGTGCATAAAAATTAGCTTATTCCGGCAAAATTTTTACTAAAACGATACATTTTTTAAATGTGTGGTACTTTGTGTCCCAGAAATCCCGTGGAAATTTCAAGTCAAACATGGACGAAGCCGCGGACTTATCCTAATTGTCTAATAAAAATGTAACTCTGTATATCTCTTAAACTCTTTTAAAAATGTTTTTTTTTAATCGAATTAATACATTTTTTTAAAGGGATGTATTTTATATATTTATGACTGATTTGATCTAAAGATATTCTTAAAATAATAAACCAGCTATCATCAATATTCTAGCTTTAAATACTAGTCGTGCTTGTGCGTTTTCCTATTTTTCCTTCTACACCTCGCGTAGTCTTTGGCGGCTCTGATTGTGGGCGAATTAGTGTACTTCACCATGTAAATTCGTCATGTCAAAATTCTTTCTGTTCAGTTTGTATACTTGCTCAGTAGTTTGTGGTGTTGGTGGGCGTTGGCTGTAGTTTGTTGTTGGAAAGCTAGTGATTTCCTACAGTAGGGTAAAGAAATTCACACCTTTGCTTTCAAGGATTTATTCTTGAAGCAGCTAGTAGGTGTACTTGGACGCTGATCTCTGGAGTTGCCGTAAGTAGCAGTCCTACTCAGCGCGTGCTAATGCGTCTTCTCGAGGTCGCCGGCCATCAGCTGGCACCCGGAGAGGCAGGTACGCGCATTACTTCCCTCCCTGAGTTAGGTTCCGTTTACCGCGGGGGGCCTTTAGCTTGCTAGGAGAGCAAAGGACCTTCTACCCCCGCACAACGAAGTGGGGTGTGTTCTCCCAGGGCACACTTCAGGCACTTTATTGTGCTGGATCGACTGGGCGTAACTATGTTCTAAATCTCAGCCTTTCCAACACAAACAAAGCGCAGGGTCGACAGAGAGGAGGGGGTTTTTAGTGGGTATTGGGGTTGTTCGCTCGTGTAGCAACGCTCGGAGTCTTCCACACTATTCTGCGACGTCGATCGCGGACGGAGCACTGCCAAGAACATACTATTGCTGCAGTGTTATCGCCCCCGACCGACGCGTGTCGTTCCCCTAGCAACGACCCTGTTTGTGCGTAAATTGGTTAAGCATTTTCCCTCGCCTCAAAACAATAAAAAAAAAAAGTAGCAGTCCTACTGAATCTAGCCACTAAGACGCTACTGAGTTGTTAATAGTCGTAACATACGATTTCCACTACCACTAAATTGAACTGGCAACTCCAAGGATCAGCAACCAAGTACTACTGCTGTGAGAACAAATTCCTGCAACTACAAAGTGTTGTTCTTCACCCTACTCTACAAGAAAGCACCAACACTCCATCAACAAACCACTGCAAGCATCCACCCAATACTGCGTAAATGTAAAAACTGTACACTTTCAAAAAAACTGTAACGTCCATCATTGTTAGTAACTAAGGAAAAACATAAAATTAATTTTTAAGACAATTAAGTACAATATAATCACAAGCGCATTACCCTAAATTGCTTTTTGGATTTAACTAACGAGTTGATAGATATTTTTGTTTAAAACTAACAGCAGAATTGAATTGAACACGACTGTTTATTTTACGCTAAGAGCAATAACAAAGCCACAGAAACCGTGCTAGTATAATATCTGAGTAACAGCTCTTTTGTTCATGTAAAGTAATACAGTTACACGTGTGTAGTGAAACAATAAAGCCACAAGTTAAAATTGACAAGTGGTTCTAATTATTCTACTAAATTAAAAATATGTAATGTGTATGACTTACTTTGACTGTCAATTATCCGTGCAGGAACGGAGAAAGAATACAATTTCCTGCGGCCCGGCGGCCTGTCGTAAGAGGCGACTAAACAACCCACAGCCAGGTGGTAGAGTATTTGCTCGACTGGATGGCGACCACCCCTGGTCTAGAGTATGCCGCCATAACAACCTTGTGTTGTGTTCCGGCATTAGTGACCAGGTTCCAGTCTCCCTTAAGAGAGCAGCAGCGCATTTGTAGCACCTTTGTTGTTGCAAATGTCCATAGGCGACGGTAACCGCTTTCCATCTAGTGGGCCGTCTGCCTGTCTGCTGAACTCCTGCAATAAAAAAAAATATATAGTTTAAAGCAAGACAGTGTCACAGTATACAATGAGGCAGAATATTTAGAAAAAATTAAGGAGGTAGATCTTAAAAAATGCTTTCATTAATAATCGGTAGACAAACACATATATATATATATCCCAAAATTAAGCAGCTTACGCTTATGTTATAGATGATATACAAATTCGGAAAATTCATTTCCGAAATTTACCATGCCGGGAATCGAACCCAGAGCTTCTTAGCCCGCTCAACCACAGAGGCCCTTTTTCACTGAAAATTGTTTTGAATTAGATTCGTTGATTATTTAATCAATTTTTTACGGTTCCGTAATCAAATAAGAAAGAGTGGACGTTTGTTACCTCTACAGAACTCTTCTTTGGGTCTGGACTACCGGACGAAATATCTTTATAATTATTAGGTGCTTGTAGAAGATTTGCCGATAACCAGCCTTTTCTCTTCGAAGGACTAACGCTGGTCTAATTAGTTCTATGAACTCGTCGGCAAACCTGCGCAAAGCTTATGGATAAAATCTATGTTACTAAGTAATTAAACTAGGTACTGTAATAAAATATTGCAATAATGAATAATAATATCCGTTTCATTATCATTCAATCACGCATAATCATGGAATTAAATTGATTGTTGAAATACATCCGCCTATAAAGTAATATTGTGTAACTAACTATATATAATTTGACGTTTGTATCAAAGACGTCTTAGGATGATTTTTGTAGATGTGTTTGTCGATCAATTTTTAATTTTGATATTGAAGAACTAGTTAATAATTTGAATACATTTCAGAGTTACTTTGATATTTTAGTTAAAATTAAATACGCTAAAATAATTGTGTGAATTTATGTCAAATATAATTTTTATGACAAACTACCTAACTACTCAGAAGTAAAAACACTGCTATAGTCGTTCATAACATCATAACAGATCTTACATCCTTCTACCATATGTAACTGAGGGATTAAAAATGAATTCAGTGTGCTTAGACATCGCAAAGTCATGGTAGCGTAATGGCTAGCGCACGCGTCCCACACTCAAAGGACGCGGGTTCGATCCTGGCAGGAACGGATGCACCACATAGGCAGTTTTTTGACCTAATGTGCATATTGTTACAAATACCACGTGCTTACAACGGTGAAGGAAAACACCGTGATGCTACCTGCACATCGAGATAACCGATCTGTCAAACCTGCCAAGCCACCTCGAACAAGCGTGGCAGGTATACTGTCTGTCCGTTCTCCTATTATGGGAGGCCCGAGCCCAGCAGTGGGACATTTATGGGCTGTTATTAATAAAAAATAAATAAGACGGTCGATGTATCAACTGGCAGGTCTTTATAAATCAAATATATTTTAGTAACTTTTTTATTTAAAACAATAAGGTATGATGATATTGCTAGTGAATTTGTAAAATTAGGAGACCCTCGTTTTTCAGTATACATTAGAAAATTTTAAAAATCAAGATGGTAGAGCTTAAAAAAATCCATTAACGAATATTGATTTGTATAAGATCCGTCGAGTATTTTTTTGTGGGATTTTTGAATTAAATGGTTTCTTTACAATTCAGTGGTCAAATGCCAATTGACCAACTATGTATACTTGCTAGTCACATATACGAAGTCATATACTGTGCGTGGACTAATACGCACTAACCCATTTTTATTTATTTATCAATTATTTTTAAATTGAAAAACTAGTCAGTAACTCGATTATTTTTTGATCAATAAAACTTGTTTTTTTTTAAAACAAGTATTATAATAAAGATCACGATCTATATTTTTGTTGGATTGAAATATTATTTATACATATAATATATTTGGGTGGTGTGAAACTGGATTTAGTAAGTACCCGCCAATGACCGGATCATTGGTGGGTACTTACTAAATCCAAGTTCATATATTGCTACTCTACATTATTTTGTCTTAGCATAGATGGAAAATTTATTACTTCAATGGAGTTTGTTAAATTTCACCAAATAGGCAAATGAACAAAAGGGACTTAATTTTTTTAAACTATATGTAATGGTTTTTAAAAATTGTTCTAAAGTGCTTAGTTGGAATAAAAGCTTTTGAATTTGATTGTACATGAGAAGGTATAGTTATTAAAGATGACCCTTAATATAAGAGAGATAATATTAGAGATACGCTTGATAAAATGCACACTGAAAAGTAATAATGTGGCGTCCTACTTATATATAGGTTTTTATAATATGGTTGCGCCGAGAAACACCTCCTTATAAATTCTTCCTCCCCATCTTCGCCATCAAGAAAATAATCAACTTTTAAATGAAGAATGCGCAAAACAAGGAACATGCTGTCAGTGCTGTCACCGCAATACATATAACGATCGTTGCAACACAATAAAGAACAGTTTATATAACTTAATTTAATGATCATAAGCATATCCTAATATCCTAGTGTGTGAACCCCCGGGAGACGATTGCAGTGTGGCGGCGGTGGACTGGTGGCGAGGTAAGTCACTCTTCCCTTGCTTCTTCTTCCACGTGCCTTTGCCTTCTCCCGGCCATCGCATCGCGCCCGCATAATATATATTTTATTTTAACCTATGATGAGTCATGCTGGTGCAAATAAGATATTTGATTTAAGTTGTTAATATGTTCATAGCTTGCTTTAAAATTTACTGTTGTAAGTTGAATATTGGTCCAATATTAGTTTTTGAAATTCTTGTTTCAAACTTTTATGTAATTCACTTAGCTGTACTTCATATCGAATTGCAGGTAAATAATACAGTATGAACATGGCTTACAGTCATTATATGCAAATTTTAACTTTAATACAACATTTTAATTGTTATCAATATTAATGTTCCTTTACGCTAATTGAATACGGCAATTAGTCTCTTCTTAATGGTTAATAACTGGAATATTCTTGTCATGTGCATTGATTTTGTTTTTAATGATAAAGTAAATAAATTATATACGTATCTAAAGGGATAATGGCACTGTATTACCATTAATGATGTCACAGTAACAGTTCGCTGCTCGTTTTATAGGAAAGGACAAATAAAACAATCTCAATTCAATACAACATAACGGTTGACGACAATGCGTTCACTCACATTGTGCCTTACTTGTTATTACAAATATAGGTACATAATAGCTTATGTTCTTAGGAATTCCACTACATCTTTTCTTTAAGGTAAGCAAAATTATGGAAGACAGAATACTAGGAATGTCGATACCACTAGTCTGTTAATTTGCTGGTGGTTCCATTAGTTTCTCGTAATGTTGGGAGTTTTAGAACTAGAACAATAATTATTCACAGGTAGATTATTATCAATACTATATGTACTCATCTTTTTATAGATGAGTCCAATGTAGATAAATCGTAGTTTTTGCTTTATTAAGCCGGGATTACATAACATGTAACATCTGTGGGAAAATATTGAATCAGTTCTGGTACTGTGATAAGATATGTAATTGATTTTTTTTTTATTAAGGCTCAATTTTTGACTGATTGGTCTAAAAAATACACCGAATAAATGGGTCTGTTTTTCCTGAAGAATACAGTCTAGGCGTCTTCAAGTCTCGCGTGAACACGTATCTTCTAGGTAAGCGTGCTCCACCTTAGACTGCATTTTCGCCTGACATCAGGCGCAATATCAGTCAAACGCAAACCTATTTATTCATTACAAAAAAATCTATTGGCAGAGTTTCTTCAGGTATTTATGCAAGTAACTTTTAGTCACACCTATAATGGTTGGTTGGCTGGTTAAATTTTTTTAAACAGCGAATTAGCAATGTCATTTAGTGTTTCAATGCAGCCAGTCTTCTGGGGACTGTTACGTAATATCTTAGGTGTTAGTATATTGTATTATAAATATATGTAAAAAAATTGTGAAAGTTTAGTTGGTGTTTTTCTAAACCGCAAAGTTAGAGTAGAACAACTGCCAATGTTTTATGGTTAAGCAATAAAAATGTAGGATAGGGGATCTTCCTCAGAGTTACGTTTTGTACAAGAAAATTGTCATTTCTAGGACCCTTCTTTCATGCTGATTAAACTGCCATGTAGAAACATAGTAGAAGCAGTAATTCCCTGTTAAGAAAACAGCGTTTGTTTAGGTATCACTTGTTAAGGACCTCAATCGAAGCGGACAGTGTAATATTTTCGCGTACATAATATACAATTGAAAGTCCGCGTGAGCGTATCATGGTGAACGACTTTATGGCCTTGATTCTTATTTCTTATTGTTTAAATTTATTTTTCCCTTATTCCGTTAACCAATTAGCGGGTTACCGAATCATGATTGTACATTGTAAGGTCTTTTGAGTCAGAGTGAGGTCGGTTGTAGTTTTGGTGTCAGTTCCTGGGTCGCGTAGAATGTATTTGATTACAGGCTTTGTGATGTTTTTCAAAATATTCTTCGTAAGCGGGTGTTACATGGACTCAACGACGTTTGTTACTTCTGAAAGTTCGTGTATTTAAGGTTACTTGTTTGCATGTTTGTCACCCGCTTTAGGAGATAGATACTTCAGAAAAATTCCAAAGAATATAAAATAAGTTGGGTAGATACGTAAAATATGTGTTATTTTTAACCGACTTCAAATTGGAGGAGGTTTTCAATTCATCTGTATGTTATTCTTTGTATGTTTGTTACTCGGTTTCTCCGTCAATTGTGAACCAATTTTCAAAAATTTTCTTTTAATCGAAAGGTTATACTCCCGAATTTGTCCCATGTTCACCATGTCGGGATGATGAGTGGATTCCAAGGAATTAGAGAACTCACAAAAATTTCAACCAACTTCTTCGTAACACGATATCTCAGTCAATTCTAAACTGATTTTCAATTTTTTTTCTTTACTCGTAAGTCTACACTCTCGAGGTGCCATGGACACCAAGTCAGGATCTGGTGAGTGAATTCCAGGGAAATCGAGAGTAACCAAAACTTATTAAAGGAAGCCGTGACCCTAACTTTTCGGACAAAAGCTTGTATACGCGTGTAGCTATTACATTTTCTACAGGCGCTAATTTTTTAATTACTATGTTACGCAATTTCTCCGCTAATTGTGGATCGATTTAGAATTTTTGTCACTTATTCTTAAGTATATCCTCGGGAGGCGATTCCATGGTCACCATGTCAGAATCTGATCAGTGAATCTCAGAGAAATCGAGAGTAACCCTTATTAAAAACGCCGAGAGTCTATATTTTTCCAAAAAACTAGTTAACGCGTACCAGTATTACAACTTACACAGGCGATTAAATCTTATGTAGGCATGTTATGAAATTTCTCCATCAATTGTGGACCGATCTTCAAATTGTTTTTTTGAACTCCCGAGACGGTATGGACCCACCAAGTCCGGATCTGATTTGCGGATCGCAAGGAAATCGAAAGCAACCCTTGTTAAAGAACATATACGCCTAAGAGTGAGCTGGCTGCAGTTGTACAATTTCTACAGGTGCTTAATATATTATTTCTAAATTTATTGAAGTATTTGCGCAACTAAAAAGTAAAAAATATATTTTTAATTTGTTGTTGTTCTTTTATGTTTTACTTGGCACCGACTTCAAGATGTTGTAGAAAGAAGTCGGTTAAATATTTATTTTTGGTTTTTAGTGTGAAGTCGGTTTTGTTTTAATTTAAAAAAAAAATATTTCACTTATTTTTATGAAGTTTTAGTCGAATGGCAAAAATAGTGAACTTTATCGCAAATGCTGGATTCTTCACTGTCAGTGGACAAGCGCACATTTAACCTATTTTTTTGGATAAATTATTCCTTTCCACGAAACATGATTGCTCACATATCAAATAAAATCATCTCCATCCTGAGGTTTTGTTCATGACGTGATGTATTGTTTGAATAGAATGAAAAATAATGATGCTATTTGTTTATTTTGCTTCACAACAACACACACAACAAAAACATAAACCAATGCGGTCACGTCTACATATTGTGGAACATTATTGCTTTTTGCTCCGTACCTACACAGCCTATTGTTTCAGTCTGAACATAAAATTCTAAACCTGTAGTAACAATACCTTATACGCAACTCGTATGTATATTTTGAACGCTTTTTGATTTACGGTTACAACTGAACAAGCAAAATGTAATAATTTGTGTAAAATTGTCTAAAGCTAGTGCTGAGACATTTTTTTTGACATGCGGATGAAAAGGACTAAAATGAGTAGCGGGCATTGAACGTTGCATTATTATCCTTGCAGGGGCAAAAGGTGCCGCGATATGATAGCCCAGGGCTCATACAAGTGCGGTCGAGGCCGGGAGCCGAGAGAGGTGGCAGCCACTCGCATACCGCATTCAGTTTACAATCGCGCGCGACAAGTGTTGCGCGCACGCCGCTCACTGCAGCACAACACACCGTCTCTCCCATCGATCGCATAACCAGTCCGCGGTATAGTGAACATGAGTGATTTAACATGTGAATAAGCAGAAATACATCTAACATAGTGAGTGCACGTGATGCGTTTCTGGCCGTGCGTGTAGTGGTAGACCGATCGGCGCCGACCAGATGGACCCGGTCTCGATACGTTAGTCCCGTGTCCAAGGAGATAACGTGATGTGACAGCGATACGTGCAGTGGTGCCAGTGGAATAGTTTTGTGAAAGTGTCCGTCGAACGTGAGTGAGGAGCCAGCAGCCGGCGCGGCCGGTGCACGGACATCATGTTGAACTGCACCGATTTGGAATGCATCCTCCATCATCATCATTACTATGCGCATCTGCACCACATCCATCATTTGCAAAATGCCCAGGACTCAGGTACGTCAATACGCAGTGTCGATTGAATGATAATGATTTTTTTTACGTCGATCCCTATAAGAACAATGGTCACAATGAAATTGTTTGTTTAACAGTCAACGATAGGTTAACGATAACAAACGAGGCGAAAGAAACGAGTTGGCGTTTTCAAACCTTGATTTAGATCCAATTATTACCATTGGATGTTTTGCGATGGCTCGAAGGAGTGTTTTTGCGATGATCGTTCGCGGAGAATACGGGCCGGTCTTGACCTTTGCGAACAATGAAAACAAAAATTCGCTATAACATTAAAGAGCTGAAGCACAAGGTTCGTTGCAATAACAAACAGGTGTTTAGTGCAGATATCACGCAACGTGCCGCCGTATTGCTGGCTGTTTTCACTCTGTTAACTTACTTGGACGAGACTTAAAAACCTGCCCGACGACGCGAAATGAACGAAATATTTGTACAAACAAACGGACGTTTTCTCTTTCAACGTCTCGTGTGCGTTGGATAATATCATTGGAATATATAGTTTCATAAATTACCACTCTGACAGCAATTTCTAAAACGTTTTATTAACAAATTACCTCATTAGCGTTGCTAATAATTTTTCAGAACGTATTAAACTTCGTGAAAGTAAATCGAATAGGGTTAATCTTGTAACATTGGCATACATTAGCGTTGAAAACGGCAATATTTATTAAATCATGAGTCGTACACGTACTGTAACTGGTATGATTGCGATAAATTTATAACGTTTTGTGATGTAAAGAAATTACTGATAGAAATGTTGATACATTAACAAGAACATTACCTCCAAATATTATATTAAGAAAAAAAAATGTGTGCGTGTGTGTGCAATTTACACGCAGTATTTTTTTATTTTTTTTTATTGCAGGAGATCAGCAGACAGGCAGACGGCCCACTTGATGGAAAGCGGTTACCATCGCCTATGGACATTTGCAACAGTATAGTTGCTACAAATGCGCTGCTGCTCTCTTAAGGGAAACTGGAACCTGGTCACTAATGCCGGAACACAACTCAAGGTTGTTATGGCGACATACTTTAGACCAGGGGTGGTAGCCATCCAGTCGGGCAAATGCCCTACCACTTGGCTGTGGGTTGTTTTGTCGCCTCTTACGACAGGCCGCCCGGCCGCAGGAAATTGTATTCTTTCTCCGTTCCTGCACGGATGAATATAGTATAAGTGAAACTTCACAGAATATGCTCGCAGATAGTTCTTCTCTACCTTTTATTAATATAAATATAATTAATTCCTTTAGCCTACATCCGTCAACATATTATAATTAAAAATAAACTTCTTAAGTATCACTTTAAATTTTTCACTGCTTTAACCTAAAAAATATTGTTATCAGTTTTATTTCAGTCTAAATTGGACCTATGTTTAATCATCGGTCTTATTGACTCTCTAACCTGTGCTACACAATATAAAACTCGTATCTAATTCTCTCGCAGGTTTAGTCTTTATATTTATGTGTTTATTTCTTTTTATTGTCGCTTTTTCGTTTCATCGAGTTTCAAATCACAACGATTCTAAAGAAGTTACACTTAATAATTTTTTTCTTAAATATATGGACCTCTAACGCTTAGCATGATAACAAAATGTAAAAAGAATATGCGTTAATCTAAAGTTAAATTATATATATTTGGTACTAAAACTGCATTTACATGGGATGTATGACAGACTTCACATGGTTTTATATGACCTATTGGTTTTTCGGATCTTGAATACTAGTGGCAAATGCTAGGTAGATTACGGATAAACATCTTTTGTGATATTTGATCTAGATTGGACATGAATGTGTAGGAACGTGGGCATTCATATAATCTCTCACAATGTCAGTTCAGCTTTTTCCGATAGAAGAGTAGGCCCAAAAATGTCAACTCAACCTAAGGAGGGATAATAGATCAATGGTCTCACACTAAGAGATGAGTAAAATTATACCTTAAAATCATACGAAATAGAAAAGGACAAATAGGTAAGCAGACTCCAGCCTCCGACGTGGAATCTTCGAACAAAAGTGCGATACGATGCTAGTATGATGATGATGTATGCAACCTCATAAATTGCTTAAATTTATCATAATGTACGGTCTATATTAATTTAGTAACAGAAGTAAAAAACACTGATGCTGCCGTACAAAGTAAAGCAAATTTTAATGAATTAATTATTTTGGATACTCAAAACCATGTTAATGCTGCAATATTTAAAAGTTCTGGTAATATAAATAATATTATGGCTGAGTACTTATTTAGCAGCGAGACATATTTTTCCATCACTTGAATAAACATTACAAACGTCACCAAATCAAACGATTGTCATTAAGCTAATTAACATATTCATGTATTAGACATATCTTAAATATTACACATCCTTGACGGCTATATCTCAAGTATGTTTTGCATTACGCAATTAATATTAAGTTTCTAATTTATAGCAACATTAATTTAACTTTTACTGACTTCTTGGCAGTTATTTCCTTAACTTCTATATCTAATTAATGTTTATTACATCATTATTATTTCATGATTGCAGAGCTCCGCTACGTTACTTCGCTTTAGAATGTTTTGATGCCTAAGATATTAATTTTAAACTCTTTGTTTTCTTTACGTTGTTTTTTTATAGTCGGTCTGAGGGCCAAAAAAAGTGTTCGCAAAATTTATACGATGAACATCACAAGTATCAACATAACGTTGAACTTGCTTGCTGGCCTTATAACTACCAGTATATCTAGACACATGTCAATTTCACTAAGTGATTCTCCAAAGTCGAACGCTTTTAGCATTTGTTTTAATTGTGTATATGTCTACGATAAGAGTTTGTAATATTTTTCTTCAGTATTGTTTTTTTTCTTTTTGAATTTTTACTAATAATTACTGATGTCACATGAAAACCCTTCTGATACATACAAACATAATGTACGTATCTTTATTGGAAGACAACATAAAGATGACAACACTCTAGGTAGCTAATAAAAGTTAGCCTCTTAAGTGACTACTTTGGCAATATTACACCTACACGCAAACAAATGTATTGAGAAACATTTATGTTAGATCTCATTAGTGTAAATAATACATATTGCATTAATTACAATGGCTTTATACTTTTGTAAAACTCTATTCATTTGTGTTGGTCTAATACCATATTTCACAAATTTTAATAACAAACAAATATATAAGTAGTGAGTTTTTTAATGCATGTGTTAAACAGACAGTCAGATCTGATTGAAAGCGATTACCATCGTCTAAGGATATTTGTAGCACTAAAGGTGCTACCAATGTGCCGCCGCACTCTAAATGGAGATTGGAACCTGGCGACAAATGCCGGAACACAGTTGTAGGTTGTTATGACGGTAAACTCTAGACCAGGTGTGGTAGCCATCCAGAGGAAGCAAATACACTACCACCTAGTTTTTGAAGGGAACTAGAAAAACTTTATTGAGTAGTAATGTTTTGATGTCTTGTTTTCGGTCAGTTTAGTTTTCAAAACGTGTTTAAAATAGATAATATTTATAGGATATTACGGTTTTAAAAAGGAATAATTATGTGATAAATCTCAACTGTTTAATGAAATATGATTTTTAGAGTTGACAGAAGAACCTGTTGTTTGATGTCAGTTAAATATGAAACCTCACTAGTTAAAGATAATCTTAGAACTTCAGTATACTTGAATATTTAACGCTTTTTAAGTAGACTAAATGTCCATCCATATGTAAGTATAACAAAGAGAAATTGTAAAGTCAAAATGGAGCCTAAGCACGACCATACTACACCTGTAAGTTTTCCTCGCGTACGCCTATAAGGCTAAGCACTCACTACCATTTATCGAGCAAAGCTATGAAAATCTTAGCCTTAAAGGCTTACGTGAGCAAAACTTACAGTAGTGTATGGCCCGAGTAAAGTTATAAATGGTAAGATATATATTAAGTAGTAGTATGCTTGAAGATTATTAATTTTGTTTTCATAAGGATAGTTATTGTCGACGATTAATTAATCAAGAAATTACTATATCGACTTGGTTTTTGTTTTTAGTAATGTCCATAATAATTTACCTCGAGCCCAAACATAAGTATGTATTGTTAAATACTTACTTACTCCGTTGGCTGAGCGACCCACAGTGGGTCTTGGCCTCTGAAACGAGAGCATGCCACTATTTTCTGTCCTCTGCGGTTTCTTGTCAATTATTGGCTCCTAGCTCCGACAGGTCAGCCTCCACTCTGTCTTTCCAGCAATATTTGGGACGGCCGACGGGACGTCGACCTACCGACCGTCCCAAATATGCTTTACTCACGCTACGATCCTCTCCCCTCCGTTCCACGTGACTGAGTCAGCGGAGGCGGTGAACTTTTATTTCTCCTATTATGTTAGGCTCGGCCACGAGATTCTCGATTTCGAGGTTGGCTCGTTTGTTTGTTAAATGGATTGTTAACTGGATTTTTCATTAATTAACCGATGTAAGATATAAATGGCTTGAGAAATTATGATATCACTAATTGTTTTCGATAACCATAACGTTAGTTTATCTACTTCGAATAGTATCTAACGAATATAATAAATCAAATTGAAGTGTCTATTTGTGATTTCAAAACAAATCTCCTTCACCCGGCTTCACTTTGAGAGTTTAAGACTCTTTCTTTCTATTAATAGTCTAAGTATTGTTTAACTTTGGCTACTAATATCATGGGTGAATCATAATCGTCGAGTAAAAACGTACTTTTTCTTTGTTTGATATTATTGTTCCAACGCTTTTAGCATTGATTTTGCTAATGTCACAGTGATGGCAAGACGACAACAAAAAAATGACAAGTGCATATAATACTAGCGACCCGGCACGGTTTCATCCGCGCTCTGTCCCGCTCCCGTGGTATATATCGTCATGTTATATAGCCTATGACACTCCCTGTTAACGTAGTTTTCTAACAGTAAAAGAATGTTTAAAATCGGCTTAGTAGATCCACAGATTACCCCCTACAACATCACTATCTCACAAAGTTTACCTCTTTATAATATTAGTATAGATATATACAGGGTAGAATGAAATAGTACAAATTTTGATCGGTAATCTTCCTGTTTTTTCTAAGAGCCTGTGGACAACACAAAACATATAACATTAGGCTAACTACATTATAAATATTATATTAATTTTTAAAATTTATACAAAATATAAACAACTTTGCTATCTACTAGCGTGAGGTGAAAGTTCACATCGACAGGACAGGTTAAGTCTGGAAAGTATGGTATGCAGGGGAGTACGGGTTCTAGGACATTTAAAAAAGATGTGATGAAGAAAGTAACACTCTGCAATCACAGCCCGTTCTTGTTTTTATTGAAAATGTCAATTAAAAGTTTCATTTGTTCTATTATCTAAAACATATTTTTAAACTTAAATTAGTCATAGATTGAAAGTTCTAATTCGTTATTTTCCAATTTCACGAAATTCATATTTACGAGACCAACTGTGATTGCAGTATTTTACGAGTTACGTTCTTTACTAGGCGGTTGTTATTCTTCTTCCAGGCTAACACCAGTGTGGTAAGAGCATTATATTGCAGTATACAAAGTTAACAAAGGTTCTTATGACGATGAGATCTTTAGTCGAATTGGAAGGGGCAAGAATTTCTTATCTCATATCCAGAAAACATAGAAGAATCATAGAAGGAACATCTCTCTTACTACTAAAATTGACCTGCTAGTGAGAATAATATAATGATAGATAACTCTTTATAGGACACTATTTAAGAAAACTTATAAACTAGTAATATTCTAATTGTGTACAAAGGGCGGTCTTATCACTAAAAAGCGATCTCTTCTAGACAACCCGCGAATGAATTAACAAAAGGTATAACGGTTTCTGTATTATATCTATATATGTGTAATTGCTTGATCTCACTGACTGACTGAATAACTGACTGGCTGACTGACATGTCAACGCATAGCCGAAACTACTGAGACTAGTACCGTGAAAATTTGCATGCGCGTTCCTTTTATACTGTAGGTGCGCACTAAGAAAGAATTTGATGAAAGTTTTTATGAAAATCCGTCAAATTTAAAGTAAAAAACACGAAATTTTATGTACCTGTTTCTGGTTAGAAATAAACGTACGCGTGTATTGGAGTTTTTGGAAATTCAACCCCTAAAGAGCTACCTTTTAACTTCTCAAACTATAACCATTTTTAATCTAAGCAAACGAAGCAGCTGACAACAGCTAGTGGCAGCAACAGTTGTATATTAATTTTGAACGATTTTTCTTTTTGACATATCTATATTTAAAATAGTTAAACTAAAATTTAAAAAAAAAACCTTTTTGTAGTAACCAACAATGAAGCCATTTCTATTACATCATTGAAAAGTATGTATCAATTATGTTATAAAATAAGCGTAGCGGATAAGCCGTAGATTTTTCCGAAAATGAAGACAACCACAAGCCGTGCACTGCGATGTTTATGGTCTGATATTAAGGTTTCTCTATGTGGCAACTAGTATTTACAAACAATAACAATATAACGAGAAACAACTGACGCCTAATTATAATTACCAATTAAGTAATTTTAGTACGCATTTCAAAGTTGGGTCGAAACTCATTTGTAATTAAAATTTTATGCTCTTTACATTGTTTTATAAGCGAAAGGCATATTAAGAGTACATATTTAGGCAAAAATATACAAAACATGATTTACTGAATTTAAATGCAATCTCTTAGAAAATTATATTAAATATTTTACTGAGTATAATAACTATATTTGTACGTAGTGGAGCTATGCTGGAATCATTATCCTACTTTCAACTCTTAGGGTTACTGCAAGATTGATGGATATAAATGTAAAAATGGACTAAAAAAGAGATGGATGGATTGTGTGAAGGATGATATGATGATTTGTGTTGTGACAGAGGATGGATGTGAGAATAGAGGAGTATGGAAGGAAAAGACATATTATAAGCTGAAAGAAAACAGAGATAGCAAACAACGGAGTGATCGGTGTGATACTACGCTTACACTGAATTATCGGCGTGAAACGGTTAGCTTTTAAGTAATCGTGTTTCGTGCAATGAATGAGAGTTCAGATAGTATTCTTCCCCTTCCTTCTATTCTATTCCTTTATCTCATACCTATCTATTCCATAACCCATTCTTCCTGTCTGATCCTTTTAACCCCCCCTCTTATCCCTGCCTAAAGGCTAGCAATACGTTGCCTCCGTACTGCTGTCGCAAACGTCTACAGGCGACGGTAATCATTTTCCAGTACGTACGTTTCTACGTATATATAACATAAAATAACTAATATAATATAGTTATTTTATATAATATATTTATATTAGCGGAGCCTATTTAATTTATTTTATTGGTGACATGACATGAATGGCTGACGTACATGCGAAAAAGGGAACCCGCCGCCAAACTTAAAGAGAGAATTAATATAGGTTAGAAGAAAAGTTTGAATAGGCCGAAAGAAGGTTTACATGGCAGTGCCAAAGTGGCAGATGCAGTATTACTTTGCAGAACAATAGACCTGGCGTATGGTGGTAATTTAAAGTTATACCTCCAGAAATAATAACAGCTTGCTTTGTTAGTCATATATCCGTGACATGTCGTGCAAAAATATTGATATGTCATGTCTGAGCATTGATAAAAATTGGCCCATATTATGCTCAGTTTTGTACTTTGACTTCATTATCTTGTGAGTAGAGTACAATTGCACTTATTGTACTAGGTTCCATTGAACAAATACTAACCTGATAAATAAAGCGTTGAACTAAATTTATCAATTAAGTAGATATATGACACATTTTACGCAAATAAACTCTAATACAATACGTAGTATAATAGAGTGGCCTCTTACTTTAAACATAATATTTAAATATTTTTGATTTTCTTATAGAAGACTAAGTATATGTGTACATATTTTACTATAATATAATGTAAAATTTAATCATCAGAAAATTACAATCTCCTACTATATTAATGTTCCCTGTAATGACAATTAATATTGAAATGTTCTATTTGACGTTTTAAAAGTTATGTGTCATAACTTATTACACTATACAAAATCAAAAAGGCCGTAGCGTTTTGTAAAGAGTGCTCTACATTCTCACGATCACGATAATGTGGAGCTCCAGTAAGCTGTAGCTCCTATAGTTTTTAAATATAATGTACGAATTAATATTTAAACGTGGGTACTGACCGGCGTTACAGGGCGTAATGTAACGTGTTACACAACGAGCATTTATGCAGTCAGTACAGGAAAACAAGGCGCTCGCACCGAGCAACGAGTTGTTCGTTGCTCGCTGCGAGTGCTCCAGTCCGCTGTCGGTTTTTTGGCGAATCCTTTGAGTGTTACGCGCTTCAGTCAGTACGTCGCAGCGAATCGTCATGCGCGCACGTGGCATAAACGTCGATTCTAGGTACTTCGGGATTTTACTTTTGATTATTGTGTTAATTTGTTATTGTAAAGATAGAGTGGGACAAAGAGAAAACTCTATATTTCATAGAGAAATACCGAGAAGAAACTGTTTTATGGAACCCGGCTCATCCGGAACATTATAACAAAATAAAGAAAGAAGACGCTTGGGTTAGATTGGCAAATTTGATGTCCAATAACGTTTTGTTTTTCTTCTACTTAATTTGGACTAAACAATAATTGAGTAAAATCAAAGATCCCAACACAACTTCGTCGTCCGACATCTTGACTGAGAGTGGCTTGTGAATCTGGAGAACGGACGAACAAAGAGTTCAAAACGAACATGTTACACGGATTTTAGCACACGGCGTAACTTAACATGCTCGCTGTGAATGGTACATTACGCCCCGTAACACCGGTCAGTACCCACCTTAATACTAACGCACTGTTTTTCCTCTTACGTTGCTAGTAACTATTTTAACATGTAAAGGAAAAACCCCCCAGAAAGTACTGCGCTGATATTGACTACCTAAAACTATTCTGAAATGTGTGAAATTTGAATATTTGTCATTTTTGATTTATTTGGACATTATCTGTAGACGCTATTCTCCTTATAATAAGTGGAGTTGAATTACGTAATTGGTACAACATCTCGAACTTTCTTTCTGTATCTAATTCACTGCGTATTTGATAAATGACTTGAGTGTTTAGGTTTTAATTCCATTGTGATGATTGATTACTCTAAACAAAATTTAGTGTTCAATTCAACGTTGAGTTCAAACTATCGTTATTTTGATTGTTATTGTAATAATTATTATTAATTAAAGTACCGTCGCTATTTATTACCAGTTTTAGAATATAGCGCTATATAACGGTGTGATAGCAATTGAAAGCTGAGGAGGTTAAATAATCTAGTTTTTTTTTTGCAGAAGCTCAGCAGACAGACAGACGGCCCACTTGATGGAAAGCGGTTACCATCGCCTATAGACATTTGCAACACCAAAAGTGCTACAAATGCGCTGCTAGTCTCTTAAGGGAGACTGGAACCTGGTCACTAATGCCGGAACACAACTCAAGGTTGTTATGGCGACATACTTTAGACCAAGGGTGGTAGCCATCCAGTCGGGCAAATGCCCTACCACCTGGAAAATAGATATAAAAACATAATTAAAATAGGCAGATGTTATTATTCTTAGCTCTATGGCATCTTCATTCTGAAGACCTCTGATCCTCGGCTTACATTCTAGAATAATATTTACCAGAAAACCAATGCCTAAAACGATAATTTGCCCAAATTAATAAATATTGTTATATGTAGAAGCTGTAACTGGGTCGCGTGAATTTTTTCCAAGATATGCCAGATTCATTTATTGCCTTAATAATAATAAATAATTATTTATATTAAGATAAAATGCTTGAAAGTGGCCAAGGTTATTTATTCCAGGATATCTTATTTTTTTTATCGTATTCATTACTAGAGTTTTCTCAATGGCTATGCCATGAGTCAAACTCTAGTGGGTAGCTCTATATTACTTACACAAAACTTTAATTTGTTTTTTATATATCGCGAGCAAAGTTGCGGGCAAAAGCTAGTATATAAAAAGTGAATTTTTCAAGTGGGAATTTTTGTACAGTTAAGAATTTGACCTTCAGGGCCAAATTCTAACCTATACAAGATAGCTAAAAACACTTAAAGGAGTCTCGGGGCTGATTTTGACAAAAACTAAACTAGTATTATTATATCTTTGAAAAATCAGTTACCCTAGTCAGAAATCGTATCGGCTATAATAAAATTAATATTTTGTATATAACCTTCCCTGAAAAATGATCTAACTGATGGTGAAAACTGCTTAAAACTCCGTTACATGGTTTAGGAGAAGTTAGCAGGTATACAGACAGACAGACGCGGAAATCAATTTTGCTTTATACTACGTAAAGTTTAGTAAGAACGACGGCCTCTGTCGTTGAGCTGCTAAGTCTTTGCCGGCCCGGAACCACTGCCACGCAGAGATTCCGGGTTCAATTCCTGGCATGATAAATTACGGAAACAAGTTTTCTTCGTTATTTACTATGGTCTGGGTGTCTGTGATGGGCCCCAGAGTAGTCCGTTGTATATTATCAAAAACAAAAGCACAACTTACTTTATTTGGAGATATGTGTGTTTGTCTGCCGATTAATAATAAAAAAGTATATTATACTTACTTACTTACTCCTTTGGCTCAGCGACCCAAAGTGGGTCTTGGCCTCCGAAACGAGAGCATGCCACTTTTCTCTGTCCTGTGCGGTTTCTTGCCAATTATTGGCTCCTAGTTCCGACAAGTCAGCCTCCACTCTGTCCTTCCAGCGATATTTGGGACGGCCGACGGGACGTCGACCTACCGACCGTCCCAAATATGCTTTCTTCACACTGCGATCCTCTCCCATCCGCTCTACGTGACCGAGCCAGCGGAGACAATGAGCTTTTATTTCTCCTATTATGTTAGGCTCGGCCTCGAGATTCGAGATATTATAATCAAACTAAAATGTAGTTATGTGCTAGCTATTTATAAAGAATACGTGAACAAAGTGTCTTCGCCTTAATATAAAATTAAAAGTGCTAATGGATACTTTTTCAGTATGAATACTAATATAATTTAGGTTATATTTAAATTATTACTTATTAGTCTTTTTAGATTGGATTGTAATATTAATATGGTATTTTTCAAACACTTCAGTTATAAGAAAAAAAAAAATATTTGAACAAGTCTATGAAAGTCGTAAAAGTTGAGAGTTCGTGTTAATTGCTGTTGTATTCCTGATATTTGGATGTGTGTTATTCGTGCATTAACGGAGAAAAAATACAATTTCCTGCGGCCGGGCGGCCTGTCGTAAGAGGCAGCAAAATAACCCGCAGCCAGGTGCCAGGGAAATTGCCCGACTGGATGGCTACCATACCTGGTCTAGAGTATGCCGCTATAACAATCTTGAGTTGTGTTCCGGCATTAGGGACCAGGTTCCACTCTGCGTTAAGAGAGCAGCAGCGCATTTGTAGCACCTTTACTTTTGCAAATGCTCATAGGCGATGTTAACCGCTTTACATCAAGTGGACCGTCTGCCTGTCTGCTGCATTCATGCAATAAAAAAGGTGTAAGAAGAGGTTAATGAAAGTAGATGAGGGGAAAGTTATGTTAAAATCGTAGTAAATGGAGTTGTATAGTTTCTGCTTACCCTTATGTGAAACAGGCGTAATAATGTGTATGTATTATCAATTGTAAAAGAGCTGCTACTTAGTCAGTTATAAGCGAAATACATATATAAATATATCAATGAATCCGATCTCTCTAGATAACATCCTGTTCGCTTCAACCGGTTTCGAACGAGTTAGGAAATGCATGTCATGTTATTGAAAATGAAATTACTTTAGATTCAATGCATTGGTTAAATTTATTTTAATACTAGCGGCCCGGCGCGGTTTCACCCGCGCTCTGTCCCGCTCCCGTGGTATATAGCGTCATGTTATATAGCCTATGGCACTCCCTGTTAGCGTAGCTTTCGAACAGTAAAATATTTTTTTAAATCGGTTTAGTAGATCCAGAGTTTACCCCCTACAACGTCACAAACACAC
Organism: Dendrolimus kikuchii; assembly: GCA_019925095.2. Taxonomy (NCBI): domain Eukaryota; kingdom Metazoa; phylum Arthropoda; class Insecta; order Lepidoptera; family Lasiocampidae; genus Dendrolimus; species Dendrolimus kikuchii. The sequence continues at coordinate 8,371,222 of CM034395.1, read as the reverse complement.
AAACTTTACCTCATTATAATATTAGTATAGATATAATTACAGTACAGCGTGTAACTATATTATAGTGCTTTCAATTTATCTGTGAAATGAAGAGCGGCGCTGTGTTCGCTCCGGTGTTGCCAATCTATGAACAATCATCAAAGACATTTGAATATATTACATTAATCATATTATACAATAAATATTGACTGTGGCTAAATGCGTCTTATTTATAGCGGTAACAATAAGGCCCTTAACGAATAAACAAGTTTTTTAGAACTGGCAGCTTTAATTTGTATGAATTTTCAACATGTAATTATTATTTACTAGCTTTTTCCTACGGCTCCGCTTGCGTTAATGCAAATTTAGAGATAGATAGAGATAGAGTGGAGACAAGGCCGCTAGGAGTACCCATACGCCGTCCATGAAAAACAATAACAAATCTCTCCCACGGGAACCGTACATTTTCCGGGATCTACGTGCTATTCCAGACTGTAATTTATCTCTATGCCAAAAATCCAGACCTGTTCAGCCATTCTGGCGTGATTCAGTATTAAACCCCCATACAAACATTTGCATTTATAATATTATATTAACTAGTGGTCGTCCAGTGGTTGTAATTCGACCATAATTAATTTAAATTATGAGTCTGAGCCTTATTAAGGTTCTCTTGTCAAAGACTATACTTCTATAATCACAGATTTCGCCAAGGCTACACTGTTAATTTGACTTTAACAATAAACAAAAAAGTATATAAGAGTGTGTGTGTCAAATACATGGTAGTGTGTGTAATGTTTTCTTTTATTGATTTAATAAAATTTTTATGCAAAATTTTAAATAAATATTAGCATTCTGCACTCCTTTTCTATATAAACTATAAGTGTGCGAAATTTCATACTCCTTCGTCCGCGCAGTCTTCGTAAAAATGGGTACAAAGTTTTGCTTATCGTATTATACTATATTATTATAATATCAGCCCATAAATGTCCCACTGCTGGGCTCGGGCCTCCCATTATAGGGGGAACAGACAGTATCCCGCCACGCTTGTCCAAGGTGGCTTGGCAGGTTTGACACATCGGTTATTTCGATGTGCAGGTTGCATCACAATGTTTTCCTTCACCGTTCTTAGCACATGGTAATTGTAACAATATGCACATTAGATCAGAAAACTTACTAAGAGGTGCATGCGTTCCGGCCAGGATCGAACCCGCGCCCTCTGAATCTGGGACGCGAGCGCTAGCCATTACGCTACCACGGCTTCACGTATAAATATATAGAACAGCTTTTAAATTTGAGATTATAGATTTTAAGTTTTCACTTCACTATTTCAACTTACTTCAAGATTTCACTAGTTAAGTAGTTAGTTAACTTGCGACTAAATCCTTATTATCGTTTGGACAGACATATACTTAGTAGACGTCTTATTATTTATCTGGAAAAGTATTGTCCAAATGAAGAAAACGACTTAACTCGCCAGTTTCCCAAATCAACTAACTACTTATCTAATGCAAATAGATATCAGGCTTTAGAGTAAGTCGTAACGGTGTATAGAATGCGTCAAATCTAATCACTTCTATAGCTTTGCATAAGGCTGCACATTAACGGTTTTGTATGAGACGTCTTCTAATGACCACCAATAAAATAGTGTCCTATTTTGGAACCTTATCTTTATTTAGGGCCTTTCTTATCTAATGACATTGATCGGTCATGGAGTAATTCTATTTTTGGTTACATTGAGAACTTACTATTATGTATCTGTAGAATGAAATGAAAAATTTTTGGCGTGACATTTCCACGGGATACGGATTTAATGTTTGTTTCAGCACATCGCGTGAATAATCCTAGTATCTTCATATCTATAATATTACAAAATTCTAAACATGCCGTGTCTGTCTGTACATTGAAGCTATTTAAAAAATAACAACTGGAATAAACTATATAAACGATGGAGAACACGATGCATTTTTTTAGATTTCTTGTTTGTTTGTCGATTTGTCTGTTTGTTCGGGATTCACGTAAAAACTATTATGCCGATTACGATACGGTTTTCGCTGATCGACAGCAAATTCTTACACTTAAAATCTGCGCTACTTGTTATCCTGGGAACCCCGCGGGATTTTTTTGGGAATGATTTAAAAAGGCCGTATTAAAAAAACGACAACCAGCGAAATGTTGCCAGTAGGACCTGGATGAGGAAAGCAAAGATTCAGGATATGTAGAGTAAACTGGGGGAGGCCTACGCCTAGCAGTGCACTGTAATATGTAAGCGTACTTTGTACTAAAAATATATTTCATGTAATAATATTTTTTCCTTTTAAGGGGGGATATGTAGTATGTAAGCATTTTTATTGTCCATTGGTCCAATGGGGGCCTAACGCACAATAATTAAGTATTTGCACACGTAGCATAAATGTAGTATATAAGGCTTCAATTTTGTTAAATGTGAATAGAATAAAGATATCAATCACATTAGGACAATGTAGTTTTAATACTACAGCCACCTTAAAACTACGAGCAGCATCCACTCATAACACATGGCGACCCTGCCAGCTGCCAGAGAATATAGAAGACATCGTTACAACGACGCAACAATGGTCCAATGTAATTGTACTGCAGCATCCACTCATACCAGAGCACACTGATTGACAGGCGACGATGAACCACAAGCTCAATATAAGTGTGATGGAATCTCTTACATGAAATAACTCTTGTAAGTCTTGCAAAAGTATTGTGAAATGACAAGTCACAAAAACAGACATTTTTTAAGATTACTAAAATGATTTTATATAAAACATTGCCTACTACTGAATAAAAGATTATTGCTGAGCGCGATTACAAAGAATCAAAGTGAATAAAAACAATATTATTTTACTATCGCAATAAAAACCCAAAGTTACTTCATAAACTGGTAAAATTGACTAAGAAAATTACAACTCACTTTCATACAAATACCGTTTTAAATTGATAATCGCTAAATCCGCAACTTGTATGAACCTAAACATTACTTGGAAATTTATTTAGTAATTTAACCTTGGTTAACAAAACAAAAGCTTTTAATTCTAAACATTGTTTAAGATCTTGCGGATTGATTATGGCCTTGTGGATTGTAGATAATTTAATACCAACCGAGTTTCAAGCTTTCTTAAACAATTGTTTGACGAATGAATAATTGTAATATTTCTATGTATACAAAGATGTTCAATGTCTCGAAAACACATTATTCCACACCTGTCTGTATCCAGGTGGTAGGATGTTTTCCCGACTGGATGGCTACCACCCCTGGTCTAGAGTATGCCGCCATAACAACCTTGAGTTGTGTTCTGGCAATAGTGACCAGGTTCCAGTCTTCCTTAAGAGAGCAGCATCGCATTTGTATCCTTTTGTGTTGTTAATGTCCATCGGCGATGGTAACCCCTTTCCATCAAGTGGTCCATTAGTGGGCAACTAGCTGCTGCTCGCGGCTTCGTTAGCGTAGATTAAAATTAGTCATACTTTGAGCAAAATTTCTACACCTTTTTAACCACGTTAGGGATTGAAATTCCAAAAACGCCGACACACGTATATAGGTATTTATTTCTAATCAGAAGCAACTATATAAAATTATGTACTTCTTACTTTGAAAATAATGGATTATTATAGAAACATTCATCCCATTTTCAAAAATTATCTCTTAGTGCACATCTACACTATAGAGAATAGTTTGGGCTGTGCGTTGATATGTCAGCTAGTCAGTCGGCCAATATTTTATCCTGCTGAAACATGAATGACGTACTGGATGGACGATAAACGTTAGAAGTTTACACGGAAAGACACAAATGGCATATACTTGACAGATAATAGTTGTTTAACTAATCACCAAAATAAACAATTACGTGTACTTACGAACGTGTCGGACCGCGCGTATTGCAGCATTTTAAAGGCGATGAAGGTCCATTGTTTTTTTCATTTTGTTACGGACCCATAAATATTGAGTAAGTGTTTAATAATAATAATCTTCAACATTTATTTCAAAACCTTAATTATGTATAAACGATTCATAGTTGTTAGTAAATTACATAGAATCTTATAGCTAAAGTTAGTGGAACCTATCCTAACATTTAGTAATAATTGTTGTGCTAGGCTTACAGTGTTGGCACGTCGCACCTATCAGCCAGTACTTTCAGGATATACCTATAGTTAGAGCTGGCCCGAATTCTGCAGAGCAACGAGGCTGCTCTTTTTCTACGTCTGCATAATAATCATCCACTCTTTCTTCAGTAAACATACCTGATGCACTGCAGAATCGGGGCAACCTCTTCAACATCCTGAAACCGTTATTATACTGCACCCGTAGGACATTGGCAATACTCTGCGTACTGTTGGTTCACAAGCTGCACGTCTAGAACACTTGGTAGTATGCTTTAAAGAGGCTTATTTTTGCTTGTTCATCGGACCGCGAGTACCCTGCGTTCCTTCTCCATATCAGCCTGGTTTTTTAGGCCTTCGGTAACATAATGGCCAATATATTTAAATCTATGAACAAGCTTCGGCAAGGTATAGCTGTCCACGCACGATGAAGGATTTCGTAGGCAACAGACTTCCTTGTTTTCACTATTTGGCTACGGCACCAAAAATAGCATTTAATCGAAAATACCCCACATCTCAAAAACTATTCAAAGGATCTTCTTCAAGTCAATTTTTGTTTAAAATATTTTTGAAGCTCTAGAACCATGTAGAATTTTCCATTTTATAGTTCAAAAGTTAGTGGCGCACAATATACCTATATATGACTCTGGATTGTAATATTTCACTTTCTATTCATTTTAAATAAAAAGGTAAAGGTAAAAAAGGAGGAACATCAGGTTTTTCAGATAAAGGCTATTTTCGTTTAAAGCCTCTTTTAAGTGGGACAGTATGGCTAATACATCCATAATACGTAACTTGTAGCGTTATCGTAACATTAATTTTAATTATATAAAATTATATTTAATCCTGTTCCTATTTAATAATGTTACGTCCGAGCGTGCGCATTTAGTATTGAAAGTAAACATCAGTTATTTTTTTAAATTAAATGCTTTTATTGACTTGCACAGCCGTAAGTGATTCTTCTCCGCAGGTCTGCGCTTACACGCACAACTAACTTTCTGACATCTATCTATTTCTGTCTTTTCTTTCCAGAATCTTTATCCGTGCAGGAACGGAGAAAGAATACAATTTCCTGTGGCCGGGGGCGGCCTGTCGTAAGAGGCGACTTAACAACCCACAGCCAGGTGGTAGGGCATTTGCCCGGCTGGATGGCTCCACCCCTGGTCTAAAGTATGTTACCGTAACAACCTTGAGTTGTGTTCCGGCATTAATGACCAGGTTCCAGTCTCTCTTAAGAGAGCAGCAGCGCATTTGTAGCAACTTTGGTGTTGCAAATGGCCATAGGCGATGGTAACCGTTTTCCATCAAGTGGGCCGTCTGCCTGTCTGCTGATGTGCTGCAATAAAAAATAAAAAAAATCTACATTTTTCTAAAAATTCTTAAACCAACTAGATTGTTCCAGCATCACTCGCCACAATAATAATCTTATGCCTGGAATCACAATGTTTATTTCTCTATTAACTAAATATATTCTATACCTTCATTTATTTGAATTAGACTGTAAATTATTCTATATGGTACTGTAGCCAAATGTTCACTGGTTCTTTATTTCGCAAAGAAACTAAACGTCGTTGTTTAAAACTCTTACGGAATCCCTCATTGACTATGGCACGCCACGATCTTACCCGATTAATTGAAATTTCACCTACACTGACATTTTAACTATAGTGACTTGTCTTAAACTTCGAAGGTAATTCATAAAACGGCATAACAAAACGTAATCATCTTATTTCGTCGATTATGTATTTGAGTTTACGACCAAATGGCCAACATCCGAGTGGCAGTCGTCGGCTACGTGAGCGTTGAATCGAATGAAATTTTTCAATACTTATGTAAGGTTAGTGAGGCGGATCGGATTCGAATGAGGTGATTTGATTCTAAACTTGTTTATAAGTGTCGATACGATTGTATTGGCTGTTTTGAACATTTAATGCGTCAATAGAAGTATTTTAGTTAAAAAAATTGTGTGTGTGTGCAGTTCACACGCAGTAGAAATGAAACTTCAGAGAATATACTCACAGATAATTCTTCTCTGACTTTTATTAATATAAATATAATTCCTTTAGACTACATCCGTCAACATATTATAATTCAAAATAAATTTCTTAAGTACGTATGTATCACTTTAAATTTTTGACTGTTTTAGTCTAAAAAATAATATTATCGGTTTTATTTCGGTCTGCGCTGCACAATGTAAAACTCGTATCTCATTGTCTCGCAGGCTTAGTCCTATAGATTTATGTGTTTATCTCTATTCAATGTAGCTTTTTCGTTTCATCGAGTTACAATTCACAACGAATCTAAAGAAATTTCACACCAAAAATTTGGTGTGAATCGTCCGGGTGGCCTATCGTAAGAGGCGACAAAACAGCCTACAGTCAGGTGGTATGGCAATTTTCCCTCTGGAGAACTGCTACCCTTGATGTAGAGTATACCGCCATGACAACCTTGAATTTTTCTGGCATTAGTAGTCAGGTTCCTGTCCCCCTTTGAAGCCGGTAGTACATTTCATATTTTATAATTTTATTTATATTATTTCATAGGCCAGAATAACCACTTACCATCTGGTGGGTGTACTCCAGCAATATTTTTTACAGCTATTTAACCATAGAAACATTAAAAGTATTTAATCAAAAATATCCCACTCAAAAAAGTAATAGACGTTCTGTGCAAACGTTTAGTAGTTTTCACATGATACGCTAATGGGCAAAAATTTTAAAAGTTGCATTTCTAAAACTGCTGCACCGATTTTGCCCCCCTCATTTTTTTACATTTTTAAACGCATTGTATTAGCTCGAATCCTCTAAAGACTTTTTTGTAAAATATCTTTACTTAATATTATAAAGAGGTAAAGTTTTTGAGTTTGTTTGTAGAAATCTCTTGAACTATGGAACCAATTTTGAAAATTCTTTCACCAGTGGAATACTACATTATTCCTAAGTATACATAGTCTATATTTGATTGTGATTAATGGTATTTTTAATTTTTTATGTGAAATAACGATTCCGAGAAAAACGGACTGATGTGTTGTTCTATCGTCGTGCGTTGGCTAAACAATAAATGATTTATTTATTGTTTAGCAGGGTCAAACATTCTCTCTGGCGGGCATTGACTTGAGAAAAAAGTATTTTTCCAATGGGCAATTATGTTGGCATATCTCGAGTAGCGCCTAACAAAGTGGGCACGAGAAGGAGTGTTTTCCCATGGGCAATTATATGTTGACTTATCTAGAGTAGCATCCAGCGTAGTAGGCACGGGTCAGCTAGTTATAAATAAATAGACAGACAATGGATAGTTTATTTGCTTGAAATTTTACTATTAATTTCTTATTTAACTAACTTACTGTATACGTTAACTTTACATGGCTTACGTGCAATCATCCCACACTGAAATGTTTAGAATTTCTCTAATACTTATTGTCATATATTTACATACATACATACATACATAACTTCACGCCAGTTCCCTTGCGGGGTAGGCACGAACAACAGAGTGCCATTTAGGCTTATTCTTACACACCTCACTTGCCTCTTTGACATTCATAACTCTTGTCATGAAAGCTCGTCTGTTCTTAAGGCTCCTGACATCACCTTCTGCTAGTACACGATCAATTTGATCATGGAAGGTGTGTCGTGGCCTTCCACGACTTCTGCATCCATCCACTTTTGTCATATATTTAAGTATGTGTAAAGCGGGTAGGTCGCGACTATTTTGATATACTTCGATTTGGTCAGGTTAAGTTGTGACAAAACAATAAAGTACATACTTACGTGAATACTAAGACTTTTATTAAACATAATCCTTATTATATTTTTTCTCTAATTATTTCTTCAATCTCTAATTCTTATTATTCTAAGATTTAGTTGAGTGTTTCTGTCTAGACAGTAGTTCGCATTAGGTATATTAGTGACGGAACCTGTAGATATGTACTTACTTTCTCAGAACATAATATTGTTTACTTCGAGAATAGAATGGCGTCTTTCTTTTCTTTCTAATTCCTATACATATGTATATAAAAACAATAAACACGTTTTATATGTAATTTTAAGGATGCTGACATCAGAAACTAGACTACTAGTTCGGTTGGTATAGTTTTTTGGGTAAGATTTTATTAGGATTTCTACAGTTCCATTGAAATTGCTCCGGTGGTTTTTCCTGATAACTTTTCCAGTATATCTTATTCTTATTTTATCTTTCTTCTATTTCTTTCTTTGAATCGTCAGTTACGAATAGAAATAGTATTATCAATTTTGCACGTTTCCAATTTAAGGTTAACTTTCTCCAAACACCGTTTTCGGGCTATGATGGACAATTTAAAATAACATGTATCTGCTTGGCAGTCTGCAATATTATGCAATATACCTTATTATTCCTTTTTTCGCGACTTTAACACATAACTTGGTAGCGTTAAATAGACTAGACCATTCTTCGAGAATAATTTCTGTGACTTACACAGACAGACTGCAAACCTCACATGGCGATTACATTAGTTTTTGCAAAAATACTACTTAACCCTTAAAATAGCCAAAACGGCTAGGCCGTATTTAAATGATTTATATAGATGACAATTTTATTTTTGTTGTATAAATCTTGCTAAGTTAAGAACTAAGATTAATTAATTAAATAAAGAAAAATACATAAGCGTGATTTTTATAATAATCAGACGTTCACATCGCTTGAACAAAGTCATTTATATACAGTGATTGTATGTTGAGTAATTATGCCAGTTTTTATTATTATTTATGATTGCTTTAATTAAGTTGCATCTTAACTAAACATTATCCTGTATCAGTTTCTTCGAACATAATTTAATTATACGTACCATGGCTTCTAACTTTGATATTTCCCAGTCTTCATAAAACATCCTTGCCGGTCTTGTTTTAATCAATGAATTTAAATTTATTAATGCATCAATCACAAAGGGCATGGCAGCCTAGTAACTTGTGTTTCAAATGGGTTAGAATTTTGACCTGGAATTATGCACCACTGAGGCGGTTTTTGCGCTAGGTGTATACATACAATTTCAATAGTCAAACGAAGATGAAAACATCGCGATGAAACACACATCGAAACTATCTATGTGAAACACACCAATATGCCTTGTATAAGCGTGATAAGTTTTACTGAAACGAGTCCTAAGCCCAGTAGTGAGATGCCAATGGGCCAATATTATCATGTAGTTCTTTTTTAATAATAATAATTTATTACTAAACTTAGAACTGTATTGCCGAGACGTGTGCTGAAAACTTATCTCCCTAAGTTTGCAACACACGTCTCGCTCCTCAGCCTTCCTCATTCTGCTCTTACTGGCGATATTGTGCTGGGGCCCAATTCTGCTATTCGGCTTTGCCGAAGATATTCGAAGTATTATTGGGATAGTGTCAAAAATTCATGTTATACTAAATCCACCATATCTGTTCAATATCGTCGCGGCGGAATAATAATAGAAAAATATTGGTATTACCACTAGCAGAAATGGCGTTAGCCGAAATTAATATTGAATAGATACCAAAATTTTAAACATTGATTTCATGTGTTTTTGCTTATAAATATTACACAGTATGGCGGCCACGGGCACGCCATTAGAATTAATAGAATACCGAAATCAGGCAAACCTACGATTGAGACGATAGTGTTCGTCGATTTTGACGAGATGGTAATATTAGAATTGGGACCCTGGTCGTTGGTTTACCGATTTATGGCCGGTTCCTGTATTTTACTATTCATTAACTCGCCTTACAATTGTTAGTATTTTGACATTATTTGTATGGAGTTTATGTCAAAATTTTAACTTTCGGTTGGTACACAGAGTTTGCCAAGACGCAGTCTTCAGTCCAGATGATCTGTATTTGCCAACTTTAAAAAATTTAAACAGTGTTACTATTCGCTTCCTCTACTTTTAAATTATAACGCGTTTAGATTATTATGACGCGTCAAGTGTACTTTAGAATAGCAGCTCTAAGCATTACGGAAATTTAATTACGAAACTTCTAGTTGGTTTTATGACTATTACAATCGTTTGAATGAAGTTGATGATTTACTAATTCTGTTACTTCGATTGAACATTTGCGTAATATAATGCAATATTCTTACCTATTCATATTTTATTAAAGTTTAATCATTTTTAATAACTTCCTAAAGCATCAAACACTTCAATCAATAATTAATTTTGTACTGTTATATAACACAACACTGAGGTTTTTTTTTTCATTTAAGAGAATGTTAGAATAGAATAGAATAAATAACACTTTATTGCTCACCAAATATATAATTTCAAAAATGCACAATTACAATATTGTCTAGATAGAAACAATAGGCGGCCTTATCGCTTAAACCAAAATCTTCCAGGCAACTTAACTTAAGGAATAATTTAACCTGATTTGGCGATGTAGGTGGTGCAGATTATTAGGTAGATCTTAAACAAACATACTTAAACTACATATTATATAAATTAAATACACGCAATTAAATTATTTTATAAATTAAATACATACAAATATATTTATAAGATATTAATTAGTGTATAGTATAAGAATTGGGCATAATTATTTAAGATAAAGTACTATTTTCTGAGTGAATTCTTAAATGTTGGCGATGTTTTGACTTCTATGACAGTAAGAGGCAGCCGTTGTCTTTCTTCTAAATTTAAATGAAATCAACGAACAAAATAGATAGACAGAGTCCCGAGCTGTTTCAGAGTGAGGCCGGCTAGGAAGCCGATCGCGACGCAGTGCCGTTACAAAAACTTAGTATTAAAGAATCGAATTAGTGTTGATAAAGGTGGAATAATTTCCAGTGGATACATTACTGTATATTACACACAGACGCAATCCACGTGTATACTATATAAGTTTACGCACACAAATTAAAAAAAAATGCTTCATTTCGTTTGATGCTTTTAGTCACGTAGACTCAATCTATATATCCTTCTCCTGAGTAATATAACAAAATTTTATAGATTTACCTTACTTAAAGAAGCATTCAAACTTAGGAAGAGAAAGAGAGAGAGAGAGAGAGAGAACTATTGCACACCAAAATATACAATTACAAAAACAGACCATATTTACAATATTTTCTAGGCAATACAATAAGCGACCTTATCGCTCAAAGCGATCTCTTCCCGGCAACCTACAAAAAAGAAATTTGAATCAGGCGATATAGGTGGTGCAGGAAAAAGGCAATAGATACATAAATACTAAAACTGACTCTTAACTCAATATGAATAAAATCGTTATAATTTTCAAAATCGGCACTGCTTTTGGTTTCATACTCTACAACGGTAATCTAGTTTATACAAAATCTTTAATAATCTGTAAAAGCATAATGGCGAATGACCTTGTGACGAGTCATGCATTCCAAAAATACTTTCAATTTGGATGCATTATTATTTCAAGTATCAACATTTACAAACGTTTTATTCTTGGCTAATCAAAAATCAATTAAGTAGGTCTCAAAAATGATAATAATTTATACTGAAGCCAATTTTAAATCCCTCTATTTATAGGAGTAAACTAATTTGAATAATTTAATTTAAACAAACTATTTTCTTCGCTTCTAAAAACCTCAATAAAATTTGCAATGCCGTTAACCGAAAATAAGGAAGTGAGAACATGTGATTGGTTTCGGAAACGTTATTGTCAGATCTAACTGGTCATGCAAGTACGTAACTGTGTGACACGGTCGACATGTGTGCAGTAAGTCAAATTGTTACGACTTACAATGACACATCTCTTGTGCTGAGGCTTACTTGAGAATGATTGACAGTAGCTAGTTAAGAAGCATTCAGTAATAATCACATTGAATTTGTTAGTGTTATTAGACAACAACAATGGCGGAAACGATGCGGATGTGTACGAAATATACAAAAGTGTACCACTCTGGTACGCGGAATTCCGCTCTAGATTGGCTGTTCGGCCGAAACTGTACTGTGAAAACTGCGCACTGAGATGGTCTCTTTATGCTAATACATAGATTATTTAAGCAGGACGATGTAAAAATTCTTTGAAAACGACAACATGTCGTCGACGCCCGTGGTGTCATAATCGTCTATAGACGATTTAATTATCTCTATAGGCGTGTCTATAGCAACTTTCAATCCCTATCCCAATCAATACCTGTTTGTATACCTCCGTCAGAGAATAATATGAAATAATAATAACTGCCCTAAGAAAAAAACAATAAAAATGGGTTTAGAACGCTGCTATTTGTGTACTTATTGTCCGCTCATAGTTTCGTTCTTAGTAAAGCTCAACTTGGAATTTATTTTAAGTATTTTCTTAAATTATGATCTATTCTAGGGCATAGTTAAAAGCAATACTTGAAATAAACATTCCAGTATAAAAAAATAGTAATATTAAATAAAATCATTTTTAATTTTGTGTAAAAACGCAAATAATGTTTTGACTTACCATTTTAACACGACTATGACAATCGCACGAATCAAATTAGACAAGAGTTGACCCGCACTTGACCCTGTATAAATTAATGAAGCAATTGTGACCGAGTGGGCGAAGAAAATGAATTGTTGGAATTAGTCGGTCGTAAATGACATAAGGCATGTCATCATACTACACACTTTTTGGTTATTGACTATGTATATGTTATACAAGATAAGGCTTCTTAAATACCAAAACTTTCCATGTGACTTCGCTTGTGTGTTGCTAGTGGAGTTACAGATCGGGGACTATGGGGACTATGGCGTCTGTCCGTCGCAATGTTCAAGTGGCTAAGTGGCTAAGGGGTCTCGAGAGATGGACTGCAGGTTCACCGAAGCTACTTCCAACGTTATGCCATTTATCATTTATTCAGCTTATTGTTAGTTTGCCTATTCCATGGCAATTCTCTCATAAAGAATATAATTATGTCATATAATAAATTAAACTAATGACTCGTCTTTGGGACACCTGGTTGGAACGAAGTTTCGATTCCCACCGAAGAAATTGTTTAGTAATAAGGGCAATTACAAAATTTTCTAATTTCGAAACACCGTATATTACACTGATTGATATTACATACTTTATTTTCGATTTTATTTCTTATTTCATCACGATGTATTTTTTCACCATTTCTTTAGTCTAGAAATCCTGTTTGTCGGTATTTGCGACTTATCCAAAATTCGATCCCACATGTATTTAGAAATTGAAATAAAATCGTGCGCCAGTCATTAAGCCACCACAACCTGTTAGATATATATTATGATTATTTATATTAGATAACTATTTAAAAAAAAGTTGGAACCAAATCTTCCGTGTAAATTGTAACTAAATTTAAAGATAAAATTAATTAAATATTTACTAAGTTTATTTACCATTGTATACACCCTCTATCACATGGGAGATAAAAGAACCAGTTAATAACAAGAAATGTAAATAATATAAATCAATTTCATAAAGGCCAATTGTTAGACTGTTTTCCGAACTGGGTCATGGAAAATTGGTCTCATGCGTGATACTATTATGTTTTTAATGAGACTGTCTTAATTGTTTAAGAGACATTAATTTTTCTATCGCTCTTATAAAATAGTTATCTTGGTGTATAATTAAAATATGCATAAACGTGAAATTAGCTGCGAGCGGTTGAGGTGTGACTAAGTTCACCATGGATATGCACAGCCAACCGCTTTATTTAGGTTATAAACCCCTTATTAGATTAGTTAATCTGTGCAGTATCGGAGAAAAAATACAATTTCCTGCGGCCGGGCAGCCTGTCGTAAATGGCGACAAAACAACCCACAGCCAGGCGGTAGGACTTTTTTCCGACTGGATGGCTACCACCCCTGGTCTAAAGTATGCCGCCATAACAACCTTGAGTGGTGTTACGGCGCATTAGTGGCCAGGTTCCAGTCTCCTTTTCTTTGGTGTTCCAAATAGGCGATGTTAACCGCTTTCCAACAGGTGGGCCATCTGAATGTCTGCTGAACTCATGCAATTAAAATGTTGTTGTTGTTTACTGGAAATTGCAGACCGCGTCTTTTTTAAATAACTATACAGTGTATCCTACGTAATGTACATTTTGATATAATTACGTACAACGCGTTGGGGGTGAAGGAAAATTGCTGATATTTCACTTGCTGGATTTATTACCAAATTTCTATTTGGAGTAAGTACTTGAATTTAGGATTACTTCAGAGTCTTGCCATCCAGTAGTCTGCATTTACATGTAGATTGCAATCGGTAAACGGAGCGAGCATATCGTCCATTTTGCTAATATATGTATCAAATTTCGAGGTCAGAAGTCTTGCCATAGTTAATTCTAGGTCTGAATATAAAATGATAAATTAAATTTGTGTCATTCTCAGAACTTTATTTCGCACTAAGCAGTCTCAGTGTAATAAATTGCTTTTTCGTATATTCAAATGTAAGGTTGGTTTCTAAAACATTTCAATTGCGAATATCGTTGTCGGCCAATCACAGTCCACTTCTGGACGTAGGCCTCCCCAAGTCGGCGCCGCTCATTCCGGTCCTCCACCTTTCTCATCCAGCGCCTACCGGCGACCTTGTGCGAGTCAGTCCATCGGGCTGGAGGGCGTCCTACACTATGTTTTACGAGGCGCGGTCTCCACTCGAGGACTCGTCTGCTCCATCGGCCATCGGTCCTGCGATAGATGTGACCGGCCCACTGCCACTTCAACTTGCTAATTTTGCGAGCTATGTCTTTTACCTTGGTTCTCTTACGGGTATCCTCATTTATAATTCCATCCACAAGAGAAAAACCCAACATAGCTGTTGCGAATACACTATCTGTAAACCTAACAAATTCCATTTCATATGACGATAAACATGGCCTTAGTGTTCAGCTATTGAAATTAGTGCTCTTATTATTTGGTAAGACTAATGTAGTAGGCTATAATTTTCTTAGCTATATTTGTGGTTATAGGACGGTCTGTGTTGTGAGTGTTATGTTATTGCCTGGGTTTGGCCATAATTAACATGATTCATGGCTATCGCTAATTTGTGCAAGGAGGGTCATGTAATGATGTTGTTCAACATTTTTTTTGCAGTGTTGTTTTTGTGTTGTTGTATAGATTTGAGTTTGACTATGATTTTGTCCTATAGATACACACTAGATACTTTTTACAACTTTGTAAGCGGATATCTCCATACCGGTTTATTTAAATAAAACCCACTAAGATACATCGCAATGATATTTCAAGATCTGACAAAATACTAAAAAAAAATATAATTAATAAAACTATAAGCTAATTATGAACTATGTAATAATGTACCACATCGCTGTCATAGGGAAGCGTGCCCAGAAGGCTTGCTGCATTGCCACGCTGGATAGCAATGCTAATTTGTTGTGCACAGTATAAACTAGCCTTCTGGTCATGGGTGGCATCAAAGATTTTCCTTAAAAATTCTTTGTAAAAATTAAGTATTTTGCTAACCCCTCAAATTACATACATAATATATCATAGAAGTTGATCTTTTCATTGATACTAATAATAGGTCTGATTAACGGTACCCTACACTACTATGTATGTATGTATGTACATTAAAAATCGATTCCCCAGTAACATGTATGAAGGCTATCACTAATTTTTAATACGCTTTTATTACTATTATTTTATTAGCTTCATACGTATGTTTGTAACGGAATCTTTCAAGTTAAATTTCATCGACTTCCCGGTTTCCGATTGAGCTGAAATTTTGCACGTATGTGTATATCGCGAGACAATGCAATAATATGGTACCATGGAGCTGATTTGATGATGGAGTCGGAAGGTGGCCATAGGAACTCCTGTACTAAACAAGATAGACCCGTCGTGTTTGGGCTCGTTTTACTTGTCTTGGCTAGCACTCTGCTGCTACATGATATGCAGGATCTCAAAAGCTTGTATTTAAAAATCTTTTCAAAAAAGCTTATTTTTACATAACGTTCCATTTGATCATAATAGTGTATATTTTTTTTCACAGTTTCCACGGAGACCGGAATTAAATTACTAAATAATCACTAAAAAATGAAAAATAAATAATAGCTTTAAAAAAAATACGCTTTTGTAGAAAATCCAACTAAAAAATAGAAAATAATTTTTAATACATTTGAATTAAAAATAGTGTAACAAAAAATGATTTTATTGTAAAAAAGCTTTAGTTTTTTTTTAAACTATTATTTTATTATTTTCCCTTTACTATACAACAATGTGTAGCATGGTTTTTAGTGTTTTATTTTACATCGTAGATAATTATTTTGCGCCGTAAACCTTACTGCTTCCTATCAAATATTATACAAATATCAATTATTGTAAATGATCTCACATAGGACTTGCAATCAATGTACAAAAACAACCACAAATCGACCAAGTATAATCTGAAAGGATTCTATATTGATTCCCAAAGCGGACCACCAGGCTCACATGTGGAGATCTGGGACTAAATCAGAACAATATAGGTACTAGAAGTATGATAATTCCACTTTTTATTATCAAATTAGAAGTAAACACTTGAATGATGATAACAATTCCTCGCCTCTACTCCTATTTTGATTTCGATATAACATTAATATTGTGTAAATTAATTTTTAATTAATACAGTGTGGCTATGCAGCCAGCCTTCTGGGCACGCTTCTCTGTGGCAGCGATTTGTTACATACTTTATATTAATTTATTTATAATTTAGTTTATTTTTAAGTACTTATTTAGTTTAATTACATTAAACATCTAATAAATGAATTTCTCAAGTAATAGTGTTATCATTAAAAAAACACGACTCTCTGCGGTACGAATAAAGCCATGAGGTTTCTGTGCAATAGTCGAATATATTTTTATGTATATAAATGTAAACATATTGAAAAAAAAATAGACCCAGCAGATTTTGCGAAAATCACTGTAATGCTGGTATTAGACAGATCAACCAAATTGAGTCAATTTGCTAGAAAGGTGAGAAACTAAAAGGACAAAACGGTATTGAATGACACTGAATGATCAAGTTTATGTTCATACGGATTACTGTATAAGGATATGACGATTTTTGGATTCCGTTGGTACGAAAATGACAACGGAACTCTTAAAATGATATAACATGCATAAATAATGGCCAGGCACCATTACAATTTGTACGTCCGAAAGGAGAAACTGTCGTTCCAACAAAGAACTTAACACCTCTGCAATTTTATGTTTGTGACAGTTTATACAATAAATGTTATTCTATTCTAATTTATTCTAGTGTAACATCAACAAAATAATGAGGACGAGCGAAGCGAGACCTACAGTTTCCTAAAATCTATGCATTTTTGTGGTACACTTTACGGAGAAACTATCACACTTTCAGAATTGGGCTTTGACATAGTAATTTCAATTTATTTCTAGATTTGTTGTCTATAAAAATATTATTTTATTCACATTAAAAAAATAGAAGATATAACAATTTTTATTAATTAGAATTTTATTGTATTCCTAACGCCATCTGTCGAAAATTGTAAACCCAATAAGACACATGTGTAATATCAACTGGACTGTAACTATTAACGCCATCTGTTCGAAAACTAAAAAACTAATATCGATGTGAACATGTTAACAGAATGTTTTTTAGAAATACGCCGGGGTTTTTTTTGGTTAAACACAAATAGCTAATCAGTAATAAATTCATTATTACTGGGTAGAAAACTTCGCGAGCCCTGCTAAAGTTACAGCTTTTTGCTAGAGTACTAACATAATATTTGCATCTTATAACTATAATAGATGAGTATAAACATGTTCAGATCTACGTTCATCAAAACTGTCTCATCTAAAGTGGTCGTCGGAAACAAGAGTGCTTTTAAAGTCCGTATTTACAATGTACATTTACTGACAAGGTTTTAGTGTTTGCAATGTATATATGTAAATGTCTTTAACCTTTACCAGCTGTGTAAAGAATGTCAAGCATCATTCTTCTTCAACTTTCCGCATTATAATGCAAAAATGAGGTAAAATATTTTCCGTCGCTTAATTGCTTTGTACGTTTTATGTTTTCATTAGAATACATGATCTCAGCCTATTTTACTGTGTTTAACAGATAAATCTGTTTCTTAGTGACTGTGGTAAATTAAGTAAATTAATTTGAACTTTAGATATTACAATTTCATAGAATAAAATTACGTGGCCATTATAAACAGAGTTACTAGATAAGTAAAAAAAAATCCGCATATCTGAGGAAAATTCTGAACATTCTCGTGAAACAAGCATGTCGTTACAATTAAATCAATTAAATAACGCTTTTACGTATCCAATAGCAATAGCCGTAGGTAAATTATAAGGATCTTTAGTGGTATAGACATTTTGATATATTATTCATTTTTTACTTTTTTATGTGTAATTTTATGTCTTGCAGTTTTACCCGCATGATAAATAAGCAGTTTGTGTATTCGTAATATGAAAACATTCGCCATTTCAAATTGATTTATTTGACCTTCCGTGAGCACATATTACCTTTTCAAACTAAGTCACAGAAAATTATGTTTAACTGTTTGATAATAAAGTTTAAAATTAATTAGATCAAAGTTTTTGTTTTCCTACCTTGTCTAAGAATATTGTATAGACAAGTAAAACCTTTTTATTGATTTTAATATTTATGTTAAACGTAGTGATCATGTCCACTTTGTTTCTTATTGTTAATCTCAGTGTCTGTCATTGTCAACATTGCAATTTTCTTTTTTCGCGTTTCTGTATTTTATAAACGTAACATTTATTAAAACGTAGGCAGTACTGTTTTTTGTACTCGTGCAACCAAAACTCGACTTTAAGGTGACGAACATTTTTATTCCGCGACTGTATATTACCACAGACGTTCGTGTGACATCAATTTGTACAGTAGAATAATAAAAATATATATATTCTTAACTTGATAACTTAATTCTATATCCCAAAAAATGATTACTACCGATCCGGGTAGGACTTCTAATATATAGTTTTAACAAATAGGTAGGCTTCAAACATGGAGCTAGTAATCTCAATGGCTTATATATAATAATATATTTTTAGGATTATTTTTGACAGGAACTTGAATATGATGTTTTGTTGTACAGAAAAAAAAATATTTGAAAATACACTCCACTTTACTATTTCCCAAATATATGTAATAGATAATTTAAGTAGATATTGTTATCAACTTTAAACTAATGCTCGTGTATTGATTCAAACAACATTGAAGCTAATACAGTGCCCGCATTAAAGCACTTTCAGGAAATATTGAATTTTATCTTGTTTTAAATCTCCGTTTTACGTGATTTTTTTTAAATAAATAGACGTTGTCATATTATTTCTGACGTATAGATCTGTTATCGGATCTATTGTTTATGCAATGATTTGTCTATTTTCAATAAGTAAAAATGACTCATGTTTCTAAACATGCCAATATTTCTGTCAAACGTAAAGTATGTTTGTCTCCAATAATATCGTATGAGAATGTAATGTGTGTGCCGATAAGTTATAAGTAATGTGTTTCCAAGGACTAATAATGAAATTGCATTATTCAATATAGCTATTGATTTTATTTAATAATTAGCTTCTGCCCGCGACTTCGTCCGCGTGGAAAGTTTTTTTTACTATCCCACGGGAACTCTTTAATTTTTCGGGATCAAAAGTATCTTGTATGTTGACCAGGAATATAAGCTACCACCATACAAAATTTCATTTACATCGGTGTAGTCATTTCGGAGATTAGCCGGTACAAACAGAGAAACAAAAAAATTAAAAAAAATCTAAATTAGTTCTATTTCACCTCTTACATCCCCCTGGCTCGGTTTTTAGCATTTTTTTTTCATTGTACCGAAATTTGACCTCTACAATTTTATTATATGTATACAGATATGACAGTCCATGCCCTAAATATCTTCTATTTATTTTAGTTCATAAAGAATGTAAGCAGAAACTGAGTCTAAGTCACCTGCAACGACTAACAACATTAAATATGTAATTGGTTTGAAATAGTGATCATTTATCCGAGGTTTTTGGTTAGTTAGTTTGGATAAAGTTTTCAATTGGCAAGGGAGCAATGTTTCTGGTCTGTAGAATATTATAAGACAACGTTACTCTGCATGGGTACTATAGATGTATCCTAGAAGCTGCGTAGGCGATGCCTATCATCGACAGTTTTCATTAAGTACATACAAAACTAATGCGATCAAGACGTATTTGCGATTATGATACGGAAAATACATTTTATATAGGTATATTTAGATATAGGTTGAAAAATAACGAAGGCTTAATGTATAAAACTTAGTGCTTAATACATTAGGTTAAAAATTACAATAAAAAGGAAATGCTTTTGACGTCGTACTTTCTAATTTAATGATAAGTGGGCAAATATTTGTAACACCACGAAATAAGAAATGTCAATGACAAAGCGATAAATGTTCTGGAGGCAAATAAGGACATAATCGAGGGTAATGAAATCGCAAGGATTTGACGAATGAGAGATCTAAAAGCTACAAGGTTAAATATAGCAATAATAAAAGTGTAAGAACAAATGATAGGCACAGTTTTTTGTGCAACCAACATCTAAAAACATATATACATCACCAAAGGAAGCCGGTTAGCTGAATGATTTTTTGTACTCGTATACGTTTAATAGGTAAATTAAAACATCTCCAAGGACAAAATCTGGTTTTCTTTTTAAGGAAAATCAAAGTTGCAAAACCTGTTAACCTAAATATTACTTTGCCAAAATTGCAAAAGCGTTACGTTTGCCTTAAAAATGTTAAAATAAGAAATACTGACTTCCTTAAAAGTTTTGATTTCGCCAACACTTGATAATAGAGTCCATGAACCGAAAATTTTCAACGCTATGTCAAACTATTTGTGGTTTATTATATTTTCATACAATATTCATTAAAGTTGATTTTAGGATTACTGATATTGTTCTGTTAAGTTGGTTTTGGTGGTTCAAAGAAGTTTACCTTAATACGCTATATTTTTGTCCAGTTATAGATGGTATTAACAGGTTTTTGAACATTTTCCAAAGCTTCTTCATGAGTAACCCCTGTAGACATGATAGTTATGTCATCCGCGAATGTAGCTATGTTATTATTATCTAGTTCTGGAATATCACTTGTGTATATTAGGTACAGGACTGAACCTCCTGAAACTCCTTAGTGGAATTCTTGTACATTTTTACCTAAGTAGTTATTTTACGGCACGTTCCATTGAGTGGTGCGTAAATTTTATCTTTCGAACAATATATATTGCCGTGTGTAGTACTGCTTCTTAAATGCATTTTCTGAGCAAAGGTGTTGAAAAATATTTGAAATAACATTGGGCTTAAAAAAAACTATAATAATGTAATCAGAACATTCACGTCAACGATTCATTGTGTCATGATCTTTTGTCATATTATATTCTCATATAATTATGTAATTTTCGGTCATTATGTTGTGGTAACGAAGAAATATGAATGATTATTTCATCCATTTTCATGCCATTGGCTACTATGCAAGTGATATTATATAACTCTTGTACATAAAACTCTTTATATACTGCTTGCCCTGACGTACTTGGTAAACAATTAATACGATTACCTTTGTCTATTGTTTTAATAAAAGATCTATTGTATTATAACAAAAAATATTATTATAATGCCTGTGCTACATTTGGGATAATGTTAGTATTTGTAACAGTTTTTACAATAAGTGTTATTTTATTCTACTGTAACATCAGCAAAACAATCGGAGGGAATGAAGCGAGCCCTAATACTAGTCATTTTTCCAACCTGTGCACTTTTGTGGCAAATTTTACTGAGAAACTAAAACACATTCAGATTTGGGCTTTGATATACTAATTTCAATTTATTTCTAGATGTGTTGTTATCTATAATAAAAATATTATTTCATACAAATTATAAAACCAACAAGACATGTGTACCATGCTATCGTATTGGTGACAACTTAATAAATATATATAAATAATTAAAAAATAAATGTGGTATGATCAAGTGGACTGTTACTACTAACGCCATCTGTTCGAAAACTAAAGAACTAATATCGATGTAAAAAATGTAAACAGAATGTTGTTTAGTTAAAAATACGTTTAATTAATATTTTTGGGTTAAGCACAAACAAATAATTAATTATTACTAGGTAGAAGACTTCGCGAGTCCTCCTAAAGCACCGCTTTTTGCAAGTTATATAGCAAAATTGGGATTTACTATTTTAAGACGACCTCTTAAAACAATGTCAACCAATGACCCTGTGTATTTAAATTTGCTATTGGAAATCCAACTTTCTTGCAAAAATCATTATAAATATTCATAAGTGAATAATTTGAATTTATGCAATAAGATTGACACTTCTTGTATATGCTGTGGTTTTTCGTCGCTTTAAAGAGATGTGGTTGTTTATTTAATTAAAAAGTTGACCAATTTTCTTTTAGGGCATGCCACACAGGCAATGCAAAGAATACTTGGTTCGAAGTTGTAATTTAAAGCTTAGTGTAATATATTTGATCAAATTGATCGTGTACTAGCAGAAGGTGATGTCAGGAGCCTTAAGAACAGACGAGCTTGCATGACAAGAGTTATGAATGTCAAAGAGGCAAGTGAGGTGTGTAAGAATAAGCCTAAATGGCACTCTGTTGTTCGTGCCTACCCCGCAAGGGAACTGGCGTGAAGTTATGTATGTATGTATGTATGTAATATATTTTTAAATTAATTTACTACTAAATATTCATGTCTTAACATATGAAACCTTACAATAAAATTAGAAGCGAAAAATAAAATTAAAATTATCTGCATAATCCAGTGCAAGGCCGCTTTTAATTCGGGACTTTCTCAAAGGACTGGCCGCTGCAATGCTACTACGTTGCCCTAGGTACAGAGCAGTATTTTAGTCGCGTGAGACATCTATCAGACTTTTGGCAGTCTCAATAATTTTAATATTTTATATACAAAGCGCTCTGTGCTTCATACCTCGAGCACGAAATTAAATTAAAGAGTGATTCAATTAAATTGTATATTTATGTGACTTGCTTCCTAATATGCGTTTTGATTATATTATTTTATTCAAGGAGCATTAGATGATAAATTTAAATCACATAATTTGTAACAACGTATAGAGCTACGTCTTCGTTTATACGCGATTGTGCAACGTGATGATTAAATAGATCTATGCAGAGGTGGACGGAGCCTTTGTTAACCTTCTGTTCAGATTGTTTGCAAGACGTTGCGTACATGTGTCTAGTCCTGTATTAGCTAAAACAATGATTCTTAGGAGAGATATTTCTTGACTGTATTATATGTGAATTTCTTTGTTCACTACAGTTGGTAAATCATATAAAAAAAATTTATTGCATGAGTTCAGCAGACAGGGAGAACGCCCACTTGACAGAAAGCGGTTACCATAACCTACGAACATTTGCAACGCCAAAGGTGCTACAAATGCACTGCTGGTCTCTTAAGGGAGACTGGAACCTAGTCACTAATGCCGGAAAACAACTCAAGGTTGTTATGGCGGCACACTCTAGATCAGAGGTGGTAGCCATCTAGTCGGGCAAATGCCCTACCACCTGGCTGTGAGTGGTTTTGTCGATTCTTACGACAGACCGCCCGGCCGCAGAAAATATATATATAAAGTTAACTAGAGTACATTAAAAGTAATATATAAAAAAATCTATTGTGATTGTATTTATACCTTGATTAGAGATAGCTCTAGAACACAATATAAAAAAATTATAGTTGGTAAAATACCTTGCTATCATCTTACTTTTAAAATATAATTAAAAATAATTCTAACTACTGGTAAAACAATAATGCGCTAACCGAGTCGTTCAGGTTATGACGACATAATGTGCTTTTCACGTGCAAACTCTTAGAGGTTTCGGCTTTTAGTTAGATGATAAAAAGTATCACAGTTGACTTAAATATCATCATGTTGGACTCATAAACTTAGTACACCTAGAGATCTGATTAAAGTGAATACTTCATATTTTACACCGTTAATTTATGGAGAAATAGTAACATTTGTAACTATTAAATGTAAACTTGAAAACAGTTTTTTATTGCTCAATAAGTTTGAGATATAATGTGATAAAAATCTGCAATATAAATCTTCCTTCGTTTGAACGAAACATAATTTTATTCATGCCGAGGTTACGTTAATTAAAGACCGGTTTCTATATCTTACTATTCATTCATTTGCTCGACCATCGGTTGAATTTTGACATTAGTTGTATGGAGCTTAGGTGAAATTTTAACCAAAAGGCAAATGAAAGATATAGGAACTAGCCATATATGACTGCATATATGTATATGCACCTAGCTCAGTCTTTGGCAGAAAATTGAAGGCTGATAAAATATGACTTTTTAAGCTATTACAAGAACTCTATTGATTTTATTTATAAGATTGATCTGAAGGTTTCTTTCTCACGCCTACTTGTATTTTGTTTTTACAACTCTAAAATCATACATACATATTCCGTAGATAATCAATTATATTATGCATGCCATGTTTGCATAAACAGAATATAGTGTTAAGCTTTGAAATGGTTTAGTCAATATATAAAAAAAGGTTATAATCTATATTCAATTTTGCAGACCTATAAAAAAAGGCCACGTAGCCAGAACCGTATATAAAATCAGAAATCTCTGTGTCGAATGAAATACGTCTTACCTAGGAAGTTTAATTTAAATATTACATTAGACCTGACATATACGGGTCATACATAATTCAATATGATATAACAGTTTCCTATTATACAATGCGTTCAATAGTATTTTCTTCTGTCACGTATTTATGTAACGAGTAAAAATACATAAAGATAGAAAATAATTACACATTAGTTTTAACACGTGTAAAATGTGCAGGTGTTACGGCGAAGACAAAGATGGTTTATGTATTTAAATAATAAATAGCGTTTTGTTTACATCATTGGTTCTGTGTAGTAAAGAAATGCAGTTCATCTTAGAACTGAAATTCAGGCTAGCTTATTCTCGCACTCAGAAACAGATAATGCTTTCTTAGAATTAAATAATGACCACTGAATTTCCATTTATCGTATTTACTTCTTGCATTCTTATTTCGTGTCTGTCATGCACAAAATACGGGTAATGTAATGAAGAATGACTATATATAACAAAACAGTGTTGAACGGAAGAGAGAGGATGGTAGCTGGAGGGTCCGAACCAACCTCGAAATTGAGAATCTCATGAGCCTAACATAATAGGAGAAATAAAAGTTCACCGCCTCCACTGGCTCGGTCATGTAGAACGAATGGTAGAGGATTGCAGTGTGAGGAAAACATATTTGGAACGGCCGGTAGGTCGGCCTACGGTCGGCCGTCCCAAACATCGCTGGAAAAACAGAGTGGAGGCTGACCTGTTGCAGCTACGAGCCAATAATTGGCAAGAACCTCTGCAGGACAGAGAAAAATGGCATGCTCTCGTCTCGGACGCCAAGACCCACTTTGAGTCGCTGAGCCAACGGAGTAAATAAGTGTTTTACGGAAGGCTGTTGAATGTAAGAGTAGTTGGATGGATTGTATGAAGTTCGGCGTGATGATTTGTAATATAACAGAGAACATAATCAGATCAGAATAGTAAAGTAAGAAGAAATAAACAGGATTCAAAGGACTTACTTTAAAACATTATTCGTCGTTCGCGCTCGTTTTAGATTTCTTTTATTGTGTTTTTTAATATTTAAGTACATTTTTCATTATTATGTTCTATTTATTAATACGCTTTTATTAGATTCATACGTATGTTAGTATGTAACGGAATTTTTCAAGTTAAATTTGATCGACTTCCCGGTTTCCGATTGAGCTGAAATTTTGCACGTATATGTATATCGCGTGATAATGCAATAATATGGTACCATGGAGCTGATCTGATGATGGAGTCTGAAGGTGGCCATAAGAACTCCTGTACTAAACAAGATAGACCTGTCATGTTTGGGCTCGTTTTACTTGTCTTGGCTAGAAATCTGCTGCTACATGATATGCAGTATCTCAAAAGCTTGTATTTAAAAACCTTTTTAAAAAAGCTTATGTTTACATAACGTTCCATTTTGTCATAAGAGTGTATTTAATTCTTTTTTCAAAGTTTCCACGGAGAAGGGAATTAAATCACTAAATAATGACTAAGAAATGAAAAATAAATAATAGTTTAAAAAAAATAAAAGATACGCTTTTTAGAAAATCCAACTAAAAAATAGGAAATAAATTTTAATAAATTTGAATTAAAAATAGTGTAAGAAAAAAATATTTTATTGTAAAAAAAAGTGTGGGGTGCATGGTATCAATAGTTTAAAAAGTACCCCACGCTTTTTTTTACAATAAAATCATTTTTTCTTACACTATTTTTAATTAAAATTTATTTCCTATTTATTAGTTGGATTTTCTAAAAAGCGTATTTTTTTAGTTTTTTTAAACTATTATTTATTTTTGCTTTAGACTATTGTAGTTTAAAGAATTTCTGTTCATTCTTACTTCTATCTAAAATTTTATCGAATGTTTCTGGCTGATCGGATAATAACGAACTATGAAAGACGTTTGAGAGTAATGCTTCAGACTCCAAATAAGGTAAGGTGAAAGAGCGTTGCGACATATTAGTTTGTGAACGTTACATAAATTATAAATATATACTTAATACATTTTGTAATCTCCTAAAAATGTCTGTCTGTGAGTATGTATAGTATAGACTATATATTTTTATATAAAACCTAAACACATTCTCGTACAGTACCGCATTTTCTTTACAAAATTGTGACAGCTTGACGCGGTGAATAACCAATACGGTAACTTGTCCATTTTTGTGTTTAAATACTGCATATTCTTGGGTGTCATAGTCTACTTCAACGCCAGCAGCACCTCTGGCATTGCTAATATCCATAGGCGACGGTATCCGCTTTCCATCACAGTTGGACCTTCAGCTTGTCTGTTGCTTCAGTAATAAAAAAAAGGTTGTTACGGTTTTATTTATATTACTTACTCTAACGCAATATGATTAAGACCGCTACAGTTTAAAAAATATAACGGTGTCCCTGATGACTTCTTTATTTTTCCAGAGGTGGAGATATATTGGCCTTTAAACGTGTCCCCTATCATCTTCGTGTAACTTTTTAATTGTGCTTGATTATTTAACATATCCTTGACTGTTTTTATTTGTATTTATTTATTTTGGTGAGTAGTGACGTGTTAGTTATTACATCAACACAAAAATTTAATTGGTATAATTTTTAAGTCTAAATGTTTCTTTTCTATTTATTGTTCATAGCTTTGGGAACGAATTTTGTTTTTTTTTATTGCTGGAGTACAGCAGGCTTACGGCCCAATTGTCATAGAAAGTGGTTACCGTCGCCTATCAACGTTTGCAACACTAAAAGTGCTACTAATGTGCTGCTGCTCTCTAAAGGGAGACTGGAACCTGGCCTCTAATGCCGGAACACAACTTAAGGTTGTTACGGCGGCATACTATAGACCAGGGATGGTAGCCATCCAGGCGGGCAAATACCCTACCACCTGGTAAAAATATTTGTTAAATAAGTATGTATTTTTAATAAAAGGGATGAACATAAAAATATATTTTAAACATTTCGAAAATGTGTGTTTGTGTGTGAATATGTAACTTTAAAGTACTAATCGTGCAAATACACATCTATAGGCATACTTAAGTTGAACAAAACATTACGACTTGTTTATGATTTTGACATAACAGTCCAGTGGGTTTTTGCGAATACCAGCATAAGTGGTGCGGTTTTAGTGTTTCATAATTGTGTAATTTGCTTTGGAATTTAGAGGTTCATGTTAGAAATAATTGGTTAAAAGTAACCAATTAAAGTTAAAATTATTGTTAATGGGTTTTGCTCATGTATAGTTTAGTAATTTTTCAAGCAAGTTACATACTTTAGGTAGGTTCTAGGTCAATGTCCTTCATTATTAAAGAAATCGTCGTAAAATATACGTGGTTTGCTTAAATGAGAACTTTAGCAAAATAGAGAATTCGTGTAATTTGACATTAGTTGTAAACTGAAATATTTTGTAAGCTGCAAATGTGGCAGGATACAGTGATACTATAAATTGTTATATGGACATTCAAACCTGTCCTGTATACATAAAATAAAATTCTTAAGTATCACTTCAACTTCGCCAGGTTGTAGGGTATTCGCTCGACTGGATGGCGACCACATTTGGTCTAGAGTATGCCGCCATAACAACCTTGTGTTGTGTTCCGGCATTAGTGACCAGGTTCCAATCTCCCTTAAGAGCGCAGTAGCGCATGAGTAGTAACTTTGGTGTTGCAAATGTCCATAGGCGATGGTAACCGCTTTCCATCAAGTGGGCTGTCTGCCTTTCTGCTGAATTCCTGCAATAAAAAAATTCACTGTTTAGTTTATGAAATATTATTATCAGTTTTATTTCGATCCAAATTGGAACTATGTTTAATCATAAGTCACATTGACTCTAATCTGTGCTGCACAATGTATTACTCGTATCTCATTCTCTAGCAGGCTTAGTCCTATAGAGTTATGTGTTTATCTCTTTTTCGTGTCGCTTTTTCATTTCGTCAAGTTTTAAATCGCAGACAGTCGGACGGCCCACTTGATTGAAAGCGGTTACCATCGCCTATGGACATTTGCAACACCAAAGTTGCTACAAATGCGCTGCTGCTCTCTTAAGGGACACTGGAACCTGGTCACTAATGCCGGAACACAACTCAAGGTGGTTATGGCGACATACTTTAGACCAGGGGTAGTAGCTATCCAGTCGGGCAAATGCCCTACCACCTGGCTGTGGGTTGTTTTGTCGCCTCTTACGACAGGCCGCCCGGCCGCAGGAAATTGTATTCTTTCTCCATTCCTGCACGGATAAGATGTTTCATTTCAAAAATTGAGAATATTTATAAGTTACTTTTCTATTCTTTAATGATTCCTTCTACCAAACATGTCTTAGAAATTATGCTTTTTTATAACTACATTTTTAATTGTTTTATTATCATATTTTTTGTCATTATTCTTTTTACATAATAACACCCATATACGCTCCACTGCTGGGCTGGGACTTCCCAATTTTTTTAAGGGAGCGAATAGTATTAGTATGTATCCAAACACTAGTTTGTAAGTTTATTACAGTTTGTGAATGCTTTCTAGTCTCTGTGTAGTCAGTCCGAGTCAGTCGTGTAATTTTGTATTTATTTAAAATAAATAGTTTAAAGTCAGTCTATTAATCATTGTATACCTAATAAACCAGCAAAAGAACCTCCCTACGAGTCAAATATAGAATAAGTATTACCGCCACGCTTGTTCATAGCGGCTTAGCGGGTTTGACAATTTGGTTATCTCGATGTGCAGATTTTGAGAATAATGTTTTCCTTCACTGCCAGCACGTAGTAATTGTAAAAATAAGTACATTTCAGATACTGCCTCAGCGGTACGCGCTTTTTACAGTCAGGATTCGAATTAGATTAAATTGAGATTCGGACGCGAGTCTGTTAAGCATAAAGCTACAACAGCTTTTTAATATTTTGTATTATTTTTCTATAGTCTGAATTATACATAGTGCGTGAATTCCTATTTTCTTTTATTAAATACTATTCTAATTTTATGTTCTGTACTTAATGAATATATTTAAGTGCAGTAATAATTTTTCTAGCAATTCAATATAATATAATATTCCGCAATGATTGTTATGTTTTGTGCTTAATGAAAATTAAGTACTTACACTAACTTTATTTACAATACAATTATACAATTTATAATAAAATAATTTTTAATATCAGTGTTATGCGAATGAGCGGGACCTTCTGATACAAGTAAATAGAAGTTTCCAGCAACTGACTACGAATTGTGCAAGTGTTTCTTAAGAAATAAATATTTTCATTTCATTTTTCATTCATTTTTTTATTTTCAATTATAATTATAGGTTAAAATAATTATGTATGAACACTCACACATCTCTTAACTAAGAGAGGAAAATTTGTTTTAGTTTACTTTCTTTACGTGTGTAAATCTATCCATATACGATATATACGATGACGATATATACGACGACGATATACACGACGACGATATATACCATCTATCAAGAACATTGTGACAAGCCACATAAATTAAAGCATTAAGCAAGTATCGTGATAAGGAAAATAAAACATTGGGGAAAAGGAAATTCTCGTCCATTTTAATTGCTTTTAATGCAATCGCATCAATCTTCTGTCGCGGCTGTTGCAAGTTTTTATCTCACAGGTTTAAAGAAATAAAAAACTAATGATATAACTCGTTCCCGCCTTTTATGATTCATTTAAGCAGCCTTTCCTAATGAAAGGTGTGGCGTTAGTGCTGGATGAAAACGACTTATA
Source organism: Dendrolimus kikuchii (assembly GCA_019925095.2). NCBI lineage: Eukaryota > Metazoa > Arthropoda > Insecta > Lepidoptera > Lasiocampidae > Dendrolimus > Dendrolimus kikuchii. The sequence continues at coordinate 8,340,866 of CM034395.1, read as the reverse complement.
ATATGTTCTTTTGAATGCCTGAATTTGAACTGTGTGTTTTTAATACGAAATAACAGCATCAAGAAAGTAAGAATTACCAGTGACATGAAGTTCGTTCGGGGCAAAGCCGTATCGGAACTCATAATAACAAAATGGAAGACTTTTTCCACGGTAATACGAATAAATTTGTTTTTAAAATAATTCCATTCCATCTCTTCTTGTAAGTATTAACTTTTAGTGCACTATTTGTACATTATGTAGTGTTTCTTATCTGTTTTGCGAATATTCTTTAATTAGTTCAGAAGAAAACAAACATTGTTTTATTTATCTGCATAACACGACCGCTAAGAGCATTGAAAGTATTTTTTTTTGCAAAATAAAGGTTATTCAGACAGTAAAAGTGAAATGACAATAGCCTACTAAAGTAATTTACTAAGTACTTTGACCTTAAAAACTAAAATTTTAAAGGTTAATTGGACGTTTAAATTTTACTTTTTCGCTGAAAAAGGAGCCACATCTTTATGTAGCCTGCAAGACTGCATGCCTTCACACAACGGGGAAGATAGCGGGTTTATTCCATCGCGAATCTATCTGGGTATAAGTTTACATGTAATAAGAACTATAAGAATAAAAGAAAATGAATAATAACGGTTGTATGCATAAATACTTTACAATCGTAAAACCGTTGATGAATAACATGTTCTTTTCTTAACTTTATGAGGTATATTAGTATTGTATATTATTAGCCATTCATTTGCCTTATTACTAGTAAAATATCTACATAAGTTAGATACATATACATACAATAATACAAGTAATGTCAATTTTCTACCAATTGGAAGATAAAATAATAGGTAGATATAGAAACCATAGATATTTAAGTCTTATTTGGCATTCATTGCCAACCTTGAGACAAATCGTAGTACTTTGACTGATGGGTACAAAAGGGAATCTTGTGACCACTAGACATATCACTTTGCATTAAACAGTTGAGACTTTTCACACAAACCTAGAATAGTATAAAAAATAATTCTGCAATTATTAATATATATTATTATGTAGATAGATGGGACTCGCCAGTGTTACATAAATGGGTGCAACTGCACACCCAGATAAATGCATTTTTTTTGTTTGTTTTCTGCCGCCTCGCGGTCCGGTGGCCGAGTCCATACATGAAGTGATTTTAGTATACATGCCCCTATGACGCCGTTAGTAGAATATTGTGACGCGGCTGTAATGCCCTAGTATTTATTAATTGTTGTGCCGTGAATTAATTTGAATTTTGTTAATATGGAAATAATTTTATAACATAAAATTGTATAATATGGATATACTCAATTCATCTGAAATAAATGAATTATTATTATTAATAATTACTTTTAATATGTGCCTTTAGTTTATTGAAAATAAAACTGCTTAGCAAAACCTCATGATTCACGATCCCACCAAAAAACCACTCGAATGTTGGGCTGTTTTGTGTTTATAGAGTACTTATATTAAACATAATATCAGTAAGTAAGTATGTAAAACATAATATATACTGTTTTCAAGCGTTTATTTTACTTTTGATGTTTGCACGTCTATCAAGTTACATATTTTTGACAGTAAAGCCCACTCGAAATAAAACACATAGTTGTCATACTTTATTGTCGTGGGTGACGAAATAGTGATATTCTGTGAGTCATATAACGTAGAGACTATTAAACTATCGATATTATATAGAAATAAATCAAAAGTAACCAATTTGAAAAATAAAATACGTTCTACTTTAAAGAAAAATAATAAAAAAGACACAAAAAGACCCTAAAAATTAATAACCCAGGCACAGAAAAGAAAAAATAACACACATGGCATTAGATAGAACAATATGTATAAGTATAGATATAAGGCCCACACTGCACATGCACTTCCTCACAACACCAGCATGTAACAGATACACTCTACATTAGTACAAGTTTAGTATTAAAACTAGAATAAATTAATATAATAAGTTATTCGTAAGATACATACACCTCAACACAAAAATCAATAAATTAATGTCACACCACACACAAGAACCAAAATAACTAATAAGCGTGTTAAATTCAAAAAATTAAATCTAGAAATTAAGTTGTTAAAAATGGTACTCGATTCCGTAGAGTTGTTAATAATAAAAAAGCAAGAAAAATAATACCGTAATTATTATAAGTGCCGTTTTAAATGGCTTATTTAATACATGCAAAACATGTTAATTTAAATATGGTTATATTATGCAGTCGATTTTTATAACAAATCCAGTCAGTAACGCATTAGAACATTACTAATTGATCCAACATCGAGCTGCCAAAAGTAAAATAAATACTTGGAAAGGGTATAAGTAAAAAAATTAAAATTGTCAGACATGTCATTTTAATTTTTCTCTCAATTTAATTACAGCATGTATGGTGGCATATAAAAGACGCCTCTTCCAAAAGATCATCTAAAAAACAAGGCAGTGAAATTTTAAGTGTTCCATTTTTGCCAACAGCTATATAAAACCTCAATAAAAATATTAGGACATTTTATTAATTAACCGTTAAAATATAAAAATTAGAAAGCAATGTTTAGTATTTAGATTAAAAGAAAAAGTTTTAGCGAAGAGATTTGGCCAGTCAGAGTCATTTGTCAAGACGTCTATGCGGTTATTTCACACCACGTCTAGATACGCTCTTAACCTACTAGATTTGATTGATTAAAGCGTCGAGTTCACTATCTCGCCCGAACATTATCCCATTTTTTAAGATTTACATCGACTTTTTTATATTGCATGAGTTCAGCAGGTAGACGGCCCACGTGATAGAAAGCGGTTACCATCGCCTATAGATATTTGTGACACTACAGGTTCTATCAATGCTGTCGTTCACTAAACTACACTAACAACTAAACAACTCAAGGTTGTTATGGCGGGTATGTTATGGACCAGGGGTGGTAGCCATCAAGATGGACAAATACCGTATCGCCTGGTAAATAACAACTACTTACGACAAACCCATTTTCCACTAACCTTAATAACTTAATTTCTTGTTTTCCGAATATTGCGACTGGTAGACGCCATAGTCCCAGATCCCTAGTTCTTTTAGCAGTTTATCCCAATAACCCAGTACCTTTTGTTCACAATCCATACAGTAACTGCCAAGTGGTAGAGCAGTTGCCCGTCTGGATGGTTACCACCCCTGGTCTAGAGTATTCCGATATAACAGCCTTGAGTAGTGTTTCAGCATTAGTGGCCAGGCTCCAGTTTTTCTTTTGAGAGCAGCAGCGCATTTGTAGCACCTTTGGTGTAGCAAATGTCTATAGGCGATGGTAACCGCTCTCCATCAAGTGGGCCGCCTACCTGTCTGCTGAACTCAGGCAATAAAAAAAACAATATTCCTACACTGTCCAGGGATTGTTATTGCATACATTTGTGTATGGTGTAGACAAGGATAATCGCCGTTCAGTGTCACGCCACATTTACCTTAAAACTCTCAAAGGGGCCTCTACGTGTTGGCTTTCCCATGGCCCCAAGCAAGCTCTCCACAAATCTGAGGCATTTTTATGGCCCCTGGGTTTCAATGATATACAAGAATAAATTACGAATATTTCACAAAAAGTGACTTTAATTTTTGTGGCGTTACGAATATTGCCATAAAGATGACGCGATGGCCGGGGTTGTTTGATGCCGCCGTTGCAATTTAGTAACAATAATAGTCACTTAAACAAGGTTTCCCTCACATTGCTAGCTCTTAATATTTATGACAATTATATTATTATTCACCACGTTCTATACAGTGTTTGTATGTAACATCAGCCACTGGTTTCCTTAGGTTTATAAGCAAACCGTGGGAAAATTCGCGTCAACGACCGATATCCATCTCCGTTCTATAGTAGCATCCCATAGGTAATAATAGTGTTACGTCAATGTATTGCGTTGAAAACTACCTTTGATTTGTAGACGATTTTCTTATAACGTTAATCTATATCTATCAAAAAAATTAAAATGTCTGTCCGTAATTTTAAAGTAAACGCCAAAATTTAAACGTCATTTACACGACGCCTAGTCATAAATGATCGTTTTTGGAATTGTCATATTATACATACATACATACATACCATTTAGGCTTATTCTTACACACCTCACTTGCTTCTTTAACATTCATAACTCTTGTCATGCACGCTCGTCTGTTCTTAAGGCTCCTGACATCACCTTCTGCTAGTACACGATCAATTTGATCATGGAAGGTGTGTCGTGGCCTTCCACGACTTCTGCATCCATCCACTTTTACATTGTATATCTGTTTAGTCATTCTTTCATCATGCATTCTTTCCACATGTCCGAACCACCGGAGCATATTATGTCATATTATTATATCGGAAAATACTATTTATTGAATAAAGTGTCTAGTCTTTATCCCCATTCGGAACATATAAGATTTTTTCGGCCTGAAGATATCTTGTTTCTAATTTTAAGGATTATTTATGTCTGTGTGTATTATTAAAAGTCTTTGAGGACGACAGGCCATAAAAATGGCCCGGAGTTTTGGAGGGCCTGCGTGGGACCATAGAAAGGCTAACACGTAGAGACCCCTTGACACAAACTTAATGTAAATGTGGCGTGACTTTAAACGGCGATTATTCCTGTCTACACCATATAAGAATGCACCCAAGGACAAGCCCCGACTAGTGTAGGACTATTGTGGGAAATGAGAACAAAAATTACCAGGCTATTGGGGTGTACTGCGGTTCTAGGGGTATAATATGGGGACTCGCCACTCCCTGCATGGGCCTTAAAAATGCCATAGAAGACAAGGGCAACATGGGTGTCAGTGGCTAAGGGGTGTCGAGAGGTGGGCTGCAGGTTCATCTAGGTTACTTCTGACGTTATGCCATTTATCACTTCCACCCCTGAAACTTGAGTCATAACTCTAGCGATCTCCATTCCGTGCCAGCTGGTTAAGGCAGGCACGGAGGCGGGGGCCTTGCCTTGGCCGCCGGGTTCAGGTCCGAGGTGTCGCTTCTCACCTAAGGTGTCACCACAAAGCCCCCTGCAGGTTTTATTAAAAGTTATTATTGTACTTGTTTATATTATAAAACGATGTAAGAAATATGTTAAGGGAATTTTCCATTAGGAACGTTTCCATTTCATACTCACTTGACTTCTTGTTTTAATTTACCACTACAAATACTACATACGGATACATAATAGTTTTTTCAACACACTTGCTCATAAAGTGGCTCTATGGTCACCGCAATTAGGCACAGAATGACACCCATTATCAAACTGTGAGTAAAAAACATTATAACTCACTAGTGAGTTATAGATTTTTTTTTTAATTTTATTGGTTGAGTTGCTTTGTTCTTAAAAAAGTTTTTATTCAAAAAAAAAAAGATCGTGTTCTATAGAACAAATAAATTAATGTTCCTATTACTTGCTCATTTCTTGCAACTTCTTATCTAAATAGATAATTTTAACTCGTACGTGTTTAATAAATAAAACTTTCACTCATATATAACTTTTTTATCTACTAAAAATAAAATGACTTTTTGTTGTTATTTTATTCACAAGTGTGTTGAAAAACGTCGTATGATACACGTGTGTATTGATGATTACCGTCCTCGGCTCTCTTAAGACCCTCGCCTACGGCTCGAGTCTCAATGGCGCCTCGGCGGTAATCACCAATGTTACACACTAGTACCATAATGTACTATTACTGTTTGTTTGGATTATACTTATACTGTATCTAATCTTATGTATCGAAATATGAAAATAATTCATTATAATTATTATCGATATAATATACAAACAAAAAATATTTTTGTTTAAATTTAAAAAACAAATGCATAAGATTTCAATTTACTGTCTCATATAAGATTGGCAGTTAAGTATGATACTTAGCGTTATATCTTCACATACTTATATAAAAAGATTGAGAACTATGTCTAATAACCCCCTTTGTTAGATAATATATATCATAAAAACTAAAAGGTTGGTGCGGACGTGGGATTCTATTGAGCGTAATGTTTTGTAGACAGTGCAGCAAAGTAGGAAAATTCCCACATATATAATTATGTTAAATATGTAGAGGAGGTATTATGTAGAGATAACATCGTCGTCGTTCTCAACCAATCGCAGTTCAAGTTTGCGCTATATATTCTGGTTCTCCTCTTTCCACATCCAGCGTAACCTAACCTAACCGCGACCTTGAGCTGTCAGCTCTCTATCGGGTCTGAAGGCGTTCTATACCAACTAGGTTTTGCTTGCGGCTGGTAAAATAGGCTGTGAAGCGCTACAGCACGAGCTGATGGAGGGTTCTATTACGTTTGACGTCATATATTTAATAGGGAATATATATAATAATGCGTGTGTGTGTGTGTGTGTGTGTGTGTGTGTGTGTGTGTGTGTGTGTGTGTGTGTGTGCGTGTGCGTGTGCGTGTGCATGTGTGTGTAAGTGTGTGTGCGTGTGTGTGTGCATGTGTGTGTGGGTAATATATTATGTATGATGTATTATAGAAAGGTCTGACTTGGAAAAGAACACTTAATATTAAAATAGCTGTATAATGGCCCTGACTATGTTAGGGGTGCAGAGGGGTCTGAAGGGCAATTATATATTAAAAAAAAGTACGTTTTACAGGACTAGGTCTCGATTCCAGGTCTCGTTTCCTTTACCAACCATCGGCCCCATGACAGAAGTAACTGGCCCACTGCCAGTTCAACTTTTAAAAGCTATATCGATAACCTTATTTCTCTTACGGCTATCATTGTTTACAATTTTAGCAGTTGTTTAGCTAAGCAAAATATTTTGGAAAATAGGTACTTACGTGCTGTTTGGTTTATTAATTGGGAAGATACGTCTTATATATTTCGTGTCTTGCTCTGGGTTTGGAATTTTTGGTTTTGGTATTCTTGATAATGACGGTAGGTTAAGGATCTAGCACGTAACAAATCTGTAGGAAACTACAGAATTTAAATACGGTGCGGCAGAAATAATTCTGTGCTGCATGTACTACTGTGGATTTCCATAGGTTATATCAAATTTTCCGGCAAAAGAATCTTAGGAGCAATTTAAACTCGTATGTAAATGTTGCTTGAGTTAAAGATTTTGCCGAATAAAAATTCTACCGGAATATTCATAGTGCTCGGAAGGTCTACGACATTAATATTTTAAATCGACGCAATTTTAGTGTTACATGACCATTTTGAAATGTTTCAATTAATTTAGTATTTCCTACTAGCTGACCCGGCAAACTTCGTACCGCCTCGGAATCAATAAATAAAAAACGTTGATTTTTGAACTACGGGACGAACATCAAACGTTTGACATTCAAAACCAAAAAAGAAAAAAAATCTTCACTTTTAAATTTAATTTGATTTCTGAATGACTATGAAATTTAATTGATGTCTAAACGACGAACATCAAATGTTTGACAGGTAAGAATTGTTTCTAAGGGAAAGCGAAATTCTTGTTTTTACTATATTGCAAGCATTTTTTTCATATTTACTCACCTTTTAAACCTAGCCTGGACTTCCACAAATAATTCAAAACCAAAATTAGCCAAATCAATCCAGCCGCTCTCGAGTTTTAGCGAGACTAACGAACAGCAATTGATTTTTATAATATATAGATAGATATGTCATATCTATATGGAGACAGATTTTAAGAACTAATCAAAGTCACAACTTGCTGCACAATTGTCATTCCTTGTATTAATTTTGGAGTGTGAGTATTGTAGGAAGTAATGACAGAGAAGGAAACTTCCGATGTTATAATCAAACGTAACAGTTTGGCATCAAAGGCGACACACACCAAAAGACAGTACGAGGTGTGTCATTGCGTCAGGGGCTCGCGCCAAACAATAGCCGTGAAAGTGCTGGAAAGTGCAAGTTAAAATCACGTATATGTTATATCAGTCCGAGATTTACATAATGTCAGACATTTTGTGGGTAAGTGGACCAATATTTATGGTCAAACGTTACCGCATACAGATTTATGCCGCTAACGGTAGTTTAGAATTATTGACCTTTAAAGTCGCTTAGACATTGACAACGTAACAACCGTAGATGTTTGTGATTTAATTTGTAGTGGAACACTTACAAGCCAATAGATAGCGCTGTGCAATAATTAAGGTCGCAAACGTTTCCCGAAACGTACAAAGGATATATACAAATTTCTGCCTGCCTACCTGCGAGGAACAATATTAGCCTCGCTGGAAGATCTTCTCTTGTGACGGAGGAGCATTGCATCTCGCTCCTCCATCCAACCATTAGGGTCATCCCTACAAATTGAAATCGATTTTCTATATACTTTGGAGAGCATGCATTGGAGCTTTTCAACCTAAAAGACGCAATGGCATGCGGCATCAATATATGGTGGACATACCACCTATTTATGAGCTGCAAAAGAGTGGAACTCATTGCCGGAGTCTGTTTTTCCGATACCTACAACATGAGTGTCTTCATGTCTTGCGTGAATAAGTACCTTCTAGATAAACGTGCTCCATCTATATATCACATATCTTTGCTTGGTATCAGGCGAGTTCATGGTCAAACGCGAACTAATATACCTACCTACAGTAAAGAAAATACAAACAGAGTTCTAATGAAATTCTCTTTGGAATATTTTATTATTGCCTGAAGTAGGCATTTAGACAAACAGGATGAAAATTCATATGGACTTATCATCAGATCATCAGCGCCGGCCCATGGACCTTGTCAACACTAAGAGTACTGACAACGCGTTGCCAGCCTTAAAGAAATTTAATGACACTTTTTTTAAATACTTCTATGTCGTAGCACAGAGAATTTCATTTTAAATTCGCTTCCACTATCTCAAAGAGTAGATAGAGTTCTTGCTTATCTGATTAATTATATTACTATTGCAAAGTTTTACTACTATCTAAATTTTAGCACAAAGAGTAATCTCTATGGGAAATTCTCTTCAGATCATTATTTTATCCGGAAGAATCATAAAAAACCGTTACGTAGTGCTAGAATACACAGAGTGACGCAAAGACCCTGCGAAGGCTAAGCGGTTGTAAGCCGTCTGTAACTATTGACGTTTGTTTAATTATAAAAGGTCATAAAAGATTAATAAAAGGTCTTCTGAAATAATTATCGATAACAATCGATTGAACACATGTCAGAATTATACCTACTTATATCCGCCACGATCGTTCAAAGTGGATAGGCAGGTTTCAGAAACCGGTAATTTCAATGTCCATATTTTCGCGTGATATTCCATGATTTGTCAATATTAGGCAGTAGGCCCCTAAACTACTTAGGCCGTGTTTAATTCAATTGGTATCTAGGTACCGTCAGTTGCCAGAGCGCCAGGGGAGTAAACCACAAGAACTACTTAAGCTGTGTTTAGTTAAATTGCTATCTAGATATGCAAAGCATCGGTTCCCAGAGTGACAGGATCGATTATCGCGATCGGTTATAATCAGCGGTGTGCTTAAACTCAAACAAAATAAAAACTAGAATGAGACACTTGCCTAAGTCTATAAATCTAACGGTTGTAGTACTGACCTCATCATCACGATATTTAACATTTATATTTACTTTCAATAATCGGAATGAGTATGTCGGCATGTGGCGGTGGTGAGTATGCATATTTTCATCAGGAGGCTCCATTACTTCGTGAACACGTACGGGCGTAGGGTAGTCGGGCGAGGAGAGTAAAACCACGTTGTTCATACAAACTGTAATATTCAACCACATGGCGAAATACAATAAGCAAGTGCGTATAATGATTTAATTATCCAATCTATAACGACACTCCACCGGACAGGTAACATGCGTGTATGATATTAACAATTTAACAGATTCTTTTCTCAAAAACTAACGGCGACTCTATGAGTCTATAACATAATATTATGGAGGGTAAATAGAAAAAGTGTCCTGCAGTATGCTGAAAATAGAGGTTCAAATACCTCATTCAGGTGTAGACGTAGGCAGACGGAGCATTTTGGGCGTTGTGAGATACTGCAGGATCGCGTCCATGATGTAAAGCACACTGGCGTCCGGTGTTGTGTCAGAGTGACATTGACAACTGACAGCTCTCTACATTGTTATTGTTGCTATAAAAATAATAAGTAACGTGATTATCGTCTAAATATTATAATTTCGTAGAATTATTATGGAAGACTCTTTAAATATAAATAAGTAGGTACTCGTTGTCAGAAACGTAGGTACATAAGCGAAGCAGCGTGATATTTTTTAAGTATAAGTAAATACTTATATTGTTAGTTAAGTGAAAAATCGCAGTTACACAATTAGGCGTTTATCGACATAGTAACGTTATCAGCTGATAAGTAATTATTTACATATCTTACATTTTTTTTACAATTACTTTTTGAATAATAAAAAGTATAATTATTTCTCAACTGATTAATATAATATTATACTGTTATCACTTATCTCTAAACTATCAACACTTGTTCAATTAATTGGTCATTAACATGTCCTATCATAATATGTATCAATTATGATAGAAGGAGAACCCATCAGGTTTCTGTGCCACAGTCAAATATATTTCTATATATATGAATGTAAGCATATTGGAATAAAGTATTAATAAATACTTTTAATCATATGCTTTTGTTTAACTTTCGAAACTGAACAAAACTGAACTAGCAAATTTTTCACATACTGAACGGGCATGTATTACAATACATAAACATGTACATTGGTACATAGTAATGTCCTTGTGATGTTTTTGTATCTTTGCGGATATTGTCAGTCAGTATTTAATACTGTTTTTGTTGTCACAATTTTTGTTTGACAAAAAAATATGCCTTGACTGTTGTGCGATAGATAATTCTCACAAAATTAAACGCAGGTGAGTCGCTGAATAGCAGCTGTCATGCTTTGTTTGGAATTCAACTTGACACACGGTCATATCGAGTAGTGAATTTGTGCCAAAGTTTAATGCCGATGATCAACAACTGGCTGTGTACACTTTTTCATACAAAAACATGTAGGTATTAAATATTATTCTATAGTCATTCTGGAGTGTGTCTTAGAGTGAAGACCGAGTCTCGGTAATCCTAGCGTAGGACGGCCTCCAGCCCGGTCACCCTAGCACGAAGACGGGAGACGGGAATATGTGACGCAAACTTGGGGAGGCCTACGTCCAGCAGTGGACAGAGACTGGCTGAAGAAGAAAGAAGAGACTATACATTTTTTTTCTCTTTTTATGCAACAAGTTCTGGATCAACTATAACCTGAGAGCCTATAGCGCCATTCGTGTTCAACATAATAATATCTTCAAGATATTGCTTGAGCTATTTCGATTCTTCAGTGCATTCATCATGTTCGCGATGGCGCGTACTAATGACTTTTACGCCATGAGACGTAAGAAAGCCGCGTCTTTGTTGTTCAGTGTCTGGGCTGGCATCAGTAGTATATAGCATCTTGAGAGTGTTCGCTGAATGAATGGACTCCCTTTTCCTTCGATGCTGGACGAGGCTGTTTGTATAGTGTCGAAAGAAACGTGGAAATAGGCCATTCTTTCTTGTTGTATTCTATTGTGTTTGTCCTACTAACATACATAGATGTAATGTTTATCACTAACAATTGGACGTAATATTTGAAATGAATATAAATTAATAATATTATAAAGTTTTTCGGCTATAATATTCTTTTTATTGAAATTGTCTTGGGATGATAGTTGTGGTTGCCATGACGATTGTTGGGCACAATCCCTTCGAAGATTTGTTTCAAGAATATAAATAAATTAATGAAAACACTTATTATTTGCGAGAAATTATAACAAGTTCCTAAAAACAAGATACAACTTAAATTAAACAAAGGGCGGCCTGGCCATAACTATCAAGTTCACGAATCTTAGAAATGAAGGAACGGTTTAGAAAATGTACCCGATTGTTTTAGAATAAAGCACAAGTATTTGACTTTACCTGTTAGCTTTTTCCTTATTGTGAATCTTTTTCTTATTAGATTATTTTAGGCATTTCGTAAAATTAAATAAATGTTATTATTTATAATTCTTTAATTTCACTTAATGTTCAAGTAGTGTGAACATACAAATTATACTTTATGTCTATAGATGTATTTTGAAAAATGTTTCTTTTATTGATTGCACACACTCAGTGTTTGCATTAGATATTAAAGTCTATCTCCCGTTTTACGTTAAAAAGAATGCCATTTATTATACTTGCAACAACAATTCGACATGCTTGTATTGAAAAGCTTTTCAAGGCAATAATAATAACTGCCTTGTTTCAATAGTAAAAAAAGAATGAGGAAATATCGCGAAATACTTCGATTTACGATGACAAGCGTTACAATGATATGTGTGTAGGTATAATTATTTTATACATATATCTAAAGTAATAAAACATACTACCTACGCTTGTTCGTGAAATTTCAAAACGTTAACATTAAACTTGAATAAAACATTCATAGTTATAGAGCATACTTGCACAATAATGTTTTTAAATATTTCATAACCACGTGTTTTTGAATGTCAAAAGTTCAACTCAAAGGTAAACGAATATTTGAATATGGTTTACGTGTGTACGCATGTTTTTTTATAAAAACAAATAAGAATATATATTTTACGGGCAATGTGATTAATCGGGCATTATTAATATGGACCAATCATTATGAATAATGACGACAAGCGTCGGTAAATTTGATAAATTAATTACTTTGGCTGGCCCATATTAGTAATGCCCGTGGTCCATTTAAAAAGTCATGGTTTGAGATAACTTGAATTTATCACATTGTCCGGATAGAAGTAGGGAAGTATTCATACTGCCCGGGTATGAATACTTCCCTACTCCTATCCGGACAATGTGATAAATTCGTTACCTTTCCATAAGAATTATGTATGTTTAATTCATTTAAGGGTGGGGTATACTTATATGGCATTTTTTTATTATGAACAGATCCGGGTTTTTTTAATACAGGTGATTTTTTTTTATAACCACCCAAAATTCACTTTATATCTCAAATTATAGATAAATGTGCTATATAAGTATACTCTAACCTCATTTAATAAAGAATGAACTGCAGTTCATCTGTGTTTTATTGTTGCCCAATATAAGGTTGTCATTATTTACAATGACCGGAAAAAGTGATTAATCACGCAGTTTTATTTTTATTGCCCACTTGGTACGGGCATTATGTATATAGACCGGTCATTATTCATAGTGACCGGATTTATCATTTTTTTAAATTTTTTTTTATTGCAGAAGTTCACCATACAGGCAGACGGCCCACTTGATGAAAAGCGATTACCATCGCCTATGGACATTTGCAACAGCAAAGGTAATACAATTGCGCTGCTGCTCTCTTAAGGGAGGCTGGAAATTGTTGTTTCAATATAAGTTAACCCTTGTATATTACTTGGTAAGTTGCTCAGCTTGATGATATACAATGTTGTATATATGTAAAATCCTGGCAACTGACATTGTTTTTTAATTGAATCTTTATGCATCTTACTAGACATTTGCTGATATCATAGTGCATGTCAAAACATGTAAAGACTGGATCAAAATATGATATCGCTTCCAATAATCTACACATACCTATAGCTTTAAAATGGCATATCATTGACATTTCTTTATGCCGAGGTGTAAAATTTCTAGTATTTTCTTACGAACTTGCTCCTACTAGGTTTTGAAATTGCACAGTTGAATTGTTTTATTATTCAATCTGCTTTTTATAAACAAATAATCATTTTTTACGCATCGTAAACAAATACCAAAAATGAAATAAAATTTTAGTGGAGCGCCAATTGCAAGAGCCGTGTGTACTAAGAATTCAACGTATTGCCAAAAAATACACAATAGGCCGTTACGTAATGAAAAATACGAGACGATCATAATGTAATTGTCACGAAATTGTAACAAGTTCTACTCACAGAGCTTATTGGAAGACTGAACTGGTAAAACTTCCACTAAAAGTATGCATAAACAATTTAAAGGAGATTGGGACTTTTGGGCCTAAGAAATATAATGAGTTGAGATATGACTTTAAAAAAGCATTATATTTTTTTATAACAAAATGAAAAACATCAGCCCTACATTCTATCTGGAAGACGAGAAATATTGAAAATAAGGTCACAAATAAAATAAGTTTCATTAAATCGATTTATATGAATGAATTTCGGCAATTAATAATATGGCAACACGCCGCACGATTAATTAATTCAAAATAACTAAATCCACTACAATTATAAAAAATATCAACATAATATAAAGATTTGTAATTTTATATATCATTAGAAAGCTTACAGCTGCAGCGTCTTCCTGAAATTACGACATTCCATTCAGAACTGCAAACGTTTTATTTCTGTTACACTATCTTCATTATATTTATGTAGATTGATGTGAACTTACCTTTAGTGGGCTTTACTATTTTCGCATTTTGGAATTATAGTATGATAGTTCTTAGGCACAGATTTTAGGTGCATAGATACTAACAGTCTTATTCATAGAGAGTTAGAGTAAGTTTGAACGCTTCTTTAAGAACCATAAAGAAGCGTTTAAACTTACTCTACTTCTCTACGAATAAAACTGTTACTATTCAGATGTCGTCGTCAGCTAATAAGCGTCCACTGCTGGACGTAGGTCTCCCCAAGTCGGCGCCACTCATCACGGTCCTCTGCCTTCCCCATCCAGCGCTTACCGGTGACCTTACGCAATTCGTCAGTCCACCGGGCTGGAGGGCGTCCGACACTACTTTTACCAAGACGCGGTCCTCTCTAGGACTCGTCTGCTCCATCGGCCATCGGTCTTGCAACAAATGTGGCTGGCCCACTACCACTTCAATTTGCTAATTTTGCGATCTATCCAGATGTCACATTACTAAAAATATCACCATACATTTTCACTATCAATTCAATAGGTTATACTAATTAAAACTAATTGTATCTATGTAGGTAAGTAGTTTAAGTATGTTTGTTTATGATATACCTAATAATGCGCACCACCTACATCGCTAGTTCCTTAAGTTAGGTTGCCTGGAAGAGATTGCTTTAAGCGATAAGGCCGCCTATTGTTTCTACCATGACAATATTTTAATTGTTTTTTTAAAATTGTATATTTGGTGACCAATAATGTGTTACACCATAAATTGTCACTATCAATTCAATAGGAAATACTAATTACAATTAATTATATTGTTACGATCTAGGTTCCGACAAAGACAAATTCACACCTGCAGCCCTGTAGAAACACATTTTATTACCTTTTCGGCATTTGCACTTCGTTTGTTTACTTTGTGTTTAAAATTTGTGATTAAGAAAACAGCCCATTGCGTGTTGTAATCTTTTACGACCTATTGTCGTATTGTGATGACTGCCAGGTGTCTCGGATTTAAAAGTACAAACTGATTCTAAGAAATTCGGTGGTCGGGTCGGGCAGACATATTGCATCTGTGCAGTATAAAGCAATGCCCCAATGGAGAGATCGGCAATCAAGCGATAACCACGAGCAAAGCAAGACTTCTGTACATTCGGTAATCTATTTAGTGACGGACTTTGCGCGTGTTATTGAATCGTGTATTGCGTTTGGACTGGTTGTGTTCGGTTATATTTGTACCTGAGTTATACGTGTTTGTATAGTTCTAGTAAACTCTATAATAATTCCAACGGCATTTTAATTCGAGTCCTGCAACTCGTAACAGTATGTTTTTTACAATTACAGTTTAATGTACCATGACAAATGTAAAGATAACACATAAAAGGAAGTGTCGAGATAAAGGATATTTCAAGATAATGGCGTTATTGATGGCGGAAGTAAATGTGCCAGATTGTGTGGATTGTAAATAAATATCTTACTGGCAGGTTATGCAACGCCTTCCTTCCTAAGTTCCCACGCGAGTTTGAATAATAATAAACTATTCTAACAGTTTTGGTAGCTTAGTGGCTAAAGGTGTTATCGCACTCACGGTTATTCCAATGGTTAATCCTAAACTAGGACTAGAAGCCACGTCACGTTTTAATCCTGGTTGATGAGCATGCACCGTTTAGACTAGTTTTGTGAACTTATGTGTATATTGTTACGATTACTATGAGCTGTCGTTGAAGTAAAATATATCGGTAATCTAGATTGTGAAGAAACCGTGGCGGTGTCTTCACGATTTAGATTACAGATGTGTGATACCCAACAATCCATTTTAAAATTCCGCAACGTGTATGCCGTCTGTTGTCTGTATGGTATTCTACTGAACTTATTGAAATTTATTTTGCAGAAAATTATTTATTAGATCTTTTTTGATTCGTTAAGTAAATAACTTTAGTTTATTTCAGTTTTAAGCATAAATTGTTATATAAGACATGTAACATTCATATTTAAAAGTCAATATCATGACGAGTCTAATGTTGAGACTATTATTAATATTAACATAATACAATTAATATAATGAGTTATTCTTAACACAACACAAACATACATTCAATAAATGTCACACACAATAACAAAAATAAAAAATAAGCGTTTATAATTTCAAAAGTTTTTTCTAAGTTAAATTGTAAAAAAGTGTACGGAAATAGAGTATGTAGAGTTGTTTAATTAAAAAAAAGTTTAAACTATTATGAATATTTTTTTTTTTTTTATATAATAATAGTATGAAAGTGCAAACAAAAACATACTGCTTTTGATAATAAAACTACGTTTCAACGGTTTGAAGCGCGGTATTTTACAGTAGATACAAGTACATTTCAGTAGCCAGAACGTCGGAATAAAAATAAAATACCGCGCTTTAAACCTTTAAAACGACGTATTATTATGTGTACTAGTCGCGAAAACTTAATAAAATACTATAATGCTTTTCGTTAAAACATAAAAAGTAGATATCTATATAGAAAACTTCTATGGTATGAGTTAAAATTTCTACATAGAGTGAATAAAATAGCAGGCAATCAAAGAATGACAGATCGGAAGTCTTTTTATCATCGATATGTAAATTTCATAAAATTTAATATATCTAGCGAAATATATAATATACTTATTAAGTTTTATATATAAATTCATATTACATACGAATATTTGCGTTATGAATATTAAGCTAAGCTAAATGGCAAAGATCAACAAAACTGGATTTTACAGTATACAGTTAAGCGACCGAATGAATTTTATGTAATCACCAAATCACTATATTGTCTACGCCTTTTATGTTCAGCGTTACGTACTTTATTCAGCCCGGCAAGCAAATCCGGGTTACGTAACGTGTACTCAGAAAATTGCATGACCTAATGCATGCATCTGCCATAGATTAAGAAAATCAGAAGTACGAAATGTTACATTTCTACATTTATTACCTACTTACAAGAGAACGAGGTAGAAACGTTAATAAATTATAGCATTTAATAATCACATTTCATTTATCATCTTAATTTTAATTTACTTGATATTTATAGTAAAATAGCATTTGCTTAGATAGGACATTGACGGCCTCTGTGGTTGAGCGGGCTAAGCCTTTGCCGACGTAGCTCACTGCAACGCAGGGGTTCCGGGTTCGATTCCTGGTATAGTAAATTTCGGAAACGTATTTTCTCCGTTATTTACTATGGTCTGGGTGTCTGGGATCGGCCCCACAGTAGTCCGTTGTATATTACCCATAACACAAGCGAAACTTGCTTAATTTGGGTATATACAATGTGTGTGTTTGTCTGCCGACATCGTCCGCATTAGGAGGGATAGGGTAAGAAACATTATAGTTGTTCTCCCAATATTTAAAATCAAAGGTTATTTCCAGCAGGGAAATGGATTTTTTAGCATGAAAATACATGGATGAGAAATACCCGTGAAAATCCGGGATAAATCATATTACTAAAGACATACATAACTACAACTGTTCTATTAAAGATATTTAAAGAATATAGATACTATCATATCAAGCAACTCCAAAAATCACGTGGTTTCGATAATAATTGGGCTAACAGTAAGAATTGTCAAGTGGGTAGGTACAGCAGTATCATAGTGTCACATCTCTAGCAACACTAGCAGTTCATCCCAAAGGCCCACTCCGTTCTGTTGTTATTTGCTACAAGACCACGACCGGTATTTATCCTTGGGTGGAACTCTACATGGTGTATATGGGAATATTCGCCGGCCAAAATTATAACGGCATCGTCTAAAAAATGTGACAACAGTGCCATCTATTTGGCATTATTTTTCTATTCTTCGGGAATAGTTCTTTTTTTCGTACAAGAAAGGTATTTTGTCTTTTTCTGTCCCCCGAACGACGTGTATGCAAAATTTTATAATGACCGGTTGAGTAGTTGAAAGCGTTACAAACAAAAAGATTAACCTCTGAATTTATAAAGCGCAATTCACACCAAAGCTGCCTACCCAAAGACACAGCCCGCTGACACAACCCGGCGGCCTATATGAAAAGAATCATGTCGGCAACATGTGTCCGCGGATGTTGCTGCCGACATGTCGGCGGCTTGAGTATGCAAGCTCTCAGTCTCGGCGACGCTCAAGCTGTAGTGACGTGCTGTATTTTTTGTTTCTCATCTCGAGCCGTCGACATGTCGCCGACAAAGTTTTCCGACTTGCAATGAGTGAAGCCGCCAACTAGCCTTTCGACATAGGTCGTCGGGTGTGGTGTGTATTGCGCTTAACATTAAATTAGGATTTTCGAAAGGGCCTCTAGGGTATACCGTGGCTCCACGCAATATTTCAAAAAGTCTGGAATATTCTTCTGGCCCGTGATCTAAAACAACATCGATAATCTTCTAATATAATGTTGTTTAAATGCAAAAGTTTAGATCACTGGCTCATTTTAAACACCCGCTGGTCATTTATCACGTCTTTCAAATAAACAGAATCCTTTCGACCGTAATAAATTTTCGTCTCTTTAAACGCGAGCAAAAGGAAATATTGCATTTATTAGCTCTTAAATTCTGTAATCACGGCAGGCAATTTGTAAGCAGGGATTACGAGATTGGAATGTTCCAATGTATTATTTATCAAATGAGAATCTTTATTTAAATTGGCCGCTTCATTATACGTCTATTTGCAATTATAGTTTTGTATTTACAAGCGTTTGAACATCTCCTTAAGTTAAAGTGCATTCTATGTTAATATTGTATTTATTCAAATTGTCCTTTGCACGTAACATGGCGTAATTGTACTTCTGTTCTGTAAGTTAATTGAGGAGCGTTGTCATTTAGGTCTTTAAGATATAGTCGCAGTGAGAATAGATTATGTGGCACGAATAAGTTAAAGAACAATTCAAATTTAGTATTAACGTTTGTAACTTAAAACTGTTGCTACGAGTATATCCATAGCTTAAAATATAATAAAAATACAAATTCAATCATCATATTATATTTAAGTAACGGATCATTAGTTGACTCTGAATACGGCGTATAAGCAAGTGGTCAGGGTTTAAAATATTGTAATAAAAGTAAAAATTTATAACGCTTAAATAGTCTAATTTGGAGATATGTACTACAACTTCAATAAGCTGGCAACTTTTCTACAATGCCACTTTGTAGATTTCGTAACAAAGTTTTCCTTTATCGTTAGACGAAACCACTAAAATTCTTCCTGCTCTACAGAGAGACTCACAGAGCTAAGAAAACCGCCGCGTTCCTGAAATTCTGTGCTCTGTGGAAAGACTACACTTTTCTGCACATTGGACCGTCTGTACAAAGGGGTAAAGACGATAGAACACACAGCATTGACCTGGTGCCAACATTTCATTCTCAAAACGCACCGCTCGTCATCAAAGGGTTGTTCAAACTCATTTCCTTGAGTTACTATGCTCAATTAAGCAACGGTTCTCTAGATCATTTATTTCGTGTGTAACAACAATTTAAATGGAAGTTCTTGCTGAAATTTGCCCTCTCCGCTACTACATAGTGTTGTTTATACGTCTTAAAAAAAATTCAAAAGCCAAAACGAATTCGCGACGCTCCTTGTGTACAAACATCCATGGGCGGCGATAAACACTTTCCGTCAGGTGGATCGCCTGCCTATTTTGCTGATTCAGGCAGTGAAAAAGAATGCAGTCTTGTGACTCACGGCTTAATAAATATGGGGGGCGAAATTTAAGAACCGTACTAATCCGCTTTCACTATCGCTGGGAGCGATTTAATTAGTATACGCTGCTCTCACCACCGCTTCTATCTTGTACACCACTGTGGTCAGACACGGCTTTACTCACGCTCTAACAAATACGATATAATTATAATTGAAATTACCTAACAGTTATATCATATGTGCACGCAGTATTGTTTTCAATGTTAATGACCAAGGTAAGTTTGAGATCGATTCGTGTTCAAGTTTATGTAAAAAATGAACAAAAAACATTATATTTATAATCAAAGAATAAAGTAGAGGTTTCAAAATTTTGATAATTGTAGTGGAACACCTACAAGCCAATAGATGGCGCTGTGCAATAATTGAGGTCGCAAACGTTTCCTGAAACGAACAAACAATATAATTATAGGCCTGCAAAGAAGAAAAATTGCCTCACTGGAAGATCTTCCTTTGAGACGGAGGAGCATTCCATCTCGCTCCTCCACCCTATAGGGGGCACTCTCTTCAAGATGTTGAAACAAACTCTCAATATGATTACAAGCAATTCAAAATCAAATATATGCCTAATATTTATTATTGTAATTCTAGGAATGGATTTTTTATGTGAAGTTTTCATTTATATTCTGTATTCTGAGGTTTTATTAACGAATGTTCTTAAAAACTAGCTATTAAAGATTCAAAAGCAACATTTCTTGGTTATACTTTGTTGTTATAATTGAAATACAATATCCCTAGAGTTTCCTTATCAAACACTTTATTACCGCGTATTACCTGATAACAACTTACGTCCGATTCGAAATATTCAGTTGACCAATTCAAAATATTCATTGATTCATACTAGTATGCACTGATAATACCTGTACCCATAAATCTTTGATAAAATGTACCTATAAATTTTTGAAATATATAACAACAGAAAGGAAGTCTAGCTATGCTGTATTCCGCTAGGTCTTGGTAGAAGAGGTAGGTTTAACGCTGGCTTCACTTTAACAATTAAGGATGCCAAAGATCTGCGAAATATACGAAATAGAAAACAAAAAGTTGAAAAGCAGGCTCCATGCTCGAATGGAACCGGGATTTTTCTTTTTTTTTTTGCAAGGCAAGCAGACGGCCTACTTGATGGAAAGTGGTTACCGCTGCGTATGGACGTTTGTAACACCAGGGGCGTTGCCAACGCGTTGCGGGCCTCTAAGGAATTTTATAACGCCCTTATTAAACAACGCCATATCGCAGACAGACAGAAAACCTCGGCGGAAAGTCCCCTCCAGATCATTGTCGTACGCGGAACAAACATTCTAGAGAACCGCTGTGTAGTTGAGCGTGAATTAAAACTGATATGATATAATAAGAGAAAAATAACTTGTAGCGCCGTGAAGCCATGTAGGATTGTAAATCGATTGTCATTTATGTCATTATATAAATCAGCATTTATCATTGAATAAATCGTCCTATAAAACTAGTCAGGCAATATTGTTATACAGCCTACCTTATCACCAACAGTCCTCAACTTGTGGTTTGCTAATACAACTTTAGAAATCCCCACTTTCGCTTTCTTCTATGCAAATAACCAATGATAATATTTCACATGCCATCTGTTTTCTTCCAAGTGTTAGACACAATACACGACGTACATACGTGACGCACATTTAGTCTGCGACAAGGTTAGATATAATCTAGGAGAGTCGGGTGTATTGTATGCCGTGTTTGCAGTCAATAACATACTAATAAAATTCGTTTAATTTCTATCAAAAACCTATTGTTAGGAATTTCATGTCTTTTATCAGACCAAAAACACTTCCGCGACAGTCAGACTTAGACCTATACTATTGCAAATGGATTGTATACCCGTCATACTTTCCAAGGCAAGTGGTTTAGTCTTATAAATTTGCCAGGTGGTAGGGCACTTGCCCGACTGGATGGCTACCACCCCTGGTCTAAAGTATGTCGCCATAACAACCTTGAGTTGTGTTCCGGCATTAGTAACCAGGTTCCAGTTTCCCTTAAGAGAGCAGCAGCGCATTTGTCGCAACTTCAGTGTTGCAAATGTCCATAGGCGATGGTAACTTCTTTCCATCAAGTGGGCCGTCTGCCTGTCTGCTGATCTCCTGCAATAAAAAAAAAAAAAAAAAAACATTAACCTCAATTGGCAGGTTTCCTTTCGATATTTCTCTTTACAAACACATATGTTAATTGAAAAAAAATATGTTAGATTACAAAACCTGCCTAGACGGTGTGAGATCCGTGGCTTAATATCTCTAATTATTAAAGGAAATATTTAAATTTTGAAGTATTGGCAGAAAAATCTAAAATAAAAATTCATATCATAAATAGTCTGCAGTGTATCATGCCACTAATTCACAGACATTTACTTATTTCGTTCCGAACAATATCCTTTTACACGATCGAAATGTGTTGAAACTTTCGCTCAAATGTTTTCTGCTCAATTGAGAAATTATTTTGTTGAAATAGGTTGGGTGGTGTGGTATGGGACAGTTATGAATAAACAACTAGAGGAAACTGAATATAAAAGTATTAATAATAATTGCCTGAATCAGGCAATAACAAAGTATCAATATGATTGAAAATTTTGAAAACTAGGCTAACGGGATACCGGCCTCATATAATTTTTATAACACCTTTTAGAAACAATTCCATGTCGTTGCGTAGAAAGAAAACCTCGGTAGGAAATTACAGGTTTTGTTTTTCGAATAAACATTCCAGAGATTTCACACTGATTTAGGTAACCAAACCACGTACACAAAGGGCAATCAAATAGTCATAAGAATTCATGGCAGACATTTCTCCTATAACCAAGGGCCCAGCTTTGGTTTTAATCTCGGTCTGCCTCGAGTCAAAATGAAACAGGTCTTGGGAAGCAAAGATTGTGAGAGTATTTTTTATTTGCAAATTTACCGTTTTGACCATGTAGGTAACGGTTGCCTCAAATTTTATAACATATTTAATGTGTTTGCAAAGCTATATGTATATACAATTTATTGAAATATGTTTAAGGGAAAGTTACATTTTAATATACGATACAGTTATTATGTTTTTGGGGGATAACATTGATGACTTCTTACGTATAGTTTGCTACAAATCTGCGGAGTGACGCTCGCGGACCGCGTTCGTGATACCCAAGTAAGAAAGAGAGTTGCTCTGAAAGAGAGTGTCGGGGTGAAGGTAAGGAAAGGAATGCTCCGGTGGTTCGGACATGTGGAAAGAATGCATGATGAAAGAATGACAAAACAGATATACAATGCAAAAGTGGATGGATGCAGAAGTCGTGGAAGGCCACGACACACCTTTCATGATCAAATTGATCGTGTACTAGCAGAAGGTGATGTCAGGAGCCTTAAGAATAGACGAGCGTGCATGAAAAGAGGTATGAATGTCAAAGAAGCGAGTGAGGTGTGTAAGAACAAGTCTGAATGGCGCTCTGTTGTTCGTGCCTACCCCGCAAGGGAACTGGCGTGAAGCTCTGTATGTATGTGTGTTTGCTACAAAAAAAATCTTATATTAAATACACACACAACAAAAACAATTTATATAAAGTATGCTTTGCTTTGCTTACAGCAAAAGTTAATACTGGTATAAGAGCATTTTAAGGACTAATAAGTCCTAAATAGATAACGCTGTGATCAGTAAATTCACATGTATTTTTTTAAAGAATGTGGACCGAAATAAAAATTAGCGTATGTTTTGTGATGATATGCACCTTTACTTTTATACCATCATGCATCATACTTTGATATGTAAATACTTATGTTTAAAAAATAAAAATTCTTAGTCTTTGATCATTTTTAATTCGTAAGAGTCATAAAATTCACACCTAGTGTTGCATACGTCTGTAAGCGGTGGTCACTAATTTCCAAGATGAGCACTTTTATTGTACTATAGCAATAAAAGGATTACTCACTTATGTAATATCTTCCTCAAGTAATTTAAAAGGTAAAACTCTATTAACAGTTAATGAAACGAGTGAAATTGCCTGTCTTATCGCTACTAAAGATTTCTTCCAAATAATCGTTGAATGGAAAATTATTTTTTAAATACATTTATTACAAACACAATTTTACTGCTGGCCACACTTGTGTTAAAATGAACATTAATACAGGAATATTATGAAGTCCTGGTAGTGTAATGGCTAGCGCACGCGTTCTGACCTCTAAGGGCGCGGGTTCGATCCTGGCCGGAACGCATGCACCACTTAGGCAGTTTTCTGACCCAATGTGCGTATTGTTACAATTACTACATGAAAAACATCGTGCTGCAACCTGCACATCGAAATAACCGATGTGCCAAGCTGCATTGGAAAAGCGTGGCAGGTATACTGTCCGTTCTCTTATAGTGGGAGGTTCGAACCCAGGGACATTTACGTGTAATTATTATACAGGAATTATTATCATTGGACATTTCGAGAATATCGGCGCTTTCTGAGAGTTAATTTTGTAAAGCTGCATCTAAAATGTCAATTAAAATTCTAAAAAGCAAAACATACGAATGATATGTTGTAGGAAGACCATGAATTTTTGCAACCCCATTTAATACCTCTAAGTATCACCAAACCAGATTTTCGATTAAGGATTTGTAAAATTTATTTATTAAATAAAGCAATAAAAACACTTATAATTAGAAACATTTATAGTAATTGCTTTTATATGCGAACGGTCACACAAAAAACATGTTAGACGGAACTAACTTCCTTGATAATTTGTATATGAAATAATGTACGAAATTACAATATATACCGGTCATTTACCTGCCAATAACTACACCCGATTACGATTAGGGTTATCAAAATTGAAGTAACCGGAATATACCAAACGTTCCGGTCGTTTAAATTCGTTCACTAAGTGGTTATTCAAGCACACCTTTTATACCTTGGATTTAATGGAATTCAAAATAATAACAGTGTAATCGTGACTTATTACATAGTTACAAATAAATAAGTTTATCTATACTTATATTATAAAGAGGAACAATTTGTATTTTTGTATGTTTATAACGAATAAACTCAAAAACTACTGAACCGATTTCAAAAATTCTTTCAGCATTCGAATGATACATTATTCCTGATTAATAAAGGTTATATAAAAATTATGAATCCTTACTAAAACTTCAGTAGTGTAACCTATCAATCTATACAAAATACTTAGCGCTGGAATCGGGTTTTACGATTTTGATGAACTTTTATTTGTTTGAGTGGGTCCCGAAGTGGTTAAATTCACAATTAGACCCGGTAGATGGCGCTGGAATCGGTTTCTAGATTTTTATTTTTTCAGGACAGGACATCGTCTGCCGAGATCCCTAGTTATTTTATAAAAATAAATAATTGTATTTAATAATTGTAATAAGCTCTGCTAGGTGAGCCTCATTTTAGGCTCAAGGATTTTGTATTATTACCTTCTTTTGTTTATTTGCAAGACAGTTCTCTGTACTAGGGTAATGCAAAGACAATATTTACAAGTACCGAAAACACCATATTTACGAGTCATTCAAATATTCTATTACATGTTGAACCCCAGTCACGTCGACGTAAGGCGAATATAGTAACTTTAAAGTCAATTGTGACATTAAAATATGTATGGTGTTAGTTAGAAATTCCTAATACATGGTTTGATTAACGAATTCTACTCAATTTCTTCTTATTTGACCTGAATTCTGGACGCTCTTTGATATTTGCAACACTAGATGTGCTGCCAACGTGCCGCCGACCTCAGAGAAATTTTATGACATCTGTTTTAAAATAGTCCCTATCGTAGATTTGTAGGAAAATCTCAGCTTAGAACTCATTCTGAATTCTAAAGTGCAAGAGAGAAACGTTCTTGATAATTCAAGTTTGTAGAATTTTTTTAACTGACAACCCTGGTCATAACAAACCATAAAACATAAAGGCTTGACACGGTTCTCAACAAAATAATACGCAACCTAATATTGGAACTGGTTATGAGATCACTGCACGAGAAGGTTCAAGGGATTCAGCTTCACGGCTGGTTTATTTCCTATCAGGAAGTTCTTTCGAGTTTGTTTGGGTTATAAATTAATTGATATGTCATGTGTCAGACCTAAAACTATCTATATCTACTTTATTGTTATATTTTAACAAAGAATTGATAGTAGCAGTGCCGTAAAGAGCCTTTTATGCGCCCTATGCGAGCTTCTATAACTGCGCCCTTGTTTTTTTAGATTATAAGTACCCTATGCCATTTGAAATGGGTTTGCGGCATTTGGAATGAAAATTTTGGGTCTGTGGGGTCCTAACGCTCTAACTCTGAAGTCTTATTTAGACGTCGCCAAACGTTTGGTAGACGTCTCACCCGACCAAACGATGGTGTATATTTTGGTCAAAAATTAAGTCTTGCTATAAAACGAAGCCACGCCACCAATATTCTGGAAACGTTCCCAATAAGTGACGGTGGTTTGGGACCAATATTTTTTTATATAAATTCTCTTTTTTATTTAGCTTTATTTTATTTAGTTCTAGTTTTTAATATACAATAGCTTTGTTTGCAATTAATTTATAAGATTATAATTGTGTCTAAATTATAGTTAAATGTGAAAAAAATTGTTAGTGATGAATATTTTTTTTTATATTAACTTTATTTATAATGTATAATTAAAATAACGTGTTATCACTTAGATATACGACTGTGACTACATAATTACCGCAATGCGATTGACATGGGAGGCGGCTTGGTTTAATTGCTTAACGCGTTGCTCACGCTATTCAAATCAGATCATACAATTAAACTCCAAGTTATTCCGACATCATAGCAAATGGATGCAAATTAATTGTTGATTGTTACTAAAAGATTTCAGTACAAATACGATCCTTGAATTGATATTACGTATTCTATTTTTTAATGTCAATGAATGAGACATAATTTAATTTCTTATTATTATATTAGGTTTCAGATTTAAACAAAATATAATACTTCAGTTAGTGTTTAAGTCCTGCACATCATAAATCATAATTACCTATGTGCAAAATCTGCTTTAAACATGCGCGGCAACATGTCATCCGTTCTCGTGAGAACAGGAGGTTTGTGCTTAATATTATCAATAGAGCTTCGTTTGTCAGCTATTAATAAATCCATATCAATAGCTATAGTTTAACATGCAAGTGATTTCTGTACATGTTTTTTTTTTAATTTTTGTCGGTTTTGGAAGAAATGGTAATTTTAAAATTTGCTACATATCTAGTTTCGATAATAGGTTATTTTTATCTTGGAAAATTAGATAGTTTCCACCGGATACGGAGTGAAAAAATACGGGTGAAGCCGTGAATGATCTTTAGCATTTTAATTTAATGCAAAAAATAGTTGTTTTGAGTGTGTTACAAAAAGTATACACAAGTATATTCAACTCGTGTTTCGTTTAACGTTGACAAGATTGATATATATTTTTCACTCCTATAAACTATGTAATCTTGCATTGCAGCACTTCTAAAAACACTTTTATGCGAGTATGTATGCTTTCTGTTAAGATTTAAGAGAATCCGAGGAACTGTTTCGAATTCTATTAAATCACATATACCTATAGATGGAGATCCCAGTCACCCCAGACTTACGTGATTTTATGAAAGATGTAATTTTTAAGATCGGTAGTTTAACATAAACTTAGAAAGGAATGGATACTCGCTAAGCTGAAAGCGGGACCGTTTTTCACGTAATAGGTTATCAAAGGTGAAAAAAACATGCTAACTTACGTCAAAGTAGCAAGGCTAGTTTACATACTATGTCATATATGATATTGTTATAAACAAAGATATACTAGTTGTCAGACACTTCCTGTGGGTTTTGACAGACACTTTAAAAAAAAGTGAGTACTTTTATTTTAGGAAAGCTGAATTTTATATATATTATCAAGTATAATATTTTAAAATATTTTTCAATGAGCCAGACAATTCTGATGGGCCGAATCCTCCCAGACTCGTTAAGGGTTTCGCTGTACGAGGAAGTGCGAGAGCATTATTCAAGTTAATTTAATATTATTTTTATTTAAATTTTGTACATAGTATGTAAACTAGTTGTGCCCGCGACGTCGTCCTCGTGGAATTTGTTTTCAAAACCCCCCGATTTTGAAACATTCTTAATTGGTTCTCCGCTCCTATTGATCTTAGCGTGATGATATATAACTTATAGCCTTTCTCGATAAATGGGCTATCTAACACTGAAAGATTTTTTGTTATCAGACCAGTAGTTCCTGAGATTACCGCGTTCAATCAAACAAACAAACTCTTCAGCTTTATATATTAGTATAAGATTCATGCGTCAGAGCGCATCTCACTTGTACTTACACGCTTGAATAATGTTCTAAAGTCTAATAATGCTCTCGCGCTTTCTCACACAGCGGACCTCTTAACGAGTCTGGGAAGATGTTTGGCCCGCCAGATTTTTCTGGCTCATTGGTAAATATTTTAATATATTATACTTGATAATATATATAAAATTCAACCTTCCTAAATTGACGTAAGTTCCTACATTTTTTTTAACAGTGTCTGTCAAAAGTTATGGCCCACAGGAAGTGTCTGTCTATATCTTCGTTTATAACAATATCATATATGATATATGTAAAAACTAGCCTTGCTACTTTGACGTAAGTTAGCATGATTATTTTCCACCTTTGATACCTGCTACCTGAAAAACGGCCCCGCTTTCAGCTTAGCGAGTATCCATTCCTTTCTAAGTTTGTGTTAAACTACCGATCCTGAAAATTTCATCTTTCCTAAAATCACGTAAGTCTGGGGTGAGTGGGATCTCAATCTAATATATATTCACCATAATGTTAATCACTCTCCGTAATTATAAATTATAGGCAACCACTTGGACAGTATTAAAGTATAAACAATTTATTGAATATTGAATAACATAAAAAAAATACGGTCATCATTTATGTTCCGGTAATTTTCAAGTGCAATGAAGAAATACAATTGCATTAACAATCAAACGGTGGGATGTGGGAAATACGGATGTAAAATGTTTTAGAAACTGTTCTGTTTAAATGCTAGTATTAAAACGTTTTATGACCTGCAGGCGTTTTTATAGACTTTAGTTGTAGGTTCAAAGTATGATGTTTCTTGTCTCAATAAGAAACTAATGGAGAAAGCTGCGATCATAGAATTAATTGTTTCTAAACACTAGAATCGCATTTACAATAGTGATGTGGGCATCCAAGTAATAATTAAACGGCTGTAGTATAATAAATGTCTATATATAAAAGAAAGTTTATTTGATACATCTTCAGAATCTTGAATATTAACAGATTTCATGAAAATAAATATATAAAATTACGTAATACACACTGGTTATATAAACCAGTGGTTTAAAGAGAAGTGTTTTATGAAGCCTTGTAGTGTTTGATTGTTTCTTTATAAGTAAGTATACTTATATATTATGAGTCGGAATGTTAAGGTTTACAGACTTGCTAAATATTTTGAGGTATTAATCTGTTGATTTGAAACTGATATTGTTTAATTATTAAAACGAATAATAGGTAATATTCTTAAGATATTTTAATTGTTACCTGTCATTAATTTTTAAAAGATTTATTTTGAGAATAACTTACATATACTTTTAAACCGATTTGATTTAACGAATTGACGTTAACCAATTCAGTCTAAAATTACAAATAAAATTAATATAAATCAAATCAAAAATCGGCCATGCATCTTTAAACAGATGATTATCTAAGTAACGATTCTAAGCGTGATATCTTCCCGTATGTTGAAACATTATAAATATAGTTTACATGACAGCTGTTTACAGTTCAAGAAGATTACTTGATTTCTGTGATAGTGGCTGTTATAACGAAATTAATCCTGAAATAATTATTTATAATTAATATGTAAATAAGTTCTATGTAATTTTATTTTAAACACTATCAGTCTTATTCATATTCAGTTACAGTAAGTTTGTGTTCGTAGGCTTCTTTAAGAATCTTAAAGAAGCTTACAGACTTAATCTCACTCAATATAAATAAGACTGTATGATTTTAACTAATAATTAAAAGCTGTGTTACAACTTCCGCAAAATTTTATTCCTTGGCCAGATTAGATTCACTGCAGAAAGTCTATTGTATAATAACTGTCCAAATAATTTACAGTATCATAATCAGATTTGAAATTGCTAATTTCATCTTGAATATCTAATATTTGCTGATTATCGCATTCTTTTCCTTAATAGTATGCAATCGTCTTGATGTTATTTTCTTCTCGATTTATTTTATTATCTAGTATAAGCAAATTTAAAGCCACAAAAGTATTTTTCTAGTGCTTCTAGCAAATAAAGTCTACCTGTAGGTACATATTTGATCACATATATTTTAGTCTCTGACTTTTGTAAATTTGACAGGCATGCTTTTAATGACATTTAATCTTGTCGCAGTATTACCTCATACTTAGCAAAGAATATTTGCGGACTTACTTAATGTAGGTTGAAGAGGTCAACGGTAAGTACACTTTAAATGGTTAAATTGTGATTTAATGTGGAAGAGAAAGGTCAATTGAGGTTGTGAAGGTGTGGTGTCAGGAGGCTTGGCTAATTTCTCGCAAGCATTTAAATACGTTTGTATTTTAAACAGCTAAGAATTACTAGGTGTGATTTTCTCGAGGGAAACTATAGGACACTCTTTTACTTACAATTAGTAGAAGAGTTTCGCTCGTTTGTTAGACATGTTGCTATGTCTATCTAAAATATCGTAAAATTCTAAACATGCAGTGTCTGTACATTGAAGCTATAAAAAAAACTGGAATAGATTATATAAAAGATGAAGAACACGATGCAGTCTTTTTTAGATTTCTTATGTGTTTGTTCAGGATTCACGTAATAACTACTGGGTCAATTTTGATACAGTTTTCGTTGATCGACAGCTAATTCTAAGACGTAAAATCTGCGCAACTTTTTATCCCGGGAATCCCCGGGGAATATTTTCGGTAGCAGTTTGTAGTTGTTCGGGTGCATACAAAATAGCATATTCCGACACAGTTTCTACTAAAACGATAACTTACATTCTTATTTAAATGCGTGTGTGACCCGGAAATGCCGCAGTAATTGTCCCGGGTATAATACAAATTAAGTAGATTGCACAAATATTAGCTGATTTCGATAAGATTTCACTAAAACGATAAGACCTTTTATCAAGTGACGCGATGCTTTGTATCTCGGGAACCCCGCGAGAATTTTCCCGGGAGTGTTTAAAAATGCGTATTATACATAAAAATTAGCTGGTTCGAATCAGATTCATACTAAATCAATATAATCCGAGACTTTTTATACTCGGGATTTCTTAACTTGGAAACCACGTGATAATAGGACTTGCTTGATATGACAATTTCTATGTTTATTACACATCTTCAGTAGCTTTAGATATGTATGTCTTTAGTAATATTACCTATCCCGGGTTTTAGGGGAATCTTAGGAATTCATGTATATATTTAAATACTGAAAAATCTGTTTCCATGCCGAAAATACCCTTTTATTTTAAATACTGTCAAAATAATTGTAATCTACGTTACCCGTCTGACTTTAACGAAGTCGCGGGCAAATCCTAATTAGTTATATAAAACGTCAGTCTCCAAATCTAGTAATATTTATATACTTTTTGGAGAACTTTTATAAATTAATTTTCATACAAGGTCCCGTGTGGAAAATTTATGAGGAGTGAAATAATACAAGCGTTAAGTCAAAAGCATTACGATTTATTATTAACTATAATACCTATTACCTATAGACTTGAAATTTGGCGTGGACCTTCCTTTCGCCAAGTAGAGGTCAGCTAAGAACGGATTTTAGGGCACGCGAAGCGGGCGGGTATCAGCTAGTTATCAATATTTACTTAACCTTATTACAATTTCGAACTTTAATGCAATGAAATACGATCTAAAATAATATCCATCAGTTCATATTCAAGGACAATCTTACTTTTTTTATTTTATTTTTTTTCTCAGGGGGAAATCCTCATAGACTGCGAGTCGGACTTCAATCGACTAAAACCTTCCCTGATACCTTATCTATCTGCGTCGTTGCCGTTAGCCTTATCGCAGATAAACTGTTGTCTTCTTCTACTTCTCATCTTCTTTTTATCTGATTATTTTATTATCATATTTGTCAATGGGCCTATCATATTCAAAGACAATCTTACTAGCGGAGTAAACTCCAGTCGTGAGTCGGAGCTGACACACACATATATTACTTAAGCCAAGGTGGGGTGATATTAGATTCCAACGTCATGAAAATTATGTTCCCTATTAAACTATGATGTAGACAATCCTATTCAAGTTCTTATTTAAACAAAGCGTTTCGTGTCGAATTTTATTAGGTATGTGCAAAACTGAACGTTTTGCCAAGCGTATTGCACTATACATTGAATCTGAGAGTCTTCAACCACGGAACTTAGTATTGCATAAGTCATTAATATTAAAAAAAAATGAGCAAGGAAATTCTTGTTGTGTTTTTATAATTACTCGTTAATTTGCATTTCGCGTCAGTTAGTAACAAAGTAAAGAATAAATTATAATCATTACTTTCTATCATTGTAAGATTCAAAATATAATAGGATTATTTAGGTGGTTAACTTTTCATCATTTCTAACAATTTATCTACCAACAATATATTTTTGGTTCTGGCAAAATGTCTGTATTTTAAAATAAATAATATGTTACACTTAATTGAACTTCGTAGCACGTTGTATTATCTCCCAGTTAATGGTATATTAAACTTTATGAGAGTGGATGTATCTTACGTGAATTTGTTTTATAGGTGATCGTCTCGTTCCTAAATAACATTATAGCACACACTTCATCCTTTTATGATCCTTTACAGTGCAGGCTATCAAACTTTGGAAAGCGCTGCCTCTTACTGTCTAAGAGGCTAAAACTTTGCCTATACTTAAGAACACACTCATAAAACACTATTTTTCATTAAATAAATATGCCTAGTTCTTATACTATTAACTAATAAAAATATGTATCTTATAAATATGTTTGTATGTATTTAATTTATAAGTAGTTTAAGTATGTGTATTTAAGTTAAGTCCTAATTGATACTCTCGACCACCTAAATCGCCCGATTACTTTTAATTATTCTTTAAGTTAGGTTGCCTGGAAAAGATTTTAAGTGATAAGGCCGCCTATTGTCTTTACCAAGACAATGTTGTAATCGTGTATAATTCTAATTTTTTATTCGATAAACAATAAAGTGTTATCAATCTATCTACAGCTAATATAAGTTTGACGGTAGACACACGCGAATCTATCGTAGCAAGAAAATGATACTTCTACTGTGCTACGAGTAGTTTCTTTTCAAAAACTAGGCTTGTAGGTAAACAAGGTACCCACTATGTACCACCGGCCGATGACACGTCTCGACTTACGTTTAACTTTCACTGTTACGCTCGTTCCGCGAATTTTTGTAATTGCCACCCGGTGTATTTATTATAGGTTAGTCACATTTGTCAGTGTCATAATTTATAAGAAGTTCTGGACTTGTGACTATAGAGTATGTGTGTAGATTTCATTCTTTAGATGGATTATATGATATGGTACTGGAGTACTTAATTATTCATATCGTTGATTCAGCGAGGAACAACAATAACAAAATCCCCTTTATTGTACACCGCTCCGGAACAAGAACACGTTACTTCTCTATACGTGCCATTTGTAAAATTGTCGCTTGCATAGCTCAGCCTCTACTCTATACAGCTAGATAGCAATAGTTTGGACTAATATGGCTCGGTTTTCACTATCACGCAGAGGGGAGATATTCGGAGATGAGCAGAGTGTTTCCACTAGTGACCACGAGATGTGAACTGGCTAGAGTGCTGGCCTTAGTTTTTAGCAAGAGATCAGCATTATTTATAAAGTATATTCTCTCTTCTTTGCTGAACTCCACTTTAATGGATACAGGGTATAACTAGGCAAGTCTGTTTGCCCGAAATACGTTCTTTTGACTCTTTAGTCTTTACTTTACTTTACTCTCTCAAATCTAAGGAGGAGGTGGGTTATTTTTTTTCAATAATGGTGTGTTCAACAGTGATATGTTTGTAATTAGAAAAAGTAAATATTTTTACGGATTGGAGTAAAAATTTAGGTAATTGTAATGCATATTCTGCAACAATATTAATCAATACAATTTTTATTACATATTTGACTATATTGAGCATCTAGCGTCGAGTTTGTACAAAAACTATTGTTGTATTATATTCATAAATCATTGGTTTTTTCCTAGCTAAACGTACGTAACTTGCAAACACACAAATTAAGGCTTTTGTCTTACTAGATACGGATGCGTGTAGACAGACCTTAACAAACACAAAATCTGGTTGCGAATCGTTTAATGCGTTTTATTATTTCGGTCACGTGGTTTTATGAAATATATTTTTTTAATGACTACACTTGCGTGTTTGTAGATGAAAAAATAAAAACTGGATAATGTAGCGTAAATAAACAAATTTAACACGTAAAACTAGTTAACTCAGTTTTATAGGTACATCCTAGTTTGGTTCTTTATTAGGTACCTACCTGCTACGTAAATGTGAATGTGTGAACGTAATGTGAAGTAGATTTTGCGGCCTCACATACCCGTTACTGACGGGTTGTAACCTGATGAGTGGAAGTCGCGATAAAGAGCTTTCGCTCGAAACTCCAACCTGGCTGATACTAACTAGCAAGAGAAGACAAAAATACTGTGTTTTTGTTTTATTTCATTAATCTCTCATCGCGAAAATAAATTTATTGAATTTGGGAATGTAATGATTTTTTAACGAAATCAATAACTAGCGAAATATCAACTGCCAAAATCGTGAAAATTGTCCCAAAGAAACGAGACGGAGAAGCATCAAAAATATTTTCACCAAAAATTGCTTTGAGCAGGTTGAGTAGTTTTCGAGATAATTTTGGGATATTTTCTGTTAAATTATTTTTTATCGTTCCGTAGTCAAATAATGTATAGAGTAGATGCTTGTCACTGTTACGGAACTCTTTAAAGTGCTTGAACCATGCACTTGACAGGTTTTTATTACATAATATTAGTTTATTTTATTTTTACATTAGTTTCTATACATTATAAATGCGTAAGATCTCGCAACCGGTAATTATTAGTATGGATCTCTGTACTAGTCAATATATCTTTTAACGACGTGCCTTGACATGATCTATTCGCAAACATTTATTAAAACTATACTTTAGTCGGAGATTTGTGACAGGATATAGGAGTTTATTATAACTGGTAGAAGCTTTTCAACATAATAATGAATATGAATCCACGAAGAATAACTTATTGATAGATAAGTTTTGATTCACTCAAAACACAGGCCTTGTTCTTAGTCTGAGAGTGAAAGGTATATTCCTACTTCTTTTAAATTCCTGAAGGGAGTGATCCTACACCCTACCGGTTGGAGGAACGAGATGGAATGCTCCTCCGTCTCAAAGGAAGATCTTCCAGCAAGGTCAACGTTGTTCCTCGCAGGCCTAGGCCCATGTGTTACAATTGAAATTTTGTATATATTCTTTGCATGTTTCGGGAAACCTTTGTGACATCAATTATTTCACAGCGCCATCTATTGGCTTGTAAGTGTTCCACTACATTCCACAATCATATTTTAAACTTTTACATCAAATTTACTGTTTACTAATTATTATCTTTCTTTAGAGGGTCTGTATTTTTGTTAAAATTGTAAAACACTGAAGGCTAATAAAGATATATTATTACATGTCTCTCAAGACCACATACCATAAAAATGGTCCGGATTTTTGAAGGACTTGCTTGGGGCCATAGGAAAGCCAACATGTAGAGGCCCCTTGACAAATTTTATGTAAATGTGGCGTGACACTGATCGACGACTATCCCTGTCTACACTATATAAAAATGCACCCAAGAACAAGTCCCGGTCACTGTAGGACTATTGTAAGAAATGAGAATAAAACGTACTGGGCTATTGGGATAAACTGTTAATGGAACTAGGGATCTAGGCCTATGGAGACTATAGCATCTACCCGTTGCAATGTTAGGGGAACAGGAATAAACTAGGTAGACGGTGACTCGCTACTCCCTGCATGGTCCCCGAAAAATGCCATACAAGATTGGCGAGGGGCAACATGGATGTGGGTGGCTAAGGGGTGTCGAGTGGTGGGCAGCAGGTCAGCATTTATCACTTCCACCCCTAGAGCTTGAGTCTTACCTCTAGCGATCTCTAGTCCGTGCTCGCTGGCTAAGGCAAGCGTGGAGGCCTCCCTTGCCTTGGCCCCCCGGAGTCCGCTACGAGGTGTCGGTACTCGCCTAAGACTTCGCTTCAAAGCTCTACTGCGTGTTTATTTATTATCTATACATATAATAAAACTTTAGAGGTCGAATTTCTGTACAATGAAAAAAAATGCTAAAAACCGAGTCAGGGGAAATAGAAATGAAATAGAACTAAATTAGATTTTTTTCAAATTTTTTGTTACTTTGTTTGTCTGTTTGTACGGGCTAATCTCCGAAACGACTGGACCGATTTAAATGAAATTTTGTATGGTATTTAGTAGCTTATATCCCTGGTCAACATATAGGATACTTTTGATCCCGAAAAATTAAAGAGTTCCCGTGGGATAGTTAAAAAAACTTTAATTACCTAAATAGCTTATTATACAATTATGCACCTAATTCAGTATTGATATTGCCGGTATCATCATACAATAAAACAATTTATACATTAAAAAGAAAAAAGTAAAACCTTACAAAAACAGTGTCTAGCATAGCGTATTTCATCATCATATTAAATAAACTAGATGGCGCTGATAGTATTCTAAATCGCGATCGTGACGCGGATGAAGTCGCGGGTATCGGCTAGTTATTACTATATGGCTGGTTTCAGTATAACCTAGAAAATAAAATAACAAAATAATAAGATTCCCGTAATACTGTGTTACTATATGAACAATGGTGGCACCCTTATTTATTATGTACATTTTATTGAAATGCTGTATTATTTGGAGTTTTTGAAATTTATCCGACTCATATTTGTTGCAGATAGGGATATATTTTGTAAAACGGATATTTTATACTCTCACGTAACAGAAGAACGCAGCGAGCTTAGTGGGTAAAGCACCTGCGTTTCGTTCCAACGACGTGAGTTCGAAACCTGTCTAGGAATCAGTCACAAGTTAGGCAGTTATTCTGTCTATTATGTACAATTATTTAATAACTGCTTGTTGTCATTGAAAGAAATCGTAAACCACTGAAGAAATGTGGCGGATATCTGTTCCCCTAATAATTGGAAGGCTGAGTTAGCGGTGCACAGACTGATGTTATTATGTGGCGGTACAAATATTGAAATTACTCGTGAATCACTTGGACAACTTATTACGTTACTTAGTATATTCAAGTAGATGATTACTGACATTACTTAAAACATATATTTATTTAATTGTAAATTGTTTTAACTTTTAGTTTCACGCCCTTAATACTGTATTTAAACTTTTCCGGATTAACGACTTATCTGGATAAGATCATTTTAAGCGATAAAACCGTCCATTGTTTATAAATTGATTCACGTTTTCTTGGTAAACAAATTTTAGAGAGACGTAAAATTTACGTACCAACTTTATTAATATAAAGTGCGTAAACTCTGCTATATGATCGACATATAAATTTCCATTATACACTATAATCTAATGATTATATTAACAATTCATAGAACGTTCTCATTTCTAGAGTATTAAAATTCATCACAGTCGCATTATATAAAGCATAAATCCGTATATGGCCTGGATTCGATCGAATTAAATCAACAGGCATGTTTGACCTACCCCATTGCTCAATGTAAACTAACCACGTTTTCCCATTTCAATTGCTAATACCATACTCGTTGATGGCATTTGCCCCTACTATTTGTTTCGAAATGAATTTATTTTTAAGCTGAAGTGAAAAAATGTCGTGTACTTTTTTATATTAAGACTACTTGTTCGTCTTGTTGAATGTAGCGTATATTTAATAATTACATTGTTTTTAATTCGATGGATAGATGAATTACTATAGTTCGTTGAGAGTTTTATTCCAAAATAGTGCCTAGAAATTTAATTATTATTATTGTACACTGGAAAATTTTGGAAAAGTCTGAAAATTAAACCTAAAATAGAGTCTAACAATACTAAAATATGAAATATAGAAATCAAAGAAAAATTACTATACCCTACATGTCCGCCTTAAAATATACTGTAATTCGACTTTCATCGTCATTATCATCGTAGCGTTAGATCTTTGAGATTCACTTTCAATTAGGTTAAAATTTACTCACTAGTTTATTTATTATAAATCCTATACATACTATTCTTACGGTGTTTTGACTTAGCTAAATTGAGCCCATATACTTGTGTCCAAAATAAGATGCAAGCGCGTGAGTGAATTTGTAATCAGTATCCCAATGTCCACATTATAATATTGATGACTATAATTTAAATCGGATTTTTAAGTACCTATTATTGTATATGACGGAGATTAGTACAGATATCCTCTGCATCAGTATTCATTATTTGAACATTGTGTGCGTATTGTGAGAAGTGTTGGTTGAAATAAAATCGTAGCACAATTTTATACAAAGTATAATGTGCCAAAGTCTAATATTATAAACCAACTTCATATATTCAGCGGACAAGGGTAAAGTATGCATAACGGTATTTACGATTTGTGTTCATTTGGCGAAAATCACTGAAGAACTATGTCATTCACAGCTCCATAGATTGATCGCCTTGCTACCTCATAGATTCCATTAACCGCCACTAGGGCGGCGCTGGCGTTCTAGTTATGTAATAGCTAAAGAATCGGTAGACGGTTATCGATAGTCAATGTTTTGCCGACTTTTGACTTTCGGAACTGACTTCCGTTTATTTGACTTTGAACATCCAGTGACTTGATAATAGAAGACTGTATAACCGTTTTTAACTATTTCCGCCACGTGGTGTTATTCACAATAATTACCTCGTTTCCGACATATACAATTAGTAAAATTTTAATTTCGAGTATTGTTCGAAATAAATTCGCGTGTCGGTATTGGTAGTAATGGTCCAATGGTGTCAACATTGAGTACAATGTTATGTTCGAGAGCGCAGTAACATACTCGAATGGTAATTGAGTTAACGGTTTCGTTACATGATACTGTTTTGATTGTATCTCTAATTGCACCTGCTATTAGCGGCACTGCTTTTGATGTACGTAAACGTATGTATGTACGTGGTAGGGTATTTATCCGTCTAGATGTCTACCACCTCTGCTCTAGGGAATGCCGCCGTAAGGACCTTGAGTTGTGTTCCGGTATTAGTGGCTAGGTCCCATACTCGCTCCCTTAAGAGAGCAGCTGCGCATTTGTAGCACCTTTAGTGTTGCAAATGTCTATAGGCGATGTTAACCGCTTTCCATCAGG
Source organism: Dendrolimus kikuchii (assembly GCA_019925095.2). Classification (NCBI taxonomy): domain Eukaryota; kingdom Metazoa; phylum Arthropoda; class Insecta; order Lepidoptera; family Lasiocampidae; genus Dendrolimus; species Dendrolimus kikuchii. The sequence goes on along the minus strand of CM034395.1, from coordinate 8,301,476 downwards.
TGGGTCATCTGCCTGTCTGCTGAACTTATGCAATAAAAAAAATAAGCACACTCATATATTATAGATTAAGATTCTTTTTATGGCTTCGAGGATTGTGATTTTAGCTAGAGTCAAGAATTCATAAATATTAAACTTTTAGAAAAATCTTCAAAGAAATAGAAGATGTCCCCCACCCCAGCCACAAACAAATATTAATGTTATATGAATAACTGGGCATTTGTAGGAACTTCAAAAGTCACATTTCACTTAACGCTTAGATGTTTCACAAAATGTGGCTACTGCTATCTACTATATACTTTGATAATTTACTACATGAATTAATATACGTAAACAGATAACAATAAAAAATAGGATTTACAAACAAAATTTGTTCATCATTAACCATAGCAGATAAAGGCAATAAACAGTATAAAAAATAAACATACATTTTAATCAATAAAGGTTCCTTAAGATTACTAATTATTAAACTGTGCAAGAAATTCTTGGAATAAAAACTACTTAATATACTTACTTCATCAAACAGCATAAATTATTAAACATTCAAATGTCATAGACAAAGATTTATTTAATTAAAAACGAGTTTTTGAGAAATCCCCTCATCTATGTCATTTATAAAAATGCTAACGTAATTTGAAGGTGTTTTGGTATAAACTACTTTTTTAATTTATTTAGACGAACAACTTCACGTTTTTATATTTCACATTATCGCTTCACACACAACTTTAAAACTTGATCTTGGTATGGAATTGACGCCTTTGTGGTTGAGCGGGCTAAGTCTTTGCCGGCTAATCTCACTACAACGCCGACCCTCCGGGCTCGATTCCTGGGATGGTAAATTTCGTAAACGAACTTTCCGCTATTTACTATGGTCTCAGTGTCTGAGATCGGCCCCAAAGTGGTCTGATGTTATATTACGTTGTATATACAGTGTGTGTGTGTTTGACTGCCGATTATTATCTAATAATATTATAAAATTCTAAAAATGCCATGTCTATACATTGAAGCTATTAAAAAAAACTACTGGAATAGACTATATATGAACGATGGAATGTGGCGATAAGTCTGTGTAACAAGTGTAATACTTGCAACAACTCAGAAGGGTTTATGGTAGTAAAAGAACTGCAACTGGTTGCAATACTTTATAATCAGAGAACCTTACGGTTTTAACACATTACAGACACTAACACTCGACGAGCAATTTTAGAACACCTCGCCATTCCTCTAACAATTTTACAGTACATGAAACTTAGCAATTGGCACAACCGATAGCGGATTGAAGTTATTGATAAACTATTTTAATTAAAGTGCTATGAATTAAAAGAATTTAATACATTACTGTTTGGAAATTCCAGACAATATTTTATATAAGATATCATATAAAATATTATACTTAAAGTTTTACATGTAATAAAATAAACTGAACACAGTACAAATCTATCGCGTCTGCCAACATGAAAACAAAACGTAGTTGAATACCGTCTATATACAATTGAGAGATTTTGAATTATAATCTATACACAATCACCACATCAAATTATTATTATATAAAATGGAGGTAAACTACGGAGAACTACTTTATACAAAACAGGCGCTGATCACAGAATAAATAAAAATATAACATTATTATTCAATTAAGGAAATGGCCGATTGTATCGTTTAGAAATAAGAGGGTACATAATAAAATTAATTACTAACTTTAAAAAGAAACACGACAAGAAAAACTATACTACTAAATAATTGTAACACAAGATACTTCATCATCTTAGGCCGCAAGTCGGGTAGTACAATCGTGTTGGAATGGTCGATGACTGGCACTTTAATGGTTACTGTATGCAAAAGCACACCGACACTAGTGCAGTAGTAGACTTAGGGCCCTGGTAATGAAAACAAAAATGATTAGATATTTATTACTAAATTTGTTTTTTTAGAGAAATTGAAATTTTCATAATGCACTCAACTATTTTTCTTTTCTTTTTTTCCATGGTAATAGATACTATTTAATTTAATATGCGAAATGGACAATTACAAATTCTGTGTGAGGTATTCTAGTTTCAATTTAGAATAAAATAAATTGTTTAAGATTTTAGATTTAAGCCATTTTTTTAAAATATGTATTCATTGTTAATTAATAGAAAAAAATTTGATGTTATATTTGTAGTTTAAATAAACACTTCTTGTAATAACTTAATAACATGTCATTTTAGTTTGCACATACCACTGGTTATAGTTTATTTAAAAATAAATTATTTCTATTTAAAATTTTAAACTTGAACTGATTTTTAATATGACTATAGTAAAATCTTACTACTGTGGAGTGCATGTAAACTACCTTTACTATATATAACCATACAGTCGTATGTCGTCTATATATATAAACATAAAGTCGTTCTCAAGTTATGTGCCTTATACCTTTCTACGATTCATTTTATTTAACCGACTTCAAAAAAGGAGGTTCTCAATTCGTCGGGATCTTTTTTTATGATCCCATTTACGTGATTCTTTTTTGTTCAACGCGGAATAGCTTCCATTATTCCCCTAAAAATTTGACATAGTTTGGCCCCGTCGTTTTCATTTTATGAACATTTTTAATGAAAAAAATTCCATTCCGTTCCATATGTACACCGATTACTCTGAGAGTTATGATCCGATTTACGTGATTCTTTTTTTTTCGACGCGGAATAGCTGCCATTTGGTCCCCTAAAAATTTGACATAGTTTGGCCTAGTAGTTTTCATTTTATGAACATTTTTTATGAAAAATTTTCCATTCCGTTCCATATGTACACCGATTACGCTGAGATTTATGATCCAATTTACGTGATTCTTGTTTAGTTTGATGCGGAATAGTTGCCATTTGGTCCCCTAAAAATTTAACATAGTTTGGCCCAGTGGTTTTCACGAATATTTTTTTGTTCCCGTTTCTTGGGACCTATATTTTTTAAGGAGCGCGGCACCTTTCGTAGGTCTACCCATACATAGCTAGACACTAAAAAGTAACAAATAAAATATAAAAACTTCGTTTAAAAAAACCGACTTCAAAAACTAAAAAGTATAAAATAACTTATTTCTAAAGCTATTATTATTAATATATATTATCTAAAACATCTTGAAGTCGGTGCAAAGTAAAACATAAAAATTACTGTATTTTGAAAATGACTAAGCACCGACTTTAAAATGTTTTAAATAATATATATTAATAATAATAGCTTTAGAAATAAGTTATTTTATATTTTTAGTTTTTTAGTTTTTGAAGTCGGTTTTTTTAAACGAAGATTTTTTATTTTTATATTGGAGAAGATATATATACAAGAACATTCAAATTCTATAGATAGCTACATGTGTTTTGTTTTACTATTTATTGATTGATTTAAATCTTAACACATTTTACGATTATTTGTACGACAACTTATTTACAAGTATTTATGGAATGTAACGAGTATAAGCTATTTAGTTGAGAATCAATTGGCGTTTTTATGTCTAGGCAAGTTTTTATTAGAAAGGGGGCTAATACTTGATTTATTAGGTGCGACGAGAAAGAGGTTGCTAAGCAGGTTTTTGATAGAATATAATTCCCAATTGCTAGTGCTCTGGCATATTATTAATTATGAAACTATGACAGAAAGTGACAAAAATCGTCTATTAAAATATATGTATCGTTTTTTTCATCTGCTCTTAATTATTTGGGGTCGGCATAATATGTCTCCTTCTTCCACACTTCTCTATTCTGACATACATCCTCTATCGTACAATCCATTTATCTCTTTTTAGTCTACCTTCACATTTATACCCGTCAATCGTTGATTGAAATACATAAATCCGAAAATGTATTGATTTTACGTGACTAAGTGGCGCCACAGATCCTTTTTTTTTATTGCTGGAGTACATCTGATAGGGTGCCGGCCCACCACTGGAAAGTGGTCGTCGTCACCTATGGACATTTGCAAATGCTACCAATGCGCTAGCGGCCTCTAAGGAATGGACTCATATTTCGCTAGCTTTTAACCTTTTATTATTTAAAACATATATTTCAGATTTAATTATTCAAGCATTGAAACAAATTTTTTGCGACTTTTTATATTCGATTAATTTGATCTAAAAATATTTTTAACCCTCAAACGGGGACCAAAAATATTTTTTTTTCCAAAAGCTCGCATCAAAATTGCCGCGCCAAAACCAAGAGAATTATATCGTCTCTTTTATTCTAATACAAATTCTATGTAGTTAGAGGGAGAAAGCATCAGTTCAACGTTCGTTTCAATTATCTGTATTTGACCACAAATTTGTGGTGCTTCCCAATTAACCGGTGTGACAGTTCGGCAACAAATTTGTGGTGGTTCCGTGTTAGAGGTTTAATATATTAAAAATTACGATACGTCTAAAAGAAATAAAAGAACGATCTATGGCACCATTTAGTCATATAGAATTAGGAGCTTTTAGAAGCTTTTACATATATTAATTGCGAATTCTCTTTCCAAGAAATTTTCTTTAAAGGCACGCTTGGCTGTTCCTTAAGGAGTATGGGTGCCAACTAAAAGACTTAAAGAAGATGTAGTAACAAAAGTTGAACAAGGAATGTTAAGCCAGTTTGGGCATGTAGTGAGAATGGACGAAAGTAGAATCATAAAACAAGTGTATGTGATAGCATTGTAGAGTTGGTGCTAGTAGGCCACGATGTCCACACATCATGATTAAATAACAGAAGTGTTAAACAGAGGTAACAGAGGTCAGGTAAAAAGTATGTGAAATAAACGTGCATATATAAAGAGATTAATGAAAGTAGATGAAGCAAAAGTTGTTGGTTAGGATCGTTGCAAGTAGATAGGAAATAGGCGTGATAATATGTATGTATGTGTGTAGTCATTTTCTTCGATGGTCGCGTAATTCAATAGAATAATTGATTTGTTCACATAACTTTCCTTCGTGTTATTACTCGTATGATAGACGTGTGTTATTATTCTCAGTGCGTAGTGTCGGTCGCCTTGGTCGGGGCCGGCTGTGTAATGCGCTCACTCGAATGTGCCCAAAGTTCAAGGATATAAAGCTGTTAGATGTGACATGGACTGATAATTTTACGTGACACGACACGGGAAGTTCATGCAATGTTTGTTGAATGTGAATGTATTGTCATTGTTAAAAATGATTTATGTCAATATAAGGACATACGTTTTATATGTAATTTAATATATCTGTAACCCTTAGGAATTTATCTCCTCTTAATACAAGCTTATTTAAAAAAGTATCTTAAGAACTACATTTTTAATATGTGTGACAATTTGTAATAAATCTTGTATTAACTACCTGTGTCATAAAAAAATGCAACGAAAAAAGAAGTGACTTCAAGAGAACAAGAAAGACTACAGCACTTTGAAGTCGGTGCGAAATAACACATGTCAATAAATATTTTTCACAAATTTCATTGCGACGTGCAAGACTTTAGTAGATATATATGTCTCTCATATTTTATAATTATATGTAGCATAAATTGGAGTATAAAAGTCCGAGATATTTTTTTTTATTACTACAAGCAAAATAACACGAGCGCAGCCTATTTGATACTAATGTCTGTGTTCTCTATTTTGTTTATTTAAGACACTTTCCACCACCACTTCTTAAAAATTGTTCGTTAGGATATTATTATCTGCATATTAACGTTTCACTGGTCTATATTTTCTTAGATATTAATAGCCCATCCCACTTATAACTAGTCAATAATAATTTTATACAACTTGGGTTTTGAGTGCAGCCTCGGCCGCGGCGTTAATCTTGGTTCCATATCTCAAGAGATTTCTCACATTTCATTGAACTGAAATATAACCTATGTTCATCTAAAGCAGTCAGCTAGGTATATACTATGCAATGCACCAAATTTATTAATAATCGGATTCTATTCAAGATTGCAAAGATAAAACAAACATACATAAAAATTCAAATATTAAATAAACTCCCTTTAACATTTATATGTGTACATTTATTCAAAATTATAGCAAAGTAGACCAAGGACTTTACCGCACTTTATATTGCAGTTAACAAGATAACACATCTAGTTCTATACTATATTTGTGGCCCTCCTTTAACTGTCAAGAGGAAAATGACACACAAACGACCACTTCCTACCAGTTATCCTAGGTCATTCTAGTTAAACCGGCTGCATGTACCTTTCTTAAATAAGGTTCCGTAATTCAATGGTTCTCTACTAGCTGCCTACAATTAATAGTTAACATTTGATGATTAATGGCCGTAATGACGGTTCTCGGCATTACTTACTGTCAGTCCATAGACACGCATATGATCTTTCACGACATCAAGCCGCCATTTTATATAGCGTACTAGGATATGCCCGCGACTTCGTTCACGCTTGATTTGAAATTCCCGCGGAATTCTAGGGACACAAAATACCACAGCATTTAAAAAAGAGTGTAAGCTATCGTTTTAGTGAAAACTATGTCCGAATAATCTAATGTTCATGCAACCGAAACAACTTCAAACGACTCTTGGGAAAATTCCCGCGAGATTCCCATAATAAAAAATGTCACATATTTTATTACATAAAATTTGCAATCGATCAATGTAAAGATCACATTGGAATTCAATTTTATTTTTAGTCTGGCCATATTCAAATCATTCCCAGTAAATTTTTCGCGGGATTCCCAGTATAAAAAGAAGCGCAGATTTTCAGTCTAAAAACTTGCTGCCGATTAGTGAAAACCGCAACGAAATCGGCCCAGTAGTTTTTATGTGAAGCCCGAACACACAGCCAAACATAAGAAATCTAAAAAAATCCCAACGTGTTCTTCATCGCTTATATAGTGTATTCCATTTAATTTGTTTTAAATAGCTTCATTGTATAGACATGGCATTTTTAGAATTGTATACTATATGTTTATTATGTATACCACCATCACCACTTCTACTCAGCAATATTCTTGCCACGGGTCGTCTGGAAGAGATTGCTTTTTAGCGATAAGACCGCCCTTTGTACACAATTAGAATAATAAATACTAGTTCGTAAGTTTTCTATAATGGTGTACATTAAAGTGTTATCTATCTATCTAATACTATAGATTGTGAAACTGACATACAAGCAGATGGTTTACGTAATGAAAGGTGGTTACCGTCGCCTATAGACGTTTGTAAACACCAGGACCGAAGCCCACACATTGCCATTAGGATGAGATAAGAGAGCTGGGATAAGAGAATGGAATAGGGGGGTGGGATAAGGAAAATGGAATAGGGGATACTATAAGGGGCTATCTTTTTTATTATTTCTGTAGCACAGCACACAGGCTGACGGCCCAACTGTGTTGAAAAGTGGTTACCGTCGCGTATGGACATTAGTTATACCAGAGGTCCTGCCAATGTGCTGCCGGCCTTGCATCAGAAACTGGAACCTGATGAACCTGTTCACTGATGCCGGAATATAACTCAAACTTGTTATGGCTGCATACTCTTGACCAGGGATGGTAGCCATCCAGTCGGCCAACGCCCTACCACCTGGCTGTGGGTTATTTGATCGGTTCTTACGACATTTTCCGTTATTGCACTGATAAATACATCTATCAATTACGTCACACGTCAAGGGGACGACGACGACGTAGTGTCGAAGGTGTGGGAGAGATTTTAAATTTCGTGACGTCACATTTCAAAATCTAAGATATTCAAGCTAATTACGGAACTGCTGTTGGTGTAAAATTGCAAAATATGTGATGTCACACTAGGAAGGGGGAGTCTGACGAATGTGACCAGCTGTGACAGGGAAAATTCTGTGACGTAATTTATGGATGGTCTCTAAGCATAAAGCTAACTGTTTCACGCCAATCGAACCAAGCCAGCGAGCTGTTATCAAGGTAATGATTCAGATCATTTTTTGAACTCACCCTATTTACCGGAAAGTAAGTAGAAGACAGGCATACCTTGATGAAAATATAAAGGCGTCAAAATATAAAGGGTATGACAATTGTGAAATATACTTCCCGCATGGTTTTCCATGGTTCTATAAAAAGGTGCTCTTCAAAAAATGCGTACATATATAAATATACTGCTCCACAAAAAAAGTGGTCCGTACTTTTGCCCAGACCCATCTATTCTTATGTATGTTGATGCGCTGAATCCGAATCTGGGTTCATTTGGTCCATACAACTTCAAAATCACAATAAATGGATCTGGGCAAAAGTACAGACCACTTTATGTTGTGGGCCGGTGTTACAGTCTCAACGTGGTAGGCACTACACAGGTTCCCTTAGTGTTGTAAATATCAAATTCGACGTAACTCACGGATCAAAAGGTGGACCATCTTCCGGTTTCCTGGCAGCAAACTTAAGTAAAAATAAATAAGTGAAACAACTGGAATATTATAGCGAAGGTTGAAGTACATGCAAGAGTAGTTTTAAATTAAGTGTAAAAGTTAGTCATATGAATGCTGCTAGCAGTGATAGACTTACACTAGAGGCACTAGGTGCTCAGGGCGGTGAAATTTTCAAGGGCGGCAAAATTTGGAGTGTCAGCAAAAAAAATTTCAACTTTCCGCTATAAGAATCAATGATTTTCAAAAAATTGGGAAGTTACTGGTTTCGTGCTAAATCTTAAAAATTGAGTTCTCATTGGATATTTACCTTTTGAAGTCTAGTTAAAGTACATAGATAATAGGTATTCACTTCACTGTGCCCCAGGGCGGCACTTAAGGGAAATCCGGTCTTGGCTGCGAGGATACCGAATTTGCTGTAGCATTACTCTGTGAATGTAGGACAGCATATTCAGATCCGTGACACTCCACTTCTACAAAGACCACTTTTCACTGCTTCATAGGACAGGTCTAAGATATATGCAACTATTGGATATAAAGTTGCTAGATAAGAAACGACAGGCAACAAGAAATATACTTGTAAAGCCACTTTTCAAATGACAAGTCGTGCTGATAGTTTGATAAACAAATTATATGATCGTGTACACTATAGCCAGTCTCTGATAAACTGTAATTGATAGTAGTAATATAAAATTTATTCTTTCCGGTTGAGTCATATTTAAATAGCTTTCATTTTTATTTGTGTTTATCTACAATTATCTCTTTCTATTATATTATTAAACACATATTGACATATACCTTGTTATTTCTTACGAGATACATTTTTGAATACAATTTGAATTAAATTGTGTGCTTAGATAGGTAATTTAAAACATTCTCTATATTTATATGCAACTTAAAATGTTCATTAAGTGGATTAAAGACCGGGTTTTCAATCACCAGCCAAAAGTTATTCATAGAATAAAATAAAACATAGAAAAAAATAAAAATGACTGTTGCACGAATAAAACAGTTGAATCGCTTCACTTTTAAATTCAGCCAGATTTTAATTTATTGATAACTTTTATCTGACGATTAAAATATTGGCCCTAAGACATTTAAACTACTTTATTTAATCCTATATTTTTTTATTGGTGAAATACTTATAAGAATTTAATTATACAATTAAACTAAATAAAATTATATATATAATTAAACTATAAAATCTAGTTCCAGACGGCTGTCAGTTGAGAACGTGCCCAAAAGTCTGGCTACATTATCTCGCTGAATGGCAACGCTAATGCGTTGTCCGAGGTATACACCAGTCATTTGGTCACGTGAGACGTCTACCAGGCGTTTCGCTATGTCTCGATAAAGTTTGTGCGCCTCAGGCTTCCATGGTCCCAGGGCCTCGACCCCAAAAGTCGTAAATATGTAACTATTCCCAATGGCGGAATATTTGCGGAATTTTAGGGCCTCCTGTTGTGCAGCAGCTGTAGCGGCAGACATGCTAGTGAATGAAAGATTGGATGCCGTCGGAGTATCGGCGCAAGACGCGTCCCATACTAAAGGGCGACCCATCCTCCAGGGCACCAAAGACATTCCATCGGGTCATTCTATATTTTAAGTCAGTAGGGTAAATATATACAAATACACAATAATTACTACAAATTAAATATTAATTTTTAAAGTTCTCTAAATAAACTGCCCTTAAATCCTCTAAACGAGACAAAGTGGAAAAAATTGTATTTTTTTTTTTTTTTTTTTTAAATTTCATGATATTTACAAGTCCCTATAGTAAAGTGGACAAATACAAAGCATTCATAAATTATTAAACTGTCTTACTAAAAAAAATATGTGGAACTAACTAACTATAAAGGTAGCACATAAAAGTGCTGGGTTGATTAACATAATCTTCTTCCATATCTGAACCAGGTAGAATAAGCTGTTGGGGACGCTGGACAACGATCCCTGGGGGCGCCCTTACCATCTGGTCCGGAATAAGCTCCGACCATGGGCGCCTCCGCTGACCCAGAGTCTCCCCCCACCCCAGGTGGCCGACATCGTTGGCGCTCTGTTCCCCTCGAGGGCCGAGCACCCGCCTCCCGCGATGGCACCTCCATCGCCGGAGCCCAGCGTGGAGCAAGACCAAGTGCCCGCAGTGACCCGGGAAGAATTGGGGGCGGCGGTGTTGAGGCTGAAGGCCAAGAACACCGCCCCCGGTGTCGATGGCATACCAGGGCGCGCGTGGGTTCTATCCCACGGCGCCCTGGAGTCCCGATTGACGTGGCTCTTCACGGCGTGCCTGCAGCAGGGCCGGTTTCCCACCCGGTGGAAGACTGGCAAACTGGTCCTGCTCAGGAAGGAGGGGCGCCCGGCGGACTCTCCGTCCGCCTACCGGCCCATAGTGTTGCTGGACGAGGTGGCCAAGCTGCTGGAGCGAGTGCTCGTGAACCGTCTCGTCCGGCACCTCGGAGAAGAAGGGCCGGATCTGGCGGAGAACCAGTTCGGTTTCCGCCAGGGGCGCTCCACTGTGGACGCCATACGCCGTGTAAAGAGCCAGGCGGAGGAAGCGATCTCCCAGGGCGGGGTGCTGTTGGCGGTGTCTCTCGACATCGCCAACGCCTTCAACTCCCTGCCCTGGAGCTGCATCAAGGAGGCACTCCGCTACCACGGGGTGCCGACCTACCTCCGCAGAGTCATCGGTGACTACCTCTCGGTGAGGGCCGTCGTATACCCGGGTCAGCTAGCCAGCTGGGGTCGGCGAGAAATGACGTGCGGTGTTCCGCAGGGGTCGGTGCTGGGCCCGCTCCTGTGGAACATCGCATACGATTGGACCATACGCGGTGCGGTCCTCCACGGTGTCAGCATCACGTGTTACGCCGATGACACGTTGGTTGCGGCCCGTGGACGGACCCACCGGCAGGCGGGCCTACTGGCCACTGCTGGGGTTGCGCACGTAATCGATAGGATCCGGCGACTCGGTCTGGAGGTGGCCTTCCACAAGTCCGAGGCTGTGGTGTTCCACGGGCCTCGGAACAAGCCACCTCCGGGCTTGAGTATCACAGTGGGAGGCACCACCATCGGCGTCGGGACGACGATGAAATATCTCGGACTCGTCCTCGACAGCCGATGGGAGTTTTCGGCACACTTCAAGCGACTGGCCCCCAGGCTCATGGGGGCAGCCGGCGCCCTATCACGGCTCGTCCCCAATGTGGGGGGGCCCGGCGCGCCGTGCCGAAAACTCTATGAGGGGGTCGTACGATCCATGGCCCTATACGGGGCCCCGATATGGGCGGAGTCCCTGACGGCCAAGAACGCCGCGTTGCTGCGACGTCCGCAGCGCGTGCTGGCCGTCAGGGCTATAAGGGGGTATCGTACGATCTCCTTCGAGGCGGCCTCCCTCCTAGCCGGATCCCCACCATGGGACCTAGAGGCGCGCGTCCTTGCGGCCGTGTACGATTGGCGCAAGGACGCCCTCAGTCGGGACTTCCGTCCTGCGCCTCGGGAAATCGAGGCTAAAAGGGCGGAGTTCCGGCAGGATCTCATGGTGGGATGGCGGAACCGACTTGCGCACCCCAGCGCCGGTCATAGGACCATAGAGGCAGTAAGGCCCGTCCTGCCACAATGGATTGACCGGAGGCACGGCACCCTGACGTTCCGCCAGACGCAGGTACTGACCGGGCACGGCTGCTTCGGCCGGTACCTGTGTCGGATAGGGCGTGAGTCGTCGTCAGGGTGCCAGCACTGCAGTGCCAGCGTCGAGGACACGGCGTTGCACACTCTGCAGGAGTGTCCAGCCTGGGATGGGGAGCGCCGTGTCCTCGGCGCAAACATCGGACCAGACCTGTCGCTCCCGGCCGTGGTCCAGGCCATGGTCGGGGGCCAACCTGAATGGGACGCCGTCGCCTCCTTTTGCGAGGCCGTCATGTCCGCAAAGGAGGCGGCGGAGCGGGAGAGAGAGCGAGCAGCCGCGTTCCTCTCCCGCCGCAATAACCGGTCTCGGCGCCGGAGGAATACGGACCTCCGCCCGCCATGAACGCGCGGCGCGGGTGACGGTCAGGGGAGGCTATAAGGCCGTCACCCGCATCTAAGGCCGCCGAGTAGGGGGCGCGTCAGTGCCCACGCGCGCCCCTCAATTATGAGTACGAAGAGGCCTGCCCCAATGCTGGGGTGGGCCCACGCCAGCCGGGGTCGCGGAAGAAAAGCTCACGCATATCCCGTGACCCCGGCTCATGGCGTCAGGTGGCACCAAGGGGTTTTAGTGGGTGTTCCGGCTCCTCTAGCCGGCGAGTCCCACACTCCCCCGCCGAAGTCTCCCCTTCCATTGTAAGATTGCATTCACTAGGCGACTAACTAAACTACTAACAAAAGTTAACCAACATGTTTGTTCGCGTCACAACTCGCTTGGTGACTAACCAAGCAACTAGCAAGGCGAGTCGCTGGCTGTGTGTCCAACTGCGATAGCATGCAATTTATCTGTTCGCTAGAATCAGTCACTAAGCGAGTCGCTTGGCTCTTTTCAATAAGCGAGGCTCTTTGTAGTGTGGACTAAGCCTTAGCGACTGACATCTACTTAATCAATAACTTTTCACTTTTTTATGATAAATAGGTTAGCGTTTGATTACGATGACGAAGATAGAGCACGCTTAACTAGATAATACCTATTCACATGGGACTTAAAGTCACCCGGATTGTACGTTTCGGGAACACAATTAACTGGAATATCGAAACGATGATAAAGACTTCTATTACCAGTTTCGCAAATCAATTAAATACTTAACTAATACTAAATGTAAGGCAAGTATTAAGGTATTATAATAAATACCCTTCAGTAAGTTGTAATAAGTTGTCAGGAGCCTTAAGAACAGATGACATGGTGCATGACAAGAGTTATGAATGTCAAAGAAGCAAGTGAGGTGTGTAAGAATGGGCCTAAATGGCGCTCTGTTGTTCGTGCCTACCCCGCAAGGGAACTGGCGTGAAGTTATGTATGTATGTATGTAGTAAGTTGTAATAGAGTTACATTCTTATTTATATATCTAATTATATAGTTATGCGAGATTTATCGGCTCGTTAAAAAAGAGTTAAAAAATTATATTCATAATGGCATTCCGAATGTGAATTGAATATTGTAACGGTGACACCATATCAAGGATTTGAATCTTGGCTAGAAAACTTGCAACCGTTTAGACAGTTTTTTGTGCATTAATACAATATCCACGTGATGAAGAAAAATATAGTAAGGAAACCCACACATCTAAATTACAGATATGTCATGGACTAACGTGGAAAGTATAGATCAGCTGTCCTAAAATCGTGATCAACCAAGCAGTTGTAAACAACAACAATAACAATCGCCAAGTAAAAAACTTTTAAACTAATAAATAAACACTTTGTGCTCTGAAAATCTCCTTAATCTTCTATACAAATAAAAATGAATCGTAGAAATGAGTAATTTGAGAAAGACTACCGATTTTGAAACAAATTTATGGGTGTTTGAGTGGGTCCCCGGATGGTTTAGATTCACAACAGGAACCGGTTGGTGGCGCTGGGATTGTGTTCTAGGTTTTTTATTTTTCAGGGCAGGACAATGTCTGCCGGGACCTTTTGTCTTATATAAAGTATGGATACCGCGTTAGGCGTCTGAGAGAGACTACTGTAGTACATAGTATAAGTTCAAGCTTCACGCCGTACACAACGTTCACGCCCGGCAGCCTTATGCAGGCCGTCAGTCCATCGGGCTGGAAGGTAGTTTATTAATATCATTATCTACGAAATATCATACCAATTAACATTAGCATTAACAAATAAACAGCATAGTAAATACAAATAAATATAATCACGAACTAACTAATACATACTAATCACATTATTTAACAATTTACGCAATCGTATGTAATATGCATCGTCATACATATTTAATTCATAATTATCCACGATATGAAAACAGAATACTATTATCATTCAAACTTGTTAATTGAAAATGAAATTATTTACTTACGACTACGAGTAATGTTTAGTTATTAATACGTTATACATTAGTAGTGTATTTTTGTATGTGTTTTGAATTTATCGGTTAAAGAATTTTAATTTAAGATCTTGATTTTATCTGCAAACCCCCGTATAGTTGTGAAGTCACAGACCAATAGAAAGAATAATATAATTAGGGATTTTTTGCAATTTCTCGCTCAAAGCCATATCCAAAGAATAATGTATGTCTTTGTAGACCACGGGCCATAAAAATGGCCCGGACTTTTGGAGGGCTTGCGTGGGGTCATGGGAAAGCCAACACGTAGAGGCCCTTTGACAAATTTAATGTAAATGTGGCGTGACACTGACCGGCGATTATCCCTGTCTACACCATATAGTAATGCACCCAAGGACAAGTCCCGGCCAGTGTAGGACTATTGTGGGAAATGAAGACAAAAAGTACCGGGCTACTGGGGTGAACTGCTAGTGGTACTAGAGGCCTGGGAATATGGGGACTATGGCCTCTGCCCGTCGCAATGTTCGGAGAACATGGAAAATGGGCAGACGGTGACTCGCCACTCGCTGCATGGGCCCCAAAAAATGCCATAGAAGGCAGGGGCAACCTGGGCGTGAGTGGCTAAGGGGTGTAGAGAGGTGGGCTGCAGGTTCGCAGAAGCTTCCAAAGAATTATTATTATTATGCTTAGAACCCGGGTAGGTGCCAGTAAACTGAAGCACTTTTAAGTAGGATCTAAAAATCTGTGTTCGCTTGTCGACGCGTTGGTCCCGTCAGTTCAAAAGACAAAGTATTAGTGTGATGAGCTCCAATTTCCTACTATTTAGAAAGACTATAAACTAGCAACATTATTTGTGCCATTGTGTGTGTGTGTCAGCGAAAATAAGCACATGCGCTCACGCTGCATCGATCGGTTTTATGCTTCAACTCTGAATGTTATTTTGTAGGAAAGTATCTCTCTAGATATTATTACTCTTAGACCATATCTACCACGATGTGTAACGTCAACGAAGATTAGGTTTCCATAGATAAAAAAGTTTTTACTGCTTGAAGCTGTCATACAGACAGCAACGTAGTTAACGTCGCCTATGGATATTTATTACGGCCATGGGCGATGCCAACGCGCTGCCAGCCTCTAGGATGGGTAGGAAGATGTGTTAGAGGGGTTTGAATAGGTGGGGGGGGGGGGGGATGAGTGGGATAGAAGTATGGTGTGGGGAGGAAGAACTGTGGGCTACAAGAACTTTCACTTATCGTACGAAATATGATCAGCTCAAGGCTAACCATTTCACACTGATCGAGCTCGCCCAATGAGCTGTAGTCAAGGTAATGAATCCAGCAGGGCTCTACCACCTATTCCACGTATCCGGTTGACATCTCAGAGGTGTGTTGTCCACGTTTTGAGATTAATAATCTTTGAAATAAATTTTAATAATAAAAATAACCAGAATGTGGTTGAATTATGATTATAAGTGTAACAAAAAAGAACAAGTTTTAATTGCGAAGTCTAACAATTAGTATAATATCTCAAAATAGAAGTAATAAACTTGAAAATCTCTTTGATATTTAGACCTTGACATTTTATCAAAATTCAGTATAAATAATTAAATAATTAAAACGTTACTTCTTGTTTACTGAGTTGAAAAAAATAGTACACTGATTGATAGTCTAGATTAAATGGACGAATCTAAATATTGTAGACGTTTTATATGGAAGATTTTTAAAATAATAAATCATTGTGACTGCTTGCTTTGATCATGAACTCACTAATTGGTTTTTATGTCTTGAATCTGCATATATTATTATGTTGTATATTTAACAACAGCGGTAACTATAGTTCCGCCGTTCTATGAAGCCACAATTGGCATCTATCAAACTGATTTTAATAGTTACGTGAATAATCGATGATGATACAATTAAAAATTAGAATCGATATAGGAAATCGTACGTTACAGAATCGAATAAAATAAAACGATTTATTGTTTTAACAGTAGTAACGTTTTAATGTTTTTTTTATCTTTCATCTACCTAGATTATATGCATAACTTAATTACGATTTATGTTTAAACTTTTCGATTATACATTATTTTTCAGGTCACGTCACTAATTTATTTATCTATATATATAAGAATGAATTGCTGTTCGTTAGTCTCGCTAAAACTCGAGAACGGCTGGACTGATTTGACTAATTTTGGTTTTGAATTATTTGTGGAAGTCCAGGGAAGGTTTGAAAGATCAGTAAATATGAAAAAAAATGCTTGGAATATAGTAAAAACAATTTCGCTTTCCCTTAGAAAGTATTCCTACCTGTCAAACATTTGATGTTCGTCTTGTCGTTTAGAAATCAATTAAATTTAAAAGTCGTTCAGAAGTCAAATTAAAAGTGAAGCTTTTTTTCATATTTTTGGTTTTGAATGTCAAACGTTTGATGTTCGTTTCGGTTAAGTTTTGACTACATTTTTTACTAAAGCTGAAACGTTCTGCAATGATCATTCAGCTTTTTTATTTATTGATTCTGAGGCGGTACGAAGTTTGCCGGTCAGCTAGTGTTTAATAATAAAATGTTGACAAACATGTGTTACGTTTCCAAAGTAAAAGCTAGTTCGGTGTTTTAATTTAATATTAAAATTATTTTGATACTGCTACAAAATTAGTTTGTCAGTTTATATGAAACTTCAATTAGGGCTTCTTAGAACGGCTCAACTAAAAGATTACACACGCATGCACAATTTTTTTAAATTTATGTTAGAAGTTACTGTGTCATATGTATTCATAGTTAGTAGTTACGTCATCAATAGTGTAAGCAGAAGAACAGAGCAGACGGCCTATAGCGCATTTCGTATTGCGAATAGGACAAGTATCAAAATAAAGTGGAATTATATTTCATGTCTTACACTCTCCAGTATATCCAGACACGTTCTCAAAAAGCGGCTGATTTAGGCTCCCTGGTTTTAATGGGCAGTATAATATAGAGCTTGGTCCAATTTTAGGGTACATTGTATACCTAAAATAGTTAAAATAAATGTTTTTCTTTCTGCTTCAACGCTCACACAACTATGCCACTTGTAATATTTCCTTAAGTTTTCGCGACTTGTATACTGTGTGTGTGTGTGTATATTGTATTGTATGTCTTCCAGGATCACGACCACTGAAAGTGGCCGAAACGTCGGAAAAACCAAAATCAAATAAAATTACCGCGCTTAAAACCGTTAAAACGTAGTTTTATTATGCCACTTGTATTGACATTTTAAGTAACTTGAACATTAGGCATTATTAAATATCAGCCACCATATTTCTAGTTTCCTTCCATATTTTGTTTGAAAAATAGAGGTCAATTCATACGAATATGCTTAGATATGTATTTATATACAGCGATAAATTAAATCACTCTTTTCTTCGAACTTTAAATTTAATCATTTGAAGCATTCAATTTCATTATTTACATGTCTCATAATACTTATACTTATAGTAGAATAAAGATGAATCGTAGAAATGTATGTGCGAGCGTAACTCGGGAACGACGTTACCGATTTTGATGAATTTTTTTGAGTGTGTTTGAGTGGGTCCTCGGATTGTTTAGATTCACAATTTGAACCGATACGAGGCACTAGATTTTGGTCTTAGATTTCTATTTTTTCAGGTCAGGACAAGTCTGCTGGGACTGCTAGTTTAATATAAAGATTGGAAGTTATAAACGTTTTATTCTAAATTAATTCTTGATAAAGAGTTTAGGTACAATCTAAATACTGTGTAATGCTTAGAGACTGCAGAGTCGTGTATCGGCATTTTTCATATGAAAGCGTTAATTTGCAAAATAAATATTAAAAACACGCCAATCAGAACCCATCCTGATCTATTCATTTGTTGGAAATAAAGATCGGAGCGTATTGCATTGAAGCCAATATTATACTAGCTTGTAGCAAATACTAAAGTGTGGAAGTAAAAATTATTGGGTTAATTTTTTACTGACCAATGAGGAAAATTTAATTTAGATGGTATATTAATTACACGATACAGTATTATTAACAATATGATAAGTTAAATCGATTAAAACTTATTTATAAATGAAGTCAATTTTTATAACTTATCGAATCGGTAACGCATTAGGACATTACTAATTGATCCGCCATCGAGCTGTCAAAAGTAAAATAAATTCTTGGAAAGGGCATAGAAACTCAAGTAATATTATTGACAACTGCAGTTGAAGACAAAAGGCAACTAAACATTACACGTTGACGTTTGAAACGTCGAAGCCACCTAGATTTTCCACAAGAATTGCTTGTTGTGAAGTCATATCTTAAACGTGTCAAATAGAATATACATTATAGTTTGAACCGTAATCTATACTAATATTATAAAGAGGAAAGATTTGTATTTTTGTATATTTGTAACGAATAAACTCAAACAATACTGGACCGATTTCAAAAATTCTTTCACAATTCGAATGCTACATTATCCCTAATTAGTATAGGCTATATAAAAGTTAGGGATCCCTACTAAAACTTTAATAATGTAACCCATCAATCTAAACAAAATACTTGGCGCTGGAACCGGGTTGTACAATTTTGGTGAAATTTTACCCGGGATGGTTTAGATTCACAATTAGACCCGGTTGGTAGTACTGGAATCGGGTTCTAGATTTTTATTTTTCAGGTCAGGACAATAACTGCCGAGATCGCTAGCTAAAATTATTTCTATAAAAAAACCTTAAAAATATGTTGGTAACAAGGCATTTTAACGCTTGCTTTTATATAAATTATTTTAGAATTTATTGTGACATGTGTTATCTATTAAATTATGATAATGACTTTTTAATAGTCGTTATCATAATTGTGTAAAAGTGACCAAAATGGCAGTTAAAATGAAAAATAAAAAAATATATTTAGTTGCGGTTAAATCGAATTTTTAATAATCACTCAGTGTGCTATGAGCCTTATACGAGTGCTAATGTTAAAATATGTTAAAAGGTTGTTCAATTGATTGACGTTAAATCATTTGTTTATTGTTCCCAGGTACATACCTAACGATATGAGCTGCTTTGTTACCGAAATGACTTTTAGTTTGGTAAGTCAATGTGTATTTAACGAAGGATCAATATTTCGAGGATAATTAGGAATACGTGTTTTTATTTTTGTAGTTACTTCAAGTCATGTTGCATTATTATTGCTGCAGTTTTAGGATTCAATAGCCATATTGGTAAAAACGGAACCCTTATTTAATCGTCATTTTTTTTAATTATTGCAAAGCATAAGCATGCACGCGTACTGGAAAGTGGTTTTTTTATTACTTTTCGCCATCTCGTCTGTCATTGGCCAAGACAGAGATATTCTTTTTCGTGTCATTTTTATTGCTGGAGTACAACATACAGGCTGACTGACGGCCCAACTGTGATGGAAAGTGGCTACGATCGCCTATAGATATTTTCAACACAACGTATTACCAATGTGCTGTTGTAATCGTAGATGAGACTGGTACCTGGCCACTAATACCGGAACATAAATCAAGGTTGTTATGGCGGCATGCTCTAGACCAGGGGTGGGAGCCATTCAGACGGGCAAATACCCTACCACCTGGCTGTGTTTAGTTTTGTCGCACCTTACGACAGGCCGCCTGGCCGCAGGAATCGGTGTTTTTTCTCCGTTTCTGCACGGATATTATTTATATTCTTTTTTTTCTAATACTATAGTCGACGCATTATGAACTAAGGCTTCGGGTCATAAATCATATTTATCTGTCTGTCTCGCTCGCACTTATAGGTCTTATGGAGAGGTGTAGTGATGTGCGTAAGAATTGTAGAGGTGCATATCGATAATGGGATAGGTACGATCGATATGCTAAATTATGTTAAGTATTAATAGGAAGAAGAAAGAAGCAAGTGAGGTGTGTAAGAATAAGCCTAAATGGCGCTCTGTGGTTCGTGCCTACCCCGCAAGGGAACTGGCGTGAAGTTATGTATGTATGTATGTATTAATAGGAATAATTTTATGCGAAAACAAAAGTTTTTAATTTAAAAATATTATATTTATAGAAAAACAACAACCCTTACTCTTAACGACCAATCAGGAGTCAAAAAATGCTAATGAAGGTCACGATGACGCATCGACCCCGCGCGCACAGGTAGCTAAGTATCGATAACGGGTTGCATTACGTGCACATTCCTTTTCTTCCTTCCTCATTCCTTCCACTCTTGTCTGTGACATTTATTGCCCGACGACTCAGTTTAAAATGCGTCGACTATAGGGATAACAAATGTGGGTTAATCTTTTATTTTTCTTTTCTTTTCTCTTTTAGTATCTATTACATTCACAACTTATTCATCTATTTTCTCTAGAATTTTATTTAAACTATCTTTATTTACATCCTATAATTTCTATTATAACATTATTGGAAACTGGTTGCCGACGCCTATAAACGTTTGTAACACGAGCGTGTTGCCAGCCTTGTTTTTTATTCGCCCTTCCTCTTTCATAAGGCAAGAAAGAGGATTTTATTTTTCTTTTTACAACGCTTTTCTCTTATATTTAATACAATTTTGTGAACTAACTTCCAACTTTTTATTAGATTTTTAAACATAACATAATGTCACGCCTGTTTCCCATGGGGATAGGCAGAGACCGTGGATCTCCACTTGTGACGATCCTCACAAACAACTTTCGCTTCATCTACTTTCATTAACCTTTCTTTAACACTTCTGATACTTGATCATGGTGTGTTCGTCTCGGTCTACTGACAGCAACTCTGCCATTTACAATACTGTCATTTATATATTATCTACTGTCTTTTATATATTATATACACTTTTCTGTACTACCTAACTTAAGACTACGTTATTTATTATCATCTATTTCACTTAACGCCATTGATCCATAGACTTAAATATGTTAATAACGTTATTGACTGCGGTTCTTATTGACTGCCTTTTCAGTTGCCAGCCTTTAAGAAGGGATAGAAGAAATGGGATATGGGGATGCGATAAAGGAATGGGAGGATCAGACGGGAAGAACAGGATATGGAACAGATAGGATAGGGGGTAGAGGAAGTGGGCTATCGGGACTCTCACTTATTGCACGAAACTCGATAACTCAATGCTAACGGTTCTACGAGATCACGATAATGATTGCGGTAAGGTTCTATCACGTCGGCTCGTTTTTTGAGCCCACACTCTTTACCGGACGACCTTGATAAAAATGTAAAGAGAGTCATTTATTCCGTACGTGTAAAGTCGTGAAATGAACTTATCCATGGTTTCCCAGAGTTCAATAATAACGGGCTCTTCAAAAAAGGCGTAAATATGTAATATAATTTTGATGGTAGGGTATTTGTCCGTCTGGATGGCTACCACTCCCGCTCAAGAGTATGCCGCTATAACAACCTTGACTTACAACCATATAATAATGAAATTATCTAAATAAAGTTCTGATATAATTATCTAAATGAATAATAATTATAAATAAAAAACCAAAGACATTGAAACTAAAATACATTATGTAGCAGATCATTGCCAACGGGGAGCGTGCCCAGAAGGCTGGCTGCATTGCCACGCTGTATGGCATTACTTATTTGTTGTGCAAAATATGAGCCAGCCTTCTGATCACGGGTAGTGTCAAAGAGTTTCTTACATATGTCTTTAAAGAAACTCTTTGCCGACGGACCCCACGGGCCTAATGTTTCAACCCCAAACGGCACAAATATGTAACCCCTTCCTAAGGCTCCATATTTGCCCCGTTTGACGTCCTCAGCTGAAGCGGCAGCGTTGCCAGCCCCTGACTCGGTCATTGGAAGATGTGACGGGGCCAGTGTGTCAACACAGGTCGCATCCCAAACTAGCAGCCGCCCCATCTTCCAAGGGACGAGTGACATTCCGACATAATTGTATATGATTTGGTGAGCGTTAACTAATTGTGTTTAATGACGTAGCACATAAACAGCAGCATTATTATAAATATGTACGAATTTTGTTTATATCTATTTTATTTCGTACATGGGTGCGATATAAAATAGATATAAATATACAGATAGAAATTATTAAAGGTTAATAAGAGATTGAAAGAAAAGAAAATCCTCCATCTTACCACATGATGGAGGAGAGGCGAATAAAAAAAAAAACCTTGACTTGTGTTCCGGAATTAGTGACCAAGTTCCACTCTCCATTTAGAGAGCGGCAGCACATTGCTAGCACATTTGGTTTTACAAGTGTCCGCTTTCCATCCGTCTTAACGTGGTAGGCATCACACGGGTTTCCTTAGTGTCGTAGACATTCAAATTCGACATGCCGAGCCGACCCTCACAGCTGCAATAATGATAGTGATTGCAGCATGCCTAAAAATGTGTTGTAAATATCATGTCCAGTTTTTTGACCATTTTTTTCGTAAACTAGTGGGTCTACTTAAATGAAATTTGCCAAAAAGATGTAGTGTATTTAGCGCCACCAACTTATGTAGTCAAATTGTATGTAATCTTAAAAAACAAATCTGGGTTCCGGGTTTTAAACATCCACATTCTGTGATTTGTATATTGAAGTAAAAAAAATATTCGTTAATGTATTTCATATTAATATAATGTCAAAAACTACTCAGCAAATATTTTAAACAAGTTTTTGGGCCAAATTTGAAAATAAGATTATTGAGATTTTTTAATTGTGCAGGAATTTGGTCTATGAAACTTATTATTAACAATAAAGTTCAAAAAGCGAGAGAAAAATGTCGTCTGGCGCTATCTAGTTGTGTAGGAATTCGAAACTTAACATACGCTTTATTTTGGTACCTAAATGTCATTAGCGACACCTGTAGGACTAGTCATGTTTAAATATGTTTTCATAGGAGAAATGTAATTTTTTATAACTTTTTCTTTTTTTGCAACGAAAATTTATTACCCTTTTTTTACCCTTTGTCGTTTTTTGCATGGTAATATTAAACAAATATGCACCTTCGGTTTACGCATTAATGCTGGCAATGTCTTTACCGGTCTTTTCTTACTATCGTAAAGTGTCCATATTCTATTAGTAGACAATTTACGTCATAATTTACAATAAGGAAAATCGTGTGATATAACTTAATACCTGTTTCGTAACACTATATCTTCTCCAATGTAATATTATCATCTTCGTTTATTTATATTTTTTTGTTTGTCATTGTATATGTTAGAATTTTGATACTTTACTTTTTGTGATATGTTACGTAATATAACATTTGTCATTATATTCTCTGTATTACGTAAAGTATTGAGAATATTATCTAACTACCTATTGTTTGAGATGAAACGAAATAAGATCGAAATACCTTCATATTTATAAGTTTTCTTTTTCTTATGAGATAAATTATTGAATAAAATTTTAATTAAATTATGTGTATAAATGGTTAATATACTACTACTCTAATATCTAATTTTAATTGTTCCTTAAGATTATTAACATATTATAAAAATATTACAAAAATAGTATGTGTTGCACCAAAATGATCTTCTAAGGAAAAACAATGTATACGTTATATGAAACTGTTTCTCAATTAATATGTTTATTGTTAGCATAGTTAATAGACCGATAAATGAAAACGCAAGAAAATTTTCCCCAACGCGACATGTGGGGGAATTTTTCTTGGGTATGAATTTTTTGAAGTGAGAACTTCTTATGGGAAGATAAACCGCTCCGTTATGTAACGCATTACGGCGCCTGTCTGTCTGGCTTCCCTTTCTCTCACGCATACGGCAGCGGTAGGCAGGCTCCTCCTCTCTCACTCTAACCCATAGCGCTAGCCGTATTTCGGTAATTAGATTAAATAATGATACTAATAATGTACATACACAAAACTTTAATGTACATACATATTCAAGAATTGTAACTAAGAATAAAATATATTTTATAATCAATAAAAGATTTTATTAATAAATAACCTTTCTTTACATTATTATATTAATATACATACAAATTTAAATAATAACCTAAGCTTTTCTCAAGTTAAACAATTTCAATATTAAATAGTGCAACTTAGATTAGTTTAAGTTATCACTTCTGTCGGACGTCCAGAGACGCACACGTTTGGTTTTTTTTTAAGTAATAGATTTTAAGTCACGGACTATCCGCTTTATTTTGAAATCTTTTTGACTATCTGACTTGCATTTCCAGTCAAAATATATTACATCCATAATATCTACTGGGTATACAGTCCGTTTCCTCTTCTAATAAAGGGTCCAGCAGTGGGAAGTTTCCGGGGTGATATTATTATTACACGAATCAAACCAGCGCAGGATCGAACCGAAGTCCTTGACCACGTCAAGAGGGACGCTGGGCTTCCGAGATTTATTTTTAATAAAAAACGTATGCGTCTCGGGACGCCCGATAGAAGTGATAACTTAGCCTGCCTACCGCTGTCGTATGCGTGAGAGAAAGGGAAGTCAGACTGACTGGCGCCATAACGCGTTACGCAACGAAGTGGTTTACCCACCCATAAGTAGTTATCATATCAAAAAAAGAACAATCTCAAATCACTGCAGACGTTAAAGCCTAATAGATTGATTTATGGAGTATAATTATTTTTATAAAGAAATATTACGCTGTTTCCCCACTATGTATATCGTAATTTATGTTTATACCTTATTAATCTTATCAATTAATTAGTATTACCAACAAAGAATACACAGGCTTAAGTAACTGTGATAGCATCGAAATTTCATAATAACCTGGTAAATCCGACGTAATTTTATAATCCAACGTAATCCAATATTTTTATAATTCAAGGTAGAGGTATATGTATACAATCTGTGTATTATATATTGCAATACTTCATTTTATAATCGTACGTTCAACTATTGCGGACCACCTCATTGTAAACTTTATCAAATGTTATTCAAGTTATGAATAAATTAAAAAGAATTTGCAATATAAGCCCGATCAAACAACTGCAAGTATTATAATACTCAGATAAATTCACAATGCTAGGTGCGCATTAAATATATCAATATGGGACTGTAAAAGGATGAGAATGAGAACTTATAGGCCGGACTATTATAATTCATCATTATCATCTGAGCGTTAAATCCTGGTTGCGTTTGGAGCGATCACTTCAACGCCCAGGATCCGCTTTCCTACTTTTTCTTCTCCACTTCTCCTTGTATTGAGACCATTAGTACAAATGTCATCCCTCACAACGTCAAGCCAGCATTTCTTGGGCCTACACCTTCGACCGGGACCTGGCGGAGGCGCCATGGCTAGACATTGTTCCCCGCGTTACTAGCCGGTTTCCGTAAAACGTGGCCGGACTATTATAATTATATATAGGTAAATAAAATTCAACAGACGAGTGGGTGGAGGAGACGTGTTTCAATTGTCAATCACTGAGAAAACGGGGGGCAAAGTTTTTATTAATCATTAATTTACCTCTTACATAACTCCATCAAATGGCGCTCTGTTGTACGTGCCTACCCCGCAAGGGAACTGGCGTGAAGTTATGTATGTATGTATCTATCTATAACTCCATCAACCACTTATGTCTCCATTTATAATCCAACATACCTGCACACATGAAATAAAAAAGATATAAAATAAAGATTAGGTTTGTTGTTTTATTAGATCCAGAATCAACTAGAAAATCTGATGTCATTAAATAATTATGTTACGATTACCTATTCGATTCATTTTACAGACAATTAGTAAATAAAATTAAACTTAAAGGTAATTTAATTCTAGTTTAGTTAGTAGTTATAGTCTTAAAGTATGTATTATAGGTAGAACATTATAGGTATACATATATAAGTTTTCTTCTTTGTACTAGTTTATAATATACTAGCTGTGCCCGCCATTTCGTACATGTGGATTTTTTTAGCGGAACCCTAAAAAATGTAAAAAAGTAGCCTAAGTTACTCCTTATAACATCATCTATCTGCCATTGAAAGTCCTGTCGAAATCGGGCCAGGCATTTGAGAGATTAGCCGGAATAGCCAGACAGACAAAAATTATAAAAATTGATTTTTCGATGTAAATACCGTATATACTTTCATATGCATTTCATAAAAAGCTGTTGTTTTGGCTTTGCAAACAGACACTTCAATTTTATTTTTCTGTCTATCTGTATATTTTTATATAAATAAATTAAATGTATATACAAAAAAATCATTCATTTATTTGTAATTTATTATAATTTAATCTATCGTATAATTTTGAAACAAGAATATGTTTTGTCGCTGACTACATCAAAGATTTACATTATTTTTTTGAAGCTGTACAGTACATTTTAATCAAATGAGTTACAATTAAATTTGAAATAGAGTGTATATTTTTCCTCAATAACAAAACGATTTTTCTGTCTGTTTATTAATACATTTTAACTGCTTTTTAATTACGGCCCTTAAATTTTATAAGAGCCATAATCTTTAAAGAATTTTAAGAATGATCTAAGTGTTATTTAATGTATAATATTTAAACAGATAACTCACAGTAATAAAAAATAATATAAAATAAACAATTCAATACGTGTACTATCAGTACTTAGAACATTGGAATGCTTTTAAATATTATTACAAAAATTACGATTACTCTCATGTTTTGCAATTTTTTATCATTTCCTACATTAATATAGGCTATTTTAATGTAAAGGAAGCCTTTCATTGACCTTCTTGGATCTATATTTATCTCGACAGGAAGTTACGTTTGTGTACTTTCATTTAATGATTCAAAATCATTTTACCGCCGACAACTGTGGTTAATGGACTAACATTCATTAATTATTTCCTTTGTATTATGTGAAGAAGAATCTATATTATAGTATTGTGTTTTCTTCTTCTGTTCCTCTCTATCTGGGATAATGTTAGTACCAGCGGTTGTGGCCAAATGCGTCTTGTTTATAGCGTTAAGAATAACGCCGTTAATGATTAACTACATCAGTGTATATATACCTATATATACGTTATCTGTCAATGTTTAACGTCATTAACAATTAATAACAATATCGCATCATAAATTACGCATTACGCCCACCCATCTGCGTAAAGTGGTCACTTACTATATAATATTATATTATTAGATGGAGCATTAACATTAGTCGAATACTCGACAGAATTGTCGAAGTCACTTGCAGAAATTCACACGATTAAACTAAAGTTCATCGTTTCCAGTACCCGAATCGTGAAACAAACCAAGTAAATAATGTTTTTATTATTATTATTATACACTCTAATATTGTATTTATTACAGCTTTCGTCAAGCTTTCCAGAGTTTAAAGTATTTGTTATTATTATTATATTATCAGAAAATTAAAATATTGTTGTGTTATTCTTCCATTAAATTTTAATCAAATAAATGAATAAAAATACAGATCTATAGCGATTTTATTTTATTATATTCAAAACACATGTACAGCGATAGTTTGTGTTTATCACAGTATCTTTTGGTGTCTTTTTGTCATGATTAACTGGTCTCACATTAACGGACCAGTAAATCGGGAAGGTCATGTTGGTTATCGCTGGTATAAAGGTATTCTAACACCGGAAATAAACACAGGATTGTATCATTATATTATTTCGTGGATGAATACTTTTTAATAATGTGCACAAACTGTAGTGTAATAAAACAGCCAGGTCTTATTAACAAATTCTTTAGTTGCTTTATTAAGGTATTAAAGAAACCTATCGCGGCGCTATACGCGGATATCTCTTACTAAGTGTCCGAGGTCCTACGATGTTCTGGGTGGACGAGTGTACCCGCCAGCGACGGGAACAAGTCGCAGATGAAGTCGTGTTCAGCAGACAATATTGTGTGGCATGGATTGCTATTTATATTTTATCAACACAAAGTGACGTATTAATGATGTAGTTGGGTTCTGAAGTAAAAATACCACGTGTCAACACGCGCTATTGAAAACGTGGCAAAGGATAAGAATTCTACGTGACATTCTTGTGTCTTATGTCTTCTCTATTATACTTTACATGGTAATAAAGTATTTATCAGTGGTCGGAAAGGCTCTACGTACTAGTGACGCATAGGCACACCGATTTCAATTAAAGTGTGTGTTCTTTTTATTTAAAACTAGCGGTTTCGGCAGACGCTGTCCTGCCCTGAAAAAATAAAAATCTAGAACCCGATTCTAGCGCCACCTATCGGGTCTAATTGTGAATCTAATCCACCCCTGGACCAGAGATGTGACTTATCTGAGATACAAGTATCTGAAATACGGTATCTTATATCTACATACTTTTTAAAAATGTATTTTGTATCTTGTATTTAGATACCATTTGTTAAATATCTTAGTATTTTGTAAATACTTTGTTTTCTAAAATACTTTTAGTCATAATTACGTACGCATTTTTTTACATTTACTACGCCACCTTATAATGTAGATAAACTGAACGCACCTTTTCAATTGAAATCAACCTATCAAAAGACATCTCCATGTGGAACCAGATGGAACTCTTATTAAAATTCCATACAAGATCTTTTAGCAGTGCAGGCACTTCTTAGTGAAACCATGAAAATGTAGACATTATCTCCGTTGAAGGAAAATGATATATATACACTTTCTAAGTTAATATGTGAATTCTTCAAAATCAATAGCAGAAGGTATTCAAAGTCTGTAAGGAGATAGAGACATTTGCTAGGGTTGTCAATAGTCAATTTTTGGATCTGCAGCGGGACAATGGACGAAGTTTGTTCCTCATCATGTGGTATGGGCGTTCCCAGGGATCTTAATTTAGGTTTATCAGCAGTTCCTCCCATGCCGCCGATTTGGCTGTCCTAATGGCTTTTTGAAGCGCGTTCTTGGTGACTCTGTTCCCCTTTCATAACTTTGTGTACACAATCACTGCCTCGCCGGCGCGGCGGCGCCTTCTGCTAAATCTGGTGTATTAGCGGTGCACTAGGATTCCCTCCCTGCGTAATTGTGCTATTTCGTCACCCTACCAGTACACCTGGCGGTTGAGCCTGTGAGGGCCCACCCTCGGCATTGCCGCATCGCACATTACCGACATCAGCAACCGTAACTGCTGCTGCTGTACGATCAAGACCTCTTAAAACGCTTTCCAATCTAGACGATTTAAAGCCCAACGTGGGTAGTCCTTGGTTGGGGGAGGTTCCAGGGCCTGCGAGGCCGAGCTCCAGTTAGAGACGCTAAATTGTATGTACCAGTGGTTGGATAGCGCCACTACTTCCGTCAGTACCCTCTGGTCCTGGACGCGGCTTGCCAACCTAACCCACCCTGGTGGTGTACACACATGTAAGCAGACCCTGGTTGAGGACCGCGAGAGCGAACTCGATCGCCCATTCCGCGAGTACCTGCACACGCATTGGGCTGCGGCGCAATGGTTCAGGTTTGACACTGGAGGAAGCGCAGAACGCGATCCACTATTTGCTCTTTTTTGCTTCCTCCACTCGCTGCGACTGCGGCTAGGTTTGCTACTCAGTCGCGACTTTGTTCTTTCTTATACCTTTATCTTCTCTTTTATAATTAAATGTTTATCCTATAAAAAATATAATATTTTTTTGTTTGCTGAGTTCTGCCTCTACGTAGTGACTCTTCTCTTTTGGGGGAATGATATTGAAACCTCATCGAAGAAAAACGAGTGATAAAATGTTTGAAGAAAGAAGAAAAAGAAGATAGCTCTCAATTAAAACCTTAAAAATATAATATTTTGTCACATTTGCGCGATCTATTAATAATTCACTTAATAAACTTAAGTTCAATAAAATTGGAATTTCTTTCAAAAAGTATCTTTTATCTTTAAAAAGTATTTAGAAGACACATATTTTGTATCTAGTATTTCAAATACTATTTTCAAAAGTATCTTGTAACTGGTATCTCAAATACTTATTTTATTAGTATCTTGTATTTTGTATTCAGATACTTTGTATAGGGTATCTTGTACATCTCTGCCCGGGACCCAATCAAACACACGTAAAATTTCATAAAAATCTTAGAACCTGATTCCAGCGCCAAATATTTTGTTTAGATTGATGGGTTACATTATAGGAGTTTTAGTAGGGACCCCTAATTCTTTAGCTAATGTTAATCAAGGATAATGTACCATTCAAATGGTGAAAGACTTTTTGAAATAAATTCAGTACTTTTTGAGTTTATTCGTTACAAACATACAAAAATATAAAAATAGAAATATTTTCTCTTTATTATATTAGTATGGATAATCCAAGTTAATATAAAATACATAAATTTATCTAAAAGAACAATAGTTATAAGGTAAGATTATTACGATCCACGAAAACGTTGCGAACAAACTGCATGTAGCTTAGTACAGTTATACATACATACATAACTTCACGCCAGTTCCCTTGCGGTGTAGGCACGAACAACAGAATGCCATTTAGGCTTATTCTTACACACCTCACTAGCCTCTTTGACATTCATAACTCTTGTCATGAGTTATGAAGTACAGTTATGCTTGTAAAAATATTGGAACTTTTTGAAAACAAATAAATGAAAATATTTCCTTTATTTATTTATTTTATTTCCTCATATTCGAAATAAAAATCACGACGAAAAGCCTATTTAGGCACTCGAATTATTAGCACCCTTGCTACGCTTGTGCATAATCTTGTACCTAAATAGATCACTTTCACCTCTTGTGTAACAATCTACTATTATAGTACAGGCAGTTCTCTAATTACGTCGTTTCGAGATATGTCAAAAAAATTTCAGACACTATTCCTTAAAGATACGTCAATTATTTCGATTTACATCGTAAGGGAATTCCCTCGTTGAGTGTGTTTTTGATTGTTTTGATTTCCATATTGGCACCTAAACGAGACAGTAAGAATAAATTTAAGAAGAACGCAAAACACAATTACACATCTGAAATTGATAGTTTCTTCAAACAAAAAGTTATGATTTCGTAAACAAGTTATGTAAAGTCATTTGATAATTGGATACATATTATAAGTATATTCTTAAAAGAATAAAACAAGTTGTATGTAATAAATGCAGTTTCATTTATGAATAAACAGTCAATACAGAACCCAACCTTTGCGTTTTATATGAAAGTGTGTAATAAAATACGTCAATTTACTTCGCGTCTCCCTTGCTCCTAACATGTAAGTACAAAGACTGCCTGTATCACCGATATCTAAAGAACATAAACACCAAATCTTATAAAAAATAATTCTATGTCGCTTCATCTGTCTTCTTTATATATCCATGTCCTATATAATTGTAATTTTTAAAAATAATCTAAAATATGAAGGATATATTTTGCAAAACTATAACTAGACTGTGGCAATGTACATTTGTGCCGCACCGTTGCTCAGCTTAATAACTTTCATCCTGTCGTATAATATATACCGCATACAACTGCTGGTTTTGTCTCATGACTTGTAATTGTTGCCTTTCCTTAACATTATATAATATAATAACTAATACGACAAATTTCAATTCATCACAATTATGTGTAATTTAAACTATTTTTACTACACAATATAAGCCGAATATTCGTGGTGGTGGATAGTTAAAAAGTAGCCGAGTACAGAGAGATTTTTTTATTTTTATTGCAGGAGTTCAGCAGACATGCAGACGGCCCACTTATTGGAAAGCGGTTACCATCGTCTATAGACATTTGCAATACCAAAGGTGCTACAAATGCGATGCTGCTCTCTTAAGGGAGACTGGAACCTGGTCATTAATGCCGGAACACAACTTAAGGCTTTTATGGCGTCATACTCTAGACCAGGGGTGGTAGCCATCCAATCGGGAAAATACCCTACCACCTGGCAGTGGGTTGTTTTGTGGTCTCTTTCGACAGGCCACTCAGCCGCAGGAAATTGTATTCTTTTCCGTTCCTGTACGGATAAACCTGCAGAGAAACCGAATATTCCTGGCATCTCTAGTCTCAATATCAAACGGGTTGTCTCCTTAAGTGCATTACTTATAGTAGTAGGATATGCGTCGATTGATATTCGTACATACATACATACATACATAACTTCACGCCAGTTCCCTCGCGGGGTAGGCACGAACAACAGAGTGCCATTTAGGCTTATTCTTACACACCTCACTTGCCTCTTTGACATTCATAATTGATTGACATTGATATTCGTGTCATGCATATTTGCATTAAATTGTCACAGGGCTCTTTACATGCTGATTTTTATATGAACCCGTAAAGCCTTTGAGAAGTACACGCCAGAAATTATACGGCTCGTAAGAACAGTTATCATACAAGAAATTTGTACGTTACTTCGTACAAGTAGAAACCTTCTCTTATGCAATTAATCCCATCATTTCAATTGTTACATAAACCAACAAATATTATCGTAACAATAAACCTACACACATTATCACGACTGTTTCCCACAAGGGCAGGAAGATAATGTGTCACTTTATTACGATCCTATATTACACATTACGTTGTATCTATATAAATGTATATTCATTAGCATCTTATTATTCGTGCAGGAACGGAGAAAGAATACAATTTCCTACGGCCGGGTGGCCTGTCGTAAGAGGCGACAAAACAACCCACAGCCAGGTGGTAGGGCGTTTGCCCGACTGGATGGCTACCACCCCTAGTCTAAAGTATCTCGCCATAATAACCATGAGTTGTGTTCCGGCATTAGTGATCAGGTTCCAGTCTCCCTTAAGAGAGCAGCAGCGCATTTGTAGCGCCTTTGGTGTTGCAAATGTCCATAGGCGATGGTAACTGCTTTCCATCAAGTGGGCCGTCTGTCTGTCTGCTGAACTCCTGCAATAAAAAAATCTTCGTACATGCATAATTGAATAAAAATACTTTAAAGTTATTCGTAAAGCCCAAAGGCCGGTAAACATCAGGGCGATATCGTAATTAAATTTATTTACTTTTCAAATGCAACAACAATTGGAATTTTCTATAAACCAGAAAGTTCCTTAAAGTTCTCAGAACTATTAGTATAATTATTTAAGTCGTAGTTTCATTTAAAGATAATTTACAATAATACGATCGGTGGTTCTTCAATGGCGCCTTATTATTCGTCAGTCACGACTTTGCATGATCCACAATATTTTCGTATGTTAATTTGTTAAGTAAATGACAAAATTCACAGAAGACGCGAAAGCAAAAAATAAGAATTGTTTAGGTTTGTGTTGGTTTTTTTTATAGAAGTTGTTTGCATATCGTCGGTGTCAGTGCTGGGCCCCAATTCTGCTATTACAATATCGTTAGAATTGGCGACGTGTGGCGTAACAATGGCTGTTTTAGTCCATACAAAAACTATCCTTACAACGTCCGTGGTTGACCATTGTGTGGTGTTGCAATAGTAGAATTGGGGCCCAGGACCTTCTAACAAAAATGTATATAATTTGATGAAAAAATAATATCACCAAAAAATGTAGATACAAGGTGATGCACTGACGTCGATGATATGAAATATAAATGATGGAAGATTTTAGTTTCGCATGCCAAAAGTACCTTGGAGTTGTTGAGGCAGTGGAGTAAATAATTTCAAGATAAAATATCAAGTGTCATTCCTCGATGCAGTACTGATTTTCCTTAATTGATTTGTGGACTTCCCCTATTGACTTAGCTCTCATGAATAACCTTTATGATTAACAATTATTTCTTATCGTATTGGTATTTTTTTTTTATGATTACGAGAATAGAGGGCCTAAATGCTTTTGGAGAATCACGTAATGACAATGATATGGTTTAGATATACTGGTAGGGGTAAGACACTATGACTTTCTCCTTTACTAAGATACCTGCCATATTTATGCCGACCTCTGTGGTTGAGCGGGCTAAGCCTTTGCCGGCCTACCTCACTGCAACGCAGAGACTCCAGGTTCGATTCCTAGTATAGTAAATTTCGGAAACGTATTTCCCCCGTTGTTTACTATGGCCTAGGTGTCCGGGATCGGCCCCAGAGTAGTTCGTTGTATGTCACCAATAACACAAGCGTAACTTGCTTAATTTGGGGTTATACATTATGTGTGTTTGCCTGTCGATTATTTATATTACTTTATCCATAGACTATTAACATAATTTGTAATTTGCCATTTATTTCTATCTTAGTTCTAAACTAGGACAAAACGTGAAAGAGGTCATCACAAGATCTGAAAAAGACGTTGATGATTTAAAAAACCCATTCCAAATTTAAACAATAAAAATAAGACATTCTGCATTTAAAATTCCCATTTTATCATTATATATTTTACGTCATGTAAATTCCTTTAAATACAAGATATTATTATATTATAATCATATGATGTCGTAATGGAATGGAATGGAATCAAGAGAGTTTACCATTCAGACACTGTGGGGACTTAAAGAAAACTACTTTAAAAACCAAGAATTACAAAAAAGAAAACAACATAAAGCACACAAAAGATCAATCTCAAAACAGACATTAACCATCCCACCCTACAATAACCACTATGGCAAGTATACTACTAACTACATAATACCAAACTTAATCAATAAATTGCCCACACTAAGGAAATCTTTAAATTACAAAAATATAAAACAAAAACTAAAAAACTTTTATTTAGAAAAATTGCAATGACAGCCTGTATGTATGAGCGTTCGTGACGTAATATATAGGTATTATCTGCACATACGAGTACGATGTGATTAGATGTATGTGTATATGGATATATAAGTTTTTCGTGAAATTGCGAGGGTGTGTTGCGTCACACGCAAACCTCATAGGTTTAAGTGGTGCTTTACTTCTATTTATTATGTACAGTTTTTACTATAGATAAATAAATAAAATAAAATAAATGACGTGAGCCGTGCTGGAATCATAATCATTATATTAATACGTGAAACAAAAACTTTCTATCCCTTTTTACGAAAATTGCGCGGACGGAGGAGTATCAAATTTTGCACACTTATAGTTTATATAGAGGAGTTGTTAGTCTTAAAATGTGAAAGAATTTTATTTTATTCTATGTTGTTTTATTATTTGGAAAACATATAGTATGTATTTACGTACTAGTTAAAAGCTATAACCAATTATCAGTTTTCATATACAGAAATTTGATACTACCATGATGAATGGTGAAATATCTTTCATCATAGTTCAGATCTATTACCCATTGAGCTATTTCGATGTAAACACATTGTAAACATAATAAAAACAGAGCCCAATAACATATTAAAATAGCCCATTTAAAACAGGTTTGAGCTAAATTTATGTATTTAGAATAATACTAGGTTCGACATACATTTTAAATAAATGTTAATTTGCATAGCTATCGGTACTGTATTTAATTCGAATTAACTTTTGAAAAAAACTTTATTTTATTTAAATTATATTTACTGCATTAGTTATTTTACTGACTGATATGACATCTGACATCTTTTCAATCAAATCACCGAATTACTACTATTCGAAATATCATCGAGTACAGAACAAATGTTTAAATTGTTTGATTAAAACAAACATAAATCATTCATATTAAATTTAATTATTTTACCATTTTTACTTATGTTTCTCGTGCTAGATTCATATGTAAGATTGCTGGGAGAAGAATACACTACGATTGATTACATTTTGCTTTGTACATTAAAAATTATCTTGAATATAAAAATAGAAAATAGCTCATATGTTCTACACAAATGAACAATATATTTTTACGAGTTAAAATGCAGTTGGAATTATTATAGAGTTTATTAGAACTATACAAACACGTATAACACACGTACAAATATAACCGAACGCAACAAGTACCGAATGTACACAAGTCTTGCTTCGCTCGTGGTTATCGCTCGACTGCCTCATCTCTCCATTGGGGCATTCCTTTATACTGCACAGATACAATATGTCTGCCGGCTGCGTGACCGAATTTCCTAGAATCAGTTTTGTACTTTAAATCCGAGACACCTGGCAGTGATCACAATACAAATATAGGCCGTAAAAGATTACAATACACAATGGGCTCTTTTTTTAATCACAAATTTTAAACACAAAGTAAACAAAAGAAGTCCAAATGCCGAAAGGTAATAAAATGTGTTTCTACAGGTATGTAGGTGTGAATTTATCTTTGTCGGCGTTTAGGACGTAACAATATGAATATTTTATATAGAATAAAGAGCCTTATTTATAAAAATCTCGCTAAGAAATGTTTCGAAATCACCTCTTTACTAAAGAAGTTCTTAAGACCCTAATCTATGCCTTATATATTTTTACTCACAAACTTGAATCCCCAGTTGCTTTAAGAGGCGTAGATACACAGATAAATGAAATCTGAATGGTAAGCATTGTTGTAACCAAAACAAAGGTGTAAGTAAAAATAAAAACTTTTTAACTAAAAACAAACTTCACAAGTAATCAAGAAACAATAAAACAAAAAAATCTAAAACATCTTGTTTTCTAATGGGTTAAAAAAGCATAAAGTACTTCAATATTTTCTACAACATCTCGAATGAGGATATGTTGTTGTATCTTATCTATTACTTAGCACTGACTTCAAGATTTTGTACAAAATATTTAAGTATTTTATGCTTTTTAACTGACTTCAAAACAAGATGTAGAAAATATTTATCTATTGCTTTTTAGTTACTTTGAAAAAGTTTTATAGACCGTAAAAATCTTTATAATTACTTTAACTTTTTAGTCACGCAAATACTTCAATATTTATAAATTATATATTATAAACAAAAAAAGTTATGAAATACGTTGTATGATGCTCTCCATCTCCCTGGAATCCACTTATTAGATCCTGACTTGATAACAATAGGACCAAATCAGAAAATCTTCCCATTAAAAAAATGTAATTTGACGCACAATTGCCGGAGAAATCGCATAACGAATACACAAAAAAAAACGTAGACAATTGGCGACCCTCCTCCTTTTGGAAGTCGGTTAAAAAAATAATATTGTTGTCAAAACTACGATCGTTTATGTATCTATGGGTTTTGCTATCATTTGCCCGTATGGATAGCTACTATATCTGGTTTAAATTCAGTCATAACAACCTTGAATAATGTTCCGGCATCAGTGACTGGATTCCAGTCCCTCCTTCGACCAGGTTTGTAACATCTTCGGTGTTGCAAATGTCAATAGGCGACGCTTACCGCTTTTCATTAGGTGTAGATTTGTTGTACTTTAACAATGAAAAATGAAAACATAGGATAAAAGTCCTGTTTCGGAGTCTATAGAGCTAGCCTAAGAATCTAAAACAGTCATTTATGGTTAGGCATCGTGTAAAAAGCAGGTGGTGGTGGTAGCTTAATTTTTAGCATTTATTCCGAAAGAATGACTAAACAGATATAATACAATGCAAAAGTGGATGGATGCAGAAGTCGTGGAAGGCCACGGCACACCTTCTATCATCAAATTGATTGTGTACTAGTAGAAGGTGGTGACAGGAGCCTTAAGAACAGACGAGCGTGCATGACAAGAGTTATGAATGTCAAAAAAGCAAGTGAGGTGTGTAAGAATAAGCCTGAATGACGCTCTGTTGTTCGTGCCTACCCCGCAAGGGAACTGGCGTGAAGTTATGTATGTATGTATATATGTATGTATTCCGAAATGACATATAAGATAATCCAATTTTATTTATCGGTACATAAAGATAACAGTAGTAGCTGAGCTACCTGTGATTTATTCGAAATTAGAAAACATTATGACGAAACCTATCCGGACAGATCATTGATATACTAAACCTGCTAGTGTTTTAGAAAAGCGTAGTGAATGGATTTTCATTCTATCACGTATAAGAAGTTCCAAATTCAATTGAGGAAATTTTTTTTTTTTTTCCTTTTTTATGAATCTTTATTATGTATATTTTTATACCATTATCATCATCCGAGCTTAAATCCCGGTTGCGTTCGGAGCGTTCACTCCCACGCCCAGGATCCGCTATCCTACTTTTTCTACTCCACTTCGCGCGGTCTTCAGCATCCCACGTTTTCAGACCATTCGTATGTATTAATTTTTATTCCCTTGCGTCATTTTTCTTGTTAGTAAAAATCTTTTATTTATTGCTTCCATTTCTAAGACTAACTAACTTATTAGCATTTAATTTGACGTTAACAAGGCGAAGCACCTGCAGTTACGACTTTGCAAAAAAACATACAGATAAAGAGTGTATCTAAAGAACAAAATTAAATATCTAAATACTTTACTCCCAGAGATGATTTTGAAAAAAACTTGTAGGTGTGGCATCTGTGGTTGAGTAAGCTAAGACTTTCCGGTCTACTTCAGTGCAATAGAAAGGCTCTGGATTCGATGACTGGCATTGTAAATTTCATAAACGAACTCTTCGTTATTTATTATAGCCCTTACTTTTTCTTAACACAACGAACACTCACATTGTAGTATGTACGAATCTGCTGATTTATCAACTTTGGGATACTTGAGGAATTACAGGTTGCCCACACAAATTTATATCACCTGTTTCGATCCCTACAAAATTGTTTTTTGAGACACCATTTCACCAATATCTTCTCTAGGAAACAAT
Source organism: Dendrolimus kikuchii (assembly GCA_019925095.2). Lineage (NCBI taxonomy): Eukaryota > Metazoa > Arthropoda > Insecta > Lepidoptera > Lasiocampidae > Dendrolimus > Dendrolimus kikuchii. The sequence goes on along the minus strand of CM034395.1, from coordinate 8,262,847 downwards.
CTTCTTGGCAAATTTAATTAAGATACGGGATGTTTAGTCATTTATAATATTAATATGTATAATTTATATCTGCCTATTAGAGATTTATTTTTTATGTTATTATAAGAAATGTACACCTGCGTTAACGTTTTAAACCAGAAATAGCATAAAAGTTTTTTATTACCATTTCTATGGAAATTATTAGTCTGAAGGCAATACCGGTTCGAAGTTCGCAATACCTTTGTGTAGTAACAGGTGATGGTTGATAGATTAAATGTAAGACATCATTTTACCATCAACTTGTTCCTTTCAAAAGGGGCTACTAAATGTTTTGAGGTACTTTATTTTATTTTCATTGCTATTTGGGAATTTGGCCCCCAAATACACAACTAAGTGATTATGGTTTGTGCTTATAAATGTATCATTAAGGTTTGCCTTTCCGACGACATAATTTTGTAAAACAATATACCGATATTAATTTAAACTTCCGACCTTCAAATGTGTACCTTATACCTACCTACTCTAATTAAGACAAAAGATGATTTGGCTCAAAGTGCTTTTGGTTGTATTTTTATATAAAAATCGAGTTAATTAACTATGCATTGTGCAATCGTTTCAATCTTTTATATTCAATGTAATGAAAAGAAAACCATGATAGTATGTTAATCTTTATTTCAATGTGTATACTTGTAAAGTGAGGCATCCACGTCTCAATTCAATGATGTATGCAGGATCCAAATTCTAGCAAAGGTCATGCTCACTTCGGGACTTTTTTTGACTGAATGCGTTTTGGATTAGTATAGCAGGCATGTGTCCAATTCTCTTTTAAAGCGAAGGCTTAAGACCAGTAGCTTGAAATGTCTGCGGTCTGATATTTATTAAACATTGATCTTAGATAAATAAAATAGCTGGACCGAGCCCATGCTCCCAGAGCAAAACTGGCTAAAGAAAGTTCATTTTGAAATAGGAAGCCGATCGCGATGGTAGATACATTGATATTAACCACACAGAGGCAAACCACATCATTATATAGGAATAAGTCCCGACAAACACATTCAAGCTTTCGGCACCGAAATTGAACACAAACAGAGTTGCGAAAATGTTAATGCAAATACTTCCCTATAAGTATATCAATCATATGCGAACGCATCGGAGTGACGTACGCTGGACATCGTCCAGATTTTCCACCTGCAAAGCCTTCGACCGGTAAACTCGATCGAAACGAAAATGTAATTATCGTAGTAAACAATGAGCGTTCCGCGGCATTCGCATTTTGTACACCGTGCGAGCCGCACGCGCGATCCGACAGGTACCGGCTTATCAGACCCCGTATCGTATACCTTTTGTATCTTATCGTGTTCAGAAAAATAATACATCTCATTGTTGGAACGAGATGCACTTAATGTTCCGGTGATTGCGAGTTCGATACATTCGCGGTGTCCGATGCACTTGACATTCGCGCGTGAAAATCGCTTAATTGCTTCGACGTGACCAGTTCAACATCTGTAGTGATTTAAAACCGTGATTTCAGTGGCAAGTGCTCCGATCAGCTACGGCCGTCTCATGAATATTTAATATTATATCCTTTTGTATTGTTTATACGGAAAACTCGCTCCTTATCTGAATTTATTGTTAAGACATCATTGTCATGCTGATTTTTTAATGATCACTTAGTTATACGTTGAAAGCGCGAAATTAGTTGGTATTAGCGGAAATAAGTTGTCAATTATGTTGCTGCGTGAATACGCATATTTCTTGCTGTCTTCAACAAGTCATTAGTGTAACTAATTTCTTTTGATCAGTATAGGCAGATACGTAATAGCTTAATATTATTTAAAATTAGTAAAGTTTGTTAAATCATAAATATCTTAAAAACTAATTTTTGTTTTTCAGTTAAATTTATATTCAAAAAAATTGCATTAAAGTAGGAAAGTCATTCCTAAAACGATATCAAAAAGGAACGTTCCCTGAAGGTATCCCTCCTTGGGTGGAACACTTAACATAAATTCAGACAGATATAGATATAAACGTGAAAGTGAATTTATTTACATGTTTTCAGTTCCTTTACGCCCTTGAGCATAAATATAGGATAACACGATGAAGTCGTGTGGAAGCCTGTCTCTATATAGATTACATCAATAAGGTGATGGTTTTGAAACTAAGATTTACAATTGTTATTTAAATTTATGAATTAATTTTAGTAAGGAAAAATCTATTTTTTTTCATAATTCTCGCCATCCTCGGTCTCTATTCTGGACAAAGGTCTTATTTACACTTGGTTTTTATGTATTTTAATTTTTATTTCTAGCCATACTTTTTACCATATCCATTTTATATGATCCTCTATTATTCTGTGTTTATTTTGTGTAGGATTACAGCTATTTTTTCACTCTATATATTTTATTACGTGTAAGTTTTCTCAATTGTAAATTTAGTTCTGTAGGTTTGCAATTTGGGTAACAGATAGGTTCTATATGTATAAAAATTTACACTTTTGCACCGTTTCTTTTGTAAACTACTTCTACTATTTTAACGCAGTAGCTTAAGAACTCATCGACAACCTTCTTTGCCATTCACCAACATTTTCCCTTTTTACATCGGTCTTAATTTTAGCCAGGAAAAATCTATTGCCTACTTATAAAATAATATAGTATATCCAGAATAATATACACGTAGGTGTTAATTACATTTCAATTATTCCAATATTGTAGGTTCGACTGCTGGCTCTGGATTATGACTCTGTTTAAGTAGTTTTTGGGAATAAAATTAAAAGTGCATATTATTATACCTATAATTAACCACATGCTGAATGTACAGGAAAACTTCGTCAGGAAAATTGCATAAAATTTTACCGACATTACTTATGTGAAAAGTGCCAATTCGCTCTAAATTATTGCGGGAGCACTTCCATCCATTCTACGTAAATGAGGAACGCCTGGTATCCGTTCAGTATAATTATGGACATATTGGGCTGTATTTGATTAAGATTTATCTTAACTGAACTGTTTTTATATATTACAATCAAATACATATCAGTTCTTGTAAACCTTGTAAACTTGTAATTCATGTTTGTTGCTTTCCAGATATTTTTCCTTCTTATAAACGTTCCAAGAAGGACGTGTCTGAGCTTAAATTAAAATTTGAAATCAAATGGTCCAGTTTAAGAGATTTTTTCATTTTGCCTCTAACGTTACGCTCAGGGATAATCGTTACATGAGTTGGTCGGTTACAGCAGGAAAAGAGGGGGGACCCATAATGGTAGCGGCCTCGGTATCGTCATTTAAACGTGTTGATGATATAGTTTAGTCAATAGAATATTTTTTTCCGGCGCTCGTCAAGGGTAAAGCGACAAAAGACCGGTCACGTGCTTGTAGCACGTCAATTGCTCTCGTTCACGGTGGAAAAACTTCTCTGAGCACTTAAATTAACTTCTAAGTTTGGCGAATGTATTATTGCCTTAATTTTTTTTATGCCCTGGTACATTTTACATACTTTAGTTTATAATTGATAAAAATCGGACTACTTTTGAAGGCTTTGATTACCTGTCAATGTTGCCAAATATTTTCTCTGTTTTGTGCTACCTCAGTACTAATCTTACATTAAATTAAGGTTTTCACTCGGCTTCGCTCTCATGAATTGAACAGGTCTATATCCCGTAAAAAAACTATGGGATATAGTCTATATACCTACTATACCGTTTTCGGATTAAACATTCTATGTATACGCATATTTATTCAAAGTAAATTGTATACAACTACCAATTTTACTGATAATCGTTTTATTAATCAGGGTGCTTATTTATCAGGATATTTAAAGAGAACGAATAAATGTGTAAACATTTAACAAACATCAATTCTTATTTTGAATTGAATTTTTTGTAACTTAACGTTATTTAATTAAATCAGTAGCTTAAAATATGTAATAGTTTATAAAGTCATTAAATTTAATAACTTATATTTAATTTAATATCTTTGAAAGCAAAATAAAATTATTTTAAGATACAAAATATTATTATTATTAATTACTAGGTTAATTAAAATTACCTTTTGGATTTGACGTTAGTACCTTGGAAGATGGGCTGCCCCTTAGTGTGGGATGCTACTTGCGTTGACACTCTGGCGACGTCCCATCTTTCAAGTACGTCCGCTACCGCCGGTTCTGCTGCAGCCGAAAAGGAGGCCCTCAAGCGCCGCAAGTACGCCGCTATCGGAAATAGTTATACATTTGCGGCGTTTGGGGTGGAAACTCTGGGTCCGTGGGGTCCTAACGCTCTAAAACTATATCGAGATGTCGCCGACCGTTTAATAGACTTCTCACGCGACCAAAAGGCTGGCGTCTATTTTGCTCAAAGGCTAAGTATTGCTATTCAACGTGGTAACGCCGCCAGCCTTTTGGGAACGTTCCCGGTAAGTGACAGTGGTCTGGGACCAATATTTTATCTATAATTTTTTTATTTAGTTCTAATTTTTAATTTTAGGTTTATTTTTTATACTATAGTTTAGTTTTAGTATTTAATTGTATTTTTCTTTTAATATTCTTTAACTATTAAATTAAAGTGTACCTTTTGGATTAATTCATAACATTAATTTTAAAAATATATTACATTCTACGTACTAAATGTCGTATTGTGTATGTTTTTAATTTTACATGAATCAATGAATAGATAATTTAAAAAATCAAGGTACTCGTATATTTAAAATTAATTAATATTTTAGATTACAGTATTGTATACAACTAGTATTATAATTACGTAATAAATATTTTTTTTATAAAATTCGTAGGTACATAAAAAGCTCCATAAAACAGCAGTAAACAAATCTGAAATGTTAGTGTATCACAGTGTAATAAAATGTCATAATATTATTTTGAGCGACTGCCAGTTACATAGTGTTCGCGATATGTAAATAAACAGCATGTGACAAAAAACGTGAGATGACTTGCCATGATAAGTGGTTTTGAAGTGGCATCTCTATTTTTACGTTAAATGCTAACATTTTAGTAGATTTTTGCACAAAATTGATTTACTTTGTTCATCAAAGTTCTTACTTTGTTGTATTTCAGAGAAGAGGTATAAGTAATTAAATTATTAATTTTATAGACTATAATAAAAATAATGTAGACTAGTTGTATTAAATATTTGAACAGTTTTTTAAACAGTATTATTATAATTGACTGTATAAAATTATATAATAAACTACACGTGAGTCGTAAGATAAAGTATATTATCGGATTAAAATTACAAATGTATAAATTATATAATATGTAATTTTTATAGACGTTGAATTCAAGTTTTTAATGTAAGAAGGCTTTGGTTTAAAGGGTATGCTGAAATTATCGCAAAATTATATGCTAAATGTATCAGTTCATATTTTCAAAAATAATTATGTTTGTTTACTGCTCATTAAGCGGGTGTCTCTCGGATCTTAATAAATTTAATAGGGTAGTTGACAGGGAAAGCAACTGAAACTCTTGTACATTACAAAACGCTGAAGCCTCCTACTTTTCGTACATAGCAAGTTATGACGTCATAAAGATTTTATGATGATATATACCTATACCTTAAAAGTAAGATATTAGTAGCCAATACCCGGCGAGATGTTCATGTCGTAAAATTATAACAGCCCCGCCCACTCTAATTTTCAAACTATGAAATGGAAAATTTTGAATAAATTAAAAATAGTTTTTAATACAAAAAAATCATTTCATTGAAATTCACTGGAAAGTTTTTGAGATAATATGGGATATTTTAGGTTTAAGAATATATGGGACAATCGGATAGGTGACGTCCGATCAGTCACCCCAAGTACCGGTGGAGAGCTAGAGTGGAGGCTCACTTGTGTGAGCTTCAAACCCTTAATTGGCAAGAAATCGCGCAAGACAGAAACAGGGCGCTGAGCCAACGGAGTCAGTTATTTTAGTTTAAATGCTTTTTGCGAAGTGCACGTGAAGAAGCTGGCCTCTTCAGGGTCGGTCCACGTCCAGTCATGCCGCGGTTCTTGTCCGTGAGGGTTCCCGTAGCCTTGCAATTAGAAAAACCAGGAACAAGAGGGGGTTTTTAGTGGGTATTAACATGGAGTCGCCACTGTCCCTCACGAAATCCGTAAATAGGATTTTCTCTACCACAATTTCTTTTATTGCAGGAGTTTACCAGACAGGCAGACGGCCCACTTGATAGAAAGCGGTTACCATCGCCTGAGGAAATTTTCAACACCAAAGGTGCTACACATGCGCTGATGCTCTCTTAAGGGAGTCTGGAACCTGGCCACTAATGCCCGAACATAATTCAAGGTTGTTATGGCGGCATACTCTAGACTACGGGTGGTAGCCTTCTAGTCGGGCAAATACCCTACCACCTGGCTGTGGGTTGTTTTGTCGCCTCTTACGACAGGCCGCCCGGCCGCAGGGAATTGTATTCTTTCTCCGTTCCCTAGTAGATACCTATTCACTCGAACACAGACGTACGCGTAAGAAAGGCGTAGGAAAAACGTTTAGTTCTAACCATATAAAAAAAGGTTAAATGCTTTTAGGATTTCTTACCTAAATAGCAAAACGTTTGTTGCTACTGAGGAACCCTTTGCGATAGTTACTAGGTATTTTAATTATTCTGCTTACACATTTCACATTAGTAATCATCATTTGCATCACTTACCACAAAATTAGTCAGTAAGACATATCATAGGTATTTTTTGCTTATTGTACTTATTACAACAATAGTCAATTATTCATAGACATCTCTAATATGAAAATGTCAATTTTCCTCTAAATGTGGTCTTGAAATACTATAATACTATAGTCGAGGTCGTCATAATTTTTTATTATCCTTATAATAAACCTAGATTTCCTTAACTGTGTGATCTTTATGTAATGTAATTTTGTATCATATCTATATTTTATCGTAGAGTCTAGTAAGGCGTTTTATTACAACTTTATTGAATTAAAATGCCCTCGGTGTAAAAGTTAGAACATTTTAATATTAATAATAGCTTAAACGCCCTTCTACTATTGAGTCTGGGCCTCCCACTTATAAGGGAAAGGACAGTGTACCTGCCACGCTCGTCCAAGGCGGATTGGAGGGTTGGACACATCGGTTATCTCGATGTGCAGGTTTCATCGTGATGTTTCCTTTTACCGTTAGCACATGGTAATTGTAACAAAATACACATTAGGTCAGACACTGACTAAGTAGTGCACGCTTTCCGGCCAGGATTTGAACCCAGGCCTTTTGAGTTTGAGATTGTCCTTTCACAGGATGCAATCCTTGCCAAATTTTATTGTTCCGTTCAGACTTGTGGTTGTGAAAGAAAATACACAGAGTATATTTCAAATATATGGCTTACTTTATCAAATTCGGTAAATAAAAACATTGAAATACTTTAAATTTAAAGTCGGTTAACCGTGAGGGTTAAAATGAACCGGTAATATAATATATTATTTATCGTATAACATAATGATCCTGCGATTAAATACTTTTGACCTTGTTATGCCCTACATATTACTATGTTCATAAACTATATTCCCAAAACTGCTTTACTAATCAACTTATACAATCTAGCTTTTTCATTTAGGCCGTTTATTTCATAGCATTTAAGTAATTATATTTGTAATCTAAATTGAGACCAGTAAAGCCTTTTTCTTTATTGTACACAAATGAGTTATATATAAATTTGTAAGCGACATACAAAGGCGAGCTTGACTAAATAAAAAAATTACCATGGTATAGGTTCGCCTTTGACAGCTATCCCACCTGATGTTAAGTGAAGATACGATATAGGATGCAGCAGGGTTATCTAGTAGATACCTATTCACTCGTAACTTGAAGACCACTGGTGTATATGAATCGGGTAACACAGACGTGCGCATAAGAAAGGTGGAGGCAAAACGTTTTGTTCTTACCAATGGTCTGTCCACCATGTCTTATTGTAACGACAGGGCAAACCAGTGCATCTAGTTGTCCAATGATAGACAGGGGATTGGGGAATCAAGTCCATGTCTTATTGTAACAACAGCGCAAACCAGTGCATCTAGTTGTCCAATGATAGACAGGGGATTGGGGAATCAAGTCCATGTCTTATTGTAACAACAGCGCAAACCAGTGCATCTAGTTGTCCAATGATAGACAGGGGATTGGGGAATCAAGTCCATGTCTTATTATAACGACAGCGCAAACCAGTGCATCTAGTTGTCTAATGATAGACAGGGGATTGGGGAATCAAGTCGTAAAGTTCCATAGCACAGTTTCTTCCAGCAAACCTATCCTCTAGCGATAGGAGAAAATAAGATGCAGGTTGTGTACTGTAAAGTACTACACATATAGATATACATATCACATCCATATAAGTAAATTAAGACAGATTGCTATAACGACCAACTATTTCGCGCTGCTAAATATTTAATCTAAACCAGAAGTTACTTGCTTCAAATAAAATCATCGTTCCCAAATCCGGTCAAAGATCAAGTAGTTTGTTAGAAGTATCACTTGGTTTCATATACAAGATTTAAAATAGTTATGACTTCAAAGTGTATGGTGCCTATCTCGGGTATATATTTGAGGACAATAGTCATGTTCAATGGCGTAAGGTGATAAGCTGTTAAATTTAAAAAGCATTTTTAAATACACAATACAACAGAGGGCCGCATGATATATAAGCGTAGATGGAACACCGTCAACTTTTCGATATGAGTAAAGATGAGCCTAAGCAACGGTATATCTAGAAAGAAAGAAAAGTCTTTATTTGAAGAAAAGTGACGTAATTACGATCCTTGTTCATTATTATATTACATAGCATATTTTGAAAATGTATACGCCGCATTTTCAGCAAACAAGGTTTGCACTCAGCATATTGATCTGCCAGAATTATATCCGACACAACGCTGATTTTCAGTGCAAACCTTCCTTTTGGTGTGAGACCAAAACGACCTCAAAATATCCATGGGCACATATTATATTTATAATTATCAAAGTTTAATATGTTTTTAATACAAAAATACAGGAATAATTTAATAAATTTACAACTTAATAACGCGTTTAAAATAAGTAAAAAATTATATTAGGTTAAAGTACATGTAATTAAAAAAAAAATAGGCAAAGTTCAAAGATTAAAGTATGAACTTACATGAAGTCATATTACAATAACTGGCTTCAAACATTTTGACAGATCTTAATAGATAATCTCATAAATAATACGTATACACGCCTCGTAACTAGCTTCTGCATAATTACTTGTTCCATTTGAATGCCAAGCAGTTTGACTCGTGTATTGTCGGGTAGTAGACGTACCTATCTTAATTAAATTAATTAAATAATCTTAATAGTACAACTATTTTTACAAACTGAACCTTATAATTAGAAGTAAGTGCTTCGATTTGTTAATTTAATTTAATTTATCAAAAAATCTAAACAGAGTTTAATTAATAAAAATCATTCGGACAGCTACAACTTATAAGATTTTTGTATAACTTCGCATTTTACTTTATAATTACACAAAATAGATAATAGAAAGTACGTCAAACGTCAATCCGGGACACATTGTTTATACCTCAATATATTTTGCGTACCTATGCTAATTGTTATATTTCCTCCTTAAGAAATAGGATTTCTTTACAACTACTTGATCTGTGACGTATGGGTGTATTTTCATAGAGACACGATATTATTATCTTCGAACGAGATCAAAGTATTGTAAACAATACTAGAAGGAAGAGGAAAACTTGACGTTACGGTATTGATTATTTATTAGTGACCAGTTTTTTTGCTAACGAATTCAGTGACCGAACAAGTGTTTGTGAGTGTACGCAGTGTTATGTCGTCATAGTTTTGATGTGAATTGGGATTTTTCGCCGAAGAAAACTGGAGGGCGACACGTATGAAGTGTCAGTTGTCGTCCAGCTGACAACAGATGTCATCCCGATCGAAGTCGGTAAGTCAATAACACTACTATATTTATTTATGCAACTCATGATGATTTATGGAAGTCTATATTTGAAATCTATTACATTAAATTCTATGGATTGACATTAAACCACATATATAAATAGTTTTAGCTAGTCATCAGCTCGCTAAGTTGGAAACGCACATTTACTTTATATATATATGTCTAAAATTTGCCCGTGACTTGGTCCACGTTGGACAAGTAAATAAGTTTACAGTTATTTTGCAAATATTTAAAACCAAAGGTTATTTCCAGTAGATTATTTAGTAGCATTTCCCGTAAAAAATAAGTCATATTACTAAAGGCATACACAACTACAGCTGTTTTACTAAAGATGTCTAATAATATAGAAACTGTTACATGAATCAAGCCCTTAAATTATAGTTGTTTCTTTTTATCTATACTAATATAATAAAGAGGAAAGATTTGTATTTTTGTATGTTTGTAACGAATAAGCTCAAAAACTACTGGACCGATTTCAAAAATTCTTTTAACATTAGAATATTCCAAGTTAATATAAACTGTATTTATTACTAGCAAAAAAATAAGGGTTCCCTACTAAAACTTCAATAATGTAACCCAAGGTGTAAGAAAATTAGTGTTTGAGTGGGTCCCGGGATGGTTTAGATTCACAGTTATACCTGGTAGGTGATGCTGGAATCGGGTTCTAGATTTTTATTTTTTTCAGGGCAGGACAACGTCTGCGAGAACCGCTAGTCTGAATATACGTTTGTTCTAGCGTTCCCAATTTGTTGACTTTTTGGTTTGATTTCTGTATCTAGCGATAGTACTATCCTGATATCCTAACAAACACTAAACAAGGATTAAACTCAATACCAACTCTATAAGAATATCATCAGAGTAGCAAGCATTTAGATTTAGTAGCGAAAATATTGCTAAATTGATAACACTGGTTTATTTCTTCTTTAACTTGACATGAACCAATTTTTAAAAAAAATTAGAGACAAGAGGACACACACAAACATCAAGGGCGTAGTAAGAATATCCTTTATTTTAACGAGGGAAAATCCGATTGAGGATCATCATCCGCGCGGGGAATCGTGGCCGGTTTGGGGCACTAGTACCGCATGCAAGAAGTGCTATTGCCACACCCCAGTCAGGGATATCCACTAAAACCCCTCGGTGTGCCTTCCTGCCCTTATGTCAGGGCTACGGGAAAGCGAAAGCTCGACCACTCCCAGGGGAAAGTCATAGACCCCGGTGTCATCAAACTTTAATCCAGCATGTAGGAGAATAGATATTACGAAATTGTAAAACTAGGTTCATAAGAAAGAAAGATGTAATAAAAAATAAGGACTCAAAGTAATATTAATAAGCAGATTTTGTAATAAATAATAAAAAAAGAAAGAAAACACGAAAATAAAAACGAAATAAAAGAAAAAAATAAAATAAATATAAGAATAAGATATCCAAAAAGAAATATAAAAGTCTAAAAAAGTAAAATAAAGCCGGTTAACCTTGTCTGTCGGGCGGATGAGACTTTAAAAAAAACTTTAATCCAGCGTGGGGGGGGGGAGGGGATTGAAACTCGTCCCACGGGAGGAGGCACTCTCCTCTTGATAGCATAATAGGCATGTGACCCTTCCCCAGGAGCCCGTGCCGCCAGTAAGAACATCTTTGTGGTAACACTTCATAAATCCTGATATTGAAGTTTACTTTATCTGATCACTAATGTCTTGGTTATCAACTTCATCAATATGAATGATTTTCATGTTTCTAGACTTGTTGCATATGTTATTATATTATACGTTCTCATGATGACCATGCATAACATGTTTTTGATTGATTAAAATATGCCATAATATCACATCATCGTAAAACTGAATCAACTTTCCAAGGAAGCATATAAGCTACTTACCATTCCTGCATAAGTTTTTTTACAAGCTTTTATTTGGCTTGTAACGTTTGTTAGGTAGTTTGTTTAGGTCAAATCTTGCGAGCTGAATTTAAAACCTTTAGATTTGTAAGTTTGAAATTTTTCATGCCTTTTCAGTGCTGATGACAATAGACCAAAATGCAAAAATAAATAAATACAGAAACAACAAACCGAAATTGATTTATGACTACATCTTGTTATTCTCACAAGAATCGTCCGATTGTTTGTCTTCATTCATATCATAAAAAGTATATATAAATAGATACTTTACAGACAATAGATTATTGTGAATATCTTCAGAATTTTTATTTGAATCTGACAAGTCATACATTGTTTTCATATCCTGGATGCCACTGTTTGTTTTAATATACCCAGTTGTAGGTGTACCTATATTTTTATTTCGTTCATATTGAGGTTAGGTTATTGTTTGTTTTGTGATTTTTGTTTAATAAGAGTCTGGACACTGTAAGCATGTGAATCAACTCTAGAGTTTCGATGATAAAAAAACATTACCATGCACGGAGTGCTTTGGCATTTCCCCTGTCTAATATATGAACTATAACGTGATGAAATTTGAACAAAATTCAAGATAGTAGAGCTAAAAAATATTATCAAAATAATTCGCTGGAATAAATCGTCGAACTAGTTTTAGATATGGGGTATTTTGAGATCAAATATCTGCTAGGGATTTAATACTTAAATGACAAAGATAGTAGCCGTTCGTCATCTCTACGGAACCCTTTATTTTGCGATGACTAACACGCACTTGGCTGATTATCGAATTTAAAAGCTTTTATTACAGTATATTTTGGAGAACATATTTTTTTGGATAATATTTATGTATGTAAAGTTTTAATCTACAAGCTAAGTTTTGTGCTAGATATTTGAGTGTGGTTTCAAAAACGGTTCATAAAATCGTACTTGGCACCACACAGGCGTTATGCAATAATTTGCCGTCGTAATAATATTTTATATAAATATTTTTCATTATATAATGATGTTATTTTGAAGCATTCTCATAGATGTGATAATGTCTTTTTTAGATTGATAGGTTAAACAAAAAATTCAAGTGAATTTCACTCAATCATGTTAAAAATCGTTTATCATCTAGCGTTTTTATATACAAAATGAATTTTAAAGTTAGCAGATTTATTTTCGTGCGAATTTTTATACTTCCGTATAACTATGTAATACATCAACAAAGTAAAATAAATCATAACTGTGTTATGTTGTAAATAGAGTGCAGGGGTATCTTAAGCATATTGGGCGTCGGCCACTTTTCAGTTAAACGGAAAAGTGGCCGAAACGTCGGAATAACAAAAATCAAATAAATTACCTCGCTTAAAATCGTTAAAACGTAGTTTTATTATTTATCTGGTGAAAATATCAAAATAAGTATAATTAAACCATACGTTCATATTAATTGTGTTACGACCTAGATGCCGACAAAAACAAATTCACACCTGCATACCTGTAAAAACATATTTTATTACCTTTCGGCATTTGGACTTTTTTTGTTTACTTTGTGTTTAAAATTTGTGTTTAGAAAACAGGCATTGTTGTATTGTAATCTTTTACGGCAGTCATTAGCCAGGTGTTACGGATTTAAAGTACAAATTGATTCTATGAAATTCAGTCCACACGGCCGGACGGACATATGGCATCTGTACAGTATAAAGGGATGGCCCGATGGAGGGACGAGGGAGTCGAGCGATAACCACGAGCGAAGCAAGACGTGTGTGTGCTACAATGGGGAATCTTTTAGTGACGAACTTTGCGCGTTTTATGGAATTACGACTTTCTGCATTACGTTTGGACTTGTTGTGTTCAGTTATGTTTGTACCTGTGTTATACGTGTTTGTATAGTTCTAATAAACTCTATAGTCATTCTAATGGCATTTTAATTCAAGTCCGGCAACTCGTAACAATATTATAAACTAGCTGTGTCCACCGCCTTCCTTTGCACGAAACATGGACTTTATTTTTATATCCTGTAAACTTTACAAGATACTGAGTGAAACATAAACAAAAATCTAAGATGTATGTATCTTAAGAGTATCTTGTATATAATTTATTTTTGTTAATCTGTTTATATTATATGTTATATAGTAAAATATCTTTAGTGTACACAACCCTGCCTTTTGCTTTCCCCTTCTCGGTAGACTCATAGTTTTGCTGGAAGAAAACTGTTTTAGGGTTAAGCCGCCTTTGTACATCATCACTGTTCTATAATTTTGTATGTAACTTTTTGTCTACAATAAATAATAATTAAAAAAAGAATAAATAAGATTACATTGTAAAATAGCAATGTCTAAAATTTTCATTGAAATATATGAAACCATTTTGAAGTCTTTTAAGCACAAACATTCAGAAAAAAGTAAGATATCAAAATCCTAATAATGGTTTAAATAGCGAATGCACTTTTTGAAATCATAGACAGATCTGTAAATTTTCTTAGTACAGAAGATATGAAAGTAACTGTTACTATTTGTTACGTTTTGAAACATCTGAATGCATCTTCAGAGAAAGGCAACGATAGACTGTATCTTGGAGAAGGAGATAGAGAGTTCTTATCTTTGGTATCATTGAAATAGGGAGTGAAAATTTGTATGTACATTAATCTCGGAGTTTCATACATGAAAATGCATACGTTTACATTTGTAAAATCATCCATGAAGGGTGTACAGCACACAATACAATAATTTAAAGACTGCGTACGAACTCGCGTTCTTAATACTTTTCTATGAGATTGATATAAATGTTTGATTAATGTTAATAAAACTTGTTAATAAAATAAATTAGCAATTAAACAATAACATCTAACTTTACACAGCACTCGACCTTGCTCATAAAATGTACAGTGCAATCAACAGGAGCGGTGCAACCTTGTCACAGCGTCTGAGTGATTGCGATTAAGGACGAAGCAATACGGCAGTGCATTGCAAGGATGGGGCGTCTTATCACGAGAGTTGTCTACTGTTTTGAGTTATTGAATGAATTGTTTTGTAATTTTCCTTTCCGTTTATTTTGACGTAAATATATAGAACGCATGAATGAGATACCTGTTTATATACCATATGGGCTCAAATTCGGGAAATAATGTATCCTTCCTTCTATATAATGTAAATAGACTGATAAATAAATAACCACAAATTATTTAATATAATAATAAGTAAAATTAATCAATAATGTAAAAATAACATGATCACAATGAACCTAAGTTCGGAGAAGACGCCGGGGCCTACTTGGCTCAATTTACAAAAAAAAAAAATATTTTGAAAAACTGAAACTCTTATGAAATTGTCATGTCAGTCTGTTTGTTAGTTGGCTGTCTCGATATTGTCACATTTGTTTTTCCCAGAAACTACTGGTACTATATAAAATTTGCTAACTTGTATTCTATATTATTATGATATTGTGCAATGGTGTATTGAAATTGGTAAAAAAATTAAAATTAGGGGTGACAGTTCTCCGTTCATATCCAGTAAAGTCTGTGTGTAAAACATTTTTTTTTGTTTCAATTAAAATAAATGAATTATTACATGTATTTCTCTGCAGACCACGGGCCATAAAAATCTCATTTGGAGGGCTTGCGTGGGGCCATGGAAAGGCCAACACGTAGAGGCCCCTTGAAATATTAAATCTAATTGTGGCGTGACACTGACCGGCGATTATCCCTGTCTACATACATACATAACTTCACGCCAGTTCCCTTGCGGGGTAGGCACGAACAACAGAGCGCCATTTAGGCCCATTCTTACACACCTCACTTGCTTCTTTGACATTCATAACTCTTGTCATGCACGCTCGTCTGTTCTTAAGGCTCCTGACATCGCCCTCCGCTAGTACACGATCAATTTGATCATGGAAGGTGTGTCGTGGCCTTCCACGTCTACACCATATAAAATGCACCCAAGGACAAGCCCCGGTCAGTGTAGGACTAATTTAGAGAATGAGAGCAAAAGCTACCGGACTATTGGGTTGAACTGCTAGTGAAACTACGTATTGGGGACTATGGGGACTATGGCGTCTACCCGTTGTAATGTTCAAGGAAAAAATGGGCAGACGATGACTCGCCATTCACTGCATGGGCCCCTAAAAATGCCGTACAAGATTGGCGATGGGCAACTTGGGTGTGAGTGGCTAAGGGATGTGGAGAAGTGGGCTGCAGGTTCATCGAAGCTACATCTGACGTTATGCCATTTATCACTTCCACCCCTGGAGCTCGAGTTTTAGCTCTAGTGATTTAACTGGCTGGCTAAGGCAAGCAGGGAAGCGGGAGGGCTTTGCTTTGACCCCCGGAGTCGGGTACGAGGTATCGTTACTTACCTTCGCCACAAAGCCCCCCTGCGGGTAAATTATTTTTACATTGTATGTCTGTAGAGATCACGGGCCATAAAAATGACCCGGGTTTTTGGAAGGCTTGCGTGGGACCATGGGAAGGCCAACACGTAGAGGCCCCTTGACAAATTTAATGTTAATGTGGCGTGACACTGACCGGCGATTATCCCTGTTTACACCATATAATAATGCACCCAAAGATAAGCCCCAGCCAGTGTAGGATTATTGTGGGAAATGAGAACAAAAAGTACCGAGCTATTGAGGTGAACTGCTAGTGGTACTAGGGGTCTGGGAATATGGGGACTATGGCGTCTGGCCGTCGCAATGTTCGAGGGACATGAAAAAATGGGCAGATAGTGACTCGCCACTCCCTGCTTGGGCCCCTAAAAATGCCGTATTATTATTATATTCAACCTCGGTTAAAAAGGCTTGTATTTTTGTCGCCTCCTCAATTGCTAATTCACCGGTTCTTCTTACGTTACCACGATAATAATGCAAAGTATCATAAATTTAAACGAGACACCTGTAGCAAACGTTTATTTTGTAACAGTTTTAATATATGTACCGAAACTGGTTATATCCTTTTACATATAAATTGAACGTTGGATGCTCAGCACGCTTGGTAGTAATTCATTTGGTGCTGACTGACATTTAAGGCTTGGCATTTTACTGTGCCTGTATATTCTTAGGTACTGGTATGAATTAAAGTCTTATAACTTTCTTAGAGTCAACTGCATTTATCACTAAGTACTAATAGGTTAACATCAAATGATTTCACGTTAATATTTATCGGATATGGGTCTATAAATATACTAGCTTTTGCCAGTGGCTTCATTAGCGTTAAAAAGGATATGTATGTCGTGATGTGGGCATATTATACCAATTAGAAATGTACTAATTACTTCAAAATACCCAATGATAAATAGCCGTAACGCCATCTAGCAAAGCGAAGTTAGAAATAACCATGAGAGCAACACCTAAAGGCTTGTAGCAACGCCAACGTCCTTCAAGATTTTTCAGTACTGATTTTTCGGGCGATGGGGGAATTTCATAGAAGAAGTAATTTTTTAGTTGCATTATTATATTATTGTGAATAAAATAAGGTATTATTTAAAAAAATAATAAAACCAGTAGAATATAATAGAATATACTTTATTGCATACAACGTTACAAAATAAATTCATATATACAATCGTAATGTATATATGAATAAGTACAATGAGTACAAGTACAAATTATTTATTTCTCTTTTATAACGACGTAGATATTTATTATCCTGTTTTGATAAAAAATGAAGGAGGAAAATGGTTTCATGTTAATAATTTTGAGGTGATTTGGTGATTATTTTCTTAAATTAAAATAACTATAGAAAAATTACGAAAAAAACTACGTCTCATATGGTGACGATTTATGATCATTTTTTTGATAAATAATTATTGATCAGTGTCTCTTTTCTTTCACCAGATCCCAATTATTTGGGATCCCAATTATTAGTCGGCACAATACGAATTTGTCTTTCCTGACACACTCCTATTCTGACATACATCTTCTGTCACACCTCAAATCACCACATGATCCTTCACACAATCCATGCATCTCTTTTTTGGTCTACCTTTACATTTGCACCCATCAATTATAGATCAGTATACACCAACGAAAAGTTGTCGTTTGCACCCCACTTTCGACGTTTTCCGGCAACAGGAGCCTTAAAATTGTCGCTCTCATGTCGTTGCCATAGCGATGTACTTGTTAGTGATTTGCAATAATGGCGCCAATAAAAAGCGGTCGGAGCGCCGTCTTTTCGGCTGGCTATATAAGTTTATCTCTCGGTAACAGTACTTTTTCTGAACTCCTGACCTCGTGTATGCAAATTTCGTGATAAGCCGTTGCGTAGTTAATCGTGAAAAAGATAACAAACTCGGCAGACAGACACAAATATTGTATATCCCCACATTAAGCAAATTACACTTGTGTCATGGGTAATATACAACGGACACCCAGACCATAGTAAATAACGGAGAAAATTCGTTTCCGAAATTTATCTTACCAGGAATAGAACCCGGAGCCTCTGCATTGCAAGGAGGTAAGGCGTTAAAAATGTAGCTCGCTCAACCACAGAGGCCGTCATAAATAAACTCATATTCGCTTTTATAAATTTAGGATTGGGAATACGGTTGTGGACCGTCAAATCAATTGATATAATTTTCCAAAATATGCAGCCGCCTAAGTTTTGTATATATGACGAGATAATAGCATATCAATATTTATTTACACAATAATTTACAATGTACATGTAATGTAATGTACAGTCGTAGTATAAAAATGTTCGCTAGTTTTCAAATTGATTCATTTGACGTTCTGCGAGCACATGTTACCTTTTCAAACTAAGTCGCAGAACAGACTGTTCCACAGAAAATTATGTTTAACTATTTGATAATAAAGTTTAAAATTACTTAGATCAAAGTAGTTTGATTTTCTACCTTGTCTAAGAAAATTGTTAAGACATGTAACCCGTTTTATTGGTTTTAATATTTACGGTTAAGTTTCTTATTGTTAATCGGAGCATCTGTCATTGTCAACATTGAAATTATCTTTTTTCACGTTTCTATATTTTATAAACATTTATTAGTGTTAGCAGTGTAGTTTCTTGTATTCGTGCTAGCAAAATTTGATTTTAAGGCGACGAACAGTTTTATTCCGTGACTGTACACTGAGAGTGTTTTTTTATTTTTTATTGCTGAAGCACAGCAGACAGACTGATGGCCCAACTGTGATAGAAAGTGGTTACCGTCGCCTATGGACATCAGCAATACCTGAGGTGCTGCCAATGTGTTGCTGACCTTGAAGGAGGAACTGGTTGTTATGACGGCATACTGTAGACCAGGGGTGGTAGCCATCCAGTCGGGCAAATGCCCTACCACCTGACTGTGGGTTGTTTTGTTGCCTTTTACGACAGGCCGCCCGGCTGCAGGAATTAGTATTCTTTTTCCGTTCCTGCACGAAAAAGAGTGTTCTGAGGAACTGTTTCATCTGGTGCCAACATTACATTTTCACCACCCCACCGCTCACCATCGGTAGGATGTTCACCCTCATTTCCTTGAGCTGCCAAAGTCAACTATAAAATGGTTCTCTATGTATTCCACATACAATAACGACTTGGAGGGAACTTCCCGCCGCGGTTTTTCCTTTGCGCTACGACATGGGATCGTTAAAGAAGGGCGTTATAAAATTTCTTCGAGGGCGGCAACGCGTTCGTGTTGCAAACGTCCATAGGGCGGCGGTGACCACTTTCCATCAGGTGGACCGTCTGCCTGTTTGGCAGCTGTTTAGAATAAAAATAATTTACACTACGCTCTCTAGAATTGCAAGTAAAATCATACAATTTTTCACCTGTAATTTACTAAAAACAGTTTCAGACAAGCACGCCTTTCTGAGCTTGTAGTGGAACACTTATAAGCCAATAGATGGCGCTGTGCAATAATTGAGGTCGTAAACGATTCCCGAAACGTACATTCAATATATACAAATTTACAATAATAATATATGGTCTAGGCCTGCAGGGCATAACAGCTGGAAGATCTTCCTTTGAGATGGAGGAGCATTCCTAAAAGCTTATAGCCCAGCCCTCATACAGCAAAACAACACACCTAAAAATAAATTCGCTGCACCCATCAAATAAATTGGTACCAATATAAATTTCCATTTCCACACCCTAACAGCTAGAACAGTTGCCGCCTACATTATGGGATCCTTTGACCTTGATTTTTACGTCAAAGTGTACCGCAAAGGCCGTTTTCAGTTCATAATTAAACAAAGTATGATACTTAAATGTCACGCTATCCCAAATCAGATGTACGGCCTAAAGTTAAACTAATTATTGCCATTCGATTTGGTTTATGAATCTGACGTTTCAACCACTTTTCATGGCCTTGATCAGTAGATATGAATCATTAAAACCGCTAAAATTTAGATTTGATTATTTATATAATTAAAACGAGATTTTACGATTCCGTTAATTTAGTTTACACAACAATCGTTAAGACCTAAAAAAGATATTATGTTTCATTGTTATTTAAACTGGGCAATTAAAAATGTCTAAATGATTAATGCCGAGTATCTTGTTGTCTATTAATGACCCGTTTCTATATCTCACCAACCGTTCATTCTTACTATCAGTAACAATTTGACATAAGCTTGATGGTAAAGCAAGTGAATGAATAGTAAGATATAGGCACTGGCTCTAATTTTTCTTACTATCGGCATAGGAGAAGATGGCCTGTTCCTACATATTACTATTCATTTGCTTGTTTGAATTGAATTGAAGAATTTTTTCGTTACATGTAAGAAGAAGAAAGAACGAAATTATACATAAGCAGTTTAACAAAAGCCAAAGGTTAACTAACTCTAAACAGGCCCTAACTTAGCAAATGCTGGTTGATTACAACCAACGCTGATCTTCCATTAGTGCCAGGCAGTAACGTCACCTTCACAGAAGAAAAAATAACTAATGAACATTTCAATATTTATGCCTAAGAAAATTCTAGAGACTAATAATATTATTTGTAATTAGAACTATACTAGCAGAAGATGATATCAGGAGCCTTAAGAACAGACGAGCGTGCATGACAAGAGCTATGAATGCCAAAGAAGCAAGTGAGGTGTGTAAGAATAAGCCTGAATGGCGCTCTGTTGTTCGTGCCTACCCCGCAAGGGAACTGGCGTGAAGTTATGTATGTATGTATAATTAGAACAACAACAAAATATAAACAAAATATATATATTTTGAACAATTTAATATCTCTATAAATATTATAAACGCGAAAGTTTGTAAGAATGTATGGATGTATGTTTGTTACTCTATCACGCAAAATCTACTGAATGGATTTTGATGAAACTGTACAATAATATAGTTTACACATCAGAATAACACATAGGCTATAATTTATAAAGATATATTATGAATTATTCAAAATATCCGGATCCTGTTTGCCAGTATCGCCATAAAAATACGAAATTAAAAACTAGCTCATAAGGACTTGCAATATTTTTTTTATTGCATGAGTTCTGCAAACAGGCTGACGGGCGACGGCCCGCCTGATGGAAAGCGGTTACCGTTGCCTATGGACATTTGTAATACGAAAGGTGCTACCAATGTGCTACCGCTCTCTAAAGGGAAACTGGAACCTGGAACCACCTGGCTTTGGATTTTTTGTTGCCTCTTACGGCAGGCCGCTCGGCCACAGGAAATTGTATTCTTTCTCCATTCCTACACAGATAATAATGACTTATATTTAAATTTAAAAATATTTTTTAAGTAATAAGACGTTGTTTTGATTAATTCTCCTGTACATATTTTTAGTGTAATTGTTTCCTTCTAATGTAAATAATACGAAAGTGTTGTTAATCCTGGAAATTGTAAGCTTCCGTGATATATAGAATTAATATAGAAGCAAATTAAGCTACAAGGAAAACTCCATTTCATGTGTAATATATATTGCCTCATTTAAGGGATTCATATTAATAAACATAAAGAAGGCGGCTCCTTATGACTCTTACAAAGTAAGATATGAACTGACATATTTTTAAAATATGTCATTTATCTCGCTCGCAATAATTATGAGCATTGTTTCTTTGTTGTATTTTAAAGATATTCATTATACCACATTGTTACGATCACGTGCCAGGCGTAGGAAATAGTTTCAAAGCTAAGCAGCGTTTATATCAAGTTCTATATTGTATTATGTATTCTTTTACTTTACCATGGGTAGAAAATTAACATTACTTGTGTGGAGTTTCTTTTAAATTTAAACCAGTATTATGGATGATAGAGAATAAGATATATAAAGACAGAGACAAAAGAGAAGTAAGTATGAAATGTCCTGCCTACTGAGACCGACGCTGGTAATCCAGAAAGAAGGCCAAAATCTATTATATATTTCTATATTGCAATAGAATATAATTAATAAATATTCCTAAAATTCCTATTTATATTATAACTAGGATATGCCCATGGCTTCGTTTACGCTTGACTTTTAATTCTCGCGAGATTCCCAGGATACAAAAACATCTCAGCATATAAAAAAGAATGTAAGCTATCGTACTAGTGGAAACTGTGTCGGAATAAGCTAATTTTTATGCAACTGAACGACTTTAAACCGCTCCCGGGAAAATTCCCGCAGGATTTCTCGCATAAAAAATATAACAAAGTTTACTACATAAAATTTGCTATCGATCAGTTAAAAATCGCATTAAAATTCGTTTTTGTTTTTCAATCAGGTAATTTTAAATAATTCCCAGAAAATTTCTCGCGGCATTACCGCGATAAAAAGTAGCGGAGGTTTTAAGTCTCAGAATATGCTGTCGATCAGCGAAAACCGCATCAAAATCGGCCCAATATTTCTTTACGAGAATCCCGAATAAATAGATAAGAAATCTAAAAAAATTGCATCGTGTTCTCCCTCGTTTATATAATGTTTTTCAGTTCTTTTTTTTTTAATTGCTTCAATGCACAGACATAGCATGTTTAGAATGTTATAATATGATAGATAATATTATATTACTAAAAGAACAGTAGTATCTAAAGTAAATGAATGGATAGTAGAGAATAATAACCGGACATTAGTCGAAATTAATTATTTTCCACATATCAGATCTATTTTTAGAGTGCGTAGTCATTTTGGCAAAAAAGGAGACTTATGCAAACGTCATGTCCTGCTGTCCGTCTGTTCATGTAGGTACGTTATAATCATTTCTCTTTAATTTACTGATCTCTCTAAAATTTAACAGGAAGGTGTAGTCTATTTAACGCTACAAACTTATGTAGTGAAATTACGAGAAAAGGAAAGTTAAGGGTGGCCGCCATAAATATAACCAGAGATTAGAGATAATGATCTTTCTTAATGACTTATTTTATAAAGCTGGCAAGATATCAGCTCCGGAAGTCGTCAAAATTGTATCCCACCTATCTTTGACTTTTAAAATATGATGTGGAAATTCGGAAAACAAAGGGAAAAAATATATTGAAAAATTATTTTGAATAATATCGATTCAGTAGTTTAGGGAAATGGGATATTTTTGATTAATGCTCTTTTACGCTTCCGTGAACAAATAACGAAAACAAGGGACGCTAGTCACCTCTACGGAAAACTTAATAGTGCAAAGACTGCTAAGCACTTAACCAATTTATTATAATAACAATATTGAAGATTTCTGAAGTATTTAATGAACCGATTATTCAAAATCACATAATTCGATATCGCTCTTTAGCAATAATACTGCTCAATGCACATTATATGAGAGCATACGTATACTTACTAAGTCATTGTAATTTTTTCTCTCATGTCGTTTTTGATTAACAATAATATTGGTGCTATATGGCTAGTTCTTCATCCCTATTTCCTTGGCTCATTTCACATGTGTATGCAAACATTCTTACGGACCTTTGCGTAGAGAAGCAAAAGGCATGCGTGCTTAAATTCCTTAAAAAGGTCAAATATTTTACAAGTCATAATTTATTAATAAAATACCATAATATCGAAACTCGTTAACATTCTGTTATAATTCTATAAAGCCTTCGCATATTATTTTCTATGTTCTACGGTTATATGGTCTTTGTTCTCTATTTGCACATATACTCGTATATGGGATATTTGTCATCTTTTTAAGTAGAGTGAAAGTCATCTACAGATTCAGGTAGACCGCTATTAGTACAAGCTGATAGATAGGTTCTCACATATATACGTTATGTCGCTTGTTCTCCATGCCACTAAAAGGTCAGATATAAACGAGTAAATCTGTCATACGACTGGTCATATTATGCGGGTCCAAATGTTGGACCAACGACTCCACTCAGCTGAGATGAGGTGTTGAGATGGATGTGTGGTGTTACAAGAACGGATAAGATGAGTAAATAAGTCTTTGAAAGTTGCATCCGTGATTAAAAAACTGAAAGGAAGTCTATCCGTGCAGGAACGGAGAAAGAATACAACTTCCTGCGGCCGGACGCTGTCGTAAGAGGCGACTTAACAACCCATAGCCAGGTGGTAGGGCATTTGCCCGACTGGATGGCTACCACCCCTGGTCTACAGTATGTCGCCATAACAACCTTGAGTTGTTGTCCGGCATTAGTGACCAGGTTCCAGTCTCCCTTAAGAGAGCAGCAGCGCATTTGTAGTAACTTTGGTGTTGCAAATGTCCATAGGCGATGGTAACCACTTTCCATCAAGTGGGCCGTCTGCTTGTCTGCTGATCTCCTGCAATAAAAAAAAGACGAAAATTAAGGTGGTATGAGCGTGTAATGAGGAGGGATGGAAGTCACGTAAGGAAAAGAATGCTAAACTGCAAGATCTATGAGTATAACGGTAAAGATAGACCAAAAAGAGATGGATGGATTGTGTGAAGGATGATTTGTGGTGTGGCAGAGGATGTATGTCAGTATAGAGGAGTATGGACGGATAAGACATATTGTGCCAACTTCAAATAATTGAGAGAAGGTGAAAGAAAATAATAAGTCTTACGTAGATATATATTAGTTGATTGCAACTGATACACAAACCTTAAGATATTTTCTCTGCTGAAAATATGGACACCTTTATGTTTGTGTATTCAGTAAAAAAAACTATAAACCGTTTACCTTAAGTTGGATTTTTCTTATTCCCTTCACCTGTAGTTTAATAATGTAATAAAAATAAGATAAATGTTAGTTGTAGCCGTTGTCATAAAGGCCGTTCGGCAAGCTCTAGTAACATTTGGACAAGTTACGAACTACCAATGGATTTGGGACGAGGCCAATTTGACACTTGATATAAGATATTATGTTCATAATGTATAGCTACTTTCGTTTTCTATCTATAAATTATTTATTACGTTGTATTTAGAACTTATTTTGGGATCAGTAGGCAGAGATCTAGAAGAGAGATTAGATACAATCCTGGTATTCACATTTTGGGTCATCTCCCGTCATTAATCTCGTTATAGGTACATGTACAATAGAACTCCTACATATTTCTACAACTCTATTGACGGAGTACTTTTTGCATACCTATGTGGGTAGGTCAGCTTTTC
The DNA here is from genome assembly GCA_019925095.2 of Dendrolimus kikuchii. Taxonomy (NCBI): domain Eukaryota; kingdom Metazoa; phylum Arthropoda; class Insecta; order Lepidoptera; family Lasiocampidae; genus Dendrolimus; species Dendrolimus kikuchii. The sequence goes on along the minus strand of CM034395.1, from coordinate 8,237,638 downwards.
CAGGAAGATTTCTCGCTTCTTATCGTAGCTGAATATAGTTTGATATTTTGTTGAACTCTGACAGAACGTGATCTTCTGTCTCCATGAAATCTGTTATTCGTCTGTTACAAATATTTTAAAAAATATGACTGTTTAATTTTTATTACTATCAGCCTATAAACGTGTCACTGCTCGGCTTGTACCACTCTATTTTTAAAGAAAGAGACGATATACCTGCCATGTTTGTCCACGGTGTATTGGAGAGTAGCATCTGAAACTCAGTTATTCAAATGTGCAGGTCCAATCACGACGTTTTCTATCAGCACCAGCACGTGGTAATTGTAAGAATATGGACATTAGTTGACAAAAATTGAAAATACATACTTCTTACCCAGGATTCAAAACTACATCATCTAAACGAGACAGCCACTAAGCTACCATGACATGACTACCAGTAACTGTAGTTGTCCTAATCGGCTTACTTACATTTCACCAAATGCAAAGTGGCTTAAACTTTTAAAATTCATACATATTGTCATGCCTTTTTCCCATAGGGGTAGTCAAAAACTATGGATTTCCACTTGCTATCTTGACATAAATCTTTTGCTAACAAACTTTTGCCTTGTGTTTACTCAGAACGACGGCATTTGAATGGTATAGGAAATTTCCAAAACTACCGCCTCATGCTGACATGTAGAAGAACAAACGTCATGCAGGTAATTAAAAAATCCATCAAGCGCAGTTTGCTCTTAACAAATTCGTCACTGACTCATAAATTTCATGTAATCATCATAAAAATAATAATTTGCTAATTTAATTTTTAATACTTGGTACTAAAGTTGATTATTGATTATCCCTACGAATTGTGAAGCAAGGTTATTTTTTAACAATTTTTCCTGGTATTGTTCATTTTATGGCTTCTGAATATGTTTGAGAGATGTGCATATAGAATAATAGTAAAAACACAAGGCCATAATTGTCTCAAGTTTGGTGACTTACCTTTAGCCTTCATGTAGACGGCACCGCCGCCATGTCACCACTACGCCGCTACGGTGCCACCGTCGCGCCGCCATCGTGCTGCTTTGCTGTGAATAAGTGAAACTTCTGCACCCTCCCATATGTACCACTGCCCTACTGCTGATACCCGGTTAACAGCGAAAGTGTATCGGCAGCGCGGCAAGGACACGGTAGCGGCGAAGTTTCAGTATCGTGTACACGTGCGACTCCGTGTATCTACTTGAATAACATTAAAAATTGGTCAAGTGCGTATCAGTCCTCGTACAATAAAGGGTTCTGCAAAGGTGACGAACGTCCAATGTATTTATCATTTGGTTACGGTATTAAAAAGCAAAAAAGCATTTGGTTGAAAATACTCTGTATCTTAACAATTATTGAACGGATCTTTGAACCAGCCAACCGTTGTCCACTGCTGGACGTAAGCCTCCCCGAGTTTGCGCCACCTGGACTGGTCCTCCGCTATCGTCAGTCCATCGGGCTGGAGGGCGTCCTAGGCTACGTTTGCCGAGATGCGGTCTCCACTCCGGGACTCGTCCGCTCCATCGGCCATCGGTCCAGCGATAAATGTGGCCGGCCCACTGCCTGATATCCTCATTTCTGATTTCATCCATAAGAGATACTCCCAACATAGCTCGTTCCATAGCCTGCTGAGCGACCTTTATTTTGTGAACCAACCCCACTGTCAATTTCCACGTCTCGGCACTTAACGTCATTACGAGTAGGACGCATTTCTCAAAGACTTTCGCCTTAACGCATTGCGGAATAGTCGACGTGAAGATCCAACGGAGCTTTCCAGATGCTGCCCAACCTAACTGAATCCTTCTTTTGACTTCCCTATAAACTAACGCACGGACATGACGAATATATGTTCTATTTTTGCCAAAATGACTACAGAACGCTAAAAAGTGGATCTACTGTTGGTTAGTGGAAAGATGACTAAATTAATTGCATGATTAAATTGTAATAATTTGGGTTACGGATTTTGCAAAGATGACGTATAATTAAGCAAATTAACAGTACTATTATTAACATCAAATATCAACAATTAAGTTAAACACAATAAAGATCAGGTGACCTAAAACAATATCAGCACAAAGGGCATGAATAATACATAATTATTAATTTTATATGGAAGTGAATAACTCGTTATGATTGCTATAATTCAATACGTGCCTCGCATCGGAACTGCATGGCAAGACCTTGCAAATTTAATTTTGCTATAATTTTCGATTTCATTAATCCTTATTACAGTAGTAATTTGATCTATAATGGCTCGCAATGATTTTTCGTGATGGTTCAGTTTAAGCTTGGACAAATTACATCCACGTAAGGAAGCAGGAAGGATCCTATTTAAAATGTCCTTGATCAGCTGAACTTCTTTATAAAGTTTATAACGATATACTATATTAGCATATATGGATGAAAATTAAAGTTTTATAACTATTTTTTTTAAGTTTTCGCGACTAATACACATAAATTAAAGCTACATTTTAACAAGTTTAGTTCCCACCTCTTTTAATATTATATAAAATAGGCATGTTGCTGAAGAGATTCTTGCACCGCTACGCGTCTCTTCAAGCCACAACATGTTGTTAAGCGGTGGTAAATTAGGTTAGGCTCCCATGGAGTAAATAATAACAATGAACAAAAATAAAAATTTTATAATTAAAACGAATCAGTTGGGGGTCGGCTAAATAACAACTTTAACATTACTCATTGACATTTGACATTTTTGCCTTCCATCATCATGGCTATTAAAATATGGCCAAAATTTTAAAATAAAAATCAAATGAAACGAAACCGTTAACACTTAGTTTTAACTATCCTTCTGTATAAAATTCTGTGTATTCATATACGGCCTTACTTATAATAATCTCGTTAAGCTACGATTAGCCATCTCTAAAGTAAGAGAATCAGAATAACACCCTAATCAATGAATATCTTTTTTTTTTCACTTATAAACGTGTATTACCTTTTGTTTACCTAAGAGGAGCACAGATAAACGAAATTTGAATGATTAACGTAGGTTCTACCCAAAACATTCGACTAAAGAGGAGTTTATGGGTAAGATTTTCACTATTTTTTTTATTTATATTAATTCATTAACAAAAAATATTTGTGTCTGAAATATAATACGTAGTCATAATTACAATTATAAAAAAAAATAAAAAAATCTAATTTACAATAAACATTATTAATTTTACAAAAATATGTCACTATGAAGGCATTTTTATATAATTATATTATTATTTAAGCACAGAAATAATCGTCAACGGAATATTATGCTTGTTCAAGAAGGAATGCTTTGACATTACGCTTAAAAGATTGCATTTTGTATATATTTAGCTTTAGGTAAGGGGGTAATTTGTTGAAAATTTCAACAGCCTGATATGTGAAACTGTGCTTGAGAACATTTAAAGATGGCATTATTTTATTTTTTAAATCTTCTTGTAGCTTCTCTAATTTTTCTTTCTTCCTTCGTCTCAAACTGTGTAATATTTTTTGCGAGAAAAGTGAGGACAACCAGTATATAAAGGCATGGGACTGTAAGTATACCCAATTTTTTAAAATGTTCTCGACTACTACTCTCGACTACTAATCAGTTGCTGAGAAGTTTCAGTAAATTTAAGAAATGATTATAAGTAAGGCCCTTAATGTTCAATATTAGTAATAATAAGGAATCTATCTGTTTTTGTGTAAATAACAGCATTTGGAAAATAAAATATTTTAAAATTATTTAATTTTGTGCATATGGTATAGTCAAACGTCAAAATTCTGGCACTCCTAGGTTTGGCTAGTCAAATTTCAAGTCTGACAAAGTCTTAGCCTAAGTCAATTAATTAATGACACTTTTCTGCTGCTATGACAAGAGAAGAAACCAGAACGAATGCAAGGATTATGGTCGATGATGTTATGCTGGAGCAAGTGAATGAGTTTGTATATCTTGGATGTGCTTTTAGCAGGGATGGAAGGTACACCGCTGATATAGAAAGAAGAGTGAATTTGGGGAATAGTGTGAATGGAGCGTTAGGTAAACTTCTAGGCGCTAAGAACCTCAGCCAGAAGGCCCAGCTCGCCGTACACAACGCGGTGCTGGTACCTACGCTCACGTATGGAAGCGAGAGTTGGGTATGGAAGAAAGAGCATGAAAGTAGAGTAAACGCGGTCGAGATGCGAGCACTGCGCAAAATCTGCGGAGTGACGCTCGCGGACCGCGTTCGTAATACCGAAGTAAGAAAGAGAGTTGGTCTAAAAGAGAGTGTCGGGGTGAAGGTAAGGAAAGGAATGCTCCGGTGGTTCGGGCATGTGGAAAGAATGCATGATGACAGAATGACTAAACAGATATACAATGCAAAAGTGGATGGATGCAGAAGTCGTGGAAGGCCACGACACACCTTCCATGATCAAATTGATCGTGTACTAGCAGAAGGTGATGTCAGGAGCCTTAAGAACAGACGAGCTTGCATGACAAGAGTTATGAATGTCAAAGAGGCAAGTGAGGTGTGTAAGAATAAGCCTAAATGGCACTCTGTTGTTCGTGCCTACCCCGCGAGGGAACTGGCGTGAAGTTATGTATGTATGTATGTACTTTTCTGCTTTTGACTAACGATTTTTTGTCTAACCTAGGAGAGACTAATTTAAACAACCATTAAACATGTAACAAGTACAGTACGAATCGAAGTTTGACCGAATCTGCTTTAGTCGCTTCTAGGATAGACTGGGCATAGTTCAAAACAGATTATTTTACGTTCGACGTTTGACTAAAAAGTTAGGTATTTCGGTTTGACTAAAAATACTTTAGTCACAGGCCGAAATTGGAGTTTATTTCGGCTTATGTCGAAAGGCTTTTGTCAAACCTAGGATAAACCAGTCATTCCGGGAAGAGACAATATATCGACTTTTGCCTATAACACATACACTCTACTTCTCATTAAAATTCATATAGCCGTTTAGTAGTAAAAAGTAAGGAAAGATTCTTCTTGCGCATTTTAGTTATGACTATGGATCATTACATTTTTATAAAATACAACTTACGACTACCAATTAATATAACATTTACATAAATCTCAATGTAAATAAGTCCTTCAAGACGAAATATCAAATATATCATTCAACGCGTAACAGGCGACAGTAATGTATTGCAAAAATGTAAATAATGATCTTTGTGAAGAAAATCTTAATTTATTATATCCTAGCTGCCTATGAGCTGCATTGTAATGTGAGTTTGGAAGTACTGCGAGTTTTTTATGGTATGGTAACCGTAGAATTATTTAAATCTGATCCACCTTAAGCTTAGGAGGTTTTAACTGGTATTGATAATATAGTATGTTGTTTAAATAATGATGATAAAAAAATTGTCGTTATAAGGCGTGCTCTAGGGCCTAAATAAGTTTCTTTTTAATTTAACAGATTAATGTGTACTATAATTTTTAAATAATAAAACGCCTAAAAGAGAGAAAACCCCAACTAAGTGATCTTAGCTAGTCATGTAGAATCTCGGAAACGGATTTCTAAGTCTACGAACTTAGATATATCTGCAAGATTTCTCATTTTTGAGGTGAAACCTGAATCTGAGGTGTCATTTGATTCTAACTGAGATAAGATTATGATGACAACAAATAAAAGATCTATGCACAGTTTTAGAACATTAACTTTAAACAAACAAGTACTTTAATGAAAAACAGATAAAATTTCTAAATCTAAGGGAACTTTCATATATCTGCAAGATTTCTTATTATTTTATTATCTGAGGTGTTATTTGACTTTAACTGAGATAAGATTATGATGACAACAAAAACAAGATCTATGTATAATTTTAGACCAGTAACTCAAAACAAACAAGTACTTTAATGAAAAACAGATAAAAACTTCAGAATTCGTCTGACTTCTACAAAAATATCCGAAGAAACCACAATATGTATCCGGTTTGAGACCTAAATAAGAAACGATAAGATTAAAATCTTATTATTGGGTTTTATTATTTGAATGGAACAAAATTATATTTCAATGTACTTAAATAGGGCGAATACAAATTAAAGTTATACATGGACGGAAAGAATTATAACAAGTAGGTACTCATGTATCATAAGTATCATCATTATTTTATGGTCCTGGAGTTCGGTATTATTCATTGAAATTGGCATCTTAATTCTTGCAACGATATTTTCCCCACTTTGAGTTTTGGAAATTTCTTCAATTTTATGATTTTTTTTATATCACGAGCTCAGCAGACAGGCAGACGTCCCACTTAATGGGAAGCGGGTACCATCGCCTATGGACACTTGCAACACCAAAGGTACTACAAATGCGCTACTGCTCTCTAAATGGAGAGAGCAGCAGCGCATTTGTAGCACTAATAGCTCTAATTTATTATACTATAAGTAACATGACATCCAGAACATCATCGTCATTAGATATATTTTTGTTTTTGTTGTCATTAGATATATTTATTATACCTAAACCAATTTTTTTTATTCCAAACAAAACATTTCGCGCAATTTTCTCTATCTGGAAACACTGTTAATATGTCATTCCACTAGCAATTTTTGTAAATTACTGATTGGTGAAATACTTACAAATAATACTTATACATCACCAAAGTAGGTACTTTAAATCAAAAGTGTATCTGTAAATATAATATACCTGCGTCATACAAATTGAGGTGTGTACTCAATATAACCTTAACCTTGATTTCCGATCGGCAATCAGGATCACGAACACTCGTCAGATTATGTGCCTGCTCACGCACACTCGTTGTGTGCGTTTTATAGTGTGTGATGCTTATGACACATACTCGATACTAAACGAATACATGTTTTCTTGAATAATTGTTCTATAGCCTGTGAGGTGAACGGGTGGTGCGGCGTTAGCGGCGTAGCCCTCTAACACCGAATGATATTCACGAATATAGAAGATTTTATTAGAGTTCACAATAAATGTGATTGAAGTCATGATTACACCGTTAAAGAATATCAAGCAAATATTAAATAGACGTACTTCTATAACAAGAATATCTTTTATTTTTCGAAACGGTATACACGTGTGACACTTAGGAAGGTCATATAGCCGCATTGCCGATCGAACGACTCGGGTGCGCATTCACGGGCAATACCCGTCGTGTCGCGGAGGCGCACCCAGCGGCAAGCTGCGCTTGCGCATCTTCGTCGCCGGTTGTAGTTACGACGCGCTGAGAATATGGTGCGATTATGATGTGTAACGGAAAGCCACAAATCAATCGTAGTGTTCTGCTGGACGTACACTCCCTCAGGTTTGCGACATTTTTTTTATTACTGGACTATTGGATACGACCCACGTGCTAGACAGTGGGTACCGTAGCCTATGGAGAATGATGTTTAACTACCGCATTCTTCGCGGCTTCATCCGAGTTGCTTTCTACCATGTACCCCGCATAAAGTATTGTATTTTTCGGGATCAAAAGTAAGAATTCCTATGCATAATTGCTTCATATACAAGGTCATAGTAATAAAAACAAAATACACATAAGTGGTACATTGTCAATTATAAACAAACGTTTGTTACTCAAATATTTCTTAAGCAGCAAATGTTTAGTAATTAGAACAATGGGAGGATGTTAGTTCTTTTTTTTTAAAAAAAAACGAGAACCATACAAACTTTTAAAATGAGGTAAAGATTGAAGTTACCGTCATTTTTTATTTTTCTTAAAAAGAATCAAGCAAGACATTTAGTCTCTGAGAAATCTTGTAGAAGCTTGAAGATTTTAAAGATATATTAAAAAAATCAAATTGGCTAAGCGCGTGTAAGATCGCGGTAATGAAGAATTCTGTAGAGTTGACGAACGTCCATTATTTTTTAATGGCTACGGAATCCTATTTAATCAAAGATAATCTATCTCTAAAACTAATTTAATGGTATCTTACTTAAATAGAGTTTTATTCAGTGTCGACTTTGTAGTTCAGAATTTAACAACATTCCAAAATGTATCCCATAGAAAACCGATAAGCTGGCCACCCTGCGTAGATGTTCGAGACTTCCGTCGTTGCCAACCAGCTTCCTGGCTCTCAGCTCAATCGACTCCAGTGCTACAAGTTGCTATTTGGTTGAGCCATCCCAAAGATGCGAGCAGTACTTTATACATGCTCGTACTTGTGGTTTGTACAACATTAGCAGCTGTTCTGAAAAAAGTGGTTCTTCTGGTTCTTAAAGAAGCGTTCAAACTTACTCTAACTCTCTATGAATAAGATCGTTATTTTATATTTAAATAATGTTACAATTTATTGCAACCTGTGTCCATATCTCTGTTATTAATCCCTCAGTTCAGTATTTCGGCTACGCCTAATCCATTATTATGTTATATTTTACCCAAATTACATCTATATAATAGCAGTAGTTTCTAAAGAATATGACTGTGATATATAAATATACAGGGCATGATAGTAATTACGGAACCCTGAAAATATTCAACAAAATCACCACTTTCTAAAAATGTCAATGTATTTATGGTGTCAATTGAACGCATCGTTTGGTACATAATAGCTCGTTACGGTTTATGTCCTTTTCGATCATAAAATTATCGATACGAGGTATTCATTGCCTCGTTCCCATAATTTTATGACTGTGGAATACCTGAGAGGGCTTATTGTCGTGTAAAAAGTATGAATGATGTATTATGTTATGTTTTTATGTTTGCGGTTACTAAAAATATGGTCATATAATATTTTCTTAAGTTTTTGCGACTTGTATACATAATAAAACTACGTTTAAACGGTTTTAAGCGCGGTGATTTTATTTGATTTTGGTTTAAGTGGCCGAAACGTCGGAAAAACCAAAATCAAATAAAATCACCGCGCTTAAAACCGTTAAAACGTAGTTTTATTTAAATATGGTCATAATTTAAAAATATATTAAAATAGCTGTGCCCGCCACTTCGTCGTCCGCGTGGAATTTTTTTCGCGGAACTTTAAAACAGAGTAGCCTAAGTTATTCCTTATAATATCAGCTGTCTGCCAGTGAAAGTCTCGTCAAAATCGGTCCAGACAGACAAACAAATATAAAAAAAATATTTTTTTTGGAGATATTAGTACCATATATACTTTCATATGCATTTAGTAAAAAGCTGTTATTTTGAGATTAAAAACAGACACTTCTATTTTACTTATCTGTATAGATGTTCAGAGAAATATGTGTGATGGAGAGTGTTTTACTGATTAATTTAATTTTGAGAAGAGCCTAGTGTTACCATTTTGTACACGTGTGTATGCGACACTAAAGCCGTGCCGCCACCGCGCCGCCGCCGCGCTTACGCAGTTAAGCGAGTGTCAGCAGTGGGACGGCGGTATGGGGGGCTGAATATGTTCGTATATGTACAGAAACTCATGGGATAGTAGCAAGGCAATGGCGTGGCGGCGGCGCGGTGGCGGTCCATTGGTGGTGCCATGTACTCGAGTGCTTACACACCACATAACTAACATGCGTGCCTGTTGCTGTGAGTTATAGATCCGATCTTGATTTATTGTCCATCTGTCGTTGTAGTGGAGTTTCATGGTCATCATTCTCCCTTTTCCCTGCAAGCAAATGATTGAATGAGTAATCTTATTACTGTGGTTTTCCTATAACAGCCCTATAGTACAGTTGCAGTATAAAAAGGTTCGCCACCTTAAAGTCAACTTTTGCTTGCACGAGTACAAGGAACAGTACCACCAACATTTTAATATGTATTACGTTTTGTTATGTTTATAAAATTTTGAAATATAAGAAAGAAAACTGCAACGTTGACAATGACAGACACTGAGATTAACAATAGTTTTAATCATCAGAAACAAAGAGGATATAATCAATACGCATATCATAAATATTAAAACCCATAAAAAGTTTTTACATCTCTAAACAATATTTTTAGACAAGATAGAAAATGAAACAATTTTGATCTAAGTAATTTTAAACTTTATTCTCAAACAGTTTAACTCAATTTTTTGTGAAATAGTCTGACTGTGACTTAGTTTGAAAAGGTAACCTGTGCTTGCAGAACGTGAATCAATTTGAAAACTGGCGAACCTTTTCATACCACGAATGTACAAAATTCTTCAAAAGGGGCGTAAAAAAGTATAATATCACGACGATCTAAGCAACTTGTTGATTTTCTTAGCGTTACAAACATCTACTACTTATCATTAGTTTGATAGTCTGTTTGTTTTACTGGTCAGCATAAAGAACATTTTTTGTTATAATTAGATTTAAGACCAATATTATGGCTGAATGATACAAGTATAATTATCGGCGATCCCTAAATTGACCTAGAATCAAGCAGGTCAGGCGTAATTTGACAAGTATGTCAATGGTTATTGCTGAGACTGCCCGGCAAATTTGCGCATCATTCACGAATTTTCATTAAAAAAATGGGGACAAGGCATGTTTGGTATATCTATTAAAGCTAAATAAACTAAAAATACGTTGTAACACTCGGACAGGCCGTAATTTGGATTTCATCTCGACAAAACAGCAGGTCATCTGTTTTATCACATTGCCCAAGCTATTGTAGTCATTGTTCATACTGACCGCGAAAAATGATCAATCATGCAGTTTTATTTATATTGCCCACTTAATACGGGCATTATGTCTACAGACTGGTCACTATTCCTAGTGACCGGATTTATGAAATTGCCTGTAACAACACACAACGTAACTAAAATTTTATTCAAAAATTTAGCCTGTAAGAAAGAACAGATTATACGAGTACGTACAAAGAGTGCAATTACAAACGATATTGGAGCGGCAGTGTTGAGGTATTAAATAGAAAAACGCGGGTTAAACCACAAGACTATTATTTCGAAGGTCATGAGCATTCTACAATAGTCCAAAAATGAAACACTGAAAATTAAATTATTTTTTGTTATTATATACGTTGTGATTATGATAAGGGAACGTTGTGGATTGAAAGAGGATGTAGTGACCCGAGCTGAAAAAAGAATGTAAAGTTGATTTGAGCATGCAGAGGGAATGAGTGAAAGAAGGATCACAAAACAAGTATATGACAGCAATGTGAGTGGTAGAGTCGGTGCTGGTCAATAGCGACGTACTTACCATGATCAAATAAAAAATGTTTTGAAGAAAGGTCATGTGAAAAGCAGTTTAAATAAGCGTGTATGAATGAAGAGATTATTGTTTTTTTTTTATTGCAGGAGATCAGCAGACAGGCAGACGGCTCACTTGATGAAAAGCGGTTACCATCGCCTATGGACATTTGCAACACCAAAGGTGCTACAAATGCGCTGCTGCTCTCTTAAGGGAGACTGGAACCTGGTCACTAATGCCGGAACACAACTCAAGGTTGTTATGGCGACATACTTTAGACCAGGAGTGGTAGCCATCCAGTCGGGCAAATGCCCTACCACCTGGCTGTGGGTTGTTAAGTCGCCTCTTACGACAGGCCGCCCGGCCGCAGGAAATTGTATTCTTTCTCTGTTCCTGCACGGATAAAATTGAATTATGTAATATGAAATTGTAAATTGATGAAGCGAAAAGGGTTAGTCAGGATCGTAGCAGGTGAAAATCCCACAGCTCTGCTTATCCCTACCCCAATGGGAAACAGGCGTGACAATATGTATGTATAATTAAGACACGTTATAATTAAATTTAAATAAATGTTCAAAACAAGTTACATAAACTTTCCAGTCATTTCAATTTTAAATTTTGTTTTAATTTATTGCAAACATATACCCTAATTAAAATGATTTTAGGATTATAAAAAAAATTACTTCACTTGACTTTGGGAGGCCTATGTCCAGCAGTGGATTGCGAATGGATGACGACGACGAAAAAAAATTAAAATTAATTTTGAAAAAAAAAAGGACTCAGTTAATCGCCATGTCCATCAGTATGTTTATCTTGCAGTGTGTTTATCTATATCATAGTTTTTTATATAAACATACTAGGATATGCTCGCGACTTCGTCCATGCTTGATTTGAAATTTCCACGAGATTCCGAGGACAGAAAGTGCAGTATTTAAAAAAGAATGTAAGCTATCGTTTTAGTGAAAACTGCGTTGGAATAAGCTAATTTTTATGCATCCGAACAACTACAAACCGCTTCTGGAAAATTCCTGCGGGACTCTCGGGATGATCCCTTTTAACTTTTAGGGCCTTACTTATAATCGTTTCTTAAATTTATAGAAACTGCTCAGCAACTGATTAGTGAAAATGTTACCCATAAACTCCTCGTTAGTCGAATATTTTGGGTACAACCTACGTTAATCAATCAAATTTCATTTATCTCTGCTCCTCTTAGGTAAACAACAGGTAATACACGTTTATAAGTGATAAAAAAAGATATTCATTGATTAGGGTCTGATTCTGATTCTCTTACTTAAGACATGGCTAATCGTTTCTTAACGAGATTATTATAAATAAGGCCGTTAAAGTATATTATGGAACATTGTGAAAAATTCAAGGTGGTCGAAGAAAACAAATATTGTCAACCAAAATTTTTATAAGTAGTTTTTGAGGTATGGAGTATTTCTATTAAATTCTTTTCTACATACATACATACATAACTTCACGCCAGTTCCCTTGCGGGGTAGACACGAACAACAGAGTGCCATTTAGGCTTATTCTTACACACCTCACTTGCCTCTTTGACATTCATAACTCTAGTCATGCAAGCTCGTCTGTTCTTAAGGCTCTTGACATCACCTTCTGCTAGTACACGATCAAATTCTTTTCTATGGTACCGTAATCAAATAACGAACACAGGAGATGTCTGTGGCAGCGTTTTCATATATTTGAAATGTGGTCGCATATTCCTGACTAAAATAGGCTAATTAATATAATATAAACCTAATGCGAGCACACGATCGCCTAAAAAATCTAATCATAATGCTTACAGTACATAACGGTTGTTATAACCGAAATCGGCTTCGGCAGCATTATTATTACAATCAATATAGTCAAAAGCCTATTCGACCCACACGCGAAATACTAAGCAATTTTGGAATGGCATAAACACACTGCGTATTGACGCTAATATTGATTAGCATGGTTTTTTGCCACCCAAAAATCATTTGCTTGATGGATAAATAGGTTTTTTGTTAAGAATCTTTTGAGATAAAGTTATTCATGATTTTCAATGGTTACTCATCTATATATACCTATGAATAAATATAAGTGCCTGTCTGCAATTTTAAAATATATGCCAAGACTTACGTGATAGCTGCTACATAAAGCCCAATCGTAAATTAAGTTTTTTTTAGAATTTTTCTCTAAAAGTTTATCTTCCAAATGGCTCAATGGTTTTCAATGAAAATTTTAGGGATTAAGCAGAAAAGTGTCACGGAATGACATTAATTATATTTATTCCATTTGAAAAATTTAGAAATTAAATACTATTATAAACATATTTACAAGTAAAAGATGTAGTCCAGATAGCTTTCGGTGGAGAGCGTTCCCAAAATGCTGGCCGCATTCTCACGTTGTATGGCAACGCTTATCCGTTGCCCTAAAATATATATTAAATTTGAATGTATGTTTTACTTCAATACCTTACAATTTTTTTTAAATATATCGCCGGTACACCCGGGGATAAATCTTATATATATTTCAAATGCCCGAACAATATTGTTCGAGCATTTGATATACAAATAAGATTTGCCTAATAGTAATTAATCGTATTTTTGTTTGTTTGTATATATTAATTTGTATGTATAATTTCATTTAAGATTACAATTTTATTTAGGTTTGTATTTTTGGAATTAACAGTTAATTTTTAAGTTAGTTTTATTTATAACACTTATAATTTATTGTACAACTATAAAATAAATTATTCTTCAAACTAACGTAAATGGTACACGTTAAAAATAAAAAAGTGTTCGAATATTGTGTAATACGATACTTCTTCACGACAAATAATTTTGTTTTAGTTATATTTAATCTACTACTTATAATTACTTAAAACCCAATTTAATTTTGTAAATGTTGTATAATTTTTCATATTTTATAACATTTTATTACGTTTATTTTATTATATCTTACAGGATTTAGAAAACATGAATATAAGTAAAGTCAAGTCTAAGCCAAGGAAGTGGCGACCACAGTAAAAATCAAATATTATGAAGAAAATTAAAGTATTCATGGCAACATTGATCAAAATTAATGGTGCTTATTGACATAGAGCTATATTTATCCTGCTAAGATAATCATTTAGAAAAAACAGTCTTGGAGATCACAATAAGGATAATTAGCGGGCAAAAATACTAAGTAACATATTCTTAGAAACTTGTCCATAAACGACAAAAAACTAAGATTTTGAACTTGTCACGAACGTAATTAAATATTAACAACGCATATATTATTTTGGTATTCATAATGGTACTAGAGAGATATGTTTATCATTATAAGAATACTTGTTTTAAATTTATGACTTGTTATATATTTACAGTATTCCTTTCTTTATCTTACCTTTGATAGAAATTTGGCATTATATGTATAAAGTTTGTGTTACATTTTAACCGGTAGAACGGCAAATAAATTATTGATTAATAACTTAATATATAGGAAATTGTTGCATGTGAACAGTCTATAATATTCTATGTCCATACAATTAAAGGGTCTGTCTGTATGTGTCGGTGTAGCTGGTCCACAATAATTTATACTAATATATAAATGAGAGAGTTAGTGTTTGTTTACTAACTTTTCACAAGTAAAATAAACGGCTTGACGCTATCTTTTGTCTCATAAAATAATGTTGAAGGGGTGTAATAGGAAACGGACGCCTGTCGTCCAATACGTAACCCAAAATTCCTCAAGTTAGGACTGTAAACAGTTATACTTAGGGCATTTAATAAATAATAATAGAATAATAATTTAAGAAATCAAATAAAATTTTTTTATTCGTGCAGGAACGGAGAAAGAATACATTTTCCTGCGGCCGGGCGGCCTGTCGTAAGAGGCGACTTAACAACCCACAGCCAGGTGGTAGGGCATTCGCCCGACTGGATGGCTACCACCCCTGGTCTAAAGTATGTCGCCATAACAACCTTGAGTTGTGTTCCGGCATTAGTGACCAAGTTCACTGGAACTGTTCCCTTAAGAGAGCAGCAGCGCATTTGCAGCAACTTGGTGTTGCAAATGTCCATAGGCGATGGTAACCGCTTTCCATCAAGTGGGCCGTCTGCCTGTCTGCTGATCTCCTGCAATAAAAAAAAAAGAAAAAAGAAAGCAGCAGCGCATTTGTAGCACCTTTGGTGTTGCAAATGTCCATAGGCGATGGTAACCGCTTTCCATTAAGTGGGCCGTCTGCCTGTCTGCTGAACTCCTGCAATAATAAAACAAATAAAATAATAATACATATTTAATTTTCAGTGTCACATTTATGTTACTACATTATTCCAAAAGTATTACATAAATGCGAAGTGTTTTCGTTTTCTTGAGAATTAAGCGATTAACTTATAAACTGATTATTATGTATGTTCGATAACAGAGAAAAATGTAGGACATTTTACCTGGGAAAGTAGACAGTTTCCATGGGATAAGTAAGTATCCAAATTGTAAGTGAGCGAATTCATTTACAACATGTTAGCAGGTTTCGTGTTTTGCATATATACCTATTTATTTAAAAGGTGCCAAAATCCTACCAGCAAGCCTGTATGCATTATATAACTGGTCATACACAAGTCGAATCCGTATATCAGGAGGTCATCTAATGATTTAATTTATCAGGCTTACATATAGATATTCCCCTGTGTTATAAAAGAAGGTGTATACTATACAAGCTTGATAAGTTCAATTTGTTTTGTTTGATAAGTTAAATTTTATTTGATAGGTTATTTGGTTTGATAAGTTAAATTTGATTTGATACGTTAATTATGATTTGATTAGTTAATTTAATAATAAATACTTAAAAAAATACCTTAGCTGACATAACAATTATGACTCTGGAAGAATTGTGATACTAACCCGGTTTGCTCCAGAAAACATTAACATCTCATAAGTCAGTCACAGTCTCATAACAATACAATAGTTACAATGGGATAGCGGATAGATGAATAAATATTTTGTCATAAAGAGCGTTGAACTTTGGATTTGTACCAAGTTTTGTCTATTGTGCACTTCTTGTATGGTTCATGAATTAATCATCAACTTGTATCAAGATGTTATGACTAGT
Source organism: Dendrolimus kikuchii (assembly GCA_019925095.2). Taxonomy (NCBI): domain Eukaryota; kingdom Metazoa; phylum Arthropoda; class Insecta; order Lepidoptera; family Lasiocampidae; genus Dendrolimus; species Dendrolimus kikuchii. Next base: position 8,221,509 of record CM034395.1, on the reverse strand, counting down.
ATTATGAGGTTTGTTATGTAATAGTGTAATTATATTTACATATCTAAACTAAGTTGGATATAGTAAGAAACAGAAAATTTAAATCTAGCATAATTACTTGTTAATCATTAAATTTAATTATCTATGTTTATTTTTAGTATAATTTCTTTTCTTCTTCTTTCGTAATTAAACCGTCACTGAGAATTTTTATTTTAAAGAATATTTTAAACGCTTGAAAAAGTAATGAGTTTATTACGTAGTTGCAAATTTATTAGTGTTTACATAAATAATTCCGTATGACTTGAAGATTTAGCCAGTGTTAAATATTTCTAAAAATTCTAACGTACCCTAAACAAAACACATTTCTTGTGTAAATTTGAAAAATCGCATTTTAGTGATTAATAGTTGGGGGCTAAGAAGTCGCGATTAATAAATCCACGAGAGGTCTACGTTGTTACGAGATATATTTTCGAGTGTTACTTCAATGGTGGCAGAAACAACTTAAGACAGCCACGCATTCCAATATTAAATTCAAATTTACCATATACAAAAAGTTTGTATATCCATCACGCCCCTATAAATTTTAATTTAATTACATAAAATATCCAGAAGACAAATTAACACAACTTAATACCTAAACCATCTAAACACTTGTAGTGTTTAACACTAGCTAATGGCTTAGTAAGCACGTCTGCCAACATGGATTCAGTGGGCACATGTTTCAACACAATGTCGTTCGTATCCCTTAAAACCTCCCTAATGTAGTGATATCGAATATCAATATGCTTGCTACGCGCATGAAACATTGGGTCTTGAGCTAAAAACATAGCCCCTTGGTTATCGGCATGAACAATCACTCGAGCATACCTCATGAGCCCTACTTCCTTCATCAGACTATTCAGGTAGACTGCCTCCTTCATACTTTCGGAAAGGCTGACGTACTCTGCCTCACAAGTCGATGTCGCCACGCTACGTTGTTTCCTAGACTGCCAGGATATACACGCACCACCTAAAATGAATGCATAACCCGAATAAGATCGTCTGTCTAGTAAACAATTCCCCCAATCTGCGTCCGAAAAACCCTGTATACAATTACTAGTCTTCTTGTATACGAGACTACGTTGTATGGTCCCTTTCAGGTAACGTAATACACGTTTTGCAGATTTCCAATCAGATTTTTCAGGATTCGTGACTTTTTGGCTTAGCTTACTCACCGCATTAGCAATATCTGGTCTAGTTGCATTGCTTAGGTAATTCAAACAACCTATCAATTCTCGATACGGCCAATTTGTATCGCTTTCGTCGTCATCGCATTTTTCTTCTGGTTTATGTTTGGAATTAATTTCCATCGGCGTTGCACATTTATTGCAATTTTCCATTGAAAAACGTTTCAATAAATTGTCAATATAATTTTGTTGTGACAAAATAATGACATTGTCATTATTATTTCTCCGTATGTCTATTCCTAAAATATATTTTGCCTGACCATAATCTTTTAATTCGAACTCCCTTGACAGCTCATCTTTAAATTTAATAATTAAACCTCTTTCCTGACTTGCCACCAAAATATCGTCTACGTAAACCAATACAAACAAATGGCTATTTGCACTTTGTTTAAAGTATAAACATGGCTCGTTCAGACTTTGCTTCAATCCCATAGCGATCAACTTGTTGTAGAGTTTGAGATTCCATTGACGTCCAGCTTGCTTCAAACCATACAGTGATTTCCGCAATAAGCATGAATCGCAACCACTATCCAATTTATTCAGCATGATTTGCGCACGCTTTTTGACCATTGGATCTTCTCCCTCACGATTCATAAGCTTAATTAAACTTTCTCTTAACAGTTCTGGTATGTCCATGTAAATCTCTTCATCCAAGGATCCATTTAAATAAGCAGTGTTTATATCTAATTGGTGAATTTCCAAGTTCAATTCAACTGCGAGAGCCATTAACAATCTGACGGTGTCTAGTCTAGCAACAGGTGCAAAGGTTTTCTCATAGTCGACCCCATATCGCTGGCTGAAACCTTGTGCTACAAGTCTCGCTTTCTTCTTTAGAGTCTTGTCGACGTTCTGCTTTGTCGTCAACACATAACGGCAGCCAACAATGTTCCTGGTTTTCGGTCTCTTTACTATCTCCCATGTACCTTTCTGAACTAAACTTCTAATTTCAGATAATATAGCTTCCTCCCAATCAGGTTTATCCTTACTTTTCAAAGCATTCTTCAAGGTGATCTCAGTTGAACCAGCAAAATCTTCAACCTCATTTGCATCAGTAGAAGTTACAGATCGCTCAACTTCCCTTGTTTGATAGATCTTCTTCGGTCGGCCTACGTTTCCTGTGCGTAATATTCTAGGTCTACCAGGAGCTCTCGTCGTCATCCTTAGCTGATCAAGTGTGTCACGCCTTGTTTCTTCGGCTTGTTGTTCCACTTGTAATCGTCTAGATGAAGACACATCTTCGTCACGGTCATACTCTGCAGGATATTCTTGACATTCACTCCATATGTCTTGCATATTGTCAACCTCTTCTGCTTCATGTCTACGTTCTTCAACTGGAACATTCGATTTTGTGAAGTCTATTTCTATGAAATCCTGGTCGTCGTCTTTCGTAATGTTTAATAGGCTCGGCTCTTGTTTCGAGATGTCCTTTCGTGTGTTTGGACTTTCGTGAAATTTCACATCTCTCGCAATCATGAACTGCCTTCGCTCAGGAATCCACACACGATATCCCTTGGCGTTCTTCGGGTATCCAACAAAGTTACCAGCAATACCTCTTGCTGCGAATTTATCTTTGTTTGGATCTTTATCAAGAATGTGTACCTTAGTTCCAAATCTTCGAAAATATGCAATTTTCACCGATTTGTTTCGCCATTTCTCATAAGGAATTTCACCCTGTAGACTTCTAGTAGGACAACGGTTTCTGACGTAACATGCAGTATCCACCGCTTCGGCCCAAAAACCTGAGGAAAGATCAGAACTCAATAGCATACACCTTGCCATTTCCACCAAGGTCCGGTTCATTCGTTCTGCAACTCCGTTCTGCTGCGGTGTTCGAGGCACGGTCAGTCTTCGCTGTATGCCTGCTTGTTTCAAAAATCGAACAAATTCAGAGTTACAATATTCTCCTCCATTGTCGGTCTGGAGATATTTAATCTTAAGTCCCGTCATGTTCTCAACGTGACTTTTATACACCTTAAAGGCTTCTAGTGCTTTATTTTTCGCACTTAGAAAATAAACTTCACACCAACGTGTACAATCGTCGATAAAAGTTATAAAATATTTTGCTCCCCCTATAGATTCACATCTCATAGGTCCTACAATATCAGAATAGACTATTTGTAATTTTTCAGTACAAGGACTATGGGAATCAGAAAAAGGTAACGCGGTCATTTTTCCTCTAGCACAAATATCGCAATCACGTAAGTTTCGTACTTCGGACACATCAAACTTAGCACCTAATTTACCTAAAAGCTTAGCAACATCTTTTCCATTCAAATGTCCCAATCGCTCGTGCCAACAACGTACATCAGCATTCGAATCACTCAAATTAAATATATATTCCGGGCTATTCAAACAATATAAATTACCTCTACGATATGCCGTCAATTTAATTTCACCGTTCTTATCAATAACCTGAGCTACATCGTTATTGAACGTAACATTATAACCGTTATTTGTTATTTTGGCTACTGAAATTAAATTCGTCCTTAAATTAGGAACAAACAAAGTATCGCGTAGTTCAAATAAATCCCTCGAGTGTTCGCTCCATGCCGACAACCTCACAGTACCCTTACCTTTTATATCAGTACTTACATGCGTCGCTAAATTTAGTTCTCCGCTAGTCATTTCTAAAGTGTCCCCGAACTTACTCGCATCATTACAAAGGTGAGACGTGCACCCACTGTCCAAAATCCAGTCATGTTTTTGAACATTTACAGCATTAGAAACTTCTACATCTAAAACATTAAAATTGGTTAGAATACTATTAATACAATGTGTTTCTTCTGCTTTCTGTGCTTTTCGACCTATTTTAATTTTGCACTCCGATGCTTTATGTCCACGTTCATGACATTTGTAACATTTAAACCTAAAACCTTCTTTCTTTTCAGTTCTACTCTTATTAAAGTCAGTTTTGTCTCCAACTGTACTTTTGTTCTTTGCGCCTTTCTTACTCTTCTTAAAATACTTTCTCGTATTTGTGTACAGAACATCTTCATCCCGATTTTTATTTGCATCTCTGGATTCATGTTCTTCGAGTATTTTAATTTTCAAGGGCTCTGGTTTCGGCAACTCGTCTCTCGATTCAATCGCACATCTAAAGCTTTCAAAATTTACGGGTAAACTATATAACAACATAATAGATACTAAATCTTCGTTGATATTTATACCCATGTCTGCAAGCTTATCCACAGCGTCGAAAAAGGCATCCAAATGTACTCTAACATTTCCTGTCTCCGACATTTTGTGCAGGACTAAACGCTTTAAAAGTGTAGCCTTCTTAGCGGGTCCTTTCGATGCATAAATTGACTCTAATTTCAGCCAAACATCTCTGGAAGTTTTACAACCTCTAATATGACGAAGTTCGCTTCCACTCATCGAAAGAATCAGATCGGCTTTGGCTTTTTCGTCCTCTTCCACCCAGCGTTCAGCTTCACTAATGTCAGGTGGTCTAATAACCTTGCCATTTACGTACTTCCACTCATTATTTTTAATTAAAAGAGCTTGTACCTGAATTCTCCAGCTATCGTAATTGTCCTTGCCCAAGGGCTCGATTCGCATCGACATACTGCTCATCGTTCTGCACCTTTTCGCAATTAATTACACTGCTTCTAAATATTCTCCGATCCGAATTCTTTTTACAAATATAACAGCGCTATGGATTTGCGCTGCCTGGGCCCATAACCAATGTTGGGGGCTAAGAAGTCGCGATTAATAAATCCACGAGAGGTCTACGTTGTTACGAGATATATTTTCGAGTGTAACTTCAATGGTGGCAGAAACAACTTAAGACAGCCACGCATTCCAATATTAAATTCAAATTTACCATATACAAAAAGTTTAAAATACTTTAAAATATATCCGAGTCCAGCAGTGGGACATTTACAGGCTGATGTTCGTATAGCTATTACACGTACACTTTCTATTTTTCACAGTATAAGGGTGCCTTTCCGTCAGAGATGTGTTATGCAACGTTGCTGAGGATGTGTTTAATATCCACTAATCGTATTCAGTGGTCCACATAGCATAGCACTGGTAATAATTGATTCAACTGAACAACGTTTTTTATTTATAAGGATGCGTGTTATGGATGCAAGCTCGGACTGCGTGCTATGGACCTATGGATGCGTGGCTTGCCCATTGTGGATACGCCGCTTAGTTCGAGCTGCGCAGCTTCCTCGGACAGATATCTTGCTGCGGCTTATTTTCATACAACTTCTTACTTGCTCAACTACATAGCTGCATGAGTGTGGAAATTGTTACATAGCGTAGCTGTATAGCACATCTCTAGTGGAATGGCACCCTAATTCTTGTTTAAAGGCAATCTATATTATCTGATTATTACGCAATTATTATTTTTTTCAACTACAAATTGTGTTTATAAATAGTTAGATTATTCTTATAGTTAATAATAAAAACAAATTTGAAGACAAAAAAATTAACACTACCTTGTAACTTCCTAATCTTGTTAATAATAGCAGTAGTAATTTTTTTCATTAAATTAACAATTCGATCTGTGAGTAACGCCGCCCACATTGTAAGATTATTTGCAGTGGAACAAAAACTCTTCAAATGATTTGTTTTCGTTGTTTAATATTGTACATAATACAGGCTGTGCCCCTTGGTTTATCTCGCACTAGTTTTAATCTAAAATATTATCGTAACCAGTAGGTACCACAGACTTCAGTTTCTTATGAATATCCCTTTAGTGCTAGATTTACAAAGGCATATTCCAGTCTATTAAATCAGTCCGATTTTCCAGTTCCTCCATGTTTTGTAATTCTTACAAGTAGTTTCTTTTTTTGCGAGCAAGGATAGATGACTGATTTCTCAGGCTACTCCTACTCCTCCTGGAAGTCTTCTTAGCTTCTTGACGTTCCTGTAAACTTTTGTAGCTGACCTCGTGCTCGGGTAGTTCGCCCTGTAGCTTGCCATCCATTCGCTGTATTCGAGGACTAAGTTGACTGTTTCTTATGCAACTTCATTACATGCCAATGTAACCAAAACCAAAAATGCTCTGTGACCCGGAACACCTTTAAATCCTTTACCGAACTGCCTTTTTATGCTTGAATTATATCTGACAACAGCACAATACAATTTTCGATGATTATTTGAAACTTGATTTGTTCTTTTCCACATAACCATTCATGTTTGTTGTCATTGAACTTGTGTCATTCTTCACACAATATATTTGTCACTTTTTGGTGTCTCCTATAAATTTAACGGTTTAATTTTATTTGTGGTCACATGATTTTCAACCTGTTCATTATATGCCTATACTTATATAGTGCCACTTGAATATTTTTCTCTTAGTGTTACAGACATGATGGTATCTTTCAAAGATCCTCTTAATATAACGTACTTATTTCTCATCTTATTGGTGAAATCGGTAACTATGTAAGTATCGTCGTTATTTACAGCACGTTCTGAACAGTATCTTCAAGAAATATCCGGAAGCATTCATTGTAATAAGATATTTTAATTAATATTCAAGCAGACATTGATGAGTCGTGAATTGCCCAAAAGATTTTTTAGTTTATACTTAACATGCCTAAATCCGCTTATCATGTCAAGATTTGAGTAACAAATATATGTATATGCGTAATAATTAACATACAGGCACGTGTTTAGCAAAAGATTCGACAAAAAAAATTAAGTATCTAGTAGATTAACGATTATAAAGATAATTTAAACGCGTTTTAAGTAGTACTTAAGTACTTTTATATCTCTATTTTGCTAATAAAATTTACTCTATATTTACATAAAATGACGGACGGGCGGCTATTTTATTATTATCTCCACGTGTCGTTTATGATAATATATTATTATTGTTAAATTTAGTTGTTCATATGAATATAATCAGGATGGCTCTTAGCTTCAAAATTGATAGAAATAGGTTCATGAATCATAAACCGTCATTATGAGTGCTCAGAACTTGTACATTATTTTTTATTGTCCAGCCCTGAAAAAATAAAATCTTCGACCCGATCCCAGTGCCACCTACCGGTTCCAATTGTAAATCTAAATAATCCGGGGACCCACTCAAACACACATAAAAAAAGTTCACGACAATCGGTAAAGTATGATAGATAAGATATAATGTATTATAACCAAGAACAAGTTTCTTGTCTGGCGTTACATAAGTTTTAGATACGTAAAAAGGCATTCATAACGCAATGCTGCTTTTCTTCTAAAATGCAGGGTTATACGAGGTCAAAGTTCATTGAGTTAAAAACATTATCAAAGGTCAATGTTAACAAAAAAACTATAAATCCTTATCGCTAACTTGGGAATATAACGTTTTGAAGAAATTAAACGTTCATTCCCACGAACTCTTCACCCTTGTTAATGAATTTAGATGTTTTATTACAACATTTCAATACTTTTATTTGTACATTCATATTATTTGATTTTAAACGCAGGCTTATATATTTTCCGTGATTTAAAATTAATGTTTACTTTAATCTCTAAAATATATTTATAGTGTATTCCATAAAATTCGATTTTTACACAAGGTCATAAATCTATAATATATTAATTCTGTAGAGGGGTCGAGTTTGTAAAATAAATTTAAAAAAGAGGGCTCCCACTTCTTCGAACAACTAGATTCTAAAAATACTATTTTAATTTTTAAATGGACTGTCAGTACAGTGCGTAACGTGCGCTTTTTGCGGCGTTTTGCTTGCCGACTCATTCAGTGAGCGGCCGATTAGCAGCAAACGATGTGCGCGGTCGGCGGCGTAGTTATTATACTAATCGTTTACCTTCACTCCCAAGAGTTTGCAAGCGCTACGCGGCTAATACGCTACAGTTCGTTGCTAACTCGACATTGAGTTAGCGACCGACACGCCACTCAGTCAGCCCCAGCGAACAGTCAGCCGTTCACTGTTCGTCTAATGTAAACACGGTCTTAGAGTAACACATGAAAACTATTAACCACATTTAAATGAAACTCGAAACAGAGCTAGCTTATATCTCGGGTCAATCCTTAGAATAATTTTCATACCGGTAAATGAAGCCGTTTCAGTGGGATGAATAAATATATGTACTCAAAAAAATTCCAGTATAATTACTATTTAGTTATTGCTCATAACAAATTAGATATAAAAGATCAGACATGAAAGTACCTTGTTTTTATTAAATAGGTAATAGTAGATTGTTAAACGAGAGGTGAATAGTTTGACTGCCTAAATAAGCCTTTCACCCGAGGTTAACACTCTACTTTTCATTTCGAAAATGAGGAAAGTAAATAAAAACTGATCAACTTAAACAAACAACTACATCTCTAATGAAATCAGGCGTTAAATCCATATCTACTAAATCTGATGAACTCATTTAATACGTCACATGTGAAACGTTGAGTAATTTTTTTGTCTGTGGCATTCTACCAGCCAGTATTTATTTTGTCACTGATAATAGTAAATATTTAGCTCAAATTTATGTAAATTACGTAATAATTTAGTGAAAAGTAATAAATAAGTATAAAACGGTGTTGATATTTTTTATTACAATTTATGTCGCGATCTAACAGTGATTGTAAAAAAGTTGGGATATGAGTCGAGTGTATTATCCATGGTTCGCATAGGTTTTGAATTTTTTGACAGCAGGGAAAATCGTTTCCCAGGGACACAAACTACTGTTTCTATCCCTGTGATTAGGAAACTCTAAGCGTACTTTCAGAATATGAGAAATGAAAAATAATTTTAGATACCCACATTTCAGACAGTAAATAATAAGAGTAATATTTTTTAGGATGATAGAAAGTTTTTCAGTGATTTCTCTATCAAATATTCTATTCTTTTATGTCCTGTACATTTATATTATCACCTGATTTGTCAGCTAAAACTGTTTTCAGCAAAATTATTACAGTCTTCTGTGTTTGCAAGTCAATTATGTCAAAATACGCTGCTCATAACCTGTTCAATGCTTATTATGCTCAGCATTATACTCTAATGCTGTACCAAAAGTATAATTTTTGTGAAAAATGCTCAATTATTACCAAATAATGTATCGTTTGTTATTCAAGTGGCTAACAAAAATTGTTGACCTTCGGACATCGACCTGCACAAGTCACTTTTCACACGGAATAACTAATTTATTGCTTACTTGCCTGCCTTTTGTGTACATAACTGTATGATCGTATTGTAAATCCTCTCACATCCATATAATCCTAGTATTACAACATATCTTTGTATGGCTTTCTGTCAATCGTGCCGTAAGACACGAATTAGCTGGTATTGTTTAAAGAAATGGTGTACCGTAACTATTTGAAAAAAATAGCCTAGACTTTTTGTGCGTGAAATTGCTCAGGAAAAATTGGTATTTCGTATTGCACGGTAATTCTAACTGTTTTTAGATAAAGATAGATAAGATAACACTAGATTTGTTGTGAAGATGATGGAAAAGTATCTTGTATTCGGTAATATATCATGCCCAAGACTGCGAAGAGCCTATTTACAAACATCCAAACAAAATCATGTTTTTTTGGTTAATTTTAGTTAGTACATAAAATATATTGAAAGATGTTCTTCTTAAAAAAAATTAACAACAGAAAATCCCACAATGAAAATCGTTTAAAATGTTAATATATTCTATTTGATCACTGCTCATTTACAAACAAAAGGATTACATTTTATTTTAATTTGAGGCTAATTAGTTTAATAACGTATCACTTTAAATAATAATAGGCCATAAACATCCCACTATTGGAATTAGGCTTTTCGTTATAATCGGGTTATAGGAGCCGTGATACTTTAGTGGTTAGTATTGTAGTGGTAGTAGTAACTTAAGCAGTTTTCTGGCCTAATGTGTATATTGTTGTAATTATCACGTGCTAACTGTGAAGGACAACATCATGTTGAACTTGCACATCGAGATAACAGATGTGTCAAAACCTGCCAAGCTGCCTTGGACAAGTGTGGTTGGAAAACTCATATGAGAAGTAATTCCAAATCCCTTGATTACACTAGATACAAGTTTTTGATAGCGCTACACTCTCATACAGCCTCACAAGAGCACAAGAATCTGTTTCACATTTTCGTTTCTCGCAGTTTTCTGACGTCCTTGCCAGGTTCTCGTGAGAATGTAAAACGCCCATAACGAGTTAAAAAAGTGGGGATGAACGCTTGTCTGATGGCAAGGACAACAGTATATTTTTAAGTTGCCGTCCTTCTGAGCAAATGCTATGCAAAATTTCTGTTTATTTTATAATTAAGCTACATTTGGATTATCTCTAGAGAATCTGCATTCTCTGGGCTGGTTATGCAGTTCAGTTGACCGAGTCAAGTGCTCACTTTCTTAATACTTAACTTAATATAATTATACTTAATATAATTATGACAGTCACTACATAATATAATCATTTTTAACGCCTTCATGTAGTCGCTAGAGGCCACTACTATATGAGTAGATAACTAAAATGAAAATGCATTATATATAGTATATTTAGTATCTATTACTACTAAAGGGCAGATATCGGCATTGATGGCTTATAAATAATTCCTTTGGCGCAAAGTTCAATCTTACAAGTGATAAGTTCAAAGTTAATCTAAAAATAGTACTTATCATCATTATAAATATCTACTACCTGGCAGTAATTGGTAAAGTTGAGATACGATTGTCATTTCTGTTATTTTGTATAAAATATAAAGAGAAACCGACTCCGAAATCTGTAAAGATAATTATATAAATTTGCAAAATTTAGCAGTGTAGTCTTCTAGGCAATGATCTTTCTAGGCACCTTACTCGTAGTAGAAGATTACGTATTCTAGCTCAGTGTTCTATTTAAAGTTATGAGTTAAATTATCTTTTTTAATGATAAAATTGTTCTTTATGATAATAAAACTTATATACCATTTTAGAAAAAAGTACCTCGGAACGTTATCAAAAGTGTAGTGTGATAATATCTGATGTACTTTTTTTATTGCATGAATTCAGCAGACAGGTAGACGGCTCACCTGATGGAAAGCGTTTACCATTGTCTATGGACATTTTTAAGAATAAAGTTTCTGCCAATGTGCTGTCGTTCTCTAAAGGGAGACAGAAACCTGGCCACTAATGCCGGAACACAATAACGTTGTTATGGTGGCATACTTTAGAACAGGGGTGATAGCCATCCAGAAAACATCCTACCACCTGGAAACTATTAACTTCGCTCAAAAACTCTTTTTCACTTTAGAAAGACAATACGTCTGTCAATATAAATATACATAACCGTTTTCTATTGCCTGAGGCCAGTAAACAGACAGACGAAAAAATCTGCCTATGGACGTTTGCAACCCCCGACTCGACATGTTGACACGACGTTCGAGTTTGACACGTTGTCAGCCTCGCGGTTGGGTTGAGGGGATAGGATAGAGGTGCGCATGCGACTCACGGGTACCGACGTCAGTCCGGTGTTCCGAGGCGCAGCTATGCGCAGAATCTCCTCCCGTGATTCCGTCACAGCGGTCCACCTGCATCTGGGGATGCGTTGGAACTAAACCTCTGTTGGTGAAATGAGTTTACCCTGCTTCCCGGGGTGTTCTCAAGCCTTATTAAGCGGATGAATATAGATGTAACTTCGTTCTAAATCTCTTGTTCTTCCAACCTCAAGCGCGGGCACATGGGAGGCAGGTTCAGGTTTAGTGGTGTATTTGGGAACGACTGTACCAGATTCCCACATAAGCCGTGCGGCACTTAATCTCGCTGCGTAAAGTCTAACCCCCACAAAGGACCCGGTAGTGTACGAAATGTATTCCCCCTGCTTGAGGGGATGTGATATGAATGATGAGATAGGAGGTATGGGCTAGAGGGGATGATATCGCGATGGTTTGTATTATTTTAGATTTTCTTACATACTCGTAACAGATTAGATGAGATGAGATTAGATTAATAGAGAGCTATTCATTTATTAACTGAAAAATACAAGATTTTGACATAACATCTTATTCTTGCAAAAAGGCATAATAGTATTGTCTAAATAACTATTATATTCTAATATTGCTTCTTCATCTGTATTAAAGTCTAAATAGACTGTGGCAGAATGCGTCTTATTTAAAGCGTTACAAATAATGCCGTTAACGCATAGCCGCATTAGTGTAGCAATACATACGTTATCTGTCAATATTCAACGTCATTAAAAATGTCGCATCTCAGATAACGCATTAAAACCACCACCATATCTGCGTGAAACGGCCTATATTTGTAAAACTATTGCTGATGAAGCCGGATCATATCGCCATCATCACTAGTTTTTATATTATTAATGTCATTATTCTCTTTTTTGAATTTCAACCTGTAATTTTCTGTATTGAATGTAAATTCAAGGACCAAGGACTCCTTCAATTCTTTTAAGCTTGACCACTCTATCGTTTTATTACAACTTAAGATCGTCTTTAAGCAAAATTTTTGTAACTTTGAAGTATTTTATGTTAATCCAAACCAGTTTCAGCCATTAAAGACAAGAATCAAACATTAAAGATTCTTTTGTTTTATTCTGGTGAGTACACGACGCATGTTATAAAACGTGCGGAACACATCGCTTGCTACTGCAAATTGTCGAAAGGTACAACTTAGGGCTTTTTAAGATTGTTGTTATCCGCCGATTTACATAATTGAACGCGATATCTTGTCTTTAGCGTATTTTATTGTATAATTTACTACATTTGTATTTCGTCAATTGGTAAAAGGTTTGACATATTTTGGTCCATCATCTGCAAGTTTTACTTCTATTTTTAAAATATACGCATGAAACAAGTTTAAAAAATATTTTTTTCTTACATTTTGTTTATAAATTATTAAAATGGGCATTAGGCCTATTTAAAAAATCATTAAGAAATATCATTACGTTATAAAACTACGTTTTAACGGTTTTAAGCGCGGTATTTTATTTTATTTTTATTCAATGAGTGTCAATGAGTAATGTTACAGTTTTTATTTAGCCTACCGCCAACTTGTTCATTTTAATGAATTAATTTTTATTTTTGCTTATGGTTATTATTTACTCCATGGGAGCCTACTTCAATTTACCACTGCTTTGCAAGATGTGGCTTGAAAAGAAAAAGCAGAGTAAGAAACTCTTCAGCAATATACCTAGCTCTAATAATCTATATCTATCTATATAAATAAAAATCAATCGTATAAATGTATGTACGCGCATAACTTAAGAACAAGTTTACCGATTGTGATAATTCTTTTGCGTGTATTTGCCCCAGGTGCGTTAGATTTACATTTAGAACCGGTAGATGGCGCTATGATCGGGTCCTAGATTTTTATTTATCAGGGCAGGAAAGCTTCTGCCGGGACCTCTTGCTTTACATAACATTAAAATGGGTCGGATTCATTTAAAAACTGAAATTGTCAATCAAGTTGGTTGGTGTTCCAGTGCACGGAGAAAGAGCTCACAGTGACTTGAGGTCTGGCAGTTGCTTTTTTTGCTAGGTTTGGATCTTAATAGTTTTGATGATCGGACGCCAAACAGTTGATATTTGGCAACCATCTCCCTTATTGAAATTTGGGTCTTTTTTAATTTCCATAGCCTCGCGTATCATCCTACGTATGAAGCGATTCTAAAGAGTAAATTAGATTAAGTTTCTACAGAGTATATAATAAACATAAACAAAATTAAAACTAAATAACTTAAATGAACAAGTTGGCGGTAGGCCAAAACGTCTGCATAAAAATCAAATAAATACCGCGCTTAAAATCATTAAAACGTAATTTTGTCATATCGACTAGTCACGAAAAGTTATGAAAATACTAAATAATATCATTATGATTTGTAAGACCTGACAATAACTTGGTATGTATTTTATACATACATACATACATACATAACTTCACGCCAGTTCCCTTGCGGGGTAGGCACGAACAACAGAGCGCCATTTAGGCTTATTCTTACACACCTCACTTGCTTCTTTCACATTCATAACTCTTGTCATGCACACTCGTCTGTTCTTAAGGCTCCTGACATCACCTTCTGCTAGTACACGATCAATTTGATCATGGAAGGTGTGTCGTGGCCTTCCACGACTTCTGCATCCATCCACTTTTGCATTGTATATCTGTTTAGTGACATCTGTATGTATTTTATCTCTGACTTAAATGTATAATGGCTATGACTTATGTTTTTTTTGTGATTTCGCTACGTCATTGTGTAACGGCATGTAGAATATACTTTTCTGACAAATTTTATCCATATAGACTCGGTAACTTTTGTGAAAAATTGCTGTGATATACATAGACTGACTAGACAGATGGAGGAAGGATTATGACAATTGTTGTTTTTTTTCTGTTTAATGGCCATCGTTAAAATATAAGCTAGAGCGGCTTATTTTCATATTTATAAACCTGTAGTTTTTTTTTTACAGGTAAGCATCAATTTATAACAGCACGGCGCAAATTATGGCGTACAGTGTAAGTTATATCGCACATTGTAAGTTATGACACACAGCGTAAGTTATAAAGCTGATATTATTATTGCCACTTACGAGGGCATTTGAAAGATGATGATTTGCTCGGCAGTTATTAATATATATAGAGTATTATTTAAAATTAAACAATAGTTGTCGGATACTCGTTGTCATTAAACAAAGAATTGTATTTTTATGTTCAAAATCTATTTACTGTCCAATGGATGATGAAAACTTAACTCGCCATTTTGACAACCTAAATACTTAACTAATGTAAATCAGACTTATACAGTTTTCTCTATTCATTTACGAGTAATTTGCCTATTACTACTAATACTTTTTGTACTTTTTGTCCGGTGGTTCGGACATGTAGAAAGAATGCATGATGAAAGAATGAATAAACAGATATACAATGCAAAAGTGGATGGATGCAGAAGACGTGGAAGGCCACGACACACTTTCCATGATCAAATTGATCGTGTACTAGCAGAGGGTGATGTTAGGAGCCTTAAGAACAGACGTGCGTGCATGACAAGAGTTATGAATGTTAAAGAAGCAAGTGAGGTGTGTAAGAATAAGCCTAAATGGCGCTCTGTTGTTCGTGCCTACCCCGCAAGGGAACTGGCGTGAAGTTATGTATGTATGTATGTATGTATGTACTTTTTGTAACACAAATAGGAAACGCGTTGATGACAGATTATTTTGTAGTTGTTTGCCGATTGTTGAGCCAACTATGTTATCGTACGTTCACTGCTATTGTGATGTGATTCTTGAATCACGTGAATATCATCTGAGTATTGGATATAATCTAGTGCAAGATTAGTTTGAATTGTTTCAGAGTGAAGTATTCGCACTGATAGACTTGTAAATATAGGTACAAAGATAATAAAGGAAAATTTATAATAATCTTTAAGATGTTGTTGTCTATGATATGAGTTCGATGTAATCTTAATAGATCTTTGTATCTTATTATCTTAACGGTCTGTTCGTACATAATATATCTTCACAAAATTAAAATTATAAAATTTGTTTTTAAACCTATTTTTTGCATGTAATCGTTAATAAAATTGGGGTTGGTCGTTATACCTCTACTGGAAGTTTGAATTAATTATCGTTTAAGGCCCATATGATATACAGAAAAATTGTGTACACTGAACTATTTTGATTGGTTTCAATATTTAGTTTCGGATTACCCAATGTATTATGAGTAATATTATAAATATTAATATGATTTTATTTGTTTGTTTTATACAAAGATGTGTGAAGTATTGTTGGTCAGATTTAAAATATTATTATGACATATTTTTTTATTTTGATCAAAACAGGTGGGGACTTATTCGTTTTAAAAATGGTGAAAAGTATCCCTCCCACTAACTTTTAACTTATTAAGTGTAAAGTTCTAAGAATAATGGAAAGAAAATTTTAAAGGAAAATAGGTTTGAACAAAATTTATTAAAGTAATATTTGAGATATTGGGTCTTTTCGTTAATTCGCTTTTTGTGAATTTCGTAGCCCAATAATAAAAACAGTGGCCATTCGTCGCCTTTATAGAACTTTTCAATCTGCACTTGATCTAATTTACTACTTTGCCGTATGATATCATATCTTGATTTTAATATATTACTTCTCAAATGCAAGTCATTTGCCGACCAGGACTCATGCAGCAAAAACACAATTAAAATTAAAAGTTTAAATTAATTCAATCTTGGCACGCACAGACCTTCTAAGTCCATTAATTAAAGAAATCAATTCCGACCTAAAGTGGATCACGCTAGTTCTGGGCGGTGTCAATGTCAGCTATGTTAGCTATCATTGTGGCTAAGTGACCAATTTGCGAAAAAGCCAACTAAGGTCGAAAGGTCGTGTCTTTAACATTGTGGCTGGGCATTGTGGCTGGGCATTGTGGCTTAAGTTATAAAAGTAGGAGATAAATTTAATAAGTTTTGTAACAAGTCTTTACAATTAATCACGACTGTTTAGTTGAATAGTTTTGGTAATCTTTACTTAATTTGCTCTAGTCCATTACATTGCCATAATGATATCCAATATAGTGTTGTGTACTTGCAAGCTATAAAGATCACTGGATTTACTGTAAAAAGAGAATATAAATAAAAGTTTTGCTAATAACTTTTACAATTAACTAGCGGTCCCGGCAAACGTTCTGCCTTGAAAAAAAATTATAACCCGATTATTTAAATTAAATATAGCCTATATTACTCAAAGATAATGTAACATTTTACTGGTAAAAGAATTTTTAAAATAGGTCCAGTAGTTTTTGAGTTTATTAGTTACAAAAATATAAAAATAGAAATCTTTCCTTATTATAATATTAGTATAGATAAAAAGTGCGCCATGTACCAACAGCTTTATAAAGTGAATATGATTTACATATTTGTTGTATATACGTTATATATTAAACAATAAAATACTGTTTTTACTAGTTTTTTTTAGCATAGATTATGACCGAAGTTAACACAGATTAATTAAAGTAAAAAAGTTTGTTTGCAACTTTATAACTTCTTGACATCAGGTGTAAAAAGCTAAACTATACTTGATTTTGTACGAAATACTACTACGGTATACGATAATATATTTAAATGGTTCGAGTGTTATTTGTTCTGTTGTGTCTGTCCTATTAACATAGATGTAATATTGTTATTGTTAGAGAAGGAATGAATTATTGAATTAATTAAAGAAATAAAGGTCTAATATGATAGATGATATATTTAAGTGGTTCGAATTCAAACTAAAATAAAATAAAATCTTTTTTGTCGTGAACAATTATTAACAAAAGGATGTAATATCTGAATTAAAATAAATAATGATTATTTATAATATTATAAAATTCTAAAACGCTGTGTAAGCGTTTAGAATTAAAGCTAAACATAACAACTGGAATACACTATATAAACGATGGAAAACACGATGCATTTTTTTTAGATTTTCTGTCTGTTTGTCGGTGTGTTTGATTGTCTGTTTGTCTGGGATTCACGTAAAAAGTACTGGGCCGATTTCAACGCAGTTTTCGTTGGTTGACAGCACATTTTGGACTTAGAATCTATGCTACTTATTATTCTGGGAATCCCGCGATAATTTTTCTGAGAATGATATAAAATGGGCAGATTAAAAAAAATCGAATTCTAATTGAATTTTTCACTGGTCGATAGCAAATTTTATACAATAAAATATGTGATATTTTTATCCCAGGAGTCCTGCGGGAATATTCCCGAGAGCAGTTTGTACTTGTTCGGGTGCATAAAAATTAGCTTATTCTGACACAGTTTTCACTAAAACTATAGTTTACATTCTTTTTTAAACGCTGCGGTACTTTGTGTACCGAGAATCCCACGGGAATGCAAGTCAAGCGTGGACAAAGACGCGGGCATATCCTAGTTGTATTATAAAGCCGTTGCTTGAAAAAATGTCCGGAGAATAGAGGGGAGTTTCAAGCAAAACCGATTGGGCGTGGACGTTACGCGGATAAGACCGCTAGACATAACTAGTAATGCTATATGATAAAAAGTTATGCAAGCACACTTCCGGCTATGTAAATTTATTCATAAAGTTTACGCATTAAATCGCTGTATTCTGTCACTTACGCCACACCGCTGGACAAGGCTTAAGTTAAAGCTTTCGTGATTTGGAGCAGTATTTTTACATTATTTACAGTTACTATCTATTCATGTACTTTTGGATTGATTGTTATAACGCGTAAACGAAAATAGTTCACCCATTTTTTAGATTTTTTACAGAGTTAAGGACTGATAGGATGACTGGAGGCTACCGTTTTTGAGGTTCAGTTTGTGATGCTATATAATAGCCAAAGAACTGCACAGGGCAGTGAAAGGTGGCATGGATACCATGATACCATTTAGATTTTTGAGCAAACCAGATAGTCCGATTTAAGTACTTAATGCAAAGTATGTTTGACTAGCATGATTTTGTATTTTGTCAACGCATTTTGTAGTTTATTTTTTATAATTATGCCAGGTGGTAGGGCATTTGTCCGACTGGATGGCTACCACCTCTGGTCTAAACTATGTCACCATAACAACCTTGAGTAGTATTTCGGCATTAGTGACCAGGTTCCAGTCTCCCTTAAGAGAGCAGCAACGCATTTGTAGTACCTTTTTTTTTTACAAGGGGAAATCCGTTTGCGGACCCCCCGCCGGGGAGACTTCGGCGGGGGAGTGTGGGACTCGCCGGCTAGAGGAGCCGGAATTTGGTGTTGCAAATGTTCATAAGCGTTGGTAACCGCTTTCCATCAAGTGGGCCGTCTGCCTGTCTGCTGAACTCCTGCAATAAAAAAAAATAAGATTTATTAATAGTACTTTATTAATAAAATATGCTGTGACTTTACTTTAAAATTTAATATAAAATACCTTAAAATATTCACAAGACTGCTAAATGTAAAAGGTATTTTTTTCCTTTTTACAATCTGAAAAAATATGATCTTAGTGACCGGACCTAATTGTAGATACCAGACTACTGCTAGCAGGGAGCGTGTCCAATGCTAGGTGTAATAAGTTTTTATTTTTTAAACGAGACGAGGAATTTTGGGCCAAAAAATTATGTAACGAGTTGAGATATGGCGTAATAAAAAGTGTTATATTTTTTTAAATAAAAAAAAATATCAGCCTTAAATTCAATTTGGAAAACGAGAAATGTTAAAAATAAGAAAACAAATATAATTAATCATCGATTGCCATAATCGATTTATGTGAATGAATTTTAACAATTAATAAAATGTTTTTTTTTTATTAACACCATACGATTAATTCATTCAAAATTACTAAGCCCACTATAATTATTAAAAAAATTGTGTGGGTGTGTTTGTGAAGTTTACACGCAGTAGAATTGAAACTTCAGGGAATATACTCACAGATAATTTTTCACTAACTTTTATTAATATAAATATAATTGCTTTAGCCTACATCCGTTAAATTATTATAATTCAAAGTCCAAAATTCAATGAACTGTGATGTACAATTCCTTTAATCTACGTATAAATGAATATTTGCCTTAAGGATATACATATAGAGCTAAAATTCATTGGAAATCTTTTAAATTTTATTTAAATTGGAAATTAATACGAACGGATAAAGAGAAATGTGTTTTATTTCGAACTAAATAGGTTGAATTTTAAGTGCTTTTCTTTTACAGTAGTAAAAGAAAAGCACTTAAAATTCAATTTATTACTTTTCATCGATTTGTTACTATTTCTTTTCATCGATTCTAAAGGTTCACTTTTTTTTATTAAATTTATTATCCAATATGCTTACATTCATATACATTAAAAACAAATTTGGACTGTGGCACATAAAACCTCATGGGTTTATTAGTGTCGCAGGGAGTCGTGTACACAATATTGTTATGTCAAAAATAGGAGCAGAGGCGAGTAATTGTTATCATCATTCTAGTGTTTAGTTCTGATTTGTTAATAAAGCGGGGTTATCATCATTCTAGTATATGGTTCTCATTTTAATCCCAGGTCTGCACATGTGAGCATAATGGTCCGCTTTGGGAATCAATATAGAATCTTTTTAGATTATATTTGATTGATTTGTGGTTATTTTTGTACGTAGATTGCAGGTCCTATGGGAGATCATTTATAATGATTGGTATCATATATTCCTCGCGCCTTGTCCCATACACATTGTTATATTTAGTAATAATATATTTAGTACTTAAAAATATCATCATAATAAAAAAATCTTAAAATAATTCTCATAATTTTACAATCTGGGCCCAAGAATGTATGAAAGCATATCCGTCTTCTTTACTATCTGCTCATCTCCATCTAGTCATTAATTGCATTCACATCCTAAACAAGGGCCAGTAAACAAACAACACTACGTACTCGTCCCCAACGTCACTGGGACGTAAATAATATAAGGGTTGACTAACCCCTCCAGACAGGAGGGTTCTTCACTACCTAGGACTCAAACACGTCATTAAATGCTCAGAATTGGTTTGCATTGTGTTTATTTGAATGACTCACATATACCTATCCATCTAAACATGATCGTGTATTTAGGTAGTAACTTGAAGAACATACTTAGTGCGTAGTTGTTTCTTCACAATAGACAAGAATGCATTATGTTTATTTCATTCTAAAAAATAAGGCCTGAAGTAGAATATACTTTTATGGGATTTAAATAAGTTCAATACTGTGGGGTCTAGAAAACGATTTTTTATGTTATGTCTGCAACATTTTAATTGAAAGAAGAGTTATAGCAGGTAATAAGGTGAATGGAGCGCTATACTCTTATGAACAGCCAGAAAGTGTCTGTAAAAGCACGCTTGGCTGTCCATAAAGGGGTGTTGGTGCCAATCCTGATGTATGGCAGCTAAAGTTGGATATGGCAGAAGAAGCATGAAAGTAGGATAAACGCAGTTAAAATGAGAGTTTGGAGGAGTATATGTGCGGTTAGCTTGAATGATGTGATAAGGGAACATTGTGGCTTGAAAGAAGATGTAATAAATAATAAGTTGAAAAAGGAATGTTAAGGTGATTTGGACTTGTAAAGAAAATGGATAAAAGTAGAATCACAAAACAGGTATATGACAGTATTGTGAATGGTAGAGTTGTTGGCGGTAGACCTAGACGAACATACCATGATCAAATATCAGAAGTGTTAAAGAGAGGTCAGGTAAAAAGCATCTCAAATAAACGTATGAAGAGGTTAATGAACGTAGGTGAAGCGAAAGTTGTTTGAAAGGATCGTCGCAAGTGGAGATCCATAGTCTCTACCTACCACCATGAAACAGGCGTGATATTACGTATATATGTACATTTTAAATGTTCATTTATGATTGTGGGATGAGCTTTCAAATTTTTTTATCTCATACCTGATACAATGTATTATACGTTATTTAGAAATTTGAAACATAATGTGGTTTCTAGGGGGAAAAGAATTGTTTTATCGGCTGAGCCCTAAGCTTTTATTATAATAAAGGATACAATTCAATTGTAAGATATTGATTGTCTTATGCTCAAGATTATTTTATAGAAAAAATAATGTTTTTAGTGACACTATTCGAGTTGCTCTAGAACTGGACTTAGAATAAAACAAACTTTTTTTGATAATGCTGATATTAGACGGATCTACCACGTTGACTTAATTTTGTTGAACAGCATGGAGCTGAAAGGAGACGGTCGTATCCAAACAGGAAATTCGTCAAACATTTTTAATTCGTTCTCTACCAAAGACATTTATGCTCTCTATTCTCTCTGCCATTTTTTGTAAAACAAGTGTGCTTATAAAAGGTAAACTAAAATATGAAATTTATTTTATTTAAAACACAATGGACACGAGAGTATTCTATGAAATGTCATGTAATTATTATGAATATCATTCAAGTTTATATTTACATGGATCACTTTGGTTGTATACAATAACAGCTCATAAACGTCCCACTGCTGGGCTCGGACCTCCCATTATAGGGAACGGACAGTATACCAGCTACGCTTGTCCAAGGCAGCTAGCCGGGTTTGACAGATCGCTTATCTCGATGTGCAGGTTTCATCATGATGTTTACCTTCACCGTTAGTACGTGGGGATTGTAACAATATTCACATTAGGTCAGAAACTGCCAAAGTGGTGCATGAGTTCCGATCAGGATTCGAAACCCTTTGAGTTTGGGACGCATGCGGTAACCATTAAGCTATCGCGGCTTTTTTACTCTTTGGTTTTTTGATCCAAATTAAAATGAATCCTCGAAAACCGGCTTAAGATTGACGGATTGCTTTTTTACTCTTTTAAGATTGGTTTAGTTTCTGGTTAATAATATACGTACTTTAGGATAATAAAATCATGAAAAAAATATATAAAATGTATCATTCCAAGTTCACATTGGAGGTATTAATAAGAGCTCAAAGTCGAAAACAAAGCAAAACAAATCGTCAAAGTGATTCCAATGCCCAAATGACGTCAATGACATAATGAGGCTTGTTTTAAAGAAGCATAATAATTGAAACTAATTTAAAATGAATTAAAATCACTTAGAACTAGCTTCTGCCCACGACTTCGTCCGCGTGGAATAGTAAAAAAAAAGTAAGTAAAAAAAAAACCCTCCCGATTGTAAAACATTCTTCATTGGTGCTCCGCTCCTATTGGTCTTAGCGTGATGACATATAGCCTAATTGTTTTTTAATGTATTGTTTTATTGTATGATGATACCGGCAATATCAATACTTAATTATGTGCATAAGCTGTTTAAGTAATTAAAGTTTTTGAATTATCCCACGGGAACTCTTTAGTTTTTCGGGATCAAAGTATCCTATATGTTGACCAGGCATATAAGCTACCACTATACAAAATTTCATTTAAATCGGTACCGTTGTTTCAGAGATTACCTGGTACAAACAGACAGACAAACAGAGAAACAAAAAGTTTGAAAAAAATGTAAATTAGTTCTATTTCACTTCTTCCATCCCCCTGACTCGGTTTTTAGCATTGTTTTTTTCATTGTACAGAAATTCGACCTCTACAGTTTTATTATTGTATAAATAATGTTTTACTTAAGCATTGTTATGAAAAAACAAACGAGTGAGTAATAAGGCGATTCTACGCTGTCATGATATGTACATTGTATACATATGAATAGATTTTTGTTTATTTATTTTTGATTTACCTACAGAATATTATATGACTCGACTTTCAATAAAACTAGTATCGGTGTTCTTTAATATCTGGGGTTTTCCACAATATAACGGTATGGGATTTTTTGAAAAAAAGTGTCATAATATTCTTTCGAAAGCGGTAGCAGTGGTAGCACGTTGGTAACGACTCTGGTAACCACTTACTATCAGGTGGATGGGCCGTCAGTCTGTCTTCTATATTTTATCTTTATAAAAAATACCTGTAGAAAAACAAACACCAATTTGTATTTACGTCGAAATTTTTATTCCACTAAAATAATAGTGGAAAGTTTTGCACTAGAGGCCGAGTGTAGAACTTCAACTTGCAAGTTAATTTAATGTTCTGCTAAAGACGGTTTTTTATATTCTCCTCTCTCCGGATGAACTGGATTGTCCGGACATATTGCTTTTTTATGGTATTTTTTTTTAACTTCAAAAATTTCGCGTCCTTACAACTATACAAAAACTTTTTGAGCTTGTTCTACATATATACTTATTCTATATTACATATTTATTTAAAGATCTACTTTCTTACATTTTTATTAAATATCCTATATATCTATTTTACATTTATTTATAGAGTTTTGATGTACCTTATTTTCTATTACTTGTTAATGCTATGCTATATTGTTTTGTTTATCTCTTAATCTATATTTATCGTTTCCTATCCATAATTTTAGCTAAAGACGGTTAGAAAGGATTATATTTGAAGTAAAAAAAAACATCAATGATGTCTCCGGCCTCTGTGGTTGAGCGTGCTAAGCCTTTGCTGGCCTACCTCACTGCAACATAGATTCTCTTTGTAGCACAAATGTCCATAGGCGATGATAACCGCTTTCCATCAGGTGGGCAATCTGCCTGTCTACTGAACTTATGTAATAAAAAAAATTAGTGAGGGTTTGAGAAGAGTTTTGAGTAAAAAGACCCCTCCTCTCACTTTTATGAATAACGACCTGTATAAAGATCACATTCGTGCGATTACTCTACAGAGTGAAAACTTTGGATTACTTTCCTTTATTAAAGTTTTCTGCATTTTGTCAACTTATTCAAGACCAGCTATGCCCGCGACTTCGTCAGCGTGAAATTTTTTTGCGGATCCCTTAAAAAAGTAGCCAAGTCTTATAATGTCAGCTATCTGCCAGTGAAAGTACCGTCAAAATCGACACAGCCGTTTCGGAGATTAGCCGGATCATCCAGACAGACAGAGAAAAAATTTGAAATTATTTTTTTGGTATATACCTTATATACTTACATATGCATTTAGTAAAAAAAACCTGTATTTTGACATTACAAACAGACACGTCAATTTTATTTATCTGTATAGATATTGAGAAATATTAATATTTTTTTATTATGTAGTATCCAATAAATACAATATATTATTATTATAATTGTGTGGGTAAAAAGTAAAAATAAATTAAGAATTCTTAAGCATTCTTTATCTATTTCAAAACATTAAATTTTGAATGCCTGTCACTGACGTGGGTAATATCATTGGTATAGTTTAGTTATTTTGAAAATCGAATATAAAATTTAAAATGCTTTTTTTATTTTTTTTATCTTTATTTATTTTGGACTTTTGCCACTTAAGCATGTCAGCCGCATCATCTCCTAAACATACAATAACTTATATATTAAACGTTAAATAATGAACTGGCTAACAAAATAGCCTTCTTTGAGGCCTGCTCTGCCAGAATTTCTATGAAAATACCTGTATCAAAACGATTCAGTCCCAACTCCCTCATCAGTTGTTCTCTGCCATCTTAATTTTTGTTGCACTCCATTAAAAGATGTTGGACATCCTCACGAGTTCCACACAGTAGGCAGTTGGGAGAATCAACTTTGCCCATGAGGTGGCTAAAACTTATTGTTGAGAAATGACCTGTTTGGATTCTATTTAGCAGCTATATATATGGCCTGCTGAATTTCCTTACAGAAAACCAGGGACTTTGGGAGGGTTGAGACTGTAACGTTTTGTAGCATATACCTTTTTCTTTACTTCACTCATCGAAGTATTCTTTGAATTTAGAAAAACATAATTTTCTACATGTATACAGATATTCTCTATAGTCTTGTTGTATAGAAGTTGGGTCCCCTTCGATCATTGCAACTTTAGTTAGTTTGTCAGCCATCTCATTACCTCTTAACCCAAAAATTTAAAATGTATGAGTTTATTACATTATTATCATGATTCTCAATGCATGTTGCAGATGCAACGTATAATTATCTCGTCCAGTTATACAATATAGGTAATTATAACAAAACTTCATCGAGAATTCTGTGAATTGCATATACGTCATTGAACAAAAAAACAATGCAATCATTGATGGTTATTCATGACAGTATAGGTAGTTATATGCTCTAACAATGATTTAAAAATTAAATATTGATGTGAATAAGTGAGGCGACGAGGCCTTTTTGGTCAAAGAAATGGTATGAGTTGAGATATATCTTTAAAATAGTATTATATTTTTCTATTATAACATGGAAAACATCAGCCCTAAACTTAGGATGACTAACATTAGGGATAGCCAAGAACCAAGGCATGAATCACTAATATACTTTGTGTCGACCTATAAAAACCTTAACTCCTTTTTTCCTTTTAAACCATTCTCTTTCCAAAAACTCGGCAAAAAAAAAAAGAAAACCCTGAACATGTCAATAGATGGTGATATCTGTATACGCGGTCGACTGCAAAATATCAAAGCTGTAAAACAAAAAAATCTCTCTCTCAACCGATACGTACGTGCAAGTTAAACCGAAAAATATCAACATTGTGCGGGATCCAGATGCGAGAATCAAAGGCCGGGTAAGTTCCTTTTCCTTCCTTGCCCTCATAATATATATCACACAACGGTTTTAACTGAAATCTTTACCATACTTTCTTCAATCAATCAATAAATCAAATTCAAACAATCTTCAATATCTTTATTGTACACCAATACAAAAACAGAACTTACAGACTAAAAATATGTCTCATTATGCACAAAGAGCGGTCTTATCGCTAAAAAGCGATCTCTTCCAGGCAACAAAACCCCTTTCTTCTTACTTCTTTTTTCTTTCATACTTTCTTTTATAATAATTATCTTATACGTTGTTATTGCTGTATACGCAAGCCATATAGATAACTAAATGTGAAGAAAACTGTTAATTGGTTATAGTTTTAAAATAGCATGTATTCAGTTGTAAACTGTAAGTTTTCCAAATAAAATAAAATATCACATAAATTTTCTGTAATAACTTTCGCACTACATTGAGGTATTGATGAGTATTTGGCTAGGCGTAGAAGCCGAGCTTTTTCTCATAATAAATAAATAATTATATTTTTATATAATGCTTATGTTAATAAGTTATACGAGTACATAACATAGTAATAACAACATAGATATAACAACCAATAGTAATATAATGTATAGAGCCAAGTAAAAGAAGAATGTTTATAGTTAAGGACCCATTGTAAAAGTTTTGAAAAATTAAATAAAGAAAGAAAATAAAAGAAAAAAGACAAAAATATAACAAAGAAGAGTACTCAAATATAAAAGATAAGCAAGACCGAATAAATCCTTTTCGTCCGGTAGAAGAGGAATTAAAAAAAAATGAAGCTGTTTACAATGAATTGCGCATTGTTTAGTTTTACGAACGTTTTGATAGCACTTATTTAACTTTTTTTTTAGGTCTTTGTCACTTGCTATTTTTATTAGTGTCATAAACTATTATCTTCATTACATTTCCTTTTTAATTGTTTGCATTGTGACAAAGTTTACAACGTTGCTAAAATTATTTGTGATACTAAAAAATGTTTGATTATATTGCGTCTTTTGTAATTGTTATTTTATTTTTTCTCAAAAAATATTTAGAAGACTACCATGAAAATTGTACACAATCTTAATCAAAGACTTGAAAGGTTTTTGTGGAACATTTATAGTCTGATTATGTCTGCGGGGTGAACAACTACAAAACGTAAGTTAAATAATAAAAGGATTAATTCATAAGTAGACTACCATTTAGTGACAACATTTTCAAAAACACGTGAATAGTTGTCAACGAAGTTTTTTTAAATTTTAATTAACATTTTCTATTTTAACTTAAGATGGCTTTAGGAATATAAATTATATAGTCATAATCATGAAACTTTCACAGAATTCTTCTAAACGATGTAAATAACACTTCAAGATTTATATGCATTCATTTCTTCAACAAGTAAAGATTTATCGTATTACTAAAATCACTATTGTTTTGTTATCTAAAGACACTATCTTGTCTTATCACCTGAGCGCTGACAATTGAACAAGTACTTATGAAGGTCAACACAGATTGTTTTTTCTAATTAAATTCTTATGTGATCTTTTTATGTCTAGCTTTGTTTGAATATACTGGTATAACTGGTAGATTTAGTTGTTATCTAACTCCAGTTTTTGGGTTGTGTGCAGTAGATTTCTATCAAATTGTAATGTTATGACTAAGGGTAAACAAGCAAATGAACCAGTCACCAACTTAGTGGGCATCGTCGCCTATAATTGCAGGCTTTCGTCATAAATATGCGACCCATCTTGAGATATTAGTTATCTGGTCTGGGCTAGTAATTTCACTGCCTATGCTTCATAACAGCTTGACGTGACATGATTGTTGTGAATAAACCTAGATAAACAAGAATTCAATCTACTTGATTTTTGTTACTTATCAGTATTAGCTGTTATCATTATGGTTCTATAATCTAATGCTGTATCATGTAAGAATTGTAATGCTCTTTGACAATCGTCTAGTAAAAAACCTTAGCCTAAAAAGGTCCCAAATCCTACATGAGTAGATGGCACCACCAGTGATTTATTCTTCTGTCGTTTGTTTTATTATTTAAAACATATTTTTAAACTAAATCAGTAAAAAAGAACCCTACTAAGGATTTACAAAAAATCAAATATATAAACAACATATCAGAGCTAAATTAAGTTTAAGTTAGCATAAGTTTAAACTGTTTTAGTTAGCTCACTAATTTAAATTAGCTAACGAACTAGATAAACATGAAGGCAATACTTTAAAATTATGGTATGGTAGTTGTTTGGGATAATTCAGCTATCATGATTCAATGTAAATTTCTGATGGTAAATCTCATTGTACATCACTTTTCAAATTCCTGACTAAGAAATGATACTATGTTTATTGTCCAGCATATACACCCAGCCATATTAGAAAGTGTTGAGTGTGTGATACATGTGCGAGCAAATATGCGTACTCATGTCTCGACGATCTTCTTTACTGCCGAAGGTTCGCATTTAAGATGACACACAGGTGAAAACGGTGGTCGAACCAAAAGTACGCGTACTTACTCTCACGTCAATCACCCGCATGACGTTGAGATCACATTTATTTTAATAATAATTTAAATGTCATCCAAAAAACTTCGGAAATTCGAGGTGCTTATAACACATTCAAATGAGCACCCTGCGTAGATTTTGGAAAAACAAACAACAGGAGGTATTTAATTCTGTTTACAAATATACCTAAACCACATTTGATACGTGAACAAGGTTGTCGATATATCCTCAAGTAACCAAACCACTAAACAAGCGGATATGTTATAGGTAAGCTTACGATAATCGTCAAACATAATGGTGATCATATACGCATCTTGCATTGCAATAAGTCACGAGGCTAATGAAAGACATTGTCCATGAACGTAGGCACGTGATGGTAAAAAATCATATTATAATGATATCAATTGTTCAAGGAACATGTTGTTAGGTAGTTTGTTCTTCTTTTGTTTTAATAGTAACTAAAATTATTTTGGAACCTATAATGGACTCATGATTCATGATACGACATTCGATAAGTAAAATATACGATTCTGTTTTGAAGTAAATATAACTATATTCACTTTCATTTTCATATAATATATCGTAACGGTTAAATTTTTCATGTACTAATATTAAATTACAGCATAACATCGAAGATATTTAGTAATAAACAAATCTATAGTCAGAAATTAACTTTAAATAAACTATATGTGATCAAATTCTAATAAACAGCCACCTTATGTCAGTGAACATGACACGCTAGTAATATTTACCTCTACGAACGAAAATTGGTCTAGGTTTGGAGATAGAATTAAGCAATTTGGAGGTAGAACGAAGCGATTCAGAGATAGGACGAACTAATTAGGAGGTAGGACGAAGCGTTACGGAGGTAGGACTAACGGATTCGGAGGTAGGACAAACTGATTCGGAGGTAGGATGAACCAATTCGGAGGTAGGACCATTTAAAAACGTGTGTGCAAAGCAATTATTGTTTACAAATAAGGGGTGCTGTATAGATATACGGCACATTTCTTTATTACTTGAGATATAAAATTAATTTTGGGTGATTATAACAAAAAATAACCACGTAGGCTTAGGCGGGTGCGAAGCGAAGCGGAGACTTAGTCTTCTAACCTATATTAAAAAGTTCGGATTTGTTCATAATAAATAAATAAATGTGCCGTGTATCTATACCCCACCCCAAATAAGCTTCTTTATATAGATATTGTTAGAAAATCTCTTATACATAATTTATATGCGGAATGCATTCTTCATCACGTGTCTTAACATCTGCGATTATGTGATTGATAATAAATACTTTGTTATTCTAGTGTTAAATCCGCGATGTTATCTAACAAATGCTACTTATATAACAAATGAAAACCTTATGTATTCTTTATGTCCGTCTGTTTGTCTTTCTGACTGTTATTGTATATTACAATCATTTTTCTCAGAAAATCGGTAGTGATTTTATATGGATGAAATTTGACAGGGAAGTATAAATAGTACATAACTTTATAGCCAGTCCGGCTCTACATCTTTATATTTTCATCCGTGCAGGAACGGACAAAGAATGCAATTTCCTGCGGCCGGGCGTCCTGTCGTAAGAGGCGACAAAACAACCCACAGCCAGGCGGTAGGATATTTGCCCGGCTAGATGGCTATCACCCCTGGTCTAGAGTATGCCGCCATAACAACCTTGAGTTGTGTTCCGGCATTAGTGACCAGGTTCCAGTCTCCCTTAAGAGAGCAGCAGCGCATTTGTAGCACCTTTGGTATTGCAAATGTCCCATAGGCGATGGTAACCGCTTTCCATCAAGTGGGCCGTCTGCCTGTCTGCTGAACTCATGCAATAGAAAAAAGAACATTTTTTACAGGAACTACCGATTTTATATGGATAAAATTTCACAGGAAAGTGTAAATAGTATGTACATAATTTTGTAGCCTGTCTGGTTCTACAACTTTATATAGTGAAATAGCCAAAAAAATATGTATATATAATTATGTTCCTTTATGATTTTTTGATGTAGTTATTAAAAGGCGAGATATTAGCGACAAAGCTCGTGAAGATAAGCCCTTTAATCATCGCTCTATGAATTGAAAAATTCTAGAAAAATCAGGTTGGTAGAGCTTAAAAAATACTTCCAATCAAAATTAGTTTGACTTAATTGTTGAGATCATTTACATACATACATACATACATACATAACTTCACGCCAGTTCCCAGTGAGGTGTGTAAGAATGGGCCTAAATGGCGCTCTGTTGTTCGTGCCTACCCCGCAAGGGAACTGGCGTGAAGTTATGAGATCATTTACCTATACTAATAATATTATGAAGTTTGTGAGTTTGGATGTTCAGGGTAATCTCCGGTACTCTTGATTCGGTTTTGAAAATTCTGTCACCAGTAGAATGTTATATTATTCCCGACTGACATAGGGTATATTGATTCTGATTAATAAATCAAAAAAGTAAATTTAGTTTAGTTTATGAATTAATTAAAGGTTACAAAGTTTAATTAAACCTCGATATGCGTGCGTGCGTACTTGTGTGCGTGGGTGCATGTTTTTTTTTAATTGCAGGAGATCAGCAGACAGGCAGACGGTCCACTTGATAGAAAGCGGTTACAATCGCCTATGGAAATTTGGAACAGCATGGTTGCTACAAATGCGCTGCTGCTCTCTTAAGGGAAATTAATGAAGCGAAGTGGACAAGGATCAGCTAGTATTTACTAAAAAGTTAAAACTAACACTAAAAGCTACTCACAGACTGTATACCGCATCGTATAAGAGTACTTTTTGACACACGAGGGTATTTTCATGTAAACGCTTTATTAATTTATTGCTTTAAATGCTTTCATTTCTACAGAACCCTTCTTTTTATGCGGAGCACAATTTATTTAATTATATTTCCAAGAGTCGTTGACTTTTAATTAATTAAAAAGCACGAACAATGTAAGCTTTATATTTTTTTATCCAATAAAATTTACGTCAAGGAAGTCAACTTGAATTTATGAATTCGTTTAGTTTTAAACGGCAAACCTTAAATTATTAATAATTCAAGAGATAAATCGTTAGCGATGAGCACAACTTTCTTTGTTAACTCAAGTTGTTTTCTCGGAAATTATTAATCAATTTATTCACTTAATTCAAAAAGATATTTAAATATTTAACACTCAGTATCGTTCAATTAAATTACTGGTTTAAAGTTTTTTGAAACGATAATAGCGTCTGGTTCCTTGATTTTTATCTGTTTTACACATTCGACTTCAGCGCGATATTTTTTACTACTTTCAAAAATAGAAACACCAAATTCGCTTGAATAAATTTAGACTATGTTATAAGAAATCCTGATAATCATCTCTTATAAAGAACAGTATGAGGCCTTTTATAATGTCGAGAAAAACGGTCAAATATATCGTTTCATCTACAATGCTGTCAAAATTTTTTTGAAGTGTAACTTTTTTAGAATCGTTGTTATTTGAAACTCGATGAAACGAAAAAGCGACACAAGAGATAAACACAAATATATAGGATTAAGAATACATTAATTTCATAATTTAAATAGATACAGATAGAGTTGGAAATTGAAGTTTAGAAGTTATTCGATAATACTTTAAATTTCGTGTTTTAAAGCTTGAATATATTATAACGATGTAATATTTGAAATTTGACTTCACAAAATTTAGAATCCCTCCCACCCCTTGTCACACTTTGTTTCTCTTCTACTGCGTGTGAACTACACACACACACGCAATGGACATTTGCATCACCAAAGGCGTTACAAATGTGCTGCTGCTCTCTGAAGGGAGACTGAAGCCTGGCCACTAATGCCGGAGCACAACTCAAGGATGTTATCAGCGTAAAATGGTTAGCACTGAGTTAATCTTGTTTCGTAAGATAAGTGAGAGTTACAGTTTTTTAATTCCCCTTCTACCGGCGAACAGGATTTGGAACAGGATAACTTCTTATGAGAGGGTAAACCGCTTTGTTACGTAACGCGTTACGGTGCCAGTCTGTCTGGCTTCCCTTTCTCTCACGCATACGGCAGCGGTAGGCAGGCTGTTATCACTTATGTCGGGCGTCCCGAGACGCACACGTTTTTATTTTTTTTATCGTTTATTCTGGGTACACTTTTTATTTTATTATATATCACACTTTGGGCTCGGGCCTCCACCTTATGAGCTACTCCGATTTATATTCCTTGTGTGGTATATGAACTCACTTCATTAGAATACGAATCGGACGCTAAACAGATTGAGTTAACATGATTTTGATAACTTTGATTGTTTCCAAATTTCCTACGACGCGAGAAAATGGCCTTTGCGACAAGTCTTGAGTTGTGTACAGGACATTAATAACGTTAATATATTTGCTCTCAATTCTGACTCAAACGAGCTCAACAAGTTTTTTTCAGGTTATTTATGTATGTTTGGGTGTATTTTTTGCATTTATTTTCTTGTGTTACGATTTCAACAACAATACCGTTAAAGTATTAAATATTTTTTTTATATATTCATTTGCTCCAGTTGTTTGAATATAAAATTATTATCCTTATTTTTGTATTCATTCTTCTATGTTCAGTGGAATAAGTGCTGCTTTGATTAGTTTACAAGAACTCAGAAGACCCAGAGTTGATTCCTGCTAGGTACTTTCCACAAAATAATTTAGGTACTTTGGATAACATACTAGAGTCAGTCCCAGTTATCTACTCTCTATTTTCCCATAATACAATAGTACATTATGGTACTAGTGTGTAACATTGGTGATTACCGCCGAGGCGCCATTGAGACATCGAGCCGTAGGCGAGGGTCTTAAGAGAGCCGAGGACGGTAATCATCAATACACACGTGTATCATACGACGTTTTTAAACACCTTGTGAATAAAATAACAACAAAAACTCATTTTATTTAGTAGATAAAAAAAAACGTTATATATGAGTGAAAGTTTTATTTATTAAACACGTACGAGTTAAATTTATCTATTTAAATAAGAAGTTGCATGAAATGAGCAAGCAATAGGAACATTAATTTATTTGTTCTATAGAACACGATCTTTTTTTTTTAATAAAAACTTTTTTAAGAACAAAGCAACTCAACCAATACAATTAAAAAAAAATCTATAACTCACTAGTGAGTTATAATGTTTTTTACTCACAGTTTGATAATGGGTGTCATTCTGTGCCTAATTGCGGTG
This sequence comes from Dendrolimus kikuchii, assembly GCA_019925095.2. NCBI lineage: Eukaryota > Metazoa > Arthropoda > Insecta > Lepidoptera > Lasiocampidae > Dendrolimus > Dendrolimus kikuchii. Next base: position 8,187,788 of record CM034395.1, on the reverse strand, counting down.
ACCATAGAGCCACTTTATGAGCAAGTGTGTTGAAAAGGTAATTTGTATTATGGGGAAATTGTAATTTTCTTAGTCTGGGAATAAATATATATGTATAACTTGTATCTTTATCTATATTTATTTACTAGCAGTGCCTGCCATTTTCTTTTTTGCAAAACATAGACTCTATATTCATATTTTCTGAAGCCGATAAGATGTCGAAATGAAACATACACGAAAATGTAACATAAAATTCTTGTTTTAATATCTAAAACTTTCTTTGAAATTCTGTAAAACATTTCAGGGCTTGTCCGATACAAATTTCAGACAGATTAGCTGACATTTTCTAACAAAGGTAATTCATAATTAGGTGTGAAATAAATAGCAGTTTTCACCTTAATTTTGGGAACATATTTTAACAGATGAACAGACACAGACAGACATCGTAACTCCAGCGTCGCGCCGTTCGTATAATCGACGATCCCACACTAACAGGCGGTTTAGAATTGCTTAGCCTCCGAAGAGACTGCGTCCCTCTGCGTATTTTACCGCTTGTATAAAGGGGAGTGTTCCAAGGAACTTTTTAATCTGGTGCCAACGCCGCACTTTTATAATCGCACCGCTCGCCAGCGACGAGATATTCATCCCCATTTCCTTGAGTTTCCACGCTCAACTACGCAACAGTTCTCTAGAACATTTATTCCTCGTACAACAATGATATGGAGGGAACTTCCCGCCGCGGTTTTCCCTTTGCGCTATGACATGGAGTTCTTTAAGAAGGGCGTTATAAAATTTTTGACGGCCTCTGTGGTTGAGCGGGCTAAGCCTTTGCCGGCCTACCTCACTGCAACGCAGAGGCTCCGGGTTCGATTCCTGGTATAGTAAATTTCGGAAACGTATTTTCCCCGTTATTTACTATGGTCTGGGTGTCTGGGATCGGCCCCAGAGTAGTCCGTTGTATATTACCCATAACACAAGCGTAACTTGCTTAATTTGGGGATATACAATGTGTGTTTGCCTGCCGATTACAGTCTAGATACATTACAGTCTAGTCTAGATACATTTCTTAGAGGTTGCCAACGCGTTGGCGACACCTCTGGTGTTGCAAGCATCTATAGACGACGTAACTACTTTCCATCTGGTGGGCCGTCTGTCTGTTTGATTGATTCAGGCAATAAAAAAAGACATTTATTTTTTATGCAATACGTTTATTAATTTACCTTTTCAAAAATCACAACATAAAAGATGAGCAAACTTTCATTACATTTAAAATGTTCTAGTTCTATTCTAGAGATTCTATCTATATAGAGTCTAGAACTAAAGAAAATCAACAATCAAATTACGTACGTAAGTAATACGTGTTGACAACAAAATTGACAAATTCAAGCTTAAATCTTTTATAACAGAGTAATTTTAATAAGTTTTTTTAAAATTACGACGTACAGTGTCTAAGATATCCTCAGACGTAATCACATTTAATAAATCACGGTAAAAACATAGCATTTCCTACGTCAGTGCATGTCTATATAAAGCATGCTTTACAACACGTAGGCCGTATTTACTTGGCTCATATCGAATTCAGTACATGTTTCGGTGTAAAACGGTTTTCCCCAGTATTTAATTATTTTATTCTAAACTTATTTTGTGTTTGCCTTTTTATGTTCGATTCCTATATCTTACTATTCATTCACTTGCCTTACCATCGGTTGCATTTTGGCATTACTTTTATGGAGCTTATGTTAAATTTTAACCGATAGCTAGATATATATAGGAAGCCGCCATTGAAGTGTATCATGAATCTTCTCAAACTATTATTTCATGTATTCAATTTGGTGCTCTTGTAAGACTTCATAAGATTTATGGTTTTGTATTTTTTTTTTACAAAAGTGGAGTTGTAGCAGACAGGGCGACAGTCTCATCTCATGGAAAGTAGCTGTAGGTGAAAGAACCTATAACATCTTATATTTTATTATTAAATAAATTGAATGATGAACTGCGCAAATTGACACAATGTGTCGATATGCACAGACTATTATTTTAGTGTAGAGTCTAGACTCTATACTAATTAGACAGATAATATTAGAATATTAGACAGATCGACCATATGGAATCAATTTGGTTGAACACCACATTGAATGATTTAAGTTTATATTCATATGTATCACTTTGGTTGATTCATCCAGATTAAAAGATAGAAATGAATTGTCTAATATCAGCCTAAGATAAAGATCTATTCCTCGCTTGATAATGCATCCTTGTTTGGCTTAAGAACTTTCAAGACGCCTGTCTACTTTCAATTAATCATATTCGTATTTCTTAAATTATTACCCCGGTTTGATTGTACAGAATAATTGTCGTAATTAGTAACCTTGATTACTGGTTTTATTGCAGAAGTATATAAATTTATTTTAATTAATGTAATTTTGTAAGAAATCCGCGTCATTTATTTGCATAATTGTGATGACATACAAAAAATAAATATGTAGTTCTATTAATTTGGGGTATAAATATCAGCCTATAAAGGACCTACTCCTGAGCTACCGGGATCTGATGGTTCACCCGTCACACTCACCCGCAGTGGACTGTCCGTACATAGGTATTCTTGATGTGTAGGTTTCCTGGGGATATTTACCTCCAACGTCAGCTCGTGGTAAGTGTAACAATTCATTCCTCTAAAGCAAAATGGTCCAAATAGGAGGTCTAGTATTGGGACATGTATGAACTGATATTATTGGATGTTCGAATATTTCCATGTTTGTGTATTCTCTCTTCACTGACTTGTGTAATATGAAAAAAAGCTCAATAAACTCGATTTGTGGATATATTTTTACTTATATATAGCAGAACATTTCATTTGCATTGCTTTCTACATAATATCAAGCAATATTGAAATCAGTCTACTATTTGCAATTGATTTATATCTTGTATCTAGTTATGCAAATGTCTAGATCAATGCGGTTCACTATCCTTTACTTATGTCACTATTAACCGCTAATTAGTAGTGCAATGTTACTTTGTAGTATCACAAGTTCCTAGTATATACTTTATAATTTCCTTAATTGGGATTAATTTAAGTCATAATTGTAGTCTTTATCATCTTACTACATATCACCGCTTCCTTCATTTTATATGAGTGCAGTAAGCTATGTCGTCATAGTTGTAGCGAATCAAATAGCTCGTTCATTGTTTCGGGGATAATTTAAATTAATGGTATTACATTTGTATTATAATATTGTAACGACCGAGGTACCGACAAAGGCAAATTCACACCTGCTGCCCTGTAGAAACACATTTTATTACATTTTCGGCATGTGGACTTCTTTTGTTTACTTAGTGTTGAAAATTTGTGATTAAAAAAACAGCCCATTGTGTATTGTAATCTTTTATGGCAGTCATTAGCCAGGTGTGATTCTCGGAAATTCGGTCACGCGGCCGAGCAGAAATATTGCATCCGTGCAGTATAAAGCAATGCCTCGATTGATGGACGATGCAGTCAAGCGATAACCACAAGCGGAGCAAGACTTCTGTACATTCGGTAAACTATTTAATGTCGGGGTGAAGGTAAGGAAAGGAATGCTCCGGTGGTTCGGGCATGTGGAAAGAATGCATGATGAAAGAATGACTAAACAGATATACAATGCAAAAGTGGATGGATGCAGAAGTCGTGGAAGGCCACGACACACCTTCCATGATCAAATTGATCGTGTACTAGCGGAGGGTGATGTCAGGAGCCTTAAGAACAGACCAGTGTGCATGACAAGAGTTATGAATGTCAAAGAAGCAAGTGAGGTGTGTAAGAATGGACCTAAATGGCGCTCTGTTGTTCGTGCCTACCCCGCAAGGGAACTGGCGTGAAGTTATATATGTATGTATGTATGTATTTCGTGACGGACTTTGCGCGTATTATTGAATCGTGCTTTAAGTTTGGATTGGTTGTGTTCAGTTATATTTGTACCTGTGTTATACTTGTTTGTATAGTTCTAATAAACTCTATAGTAATTCCAACGGAATTTTAATTCGAGTCCTGCAATTCGTAATAATATTGTAAAAGTTGCATGATACACGGTCTTACTTATAAATGCTTCTTAAAGTTTAAACAACTGCTCAGAAAATGATTAGTAAAAATCTTAAATATAAACGCCTCTTAACGATGAGGTGGCTAAGTAATGCTTATATGCCTGTAAAAATTAAACAAAGCAGACATCTAGCTTAAGCAATGGCTAAGAGGCAAGATGGCGATTTCTATTTGAATCAGCTGGTTCTTACTGACAGGTTGTCATAAATTAGAAATACTAAACATCAGTTGTAATAATCACAAAATACCGATTCAAAAACTGTCGTTTTGGCAAAAATATTTGTTCTTTTTCAATCTTTACTCAATCATTTTGATAAGAACCGTGTTTGTAATGCAGATTTCATTCATCTAATCGCCTTTTATATAAGAATAAGCCTATAATAAAAATATATGTATAAAAAGATGAATAAATGTGGATGAAGCAAAAGATGTGTATGAAGATCGTAGCAAGTGGAAATCCATCGTATTTGCCTACCTAAATGGGAAACAGGCGTGATAATACGTATGTATAATTATAAATTGTGTTCATCATGACTATATTGTAATATTGACTCTAAACAGAAAGTGAAAATAGGTTTTCCTATTCAAGTCACCATCGAAAACCGAAAAATATCTTCGACTTCTAAGGTATACTTTGAGAGGGCTGGTTCTTAACTCGGTAAGCGGATAAATATGGTGATATAGCGAGGTAACGTAATCAGCTTTCCGGGAACCTTACCCATTGACTTCGATGACCTAGGCATAATATTCTAATTACTTAAGAACAGACGAGCTTGCATGACAAGAGTTATGAATGTCAAAGAGGCAAGTGAGGTGTGTAAGAATAAGCCTAAATGGCACTCTGTTGTTCGTGCCTACCCCGCAAGGGAACTGGCGTGAAGTTATGTATGTATGTATGTATGTACTTAAGATATTACAGGTAAACCAAAATATGACTTATAAGCATTAATTGATTGGGTTAAATTTACTTCAATGTAAGTACCAGCATATAATCTACGTACATTTTCATGTAAATAATTAAAATAAGGTATTTTTAGGCCAAAAAATATAAAACCATCTGAAGGTTTCGGTGTATAGTTGGTTTGTTTGAAAATAACTGTATTTTTCTCATACAAAAGTTAAGACACGTGTGTAAACACGTGCTTAGAAGGCACATACCATGCCTGTTAGGAAAATAACGTTCTCATAACGACTGTATTAATGAATATAATTTACTGTATCAATTGGAATAATGTAAACAGTAGCTTTAAAGGAAATCATTTGAGGAAAACATAGGTAGCACTTCCGGTTTACTATTCGTTTATATGTATTTATATTTCCGGATATATTATTGTGTGTTTTCAATTTTTTTTCTTAATAATAATAATATTGGGTTTTGATGGACATTATTATTACTACGTTCATATTACTCTCCAGTGGCATTCACAGAGATATTTGTATGTAAAATAGGGTATGTGAGGGCTATATTTTATTTATTATGATGACATGTGTTACTGAAGGTTGCCATAAATTCAACGTCACATTTATGTAGTTGTTAATATGGACTAAACAAATATATATTTGACTGAAACCAATAGATGAAATATAAGTTGAATCAGTTAAGGTATGTTTCAGAACATCTCCGAAAGAATCGAGCATATTACTGTTACAACCTAGGCGCCGACAAAGACAAATTCCACCTACAGATTTGTAGAAGTACATTTATTACCCGTCGGCATTCGAACTAATAACATTGAAATCATTGTATTTCTTTTATGATCATCTTCTTTTGTTTACTGATTTATTGGCATTCGTTTCTAGAGAACAGCCTATTGTTTTATTGTAATCATCACCCAGGTGTTACGGATTTTAAAGTACAAGCTGATTCTAGGAAATTCGGTTGCCGGGCAGGCACATTGCATTTGTGCAGTATAAAACGATGGCCTGATTGAGGGAGGGGGGCAGTCGAGCGAGAACCACAATCAAGGCCAGACGTGTGTACATTCGGTAATCTATTAATGACGGACTTTGCGCGTTTTATTGAATTACGACCTTCTGCATTACGTTTGGATTTATTGTATTCGGCTATATTTGTACCTGTGTTACACGTGTTTGTATAGTTCTAATAAACTCTATAATAATTCTAACGGCATTTTAATTCGAGTCCCGCAACTCGTAACATTACTATATAATTACTAGTTGACACGGCAACGGTTGTTCTGCCATAAACACACCATTGGAAGGTGAAAAATACTTTACAACTTATTCTCATACCTGCCAAATATACAAAAAAAAACATTAAAATCGGTGAAGCCATATCGGAGGAGTGCGACTACAAACACCATCACACGAGATTTTTATATATTACAATACTCTACAAATTAATTAAAAATCAAAGATATAGTTATTATTAACAATTTGTACTCGATTAGATTAAGATTCTAAATCAGTAATTAATACACCGGAGAAAATTGAACCTTAACTAAACCTAAATATTAATTAATGTTAGTTATTTATGTATATGTTTTCTACTTATAATTCCTATAGACTAAAAGTAGAATACTGATCCTAAGTCACCGTCTTCTGTGGCTAAGAACCCAGAAGTTTGGCTAATTTACTTTGTTAGTTCGCAATACTGATTGGTTCTTCGAGTTATCCGCATTAGAATATAGAATTTTCCATACTTATATGAAGTAGTTAATTTAAACAAGAGGTGAATCAAATATCATAATTTTCCTAGCGTTTTTTAATGAGATTATTTTAATCAATTCATGACGCTTATGGCAACTAATAGAATCATAAACAATCAGAGGAAATTTTCATTGTAATAAATATTGTTTACGCTTATTATTGACAGTTTAATTTATTACAAACAGCTGTGACTGTTTTATATTCTTTATATCTCTTGAATGCTGCAAGATATCCAAATGGAATATACACGAAAATATAAGATAAAATTCTTGTTTATCTGTTTAAAATTTACATTAAAATCCTGTTCGAAGTATATTTTGAGGCAGACTTTCACACAAGAAGGTAAAAATTCTAAAAGCGATAATCAATAAATGAGAGTCGTATAAATTTCATGAAAACGAAATTCTTAAACAGACGTGTAGTTATGAAGAAATGATTGAAAATAAAGGTCCTACCAAGCAAGACCTTATAAAAAAGAGTTGTGTCGGCTCTGTCTACTCCTTTAGAAATATGAGAGAGATGTCAATTATATAGGTAGATACTTATGTAGGTAGGTATTAGTTATCTTGTTCAACACTTTTTGGCCACGGGCAATCTGTTTAAGGACTACGCCGTGACAGGCAAAGCCTGGGGGGATGTTCGCGATCGGGGATGGCACTAGCGTGTCCAGTCAGAACTGGTGTCACGCTATTGCCACTCCCCAGTTAGGGATACCCACTAAAACTCCTGGGTGTTCCAACCTGCGCCTTATGCCAGGGCTACGGGTACATGGGATTCCTAGCTCTGCGGTGCCCTGGCAGGCGTGGGTCACCCTCACGAGGCCTCTTCCAATGCCGGGGGCCTACACCCCAGCGTCGTCCAATGTCTAGTCCGCGCGTGGGGCGGTCTGTAACGCGCCCAACGGGAAGAGAGATGAGCGCGCGCGGAACACTCGCGCTCTAATCTCGACGACATTTGCGGGTGAGTGAGAATCCCTATACTCCAAGGGGCCCACCCGCGCCGTCCGCTTATGGTGGCCGAAGCTCGAGTTCCAATCTCCGGCATCGGCGCGTCCTCCTTTGGCGGAAACGGATCAAAGATGTCCGCTAACGCTCCCGCTTCGCCTCCTCCTTCGCATGCATGACGCGCTCGCAGAAGGAGACGGGATCCCATCCGGTGCGGCTCCCGATCATGGTGCGAATCACGGCCGGGAGCGAAAGGTCCAGTCCGGTGAAGACGACGAGGTCTCGGCGCTGCTCCTTCCATGCAGGACATTCCTGCAGTGTGTGCAGCGCCGTATCCTCGTCGCCTGTATCTTGTCCAACACTACGCCAACGCTTTGAAATTGGATCTTGTCCATCCAAAATTGCCTGGAAGAGATTACCTTAAACAATAACGCCCCCTATTGTACCTACTGCCTATTATTTAAGATAATTGTACGTTTCTTTTTATCATATTAGCGTACAATAAAGAGTATGGTATTGTATATATTATTTATTTATGTAAATGAATTAAATTGTTTACGGGAAGTTAACCAATTTATCACCTTTTTAGATCCTTGTGATGCGTAAGAAATTAATGTTACGTTTATAATATTATGTCACGTGTAAACAAACATTGGAATTAAATGTGCGATTAAATATTCATTTGTTTAATTGAACTGAGTGTTTGGGTTAATTATAATTGTTAATATTTAGCACGTGATCTACCATCATTCTGTTTAGTTATTTGATTCTTGTCTTATTTGGAAACAAAGCAGATTTTATGGAAATATCTTTAATAAACAAATTACTTACGGCAATAGATGAGAGCTATTTTTACTTTTCATGTCTAGGAATCAAATTGGAGATATAAGTGGATGGAGTGGTAATGTCATAATTCGTAAACATGGATAAATTAGACAACAAAGTTTTTTTATTATGGTTTCACCTTAGTACATACATAACTCCATCACTTGCTATTTTTAAAAATAAGCTCAAACTGCGTTGTTCCAGGATTTAGTATGGTTTCTATGCAGATTATGCTTTCATTCAATGTAAAAAAACCTTAAAAATGTAATAGGATTTCTTTGTAATCCTGTTATGTCTTCAATTCTTCTTTTATTTATCTTAAAACTTATGAATAACTATACAGCTTTATTAGATGCTACCACTGTAACTTTTTTGTGGCAAAAAATTACCTTTTATGTGTACCTTAGGTCCTATTTTTTCACGTGCAATAGACAATGCGGCTATTTCTTTGCTATTTCCAAAATAAAAAATTGTTGTGAAGAAACTTGAAAGAGTTCCAAAACTTTTCAATCGCTCCAGGCATCATTCAACAGGTGGTTTAAGTAACAATGGCGTGACCTCATAAGGTTATGAACACAGTCATTGTCACTAACACATACTGTATAAGGGTCTGAGGTCGTGGTCTGCATACGAAATCGATGACCTCCTGTTTGTTTGTATGTATTTTTGTTTGTACTTCCGATACGATTAAAATTTTATGCAGGACAAGGGTCTTAAGAAGTCATGAGTCAATTTTATGCAATTCAGATTTTTTTGCGAAGCTTGCAAGCAGGCAGATGGACCAAGAAAGTGGTCACCGTCGCCTACAGACATTTACAACACCAGGGGTGACGATAACGCGTTGCCAACCTTTAGGACGGGATAGGGTATAGATGGGATAGGGTAGACGAATGGAATACCTGGCGGACAACCAGTTCGGTTTCCGCACGGGGCGCTCCACAATCGACGCCGTCATGCGCCTGAGAGGCCTGGCGGAGGACGCAGTTTCCCAGGGCGAGGTCCTGTTGGCGGTGTCCTTAGACATTGCCAACGCCTTCAACTCCTTGCCCTGGCCGTGCATCATGGAGGCACTCCGGTACTTCCGGACCTGGAAGCCAGGGTCCTAGCGTCGCTGTATACGTGGCGCAAAGAGGCCCTGGCCAGGGGCACCAGACCCGCGCCTCGCGAGATCGAGGCGTGCCGGTCGGAGCTCCGCCAGGTTGCCGTGGGGGTCTGGGAAGAACGCCTTCGACGCCCCAGCGCGGGCCCCGCCACCATCGAGGCGGTGAGGCCCGTCCTGCACGAATGGCTTAATAGACGTCACGGCACCCTGACGTTCAGGCTGACGCAGGTCCTCTCGGGGCACGGCTGCTTCGGGAGGTACCTGTGTCGCCTCGGCCGCGAGCTAACGTCAGGGTGCCATCACTGTGACACAGGCGACGAGGATACGGCGCTGCACACACTCCAGGACTGTCCAGCATGGACAGAGCAGCGCCGAGACCTCGTCGCCTTTACCGGATTTGACACCTCGCTCCCGGCCGTGGTTCGCACCATGGTCGGGAGCAAACCCGGATGGGACGCCGTCTCTTTCTTCTGTGAGCGCGTCATGCTTGCGAAGGAGGAGGCGGAGCGGGAGCGTGAGCGGACGTCATTGCTCCGCTCCCGCCAAAGGAGGACGCGCCGACGCCGGAGGGCGGACTTCGACCTTCGGCCACCGTAAGCGGGCGGCGCGGGTGGGGCCCCTTGGGGCATAGGGGTTCTCACTCACCCGCACACGCCGTCGAGATGAGAGCGCAAGTGTTCCGCGCGCGCTCATTTCTCCTCCCGTGGGGCGCGTTACAGACCGCCCCACGCCCGGACTAGACATGGACGACGCTGGGGATTTAATCCCCCGGCAATGGAAGAGGCCTCGTGAGGGAGGCCCACGCCTGCCAGGGCATGCGGAGCCGGGAATCCCAATTACCCGTAGCCCTGGCATAAGGCGCAGGACGGAACACCCAGGGGTTTTAGTGGGTATCCCTAACTGGGGAGTGGCAATAGCGTGGCACCAGTTTTGACTGGGCGCGCTAGTGCCACCCCCGATCTGGCGAATCCCACACACGGGTCGCGAATTATTCCCCCAGGCCCTAAGTGAGATAGCCAAGCGTCGGGGTGCCGCAGATATATTACATACCTACGGTCTAGTTCCTGTGGCAACCTATAAAAGGGCATAGGAGATGGGCGCAAGTTAGGTTTAGTAAGTAGTTTTGACATCCCCCGTTCCTCCGCTCGGAGGTCACGGCCGATCAAAAGTCTCACACATCCCTCGGTTTAAAGGATCGTGTCCCAAGAAAAGACATTCCCCTGTGTTATAAAAAAGGGGGGACAGGAGAAGTGGGTATCAGACAGAGAGTTGAGACCTCATCATACAAAACACGATCAACTAGAGGCTAACCGTCTTACACCGATATTCTGTGCTTTTGCCAAACATTCACAATATCACTTTTTTTTCGCCATCCTCCGCCATGTGTCAGGGCAGAGATTTTTTTAGTCTGTTGTTTTTCTTTCTTATCTTTTATTTTATTTCTTTTAAAGAGAAAATAAATCTGGGCGTCAATTTTTATTTTAGTATCTTTCTTTCTTTTTTATCTTTTTTTCTTATCCTATCTATATACATGTTCTTATATTCTATTACATTCTATTCTTTACTTAAACCTAAGGTCTATCACTACAGTTTATTGTTTCTCACGATATCATCACTTTAGAAATGCTGCATAGTCATGCTGGAATCATTATCTTGATCACAGCTTTGCCCTCTTTAAACCAAACGCAATGCTAGTGCGAATGGCGGTTTCGAGAAAAACGCGGTAAATACGTCTTTAGATGTCTAAACAATATGTCCATATTATGTACCTTTTTAGTGTATTTAAAAAACAATTTAAAAAATCGAGTTTTATGTGTCGATTAGCGACTTGTGATACCATTTCTGCAAAAAATTAAAAACACAACAATGACGATTACTGCAACTGTAATTAGTAGGGCAGAGCACTTAAAGCTTTAATCGATATGCCTTGCCCACGTTTTAATATTTCAGATATTTTAAATAAAAAATGAAAGTCTTAATAATGCTGACTTTAGACGGATCTGCGAAATTGATTAAATTTACTAAGCAATCATTTGCCTTAAAATTGGTTAATATTTAACATAAGTTCCATACAAGTCATGTCATTTTTTTAAAAATGTTAAAAGAATGGATAGTAAGATAATAGAGATTTCAATTCAGCACTTGCAACACAAATGGACCTTATTCTCTTATTCTAAAATATGACAATATTAGTATTTGATGACCATTAAATCTTTATAAAAGCGTTGTTTATATAGATCTTTTGTGCGATAAAGATCAGGTTTTATTACTATCTTGTAGGTATATTTATCCTCACATTTCAAGGGCGTCCATTATATATTATACAATACAAATATTTCGCAATATTTTTTAACAACATACACAAATAATCAACTCGACTTATCGAATAGGTCGATTGATGGATTGGTCTTTAATCGATGAGTAGAGTATAATATGTATATGAAGTTCAATAACAAAGTATAAGTCGTAATAAGTGGTAAAGCTCTGGCTAGTGTATATGAGTCCCAAACTCAACGGGCGCGGCTTCAAATCCTGGTCAGAAAGCATGTAACACTTAGACTGTTTTCTGACCTAATTTGCATGTTGTTACAGTTACTACTTGCTACCTGTGAAGGAAAACAACGCTATGAAACCTGTACATCGAAAAAACCAATTTTTCAAACTTGCCAAGTCGTCTTGGACAAGCCTGGCGGGTATACTGTCCGTTCCCCTATAGGCAGAGGCCTGAATCTAGCAGTGGGATGTTTATGGATTGTTATTATATTTATATACCTAAGTAGCAAAAGATTCTGAGTTTGATTCCAATGATTCAGGTTCGAATCACAGCTGGGGAACATGCACCACTTAGGCTTTTCTGGATTGTGAGTCTTGTTACAGTTGACGGTAAGGAAGGTATCGTGAGTAAACCGGCACACGAGATGGCTGATGTGTGAAACCCATTAATTTGGCGTAGACAACTGTGACGGGTATAACGTCTACTTCCTTAATAAGAAGGTTTCAGCCGAGCAATGAGACGTTTATGATTTGATAATATCATTGTACAATTATTTTTCACAAGTTGTTAATTGAAATCGTCTTTGGAATTGCCTAATTAAAAACGTAAATTATTATTAGAAGCACGTACTACGTAAAACATTGGCAAAAATACTCTTCTTTCGATCTCGCAGCTTATAATTATACATTTTATAACGCTATTGCAATTGTTAATCAAAACAAAGTAAATTTTTTGAAATAATTAATAATACGAAATTACTTAAGTCCTTAAATCCTTAAATATTTTGAAAGTTATTTAGTGGCATAAATGAAACTTAAAAGCTAATTTTCATTAAATTTAGTAACGGTTTTCGTTGGAGTTGTTAGTTAAACATAGAACCGCTAAGTATCTGTCTTAAAAAAATTAAATCACTTAAGCAAAGATGGAAATACGTAGCAGTTATCTGTTATTAAAATTTCAGTTTTCTTTAGTATAAACTAATGTTAGACCAACATTTTATAATATTATATCTATAGCTATGTAAAAGCTATCGATCTTAGGGTGACTGGACCCCTGGGTGCAATAAACGTGGTCTGCATTGACAACATGCTCCTTATTCAATTGCCTCTGTATTTGGTTTAAGGAACTTTATACAAGAATATAGAGGCAGTATTTCTTGAAGATCAATAACAAAACAAAGGTATAATATGTCCTATCCTATGGCTATTAATTACTATAATACCTAAAGAACAATTATCTGCTAAGCTAGGCATATTGTCAAATTTAAGGGAGTAGTAGAGGTTTAGAGGGTAGTCTTGCAATCAGGAACGTCGGATGTGCTTTTGGTTTCACAATTATTAACATGCGGGGATGAGATGCAACGCAGTGGATGTTGAATTGATAGGTTAAACTAGTTTAACCTTGAGGGAATGCATTTGCGCAACCTAACCGGCCCCTAGGAGAGTCACCGAGGGATATGTGGAGCTCCCGACGATCGATGCTACACAAGCTTCTGATAATAGAAGAAGTTGTAAGCACCGACCGCCAGACTACCCACTAAACCTTCCAGCGTCCCTCAGCATCATACTGAGTCGCCACGGGTTCATCATCATAGGTATGATCTACCGTGATGCCTTGATGCAAGCCGACTAGGATCCAGACCTAGGCCTGGCCTCCGTGGGTCCAGGACGTGGCACGCCGAGAGGGTCCCCCGACTCGCCTCCGTCAGAGTAGCACATAGCCTAATTATTATATATATATATATATATATATATATATATAATATACTAGATTTTGTCCCACGGCGGCGTTGCGTGGCAAACCCTAGGCAGTAAGTAGCTTTATTTTACTTACACAGAAACTTGATTCGGTTTTTTACATATAGTAATAATAAGAAAGAAACTAAGTCCATATATTATAGTCTACACAACTGCCCAGCCAAACATAGAGGCGAGTCGAAGCTAACCTGATTTGAAGTAATAGTTGTTTATGACAAAGTAGGTATTTGTTAGTGAATTGAAAAAACACGATTGCAGCTATATCTATTTTGCTAATCCATCTATTCTAAGGAAACGACTTCACTTATCAGGATAAAATATTCCTAGGTATTTACTCGGGTTATAAGCCAGCACACTACGTCGAGTTTCATTTATATACGTTCAGTAGTATCCAAAAAAGATACGATTGCAGATCCATCTTTTTCGCTATTTTCGTCTATCTCACGAAAACGACGTTATGTATCAGGATAATAAATATCCTAAGTTATGTCCCGGGATATGAGCCAGCTGTCGAGTTTCATTTAAATCCGTTCAGTAGTTTCACGTGATGCTCTAACAGATAAACAGAAAGACAGACAGGCAGATAAAAATTCTAATAATTACATTTTCGGAATCACTTGGTCCGAACTACACCCATGATTTTTGTCACATTTTTAAAGGCTTTGTACAAACTCGAATCATTTACAGATTATTATAGTATAGATAGATAGATATATAGATTAGTATTCCTTCTGTATTCTTTAACAGATGAAGTATGCTCATTTTTCATCTACGTTCTTAATAATCTCAAGCTCGATACACATTGAACAGTCATGATATCTATCGAACTTAACTATAATTGAACCTCATAAATTTTATAGCTGAACACATAAACCTACATAATAAAAACTGTTTTAATGTCCCTTTATCTCAAGAATGCGTTTAGTACACCAATATATTCACTTCGGATAACATTTAGGTGGCAATCCTATTAAAACGCAATTAAGGAAACCCCGTTAAATATTATAATTGATGAAATAGTGTACTTAATACTAATGGAAAGTTTATGCAACACCTTATCTCTTTTAAGTTTAAGTTGTCGCAATCATATAACACATCATATTCTATTAGGATATTCTTCTATCCGTGCAGGAACGGAGAAAGAATACAATTTCCTGCGGCCGGGCGGCCTGTCGTAAGAGGCGACTAAATAAACCACAGCCAGGTGGTAGGGCGTTTGCCCGACTGGATGTCTACCACCCCTGGTCTAAAGTATGTCGCCATAACAACCTTGAGTTGTGTTCCGGCATTAGTGACCAGGTTCCAGTCTCCCTTAAGATAGCAGCAGCGCATTTGTAGCACCTTTCGTGGTGCAAATGTCCATAGGCGATGGTAACCGCTTTCCATCAAGTGGGCCGTCTGCCTGTCTGCTGATCGCCTGCAATAAAAAAAAACACTTAGTTTGTAAATGTAAATAAATATTTTTGCATATCCTCTTGCGAAATTCAAAAGGTCCATTTTGTCCTTATTAACTGATTTTGATAGTACGCTCAAACTGGAATAACTTTTCTTTACTTTGTTACATCTCATGCCATTAAAAATAATTTTACATTTATATTTCTTCTCTAATATGTTCTATGAATTTTTATGTCTTTATTTTTACTTATTGAGTTATGAATGTCAAAGAGGCAAGTGAGGTGTGTAAGAATAAGCCTAAATGGCACTCTGTTGTTCGTGCCTACCCCGCAAGGGAACTGGCGTGAAGTTATGTATGTATGTATGTATTTTTACTTATTGTTAATATTGTCGTACGTGTATTTTATTGTTAGTCTTATAAATATGTTTCAATAAATATTGTCGTTCAATATTATTATTACCTGATTTTATTATAAGTTTTTATTTTGTATTTTATGTTGTAGTTGCTTGTTCCTTTAAATAAATAAAAAAAAACCCAGAAGCAGATTTATAAAACTTCATGCTTTTTACTTTGAAAATGA
The DNA here is from genome assembly GCA_019925095.2 of Dendrolimus kikuchii. Lineage (NCBI taxonomy): Eukaryota > Metazoa > Arthropoda > Insecta > Lepidoptera > Lasiocampidae > Dendrolimus > Dendrolimus kikuchii. The sequence goes on along the minus strand of CM034395.1, from coordinate 8,171,966 downwards.
GGGATTTTATACAAATTTTCATGCCCCTCTTCATCCCTATAGCGGTCGATTTTTCAAAAATCATTTCTTGGTGCGCAACTACAATATATAAGTAAAAAGAACTCGCAACAAGCAAGCAATTTTTACGGTCCTAGCTCCAGTAGTTTCGGCTGGGGGTTTGATATATCAGTCAATCAACGAGATCAAATAATTATATACATATGTTAGATAAATTTAAATTTAAAAAACACATTTTAAATAAATAATTTTTAAAGCAGTAATAATGACACGACAATGTAAGAACGTTCACAACAATATTCACATATTAAATTACAATTAGCGAACAGGAAGTGCGAATTGGAGATTGCTTTTAGCACTTAGTTCCCATCTACATTAATTTCCATACAAAGGACTAATTATCAGCTACGTACTCGTTTCACATGCTTTAAAGTTATTTTAAACTTATTCAGTACATGTTCTGTGATTTAAAGCAGACGATAATAACCTATAATAAAATATATACTAATAATAATACCTATATCAAAATACGAAACAAAAGCTTCTGATCTGTCTTCGTTTTTGTTTTTATTAGAGGGCCAGCTCTCCCCTGAAAACCAATCTTAGATATGCCAATGAGTATATGTTAGTCCACCGACACTAATCCAGTGTTTTGAATTCACCTAAGAAGACAAAAACAGATTAATCTAAAATAAGCAATATCTGAACGACTACTTGGGTGTTGTAATTCAAATAAATTTTCATTGAAAAAATTTTAACTTCTTGAAAATTTATTATTGAAAAAATTAACTTACTATTTAATTTCCTCATTTTACTAGTTTATAAATTAGTAATATCTGTTAATGTTCAAATTACAATATATAAGCTGTTTGTATTAGAAAACAAATAGAGCTGAATCGAATAAGAACTTTAATACTTTTAAAAGAGTATTTATTACATTTTTTTTTTAAATCGGGAGACATTGTATATCACCAAGCTAAGCAACTTATCTTTGTGTTAGGGGTAATAAACAACGGTCTACTTTGGGGCCGATCCCAGACATCCAGACCATATTAAATAACAGAAAGTTTGTTTTTGAAATTTACCATACCCGGAATCGAACCCGGAGCCTCTGCGTGCCAGCGAGTTCGGCCGGCTAAAATTTAGCCCGCTCAACCACAGAGGCCGTCATTTTGGTCATCTCTGTGTATGTGAAGCATAGTAAAGTTGCGAGAAAGCACGTTTGTATTAAATTATAATTATTATTTATTAAAATGTTTATAGTATTGCAACCGAATTGAAATTATACATTTAAAGATTTCAAATTTCGCCCCATTTGGTCCAAAATCAAAATGAGAATGAATGGCCTAAAGCGGCCTCTGTTGCAGATATGTATGACAAATATGACACGTATCAAAATAAAGTGGATCTTTATGCCATGTCTTACAACCACTAACTAGTATATCTGGATACGTATTAATTTCACTAAGCGACCCTACAAAAGTGGCCGCTTTAGGCCCTTATATTAGGGTTTATAATTTTTTAGACTTATATTATTAATACCTACTTATTTATCTTCCACGACTGTAGTTCGTATTTTTTTTTTATTCTTAAGCATATTGAGCGCATTATTTCGTCCTCAAGAATTATATACAGGAGAACTGTAAAAAGGTATGTTTTTATTTCTTTTGATTAATTATTAAAAAATACATTACCTACATAAAATCATCTAAATATAAAATGTAACAGAGATAGACCATAGTATGAGGCTGATGTTACTCTTTGAATAAACTTTTGTATAATCGGTAGACAAATACACATATTGTATATCCCCAAATACGGCAAGTAACGCTTATGTTATGAGTGATACACACTACGGACTACTCTGTGGCTGATACCAGATACCCAGACCATAGTAAATAACGGAGAAAATTCGTTTCCGAAATTTAACGTGCCAGGAATCAAGCCTTGGCGTTGCAGTAAGGTAGGTCGGCAAAGGCTTAGTTAGCCCTTTGAAGCACAGAAGCAGTCGTCTCGTCGTCATTACAGTGAGATAGATATAGGATTCCAGATTACTATTGTTAATATAAATAATATTAATACATATACATACATACATACATACATAACTTCACGCCAGTTCCCTTGTGGGGTAGGCACGAACAACACAGCGCCATTTAGGCCCATTCTTACACACCTCACTTGCTTCTTTGACATTCATAACTCTTGTCATGCACACTCGTCTGTTCTTAAGGCTGACAGTCATCACCCTCCGCAGTGTGATCAAGTTGATCATGGAAGGTGTGTCGTGGCCTTCCTACGAGCACGGCATCCATCCACATTTTGCATTGCATATCTGCTTAGTCATTCTTTCATCACATTCTTTCCGCATGCCCAACCATCGGAACATTCCTTTCCTTATTCACCCCGACACTCTCGTTCAGACCATCTCTTTCTTATGAATTACGAAAGCGGTCAGCACGAGCGTCACTCCGCAGATTTTGCGCAGTATTCGCATCTCAACCAGGTTTACTCCACTTTCATGCACTCTCACGCATACCCAACTCTCGCTCCATACGTGAGCATAGGTACCAGCAAATGTTGTTATGGCGAGCTGGGCCTTCTGGCTGAGGTATTTATTTCACTAAAGTTTACCCAACAAAAGTGGCAAACTATTCCCCAAATTTACTCTTCTTTCTATTTTAGACTTGTATTATCCATACCTGCTTAAAGCACATCCAAGATATACAAACTCATTCACTTGCTCCAGCATAACATCATCGACCATTATCCTTGCATTCGTTCTGGTTTCTTCTCTTTCAAACACCATAACCTTTGTTTTCTTCGCTTCTTAATACATATATAATAGTTAATATTAATATATAACCACTTTTACACGTATTTGATTGTAAGAGGAACTGTTTAGAATGGTGCTTTCGTTCTCTTTCTACTATCGCACCGCCCGCCATCGGTTGGGAGTTCAACTCTACTTCCTCGAGCCGCTTCGCTCATTTATGCAGCGGTTCTGTAAAACGTGTCTCTTGCGTACCGTGAGAATTTGGAATGAGCTGCCAGCCGTAGTTTTCCCACAACGCTACGCTATGGAGTTTTTCCAAAAAGGGTGTCATAAAATTTCTTCGAGGCCGCAGCGCGTTGGTAACATCTTTGGTGTTGCAAATGTCCATAGATGACGGTAATTGCTTTCCATCAGGTACGCCGTTAGCTTGTCTGCTGTACAGTTATAAAAAGAACTTCAACAGACAAGTGGAAAAATGAATGGCAATTGACAATTGTTAAAATATCGCAACTGCTTTTGCTTGAAGTTTTACTTATATTGTTAATGTACTTGTCCAATTTGAAAACCTGCCCGTAAAACTTCAAGCTAAAATTTTGTTGCGTATCGTTTTGCCACTTATCCGTTGCCATTCGTTTTTCCACTTGTCCGTTGAAGTTTCACTTCTACTATGTGTCCCAGCACACATTTCGATTTTTCGCAGGTTTACTGCAAATTATGATTTGGTTAGGTTAGGTACATTTTAATTAATACATTTTTTATTTAAACATATTTTACTTTCTAACACAAAAAAACTGAATTCGATCCGGAAACAAAAAACGCATCCATAGTATACTCTAAAATTATATCGCCTCTCACCACGTCTAGTCTAAATTTATGCCGCTCCTCCACGCGGCCGTAACGCTTTTTCGTGACAGAAAAGTCCTAAGACCCCCCGTTTATATAGAAGTTTCACTTCAAAAATATATTAGAGTTTCGTATCTATGTAGTGAATATCGACTACTACATATATTTTAATGACATCACTCAAGTAATCATCACTAAGTCACTTAATGCAAATACTTTATTTATCACATTCTAGGTACCAACATTCATTAATAAAACATACAATTTCAAAGCGATTATGCTAATCCGTTCTCTGTATTTAATATTAATTGTTTGGAAAAGCCCTTATTAAAGAGCAAAGCCCTTTAAATAAGTTATTTATCTACATCATTAAATCGCCCAGGCACGTCTGGGGAATACCCATTTCGCAACACGACAGAATTTCTTCCTTTCATTTCTTAGAAGATTATTTTAAATACAGAATTTGTGTCTTGAATTTTCCTTTATTCTCTAATACATGTAATTGGGTATTTGACACATATTACAATAAATTCAAAAATAGTATTTATATAAAAGAGCAGGCGTCAAAATATCTTGTTAACACCTTACTTTCAAAATTTTATAGCAGACACAATTTTAATTATAGTTTAAACAATAATTAATACACTAATTAACTCGTTAAAATTGTGACGTCGTAAGCCAGTATTCTTATACAAAATCAAGAAGGCTGTGACTTTTGTGCGATGATAAAAATCGTCTCAGTTGATTTGATTGTCAAATACCCAATTACGTTTATTTCTATAACAGGTAGCTAGAGATGATTTATCTCCATTTTTACCTTGGCATCACATCTGTCGCTTTAAGTGTCTAATATTATACTAAAATATTTATGATACCTGTAGAGCGAGAAATTTTATAAACAGTGCGGGCGCGATGCGATGGCCGGGAGAAGGCAAAGGGACGCGGAAGAAAGCAAGGGAAGAGTAACTTACCTCGCCACCAGTCCACCGCCACACTGAAATCGTCCCCTGGGGGTTCACACACTCACTAGGATTTACTTGAAGAAATTAAATTATTATATCATATATATATGTATTATGCTTTACTTCTATATTGTGAACCAGCAATCCTTTCTCTAACTATATTGTTGTGAGAGCACTGACACTAACTTGAAAGTTTTTCTTGCATATTTTTCATTTAAAAGTTTATTCTTTTCTTTAAAGAAGCTAGGATGGGGGGGAAGAATTTATAAGGAGGTGTTCTTCGGCGCAGCCACAGTGTTTACTTAGTTAGACGTTTTGGTGGAAGGATTGATTTATTTAAGCACAAAGAAATTACAGTCAATAAAATTAAACTTTTATTATGTAATGGACAGGGTCAAACTATAATCCAAAATATAGCACGTATTTTGATTATAAAAACGACAAAATGGTTATAATAAAGAAAGTTGTTCATATGTATTTTTAAAAATACTTACAAATAACAAAAGTAAGTGAATAATCGACAATAGATTACCAAACTTGTGTGAAGGTGTTTTTTGGTTATCCTGACAAATTTAAATTGACTACTACATATTAAAAATATTAATGTCCGCGTTTAATATGGGGAGTTCATTATAATGGCGACACATTTGAACCAATGGATTGAAATAAGAAGTATTATTGAATCCAAGGTCACTTAAAAATCAAATTGGAGTAATATACGAACTTATATCATTATATGCCATTGTGATGCTCGAATCTGTAGTGTGTAGTGCAAGTAAGCGCAAAAGTGGGGTGTAAACGAAACAACTTTCCGTTGGTATTTACTGATCAATAATCTACCAAAAAAATATATCATAAATCTTCACGGTATAAGAGCTAACGTGGTTATTTCGTAATTTTTCTATATTTATTTTAATTTAAGATAAAAATTCACCCAAATCACCTCTAAATTATTGGCATGAAATCATTTTACTCCTTCAGTTTTTATAAAGACATATCTACATCTTTATAAAAGAGAGATAAATAATAACAGCCCATGTATGTCCCACTGCTGAGCTTGTGGGGAACTTAGGGGACTAACTATAGGGGAACGGACAGTATACCCGCCACGCTTGTGCAAGGCGGCTTGGGTGGTATGACATATCGGTTATTTCGATGTGCAGGTTTCATCACGAAGTTTTCCTTCACCGTTGTTAGCACGTGGTAATTTTTGTCAGTATGCACATTAGGTCAGAAAACTGCCTAAGCGGTGCATGCGTTCCGCCCAGGATTTGAACACGCGCCCTTTGATTCTGGGACGCGTGCGCTAGCCGTTACACTACCACGACTTAATATTATCTTACTCATCATGACTGTAAATGAATAGAACTCCCTTATGATGACATTGAGAATTTACTAAACTGACTACACTAGTATAAGTCTATACGCTGTCTGTACTCACGTGTTCACATGTACACACACCACATACATATACACAAACGTATGTATATATATACACATACAAATGTTAACACGAAGTAATTTTAAATGTATAAACTTTAAGATATTTTTATTTATTATGTATAATAATCGAGTTGTCTGGAATTGGGCGGTAACAACTGCAACACAGTATTTATTATACTACAGCAGTTGTTTGCGATATCACATTGTTTTCTGTACAATTATGTTAATGGTTTTGAATAAATTATTTAAAAATATTCTTAAAGGTTGATAACGCGTTGGCTTCACCTCTGCTGTTGCAAACGCCGGTAGGCAACGGTAACCACTTTCTATGATCTGGACCGTCTACATGTTCCCCAGCTTCCCCATAAAAAAAAAAAACATTTTTATTTAATTATTTCCTCACTTATATACCTCGCGTCTGGTATATTTATATGGCAATAAGTAATTTTAAATTAAGAAAAATAAAATGAGGTTTGTGATTTAGTGAAGTGATTCAATGCAAGCATTCGAGTAACTCTTCGCGCCATCCCAGTAAGGCAGTCAAATGCCGGGACTTATGAGTGAATCACACATCACTATACTTCGGATGCTATTAAAATGCGTTCCTATTTCGTAAATACATGGACGGATAGCATGGCAATGACGAACAATTTATGATAAAAAAAATGGTTTTTGTATTTTTTACTGATTCTAGATTATTCTAGATTTAGTTAAAATTCATATCACTACGACAATTTACGGTAAAGGCAATTAATTTAATTGAATATTTACAATAATTTACATTACATACAAGCACTCCTGACTCTTTCATTCTGTTTTATAGTTTTAGAATTATTTTTATTTTATTTTATTTATTAATTATTTTATTATTATATTGTCTCCATTATCATTTGAATATATAGTCAATAATACCAATTAACACGACAGATTTGCCTGATCACGATATGGCCGGTGACCGTGTCGTGGTTCGTCATGGCTGGCTTACTGCGACCTTACGTTGCGCGAGTTATTATAGCATTTCAGCAATTTTGTTATTTATTGTAAACAAACAGGCTTGTAATTTGCCGCTGATACGGCCACGTTTCACGGAGACCGGCTAATTATGTGGGGAACAATTTTATTTATCTATTTTTTTATTGCTGAAACACAGCAGACAGGCTTGACGGTCCAATTAGCAATACCAAGCTGCCAATGTGCTGCCGGCCTCGAAGGGGAAACTGGAATCTGGCCACTGATGCCGGAACACAACTCAAAGATGTTATGGCGGCATACTTTACATCAGGGCTGGAAGCCATCCAGACGGGCAAATGCCCTACCACCTGGGTGTAGGTTGTTTTGTCGCCTCTTACGACAGGTCGCCCGGTGGCAGGAATTAGTATTCTTTTTCCGTTCCTGCACGAATATTGATACGGAAAATGTCTAAGCATGCCGCCTCCAGGATCCGGTCGAAGGGGAAGGCCCAAGAAATGCTGACTTGACGTGGTGAAGGTTGATCCGTACCTATGATGGTGTGGCGAAAGAAACCTTTTCGCCTACTGGCTGGCAGGCCAGACTTTAAGTTTGTGATTGACAACTGTCATGAAAGTTATAAAGAAAAAGTCGTCACTAAAATATAGATATTTTAATCCCTTTAAATCCTATTATATATTTGATATTATTTCTTTCGGCTATATAAATATTATATTATACCAAATTATATATTTTACCAATGAACGGGTTATTTATTCCTGTAACGACCAGTCAGCTTCAAAACTGGGGATGCTGACGACAGCGCGAAGTGGAGTAGAAAAAGTGGGGAAAGTGGACTCTGGGCGTTTGAGCGAACGCTCCGAACGCAACCGGGATTTAACGCTCGGATGATGATGATGAAACAGTCTTGTAATTTTTTTGCTATACATGAGTCAGTTTTAACAGATACGAACCTATTTTGGCAAAAACGGAACAGTGGCTATTCTAACATTTTTAAATGATCGAAAAAATCGTAATCAACCCAAAACTATGTCGCCCATGGCTTTAATAATGTCCTATCTTGAAAATGGAAAAGTCGGAAAAGATTTAAAAAAAAAATAGTGACATGAAAATCTTTGTTTCTATCAATCTACAATCTATTTTAAAAGATACTAAGATATTCGTTTTGATTCAATTATTTTTTTAAAGTTAAATAAACTCTTTTAAAATGTCCATTTTCAAGTTTATTATTGAAGGAAAGAGGCGATGTATAAGTCAATTGAGACAGTTCTTTACCATTCTAAAATATCATTCGTACCTCATAATTATGATGAGAAGGTCTACTTTTGCTTGTAAAATCTGCGCGATAAATAAAAGATGTAAATAAATCATCATCAATCTCGTTCTTAGTGAAAATTTCGGTAACTACGTATTGCCGTCAAAACTGGTAAGGCACTTTCTTAGCTGACTATAAAAACGATCGAGTCGCTAATTGACTCGCTCTCGACTAATGTAAACAATCGATATGTTTTCTGGTAGTCCAGCCAACTTTCTAGACTCGATAGACAGTTCGCGAAAGGTACCAGTTGACTTGAGCAGTGCGTCCTACCCATCATGACATATGGTGCCGAGACATGGACACTGACAGCGGGACTGGTCCACAAATTCAAAGTCGCTCAACGGGCTATGGAGCGAGCTATGTTAGGTGTTTCTCTTATGGATAAAATCAGAAATGAGGACATCCGTAAGAGAACGAAGGTAACTGACATAGCTCGCAAAATTAGCAAGTTGAAGTGGCAGTGGGCCGGTCACGTCTGTCGCAGGACCGAACTCCTGGAGTGGAGACCACGTCTCGGCAGAGCGTACGCCCTCCAGCCCGGTACGACCTGCGCAAGATCGCCGGCAGGGGCTGGATGAGGAAGACGGGAGACCGGGAAACTTGGGGAGGCCTACGTCCAGCAGTGGACTGAGAGTAATCAAAGTTAAAGATCTCGTTATCTGGCATCATTAGTATACCTTGTAGATACATAGATTACGTATGTATGTAAATTAGTCCACAAATTACGTTACTAGAATTTCATGATTTTTACTCCTTCCCCGTCCTTGTCACAGCTGGTCACATCCGCGAAACTCCTCCCTAGTATAACATCATATCGAGGGTTGAAAGGTTATTTGTTTTAAGCGACATTTTGTGTGAAACTTAATAACACTACGGGTTTGTTTTATCCTAATGTCTCAACTTAAAGAAATATAAAGAATCTGATGTCTAGTTTCAATCTATAGATGTTCTTTTTTTTAAGTATGGTACATAGTTCGTTAGTGATGTGTTTTTCTGGGTCACTTGAAACTTCAAACTTTTCTACCGACAAATTTTAAAAATGTCGTTTAAAACAAATAGCCTTTCACCCATCGTTATATTTTGTAATTTTACATCAAGAAATTATCAAATCTAAACAGCAGCAGTTCTGTTATTTGTTTTATTTCCATTTAAATGATTTTTTGATAATTTAAACACTATGCACATAAAGATAAAGTTGGAAATATTTTTAAGTTTTTCCTTAATGGTTCAAATTTCGTGTTTTAAAGGTTAAATATATTAGATTTCGAAAAGCAACGTCACGTCATTTAGAATCCCTTCTACCCCTTCTCACACAATGTCACACTTCGTCAACCCTCTCCCCCCTTAACGTAATTTATGAATGTAATGTATACGTAATATATGAATGTGCCCAAAACGTCCTACATTAAGTTTTCTTTTCTTTCTAATTACACTAACGACACAGAATAAACCATAGATAACACATTATTGCTCAACAAAAAAAAATATATAAAATGTATACATAAAGCTTTCTTAGCAAAACAATAGAGAGCCTAACTTAAAGGAAATTCTTGACTAATCTGGCAATGTAGGTGAAGCAACAAATTAGATAGGGCTAAATAATTTAAATATAGATACTGCTGATACTTGTATACTGCATACTTTATAATTAATTTGTAAATTATAGTGGTATCCTATCTGTTACATAAGCAGGAATGAAACAAAAACCTAATATTTATTCTCATTTTGTTCCAGCAATGTCGGCCGATGGGTCGACGACGGACATCAACGCTCTGCTCAACGACACCGGTAAGTTTCAATCATCGAAGACTAGTAACGATTCACAATTTATTTTCACGAAAAACGACATAATAACTATAACAAAAATTGTAATGGTGTGATACGAAAAAAATTCAACAGATGGCGTTAGCTTCGCATATAATTCTATACTAAAATTACTAAAAACACGTCTCTAACGAGGTAAATAAAGTTTCATGAACGCAGCCTAATAAAAGAAAACGAATATCAAGATCGTAGCTAGACGAGATCCAATATATCAACTCTATAAGAAAAAGGTGTGACAAATGTTATATTTCACTTTTCTCAAGAAATCTTGTTTTAGTGGGAACAGCGCCATCTATTAAGTATATGACGTAACATAAATATGCATGAAGGTTATCTTGTAAGCCTTGGCACTGTTTAAATTAGTTCTTCATATATTTACTAGATGGCTCTTTATAGATCTACATGTTACATAGCATGATCGAAAAATATACTTCCGAACTTTATAAAACTGTGGTTTTTAAAATAGGTTTTGTAATAATAAATTAAAATATGCCGCAATTAATAAATATATGTCGATAGAACTTAGAAATGGTGTTCTCTGAACATTTTTATTTAATCAATTCTTTTGTTATAACTTAGTTAAACAGCAATTACTTTAAGTTTTACGGGTTTCTGTAACTTTATCGTTATAATTTCAATACAAGGAATCAATGTAATATTTAAACAATTAAAGCATTGAAGATGAATCTTTCACAGAGCTACTCTATTTGTGAAGACAGATGGCGCTTTTCAAACTTTTAGTTATAATAATTATTCAATAGATGTCAGGAGTAGTCTAATATTTATATTCGACGTCCACATTAAAATCGCAATCCTTTTATTTGTATGTTAATTTAAACTACAGGTAATTCAAAGTTAACTGATGGTAGTATGCAAATCTTCATTATAACAAAACAATTCTAAATGGTCAATGGAAATTCCTGTACATGACAATATTTAATAGAAATATATTATGAAATAACACAAAAGGTTATCAACAGATGGCTCTTAACTAAACATTTGATTTCGTTCCGGACCAATAGATGTCGAGTGTAGTCTAATGTTGATATTCTCTGATCACATTAAAGTTGAAATTCTTTTTAATTTATACAAGTAGACAATTATCTTTATTACAATAAATTTAGTTAGCTAATAGAGTGGAGCTTTGTATAGATTTTATTAAACAAAAACTCAAAATATAACAAATATTATATTTTATGTGTCTGACAAAATATTTAAGTTTTTATTCACTACTAATAGATGTCAATAGTTGTCGAATATAGTCTGACTACAACACTTAAAAACGTATTTACTTTAAGTGATATTCGTACTGGCACTGTCGTCATTATAACGAATAATTGTTTGATGCAATGGGAATTTCATTTAACAAAAGATTTACATTTGAGATAAGACACGTCGTGTATTTTGATTTTGTTATACGCAGTAAACGTATATTTTAAATTATTTTACTTAGATATTGTCACGGTATTTTAATTCGATACGACGATTGATATCTTTAAATTCTTTTATGATACAATACCACTCGCGTTTATCATGTCCGCGAAGGATGACATGATGATATGGGCATATGCCGGAGTAGATGGGTGTGGAAAGCGAAGATATGTTGTACCGACCTCAAATTATTGGGAGGGATAAGGTGAAAGAAAAGAGAGAACAAACATTAAGTCTTGGCGTATGAGATGAACATGTGCATGAAAGTGTGCGCAAATATAGGTAATGTAGGATGCGATGGTCATGAAGTCAAGGTTTTTACAAAGGGAATATCCACTGTATATGCGGCTGCTGTTTTTACTCGAAAAGCTATAACCATAATATGGATTTGATTAATAATTAAACCCATAACACACAATGACCCAAAGTAATTTTAACACTTTGTTTACTTAGCTACTAACTGTCACGAAATAGAGAAATATCATTGCTGATAATATTTCATTACAATGAACCATTAGCGATTCTGAGTGTGGCAGTAAAACTTACTTAGTACAACAATATCAAAAAGTGGCCAAGTTTTTCATAAGAGTGTTATGATAATGTTATCTATATCTGTGGTCAAGAGACACTGATTCTAAAGAAAAGGTTGCACTGGTTCAATCTGATTGAAGACAATGAAGTAATATCGTCCAATATATATTACTCTGTTGTTCGTGCCTACCCCGCAAGGGAACTGGCGTGAAGTTATGTATGTATGTATATATTACAAACATGTATTACATCTGAGTGAAACCTCATAAATCACTACACCCGCTCCATTACAGAAATCCCATGCGTCATCAATGACGTCATAATCAGCTATTATGTAAATCAAATTAGTGTGAGAATACTTACAGTAAGTTTCTACTATACAATTATAGTAGTACTAGTGTTGCTATTTAAAAAAAAAACTATTGCATTCTTTATTGAATGAAAATCTAGTTCAAAAGCTATAAATATTAATACGTCGTTGTAGTTTAGTATTAGTTAACCGTTGCGTCTAATTCTAATGATGTAGGTTCGAATTCTAGCCGGGCAGCGTGAACCGCTTAATAAGCCTTTTTCAGGAATAAATAGAATGTTAATATCACACAAACGATGCGTAAGATGAAAATGCGATCAATTTCCAGAGTATTTTCAAATATAGGAAAACACACTGCACAGGACCGGTGCTACCTTTAAATTTTACACATACCACATTGAGTTCATATTGAACACTTATGTTTTAAAAGTATTTATATCATCTAGAACAATACACCGCTGATATAGAATAAAGAGTGAATTTGGGGAATAGTGTGAATGGAGCGTTAGGTAAACTTCTAGGCGCTAAGAACCTCAGCCAGAAAGCCCAGCTTGCCATACACAACGCGGTGCTAGTACCTACGCTCATGTATGGAAGCGAGAGTTGGGTATGGAAGAGAGAGCATGAAAGTAGAGTAAACGCGGTTGAGATGCGAGCACTGCGCAAAATCTGCGGAGTGACGCTCGCGGACCGCCTTCGTAATACCGAATTAAGAAAGAGAGTTGGTCTGAAAGAGAGTGTCGGAGTGAAGGTAAGGAAAGGAATGCTCCGGTGGTTCGGGCATGTGGAAAGAATGCATGATGAAAGAATGACTAAACAGATATACAATGCAAAAGTGGATGAATGCAGAAGTCGTAGAAAGCCACGACACACCTTCCATGATCAAATTGATCGTGTACTAGCAGAAGGTGATGTCAAGAGCCTTAAGAACAGACGAGCGTGCATGACAAGAGTTATGCATGTCAAAGAAGCAAGTGAGGTGTGTAAGAATAAGCCTGAATGGCGCTCTGTTGTTCGTGCCTACCCCGCAAGTGAACTGGCGTGAAGTTATGTTTATGTTATGTGTTGGAACAATACACTAAAAAATCTACTATATACATATTTAGAAACAAAAATGGATTTCAATTTACTGTAGGTAGGTAGCATTCCCAAAATGATGGCTGTATTTCCGCGCTGAATGGTATGCTAATGCGTTGCTCAAAAGACAAACTAGCCTAAAAGGTCTCAACAGAGTTGATAAGCCTCGTCTCCACAACCCCTGAGTCTTAATCCCGAAACCCAGAAATATGTATTCATTATTATCACTTGTGGAGAGCACATAAATCATTAAAAATATAAAACCAGAGTTTTCCCCGCGGCTACACCGCGTGAAAAGCCCTAGGTAGTGCCTCTATGTTACGTATTATATAGAAAAATTTAATTAAGTGTTTTATATATATAAACATTCAATACTTAAGTTTATTGCTGCATTCACTACAATTACAAGGAAACTAATTTAATACACTGTAGACAACTGCACAGGATAACAAAGTTGTAGCCAACGTGATCTGAAGAATACGATATACGTAATTAATGACATGTGGGCAACCTGACAACGTACTTGTTATTGAATTACAGCGATGTTCAGTAGTTTTTACTTGATACTTTAACAGACGGACTGAAAGACAAACAGACAAACAAAAATTCTAAAAATTACTTTTTCCAAATCTCCTGATCCGAATTATCCCCCCTGATTTTTAAACGCAATGTACAAACTCGACCCATTTATAGATTTATTATAGTATAGATTCTAAACATGCCGTGTCTGTACATTGAAGCTATTTAAAATAATTAACTGGAAGAAACTATATAAACGACGGAGAACATGATGCATTTTTTTTTTCTTGTTTGTTTCTACGTGTCACCTAAAAATTACCGAGCCGATTTCAATGCAGTTTTCGCTAATCATTTGAACTCTGTGCTCCTTTTTTGTCCCGAGAGTCCCGCGGGAATTTTCCCGGGAGTAATTTGAAGTAGTTCGGATGCATAAAAATTAGCTTATTCCGACGCAGTTTCCACTAAAACAATAGCTTCAATTCTTTTTTAAATGCTGCGAAACTCAGTCTCAGTTGAGTCTTATTTAAGGGTGGAAGAAGGCGCGGGCATATCCTAGTTGTATAATAGAATTTGGACACGAAGTAACACGAATTTTTTTGTAATATGAATATTTATTTACAAAGATACGTTTACAATCAAGGAGAAAATATACCGTTAGTCAAAAAAAAGGGCGGCATTGTCAAATAATAAATATTAAACCATCTAAAAGATTGATTCCAACATCAATGGATGCATATTTGTGTAATTTCAAGGTTTTTTAGTGTCAGACAGGCTGGAGGAGTCTGTGTCTGGAAGATGTAAGTTTAGTATGTCAGACAGTTCGCTGAAGGAGTCTGTGCCTGGAACAACTGTGTCTGGAAGTTTAGTACTTATTATCTTTCAGAATTGCGGATCTACTGGACCCACAGCCTATTAAAGATTTCATTTAATAACGTGTCATTTTTAAGTTTCGTAATATTTATACGCTCAAGACACGCTTTGACATCCGTGATCGTTTAGTATTTTTTAACGTTTCGACATAATTACAACATTAAATTAACATAATATTATCACGTTTGAGAACTTTCACGTGTGTTTAAAACACGTGATAATTTTAAAATAGATGTAACATTGTATTATATTTACATCTGTTTTAAGAATCATAATAACAAACAAAAATGTGTGTAACTATTATTGTTAATTTTATATTGTTTAACAATGACGCTATAGCTTCTACAAACGATATACATACATATTATCTACTTACCTAGAAATAATCATAACTAGTTATTTAATAAAACTACGTTTTAACGGTTTTAAGCGCGGTAATTTTATTTGATTCTGGTTTTTCCGACGTTTCGGCCACTTTTCAGTGGCCGTGATCACGGAAGACGAAACGTCGGAAAAACCAAAATCAAATAAAATTACCGCGCTTAAAACAATTAAAATGTAGTTTTATTATCTATACAAGTCGCGAAAACTTAAGATAACTAGTTATTATTTTAGCTTTTGGCAAGAATTTAAGAGGAATGTTTAGCTGTGCACTTTTATTTTGAGTCTTTCTGGTTAAGCGGGCTAAACCTTTGCCGGCCGACCTTACTACAACGCAGAGATATCGGGTTCGATTCCTGGCATGGTAAATTTCGTAAACGAACTTTCCGTTATTTACTGTGGTCTATATATATATATTACCCATAACACAAGTGTAACTTGCTTAGATAACTTGGAGATATACAATGTGTGATATCTGCCGAGTATTATTATTTTCGAAAAACATAAAAAAAATCCCAAAAAACTTTGAGCAAGAATTGTTTGTGTAAATAAGTCATTAGTATAGTAAAACGTAACTTTTTGAGTTGCCATTGGAACTGCATTGTTTAGCGTCAAATAAAGTTCTACAATTTGGATTGGGATTTTGTATTAAATGAGGCCGCTAATTGTTTTTTTTTAAGTTTCTTGGAAACAAACTGAGGCACCGTCCATGGTTAGTTGTTACCGTCGAAATCAACATCATACATCTGCAACATCAAGAGACACTTTAGATGTCTATTTACACCTTTTTTGAGGAACCCCATACTTTATCGCTCTGAGAAACCCGCGGGAGGTAAAAGAGTTAATTTCACAGACTCCCTGGTGCCCATTTGTTTGAAGATTGTTTTAAAACTTTAATATTCTTGAATACTTAGAGGGTCGCTAGATACAAAACCCTTGTAAAGTTATGTTTAACAAATAGCGGGAATAACTAACTATCTAGTCACACTAGTCCTTATTACACAAGATTAGTATTTTTTTAAATCTTGTTTAAGAAAAGTAAACAATTTTTGGAATATTGCTGTCATAGTTTGGCAACACCAAACTATTACGCACTGCGTACGAGTCCATTCACAAAATCTTAAGTCAATAAATCACAGTTTGATTATGAAGCACAATACTATAGTTATGATTGAGTAATGACGTCGTCGAGGTTGTAGGCTTTACTAGTTTTAAGAACAGGTGTTGTGTAATCGGGTTTTTGGCTTAGTTGACTTAATGGGATTTCCATGAAGTTCTATGACGTGATAAGGTGCGTAATGATATTATATAAGTCTGCGAATTTCGATACACGATACCTGTATTAGACGTAGGAGGTCGATTGGGTTAGCAATACCAATAAATAATGTTAAAATGACTTAGATGTTTATTTGAAGGGCTAAGAAATGAATTAATTGTCGTAACCTGCTTTATTATATATTGATGGCTGGTTCCTATATCTTACTATTCATACACTTGCCCTACCATCGGTTGAATTTTGACATTGCTTGTACGGAGCTTATGTCAAATGTTAACCGATAGTAAGGCAAATGAACGGTCGGTAGATATAGGAGCCGGACATGAAATTCCCTTACTTTTTAATTTATACGTTAAGGCATTGATAGTAAGGCTCAGCAGCTTGCCAGTCGTTTGTATGATTAATATTATAAATGTGAGAGTAATTCTGTCTGTTACGTTTTCACAGAAAAACTGCGACACTGATTTTGCTGAAATTTAGATTAAGAAAATGGGGTAGTTTCTTTATTGGGACATTCAGTACTTTCCAGGGCGAATAATATGTAAAAATTTAATGTAGTGTTGTAACCTGTGTGAATGCTTGCTCTCTAAATAAACTAGGGTTATGTATTACTTATTTATATTAAAGATATCTTTGAGAACATAGCACAGGTCACCTAGAGAAACATAGCAGTTGATAAAGATGCACTTGCTCAAAGTGTTAATAATTTTGAAGAATAAGGGTTTATATTTTTATCAGTTAGTATCAAGTCAAAACAGAAGGCACTTGTATATATTAAGTACGTAACATATGTACATTGCACTGTCGCTGGGCAACAACCTAGTGTGTTAATAGAAAACCGGTCAAGCCTTGAACACTAGTTGCTAAGTAGGTACTAAATGGCTCCCGGGAATGTGCCTGGCGCCATCATTATGTTACAACCGCAGACTAGTTGTATACTATAGCGTATTTGTTTTAAGATATATAGATAACTCTACGTTATACACCATTACAGGGTACTTACAGCCTAAAGATTTATCAGATTATTCTAGATGTGGACAACGGGCGGTCTTATGAAGTCTTATAGCCAAAAAGAGATAGAACACTAAATCTTCTATAGAATAATATATCTATTGTCACAAGCTAGAAGTTATCTATCAACTAAATTATTACCAGACTGAATACAACAGTGAAAAGATTAAGCTATTTTCTTTATGCATTATTATTTTGATTTTTTTATATTCTATCAATAACAATTCTAAACTGTTACTTGAAAAATCAGCCCTAAAGATTATAAAATTTATTTCGGTGGAAAGTTATTTATACCTACTAGAGAAAAAGAAAGTATACCATGCATTACAATGTATACTTTCGACATTAACTAATGTTTTTTTTTTCTTTTTCGGTATTTTTGTCTATATGGATATGTCAATCGCGTTAGGCAACACTAAACTAAATGTTTCTAGAATACTGGTGAGCAATAATATTTTTAAAACGTTTGGCTATTTCCGAAACAAAGTCTGATAGAACACTTTTTATTGTGCCCATATCTTTATTTAATTTGGTTTTGTTCAGATATAAACTATGGAATTAGAATAATAAGTTTATAAAACATTGTTTTATACCTGTATTAATTAATTGACGTTCACTTTGACATTAATTTGTAAACAAATTAATTGCCATATCTTATACTAATATATAAAGCTGAAGAGTTTGTTTGTTTACTTGAACGCGCTAATCTCAGGAATTGTCGGTCTGATTTTAAAAATTATTTCAGTGTTAGATAGCTCATTTATCGAGGAAGGCTATAGCTTATATATCGTCACACTGAGACCAATAAGAGCGGAGCACCAATGAAGAATGTTTCAAAATCGGGGGTTTTTTAAATATTTTTTTCAACCATTCCCCGCGCGCGAAGTTTAATATATTTTTGTTTATTTTACTCCACCAAGTTTCTTAAATCACAAGTAAAACAAATTTCTCAAATTCTCTATAAAATAAGAAACTGTGTTTAACAATTATTCAAGAATTAGTTGTCCTTAAGATGCCTTCTTAAGATCCCTATAAGTGATCAAACAATGCGAAGTGTTTGTTAGAGCCCTCGATCATCCGAAAATTCCATTCATGAATAAACATTAGGCTTTAAAATGGACGTGTGATTCTCCAAGGAATCTTCCTATTGATTTAAAATTAAAAAGAAACAACATCGAAATCGTAGCACGTCTGCGGAAGTAGTACAATGTAAAAAATATCCGCATCGATTGAAGATCGATCTTCCTTCTTAAAAGTTAAAAATAACTGCACGAATTTACTACAGTATTTAAGTTGTAAGTCACGGCTACTTAAATTCTTAATTATCAGTAGTTTTTTTTCGATTCGCTGGAACAATAAGTCCTTCATATAAATACTGTTTCGACGTAATTACAATATCATAGCAATTTTACGTAATATCAATTAGATTGCGCCTAGGCTTGGTTTCATTTTCATACAACTGAATTCTAAAATTGAAAACAATTGTAGGGTTACACAGCTTCTCCACGTTTGTAAACTATTGATTTTTATATAATAATACAAGATTGTAATGTCTGTATGACTTGAGATATATTTCTTCACAAATTATAAAGTAATTATTACAATAAAAGTCATTTGATTATAAAATACACGTTTTAGCGGCAGAGGTTGGTCAAGAAGAAGAAAAAAAAAAGATTTGACGCTAAGCATCAGTTTGGTGTTGCCAGTGCAGTTCTTATGGCCTGGCGCCAACAATTGAAATTGGCCTTTTTTACGTGAATTTCTTTAAAGAGATGTCAAAATGTTGCTTCCAAGCTTCCAGCATGTTGCTAACACGTCTGGTGTTGCAAATGTTTATAGAAGAAGGCAAACATTTCCAATCAGGGGAACCGTAATTATCTGCAGAAGTCATCAGCAATAGACCTCAAACGTTCGTTGGTATGCGATGAGTTTTAGAATATGCATCTTTGATAGTTAATTCATTAGTTATAGAAAATGACATTTCTACACTGTACAAATTAATATAATGGAAAGCTGAAAAGCGAGCAATATAGCATTTACTTCTTTGATTATGACAAGTATATAATTAAAGAAACCTAAAATTAAATACTAAAACTAAATAAAAAAAAGGAGAGCAAAATTATAGATAAAATATTGGTCCCAAACCACTGTCACTTACTGGGAACGTTCCCAAAAGGCTGGCGGCGTTACCACGCTGAATAGCAATGCTTACTTACCCTTTGAGCAAAATAGCCTTTTGGTCGCGTGAGAGATCTACTAAGCGCTCGCTTAATGGAAAGTAAGTATTGTTACAATCTAAAACGACAAATATATATGATGAAATTAGAAGTATCTTTTACATAATTGAAAACAGTTTATGTAATTGCTGTAAACAAGCGGTCTTAGTGTTTTTGACCTGACGTATGGGAGTATTCCATCACAATAAGATAAAATCTCTGACCTAAAGCGAAGTGAACTGATGATAATTTTATTATCGACATTAAAAATAAATATGGTTAATTAATCCATCGTAATAATATATAAATGTGAAAGTGAGTTTGTTTCGATGTTGACGATCATTGTTTGCTCTACTTCCCTGTCATAAAAAAGACGAGATTGTAATTATTAAAGATATTTTTGTCCTCTCAAAACATATTACTATTTGCTGGGAAAATATCGTGTGAAATTACGACGATTATGACGTATGTAGCCTATCTTTATGTATAAACATGTAGGGCAAAGCATCAGAGTATAGATAAAAGCCAAAGGTTAACGCGGTGTGGCAGTGGATCAAGTATTATTAGCCTCTTATCTCGCCCCCTGTGGTTCAAAATAATGTTTTTATCAGTCTCCATTGACGACATACGAACAATATTTATTTTATTGCCATCTGTCTCTAAGTGAACTTTATTTTTTTATTAATGAACCTATTGTGTTCAATAAGAATGTTTTGTTTCATCAGAAATGTTTGATTATTAAAATTAGTGCCTTTTTATATAACCGCACTAATAGTTCTTTTTTAATATATCTGAGACCTATACTTATCTATTTTTTTATAGAATGATCTCAGACTGATAAGTTTGTCAGTGTTGATTTTTTACTCCTTTTTATATTTATTTTCTTTATTATATGTTTCCTTCTTTAGAATCGTTGTCGTTGTCGTGAAATTCGATGAAACGAAAAAGCGACACTAAAAAGAGATAAACATATAAATCTATAGGACTAACCCTGCGAGAGAATGAGACATGAGTTTTACATTGTGCAGCACATATTAGAGGGTCAATGAGACCGATAATTGAACATAGGTTCAATGTGGACCGAAACAAACTAATAATAATATTTTTTAGACTAACACAGGGAAAAATTTAAAGTAATGCTTAAGAAGTTTATTTTATGAAATATAATATGTTGACGTATCTAGGCTAAAGGAATTATATTTATATCAATAACACTTAAATAAGACTTATCTGTGAGTATATTTTCTGAAGTTTCACCTCTACTGCGTGTGAACTGCACATAATTTTTATAAATTACACTTTGTGTTTTTCTCTTTTCTTTCATTTTTTTATATAAGTGTATAGAGTCTTATATAATTACATGTACTACATATTTAATTTATATTATCTTACTTCTTTATACCTTCTTACTTATAAATCGTTAGTAAATTGGTACAACGATCAAAAAGCTTGAGAAGCAAGAAGTGATATCTAGTCATGCAAAATTAATTGAGTTGCTTTCCGCCGCGTACTCATCTGCGAGCCGTAACTGTAACCAAGCGGATACAGTAACTAGGGTTGCCACCTTTTTTTAAAGAAAATATAGTGTTTTTGGTTTTAAACTGTAAAAATGTAGTACTTTTGGGAAATTTTGATGAAAAAAAGAGTACACATTTATTTTTCATTACTAATTATATATTTTATTTATTGCATTTTCCATGTGTATTTATTACAACTTTTTGGTTTGGCCAGCAAAGATCAATTATTTTTAAAATAATCATAAGTATTATAACCTACTCATATATATAACAAATCAATCTAACAAAAAACGCAACAATTGAATTAGTGATGAAAATATAGTACATTTCGTACTGTTTCATTTTTCTGTAATATACATACAGTACAATTGGCTAAAATAGTACGATACTATATATTATAGTACGGTTGGCAATCCCCACAGTAACATGCTAATGTGTAAACATTGACCTTCGGTTTATCGGCTCGTCGCAAGCGGCACGCGTCCGCTTCGCCTCAAGCTCACGAGCCATGTATAGACTATGGTTTTTGGGTATAGTAACTGAGCGCTTGCTCTCAATCGTCTTTCGTCGTTCGTTTTAGAACTACTTTCGCTTGTTTTTTTTATATTTAAGTTTCATTGACTATATCTGCTTACCGTACGAAAACGAACCATGAAATGCGTTTGAGAGTAAGGTCTCTGCAACGATTATGGTTCGAGGGGAGTACGCGGCTTTACAGAGTTAGAATTTTTAATGGATGATTTTTAATCTACTTAATATCACTAAAATGCCATTATATTGTTTAAAACTAGTAGAGTCCGGTGTTTCTTTCTTGAATGACTAGGTCTATCTGAATCTTGCAACATATAGAAATGAAAGATACATAAGAATTTAAGGTAAATTTCCTGTATGAATCTCTAAAATTTTCTCTCTAGGGCCGATTTTTCAATCGTCAGATAAAAGTTATTCATCGAATAAAATACAACATGAATAAATTAAAAAATACAGTTGCGTGAATATTGAGCCGTGTTATAAACTACTGAGCCGTTTCTTTTTTACATTCAATCGGATTATAATTTATCAATGAACAATGTTTATGTACATACATACATACATACATAACTTCACGCCAGTTCCCTTGCGGGGTAGGCACGAACAACAGAGTGCCATTTAGGCTTATTCTTACACACCTCACTTGCTTCTTTGACATTCATAACTCTTGTCATGCAAGCTCGTCTGTTCTTAAGGCTCCTGACTAATGTTTATGTGATGATTGAAAAGTCGGCCCTTAATTCCTTTAAACTGTTTTGACGCATATTCGAAACAAAATATCAGACAAACATACCGACTAATTAATGTTGATGTAATTACAATGAGTCATCGTATAAATAGCTAGCGTTTTTAAATCAGATATTTAAATTTTATGTATTGATTTGAATTTTGTATGTCGTTATTTTAAGAATAGTTATTATGTAGAGCATTTGTATTTTAACTGCGTCAATTGTGGCCTTTATTTCCAAAAATGAAAATATGTTTTGTTCGATTATATTTGCGTCATTTGTAGAAGTGATAATGGTTATTATTATCAAACGTCTTAAATACAGACTATGAGTAAGACTTGATTGTGGCCTTGAAGTTCGTCCAAGTCATTGCTCAGATATCCAAGAAGGAGGCGGAGCGGGAGCGTGAGTACACGTGTTTGATCCGCTCCTGCTAAAGGAGGACGCACCGGCGCGCGGCGCTGGAGGTCGGATTTTTGCCTTTGGTCACCGTGAGAGGCCGGCGCAGGTGGTTCGAGAGGCACGTCGTGCTCCTGGTGCGCTTATTTCTCTTCCCGTGGGGACAGATATTTTGCCGCCCCACGTCGGAAATAAAAAGTCGACGCCGGGGGCTATGCTTTCCCCTCTGCAGTGGTAGAAGCTGTTGGGCCGCCAATTGCCAGGTCATCACAGATCGGAGAGGCTATACTTTTTCGAGGGTGCTCGTGCCACCCCAACTTGGTGGATACCACACTCCCTCGGGATGTTTCCTCTGCGGTGGTTAGTCCTCAATTGAATTCCCCTTTATTAAAAAAAGAAAAGGTCATTGCTCAGAACATAATTATAAGGTTCACAAGGTCCGTGCAGGAACGGAGAAAGAATACAATTTCCTGCGGCCTGTTGTAAGAGGCGACAAAACAACCCACAGCCAGGAGGTAGAGCATTTGTCCGTCGGGATGGCCAAGGACGCGTTCCGGTATTAGTGGCCAGGTGCCAGTCTCCCTTTAGAGAGTGGCAGCTCATTGGTAGCACCTTCGGTGTTACAAATTTCCATAGGCGATGGTAACCGCTTTCCATTAGGTGAGTCATCTGCCTGTTTGCTGAACTCACTTAATAAAAAAAGATGGCACCTCTTTCATTAATTTTTCTTTTAAAGTCTCGTTGTACACCGGGTTGCCTGGAAGAGATCGCTATAAGCGATAAGGCCGCACCTTGATCTAATAGAAATGTACCTATTCATATTAAATTGTCTAGTAGTTAAAGTTATAGTGAACAATAAAGAGTTTTCATTCATTCATTCATTCATTCATTCATGTCCGTGAGTTATGTTCTTTTACAGGGAAAATGCCATTGGGATTCTGCTTCAGCGCCCAAGCTCAGTTGTTAGATCATTATGCTCTAACATACTTATAAATATTGTACAATATTTGTTAAAAATAATGTATAAAGCACTGTATAAATATAAATATTGAAATAGTTTTTATTGATTAATCCATATTATATATTTGCTTTTGCTTTGTATACATTGGCTGTTATGATTTGATTTTGTAAGACGTTTGCAGGTGTTAAATAAGACAAGAATAATTAAGTAATAAATATTTACAACTCTATAACTCCAACGGATATTATTCATAGGTAAACACATTTTCGGGAAAATTGCCACATTTTACAATAAATTCTAAAACGATGTACCTACTGCTTTTAAATAGCTTGCTGACTTCTTTGTTTTAAAATATTCGCTATAAAAATAATTTTAATTATTGTTTAAAAAGCAATTAACAAACTTTTTTAACGAATTGTAATCCGTCATGGATAGTGGACACCCTACCATCCAGGGACAGCAGTAAGGTAGTGTTGAACCCCCGATGGTATACTCTGGCATATCAACTAAACCATGGGTCCCCAAAGTGGTCCATATGGACCCCTGGGGGTCCATATCTAACTTTAAGGGGGGAACGTCAACGAAAACAAAATTTGGTTGTCCGCGAGCGGCAAATAGGTGTTCACAATAGTGAATTCCATTTAAACAAGTCTTTATAAAATATTTAACTTTCAATAAATAGTATAATAAAATATGATAATGCGCGTTTGTATTTACAAGCTATAAAATTGATATGGGGCCAATACTGAATCTAACACAAAAAGAATTGTCAAAATCAAAAGTTCTCCTCCCTTTTTAAAGTCGATTAACAAGATAGGAAGTCCACCGAATGCAGTAAAAATTGGTAAGGGGTCTACGAGAATAAATAGTTTGAGGACCATTGAACTAAACCAACCCGGTGTTCCACCGCAACGTCGTTATGTCAGTGTCATGGGAACTGAAGACACTTCCGATAACCCTCGGCTGGCCTCGGCTCATTGAAACCCTTCTCTTTCAGAATTTAACTCGTTAGAATTATGATATCTTAACGCAGTACACCCGTATACAATCAAATAATATAACAGTAATGTGTTAAAATACCTGTGATTGACAAGTTTAGCATATCATCGAGAATCTAATACTACCCTATAGGGTAATGCTATATTAGGAAAGACATATTTCCAGAGGTGTCCATGATTATTTTACTTTATGAAGAAAGGTTTCATGGAATCAACACAGCTATTATATTCATATTCATTTTCCATCAAAATGTTCGTTTTGTTTTACGTCCAATGTGTTGTTTATTTTGTATCGTGTTTGTTAGTAATATTTAATATTTACCTGTTATCATAAAGGTATAAGACGATTATATGATGTAAGCCTATATTATATAACATTTAACAAAATTTTAAAAAGTAACTAAAATTTATTTTTTACCGAATATAATCAATTAATTCTAAGATAATGCATAGACAATTTTATTCAATTTACATTTATTTAAAAACTGATAATTTTATTATTTGAATATGCAAAAAACCGATAGTATATGGCAAAAATATCACGCGACTACATCGTGTTAAAAACTAGAAATCTAAAAAAACTAGATATATTACACTCGTACAGGCGACAGAACAAGGTTATACTCCTCAGTCATAAAATTACAAGGCAAACTAACATTTATGTCAAGGTATTTAAATCTCTTATCGCATGAACAGTGTACACCAATTTGTGTTACTTACTCACGTGCATTTGAGACCGAATTCGGCCTTCATTAAATTTAGCCGAAGGTTTTGCCGAAGTATTAAACGTAGTTAAATGTCTATTAATTAACAGTACATCATATTAAGGTTCGTAGTTCGCAAGTTTGTCGCTCTTGAATCGACACTTGTGATTGAATCAGACCAAAATTAAAAGATGTTTTGAATACATAAAACGTCTTTTAGTGAACTTTAAATTACATTTTTATTGTTTGACATTAAAATCTGACAATACTGTCGTATACGAACAAATTATCATAACTAAAAATGTGTATTGACTTAGTTTAAAGAATGTATTAACATTTGGGCATCCTATTAGGCTTGGCTGGCATTAGCTTCGGTTTGTCATCTCGGCGAACCTATCTACTTCACCAAAATATAAAATATTCACACAAGATAAGATGTATACATTCGTAAAAAAGTTCATATATACTTTTGCTGTACAGTATGTAAAACAAAAGAACATATAAAGAAGTGTTGTTAGTAACAGTACTCATATGTTAACAAAAGAAAATAATATTTTTGCTGAGAAAATAAGTACAGAATTTTCATGTGTATTATATAATTATGATCGTCTTTACATTAGATTAGACAACATAATATCTTTTTGAAAATCTAGGGAATGAAGACGGAACAAACAACATTATATCCATAGAGTGCGAATTTAATATAATAGACATATTTGACAAATTATGAAGTCTAATGTTGTCTCACAATAAAAAAATGTAAAAGAAAAGTAGACCCCAATAATTAAAACACTAACATCATACATCCAAACAATAATTATATTTTAATAAAAAATAAAAAACAATTTATTTAATACACATGAATTGTTATAGTTAATTTATTCCAACGATACTTGTCACTTATTAATAACATTTTCAAATGTACTTCATAAAAATAATTTAAATTCTATTCTACTTCGAAAAATTGAATATTTAAATTATCGGCAAGCAGTGCCGAATTTCGTTACATACATACATCCCTACACCTATGTGCATGTGTTTTTTTGTTTTTTATGTGCACGCATTATTCATTTTTGCCTTGTTTTCACATGTTTTTGTTTTCTTCTATTTCAGAATCGGATCTGGCGAGTCTATCACATGTTGGTAAGTAAACAGTTTCTTTTGCTAATACTCTGATCTGATACTAATCAGATTTAGCAGATACTTATTATTATGTTACCATTGCATATAGTACTTATCTTGCAATCATGCCTCTCCAAGTAGTCAAAGTTGAAAATCAGCTTTACACACTTACTTGCAAAGTTAGAGTTTAGGAGCGTTAGCAACTCCTGTCTGTTCTTGATTGTATAATAAAGCTAAGCTAAGCCTTTCTTCTCCTCTCTATTCATCTCTGTTTTAGAGGATATTGTATATAGCTACTTAAACACACGATATTGTATATAGACACTTTAAAAAAATTACCTACAGAAATGAAACTCGTCTGCAGGAGACTGCTATATTTTATTAATAATTTATTTTATTACACGTTTATGTTTTCCTGTCATAAATGTGAACGGTAGTTGAAATAAAATGTAACTAAATTGACAACTTTATAGTGCAAAATAATTTTATTTTCAATAAATAACTTGCTTTCAATTTATTGCAATGTTGAACATTGTATGTTGAATGTAAAAAATGACCAGGTCAAGGAAATTTCACATGTACTATTCTATTTTTTGCTACGCCTACTATAATCAAAGGCACATCGATATTTAGAAAAATGATGAATCAAAGGCACCTTCTATATTATTAAAACTTATCAGGAGATAACTATTCGTATACAATTTATAGAACCTTGCAATTAAATAAACATAATACTTATAAACTCTTGGTGAATCAATGGCCGAAGCATCGACACTCCGATAAAATTATAGTGGTTTGAGTCGTTCTCCATAATTTGCACCGCTTAGGCAACACATCGCACCCTTAAAATTATAGAGACCTAAATCAAAATTTGGACTCATTGGATTTAAATATCTATTACATAAAAAATAAGTTACAAAATTGAATAACTTGATATTTTTAATTAGGTTTCTATAATTCTAAGGGTGCGATATGCTGATGGCAAAGGAAATCATCGACTGATACTGCTGAATGGGATAATGCAATCGCTATCAAGTTTTTTCAGAAATCATACAAACAGATTACTTTAATTAAACCTCGTATTCGAAATACACAATTAAAAAATACTAAAAGTGCTATTACATAATATAAACACAAAAAAACATGTTGCCAGGGTGATCGCTGCGCCGTTATTATTCGTGACTAAAATTGCCTTGAAAGCAGTGGTGGTGGTCATGACATTCAGTAAGTAATCTGTAAGATTCCCTTTTGAAGTAAATCAGTTCATTATGAGGAAACCTACACAACTGGTATAAATGGATTTATGTAATTCGTCAATCAGTGACTCAGAAAAATGCGACGCATACAGAAATGAAATAATAGGATGTTTTTTAGGATGATGTTACAGTTTTTAGATCTTCTTGTGGTATAACAAATGACAGATTCTTATACAACTGAAATGAAGAGGATGTTATGAGCCCACATTGGCACGAGGCGTAAAACTCGATGTAAACATCTATTCTTACCATTACCGAGCTATGTGATCTATAAACATCCCCCAAGAACATCCATGTTAAAATGGAATCGATACATTGCTTGTTTTATAGTTAAAGTACAAAACGTAACCAGAATAAACCTAGTGATGAATATAATCCTTTTATAGCTGTTCGCGAAGAAAGAGGAGATCGAATGATTAATACTACAAAAGATTATGCAACCTACTACTACTGTTGAATAATATTGTCACTCCAAATTCGTGTTTAGTGTGAAAAAATTATGAGCTTTGAATTTGAGGTTAATAGTATTCTAGCTAACCACTACTAACTAAATATAACTGCCAATGATTAGAATTATGGTAATGCAAGTTACAAACAAACCTGATTTGATAACGATTAAAATTATTTTTCATTGATAACCTTGTTTATAACCAGTTTATTATTATCAGTTCCTAGATTACTAATTGAATACAATCTAATCCAATGTATCCTTTGAAAGAATTTTAATATAATACCTATCTTTTATACTCTACTATGTATAGTTTATATGATATACCAAAAAGTGTCTATTACGTATTTTATAAAAACAAGTTTTGTATTAGATTTTATATAATTATATTAAGTGATTTGATTTAAAAAAAAGCTAGTGTTATGTATTAACGGTTAGGTAATATAGCAATTGAAAACAGAAACATTATTATCCATAGCAACAGTATCTTTAAAAAATGTCACTAGAGATAAACTATTATTAATTAAATTATTAGCTTGTAATGATATGAGACGATTGATTAAAATAAATGACATAATTATATATCGCTGGAGACAATGGGCTTCAAGAATATCTTGAACAATTTAATCTAAACGTGACGTTTATCCATCTACGTACCGTGTAGAAATAGACTGAAGGACAAGCTTCGGACTTTGTAGGATTTTTTTAGAAAATGAGAACAAAAACTACTGAATTATTGAAATAAACTAATGGAGCTGGAAATTTGCGACTGTGCATGTAACTATGGTGCCCGGCCGTGTTAATATTTGAAGAACATGGAATAAAATGAACAGGTGATAACTTGCCACGAACTGCACTAGCTCCCCAAAATGTCGTAAAACAACAGGAGGTAACATGAACGTGAGTGACTATGGTATAATGAAAAGTGTGCTGTAGTTTAACCGAAGCTCGAAGCTTTATACCTTTAGCACTTCCACCCCTAGAGCTTAAATCTCTTACGATTTCTACTCAATGCTGCATAGAATATATATATAGTCCTCCTTGACGTATCCTTCAATGGCGAACCTTGTCAAGTCAGGTTGTGCGAGCGCAGGTGAAGAAATGAAGAAGTTTGCGGAGAAAGCAAAGCAAGCATGGAACAAAGGGTCTTCCCTTAGAACCACGAAGTCGGGTACCAAAATGTGGGCTGCCACCTTAGGCTACGCGCGACAAAGCTGCTGATTTATTAATGTGTTTTAATTTAAAACACTAAGCTTATATCATTGATTACAATGAAAGACGTATATAAAAACTTGCAGACATTGATTTGGCGTCTTCCGCCATTTACTCGTCGTCATTGTCAGTATGAGTGTCAATCAATTTCGGAATGTTTAAACTTCATTTCCTTGTGAATACGTTTTATCACCAACTCATTGTATAAAACATAGAGACGCGTTATAGGTATTTGTCTATTTTCAAATGTCTGGCGGTTGTAAATCAGTAGATGTTTTATGTATAAGTTGAAAGAAAATCTCAAAAAGATTTGTATGAGACTTTTTGACACAGTAATAAAATTACGAACTCATGTTACAGTTTATTTATTTTTTATTTCTTCTTGTCTATGTGAGAAATGTCTAAAAAAATTACTGAAAATTAAATGTCTTAATCATAGATATTCTTTTTTTCATAATAATGGAATTCTTCATCGGCAGTATGCATAATTGTAACAAAATGAAAATTAGTTAAAAAAAATTGCTTAACTGGTCTATGCTTCCTGCCATCACGCATGCTCGTCATTCGAATGAGACGGGGCTACAATAACCACTAAGCTACTACGACTTTTTATATTTTGCGCTTCAACTATCTGATTGCCCCATAACTTTCTTCTTATGTTCTGAGTTATGCATTTGTTACGTCCTGGATATGATTGCATAATAAACCAGCTGATTGACATTGAAAAAGCATTCATCATTAGTTAAGCTTAAGCTGTATTCTTTGATATCAATGATATTATTACTATCAAAAAAGCCAACAAGACTGTGTTCATATTTCATGAAATAAACACAAATTGTTATATGACTAGTACTCATAGCGATATTACTGGAGCATGCGTTTCAATTAAGGTTCATAACAATAATTGATGGCGGTTTGGCGCTAGTGTTGGTTGGGTGACGTAAATTGTTTATTTTGTTACAGTTTAACGAGAACAAAAATAAACTAGCATGTGAAAACTAGATGGCTGCCAATGAAGTCAACCAATTATTTATTTCCTTGATTGCTACAACGCTGTTTTGTTGTTTGCTTTTACAATGAAAGTGAAATAGGATAATACTTGAAACATCTGTCTCATATTGTTTCATAAATAGGTTAAATTAGTATTAACTGTATTTTTGATATTTGTAAAATTTTATTGTAATAATAATAATCTTTAATTTCTTAGCTGCAAATTTCTAAATATATTAGAAATCATATTGGTAGTAATGAATCTTTAATGTCATAAAAAAAGAAAAGAACGAGCAAAGCAAATTACTTTAAAAGTGAATGCGATACAAGTTTCATGTCTAGAGAGTTTCGAAATGCTCTCATTAGGTTCCTCCTGCAAGAGCATCCTTCTAGGCATCCTCAGCCTTTGTTAATGAAGGTGATAATTTGGTTACTTAATGTATTAAGAGTGCAAATTGTTTCTGAATACCAATAATTCACGTTTACGCCTGATTTTCTAGAAACATTTTTTTAAACGTTTTCTCAATAGACGGATATAATTAAAATTTCTACTGAAATCTCTCTTGATGTTATTTGTATAAACGTGTTTATCGCATCGCGAAAAAATTTAATGGGCATATTACAAATCGTGCAACTTCCGAATTTAACTAGAAAGCTGTTATAATGAGGACTAGACCGTGAAGAACGGTTTGTTTATAAACATTCAAATACCAACTTTTACGAGCGTTTCTAGAGGTTATGTTAACATGGTTTTGATTTTTTATGTACATAAACAAACATTAAGGATACTTCAAATGAAACATTCGTTTCGGTTTTAATGTCCCCAATTACCGTTTGACAGTTCAATCACCCGACCGAATTTGAAAGAAGCATCAGAAAGTTTTGAAAGCGCATAATTTCAAAGAAACTTTCAAAGCATTGAGTGCAACCGTGTAAATATACCTAAAGTCATTAAAATTCTCAGACATTTTGGCAGTTAACCAATTATTGTCATCAATGCGACTATATAACGGTAGACCAACCTTATGACTTTTTATGATGTTATTTTGTAAGCAAAACTGGTTTGTTTTCACTGAATTATGACGAGAACGGTTTAATTGCTCCCTGTGATATGAGATTTTATGATCTCCGATGTATAGAGGTCGCCAGTAGACTGTTTTAATATTCTTGATCGTATGATGTGGACATTGCACCTTTGGCTTCTTGTTGCTCTCATTCAGATAAGTTTATCGAACCCAATTTATTGTTAATCACAATATCTGTATCTGCACCATTCAATGTCAAACTATGTCTTAGAGTTCCTAGTCTGTCTGTCTGTCACATACGATCATCTCGGCAAATAATACTTAAGGTAGAGATGTGAAATTTGGCACACATGTGCAAGTCTGGTGTTTGTTTAAAAAATATTGTGTCAGATAGACTAAACTGAAGAGCTGAGTTATATCATCAAACTAGGTTTTATGTGAAGGGAAACGAGTTTTTAAATATTTATTTTTGGAGGTATACCTAATAAAAAAATGCAAAAATGATTTCTCCTTTCCTCTTATCTTTGAAGATTACCAGTCGAAAATTTGAACATATAAGTCCGATGTGATCTAAATTTTGACCAAAAAACGTATAGTGTTCATCCAAATATGTATAAATCTTGTAGATGTATTTTACGTCTATACTGGTGCAGAGTTCATCGATCCTGCCAGCTATAAATGCATTTTGATTTTGGTCTCCTGATAGGGCTAATAATGGAAATCAACTAAGTGTTCTCTTTATGTTCAAAATGTTTAAGCATCCAAACACAGAATTGTTGTTAGGATCAAACTGAAACATTAAACAGTGATTGGCAAAAGTCCAAAACACTATATGGTATAAACAAAGCTAATTATTATTCCGTATTTGTGTTAACAAAGAGTAACCAAAATACGAGCTATGTTTAACAGACTGTATGGCTTACAGTGCATTGGCTTGCGCACTTTGTACCTAAATAGGCCACGAACAATCAAATTACTAGTTTGCTAAAGCGATTTGTACGCACTGTCAACATTAGTTAAACGATCTTAGTGTTCATTTAAATTGTTCTAAATGCCGTAATAATAATTGAAACCTGCTTGTATAGAAAATAATAAAATTGTATTTTCTAAGGAGTTTGAGTCTTAAAAATGAAATTTACTAAACTACATTGGCGGCCATTATCTTATTTTCGCTAAAAGTATGGACATATAAACGAAATTTCATAATAAAATAGATAATACCCAACCTCTAGCTAGGGAACTTTGCACCTAAATAGGCCACAAACATAATTAATACAAATTACAAGTAGTCAAATTCACGATTTGGTCGAAAATCACTTTCAATTTTATATAGCAGTATGGATATTTATTTGCTTTATCAGCAATTGCATTATTTCTAAGGATGTATGTACATTGCTTTTTAAAAAAGAACATGACAAATGCAGTAATAGGCAAACACCACATGCAATTTGATATTTTGTAGTATCACAATTAAAGTGCATTTAAAGATAGAAATAAAAGTTGATAAAAGCGTGTTTAGAATAAAATTATGAAGTAAAATAAAAATAAGTTTTTGAATTCTATATCTAAGAACTGGCCTTTGAAGATAAATTAGTTCGCGAACATTTAGAAACCATATACTGTCACAATTTATTTCAATACTCTTATTTTACTTTAGTTTTTTAAATGAATATTAGCATTTTAATACTTTTATTGTTTCAGTTAGTTATAATAGATGAAATTAGATGTATCACATGAGCTTCACTGTGCCATGAATCACTATTCATCTGCGCATAACTTTAGACAACAAAGGCGACATTTTTAGCTAATTAGTAGAAAATTAGTTTCGCCTTTAAAAAGTCTAATATTGTGGCTATGTGTTGTAATAAGTAATAGTTTTTATCGTCTTCGTACCAATATTTGATCCAATATAAGTCGTATAAATGTAATACTTGTCAATTGTTTGTTTTATTACGTCATATTTATTTTCATGGCAGATTTGTAGATCATTACTTTTGTGAAAAAAACATGAGGAAATCAAAGTTAAAAACAAAGACGTACTGCGACTCAATAATATTTTCGAAAATGTGTTTTGCTGGAGAGGAAGATCCTTGGAGAGCTTTTTTATTGTTTTGTGGTTTGTTCGATTTTAGAGTATATGTAATCTTTGTTGTTGTCTAACAAGCTTCGTATCGGACTAGACTTTAATAAACTTTTTTAAAACTGCATTTTCTTTTAAATTTTTTTATTTTTATTGGGTCGCTTTCGATTCAGACGCATACCTTGACGTTGCCAGTTGCCTTTTGTTAATTATTATTTTTATGTATCTATTTATATATTTGTGTCATTAGTATATAAATAATATTAATTACAAATAAGGGGCTGTTGTGTATCATGCATTATATGTGTCCATGTAACAAACATCTCTTTTTACTCAGGACTTTAGTTTATATGAGTTCGTCATTATTTATAATTATGTATTTTATTTAACAATAAAACTATTATTTGTACAAATAATGTTTTAGGAGTGTGTCAAACTGTAAAGATAGTAGGTACAGATTCAAATTGATTGAACCCATAGTAACAGTTAGTATTTTAATAGTCACAATTTTAGCAATTGTTGAAAAAGTACCCGTATGATATTCAAAATTAATTTTATAGCACGCATTTTAAAATTCTATTTTTAGAATTTAACTTTGTTATGACTAAAAATCTGAATGAAATTTGGAAAGGAGATATACGTTGTATCATGCCGGGGCCGTCTTTACCCGGGGGTGTAAGGGGTGCGGGGCATCCGAGCACAGAGACATAGGGGGCACAAGCCAATCACCTTATATAGAGATATAAGGTGAATTGAGAGTAGAATAGAATTGAGAGTTGGTGGAATTGAGAGTATGTGTGTGAGGAGAGCCTCACACACACTCTCAATTCCATCACTGAAAACATAATGAATCGTCTATTGAAATTTACTGCCTATAACGTTTTACTAATTTTGTTTTTTGTTACTGGATAGGGGGAGTGATTTTTGCACTCCATGTCTCAATATGGTTAAGACATCCCTGTATGCTGGAGATGAACATACGCTACTTTTTGCCTTAAAAAGTAATTTTGATATTGATGGGAAATAGCATAGAACTCTTGTATGGATAATCCACAATTCCTCAATTTCGAAATAGCAAAATTCATATTTAGACTTGTTAAAAAACTAAAAAATACCTAAGATTCTTTACTTAATTTGGAATGTCAAATAATATAGACGAAATTGCGACAAACAGCGTCTGTATAAAAATTTACTATCAGTTAAATAATAAGAACAGTAGGCGGATTTGTCGTTAATTAAATATTTCCTCATTTACCTAAACTTTGGATAATCGATTAACATAAAACTTTGTATGTACCAATTTAATATATAAAAAAAATAGTTAAACTCAAAACAGCATAATAAATCGTAGCTAAACCTGTGGCTTGAATTGAAAGAATGATATAGGGCTTAAAGCAGTCACTTTTGGAAAATCGCTTAATGTAATTGACAAGTGTCTAGATACACCGGTAGATGTAAACTATAGCATAAAGTTCCACTGTATTTTGATTCTTGTCATATTCATAATACGAATCTGCGAATGCGGTTTAGACCTCCCGATCATCATGTGATAAAAAATTATTTTAAATCTTCACTGAACGAACCAACCAACTAAACAGAAAATAATAAACACTGATCAATCATATGACAAAATTAGCATTGACGTTTAAATCATGAAACAATAGTCCTTTCTTCAGAAACTGTTTGCGGTTAATAAATACCTATACTGAAGTCACATTTCAAGTCATGTGCTCGTGTCATTTGTAGCAGACACGCTTAGTTTGATAAATAGAACAATTACTGGTACAATTAGAGCGGAGTGTGGAATAATTTATTATTTTAAATACCACAATATTCTAGTGCAAAAATTCAAAAGAAGTTCTGCCAACCTACTGTTTAGTTTTTTTTTAAAGTCCCGAATATTTGATGAGGAACTTAGTTTAATTGCTATTCTGATACACTTTGTATATATTTATGAAAATATAGGTACATACATCATTATATTTTTCACAGGCGATAGTTGTCGATTACTAAACATAGGGATGTCTATGTTTGCACCATAGTTGTTAAAAGAGAACGTTATGTAGGTCCTCAGTACATCCTGAAAGTGTTCGTACATTACGTTCTCGGAAATACTGTCTCCACTCCAGGACTACTCTGCTTCAGTAGAGGTTTTCCCGCACGGATGGGCCCACGTCAGTCGGGGTCGCGGGGAAAAGCTCGCGCACGTCCCGGGGCCCTGACATATGGCGACAGAAGGACACCAAGAGGTTTTAGTGGGTATTCCGGCAGCCCATCTGGTTGGTGAGTCCCACACTGCCCCACCGTCGTCTCCGTGCGGCACGGTGTCCGCAAACGGATTTCCCCTTGAAAAAAAAAGGACTACTCTGCTTCACTAGCTATCGAGTTTTTGCGAGTTAAATTGTTTTTTTTTCTCTAAGATACTTTCCCGTTTTACATGTTTTCAGAATAATTATGCTGTTTTTAAAGTACGGTAATTTTAGAATTCACACATATTCTGCAAATTCCTGCGTTATTATTTTAGTTCATGCAATAGCAAGTACGTTTTGTTACCAGTGGCGTTTTGAGTGATTAATTTTCTAAAATGTTATAAAATTTTGAATGATCTATTCTCTCAAACCTGATTTGATTTGAATTTTTAAGATAGTTAGTAGGTGAAAAATAAATAATGGCAGGCAGATCATTTAAATATTAAGTTTCAAATATAATTTCAATTATTTGTATCCGTATTTCTGCCTAAAATCTAACAAAATACTCAGAACCGTTTGAATAGAATAATTTGCCATAGCAGTATCTTTTCATTATGCAGCTATTATATTTAAACAGATTGTTCGTATTTCTTAAGACAGGCCATAAAGGTTCAACTTTAGCTTCTAGTTAATCTTTTATAGCCACACTGAACAGGAATTACTTCAAAAATGTACACAAAACTCTTTGATACTTTGCGTATTTTATTATAGTAATAAAAACCAAACTATTTTGCTAAATATTCATTACAACATTGAAGAAGTGTGTGAAGATTTTTTGTGAAGCGAAGACCTTTGTACCACGCATAACTAAGATGGATTGGTAATCTTGATTTCTATAAAGCTACCTAGTATTGCATACTTCCGGACCAGAATTTAAAACCATGACCATAGATTGAGACAAATATGACTAGGTAGTGACAAGTGACAGACGGTTTATACTTTTATTAGGACAATGTAAACCACAACACAGATTCGCAACTTTGTTCTGCCAACACTCGAAATTAGAAAGCGACATAGAATGAAAAGTGCGTACTACTTTACAATCTGTTCAATCTTTAACTATGTTTTGTTTATATCTATTCTAAAACAATCAGCACGTAATATGTTGAGACTGTCCAGAGGATATCAAATGAACAATTAAATCGCGGTTTGATTATTTGCGCAGACCGAAAAAAGATCTGACGAATACTACGCAGTTGATGTGCCGTTTTGTTTCTGGATTCCAGAAAACGTTATGTAATTTACAACTTCATCGTAAAAGTTTAAAAACGCCCTGCTAGAAATACAATGTCAAAATGCAATAAACATTACCTGTTGACATAACTGATTTTCTTCGGAAAATGTGCACAAACATCATTCTAAGTAGAAAGCTTAGTTTAGGAGATTAGAAAACAGGAAAAATTGATTTTGTTTTTAAAATTATTAGTACTATTTATAGTGGTTAACACATTTTTGTATGTGGGTTAATGTATGCTAATCTTATCGATGCTTGAATGGATTCCGCAAAGATTTCACGTGATTCGGAATACCCGTACGCTTGATTTGTTCGCGACTAAGATATTTAGAGCTAAGGCAGGTGACCGATCCCCAATGAACAGAATAGTGAAACGTTACAATGTACTATACAGTAGCTGACATCTTTCTTCTAACACATTCTTTGTACAAAAAGAAAATTGTAGAATTGTCAATGGATGTACCTATTGCTCATTACTAACAGATTAAGTAGTGTAGTGAATTTCACAGCTATTGATGATTTTATAACAAATCTTATAAAATCAATTCGTAATTCTCTGGATAATAACCAACTGACAGATAGGCGTATTTATTTCTTTTTTTTATTATAATTATGGGTAACATTGCTAGTTGCGCCACAATTAATATTTACCAATAGTTTATATGCTTCTTTAATTTTCTTAGTTGTGTAATTGTTGGTGGCCATAAATATTTTTTTTTAATGTGTGTTTTTGCAGTTCACGCAGTAGAAGTGAAACTTCAGAGAATATAAAGGCGAACATAATTATATCTACAACGCTTAGTAGACAAGTGTGAACTGCACACACACATTTTCGCATTTCTATTCTATTATAGACGTATTTATTCTTAAGTATATTGACCCTTATTCGTAATAATTCAATCTAAATTACACTTTAATTGACTAGCATAAAATTCAAAATTCAATGCACTGTTATGCACGTATGTGTGTCTACGTATAAAAGAATATCTGCCTTAAATATATATATATAGATAGATAGATAGATAGAGCTAAAATTCATTTGAATTCTTTTAAGTTTTATTTAAAATGAATGTTAATACTAACGGGTAAAGGAAAATGTGTTTTATTTCGCATTAAATAAGGTTGAAGTTTATGTGTTAATTTCTTTGTAGTGTCGTTTTTCATTTCGCTTTTACGTTTCATCGTGTTTCAAATCACACTGATTCTAAAGAAGTTTCTCTTAAAAAATATGCTTGATTCCAACTAGATATCATATTCATAAAATTTAACGTCTAGCACGACCCTACTTTTCAATTTCGTAAATTTAACTAATTAATTTTTAATGTAGTTATAGTAGGATGCGAACACATACAGTTTGTTTCGCGTTGAAACTTTAATAATAGATAAATAAAATTAATAATTCAAGTTCAATGCAATATACCAGCCCCGGATCTTGATTGATTTCGGGGGGGAGGGGGGCAAAACTGAAAAATGCCGCCCCCGCTCGCCTATATTTTTACGTTCATCATCATCATCATTTCAGCCATCAAACGCCCACTGATGGACGCGCGTATGTCTGTGGTTTTTAAACTATGCCTACGCGCCCCGCGAAAAGTAATTTATGTGCTTAAAGTATTGAACGTCTCAGTGGTTACAGTTGCGTTAATGATGACCTGTGTATTTGTCTGTGAAGTTTGAATTAGCCGCCCTCTGAATTGACCGTCCGGGGCATGGGCCCCGGCTTGCCCCTCCCTAGATCCGACCCTGCTCATAGACTAAGCAGTCTAATATGAAAATCCATTGTAGATCTAAATTTAATTTTCTATGACAACAGACGGAAATGTTTGTCGGGTTTTCCTTTGACTACTACATAAAGGTGTTAATGTCAAGATAACGTGTCATTTATCTTATCGTTAAGGCCGAGGTTGGTTTGCATCAGCTATTTACCCTATGTAACCTTGGAAAAGGTATTGAAGAGCTATCTTTAGAATTGAATCAGTAGGTAGTTTCACAGGTTTGGTTATGTAAGTGGCAGTTTATAATGTAATCACTACAGTCGGTTATTATTAGTTAACTTTAAATAATGATCGAATATTATGTTTACTGTTAGATTTAGATCTATATTCCATTATATTCAGTAGAGAAGTAAAGAATACATTTAAAAAAATTTAAGACGTGAAAGTTTGACTCCCGACAAGAAATTCAATTTCGAATGTAAAGTCAGGAAAACTACAATTTACATCTATAACACTTATTTTAATGTGTACAGTCGTGGTATGAAAAGGTTCGCCAGTTTTTGAATTGATTCATTTAACGTTCCGCGAGGCACATGTTAACTTTTTAACTAAGTCACTGAACAGACTGTTCCCCAAAAAAACAAAACTGAATTTACACTAAACATACAAAACAACAAACATACGAACTGAGAATCTCCTCCTTTTTGAAGTCTGTTAAAATATACTTAGATGAAAGTTGTTTAACTTTCTATCTTGTCTAAGAATATTTTTCAGAGATATAAAACCTTTTTATTGGTTTTAATATATATGATAAGCTTAGTGATTATATCCTCTTTATTTCTTATTAATCTCAGTGTCTGTCATTGTCAACATTGTAATTTTCTTTTTTCACGTTTCTATATTTTATAAACGTAACATTTATAAAAATGTTGGCAGGACTGTTTCTTGTACTCATGCAAGCAAAAGTCGACTTTAAGGTGACAAACCTTTTCATTCCGCGACTGTACTACTTTAAATCTAAACACTTATTTTTGATTTACATTTGCATTAGTTAATTAGTAAGATAATTTGCGAAATTATCTAGTTAATTCCTTATCATTAGACATACATTTTTTAGTTAAGTAATAAAGAGAATAAAACAAGTTGTACTGAAGAAAATTTTCAAAAAGGTCACAGATGCAGTAAAAAGTGTAGATGAGAACTAAAGGTTCCAAAACAACTCCAAAATAAAAGAAATGTGGCTGAGCCTAATGTCATCGAATTCGTTTGCTCAGCTATCAACCAGAAATGATGGAAGAGAATAAGAGTTTA
The DNA here is from genome assembly GCA_019925095.2 of Dendrolimus kikuchii. NCBI lineage: Eukaryota > Metazoa > Arthropoda > Insecta > Lepidoptera > Lasiocampidae > Dendrolimus > Dendrolimus kikuchii. The sequence continues at coordinate 8,131,732 of CM034395.1, read as the reverse complement.
AAATCAGTGTGCTTTTGATTCAGAGACCAATACTAGGCCTAGGAACGAAGTGAGTTTGCCTATCCCGGGGCATTCTCAAGCACTGGTGCCCAGAATTAGTGCGGGCGTAACTGCGTTCTAAGTCTCACGCTATTCTTACCATGAGCGCGGGGCACATGGGAGGAAGGGGGTTTTAGTGGACTAGTGGCCCATTGATTATCCTTAGGAGTACCTTGCCGAGTCTCCACACAAGCCGGCAATTCACTATGTTATCTGCGCCATCTTCAGTGGATAACTCTCATTGCTTTGGTCTAATCCCAGTAAAGGACCCGGTAGTATACAAAATGTATTTCCCCCTGCCTCAAAAAAAGAACTGGGCTAAGGAAGATAAAATTTGAATTTAAATTAATTGTAGATTATACATGATTGCGAGTATGGAATCGCTAACACCCAAGTTATTTACATCTTTACGATTAGCAGAATCACGTCTCGCATAACGTATGCAAGGCATGGCTACATTTTTTTGTACGGTTTATTATAGCTTTTTATGTACCACGGAAACGGTTATTATCTCATATTGTTTTATGATAATAACATAATTGTCAATTCTGATTTAATTTGTTTTTTTTTTTATATTGTATCATGAGATTATTATGTTTGTAAAGGTATTAGATATAATGAAATTTAAAACCAAATTAAAAAGTATCTTGCTAAAAATGGGATACTACACTATTGAATAATACTTAAATGACAAAACTTAATTTACATAGCAGCCCGCTCCAACCTTTTATACTATATTTTGTATAAGGTTTTTATCTTGCCAAGCATGTAACGAATTTATGGAGATATGTCGCAGTATAATATTTTAGTAGGTACGTCATGTCGTTATTATAACTGTAATAATATTTTTCTTTCCTTTTATTGTGTCTTTGTCTTACTGAGTATGCATTGTTTACTACAACTCCATTAGTTCTTGAAAAAGTGATTGTGTAACACATTTCTGTATAAAATTTATAAAAAAAAAAGAAAAGTTTGAGTTAATAAATTTTAGCCACACGTGTTGCTGGAGAGTTTATTGCCGCTTCTTCTCCTTAATGACACTATCGTAATGGAATCCTACTTTGAATATATCGTTGCGAAGATATTGAAATTGCAGAATTAAGCCTCTGTAACTGTGAAAAAGTATTTCTGTTAATTGTTGTCCCCCGGCAGTACTTACGCAATCATTCTCGAACCCACGCCATTAAGTATCACCTGTTTCGCCCGTATTCTTCTAGGTATACATACCCAATTCTGCAAGGATTTGGTGCTGATTTGGACATCAGGATCGTTTCAGTGATCAATTTGAATGTCAAATGTTGTATGAAAGACATTATTATTATATTATTTAATACATACATACATACATACATAACTTCACGCCAGTTCCCTGGCGGGGTAGGCACGAACAATTATTTAATAACGACATCATTATATTTTTTTTGGTTTTTCTTTAATTGTATTTAATTATGACTGAATTAGTTTTAATTTAGTTAAACCATCAAATATTATTTAAGTTTTCTTTTAAGGTCTCCTACGACACCGGGTTGTCTGGTAGAGATCGCTATAAGCGTTAGGCCGCCCATTGTTCTAATGAAAATGTATTCATATTAAATTGTCTAGGTTTAAGTTATGGTTAACAATAAAGAGTTTTCATTCATTCATTAATTATCTTATGACTTGATCATAACACCGTTGTACAAAAAAGAGGTCTGTACTTTTGATCAGAGCCAATATTCTTATGTATTTCGATGCGCTGAATCCAATCTGGGGTCAGTTCGGTATATACATAAGAATAGATGGGTCTGATCAAAAGATAGACTACATTTTTTGTGAACTGTTGTAATTATTCCCATTAGAAAGGTCACCTACATTTATTTTAAACAATCTAGTGATTCATAACAAATACAAAATAAAATTTTAACGAGGTCAAACGAGAACTGTACCACCAATGTCACTATTATTCTCTTTGTGGCACATATTATTAGTGTTTTTACCACAGTCCTCTTTTTTGTTTTCAATGTTGATAGTGGTCTGACTGAAATTTGAATAAAATTTCGTTTAGGTTTAAAATATTTTTTGATTCCATTAGACTATTGTTTTTGGTGACCTAACGATCGAAATGTAATTGCCTAAATCTTTCTTCTTTTAAAATTGGAACAAAATACACCACTCATTTATGTTTATAATCTGTGTTTTGACGGATTTTCAGCGCGAGTTTAGGCAAATTTTTCATTTAGTTTGACAATTTGTTTCAGGCTAACGAAAACTGTAGAGTATAATTAGTGATTTAGAATATAAGTGGTTTTGTATTCGCTCCCTATGCATTCGCGCAGCGTTAATACAAATTGAGTCGAATCTTTATACAGTTGCGTGAAGGATTCTGATACTGTACTATTAACACATCTTGATCTTGATAAACAAATTAAAACGACAATGACAAAAGCAATTGTATAATGTCTAGCGGGCAATAGCTAATTAATAATAAAACTTAACTGATTCCGGTTATAACGACCGGCATGTATCAGATGACTGATTTTGCGATTCTTAAAGAACTTATTATGCGAGGGATTTCTTACTAAACGTACAACAAACATAAGATAATTATCTCTTATATTAATAGCTTATAAATTAATAATTAATTTAAAAGAAATGAAGTGAAACTTCTTTAGAATCGTTGTGAAACTCAATGAAACGAAAAAGCGAAAACAAAACTAAAAAGAGATAAACACATAAATCTATAGAACTAAGCCTGCGAGAGAATGAGATAGAATACATTATATTTAATCATTTCAACTCTAGGCAACATTATCCGTGCAGAAACGGAGAAAGAATACAATTTTCTGCAGCCGAGCGGCCTGTTGTAAGAGGCGACAAACAACCCACAGCCAGGTGGTAGGGTATTTTTGCTCGACTGGATGGCGACCACCCCTGGCCTTAATTATGCCGCCATAACAACCATGTTTTGTGTTCTGGCATTAGTGACCAGGTTCCAGTCACCCTTAAGAGAGCAGCAGCGCATTTGTAGCATATTTGGTGTTGCAAATGTCCATAGGCGATGGTAACCGCTTTCTATCATGAGGGCCGTCTGCCTGTCTGCTGAACTCATGCAATAAGAAAATAAATAAAAAAAACTATGCTCGCACGGATAGAGTTGGAAATGTTTTGAAGTTTATCATTAATACTTCAAATTTCGTGCTTAAATATATTATAAAGATATAATATATGAAATGTGACGTCACGAAATTAAGAATCCCTCCAACCCCTTGTCACACTTTGTTCCACTTCTACTGCGTGTGAACTGCGCAAACATACAGTTTTTTTTTGTAAGTACACCTCTTTACTGTTACAGAAAAACACACATTTTTCCTGTTAAGACAAGTAGATGTTTTTGCAAAATATAAACTAAGCGAATGATAAATAATTTATGACCAAGTTTTGATATATCCATCAGAAATATTTTTTGCAAGATTTTCCTTACAAGCAATTTAGTTTTATTTACTAAACAACGTTTAGTGACTTTGTTTTTTTAAGGGGTGATAATGTTTACCACTATTATTAAAACACTAGAATATGCCTGCGACTTAGTCCACGCTTGACTTGAAATACCCGCGGGATTCCAAGTACACAAAGTATCACGGCATTTAAAAAAGAATGAAAGCTATCGTTTTTGTAAAAACTGTATCGGAAAAACCCAATTTTTATGCACCCTAACAACTTCTAACCGCTTCCGGGGAAATAAAAAGTATCATACATTTTATTACATAAAATTTGCTATCGATCGGTGAAAAATCCCATTGGATTTCCAAATCTTTTTTCAATCTGGTCATTTAAAAGCATTCCCAGAAAAATTCCCGCGGGATTCCCAGGATAAAAAGTAGCGTAGATTTAAGTCTAAGAATTTGCTGTCGATCTCGAAATCGACCCAGTAGCTTTTACGTAATCCCGAACAAACAGACAAAAAATCTAAAAAAAAATGCATTGTGTTCTCCATCATTTTTAAAAATAATGTTTTTTATAAATAGCTTCAATGTACAAACACGGCATGTATAGAATTTTATAATATTATACATTACGTAGGTTGTTATGATGAGTTGAAAAATGAACGTCAGTAAAACATGAACAGCAATTAAGAAAATTCACACATTGAACTTGGTCAGTTATTTCGACCTACAATGTCAGTATAAAAAATGCTCAAGTAGTGTAATGAATAAATTGCTATAATTAGTGGCTACCGGTAGCCTCTTCCCGTGGCCCTGGTTATTGACGAATGGAAGGAACATAGGGAGTTTTAGTGGGTAATAGTGGGTATTCCAGTCAATGGTAACCTACCTTCACCAGGGTAGGACTAGACCACAAGGTGACAAGTTAGGAAACGGGTTTCTCCTCGTCAAAAAAAGATAGTTGAATACTTCAATAGTTCACAGCGAGCAGTAACACTCAAACGTCATACTGTGAATGTGCGTGATTACATATTCCGTCCGAAATTATGGGTTTTATACCATCCCAGAAAACCCCCACTACAATAATCGCGACAAAAAAATGCTTTGAAATAAAATTCAATGTGTTTATTCTTGCATAAAAGTACTTGGCTACAGATATTATTCTTAAAATTATATAGTTTAGTTCATAATTTTACGTACACATAGGTTTTGTCATCTTTTTTTTATTATTTATTTAGGGGGAATGTCTTTTCGTGGAACACCGTCCTCGGGCCTGAGGGGAAGCCTCGCCGAGGGATGTGTGGGACTCTTGATCGGCTGTATATCCCCATGGCTTCTGAGCGGAGGACAAAGGAATGGTTGGCCGTCAAACTACCCCCATAACCTGCGCCCCTAACTCACGTACTTTTACGGGGCGCCATAGGAACTAGACCAAAAGGTACTACATCTGTGACGCTCCAATTGCATGCTTAACTGCCCATTAATGACCGGTCCCTATATCTTACTAACCGTTCTATTTGCCTATCTACTTTTTAAAGTTTGACATTAGCTCCATACTAGTAATGTGAAATTTCTACAAATGGTGAAACAAGTGAATGAATAGTAAAATATAAGAACAGGACATAAGCCATTTTGCTGTTCAATATATATTTGTGATATTTTCAATATTCGAGTTCAACTACTCATTAGCAAGCCAATGATAGATAAATAATAATGATTTGTTTTGGCATATAAAACTCCCACAAGAACAGATGTCTAATTTACTACGAAGCCATCAAAACAATCTCTCAACATAATTTTTTTCACTCAAGTATGTTTACAAACATTTTCTAATGCGTTTGTTGTGTTTTTTAGATACCAAGGTCCTATACTTTTAAATATATCTCAAATATTGGAAAACCATGAAAAAATGTAAATATACCTAAATCTGTTGTATTTTGGATGAAGTATACTATTAGTAAGAAAAAGCGTGGTAGCTTATTGGTTAATGCACTCGTGTACGAAATTCAAATGAGGTGGGTTGGAAACCTAGCCGGAAAAGCATGTACCACTTAAGCAGTTTTCATGACCACGTGCAGACGATAAAGGAAAAAATCGTAATGAAACCTGCGCATCGAGGTAACCGATGTGTCAAACGTGCCAATCCGCCTCGTACAAGCATGGCGAATCTGTCTGTAATACTGTCTGTTCCTCTATAAATGGGATGATGAAGCACAGCACTGGGACGTTTATAAATCGTTATTATATCGATATAACAGAGTACATTTTGCAGATATAAGTAGTCTCCGTTGCGGATAAAACTATTGATGTACGAAATAACTACTTCAATTCTCATTGTTTTGCCAAAAACAATAAAAATCGCAATGTACCTCCTAAAATATCACTAGGAAGCTATTTGAAGACAGATTCCACATACACCACTTCATACGTTTTAATCTCTATTCCTAGGAATATGTTCTTGAACGCTAATAGTTTATGAAGCCATTAAGCAATATTGTATGGTTGGCGATGAAATGAATGAGGTACTAAAGTGGTTTGGAACCTCCTACACATACTTATTTAGATACATACAAACTGTCACGCCTATTGTTAGGTAGGGTAGACATGTATCTCTATTTGCTATGATCTGATGCTTATAACTCGTCTCTTTAATTTCATTAATCTCAACTTCTACGTGTGAGTTTAACAGTAAATTTGTTGCCATGCTGCCTCTGCCAAGTTCTCGTAAAAATATAGGCTTATGAAGGTTAAATTTATGTTATTGAACGTATGCGTGTCAAAACCTGGAATGTCGGCGACAGAACCATCCGTGTCGTGAACTTTTTAGCTACCATCATTTTGAATGCCGCGTTGGACAATTGCAAAATCCCCAACTTAGCCACTGGTTACGTTTCCTTTGAAATATAATGAAGAATCCTATTGAAAGGTTTTTATTTTTTTATAATTATTGTTTACCTCATTTTATGAAGAAAGGTCCGGCATTCCAGGATTAATAATCTAATAACAAGGGATGACAATAACAATGTGAAGAAGACAAGTAGGAAAGCTGATTCTTCCGAAGCGACCGATTTCAACAAAACCCAGATATAACCCAGATATATAGTGAAATGAGAGTGTCGTGGTGAAGGTAAGGAAAGGAATGCTCCGGTGGTTCGGGCATGTGGAAAGAATGCATGATGAAAGAATGACTAAACAGATATACAATGCAAAAGTGGATGGATACAGAAGTCGTGGAAGGCCACGACACACCTTCCATGATCAAATTGATCGTGTACTAGCAGAAGGTGATGTTAGGAGCCTTAAGAACAGACGAGCTTGCATGACAAGAGTTATGAATGTCAAAGAGGCAAGTGAGGTGTGTAAGAATAAGCCTAAATGGCACTCTGTTGTTCGTGCCTACCCCACAAGGGAACTGGCGTGAAGTTATGTATGTATGTATAGTGAAATGAAATATTTGACCTAGGCTTTGCTTAGATCGTAAGAAATTATTTTTACCAATTTTTTTTTATTGCATGAGTTCAGCAGACAGGCAGACGGCCCACTTGATGGAAAGCAGTTACCATCGCCTATGGACATTTGCAACACCAAAAGTGCTACAAATGCGCTGCTGCTCTCTTAAGGGGGACTGGAACCTTGTCACTAATGCCGGAACACAACTCAAGGTTGTTATGGCGGCATACTCTAGACCAGGGGTGGTAGCCATCCAATCGGGCAAATAGCCTACCACCTGGCTGTGGGCTATTTTGTCGCCTCTTACGACAGGCCGCCCGGCTGCAGGAAATTGTATTCTTTCTCCGTTCCTTCACGGTTAAAATCTCCAACGACCAAATCTCCCAACCACACTCATACACCTATTCTGTCAATCTGAACATTCAATTTTTTTTAGTGCACTAGAAAAGAAGAGTCTCTGCTGAAATTTTATTTTAATTACTTGATTCATCGGAAATTATTTCGGTAATAGATATGGCCTTTTATTCTTCTCTCTTTCCTGACGTACATGTTTGTCAGGATATTTTTCTTATATTTTTTGGGGTATTTATCTTTTATTGCTTTTATTTCTATTTTTTCTTTCCTTCTTATTTCAATACAAACTTATGTCTATTGCACTGTTCTTATTGCTAGTTATTTCTACTTCTTAACGTATATACATATCGAATCTGACATAACATATATCTATACTCGTATCTGTATCTACTATACGTTTTATTCATTATGGTAGCTCTATTTTATTAATATATTATTATAATTTTATTTATTTTTCTATATTCTATTATTATTCCTATTTTTCTTATTCAATTTTTATTTCCTATTTCTCTACATGTTTTATTTTACAGTTTTATATTACTTAGCACTAGGCACAATTTAATTTGGGTATTGCTACACTAATATTTTAACGCCTTATCAATAGATGACCAATAGGCCATCTATTGATAATACGTTACTTCGCGTTAATGATTTTCCAACTAAAGCAATCTGTGTATTTCTATAACTTCGTTTTTCTTTTGGGTTAACACCCCGGTTTTAATAAAGCATCCCGATTCTACTAAAGGTCTACTAAATATGCAATATTTTTTTGTATGTTTTTGGTAATTTGGACGTGTATTTTTCAAAACACAATTTCAACGGATATACATAATTATGTTTCATGTTGATTACATTGCAAAAATTACAAATAATTTAGATGACGCAAAATCACTAATGGCGTTTTTTTTGATATACAGTAATAAACAATGTTTAAATATTGTTTTCGTGATTTATAACGTCAATCCAGTTATTATGTTGTTACATTCTATTAACTGCGAATTCGCACTTATAATTATATTTTATATACAAAATTTGAAGTACTAAAGCTTTACTTACATAAGATCGGCTATTGTTTATTACACCATCGACAAATCAAATAAGAAACTATAATGTTTTTAAATAGCACCGCTCTCGTATTGTCAATACGTTTGTATTGAAAATAATTATACTTATTTTCATGATTTTAATGCAAATTCTTTTTAATATTTTATAGTTCTTCAGGGTCAAAAAATTGTGAATTAAATTAATCTGATGACTAAAGCTTAAGTCTTTTATCAGGTATGGATTAGTCAGTAATTAAAACTTGCTGTGACAGTCCGTACCAGTTAATTATAAAACAGATTTAATTCTGTATTTTCTAAGATTCACGAGACTGATAATAAATAATTAGATTCAATGTTTACGAGTCGTAAACACAAGATATTTTCACATCGCCCGCCAGCCAAGGCTGCGCGTCACCTAACCAGGAAGAAAGACAGCGATGTAAACTGTTTATTTATAGTTGACGGTTTCACGACACAGGGGGCGTGACTGTTTTTGTGTACATCCAGTGCTTGCGGTTGCCAGATGTTAAACTATTACCAGCTTACTGCAGATTTTAAAGCGCTATGATTCTCTATATATTTAAAAAACCTATTTTTTTTTATTTACATACTATAGAGCTACTACCCAGGCGTTTTCAAGCAAAGCCGCGGGAAAAGCAGAATAATAAATCTGTTGTCGGTGTCCACTTTGTAAAATGAATTTAAATATGAGAAAAACTTCAGAGGCTAAATCGGAGCAAGGTATTCTCGGGGGTTGGGCTAATTCGGACTATCACGTGTAAACTACTGGACGAATTTAAATGAAACTGGGCACCGAACTAGCATATATTTCGAGTCAACACTCAGAATATTTTATATCAAAAATATGGCGTTGCGATTGCGTTTCTTTATAGTGCTGGCGTTGCATTCCACTAATTGCCACGTTGTCATAGCAACGCAAAGGAAGTTGCGCTGGCATTACTAGTATATCTGTTTACCTTTAAGTTAATCGTTTCTTAAGTTGGTCTGAAAGAGAGTGTCGGGGTGAAGGTAAGGAAAGGAATGCTCCGGTGGTTCGGGCATGTGGAAAGAATGCATGATGAAAGAATGACTAAACAGATATACAATGCAAAAGTGGATGGATGCAGAAGTCGTGGAAGGCCACGACACACCTTCCATGATCAAATTGATCGTGTACTAGCGGAGGGTGATGTCAGGAGCCTTAAGAACAGACGAGTGTGCATGACAAGAGTTATGAATGTCAAAGAAGCAAGTGAGGTGTGTAAGAATGGGCCTAAATGGCGCTCTGTTGTTCGTGCCTACCCCGCAAGGGAACTGGCGTGAAGTTATGTATGTATGTATGTATGTATGTTTCTTAAGCTCCCTTAAGTTGGCTCTATGAGCAGACACTCTGAAATTAATATTAATTCATATTCTCCTAAAATGTTATTTATGGACCTGGCAATACTATATAAACGTAAGTTCTGAGCCAATTGCAGTATAAATATGACGTCAAAGTGCAGAGAACTGAAACGGAACATCATTTACAATATTACAGATGAATTGCGTAGGATTCTGCAAGGTAGTACAAACTGAAGGTTTTCCTTGTAATATTTGCACGTTTATTGGATTTTATATTAGCATCGACAACAGGCGTGATTGCGTTAAGGGTTTTTTGTATGGTTAATGCTTTTGTGAGTTTTCCTTTTCAAAAACATCAATTATATTTAACTCCTTGGTTGATCGGGCTATGCTTTTGCCGACCTACCTCACTGCAGCATAGACGCTCCAGGTTCGATTCCTGCAATGGTAAATTTTGGGAACGAACTTTCTAAAATGGTCTGAGTGTCTGGGATCGGCGTCATTTCGAATAACGCATTACACCCTTGGCTACATTTGCGAGACAGTCACTAACATTTACATTATCCCAGGTGTAGCACGGATATTGCACAACCCATGTGAAAATAGAATATATAATATACTAATATGTTGAAAATTATATGGGTCGTCGAAATAGAGATTGTAGTTTATGCAGGCTAAGCCGCGGGATAAACTCTAGTAACTTTAAGTGCAAGTGATGTCAAATAGGTATAGAAATTATTCCTGTAGAAGGGATAGCTTACCCGTTGCGCTTGTCCAAGGTGGGTTGATGGGTTTGACACATCGGTTTACTCAATATTTCTTCATAGTCAGTATGTAGTAATTGGGTAGGTAATACATTTTACAATAATATTCTAAAATTCTTTTGCCGGGTGGTAGGGCACTTGCCCGACTGGATGGCTACCACCCCTGGTCTAAAGTATGTCGCCATAACAACCTTCGAGTTGTGTTCCGGCATTAGTGACCAGGTTCCAGTTTCCCTTAAGAGAGCAGCAGCGCATTTGTAGCACCTTTGGTGTTGAAAATGTCCATAGGCGATGGTAACCGCTTTCCATCAAGTGGGCCATTTGCCTGTCTGCTGATCTCCTGCAATAAAAAAAAAAAGAATGTTTATATAAGAGTGGATTTTTAAATGCCTTGCTTTTAGAGATATATATTAGATATTGTTTAAACAACAATTAATGCGCTATTTAACTCGTTAAAGTTATGACACCATTACTTGCGGTGCTCGAAAATCTAGGGGACTTCGGTGTTTTGTAAATTATAAAAACATGACTCTCAACTCTTGTACTATAACAATATATACATTGTCAAAAAACTACCAAGTAGATATCTATATATATAAAAACCAATTGCTGTTCGTTAGTCTCGCTAAAACTCGAGAACGGCTGGACTGATTCGGCTAATTTTGCTTTTGAAATATTTTTGGAAGTCCAGGGAAGGTGTAAAATGTGAGCAAATATGAAAAAAATGCTTGGAATATAGTAAAAACAACAATTTAACTTTCTCTTAGAAAGTATTCCTACCTGTCGAACATTTGATGTTCGTCCCGACGTTTAGAAATCAATTAAATCTAAAAGTCGTTCAGAAACCAAATTAAATTTAAAAGTGAAGTTTTTTTTGTTTCGAATGTCAAACGTTTGATGTTCGTTGCGATTAAGTTTTGACCACATTTTTTACTAAAGTTGAAACATTCTGCAATTATCATTCAGCTTTTCTATTTATTGATTCTGAGGCGGTACGAAGTATATCGGGTCAGCTAGTCTGCAATATTTATATGTAATTATTAAATAATTAATTTATTAACTTACAAACATCGCTATCATTATACTTGTCACCAATACGATAGTGTGGTTCACATAATAAATTATATATACATATTCAATCGTCATAAGATACAATATAGTATGCAGTTCTTGTGAATTCAGTCACAGTACAGATAAAAATGACAATTTGTTGACATATCTTGTTCAATGTTCGCTAGGCCTATCACCGGAGTCTCATTAAGCAAGATGGTTTAGTACTTTAGTAGTATATATAATTAGTGCATTGCAAGAAATATCTAACCCTAATGGTAGTGTATCGGGTGACATTACATAGTGTGTAAAAGTCATCACTACAGAAAGTCAATGACCTGCTACTTTGAGTGATAAAAACACCCATGTGCAAAAACAAACCTTTAATTAAACTCGATATGTTTGCTGCATGCAATAAATAATTACAAGTGCTATTATATATCACATTCAGTCAATACACAATTTGTAAATTTACACATAAAAACAATATAAATATTTGAGAAAAAATACAATTCGACAATATGAAAATTATATAGGTAAAAACTTATGTTATTCCTTAGCGAAGTCATTGTTTTATTTTACCTATTTTTATAAAAGTCATAATAAAAATATTTTTATACCTGCTATTCTTATATTTTTCATTTGTACCGTTATTTAAGATACCTATTTAAATAAAAGAAGTAAAAATTTAAGATAATATAGATCGTCACATTCGTAAATCACGTAAACAAATATTAATTATTTACGACTGTACCACAAATAATACGGTTTTATATTGATTGACTGCTCCCGATTGTAATATCTCAATAAGAAAAGCGTAGCTAATGTTTCGACTCGCCAGTACCTTTGTTTCAAATGTTTTGTCCTCATTTAAAGACAGCTTTATGGTCACCGTGACCGATTACTTCAGAGACTGACGTCAATTCCTCGATCTATTGGTTTACAACAATAGGGAGTCCACGCTATGCGAGCAGATGGATCGATGATTGATTTGCTAAATGTATTATCACGCAAATGACGGTTGGAATAAACAATTTTCTCTATTTAAATGAAATGTGTTAGTAAATAAATGCACGTGTTTTATGTTTTTACGTCTTTTTCCGTATATAAAAGGAAGTTAATGATAAAAGAACGGCTGTTCCAAAAATTTTAACGTGTATTTTATTAGTGTATTTGCAACTTGAGTTGTTTTTCCTTTTTATTACTACAAGTAATAGTATTTAATACATTAATTAGGGTATTTTTGGATTTGATTGAAAAACACTGCCTCATAAAATAATATACATATTTATAAATAGCGACGTCATTATTGATACTTCAATAATTGTCACATTGGAAAAGTGTTGATATTGAATTTTAAAAGTTGTGCGCAGAAGGTTTGCCGATGACAACCCCTCCCGCCTCCCGCAACCGCGACCCGCGGTCGTCTATTTCTTAGTAGTATTTAGACAAGCCCCGGTCCCAGCCGTAGGAAGCGGGAGAGGCAACTATCGGCAAACCTGCGCACGATTTATATTGCAATGGACACGTGTCACATTGTACTTTGTGTTGTACAATTATGTATAATGTACGAGGTGATCCATATGTATGAGTAAATCAAGACCACCTTTTGTTTTTATGTTATAAATAACTTATATAATCGTTGTATATCTTTAAATGTTATTTATGCAATGCTCTATTATTTTCTTAGGATTTCGTAATTGTTATACACGTGTATAACGTTAAGGCTTGCAGCAATGCCAAAGTCCTTGAGAGTTTTTCGGTACTAATTTTTCGGGTCATAGAGGGGAGTCCATAGACGCGGAAGTTTGCCAGATGCATTATTATTAAAAAAATATATGAAATAAAATGATTGTATTTCTTTTATAAAGATGTAGATATTTCTCTTATCCCGTTTTGGTAAAAATTGAAGGAGTAAGATAGTTTCATGTCATTAATTTTGTGGTGATGTGGTGATTTTTTTTTCTTAACTTAAAATTATTACATAAAACCTATTACATAAAACCACGTTACATCTGATACCGTGAAGATTTATGATATTTTTTTTTTTATAAATTATTGATCAGTAAATACCAACGAAAAGTTGTTTCGTTTGCATCCCGCAACAGGAGCCTTAATGTTATCCCACGGGAACCGATAAAAAGTAGCCTATGTGCTATTCCAGGCTATAATCTATCTCTGTGTCAAATTTAATCCAGATCCGTTCAGCGGTTATTGTGTGACTGAGTAACACACATACACATCCATCCAAACTTTCGCATTGGTAATAGTAGTAACTATAGATTATAAATAGGTACAATATTCTTTCGATAATTAGCATGAATGTTCGATATTTTTATCTACAAAAAATAGTACAATATAATTTGCACACGGTATTTGAAGATTACGAAAGTGAAATCTTCTGAACAGTTCTAGTGGCAATTTGTAGTGTATAAAATGGCACAATGCCTTTATTAAATCAATACGTCATCGTGACATGCTACTGTCATTATACAATGACATTTGTATCGTTCTATGGGGCTAAAAGGACAAAACGAGGCCATAACATTGAACGCAAGTCAAGGAGAAGGTTATTCAAATTAAAAATGCAACGAACTCCCATATCGCTGTTATAGTTGTCGTACCGTATAAAATAAATCTCTCAGAAGAATATTTTCTGTAATTATTATCCCAATGCTCCTGCTCTACCTGCGTTAATGTTAGTGTTAGTGACTGTGCCCAAATACGTTTTATTTATAGCATTAAAAATATCGCAATATGAATTATTGGTTTATGTTAACATCGCTAATAATATGGTATCTCAAATAATGCATTAAAATCTTAGCTACATCTGCGTTATGTCTTTGTTAGTGCGTAAGGTTATTTTTATCAGTTTGCCTTTTATCACTGTCTCACCTGATATTAAGTGATGACGCGGTCTACGGTGAAGCACGCTTACCTAGTGTACGGGTGGTACCTATAAACACGTTGTAATGAGTGCACAATAATTATCTAGTCTTTCTTACAATAGGTATAATAACACTATTCTATTGTTCTTAAATCGGTCGTAACGGTAATTTTTGTTGCTACCGTCTGTGGCATGGCATACACTAACAGAAGATAGGTATTCTTCACTCGTGACTTGAAGACTTCAAAATTGTATTAGTTAAGTATTATTGGTTCCGCCGAAGCACACTTCTTTGTAAATTCTTCCTCCCCATCCTCACCGTTCAGAAAAATATTAACTTTAAATTTAGAATGAGAGAAACACTCACATCGTGTCATTGCTGTCACCGCAATTATAGTTGGATCACGATATAAAGAAAACTACTTTTAATTTAATCAAATTATTTTAATTCGCCTAAATCAAATCCTAATGAAGTGTGTGAACCCCCGGGGACGAGTGCAGTGTGGTCGTGGACTGGTGGCGAGGTAAGTTACTTTTCCTTTGCTTCTTCTTCCACGTCCCTTTGCATTCTCCCGGGCATAACATCGCGCCCTCAATTATAGTTGAAGCATAACGGCGTAGGTATAGCAGCGGTATAAGGGGAACTTTATTTGATATTGTCCCTCTTTAATTAAATTTATGGATAACCAATAAGAAATTTATGGGATCAATCGTTTATTAATTTATTCGACCGTTTTGATCGAGAATGACAATGAGGTCAATCACAAAAGAAACAAAAAGTTAAGCTGGGTTATTGGTGGACGTCACTTTTAGATTTGATTAAGAATTATTACTTGAGTTTATCGCTTAGCAGCTAGGGCTTTAGCCAGATCTTAAATTCCAGTAGTCAGATGTCTAAGTGTTTGAAGTTTTAGTTGGTTACTCATCCCTATTTAGCATTCTCTTATTGCCTGTTAATTTGAAGAATATTCTTAATCTTGAATACTTAATACTGGCTATATACACAAGTCATACAAATCCACATGTAAATAAATAATAAAATAAAAGTTGAATCCTGTATTTGAACCAAAATCTAAATAGTTCGAAAATACATCAACTGTGTCGACTATTGAAATTATTGGCAAGCTGCCTTTTCATTTCAAAATGTGTGACAGGTCCAAATTACTACTGATTTTACGCAACTCAATGGTTTCCATCAATTCAATTCACATCACGTGAAAGATCTTTGTATGTTTATCTGTTTGTACTGTCTTTATGGTATTAGACATAAATGATTTTTCATGAAATGATATCGTGATATGTATGCACTAGCTGTGCCCACGACGCCGTCCGCGTGGAATTTGTTTTCAAAGCCTTCCCGATTTTGAAACATTTTTCATTGCTGCTCCGCTCCTATTGGTCTTAGGGTGATGATATATAGCCTATAACCTTCCTCGATAAATGGGCTATCCAACACTGAAAGAATTTTTCAAATCAGACCAGTAGTTCCTGAGATTAACGCGTTTAAACAAACAAACTCTTCAGCTTTATATTATTACTATAGATTTTACACAATGTACATGTTATATTGATGAATTCGTTTACAACGAAAGCTTTGCTCGTTTATTATGCGTGGCAATTATTTAACCTGTTATTGTTAAGGTCTATATTCCTTCACGGTTTTCTCCACTGGATCTTCGTTTTTAATTTTTAGTCCATGGGTACGTATGTTCTGCTCCAGATTTTCAGACATCGCTTTCCTTATCGTATAGGGTAGTTCTATCTAGGCATCTTCTCCCGGCGTAACCTTAGACTGGAGCACAATATAACCATAACGTAGCCAAACAGTTCAGTCTACGCTTCTGGACCCTAAGTCTGCTATTATAATAGCATCCGAATAATCATTTACTAGAGTCACATTGTCACCATAACGGTGGATTGTTAATTATTTGTACGTCTGATGGATGACTGCCTTAGATGTGTAGCGAATATGGTCAAATTGGTAAATATGACATTAAATAATAAACATGATTCGAATACGTAGCAAATGGTTTTTTTGTCACATATTTCATTATGTATGGAGAACATAAGTTATAATTGGCAGACAAACATTATATGTCCACTCAAGTGCCGATCGCAGACACCCAAACCATAGTAAAGGAAGGTTCGTTTATGAAATTTATTATGCCAAAAATCGAATCTGCAGCCTTTATGTTCTAGTAAGCTACGCTGGCAAAGGCTTAGCCCACTTGACCACACAGTCGTCAGAATGTTTTGTTTTAGACAAACCATAAGTTAACCTTGGAGCAAACCTAGATTTTATTTTTTTATCAATTTCATTGATTCATAACGTTATATCAACGATGATTAAAGTATTCTTTAATAAATCTGATTTTCCATATGCCGGCGCCTGATATCGTATCGTATTTTTATCAATTGTGTTATTTACAGAAAAAATATTTGTAACGCTGATAAATTGATAACAATTTTTGCGTAATGTTTTTGTTTTTAAATTGGAAATGACGCCTCAGATATTATGTTCTGATCAATATCTTTTATTATTTTATTATATCTGAAGTCATTTGGAAAAATCGGTGTTTTTGGAATTGATATTTGATTATGATATCTAGTTGGATCAACGATGACACAATTTTATTACAATCAGATAGTTATTATTTTTGTGAAATTAGGAGAAATTATTAAACAGACGATGGCCTAAAATACAAAGCTGAGGCGATAAGACTAACAAACATAATGCCTATAGGACACATAATACCTATAGATAATACTAGATCAAAAGCAGAAATTAGAGATAATAGGTTTTTAAATTCTTAGGGAAGCAAGGCTACAACATATAAACCAGCTTTGCTTTTGTACAAGTATATTATGCTAATGACAAATATAAGAAGATTTTACCATTTTTAGTTGGACTTACACTATATAACTATAACTGCCCCTAAAACCAATTTCTTTGCGAAAAACTAAACCATTAAGAATTCTGGGAGTAGAAAATTTAATAAGGGTTAATAAATAAAACCAAATTAATTATGATGATCGAGCAAATCTGGATCTTGATTAAAATAAAGGTAAGATAATCAGAAAACAAAAAACGAATATTAATTATTAAAGCCTGTTGGTGGGGCGTTTAGCCGTCTGGTTGCTTACCACCCCTGGTCTAGACTAGTTCCAGTATTAATCACCAGGTTTAAATCCTCCCTTTCCGACCAGCAGCACATTGGTAGCATCTTTAATGTTGCATTTATATTCACAGGCGACGAAAACCACTACTTTCCAGATGTGTTGCCAGTCAGTTGTACCTACTCCAGAAATAAAAAATAATTAATTTTACGTAATTTTATTTATTGTATTAGTTATTAATTTGTATTATTGCTAATTATTTGATTGCGCATATGTTTGAGATGACCGTATATCAAAGTTGTCTCTGGTGTTACGAATGACAAGGTCAATTTTGTATCCTGCCTTGCATTTAAATGAATGTCACCAACAATTTAATTACAATGTTTATCAGTTAAGATTGGAATAAATATTAGGTGTGAACGCATTCCTCGTATACAATGTTTGTAAACAGGACTGTTATTGATCTTTTGTTATTTCTAGATGTCAACTTTGTTAGTTTTACGCAGTTAGTAAATAAGCGTCGAAGTAAACTTCTGTGGTAGAAAATAACTTTACATCTGTACTTTATACTTACACTAATATTTAAAAATCTTTACACGTGATATACTCTATTTAAATGCATTGAACTGAAAATTAAATCTGTGTGGTTTTTTTACTAACTTATGTTAAATTGTACATTTAACTTGTGTTAAATTGTTTCTTATGACTCCAAAATATTGGTATGTTATTTATTATATTCACCTTTTAAAAAACCTTTTCGAATTAATAAATTAATTAATGTTTCATGGGCAATTTTCTACTGCTCAAACTGTCCATAAAACCTATCACTGCACCACTGTTCGTTCCTGTTTCGATCTCTCATAATAGGGCTCAATGTTATCAGTAGGAGGGAGTGTGGTAGAAAGTGAGAAAAGAAACACGTAAAAGCATTCTATGTATACTTTAATTTTCTGAGATAAAAATATATATAGTACATTTCTATCAATTATTCAGGTAATCTTTATGTACTGTGTAAAAAAAAATACAGTCAGTACCTAACAAGTGCGCCATTTATATATGAATTATCGTTCGTTTAATGCGCCTGCGGTTACAATGTGAATATAATGTGTAAATTCAAGCGTAATTAAATAGCAAAACTTTAATCTTCTTGTACAAAAAAGTAGGAAAGTAATCACACAGTACTAAATATCGTCGTGACGTACCATCCCGTCTGTTGCGTAGGAGTTGCCTGCAATGTCACTCACTGTCACGCGATGCGACGCAATTAGACGCTGCGAAACTTCGTCATTAAAATGAAGGTATAAAGAAAGTCATTGCAAAATTAATTTTATGACTATAACTCTAAAGTTCGATTAACAAAAAACGTTATGTCACGATTATCAGTACAGAAAAAAAGCAAATGAAAATAATTCTTATTTCAAATAGATTAAACTTGAATTTAATTTTGTGATGTTGAAATGTTCTAGACTAACAATTCGCGTAATTTCTCTATTTCGTATAAAATACTGGCCATAAACAATGGTTAATGTTTTTGATTTATGCGTTTTTCATTCAATCCCAGTGAAATTTCTTCTTTTAAATTTCGAATTTGCGTTACTTGAACACAGTTTATATTTGGATCAGTGCTTTGTATTGTTTCCTGCGTAATAAAATTTAATCACATTGTGCAGACGTTTTGGATAAACCGTGACGTATTTTCCTGTTTTCTCGATTACTTAATTACATCACGACGTGTTTCTTGATTAGTTAAATTTATATGTTTGCATGGGTATTATTACTAATGTGAACGTCGAAATCGTGACGCAAATTTTATAACGTAATGTGCATATTGCTTTGTATTGTTTCCCCTAGAAATATCGAGGTCCATAAAAGAGTATTGTTGGTTCAGAGTCCGTTTACTAACAGGTTGACAGTCTGGCTGGTATATGTACATTTTTGTCTTATTTGTATGTTTATTTTACTTCTCATTTAATAATATATATACTTTGTCTTCATTATTATTATATCCTAGTAATACTGCAAGCCACATGTTTCACGATTTTTTCTAATTCATCCTAAGGTTCCTCAGAAGAAATTGCTGTTAGTGATAAAAATGCCTATTGTTTTCTGTACCTGTACTGCTTAATGTTATGCAATAAAATATGACATTTTATATTCTACAAGAAAACATTAGCGAAAAAAATAAATTGTTTGTATTACCCCCTGGTAACACAAACATTATTTTTTTGGAGTAATACCAACCCATAATTATGACGTTCGATAAAGTTTGAATGCCGAATGTAACCTTCTATTGTCAAGCAGTTTCTCCAACTTTGGAATAATTATTACATACATACATATTATCACACCTGTTTCCCATGGGGGTCGGCAGAGTCTATGGATTTTCACTTGTGACTATTCTGACAAACAACTTTCGCTTTATCTACTTTTATTAACCTCTTCATACATGCACGTTTATTTGAGATGCTTTTTACCTGACCTCTCTTTAACACTTCTGCTATTTGATTATGGTGTATTCGCCTCGGTCTACCGGCAGCAACTCAAATATATGTAATTATTATGTTTGCTTGAAATAGCTTATCTAGATACATCACTAAAGACCAAATTAACCAAATTATTCCAGCTATTGTAATTAGCTTGCACAAACTCACAAACAAAATTCCTTTACAATTCTATCAGTTACTTGTCTTATATGAAGCTATAGATGAATACAACTAGCCATTAGCCTCCAATACGTTAACCTTAACGATTTTCCCTTGACCCTCAAACAAGCGATACCTGGCTTCTGTCACACTGTTTACTTATTTAAGCCATATATTGTTTTTATCGATTCCTGTCGCTAATTTTGGAAAACAACATTGTAGCACTCGAGGAAACTTATAAACTTGATGTTTTAAATAACGTATACAAGGTTTACATTTTGGTACGTAATTTTATCAATACGTTGACTTTAGTTGAGTTCTACATAATTGAGGTTTTGGAGGGTACCTTAATCTTAATAACGTCTTTACATTTTATTTTTGAATAACGAAACTTAAGTCTCGAACAAGACGAGTTTAATTTGAAAAGTCAAAATAATAAAATTACTAAAACGGATTCTCGTTTTAATTCGAATATTTGGTCCTGTCTCAATTCTGATGAGGATTTTATTAATTGTGCCATAACAGATCTACTTTAAAGCATATCATACTTTTATGATATGAAGATAGTAACCGAGATTCATTACGAACAGTATTGATACTGCTATTTGTTATAATGTCAGCAATCGGTAATAAAATGTCCATTTCCAGTACAAACGTTTTCATTTCTACAGGATTTAAAATCTGTTTTGTTCATTCTCTGTTGCACTGGAAAGTTAACCATAATAATATATGTCGGTACATAAACTAGACGGGCATGTCTCCGCCCCATTATTCACTTCCATATCGGCAGCCAAAAATATGGCAACTAATGTAGTTTATTATCAAAGAGAGTCGATTTGCCTACATTTCGGACAGCACGTGTTTATTATCGAAAGATAATAAGCCTTTAACCAGTAGCTTGAAAACGTTATCAATTACCTTTAATAATACTAACCATACCGGTATATTTTTTACCGTTACTTGGTATCTTTTATGATTTTAACGTTGTAATATAACGTTAAAAATCGTATGTATAACGTTATACGTATCAATAATTTTTACGTTATTTCAAGCGACGTCGCCATTTTTAAGAATTGGCTTTATTACGACTGCATGTTACCGAAACAATCGTTAAACACAACTCTAAATATTACGCGCGCTCTTAGCACAGTGCAGTTTGACAATCTTTGCGAGTGAAAGAGAGCAACGACGGTACAAAAACATAGTGATACCGGTAAAAATAGTACTAAGGTTATATTTTTTTAGCGGTAAAGTGGCTAAAAATTACGGTAAGTTTTATAACGATATTTATTTTTTACCGTTATCTGAAATTAGCATAAATAACGATACCACATTTTTACCGGTATTTCAAGCCCCAAACTACGAACGTGTGTTTCTCTTAAAAAGGACCCCACGAAACCATTATCCTAACATTACGTAGTAGTGACGCTGCCGAAAAAAATAGGCATCCCGCCGTCATAATTGCTTCTGACTAACCATAACGTTTCCTTGGCTAAATGCCCTGGCAAACACAGTTATTATATCAGTCACCAACAAATTATTATATATAAAAGATTTAACATCGTTTAAAAATTTAAAATCATATGAAATATATATTATTCTTTATCACATTACACCAGCGTGTCACACCCCACCGACATTTTGGGAAGCGACACCCACCTTTATCTTGTTAAATTCAAAAATAAAGATCTTACCACATTCTGCTTTCCGCTGTCACGTCTTATCTATCCGCATCGTCATTACAACTTTGAAGTATGTTGATGCTTTTTGATGTAGTGTAGGCATTAGATTTAATCTCGTAAGTTTACACACTGTCTTCACTAAATCGGTAAAATAGAAACAAAAATAGAAACGGTTTTGTTTCAAGATGAAAGGTCTGTTTTATATGAATCACTTCGAATACAATAAAAATATATGAAGCTTCTAAAATTATCGCGTTTTTATAGCCGTTGAACTTTATTTGATATCAGACGTGTTTAATAATAAATTGAATCTTTGCCAAAACGTCGCAATTGAGAAATTTGCAAATGAAAAAAATTAAGATGATTGTCGTAATTACATTTTATATGTCTAGTTTCGACGAACGAATAAGAGTATACATACAAGTAGCTTACTTGAACAAGAGCATTTTTGAAGTGATAACTTCGTATGGGAGGGTAAACCGTTTCGTTACGTAACGTGTTACGGTGCCTCTAACTAACTAACACCTCTAACTCCTGTCTCACTGTAACTCACACCGCTAGGCGTATTTCGGTAATTTGATTAAATAATTATACTAATAATGTACATACACAAAATTCTGATGTACATATTCAAGAATTATAATTAAGAATAAAATATATGTTATAATCAATAAAAGTTTTTATTAATAAATAAACTTTACTTAAATTATCATAATAATATACATAAAATTTGAGTAATAACCTAAGCTTTTCTCAAGTTATACAATTTGAATATTAAATAGTCCTAATTAGATTAGTTTAAGTTATCACGTCTGTCGGGTGTCCCGACAGAAGGTCCCGACACTCACGTTTTTTTTAGTTTTTAAATATGTGTGCGTAAACTAATGTAGGATACGCGTGATATGCGTCGGTATGGTTAATAATAATGTATCCACTGGAGTCTATTCCACCTTCATCTATACTAATGCTATTACTATTAATATTATAAAGAGGCAAAGTTTGTGACTTTGTGACGTTGTAGGGTAATCTCTGGATCTACTACACCGATTTTAAAAATTCTTTTACTGTTTCAAAGCTACGTTAACAGGGAGTGTCATAGGCCATATAACATGACGTTATATACCACGGGAGCGGGACAGAGCGCGGGTGAAACCACGCCGGGTCGCTAGCCCGTAATAAATAGATTATTTAATATTAAGTTCTCGTAACCCAGTGCAACTTGATCGGCTTGCTATTCCAAAATCCGCTTCCTTCAGCCGGCTTTACTGGGGGCTCGGTTTACCTGTTTTGTTTGTCTGAGATGTCTAGTATATTTTTCATCAGCGATTGTTTTATTTTTGTTAGCATAACCTTCGAGTTGTGTCCTTTGCGCGTTATATTTCTAACTCGGGTGTCACAATTTCCCCTCTTCTAAATGATTGACAGTTCGTGGAACTGTCGGATCTATTCCATCCCAAACAAAATTAATCTGTTCTTGGCCGGTAATGACGCAGGTAAAAACCTTCGCTTTAATATTTAAGTATTTATAGCCACCTTCGCAGGTAAATCGAAAATCGATAGGTTTAAGTATTTACGTTGAATGTTGCCCTTGACGGAAACACGAAAAATCCCTTAATCGAAGAAGTTTTCTGATATTGAAAATATTTTAAATAATATACAAACGCGTAAGTATTTATACTTATTATTATAAATGCGAAAGTTTGGATGAATGCTTGTTGCTCAATCACACCAGAACGGCTAAGCCGATCTGGATATTTGGTACAGAGATAGATTAGACTGGAATTGCTCATACGCTACTTTTTAGCCCGGAAAATATACGAGTCCCGTGAGATAACATTAAATCGAGCGAAGCCGCGAGCAAAAGTTAGTATATTCTAAGCAATTTTAGTTACTTATTGGTAACTATACTTGTGCCCGCGATTAAATTTATCTTTAGTTTAAATTACTGAACCATGTTTGTCTTTAGGTATATTTGATCATGTATGCAATCTAGAAGATTGATAACGCTCTTCTGATTCGTGATTCTCTTTAGAGAAGCATGAATGGGATTAGTTCCCCATTACTTCAGTAAGGGAAGAGCCTCTTAGTTCAGCATTTTCTTGTGTATGTTACTGCTATAGAATATGTAGCAATGAATGTCATCAGCAATGATTTCTTTACTGGAGTATAGAAGAGAGGCTGAGGATCTATCTGACGTATACGGTTTAAACACTTATTACACTACATATAATGTAAGATCCGGTATAGGGAGTACCGGTATACCACTATACGGGTACCGGTATACCACTATACAGGGTAGGCCGTGGTGGCGGCACCCTGATCTATTTCAGAAGATCCTTACACTGCATGCCTGTAGTCACCCCTCCACTAGAAGGTATGGAGGTATCCGCCTGCAGACTAGCAATGACTGGCCACCAACCTCTAGTCATAGTCTCAGCATACCTCGCATGCCAAAAAACCCTTATTAAAAAAGACCTAGAAACCCTATTCAACCTAGGCCCGGCTGTTATAATAGCCGGAGATCTGAATTGCAAACACGAGCAGTGGAATTGCAATACCACTAACACCAATGGCAGAGCCCTAATAAATGTATCAGACAATCTTTTGTTTGATATACTAACGCCCATGACCCCCACAAGATATCCCCCCAACCGAGACTGGGGGACCCCGAACACTCTCGACCTAGCATTACTGAGGGGCGTAACTCTTCAGTTCCATTCGATCGAAACGATGGACGATATAGACTCGGACCATCGTCCGGTTATCCTTAGATTAGGACCACAGACAGACCAGACATCTGAAACTAGGACCTCTGTGGACTGGTTGAGACTTGGGGACCTCCTCAAGGCAACCAGCTCACAAGACCTGGACCGCATCCCAGATCACATCGGGTCCCGCCAAGACACGGAGAGGGCGATCGAAGCCCTCACCAGCCACCTTCAATCCGCAGTGCGGAACTCGTCCAGGCAGGTGCCAGTGGAGGATGACCGCCACTTATGCCTGCCGGACGAGGTGAGGGTACTGCTGAGGGAAAAGAGAGCCGCCTCCAGAGCTCATGACAGATATCCCACCGAGGATAACAGAATCCGACTCCGCGAACTAGAGCGCGAGGTCAAACTACGTATCCGGGAAGTCAGGGAACAACGTTGGGACAGAACGTTGAGGGATATCGAACCAACTCACCAGGCGTACTGGAAGCTGGCTAGAGCTCTCAAATCAGACACCCTTACTGTCATACCCGCGCTAGAAAGAGGCGACAACACCGAGGCGTTCGATGACGAGGAGAAAGCCGAGTGCCTTGCTCAGAGTCTAGAGCTTCAATGCTCCCCCACTACGCAAAACGTCGACCAGTCACACCTGACGGAGGTGGACTCCGAGGTCGAACGTAGATCCTCCTTACCAGCGGAAACCACACTCGACCCGGTCACAGTCGAAGAAGTGCATGATCTGATCAAGTCTCTCAAACCGCGAAAGGCCCCAGGGACCGATGGCATCAACAATCGCGTTTTAAAACTCCTACCCGCCCATCTAATTATAATCCTGGTGAGCATCTTTAATGCCGCCATAACAAACTGCTCCTTCCCCGCGATCTGGAAGGAGGCAGATGTCATTGGTATTCACAAGCCGGGAAAACCGGCTAATAAACCGTCCAGCTACCGTCCAATCAGCCTACTAAGCGCACTCAGCAAGCTTTACGAGAGAGTCATCCTCTCACGACTTAGAGATTTTGCCTTCAGCAAACATCTATTACCTGATGAGCAATTTGGCTTCCGTGCTAGACACTCATGTGTGCAACAGGTGCACCGCATCACGGAGCACATACTATCTCACTTTGCCCATCGCCCCCGCCCTATAGGAACAGCCGCACTGTTCCTAGACGTAGCAAAAGCCTTCGACAAGGTCTGGCACAACGGCTTGATTTACAAGTTGTACCAGTTCGGTGTGCCAGACAGACTCGTGCTCATCTTGCGAGACTTCCTCTTAGGCCGAAGCTTCCGTTTTCGAGTGGAGGGAACGCGCTCGTCCCCTCACCCACTCACAGCCGGTGTACCACAGGGCTCGGCCCTGTCCCCACTACTTTTCACGCTGTACACCAGCGACATCCCAAAAACTCCAGATGTGGAGTTAGCCCTCTTCGCGGATGACACCGCACTCTATACATCAGATCGCAACCGACAAATGGCTTGCGTCCGGCTGCAGGCAGCTGTCACAGAGCTAGGCGAATGGTTTCGCAAATGGAGGATAGAGGTAAACCCGGAGAAAAGCGCAGCAATGTTCTTTTCCCCGGGCACGCTTCGCTCCCCCAAACGCGCTTGCCTTCGCCTAAAAACCATTTCGCTCTACGAACAACAAATTCCCTGGGAAAAGTACACCAAATACCTGGGTGTCACCCTAGATCGGAACTTGCGCTTCAACGAGCATATCACTATAATCCGAAATAGAGCGCGATTTGTGATGGGTCGTTTAGCACCCATGATAGACAAACGAAGCAAAATGTCCCTCAGACACAAGCTTACTTTGTATAAAACATGCATCCGCCCGATCATGACATACGCGAGTGTGGTATTCGGCCATGCCAAGCCTGCCCTTTTAGATAAATTGCAAATCGTGCAAAACAAATTCATGCGCAGAGCCGTCGGTGCTCCCCTCTATATGCGTAACGTCGACCTCCACCGCGATCTGGAGCTTCCCTCCATCAAAAACTACATTACGTCGCTCTCGCGTAAGTATTTCGATCTCGCGCCGCACCATCGAAATCCACTCGTCGTGTCCGCGTCCGATTATAAGCCTCGGCGAAAGGCTCTCGTGCGACGACCGCGTAACGTCCTCACGGACAGGGTCGACGTTATCACAAAACGGCTGGCCCGGATCAGCCCGCCCGCGGTTAGGACGGCAGGCTGGCAGGCACGGACAGACAGACACAGACGGCGGCGTCTCAGGCGCCGCCAATCAAGATCTCTCCACGTCCCTGCGAGGGACGCTAGGAGACATAGCCCCCCCACAGGATAGACTAGGCGTGTTGCTGGGAAGTTTCTTTCGCCGTTTCTTCTCTCCCAGCCATAACACGTTGCGAAACGGCAGTAAGATAGCGTAGGCCGCCGCAAACCACCGATCCCGGCCCGCCGGAATCCTTCCCCTCGGGCTTTATATTACCCGTCGCCCGTTCTCAATTAGTGCTTTGTGTCGCCCTATGGTGGCCATCATTAAATTCATCCCCCTCTCATGGCAACATTTCAGCCGAGGTAAAACTCCTTAGGGAGCTCCCTCGAGCAAGTTGCCCCCCCGGGCTCGAGCGCCTTCGCTTCGCGAAGGCACTCGCCCCAAAAACCCCGGTAAAGTTGTAAGGTCTTCGGACCAACAACATAAAGTCACGGGCTCTCTTTGTATTCTCATGCCACCCTGATATAGGGAACGAGTCTATACACAGAATGTTAAAATAACTGCATTAATATCATTCAAAAACACATAAACTCCACGGGTATTACATTCGAGTGAGCTCAAAGAACTTTATAAAAATGAAAATATTTACTCAGCACATCTCAAGTTTGTGTTCACTAGTTATTATTATAAAAAAGTGCTTTGACCTGTTTACCAACGAATCGAAATATGAATGAAAAAATTGACATTGGCCTACCAAAACTAAAATCCAAATAACACAAAAACAATTTAGCGATAACAGTATTTTGGTAAAGATTATGACTTATCGAAACAACACTGAAATAATTACCATTACATTTAAATTTTCCACTAATTTGACACATATTACCTGCGAAAGAAGATAAATATGTTTATTAAGTAATGTCAAAATGTTTGTGTATATGTAACTTACTTTAAATCATCTAGGCTCAGTATTCTACTTATAGTCTTAATGAACTATGGGTAGAATACAATACAAATAAGTTAAGTTTTCTTTTATTGTATTAGATTATTTGTAAATTTCTTCATTGTACTAGCTTATAATTTATGTATATATTACGCTAATTTATATATAGATAGATAGATATATTAGATGTCAGGAGCCTTAAGAACAGACGAGCGTGCATGACAAGAGTTATGAATGTGAAAGAAGCAAGTGAGGTGTGTAAGAATAAGCCTAAATGGCGCTCTGTTTTTCGTGCCTACCCCGCAAGGGAACTGGCGTGAAGCTATGTATGTATTAGATTTAAGTTTCATTTTCATGCAAATAATTTCTTGTAAATATGTTACTAGGTACATAAAAACATTTTGAACTCACTTTTATAGGTTTGCCCTTTCCTGTTTTTTTTTAGATCGATACATTTTCCATCAACTAGATTCTATTCTGGTGGACAGATGTATAGATACTTTTATTCCATACAATTTCCTGCGGCCGGGCAGCCCGTCGTAAGAGGCGACAAAACAACCCACAGACAGGTAGTACGACATATGCCCGACTGGATGGCTAGAGTATGCCGTCATAACAACCTTGATTTGTGTTCCGGAATTAGTGACCAAGTTCCAGTCTCCCTTAAGAGAGCAGTAGCGCATTTGTATAACCTTTGGTGTTGCAAATAACCATAGGCGATGGTAACCACTTTCCGTCAAGTGGGCCGTCTGCCTGTCTGCCGAATTCATGCAATAAAAAAAAAACTCCCTCACACCACAAATAACAATTACATAATAAAAAAATATATAAGTAATAACATAGCGGTATAGCGATAACATGTTGTAACGTTCAAAGTTTTAGTTCGTGTAAAATAGCGATGGGCGATGGCTTTAAAGTGGTAAGTAAAAAAAAAACACAACATAACATTCATATATAATAAATAAAAAAACAACATATATACAAAAAATATCTTAATAAAAAATATAAAAAAACACAAGGCACGCACTGTACATACACTTCCTCACAACACCAGCATGTAACACATACACTCTACATTAGCATATGTTTAGTATTACAAAATCAGAATAATTTAAAATAATAAGTTATTTTTAAGGTACAACACAAACATACACTTAAAAATGTCATAAACAACAATAAAAATAAAACATTAAGCGTGTATAACCTCTCAATTAGATTTGTAAAAAAAGGTACGGAACTAGAGTCCGTAGAATTGTTTTATTAAAAAAAGTCACATTCGCTAGAACCCATTATTGCGAACCGGATTCTAGAAATGTTGGTAGGCGCCAGATATTTTTTTACTCTGTTCTATGCCAATTTGACACTTGTCAAATTCGGGGTACAATTATGGTAGATATGTAGGTACACCGAGTTTCGCAGATGAAAACGATCAATCAGCAGATCTAATGATTGATATATGTGGACGAAAATTAAATAATGCAAACCATAATTCATTTCGTTTTAATTGATTAAATGATGCCTCGTCGCTGATTTTCACTGTTAGAAGTTTCACCGATAATGATTTACCTTAATGACGTGAAAGTTATATATCAAACAGAAATATGATATTTATGATTTCATATTAAAAAAAAATATTTAATAGTTTCTATTTCTTTGTTTTTACGTTTCCGCAATTATTTGGGGTCGGTACAGTATGTGTCCTCCCATACTCTTCAATTCTGGTTATACATCACAAATCACCAAGTCAACCTTCAGATAATTCATTCAACTATCTAATTGTTTATTTATGTTAATAATGATAAATGGAATAGATAACATAAATGGTTATTGTTACAAGATAAAATCGTTAATTGTAAATATTTTATCAAGATTTTGTTATGATATAGAGAAAAATTTTGCGCCGCGGAAATTCCAATTAAAGATACGCGGAATGTAAATATTGCAAAATATTTTAATCAAATGCTTCAACAAATAAAATAATTGCGTAGATAGACATAAAAATGGAAAAATTTAAATATAATGTCTAGGGACAACAAAAGATATATTATAGCTTTCATTGTAATGCTAACACAATACCTAATTTTTAAGCATTGTTTAGTTTGATATTGTAAGATTAAGCTTTCCACCAAGTGGGCCATCTGCCTGTCTGCTGATCTCCTGCAATAAAAATAAAAAAAAAATAGTCCCATATAAATGTTCTTTATAGTTACCTACTGATTTTCTCTCTTAGTTATGAATATTGGAATGTACCAAAATTTCATCAATTCTGTAAACAGTGCCAATAAGTATAAATATATATAATGCATGGCCCCAGAAGATGATACATACGTACGTGTCTGTGAGTAATATGATGAAACTTTGACGTGTGGTTAACCACACACTACTACCTACTCTCCCTACATTATTATTATTATATAATTTATTTTGAATTTACCTCTTGACTTTTCAGCCTTGTCGCCCGGTCTGCTTCTAAAAGATTTACATTGAATCAATGACGGTTTGCAGTGCGTACGTATCATTCTAATCTTTATTTTTATTTATTCAAATATTGCCTTTCTTGAAATTTACAATATTCACGAAACTAAAATCGTTGAGAAATTAGAAGCTCTAATAAAAATATATCCGCATGATTAAAACCAATTTAGATTTAACTCACCATGTTCCAATATGACTAATGTGTATACCGATATCAAAACATTTAGAAATTTCTCTGTATTAAATTTATCTTTGACTCAACCTCTAAGATAGTTGTAAAAAGTAACGAAGCCCGCATGACTCCAGCGTGAGCTGATAAAAACCAGACGCATCTCAGTCGACCGATTCATCTGATTTGCGATGTCAGGTTTGATCATTACTGGAACTGTTTACTATGGATTTTAGGAAACTATCAGTGTTGATCATGAATTCATGATAATAACATTAAGGGAAGTTTGTGATGAAATGTGCGTGAACCGATTTTTAGATTTAAATATAACAATTAATAATATTCAAATAAATAAGAGCTAAGAAAAAGCTCAGCTATGAAACACTGGGATGACCATTCTAGCAATCACTTTTGACCTCAAGACCTCAGGAGTCAATTTTTATTCTCCACTTCACATACTTTTTTATTGCTTGATGCAGGCAAATTTACAGACGACCCACTTGATAGAAAGTTGTTACATACATAAAAAAGGGGTGATGCCAACGCATTGCCAGCTTTTAGGGTGGTTAACGGAGAATGAGATAGTATATAGGACTGGCGTGAAGGGAAAGTGGGCCACCGGAACTCTCATTTACCGTACGAGATATGATTAGCTCAAAAAATTTAACGCTGATATTGTTTGGAGTGTGCTCGATTATACACTGGTCGAACCGCGTGGCTTAGCGAGATAACAATATAATGATTTTAACATTGCTCTGACATATCCAAAACACAAAATTCGGTATTCCTCTTTGCAAGACCATTATCACCCATATACCCTACGACGTCATTCATACCAATATTTCTATGATCTACTTTTTTGACGGGAATTAGCTGATACAGAATAGTAAAATTATTTGTCAGTAATTTTTAGATTCAATACGGGTTTTAGGGCACTTAACAAACGCTAGTCTGGCTTTATCACCATATTATTCACCTTGATTCGTATTCCTCGTTACTGAAGATCGTGACCTATCCTATCATAAACATTTCCTAACTATGTCAAACGCGATAGAGGCAGTTTACGTAATCCGAGTTTACGCCATGGTTCCATATCGTAAACGCACCTTGAACATATCGGGCTCATTGTTTTCCTTTGCTTTATAATTGCAAAGATGTTACAAATTAATGTAACGTTTGATCCTTCGTTCTAAAGTCTAAATTGGACTGGCCATAAATGTTTCTCCCCATGCGGGCATAAAACCAAACTAGTTCATTGTAATTGAGGTATGTAGTAGGTACTTATACCTAAACATGATGGTTTTACAAAGGGGACGAGGTCGTTTACCTGAGTTAGTACTTCCTTTTATATTTGCTAAAAATAATTATTCCATGTATTTTTTGTGTGACTAATTAGAAAATGGTTAACGTTTTAGTAAATTAAAGTGTTTGTAACTAATGTTCATAAAATTCATCATGTATTACTTTGGTTTGGTATCTTGCAAATCGTTCATTTACCATACTATTGCTTAAAATTTAACTTAAGCTCAGTACAATTAATGTTCTCACCTTTAGAATGACTCAGCCAAATACAAACTCGAGGCACTAGAATCGATTGAGCGGACAGCCAGGAATGCTGGCTGCATTGCCATACTGCCTGACAACGCAAATAGCACGTTCCCCGCTAGCAATGATTTGCTACATAATCTACTTTAGATTTATTTATTTAGATAATATTTAGACCGTTTATATTTGTAAGGTAGCGTTAATTTTAGTATAACTATTTATACTAGTAGTCGCCCGTGGTCAAAATTCGACCATAATAATTAATATCAAAGACTATAGTTACTTCTATAATCACAGATTTCGCTTAGGCTACACTGTTAAATTGACTTTAACAATAAACAAAAGAGTATATATGAGTGTGTGTATTTTCTTTTTTATTGATTTAATGTATTTTATATGCATAATATAAAAATAATATTAGCATTCTGTACTCCTTCTCTATGTAAACTATAAGTGTGGGAAATTTCATACTCCTCCATCCGCGCAATTTTCGTAAAAATGGGTACAAAGTTTTTGCTTCACGTATTAATATAACTATTTATATAAAATTTCATATTTGTTCCATTTTGTACTATATTAGACATAATTGTATTAAAGTCCATAAGATGTCGATTGATAGTCAATGATAGGTTTAATTCAGATATTATATAAATGCAAGAACGGACTGGTGGTTCCAACTGACAAATGTATAATCACAGTAATACACTGCAGAGTGTGTTATGAATCACGTTTTTTACTGGATAATTGTTATTCCTTAGTATCTTTAATATTCTTCTATTGTATAGAATATAATAACAGCCCATAAATGTCCCAGCATCGGGCCTCCCATTATGGGGGGGGAACGACGACAGTATACCCGCCACGCTTGTCCAAGGCGGCTTGTCAGGTTTGACACATCAGTTATCACGATGTGCAGGTTGCACCACGATGTTTTCCTTCGCCGTAGATAACACATGGTAATTGTAACAATACCGCGCCCTTTGACTTTGGGACGCGTACGCTAGCCATTACGCTACCACGACTATCTTCTATCGTCGTCATCGATCGAGCGGTTTTCGATAGATAGCATATTCTTTTACTAAAAATCTGTGCTAATTTTTATTATAATTTTATTATATATTATTATAACTTTTATCCTGTGAAACCCGCGAGAATTTTTCTGCGAATAATTTAAGATGGCTAGATTGAAATAGAAAATCGAATTACAATGTGATTTATTCACTGATCGATAGCATATTTTATTACATAAAATTTGTGATATTTTTTATCCCAGGAATCTCGCGGGAATTTTTCCAGGAGCGGTTTATTATTGTTCGGATGTATAAAAATTAACTTATTCTGGCACAGTTTTCACTAAAACGATAGGTTACATTCTTTTTAAATGCTGTGTGTACCTACTTTGTGTCCAAAGAATCCCGCGGGCATTTCAAACTAAACGTGGGCGAAGTTGCGGGCATATCTTAGTAACTAATGTGGTACATTTATTAGACATTAGGAACACGAGTACTAAAGTATGAAAAAGTAGTAAACAAAACAACAAAATGTATATACATTTCGAAGTTATTCTAGTCTATTATGATTGGCGCGATTACTGAATCCTTTACCAAGCACGTAACTAATTGCAAACCATTACTTAGTTCTCTATGTATATAAATTAATTAATCTAAAAGTAAGGTGAATTTTGTTAAAATTTCCACCACAGTATCCGTATTCAGATTTACTGCTTCACTTTAATTGCGACGTGATAGATTACTCCGATTTGTTGCTAACACTTGTTTTCACTGTGTACTACGGTTTACGTTACGTTTTTCACGTGGAATAATAAAATAGAAACCTGCTCTTTGTGCCTGTTCATGTATCTCTAATAAGTAGCTTACTTTTCACTTTCACTTACTTTCGTGGAAACAGAACCTATTTAGTGGAGCACTTACAAGTCAAAATACATGGCGCTGTACAAAAATTGATGTCGCAAACGATTCCCGAACCGTACAAAGAATATATACAAATTTCCAACAAAAATAAATGGGCCTAGGCCTGCGAAGAACAACAATAAAGTCACTGGAATATTTACCCTTGAGACGGAGGAGCATTCCGTCTCGTTCTTCCACCCTATACGGGTCATTCTAAACCTACACGAATATTTTAGATGAAGTTTCAGTTTTAATCTCATAAATTTTTATTAAAATCCGTTGAGCCGTTTCAAAACTTATTCAAGACCAACACTTAGACAAAATAACAGAAAAGTTATATTCCAGTTTTTATTTAAATTTTGAGATTTGTTTCGATACCATTGACAGACACAAATTATATATATTGATACATTCTATTATTTATTATCATCGACGCTTTTGATATACTTTAAAAGGTTATTATTTCTATACTATTAAAGCAAGAGTTTAGAAAGAAGACTTTACAGAAAAAAATAGAAGTTTATGCAAAGTGTGATGATACATTTAGCAATCAGGCGTACCAGACAGCAATCGGGATTAATTTTCAGTAAGAAGATTTCCTGACAGGTTGATACTTATCCAGAAGAGGAATGTAAGACATAGCTTCCAAGCGAGCCGCAAACAAGTCGTCAGCAAACAGAATAGTTGTACGCAATGATCTTATAATAACTAAGCTCACTGGTTGTATGGAACATGAAGCATAATATATGCATAAACTTTGTCAGTCATTATAAATCACACATTAGCTGGTAGTAGTTTTTACGAAATAAGTTAATAAAATTTGTATAATTATTTATTTCAATAAAACAGAATTCTTAAGTAATCAAAAAACCCATTGACGTCACCTAACTTCTTTTGTAAATAATGATTCAATTTGAATCAAAAATAATAAAAATAACTAATTTTATTAAGGAAACACGCAGTGACACGGTCATGTAATATGTTGTTATGCCCTGCGGTTTTACCCATTTTAATATAGTGACCCACTATTTTAAATAGTTTTATTTGTGTAATCTTACTATTTGATATTTTAATAAACCTATTGCATATCACAAAAAAATATTCAAACAGATTGGTAGCTTCTGTTCTTAACGGCATTGTTGATGTTTATGATTATAGTTCCTCTTCTTTTGATTGTAAAGTAATGTTATGTAGCTCAAAACCTTGCTCGATTTTGAGTTGATTAGTATTTACCGTTGAAATATTTTTTCAAAAGGAAGCTGTAGTTTCTATGACAAGTGCATTAGAATATATTTAAAGTCTAAAGTTTCAATTTTTAATAAGTATTGTTACGAGTTGTAGAACTCGAATTAGAATACCATGGGAATTATTATAGAGTTTATTAGAACTATACAAACACGTATAACACAGGTACAAATACTACCTGAACGCAACAAGTCCAAACGTAATGCAGAAGATCGTAATTCCATAAAACGCGCAAAATCAGTCACTAAATAGATTACCGAATGTAGTACACACGTCTTGCTTCGCTCGTGGTTATCGCTAGACTGCCTGATCTTTCAATTGGGGTATTGCTTTATACTGCACGGATGCAATATGTCTGCCCAGCCGCGTGGACCGAATTTCCTAGAATCAGTTTGTACTTTTAAATCCGAGATACCTGGCCGTGATCACAATACAACAATAGGCCGTAAAAGATTACAATACACAATAGGATTATTTTTTTAATCACAATTTTTAAACACAAAGTAATCAAAAGAAGTCCAAATGCCGAAAGATAATAAAATGTGTTTCTACAGGTATGCAGGTGTGAATTATGTTGTTTAAGTGAGAAGAATATTTGTATGTCATATTTTAAACAATTATAACTACTCATTAGGATGAATGCATGATTAGTGGCATTTTGACATTAAAATATTATTTTATTTTATTATTGTTTTTTTAGCAAATTTGTTTTCGTTTTAGAAAGATTTAATAAAGTTCTAGTGCGTAGAACTTTATTAAGATCGTGATGAATTTAGATAATTCGTTAGTAAGACTTTGTAATAAATAATTGTTTTATGATGTCTCTGCTCCATCTGGGATAATGTTAGTGTTAGCGACTGTGCCACGTAGAAGTAGCTGAGGATTTAATGAGTTATTTGTGGCGCATCATGATTATTAATTGTTAATGACGTTAAACATTGCCAATTGTATAATGTAACCTTTGTATATGCACTAATATAGCATTCGTTAATGGCGTTATTTTTAACGCTATGAACAAGACACATTTGGCCACAGACATTCTTATCTCAGATGGAGTAGGGAGGGATATTAGAAATATTGTATAATACTTCTTTGTAGGTGCAAGATTTTTTTTTTTCAATAGGTAAATAAATGGATGATGTTATAAATAATAGCTACAATTAAGCACCGCCTCTTTTATGTCGCCATAAAATAAATCTACTTTGTAAATACAAAGGGTTAGTGAGGTGACACCTTTGCTATGTACGTTATGATGAGTCATTTGATAGTGAAAATAATAATATCCAGTATAAAATGTTAAGTCGTGGTAGCTTAGTGCCCCACCCGAGTTTTATTCTAGTAACGTGGGTTCGAATCTTGTCTATTCGACTATTCGATACGAAACCGTAGCCATCACGGAGTTGACCTGCCGAGCCGTCATTGGAAATTTAACCGTTCGACTAGATGAATGCCTTGAAAGCCAAGGTTTACATTTAGACGATATTATTTAAAAAGTCCCAAATACTGTACTTTGATAATTAATAAAAAAAATATAGACATCTTTTTATTTTATCGAGTCACAAAGTATAAACTTTCTTTTGAGACACCTGGTATATCAACACTTATTACACGTTTAGACGGTAACAGAAAATAATTCGAAAAAAGTACGACAGTTTAAATAATCAATCTCTAGATATCCTGTTTCTGCAGAATGAACGTCTTATATTTACTTTGAAAATAATATATTTAACGGTTGACATAGTTTTTGATATATAAAATCGAAAAGTGTTCAGAGAACCTATAAATTTTATGCATATTTTTGAAACTTACTTTTTAAATTCTACTTAACAAGTAATTATTACTATAGCTCAACCAAAATTTTCAAGTGAATTGCTACTTTCAACTATTTTAGCAATGGACAAGTGCAAAGAATTATTATGTATGACGTTGAATTTCTATTTAAAGCTTTTGTCAAATTCTAACCAATAGTAAGCCAAATGAACGGCCGGTAAGATATAGGAACCGGCCCTAAAAGGAGTTGCATTATCTGATGACCGCCGAGCATGGCTTAATACTCAGGGATGAAATACCGGTAAATATGTGGTATCGTTATTTACGCTAATTTCAGATAACGGTAAAAAATTAATATCGTTATTTCTAGCCATTTTGCCGGTAAAAAAATATAATGTTAATACTATATTTATCGGTAATTTTACCCTTATAACTATGTTTTGTTACCATCGTAGTTCTTGTTCACTCGCAAAGATAGTCAAACAAATTGTGCCAAGAGCGCGCATAAGACTTAGAGTTGTGTTTGTCGATTTTTTCGGTAACATGCAGTCGTAATAAACCTGATTTTTAAAAATGGCCACGTCGCTTGAAATAACGTAAAAAATACTGATACGTCTAACGTTATCCACACGATTTTTAACATTATATTATAACGTTAAAATCATAAATATTACCAAGTAACGGTGAAAAACTATATCGGTATGCTAGTACCTTTTTCAAAAATACCATTAATAACCTATATTTTTAAAGGTATAACGTTTTCAAGCCTTGATAATACTATTGGATTCATTTTTAATTAATAGAATTGAGTAATAAGATTATTCATTCTTAATTTTAACTGGAAGTAAATGCATGGAGGAAACCTTTCAAACATCTAAGATTGAGGATGGAAAAATATTTAGAATGCGTGAGTAAATTTCCATGTTGTGTCATTCAATATGTTTATTTAGTAGAATTATGAGTGATTTAAACAAATTACAATGACGACATTCGTACGTTGCAGGAAATAATTAACTGCAAGTAATGGAAAAAGACTGGCAGATGTTTCGAGTTTTTAAATTTATTACTTCATTTAATTACTACATTAACTTCGATAATCTACTCAACGTATGCATAATATTTTTAGATGTACATATATCTAATATATAAAATTGTCGTGTCGCGGTGTTTGTTACCAAACTCCTCCAAAACGGCTGAACCTATTTGTATTAAATTTTGTGTGCATATCGGGTAGGTCTGAGAATCGGCCAACATTTATTTTTCATACTCTTGAATGATAACCCACTCCTAAATATTTTTTTATATATTTTTGTACAAATTTTTTAATTTTAATTGTTTTATGATTTGGCATAAAAAATACATACAACCCTAAATTTTACCCTTTTACTACCAACCCCTATTTTTAGTAGCGATATTAGTACTTTAATAATTTTGTACTCTCAGTAGTCGATAATTGATCCGTTATTATTATTTAAAGGCAGGACAACGTCTGACTGGTACATAATCAGTTTCAGATGTGCAGCCGTGGTATGAAAATGTTCGCCAGTTTTCAAGTTGACTCATTTAACGTTCCGTGAGCACATGTTACTTTTCAAACTAAGTCACAGGACAGATTATTCCACAGAAAACTATGTTTAACTATTTGACGATAACGTTTAAAATGATTTAGATCCAAGTTATTTGATTTTCTGTGTTATCTAAGAAGATTGTTTAGACATGTAAAACCTTTTTATTGGTTTTACTATTTATGTTAAGCGTAGTGATTATATTATCCTCTCTGTTTCTTATTGTTAATCTCAACGTCTGTCATTGTTAACATTGTATTTTCTTTTTTCACGTTTCTATATTTTATAAACCTAAC
Organism: Dendrolimus kikuchii; assembly: GCA_019925095.2. NCBI lineage: Eukaryota > Metazoa > Arthropoda > Insecta > Lepidoptera > Lasiocampidae > Dendrolimus > Dendrolimus kikuchii. The sequence goes on along the minus strand of CM034395.1, from coordinate 8,093,142 downwards.
ATTTATTAAAATGTTGGTAGTATTGTTTCTTGTACCCGTGCAAGCAAAAGTCGTCTTTGAGGTGACGAACATTTTCATTCCGCTACAGTACAAAGTCATGCATTGTACATAATCAATTTCAGACGTATATAATCGATTAAAAGCATTAGGAGACTTAATTGCCTTTTTAATTCTAGCTGTGACGTGTTTGTAAAAAAGTTATAAAATTTATAGTACTATCTCAAACTTGAATTACGGCCGTTCCATTTATGGCCACTTTCTATATTCACTTGTCTTACAACCAATAGAAATTTGATGTTACTTGTACGGAGTTTATATCAAATTTAACCGATAGTAAGGCAAATAAATGGCTACTAAGATATAGGAACCAGTTATTAGCGGATTCAATTGTTGGAAAGAATTCAATGTAGATTTTTTTAAGATTTCCTTTTAATAGTTGTTGCAGTTCAACTGAATTATAAAAGTGTGCAAATGCATTTGAAATTCATATTTCAATTCGATTTACTAATGTACTTTAAGAACGCTTAATGTTTTCTTTTTATTTTAATTTTTTTAACTTGAAGACACATTTATTATCATTTTTCGAAAACGCAGCAGACGAAGTATTTTGTTCGCGCTAGTAGTGTTATTCACTATTTAGTGTTAGCACATATTTAGAGGCTTAAAGCGGCCACCTTTTGCAGGTTCATCTTTTTATTTTGTTGTACGAGCTCAGCAGACAGGCAGAAGGCGCACCTGATTGAAAGCAGTTACCATGGCCAATGGACATTCGTAACACGAAAGATGTTACCAATATGTTGCCGCTCTCTAAAGGGAGACTGGAACCTGGCCACTAATGCCAGAACACAACTCAAGATTGTTATGGCGGCATACTCTAGACCAGGCTAGGTAGGTATCCGGCTGTGGGTTGTTTTGTCGCTGCCTACGATAGGCCGCACGGTCGCAGCAAATTGTGTTCTTTCTCCGGTCCTGCACGGATATGATGTATACCACTTTTGTAATTTTGTGTTTCTTTGTTGCGTTTACACATGAGATTGAGAACAACCTATTAGTCATACTAAAAGCGACCTGTAAGTGTTCGTTTATTGGTTTTAATTAGGCTACACGTGGCTCAGCATTTGGTCGGAAGGGCCGATGCATCTGACTGGGTTACGAATGACGTCATACGCGCCCTACATCCACTGCCAGAGTATTCTTAAACGGTGTTTGAAATGATGTGTTGCCAAGTGCTATAAAGTGGTTTTGTTGACATTTAGTATTATGGAAGACATCAACACTTTGATTGTAGATGATTGAAATTAAAATAGAGAGAGAGCGTTAAGTGAGTTCACTGTAAACATTGTCTCAACAAATGCATTATCAATTGTTAATGTCCTATACATTTTACACTTTCGAAAAGAAGTAAATGGAAGTTATTGTACATTTGACAGTGTAATCAATAGAGATGATACTTTTTATCGTAATACAAAGCCTCACAGCCTCCTTGTATGGGCGTACCTACTGCGTTATGAAGTCAGAATCCTAACGAGTCAAAAAGCTTTTTGATTTTTGTTTAAACAGAAATGAAAACTATTTCCATGATGAAATTTTCGAGTAATATAATACCTATATATTAATATGTGAAGCAAAAACTTTGTACCCCTTTTTACGAAAATTGCGCGGGCGAAGGAGTAAGAAATTTCGCACACTTATAGTTTATATAGAGAAGAAGCGACGAATGCTAATATTTTTTTTTAAATTATGCTTAAACAATATATTAAATCAAATCTGTGATTATAGAAGTTTAGACTTTGATATTAATTATTATGGTCGAATTTCGGCCACAGGCGACCACTAGTGCTATATTTATTTTAGAATTTATTGTAAAATGTGTGAATACCCAATTAAACGCATTTATCCTATTAATAATATTATAGACGGTTGTCTCCATATTGCCATTTTTTAGGAAAAACGCAGTCGAAGTGGTAGATGGCCGCTAGTGGTGTATAAATGAATGAAATGTCTAATATTCAATGCGAAATTGTCACTTACTACTATCAATACATGTCGCTTCTTCCATACACATACAGTTTCTACATCGCGTATGTGCTAGTTACTATTTGGCTTAAGTAAGACTTGCTATTTTTCAATAAATAAAGTATCTTAAAAATATTAATAATAATTAGAGTAGCTTGGTAAACACAATTTGAACAATTAATATCAATTGTTAAAATTTATAATAGTTCCATAGGTTCCATTAAAAACAACTGAACATAACTGCTGCAACTCAGCGACCCGAAATGAGCCCTGGCCTCTGAAATAAGAACACTCCTCTCCTTTTTGTTCAGCGCTGTCTCTTGCCAGTCATAGGTTTGAAGCTCGCGCAGATCAGCCTTCACTACGGCCCTCCAGCGATATCTGGGCCTGCCGACTGGTCGCCGTCCCGCTGGTGTGCCCAGATAGGCTCTTTTCACCGCGCGGTGAATTGAAATAATTGTCTCATTCGTTTTTTATTTAATTTATTTAAATATCGTAAAAAAAAAATTACAGCAATACAATTTAGGACTAACATTAAGGTGTTAAAACTACATAGTTGTAGGTTAATACCGCTTGAACGGTAATATCTTCACATTTGCCGCCAGTAAGCTATTCAAATTTATATAGTATCCCTTTAATAGTACTAATATGATTAAGAACTAATGTCTGTAACGTATATGTCGAATGTTTATGTGGAACTAATAACATTTAGGTATATACATAAATATGAAAGTTTTAATTTGTGTAACATATAAAAAAATTTGGTCCCTAATTTGGTGCTCCAAAAAGATGCCACCCAAGGCCTCCAGCCTACTCAGTCTGTTGGTCAATGCACCATTGCTATTATAATAAAGTCGTATTCTTGTCTATTATAATAAACAACCAAAACAACTACCCAAAAGAATAACAACCTTGCCATCCGTAAATTCATTTAAAATACGACTCAGGAAGTGTTTAGTTGAGCACACTTTTTATAGTCCTGAAGAGTTTATGACATTATGTTTATGATATTAACTGGAAAAATAATTACGAGTATATTATTCAAATTGACGTGTAACATTGTTATGAATATCGAATCATTTCTGATATCTGTTCTAAAAAGCTATTTATTAAAGCTGTATCTATCATTAGCTATTCGATCTCCACTTCATAGTACAGGAAGCGGTAACATACAAACGCATCCACATGCAATTCAATCTGTTGCGTCATACAAAATAAAACATGGCCGCCTTCACTTTGTATTCGGTTTGATGTTTCCTTTTGGATCAGTGCTATTGAGGTTAAAACTACGTGTTACAAATTTCACAACGCATCTGAAATAAATGAATCTAAATCTGAATTGGTAGTATGATGAAATATTAGTTTTTATATCTCATTTACGTTTTCGAAGTTACATGTATTGTAGGCTATATCCTTTAAAGTAATAAGAAAACTTCATAAAATATGCTTCTTATGACATAATAAATCTACTAGTTAAAAAAAAAGTCCACGCAAGGGAACTGGCGTGAAGTTATGTGTGTATGTGTGTATGTATGTAGTTAAAAAAGGTTTATTGGATTCCTTCCTTTACGATTAAAATAGTGGCAATGGCGTTTATAAAGGTACGTTTAAAATACGCTACCGAGACACTAGACAGACGACCGAGACACGAGACAGGCGACCGAGACACGAGACAAACGACCGAGACAGCAAACAGAGGATCGCGACGTGCGACACATCCACTTTGTACGAAATTGTATGAAGATCTGTCACTCGTTGCGGTCGCTCGTCTCTTTCTCGTCCTCTAAATGTTCTTCATACAATTTCATCTGGATCATATATCACAAAGTTTGCTTTAAAACTCGAAATATTGGCATTAAAGTATTAAAGTTCAACGTTCTGGGAATAGTCATGAGTATGGTATTACGGTAGGTCACTTTTTCTCCCTTCCTATGCCTGGCATCCCTTTTATTTCATCCCACCATGTCAGATTTATTCCAACTCCTCTCTCTATTCTTTCACCTTCTTCCAATTATTTGGGGTCGGCACAACATGTCTTTTCCTTCGATACTCGTCTAATTGGACATATGTCCTCTATCACACCACAAATCATCATATCATCTTTCACATAATCCATCCATCTCTTTTTGGTCTAACTTTACATTTGTACCCATCAATCTTGCAGTTTAACATTCTTTTTGTCACGTGACTTTCATCCCTCCTCATTACATGCCCATACCACCTTAATCTTTAAGCCAGGTGGTAGGGCATTTGCCCGACTGGATGGCTACCACCCCTGGTCTAAAGTATGTCGCCATAACAACCTTGTGTTGTGTTCCGGCATTAGTGACCAGGTTCCAGTCTCCCTTAAGAGAGCTGCAGCGCATTTGTAGCAACTTTGGTGTTGCAAATGCCCATAGGCGATGGTAACCGCTATCCATCAAGTGGGCCGTCTACCTGTCTGCTGATCTCCTGCAATAAAAAAAAAAATCTTCTTCCTCTTAATTATTCAGTCACAGGTGCAACTTTCAAAGATCCTCTTATGTACTCATTTCTCACCTTATACATTCTTTTTATAATCTCAGCTGAGTGGAGACGTTTTTGGTCTATCACTTTAGTGGCCCAAAGTTCGGACCCGTATAACATGATTTTATTTCAACTTCTCTATACCATCTTAAAGGCTAGTAATTAGTATCGCACCTGGTTTTGGAAACGTTCATAGGAGACAGTAACCACTTTACATCAGGTGAACGGTCTGTCTGTTTGACGGCAATAAAAAAAATGACATTGAGTGTAAGAATGTGTATCATATATCGGAGTCGGGCAAACAACATGTACGGCAGGCGTACAATTGCATATTTAGTTCCGCGCTTGCTAAATGACTTACTCGTTGAGTTTAGGGAAAGCATTACACCAAAAAATATTAAAAATAAACTTAAAATGAACTTTTTAAATCTAATATATTGTTAAAATTGTTAAATGCTACGGACGTTGATATCCATAGCACTAATACAAGCCCCAAAGGTTGTCTATGCCATGCATAATTCAATAAGTTGTATATCATTTTGTTGCCTTGTTTAATAAATTAAAAAATATATATGTATATAATCTTTAAACAGATTAATTGTAAAATGTCCTGGTATTAATACTAAGATAAGCTTACATAACATGTTAGCTTTAGAAGCCAAGTTTTCACTAAAGATAAGTTAATAATTCAGGACTTCCTCTGATCCCGGAATGACAAGAAGATCACACCGAAAGCGCGCAGCGTAGAGTGTAATAATATACCTAAAATGCATTAATGCTATTATAACAACAATAATAATTAAATATTGTTTACTTTAAAGTATCTACAATTATCTTATCAATTTAAATACATTTTTTTGCCTAGAGAATAAATCCTTGTCTCGAGTAAATTGCCATGAGAAAGTTTATTGCCCATTTCTCATTTTTAAAATAAATATTTACTTATTAGGTTGATTGCCTTCAAAATACTGTATTTATTTATTTAAAAGTCTTATGAACTGTGACGGGAAAAGTCAATGGGCAGATTGTTTTAATGTCGGGCGTGTCAATGAGTGAGTTTGTTCAAAGGTGAAAATTATACGCCACATTCAACTAATGTTGTTTCTTTGTTTGTATGATAGTAAAGCGTTTTAAAGTATGCCCTATTATTTTATATGGAATACATCAGATATAATCATAGGCTAGCTAATTGAAAACGGTTGCCATCGTTTATGGATGTTTGCAATATTAGATATCATCAGCACGCTGTCGGCCTCAAAATAATACGATGACACCCTTTTTGATAAGCCCCATAATGTAGCGATATAGGAAAACTTCAGCAAATCCACATATAGCGTATGAGAAACATTGCGTACATAAGCGAAGCGGTTCAGAGAATGTTGCGAAGGCTAGAATTTAGGCATTTTATTACATATCTAATCATATTATAGTAGAGCAAATGTGCAACGCCCAATACCTTCGTGTTTAATGTGGCGTCATCATCAACTTACATTACAAAAATACTGTCCAAATTTTTCTAATTTCTTACTTTGGTTATCTTACCAACATTTTTTAAGTTTTTGATGCTCTCTAAAACTTATTATACATTTCTTTTCCATTTGTAATATGAAATGACATAGTTACAATATTATTTAAAGAAATAGTATATGGTAAAGGTAAATTACTTCTCTATTGTTAATATTATATGTGAATGAGATAGTTTGAATGGAGCGTTAGGTAAACTTCTAGGCGCTAAGAACCTCAGCCAGAAGGCCCAGCTCGCCATACACAACGCGGTGCTGGTACCTACGCTCACGTATGGAAGCGAGAGTTGGGTATGGAAGAGAGAGCATGAAAGTAGAGTAAACGCGGTTGAGATGCGAGCACTGCGCAAAATCTGCGGAGTGACGCTCCCGGACCGCCTTCGTAATACCGAAGTAAGAAAGAGAGTTGGTCTGAAAGAGAGTGTTGGGGTGAAGGTAAGGAAAGGAATGCTCCGGTGGTTGGGGCATGTGGAAAGAATGCATGATGAAAGAATGACTAAACAGATATACAATGCAAAAGTGGATGGATGCAGAAGTCGTGGAAGGCCACGACACACCTTCCATGATCAAATTGATCGTGTACTAGCGGAGGGTGATGTCAGGAGCCTTAAGAACAGACGAGTGTGCATGACAAGAGTTATGAATGTCAAAGAAGCAAGTGAGGTGTGTAAGAATGGGCCTAAATGGCGCTCTGTTGTTCGTGCCTACCCCGAAAGGGAACTGGCGTGAAGTTATGTATGTATGTATGTATGTAATGAGATAAGGTGGAGGAATGGAAAAAATGTAAATGGCTTGTAAACATACTTTGTTCTATGTATATATATAAACAATTAATGAAAACTGTAGTCGGCCAACAGGCTATGTCAAGATCCATAAGCACTGCCTATTAGTATAAGAAACAGGTATAATGTTAAGTATGCATGTTTATTAGGTATGTACTCTATATATCGCGCTAAACTACACTATAATATATACGCTTGTTAACTACAGATTACTGCGCAATTAACAGACATACAAAGTTAACTCTTGCGTAAGCATCTATAAGTATGTAATTTGTAGCTGTTATATAGCTATCTCTACGCGAGAAAGGCTCCTTCGACTTGAAATCCAGTGACCAGTTGGCTGCAGCCGGGGCAAAGAGGCCTAACCTTGAAGCCCTAAACTCATCAACGCTTTTAATGGTCATTGAGGAAGAAGATCTTTCTACCACCGCACCGCTCAACATCGGCTGGACGTTCATCTTCATGTCCTTTTGGCTGCTTCACTCATTTACGCAACAGTTCTTAAGAATATTTCTCTTGCGCACCGTGGAGATTAAGAATGAGCTGAGGATTTCGCACAGCGCAACGTTATGGGGTCTTTCAAAACAGGTGTCATGAAATTATTTCAAAGTTAACAGCGCATCGGTGTCTCTTTTGTTGTTGCAAATCTCTATAAGCGACAGTAATCTATACATATAATAAAACTGTAAGAGGTCGAATTTCTGTATAATAAAAAAAAACATCTAAAAACCGAGTCAGGGGGATGTAAAAAGTGAAATATAACTAATTTAGATTTTTTTTTAATTTTTTGGTTTGTCTGTTTGTATGGGCTAATCTCCAAAACGACTGGACCGATTTAAATGAAATTTTGTATGGTGGTAGCTTATATCCCTGGCCAACATATAGGATAATTTTGATCCCGAAAAATTAAAGAGTTCCCGTGGGATAGTTAAAAAAACTTTCCACGCGGTTGAAGTCGCGAGCAGAAGCTTGTCATGCCATAAAAGACATTTAAAAAAAATCATAAAGTTTAGTACAGACTATAACTGGAAGAGATCGCGTTTTACCGATAAGACCGCATATATGTAGGTATATTATGTACATAATTAGATATATTTAGTCTGTAAGTTCATTTTTGTATTTTTGTGCAATAAAGTATCTATCTATCACTATTTTTCAATAAAACTAAAAATAAATTAATTCTATTTTTATTTAAGAAACCAAATAAACTTATAACATTCTTTGTATAAACATAGAAATCCTGAAACGTCTTCGTGAACATTCCTATTTTTCAACTGGTCATAAAAATCTCAGTCTGCAAACGCCCAACCCTTTATCCATTTCACCATACAGATAATTATACACAAACGAGTCTAAATATACATAGGTTATTTATACTGACGTGGCCCGTAACTCCCTAATGACGTCAATGCTGACATTTGGAGTTGGGCAGGCGTAACTACAATGGCCTAACCACCCTCCGTTACGTTCATTAATTATCTAATAATAGCCTTTTTAATTATTTTTAGTACACCGACAAAACAACCACAGTTGACACAACATGATTCGTTTAGAAAATGCGTACTAAACTCATTTACATACATACATACATAACTTCACGCCAGTTCCCTTACGGGGTAGGCACGAATAACACAGCGCCATTCAGGCTTATTCTTACACACCTCACTTGCTTCTTTGACATTCATAACTCTTGTCATGCACGCTCGTCTGTTCTTAAGGCTCCTGACATCAACTTCTGCTAGTACACGATCAATTTGATCATGGTAGGCGTGTCGTGGCCTTCCACGACTTCTGCATCCATCCACTTTTGCATTGTATATCTGTTTAGTCATTCTTTCATCATGCATTCTTTCCACATGCCCGAACCACCGGAGCATTTCTTTCCTTACTTTCACCCCGACACTCTCTTTCAGACCAACTCTCTTTCTTACTTCGGTATTACGAACGCGGTCCGCGAGCGTCACTCCGCAGATTTTGCGCAGTGCTCGCATCTCGACCGCGTTTACTCTATTTTCTAGCTCTCTCTTCCATATCCAACTCTCGCTTCTATATGTGAGCGTAGGTACCAGCACCAGTAGGTACGAGTAAATTCATTTACTTCTCGTTATTTAAGCTGGAAACAAATGATGTGTTAAATTGGAATATAACACTATTAAATAATGATGGGCGAATTTATTTGACGCTGTGCTCTATTTACATATCACACTGTGATCTTTTATCCGTGCAGGAACGGAGAAAGAATACAATTTCCTGCGGCCGGGCGGCCTGTCTTAAGAGGCGACAAAACAACCCACAGCAAGGTGATAGGGCATTTACCCGACTGGATGGCTAAAACCTCTGGTCTAGAGTACGCCGTCATAACAACTTTGAGTTGTGTTCGGGCATCAGTGGCTAGGTTCCAGTTTCTCCTTCAAGGCCCGCAACACATCGGCAGCACCTCTAATGTTGCTAATGTCGCTTATGGACGGTAACCACTTTCCATCACATTTGGGCCGTCAGCCTGTCTGCTGTGCTTCAGCAATAAAAAAACCATCGTTTTTATTCTCCTCTGTCGTGATTCAGGACATTTTATTTTTATTTTTTTTATATTTTGAAATGAAGCCCCTTTATAATTGTTGAGATTTGAAACTCGATGAAACGAAAAAGCGAGACCAAAAAGAGATAAACACATAAATCTATAGGACTAAGCCTGCGAGAGAATGAGATAGGAGTTTTATATTGTGCAGCACAGATTAGAGAATCAATAACACCGATGATTAAACATAGGTCCAATTTGTACCGAAATAAAACTGATAATAATATTTTTTAGACTAAAACAGTGAAATATTGAAGGTGATACCGTGAAATATGGCAACTTAACCAATGGTTGCCAATTTTGCCATTATAGATCTTCGACTTTCGTTTACAAGATTACAATTACCTATAACAAAATTACTTTTTGAGCATATAACGTCACAGAATCATATGCTCAAAAAAGACATTTTATGAGAGCTAATAGTAATCTTGTAAACGAAAACCTATAATGGCAAAATTGTCAACCATTGGTTAAGTTGCCAGATTTCGCGGTACTTAAGAAGTTTATTTTGAATTATAATATGTTGACGGATGTATGCTAAGGGATGTATGTATTTATATTAATAAAAGTTAGAGAGTAATTGTCTGTGAATATATTCTCTAAGGTTTCACTTCTACTGCATGTGAACTGCACACACGTTTTGTTTATTTATATATTTTCTGGGGAAATGACTTGGGTTACTCTTTTATTTATTTCTTTTATTTTTCTTGTCTTTTTACAATAGTTTTATATCTATTGCATTAATGTTTATTATCTACTTAACTATGTATGTTACATTTCTTATTCATTTATACACAATTTCGAAAACTTCTTAAAAGACGGTATGAGAACAATATGAAACTCTTGGAATACAGATTGCAATTTTTGGGTAATATCATATTTTTCCGGTAATTAATAAAATATTTTTCTTTTTCAGGTAAGTGACTAAATCTTAATTACGAGTAGGTAAGTAGAAGAAAATTCGCGTTAAGATACGACATCACTAACATTAACATTAATCATTTTAAATAATAAAAAAAAACATATAATATTAATATTATTTATATTTCTTTATTTATTCTAGTTGTATATGTATCGTACAATATTTATAAATTCTATTTCGATGTATTTATTTGTAGACCACCGTCATACACGATTCCTTTGACACAATCCACAGCCCGGGTTGTTTGAAAGAGATCGCTCTAAACTTCTAAAGTGATAAAGCCGCCCTTTGTGCCTTTAAACGAAATGACTGTAAATAATATACTTTAGGTGTACGTGGTGAACAATAAATAATTTTCTATCCATGTAATAATCTAGTGAAATATAGTTAGCGATATAACACGCAACTTGAATTAGTTACGATTTGTATGACTGGGCATTTACATTATTAAATATTAAATGTATTTTGATAATTTACACATTTCTCTGTAATTACATAATAATTAATTAAATGACTCATTACCTAGACTTGCACGTTTCTGTATGTCAAAATCAAATACGCCTGGAATTAACGAAATGTCGAGCAATTACAATGTTGCACAGATTTGAATCATATCCAATATACTTGTATATACATTACTATATGTATATATGCTTATACATAGATTTGTATACATGTGTTTTATTGCCCTTACAAATAAACCAAAAGACGTCTCACAACGTAAATAAAAGAGAATAAACTTGAGGACCATTTTAATTGAATGTCATTGAACTCTGCGAACATACGATCAGGTGAACACACTTATAGATATATCGCAACGTAACCAATTCTTCCGTGCTTCCATCCATTCGAGAGGGATATTATTTAAATATGGATCAGAGACTAATTACTATACTTCATAAAAATAAAGTCGGTAAATATATCCCTATGTTTATATAAGTACTAGCTTCTGCCCGCGACTTCGTCCGCGTGGAATAGTTAAAAAATGTAAGTTAGGAGGAGCCTTAAGAACAGGCGAGCGTGCATGACAAGAAGTTATGAATGTCAAAGAAGCAAGTGAGGTGTGTAAGAATAAGCTTGGATGGCGCTCTGTTGTTCGTGCCTACCCCGCAAGGGAACTGGCGTGAAGTTATGTATGTAAGTAAGTTAAAAAAAACCCTCAATTTTGAAACATTCTTCATTGGTGCTCCGCTCCTATTGGTCTTAGCGTGATGATATATAGCCTATATATAACCTTCCTCAATAAATGGGCTATCTAATACTGAAAGAATTTTTCAAATCAGACCTGTAGTTCCTGAGATTAGCGCATTCAAGCAAACAAACAAACAAACTCTTAAGCTTTATATATTAAGTATAAGACAAACATAGGAATGGTATATCCTCCTTTATAGTAAAGTGATATATGCTACCAGTTCTGAAAGAATTCCAGGATTAACAACCGCTTAGTAAAGAACCTAAAACAGGCGTATTAAATATCTGTCTATCTTTTTAAGAGACTATTTATATACTTAATTTCAGGATAGACGCTTTTAGTAAACAACTTTACAACCCACTCGTTTTACAAACCCACATATAAACGGTAGGTTAGTACAAATAAAGTCCGCCATAAAAGTATTCTTTAGCATTATAAATAATAAATTGCAAAAAAAAGAACATAAAGTACCAAGAAGAAAGCATGTAATAATTTGCCACTATTTAATATCTATAGTATAATTACTCACCAACTTCATCATGATTTTATACCTTTCTCTTTTACTCGCCAGCATGACATCTCTTTCCTTGATGTGACAGATTTGAGATAGCTGTCAATTCATATGGCCTTCAGCACACCAGCAAGAAACTTGCTGTACCAGCTTAAAACTGCAATGAAAGTGTACTCTTTGCAAATATGTAGTAGGCTTAAAAATAATTTGTAATACAATAAATACACAATAGAGTATGCAGTAGGAACTACGAACAAGTTCTCTGGGAAGGTAGGTTTGCACCAGGGATCCGCGTTGAGTCCTTACCTATTTCTGCTGGTCATAGATGCGTTGACCGCAGAGATACAGGATGAGGCCCCCTGGTGCATGCTCTTCACAGATGATATTGTTCTGATAGATGAAAACGAGGTGGCACTTCAAAACAAAATTGACAGGTGGCGGCAAGCGCTAGGGAACGTTGAACTGAAAATCAGTAGAATCAAAATCGAATACCTGTTTTGCGATTTCAGCGAACCTCTAGTGCTGTGCCTCTTGAACTAAAATCAACCACACTACCGTGTTACCCCAAATTCAGATACCTTGGTTCACTACTGCAGAGTAATTGTGAAATAGAGAAGGATGTAAGGAGAAGAATAAATGTATGGAGACAGGTATGTATGCGACAAACTATTAAACTTATATAAATATATCATAAGACCACAGATCATAAAATCTGTGCATAAGACCGATCATGTTATACGGGTCCGAATGTTGGGCCACTAAAGTGATAGACCACAAAGGCTCCACTAAGCTGAGATGAGAATGTTGCGATGGATTTGTGGTGTTACAAGAATGGATAAGGTGAGAAATTAGTACATAAGGGGATCTTTGAAAGACTAAAAAATTGAGAGTTAGAAGACTGAGATGGTACGTGCATGTAATGAGGAGGGATGAAAGTCACGTGACAAAAAGAATGTTAAACTGCAAGATTGATGGATATAAATGTAAAGATAGACCAAAAAAGAGTTGGATGGGTTGCGTAAAAGATGATATATGATGTGACAGAGGACGTATGTCAGAATAGAGGAGTATGGAAGAAAAAGACATATTGTGCGGACTCCAAATAATAAAAGAAAAGAGACGCAATATTTCACAACGTATTTCATCGCATATTTTATAATTTATAATGCGTATGAAATTATTATCTGAAGAGGAAAAACGACTTTTTATGTTTATGATACAAATCTTTGCTGTTAGATAGGAATCGCATTAAGTTTATTATCTGTTATCTACAATGTATAGAAATGGAAATGAACAATGAGATGTTGCAATTACCTGATTATGATTTCCTGATTACAATCAGTCATCAAATCAATAGTCCTTATGGAGTAGGTTAGTGCTTAGCGGCCTTTCCCGTTATGAAAATGTATAAGTATGAAAATTGAAATAATACTGATAATGCATAAAATATGTATACACATGAAATGTATACGTTATATACTTTTTCCTGCTTATATTTTATTACATACATAATTATGTAATTGTTGAAATCATCCATCCCCAATGTGTAAAACACTATTTATGAGAAAAAAGTTTGTGAGCAAGATGATAATTTCACTGCCTCAAGAGAATGTACCGTGTATATAATAGTGTAGTTATGATCAAGTCATATATGTATATATGTTGCTAATATTATGACAAAACATATGACTATAATTTTATAATTATCGTGTACTTTTAAACTGTTTTCTGAATAAAATTAATCACTGTATTAAATTAAAAGTAACGCATAATTATTTATCGTAATTATTGGTCAAAAAACATATTAATATTATTTATTTCATTAATTATACTACGTGCGTGGTATCACTAGCATCTTTATTTTTATATAATTGTTTCAGCCGTAACCTCAAAAGCTGTAAACAAGATAATAGTTCCAGCATGACTTCACCACGTATAAAGTGCACTTTAAGGAAAGACATGTTTGTGAGTCGTTTTTGAGTTGAGATTTTAGAATAGAATAAATATAATTTATTCTACAATTTGAAACAAGACACAAAAACAGCTTAAAATTAAGTACAAATGGCGGCTTAATCGCTGGCAGCGATCTCTTCCAGACAACTTTTGGATGGGGAGAGAAAATGGCACAAAAGCTAGGGCAGGTTTTAGTTGCACAATGTTCTAAAAAAATATTTAATAATAATACACATTAATATTATCACATACACACATAAATATAAATGCATTATACATACATACATATACATATAGAAATATCTTTGGTCCTCGCAATTCTAAAACATGCTGTTGTTTCTATATATAGTATGATATATCCTATTTTTGAATAGTATATAAAGTATATTATTATTTATTTTTCACTTATTCTTATAATGTTTCATATTATTTATAGTCTTCGCCGCCACAGTTGTCTTAATATTTTTCTTTGTTTAGGGGGTTGCCTGGAAGAGATCGCTTTAAGCGATAAGGCCGCCCTTTGTTCAATATTTACTGTACCTAGTTTTAAAAACGTAGTTTTAATTTTTGGTGAACAATAAAGTGAATTTTCATTCATTCATAAATATAAATATAGGTTTTAATAAATACAATTAAGAATTTTACTAAAAAGTCCTTATATAAAATTGAACATAATTAAAATGAAGAATAATGCTGACCGCACACGTCGCCTATTTACATGTAACCTTAGCCTTATTGAAGGATAACTTCGTAATTAATCTTGTTTCTAAACATAGTTAACAAAGGGAGGGTAGGTGCTTCCATATCGTTCATTTGTTATTCTAATCATCAGTTGATTGTCTTATTAATAACGTTATTCATTACTACATGTGCCAATAAACAAAGACACAATAACTGTTTATATAAAAGTTTAATGACAGATGGGAAATAATTTTTCTTTTACAAAATATGCAAATTAATTGGAAGGAAGGAAATTAATATTTCTTTTTCTTGTAGAACATTTAGTTACAAATAGTTGACAACAATTAGGAAACAGGAAAAAAACTGAAATAGTACAAATAATATACTAATAGCATTAATATATTGTTTAAACTAACTAGGTATTTATAAGCATTTACAATAAAATTAATAAGTATTATACCTAAGTATAATACAAGTACATAAAAATCGTCGGCGTCAATGCAGGTGACGTTACTTTTTTCATGAAAATCTTTACTTATTACATTTGTATGGAAGACTAGTTGTGCCCGCGACTTTATCCACATGGAATTTTTTTCGCGGATCCCTAAAAAATGTATCTTAAGTTACTCCTTATAACATCAGCTATATATATGCCAGTGAAGGTCCCGTCAAAATCGGTTCAGCCGTCTCAAATATCAAATCAGAAAATTATTGCAAAACGTAATTGCAATATGATCAAAATGGCCAAAATGATCAAAATGGCAAGTCCCAAAAACCTATCCCACTTTCTGGGATAGCCTTTACATAAATCTATCCCAACAAACGAGACGAAAAGCATCCCTTGTCCACCCTCGGTATTATAATTAGATATATGCCGAATTTCAGGCAAATCGGTCCAATAGTTTTTCAGTAAAAGAATATCAAACATAAAGACAAATATATTTTATCCCGAAAACTATCCCATTTTTCCGGATAAAAAGTTCGATGTTCATCATCGGGTTTCGAATATATATATATATATATATATATATATATATATATATATATATATATATATATATATATATATATATATATATATTTAAAAAATATAGTTTCAGCCAAACCGGTCCAGCAGTTTTTCCGTGAAAACGGAACAGACGACAGAGTTACTTTCGCATTTATAATATAAATAAGGATAAGGATATAAGTAATTTAAATTTAGAATTTCCTTAGGTTTACGCGAGTGTTACACATAATTAAGTTTAAGCTGTACGTTTGGTTTAAACTTAAAAAAAGGATATAGTTACGAAAATTGAAAATCCGATGAAACTAATTTTAACCGTTAAACACACTTAACGGTTTTAGGCTTCATTCCGTTCTGGTATTGTATTTACGACTAATATTACACTATATTCCTAAAGAAAACGAGTAGCATTGTTACATAAACCAAATCGTTTATTTTAAATACTTGAATTTTAAATAACAATTTCAGCAAATGTTTATTGTTCTAAGTCAAATACCAGTATTATTAATACAACTGAAAGGCCAAACATGCCAAAGCGCAAATACCTCTAAATCGGTACAGAAATAGATAAATGGCTCAACGGTTTCTCAAATTGTGTAAAGTTTTACACGGATGATTCAGATCAATTCAAACGTACAAAACTAAGTACATTTCGATAAATCATAAAACGTTAGTTGTAACCATTGGTAAACTCGATACGGAGTTACTAGATTTCTTCAACTTTATAGACAAGAAAGGAAAGAAAGAAGGAAAAAAATATTTGAAGAAATAGTGACGAACTTACATTGCTAACATGTATCTTAAAAATAAAAACATATTTTGAGAATTTGTACGCCGCATTTCAGTAAACAAGGTTTACACTCAACTTATTGCTGTGCCGGCGTAATACTAAAACGACTGGAATATTTTGTGAAATTAATTTAAAAACTATTTAATTTGTAAATAATAATATATACCTACATAGAATAAACAGTATAAATATTTTGTTAACTTGGTTAACTTAACTATCATAATGGTATTTTTTTATCCTTAAATGCGTCTCCCTTTATTCACAGTTATTAAAATACTCTCGCATTAATTAGAAGGTATTGAGAAATTTTGAAATTTATTATATAGTATTATAATTATATTTCAAATAAATTATTTACGCAATATTTTCATAAGATTACTAAACGTACATGTATGTCGATTATACAAAAAATATCTCAAAAATTACCACAAATATTTATTTATGGAGTAAAACATTTATACTACAGTTATTTGTATAGTTTGCCATATAAAATCCAATTTAAGATGTGTAGAATGCCAATTTAAGAAGTAAAACTATAAAAAATGCGATTTATACTGACTTTAAAATATATACTATATATATTATAACTATTTGCAATCTAAAACAGATTCTTAAAAAAGTGAATACGTTAGTGTTCTTAAAAAGTCCAATCTGGGCTTTTTCACTGACAGAATATTGCTTTTGATAACCACGTTTTTTGATTAAAGCATGTTATTCAATGACTACTGCATGTAAACATCTTTGGAATACAAACGAGCAGACGCGCTGTCTGAAGTGTGTATGTATTAATATTTTGTAGGATGTAAATGTTTTATGGCGATTTCCTGGTACGTTAAGTTGTTATGGGTAATCTTGTAATGACGTTGACCAATTTGGGTTTTCTAAAAATTACGTAATTTCCATTTTTTCGGTAGGATGACGCAGATATTATTGGTTTCACTTTTCAAGACGCTGAAATAAATTTATATCGTAAGTTAAGATGCATGGAATATATTATAAACGATGGAGAACATGATGCATTTTTTTTAGATTTCTTGTCTGTTTGTTCGGGATTCAAGAAAAAACTACTGGGTCGATTTAGATGCGGTTTTCATTGATCGACAGTAAATTTTTAGACTTAAAATCAACGCTACTTTTTATCCTATGAATCCCGCGAGAATTTTTCTGGGAATGATTTAAAATGGCCAGAGTATTGAAAAAAAAAGTTAATGTGATATTTTCACTAATCGATGGCCAATTTTATGTAATAAAATGTGTTGTGGTATTTCTTATGCCGGGAATGTGTGGTGGGAATTTTGCCGGAAACGATTTGTAGTTTTTTAGGTTTGCTTATTCCGACACAGTTTTGCATTCTTTATTTAAATGCTACGGTACTTTGTCACCCGATAATCCCGCGGGAATTTCAAGTCAAGCGTGAACGAAGTTGCGGACATGTCTTACTATCACATAAAAATATGTAGACTGAAAACAACCTTGCAGAACTTGTATTGTTTGCATCAAATGGCATCGAACCGGCAAAAATACAGATTCGATGCAACGTTCATTGCCTAAGTGCGATTTATGTTTGAATTTCAACTTTAATTTGACGTTTCAAAATGGATTTGAAAAGCCACAATGATTATAATTATATTTAAATAACGCTTAAATTCTTTAGATGGTGGAAATCCACGAACGATGAACAGTTCTGTAGAGGTGATAAAAGACCACTGTTTTTGTTATTTGGCTAGGAAAAATAAACCTCATATTTCAAAAACTACTCAACAGATAGCGTTCAAACCAATTTTTATTGAAAGAATTTTTGAAGTTAGTTACATAGGCTAAGCCCTTAGATTTTAGATTGATTAGTAGCGTAAGGTTCAAACGAATCCAGTTGTCTTTTTTAAAAACTCCTTCGCGTCGCCACCCACTTAACTAGTTGTAAAATTTAAATTATTTTCAGCGTTTCCATTTCAAGGTTCTTGAGATGAATAACAGGGAACAACATTTTTACATTCTTAAAAGACACTATATCCCCACTTTGATAACTTAGTTTTTTAACTATTTCCCAACAGTATTGCGTAGCGGTATGTGTAGATAGATTACATATTTCTAACAAATTTCATGCATCTAGATTGAGTAGTTGCCAAGACAGATGACTATAACATACGTCCTGACGTAGTGACGTAGTCCGATTTGACAGAAAATGACTCAGCCAAACCCTTGGCCTTTTATATGTAGAAAAGCTTTTAATAAAATTAGGAATTAATATTTCGCTTTAATTAAATATAGTATGGAATGTGTACATTTTCCGCATTCATGTACTTGGTGAATTTCCAGTAATTCAGCTAGTCTACCGAGACATATAACAATTTGAATACAACCTCGACGCCGTAGGTCGTTAACCTATGAGGTTTTTTTTGTCGTTTCGTATATATTTAGTTATAGCAAATGACTTGTAGAATTTAAATGCGAATTACATACAGATATATTCGTTTTAATACATTTTTATTTATTTAAAAATGTCTTTGACGTTAATCCTATTTATATCGTGAAATACATTTCAATGTTTATAAAAAGTAGATTCAAGGTTTAGATACCTACTAGTTTTGATCATCTAGAGTCTTGTACAAACTAAATCAAGGGAATTAGTGTAACAGTATTATAAATTTATCCTTATGAAATTCATAGTGAGTTCAATAAGGAAATTTATAATATTTTAAACTAGTTATAACATAAATGCTTTTGCATTGACAGTTATCGCAATAACAGCTATTAATGCTACGATTTCTCTTCCTGAGATAGCAACTCACCAACGCACCTAATTCTATAAACGAGCTTATATTCTAAACCGGTATATAATAAAAACTCAAGGAAGTTTTATGATCTGTTAAACTTGATATTTCTTATAGCATTTATAACGCCCACGACTACCACAATATATTCAGTAATTTTTAAATATTCTACATTTAAATAGAGAGTGTTGTAAAGGAATATCGAAGTGTGACATATTAGGTACAGTTCAGAAATCATCACGGCTTTTTTGCCGTTGTATAGGCTCGAAACTGACCACTGCTTTTCGCGTGGTCTAGCATGGAGCACGCTTACCTAGAAAGTGTATCGTACTTGTACTCGTAATTTGAAGATTCCCAAATTGGACTTGTCAGGAAAAATAGACTCCGGCAATTGTTCTGTTCTTCGGCAATGAGCACCAGAAAAATTGAAACAAAGCTCTTCTTCTTGTCTGGTGGTGTATCCATCATATAAGGGTGGCGCAAACCGGTGCGACTAGTTGTCCGATAATAAAACGGGGATGAAGTTAAAAAAATCTTAGTGTTAGTGACAATGGACAAATGCGACAAATACATAGCGTAAAAAATAAAGCGATAACGATTAGCTATATTAGTGTTAGTTATCTATCAATGTTTAACTTCATCAAAAATATCGCATTAAGTCCATGGCTACATATGCGTGACACAGGCACTAACACTAACATTGTTCCAGGTGTAGGAGGGGCACTAATATTATGAACTTAAAACGCCTACTGCAGTTTCAAAATATAAACTGTAGTCATGACATTCTAATTTTAAATAGAAAGTGTTCTAAAGTAATAACACACACTTCCGTGACAGAATATGCAGTTCACAAATCGTCACAGCTAACCTTAAAATTATAAAAGTTTATAAATAAATAAGCACGACCGTCATTGCGCGGTCGCTTCGGAGAAATCACAGTTTTTGATCATTTATTTTTTTATTAGACTATATTTTATGAGACGAGTGTAATTTTACGAGTGATTTAAGAGGACCTCCATAGAGTTCGCCAGACTGTCTGAGTTGACAACGATTAAATTGAACAAGACGTCACTGCAATCAATCTATATATATATTACACAAACGAGGCGATGATCTCGATTTTTCTTGGAAAAAGAACGGTAAGCACTTCTTGGAAAGTATATAAAGAAATATAATTTATGCGGTTAATTTTGGAAGGAAAATATACAACATAACTTTAGGTATTTCTTTCATTTTTATATTCTCTCTTTTAGTGTGTACCTTTTGTATGTATGGCCGGTTCCTATATCTCACTGAACGTTTATTTTTCCTTACTACTAGTTAAAATTTTACATAAGCTCCATACAAATAATGTCAAAATTCAACCGATGGTTAGCGAATTTATAGTAAGACGTAGGAACCGGCCAGCAGTCACTAGAGATTATTCTTATTAATCTTCAATTCCGTATTACTAACTAGTTCTTTTTTTAAACATAGAATAGAAGACTTATATATAATACTTTCCTGCACTGTTTATACTTATCATCGTTATTTATACACTGCACCACCGTCAGTTCTAAATATCTATTAATCCCTGCCAAGGGTTGCCTGGAAGAGATCGCTTTTTAACAATAAGGTCGCCATTTGTTCTATCTTTTGTATTTTTCTACTTCTGTTTGTCTATGCTTTGGTATAAAATAAAGAGTTACCTTACCCTTACCTTACCTTACTTTATTGTGCGATCAAATTAATGTAACAATACAAAAAAGCAATTTAGAAATTGGTACAAATGGCGGTCTTATAGCTGATAGCGATCTCAGGCAACATTGGGATGGAGAGAGAAATATGACACCAAAGTTAGGGCAGGGTTTGTGTTGCACAATATTTTAAAAACAGTTAAATGTAAAATTATTTTCATAATATATTTATATACAAACTTAAATACATAGGTATATCATACTAAGTATATATATACATCAACTATATACATACATCATACTAATTGTATATTGTGGTCATCTCTTATTTCTAAAGTATTGTTGCGAGTCGCGACACTCGAATTAAAATGCCGTTAGAATTACTATAGAGTTTATTAGAACTATACAAACACGTATAACACAGGTACAAAATAACCGAACACAACATATCCAAACGTAATTCAGAAGGTCATAATTCAATAACACGCGCAAAGTCCGTCACTAAATAGATTACCGAATGTACACACGTCTTGCTTCGCTCGTGGTTATCGCTCGACTGCCTCGTCCCTCAATAGAGGCATTGCTTTATACTGCACATATGCAATATGTCTGCCCGGCCGCGTGGACCGAATTTCCTAGAATCAGTTTAAATCCAACACACCTAGCTGATGACTGCCATAAAATATTAAAAATACACAACGGGCTGTTTTCTAATCACAAATTTTAAACACACAGTAAACAAAAGAAGTCCAAATGCCGAAAGGTAATAAAACGTGTTTCTACAGATATGCAGGTTTGAATTTGTCTTTGTCGGCGTCCAGGTCGTAACAGTATCTTAGCTGTACAACCTAGCAACAGACATTTTAATGAAATGTTTGTGTATTTATTGTTCTTCTATGTGAAAACTGTATAAAAATATGCTATTGCTCTAAATAAGTTTGATATAGTACATTATGGTACTAGTGTGTAACATTGGTGTTTACCGGCGAGGCGCCATTGAGACTCGAGCCGTAGGCGAGGGTCTTAAGAGAGCCGAGGACGGTAATCATCAATACACACGTGTATCATACGACGTTTTTCAACACACTTGTGAATAAAATAACAACAAAAACTCATTTTATTTAGTAGATAAAAAAAGTTATATATGAGTGAAAGTTTTATTTATTAAAGACGTACGAGTTAAAATTATCTATTTAAATAAGAAGTTGCATGAAATGAGCAAGCAATAGGAACATTAATTTATTTGTTCTATAGAACACGATCTTTTTTTTGAATAAAAACTTTTTTAAGAACAAAGCAACTCAACCAATAAAATTAAAAAAAAAATCTATAACTCACTAGTGAGTTATAATGTTTTTTACTCACAGTTTGATAATGGGTGTCATTCTGTGCCTAATTGCGGTGACCATAGAGCCACTTTATGAGCAAGTGTGTTGAAAAATTATTTTGAAATGTCATGTAGTTGAAGTTCATGACATTTTTTTGCGCTGTGTTTTTAGACTTCTTAGGAAACAGTTACTAGGTTTTGAAATAGTACAGTGATCGGGCATGAAGCGGGAAAATAAACATCCAAACAAACTGGCTTTTATATTTATATGTTATTATATTATAGGTATATGTTAACGGACTAAATTATTTTTATTTTCTACATTAGTTTCGCTTCTCGTATAATGTTTGACTTGATCGTACAAGTAAAAGAATCGATGTTTCACCTGCGAAGAAACAACACGTCTGTTAAAACAATCACAATGTTTTATTACCAAGAACATATTAATGGACTAGTTTCCTTGAACATATTTTGATAGTATATTAAGAAAAGTGTAGTATGCAAAAACATCTAAGAGTTATTATGTAAGTAAATCTATCAAAATTTTTGTACAAAGGAACGTATTTCCTAAACAACGTGTAATGATTATTGCTTCCGCAAGTAATACAAAACATTGAACAGATAATTTTTCAGTTATGTTTTGTCTCTTTCTTTCAACAGATATTAAAAAAGGACGGAGCTATTTCCGAGCTACTTTATCAACGTAACAGGAAAGTAAAGTTGTTAACGTTGAAGCGTGTGCAAATTTTTCCTAGATTTTCTGGAATCAAGTGCCGCGCCGTCTGGAATATGTCTCACCTTGTTTTTACTAAATTTTCTATAATTTATTTGCCCGGCATTCAAGTTTAATTGACTGAATACGTACCAAGTTTCATAGAATTACGCAACGTTCTCGTGAATCTCGTTATACTGATATGGGGGGGATAGAGTTGAGAGTAAATACGCGTACTTGCGGCTCGGCGATCTTATTCGTCCGTCTGTCAGTCTGTCATCATAATTTTCAGAAGCAAAAACAATCATCGAGCTTTAAATACGCAGATTTGTTCGCACGTCTATTGCTCACTATAAAGAACAGAGGCGATCGAAAGTTAGAAAGGTAGGATGGTTCTAATCATGAAATTCGAGAATTCCCAATGCATACAGTAAAAAAGTTTAGGGAAACAAAGACCTAGTATATGAATAATTTTTTAAAGCTACCATAGATAGGTATTAGGCAAATAAAATTCATTCGGAAAGAATTTACTACATATTTACTTGGATTAGGTTAATCTAAGCAGTTCGAAATGTTTCTATCCGAATGTTCTCCGGTACAAAAATAGATTTTATCGCTTTTTGAACTTGCATTATATCATATTATTATTTATATACTAGCTGACCCGGCAAACTTCGTACCGCCTCAGAATCAATAAATAAAAAAGCTGAATGATAATTGCAGAATGTTTCAACTTTAGTACAAAATCTGGTCAAAACTTAACCGGAACGAGCATCAAACGTTTGACATTCAAAACCAAAAAAATGAAAAAAACAATCACTTTTAAATTTAATGTGATTTTTAAATTTAATTGATTTCTAAACCACGGGACTAACATCAAATGTTTGACAGGTAGGAATAGTTTCTAAGGGAAAGCGAAATTGTTGTTTTTACTATATTCCAAGCAATTTTTTCATATTTACTCACCTTTTAAACCTTCCCTGGACTTCCACAAATAGTTCAAAACCAAAATTAGCTAAATCAGTCCAGCAGTTATCGAGTTTTAGCGAGACTAACGAACAGCAATTGATTTGTATATATATATAGTTTGTCGTGGTAGCGTAATGGCCAGCGCACGCATCCGAAACTCAAGGGCGCGGGTTCGATCCTGGCAGTTCTCTGACCTAATGTGCATATTGTTACAATTACCACATGCTAACAACGGTGAAGGAAAATATCGTGATGCAACTTGCACATCGAGATAACCGATGTGTCAAACCTGCCAAGCCGCCTTGGACAAGTGTGGCCGGTATACTGTCCGTTTCCCCTATAATGAGAGGCCCGAGCCCAGCAGTAGGACATTTATGGGCTGATACTACATATTATTATTTATATAAAACTAATCACTAAATATTACGATTAAACCCGGTTTACACTATGGTGAGATGGAACAAAACAGACAGGAAAATGTTGTAATTATATTTGAACATCAAAATTACAACGTTATATACAATTGATTCCTTGTCAGGAAGCAAGCCGCTTACGTGATTATAACATAACATAACATAATTCTTTATTTCCTCTTTAAGTACACAGTGAAACCTAAAACTAGTAACAACATTAAGTAAGAGGCTAGTGCCTGAATTAGGTTAAAAAGAAACATGTAGGATCAATTCGTTGGCCTTGATATTTGGCTAATTAAGAAAAATAAAACTTAAAATAATTACATACATACATAACTTCACGCCAGTTCCGTTGCGGGGTAGGCACGAACAACAGAGCGCCATTCAGGCTTATTCTTACACACCTCACTTGCTTCTTTGACATTCATAGCTCTTGTCATGCACGCTCGTCTGTTCCTAAGGCTCCTGACATCACCTTCTGCTCGTACACGATCAATTTGATCATGGAAGGTGTGTCGTGGCCTTCCACGACTTCTGCATCCATCCACTTTTGTATTGTATATCTGTTTAGTCATTCTTTCATCATGCACTCTTTCCACATGCTGGAACCACCGGAGCATTCCTTTCCTTACCATAGAATAATTATTATAATTAATTGTGTTAGAGTGAGCCCTTTAAGTGCTTAGGTGTGATGCGTCACCGTCTGTATCTCAGCTGTCTGTCTGTATCTAACTGTCGTCTGCGTATCTGTAAGTTTGCATAGGTCATATAAGAATATGTATGTGTGATTGAGCGAGAGTGTGAGTCAAGGAATGTTAAGATCCATATGTTGTATCAGTAGTGTCAGGAAATCATGAAGGAGATCAGCTAATTACGCCGGTAGTGGAAAATAGCATAGTCATTTAGGAATATACAAGAGGTCTTCAGTGGACTGATAGTCGAGAGTTTTTAAGTAGCTAGTAATTTTTGCATTGCAAGTACATTTTTCATGAGGTTATATGTTTAATATATTATTGATTTTATTATAAAGGAGTCGCCCAAAAAACAAAAGAAATTTTGTGTGCGACTGGTACGGAATAAAGGAGTTATACAAACATCTAATATACGTCGTTTATCTGTATCGAATTATATCATCATCATCAAATCATACTCAGAATATCAGTGTGAAATGATCACTCATGAATTAATCGTATATCGTGAGCGAGATATCCAGTAACCCAGTTTCTCTGCCTCACCTCATATTCTATATCTTATCACCTAGGGGTTTTTACTTCTCGTCTTACCTCATCACCATCACTTTCTTAGAGGCTGGCAACACTTTGGCATCGGCCTTGGTGTTGCGCAGGTGTATAGGCGACATTAACCGCTTTCGATCAGGTGAGCCATCTGTTTGCCGACTTCAGACAAGAAAATCTATATAGGTAATTTTTCCAACCTTAGGTAAATAGTGTTACAATTACGACGTGTTGGTAGTGAAACAAATCATCATGAGAAATTCTGTGCATTACCAATATGTGTAACCCACCAATCCACTTTGGACAAGCGTGATGGAAATAACCACTATATGTCCTGTAAAACATGGGGGCGGTTTGTTTATCGAACACCTCATACACGCCAGGCATCAGCCCTGTTATAGCAAGAATTTATAGTATTAATTTTAGATAATATATGGATGAGCTGTATGATATGATTCTCCCTACACCATTCCATCTTCGGATAATAAGATGTTCTAGTCTTTGCGATCAATTTACAATGAAAACACATGAGAACGAAACCTTTTGCCTCCATGTTCTTGCAAAGTACAGCAGAACTGTGGAATGCACCAGAGGTCGATTTGCCCGAGAAATACAATCTGGTTGTTTCTAAGCCTTGTATGAATATATTTATTATGTAGGTGAGTTTGCTCCATCTTCGACTGCATCATCAACATCATTAGGCGTGATTGTGGTCAAACACGAACTTATTTATCATAAAAAAACTTGTTATGCAATAACAATGCAAAGGTTCACCAGCTGATATTAAGCGCATATGTGGATTATATAGACTACTATCAAATTTCCTATTAAGTATTCAGTAGTGACGTCATCGCAGGGAGGTGACCGACACGAAGCTTAAGCACGTGTACCACAAACGTGATCGTAGGTAAACGAAACTGAAACGGAACGAGTTGGTATCGGTACACGATTTGTGCCAATTTATCATTTAGCACCAGATGCAACCGGTGATTTGTGTTATTCATAACCATTTGCAGTGTCTGGCTTCTTGTTTAAACGAGTCCGTACTTTACGCACGTTTCTGATATGTGCTAGACTATTTTTTCACGGTTGAAGCTTGTTTACAGTAAAAATAAAGCGTTAATATATTTAATAGGGTTACCGTGTATCCGAAGTTTTTTAGATATCTCAGGTAGGCAAGAGAAATTTTAAACCGCCAGGAAATTCTAAAATTTAAATGAAAAAGAAACATAACATTCAGTATCTATAATAACGCGTCGAGTTTGTATATTGAATTTATAAATGAGAAAAAAATCAGGGAGGCTAATTCGGACTAGCAGATTTTGAAAATTTTTAGAATATTTGTCTATCTACTTATTGCGTCACGTTTCGTTTACCAATTCATTGATGTATAATTTAGTACAGTTAAAGACTATGGTTAATTCATGAACGTGATGCTATGTAAATAGAGATAGATGATATCGCTGTTAGAACTGCTGATAAGTTTGGCCATTTGTCAAATCATTAAAAATTTCCAATCTCATAAACGTGTAAATATAATATTGATTAGAATACCGTTGTGCACATCACGTAAACGATGAGGGTTCTGTATATATAGTCTAAGTTAAATTAGGAACAATGAAGAAATTAATATACTGCAAGAGCACAACAATTCGTCGTCTAATTTTGTATTCCCCTCCGGGAGATTGAGCCGTAGGCTCTCGCCTAGAGGTGCGTCACCCCATCCTACGGGGTAACATCATAGACGCACCAGACAACTTTTTGTTGTTGTTGTTAAGGCAGGGTGAAATACATTTCGTACACTACCGGGTCCTTTACCGGGATTAGACCAAAGCAATGAGAGTTATCCGGTGAAAATAGCGCAGATAACAGAGTCGATTGCCGGCTTGTGTGGAGACTCAGCAAGGTACCCCTCTCTCGGAGAGGTAAGCCATGGGCTAATATTAAAACCCCCTTCCTCCCATGTGCCCCACGCTTATAGTAGGAAGAGCGTGAGACTTAGAACGCAGTTACGCCCACGCTGATCCTGCGCAACAACTTACTTCAGCCCCCCACAATATGTTTATTAGAGCATCTTTGTATTACGTGAAAACTACTAAACGGATTTAAATGAAACTCGACAGAGAGTTAGCTTATATCCCGGGTTAAGTAAAGATATATTTATCCCGATAAACGAGGCGATTTCCGTGGAATGGATGAATATAGATAGCCAAAAAAATTGTCCTGTGATTATGTTTCAATTCTCTAACAAACACGTCGTGTCACTGTCACTGTTAGTACATGAAATACGTAAAACAACTTGTGGATATTTTTTGATAGTGATAAAGTATCCATATCTGCGACAACAGGAAACGGAAACCGCACTATCTTCATCGTCTATAAATATATAGTAGCTATTGCGCGTTCCTATAAAGTGTTTTTGTCACTACATAATTGCAATACACGTGGTGTTTTCACCAAATAACATTAGATCTATATAATTCTTATGTCTATACATTAAGGCTGTTTTTCCAGGAATCGTTTATTTAATGGCAATCATATAAAAAATGACTGTATTCTAGTTTGAAAGTAATTTTGTTGTAAATCTATAATATTATAAAATTCTAAGCATGCCGTGTCTGTACATTGAAGCTATTAAAAAACCCTACTGGAATAAACTATATAACCGACGGAGAACACGATTCTTTTATTTATTTCTTGTCTGTTCGTGATTCACGTAAAAACTATTGGACCGATTTTGATGCAGTTTTGGCTGGAATCCCGCGGGAATTATTCTGGAAGTAATTTGGGATGGCCAGATTGAAAAAAGAAACGATTTTGCAATGCGGTTTTTCCACTGCTCGGTAGCAAATTTAATGTAACAAAATGTGTGATACTTTTTATCCCGGGAATCCCGCGGGAATTTTCCCAGGTGCGGTTTGAAGTTGTTCGAATGTATCAAAATTTGATTATTCCGGCACAGTTTCCACTAAAACGAAAGCTTACATTCTTTTTTTAAATGCTGCGATAGTTTGTGTCCAGGGAATCCTGCGGGAATTTTAAGCCAAGCGTGAACAAAGTCAAGGGCATATCCTAGTATTATATATGTATCTAGTGGTTGGAAAGCGACAGTACTTCCTAATCTGTTTTACTTATTGGCAATAATAAAAAAAAATGTGTTTGTGTGCAGTTCACATGCAGTAGAAGTAAAACAAAGTGTCACAAAGGGTGGGAGGATTCTAAATTTCGTAATGTCACAACAAAAAAAAAATTAGCTTTAAAACACGAAATTTGAAGTATTAACGAAAAACTTCAAAACATTTCCTAGTCTATTTGTTTGAGCATAGTATTCAAACGATTAAATACAATGTATTCTTTATCTCATTTTCTCGCAGGATTTATCTGTTTATATCTTTTTAGTGTCGCTTTTTCGTCTCATCGAGTTTCAAATCACAACGGTTCTAAAGAAGTTTCACTTCAAAATTGTTGTGAAACTTGCAAACAGGTACATAATGTAAAGCGGTGACCGTCGCCTGTAGACGTTTGCAACACCAGGGGTGTGGCCAACGTGATAATAGCCTTAAGGTGGGATAGAGGGAGACGAGGGAATAGGGAAGGATTAGACAGGAGCAATGGCAGATAAGGATAAAGACAGAAGGAATTGGATAGAGAGGATGAGATAGGAGACTGGAATAGGAGGAGCGGAGAAATGGGCCATCGGACCTCTCACTCATCGCACAAAACACGATCAGCTCAAGGCGTTTGAGGCCAATATTACGTAAGAGCGTGGTATCACACCGATCGAGCCGGCCCTAAAAACTTGTAATCTAGTAACGATTCCAGTATAGTACATCACGTCAAAAATGCGTTATTTGTGATGCGATATTGTTTTCAATTATTAATGACGTTATATATTGACAGATAATGTTTGTATATACAGTAATGCAGCTATTCGTGAACGGTGTTATTTTTAACGCTTTAAATAAGACGCATTTGGCCACAGTCAACATCTGTAACATTATCGCAGATGCGGCACCAACATTAAAAAGTGTCACTACAAAGATTTTTTCTCATGTATTAATATATTATAGATTTTATAAATTAACATCAATTGTTATTGAAAACATCAATCATGAATTAAAAAACTTAAGTTTCTTTTAAATAAATCTTCATAAAGTTAGGGGAACAATTACTCGTGGCTCCATTTATGTAGGTTTCATGTGTTTTTTGTTATATTTTTACTCAGCAATTGTCATTCCTACATATTCTATTTTCATGAATGTAATAGCTTTTCAACCATAAAGTAAACAAGCAATCTTGAATTGAATCCAAATATTCATTATTCAAATAAATAATAACACGGAAACACTTTACAAATACGTTTTCATCTTGAAGTAATATTTTCCGCGACCATATCTGCGAATTAATTAATTAATAACATGGACGTTAACATACGACTTCCCTTGTTTTTATTGGACTTTTTTATTTGATGGCTATAAAAACGGGTAAAGTCCTATTTTCATAATTAAAGTTAATTTATTTTTTGTCCTCCATTAGTCTTCCATGTTTTTGAATAATATCGTCTGTACTATATTCAGAATATTGTTACGACCTAAACGCCGACAAAAGTGGATTCACACCTGCATACCATAAAAACACACTTTATTACCTTTCCGCATTTGAACTTCTTTTGTTTACTTTGTGTTTACAATTTGTGATTAGAAAATAGCCCATTGTGTATTGTAATCTTTTATAGCAGTGATTAGCCAGGTGTGTCGGACTGATTTTAAGAAATTCGGTCCACGCGGTCGGGCAGACATATTGTATCGGTGCAGTATAAAGCAATGGCCCAATGGAGAGATCGGCAGTCTAGCGATAACCACTAGCGAAGCAAGACGTGTGTACTTCATTCGGTAATCTATTAAGTGACGGACTTTGCGCGTTTTATGGAATTACGATCTTCTGCATTACGTTTGGCTTTGTTCTTTTCGGTTATATTTGTACCTGCGTTATACGTGTTTATATAGTTTTAATTCGAGTTCTGCAACTCGTAACAATATAATTTGTTGTAGCTAATACAGTGCTACACCACTTATTCGTACACTGTACACATTGGGAGGAACTACTAGTTGTGTAAAACTGTACATGTATTTATGTCTAAGATGGAGCACGCTTACCTGGAAGGTACCTCTTCACACGATACTGGAAGGCACCCAGGTTGTAGGTTTCGGGGAAAACAGACTCTGGCAGTGAGTTCCAACTTCTTTGCGGTGCGCATAATGAAGATGGACTCAAAGCGCTATGTTCTTATAGGTGGTATATCCACCATATAGCGGTGCCCCATGCCAGTGCGTCTGGTTTTCCGTTGATGGAAGGGAGACGGCGGGATAAGATTGAAAAGCTTCAATGCACACTTTCCAAAATGTATCCGATAGAAAACCGACAGGCTGGCAATCCTGCGTCGATGTTCGAGATTTTGTAATTTGTCATTAAATAGCTGGTTGCCTATCAATTTCCTGGCTCTCATATATAAATACTATAACGCTGTTTCCCAAGTCGATTGACAGAGAAAAAGAATTCTGCTCAGTTTAGATCACACTTCTCACATAGTTTATTTTTTCTTGTTAGGTACTTATACCTAACATTTAACAATCTTTTTATTAGATACTTCTTTGATATTGAAAATGGTAAAAAATAAATTAAATTGTAAATTTTTCAATTTATTTAATTTAGTTTCTCGTAAATTAAATTAATTTGGCGAATTGCATCGCCTGTTTGTTATTGTATATGTATTTTATTACTTGTTAATATATTTTCTCTTGCTAAAGTAAATTTGGCAAAGCATGTTAATCATATTTCAACATGTGCCAACTATTTGTAAAACGGGCTGAAACTTCAGAAATTCTGTAACATGTATATGTATAAAACTCTTTACAAATTAATTATTAGTTGTTTTATGAATCCACACTAATATTGTAAATATAGGAGAATATTTGTCTGTCTGTTAACTTTTAATGAATAAACTTCTGAACCGATATTAATCAATCAATCGATCAATATCTTTGTTGGCAATAATGTAGTTTACAGAGATATAAAACAATTGCAGATGCACAGTACATTCTAATAGATAGTGGTATACAAAATAACTTACATACTAAAATTCAATTTACATTAATCATGATTTTGCCAGGTGGTAGGGCATTTGCCCGACTGGATGGTGTTACCACCCCAGGTCTAAAGTATGTCGCTATAACAACCTTGAGTTGTGTTCCGGCATTAGTGACCAGGTTCCAGTTTCCCTTAAGATAGCAGCAGCGCATTTGTAGCAACTTTGCTGTTGCAAATGTCGATAGGCGATGGTAACCGCTTTTCATCGAGTGGGCCGTCTGCCTGTCTGCTGATCTCCTGTAATAAAAAAAAAACAAATCAAGTACATTTTACATTATTATTTAATCAAAACCTAAGTAATCAACAGTGGAAAAAGAATACTGGCAATTATTATCCCAGGATTTGCATGTTATTTTGAATTTAGTTCCATTTTGATACTTACATAGATATAGCTACTGGTGATTTTTTGTTTATTTTATATTCATATATAATTCAATATTCGTCCGTTAAAAATAAACACCCGTCATTTTCGAAGCGAGAAGCATGAAATTTTATATACCTTCTTCTGGTTAGAAATATATGTACAATGTGTATCGGCGTCTTGAAATTCAACCACTAAGGGGGTGGAAAAAGCGTAGAAAGTTTGCTCAAAGTA
This sequence comes from Dendrolimus kikuchii, assembly GCA_019925095.2. NCBI lineage: Eukaryota > Metazoa > Arthropoda > Insecta > Lepidoptera > Lasiocampidae > Dendrolimus > Dendrolimus kikuchii. Next base: position 8,060,841 of record CM034395.1, on the reverse strand, counting down.
TTATGCTATTTATAATCTACGCGGGCGAAGCCGAACACCTAGTTTTATATAAGCAATACCATAACTTACATACTTAATTGAGTGGTTGGCAATCATGTGATGTGCCCACTGCTGGGCTTGGGTCTCCCACTATATGGGGGAACGGACAGTATACCCGCCATGCGTGTCCAAGGCAGTTTGGCAGGTTTGACATATCGTTTATCTCGATGTGCAGGTTGCATCACGATGTTTTCGTTCACCGTTGTTAGCATGTGGTAGTTGTAACAATATGCACATTAGGTCAGAAAACTGCCTAAGTGGTGCATGCGTTCCGGCCAGGATCGAAGCCGCGCCCTTTGAGTTTGGGACGCGTGCCCTAGCCATTAGGGTATCAGGACTTTTTTTATTTTATTTTATATCACGAATTATATTCATTCGAATTTAAAACGAGCATAGCCGTGTGCGTATTCCTAGTGTTCACACAATTTTTACAGCATCTTAATACAAATTCATACCTCATGAATTTCATATCTCTTAAAAATAATAAACACCGTTATTATACGATCTTGAAGTTTTGAACTTGAGTCGTAATTTTACAATGGCCTTTTATTTTATTACATCCGGAGCACTTTATCCAAAATTTTATTTATTCACAATTCCTGTTATAAACTTCATATGTAAATCAAAAAGTGTTATTTATTATCATTAATATTAAGATAAACCGAATAAAAAACAATATATATTTTGTTGTTAACCTTATAATCAGTAGTGAGTAAATGCGTAAACGGCAAGTTTCACGAATTTACTTAGAATATAAAAACCAAACCTAATATATAAAATTCTCGTGTCGCGGTGTTAGTTAAATTCCTCCGAAACGGCTGAACCGATTTGTATGAAATTTTGTGTCCATATCGGGTAGATCTGAGAATCGGCCAACATCTATTTTTCATACCCCTAAATAATAAGGGTGACCCACCCCTAAATATATTTTTTTTGACAAGATTTATTTATTTAATTTTTTTATGATTCGGCATTAAAAAATACATTCAACCCTAAGTTTTCACCTTTCTACCACCAACCCCTATTTTTCAATAGCGATATTAATACTTTAATAATTTTCTACTCTCGGCAGTCGATAATTGATCAGTTACCACTCGATCAGTTATTCCCGCCAGGCGTCTACCGATGTCACTTCTCGCCCCGTAAACAGCACGGAGCAGGGATGAGAACGAAACCGGTGCTGCAATCGGCTTCTAGACTTTTATTTTTTAAGGGCAGGACAGCGTCTGCCAGGTACAGCTAGTAAGATATTAAAATTATCTAAACTATCATCAGCATACGGTACATTGTTTGACATTTAAATTCAGACAAAAACCCAACCTGCTTTTTAGTGATCGTTTTGTATAATTACTTAGTTAATGTTATTTTTTTATTCAATTTCAAGTTCTTTAAAAATAAGATTGTGCAGATGTCACAGAAATCTAACAGTATTCAAATCTGTAAGGGAATTTTTAAAGTTATTATCTAAAGTTTTTTCAGGTGGGTGAAAAAAAAACTCATTAAAAATTGAACTTCATAGTATATGTATAATATAGATATTGCCAAAAAATATGTTTTAAACAATAAATAAGTCAAAAAGCCAAAGAAGCATATCTTTAAATCGTGCCATCCAACTATTCTAAATCTTTTTAATCTGAAATGTATATTTTTTTTCACTTATGGCACCATAAGTGAAAAAAACTATCTAGTTATTTAGTAACTTTCAGACTTACGTTTTTACAGGGCATTTGTGATTTCTTGTTTTCTTCTTAAATAATATTTTTTTATTGTAGTGGGGAAACATACTGCCCATCTAAAAAAAAGAAGAAACTGATTACGGTCGCCTATGAACATTTGCATTGCCAGCTTCTAAGCTAAAGTGGATGGAGAGGGGGGTGATAGAGAAGATGAAATAAGAGAATTGTGATAAGGCGCCTGGTATAAGGTTAGGGCAGGAACACTAACCGACTTAGTGAATATTCTCGATTTGGGTAGTCATAACATTTCCTGGTGGTGCTTTTATCATTCAACGTGGCGAATCACACACGACCCACTACGCTTCTTCCGCGATGGTAAGTCCATAAGCGGACTTCCCCTCTTCAATATAAGGGGAGAAGGGGAATTTGGCATGATTTCACAATAACCATAATTTCATCGGGTCATGACATTGAAGTCTAGATACATCTAATGAATTCAATATAAACAACCTTGACATTGGCATATAAGCATATTGCGCGAAGTCATACGAAACGCGTATTTGTAAACATCCACAGATTTGAACATACAACGATAAAAACTTATGTCAGAGTTCTTAAAATGCTAATTAATTAAATGTAACTTGAGTCGATTATTTAATCACCAGATAAAAGTTGTTCATAGAATAAAATATAACATGGAAAACTTAAAAATGTCAGTTGCATGAATAGAAGAGTTGAATGATTTCACTTTTGAACACTCAGGTTATTTGACTGATAACTTTTATATCTGATTATTGAAATCTCAGCCCTAAGGACACTATTGCGTAATCCTAATATTATAAATGCGAAATAGAATTTGTTTGTAGCTTTTACATATCTTAGCTGCGCAGCAGATCATCACGAAATTTCGCATACAGGCGATACAGGTTGTCAGTAGTATATTACTTTTCATAATGATAAAAAGTATACTATTTCCGAGGGATAGATGAATATAGCAGAAAAGGTGAAGGATGACATGATGATTTGTGGTGTGATAGAGGATGCATGTCAGAACCAAAGAGTATGGAAAGAAAAGGCCAATATGCCTTTACTTTCCATACTCCTCTGCCAACCCCAAATAATTGGGAGAAGGTGGAAGAAAAGAGAATAACCATTGTAATTTTTAGTGTTTTATCGCTATTATTATTCCGTTATGTGTCAATGGATAATGCCTATAGTTTTCTAATGAATTAATGTAACCAACCCACGTACATTAAACAGTGAAAGGAAGATCTAAGGAGAAATCTTCACGACAACATTGTTTAAGTGTCATACTCATATTTGATGTAACTTTCATTGCGTATAATAAATTAGATCACACTGTTATTAAGGTGTCTTAAAACGAAAGTGATGTTTACATTTAAGGTGGTGAAAGTTTGTATAATGTTTGACTTATGTACGTACTCTATTGTCGTTTCCAATTAGTAGCAGATTAGAAAAATAAACATTTGCTTCGCAAAACACTGTTGGAGATTATTGTGTCTTTAAATTGATTTTTATGTCTATTGTTTCTAAACCACGGCTCGTCATAGACGTAAAATTCGCTTTTATATTCAGAGGGAATTCAAAGTTATCAAAATAAAAGGTATATTAAATAGATTTATAGAAGCCTAAATCGGCTACTTTCATAGATTCGTATTACGAATACAACACAAATCAGAATTAAGTAGAACTCTATACTCTGTGTTGCACCTACCACTATATGTAGGCACATGTCTATGTCACTAGGCGATTATACAAAAGCCGCCGCTTTAGGCACTCAGATTTCTCGAGAAAATTTAATTACACACATTAATACCCATTTCATAAATAGATGTACAATTATGAAGACATTAATTAAAGTAGATGAAACAAAAGGCATTTGCCAGGATCGTTGCTTGTGGATATCCATCGTCTCTGCCTAACCGCTGTGGGAAACAAGGCCTTTTAATTTGTATGTATGTACCTATTTCAAGAAAATTGCATCATAGCCCTGAAGAAATAACAAACAAAATACAAACATCCTAAACTCATTTTGACAAAGACAAAGAGCATGTAGTTTTTAAACACGAGTGTTTATATACAATGTGAGTGGTGATACAAGGTGATATGTATGATTGATTCCCTCTTCCATGAGAACTATACTATCACGTATTTTATCGTACATAATATAAAGGTATTTAGAAGGTTGGTTTTCGCCATAGACGGACCGCGGACGAATTTTTTAAAACAACCATTTTGTAATTAAAATAGAAAGTTTTCCAAATATTTCACTTATAATTTTTTTTCAATCAAAATCATTCATATTTTATCTGTGAAGAAAGAAAAAGTAAACATCTTGACAACGTATGGATGGGTACTAAAACTGCACTGTCAGTTCTCAAGACACATTGCACTAAAATATCTAAAACAAACTCCATAGTAACGTAATAACGTAATTTTAGTCGTCTTTGACCTTGCTCCATTATTTTTAAACAACGATATAATTAATTTTGTTACCGTTAGCAACAATTTTAAAATAAATTCTTTTGTGGCACGCTAATTGATAGCACGATACCTACTATTACGTAAATGTAAATATTTTACATGAGTTGGCATTAATACGGGACTGTCCTTGATTTCAATACAATATTTATTTCAACTTATTGTTTTATAACAGACGGCATTAGTCAATCAATCAGCTTTGCTAATCCTGTTTTTATCTTATCGTATATATTTAGAATTCAGCCACCAATAAAACCCTAAGTTAAAAGTTCAAAGCAAGAGAATAAGAGATAGGTCTTTTAAATAAGTGATCCATCTTATCCGTGCAGGAACGGAGAAAGAATACAATTTCCTGCGGCCGGCCGGCCTGTCGTAAGAGGCGACTTAACAACCCACAGCCAGGTGGTAGGGCATTTGCCCGACTGGATGGCTACCACCCCTGGTCTAAGGTATGTCGCCATAACAACCTTGAGTTGTGTTCCGGCATTAGTGACCAGGTTCCAGTTTCCCTTAAGAGAGCAGCAGCGCATTTGCAGCAACTTGGTGTTGCAAATGTCCATAGGCGATGGTAACCGCTTTCCATCAAGTGGGTCGTCTGCCTGTCTGCTGATCTCCTGCAATAAAAAAATAAAAAACAAAACAAATATATATCAGTCTACATAGGTCCCAGAACAGTGATGAACCTCCACACATGGTCTCCAAATATAGTTCACGAAATGTCCTCAGTTTGATAAATTTATTATGCCAGGAGTAACATGACATCCAAATCATCGATACTGTAGATACATTTTGGTGCTTGACTCAAATTTATACATCCCAGAAACAATATTTGTAACCTACCCTTAAATTGTTTGATTCCAAGCAAAAAATTTTACGGAAAAAATTACCCAATCTGGAGACTTATGACTTATGACTTATGAGGTTATGAACCGGTTTCTGCCCTCTGCTTTTTTGCTTGAAGATATTCATGAAGGCTTCACACATGCTACAGTCACAAACCGTGCGAAACCATTTTTAATCAATAACAACAATCATGTTGGAGCTTAATTCGCACGCTTTCAAATTCTCTCTGACTCAGAATTAATGCAGCACAAATAACAAAATTGCATGTATGAGTATCATTTCATTACTCTTAACACAGATAACCCGTATCATTCAAATTTAAATTTTTAGCGCTGACCGCTTTATTCTCGTACCCATTTATTTATAACAAGCGGAAATATTACTTTTAGTAGACATCTAAATTTAGAATAATATGATAGTGGACTATGTTATGTGGGTCATGTTTTATCGCAATTACTAACCACACCTTGTTATTGTTAAGGATATCAAGATCGAGATTAAGATTATCAACACAGTAGACCTCCTTTTGAGAACATGGAGAATTTCCATCCTCCTACATTGTTGTTCACCTAATAGGTATGGTATGAGATTACATTAGATTGTGTGTTATGTAATAAAAAAAAATAAGTTATAGTCTTTACTTAATTCATCTATATATACGAGCCTGTTTACTTTTTGAATATATCCAAAGATATACATATTTGTAGTTATTAATAGCGGTGATCATTGCGAATAGTATTTGTGTATATTTTCTTGGTAAACTTTGATTGATTAATTAGAAGTTTTCAGTTTATTTTTAATTAATAATAAGAATATGTTAAAAAATCAACTTCTCTTGTTAATGATAAAGAATATGTGTATACGCCACATGTTTTTTATTATTAGAGTTACAAATAAAAATATGAGAGATGGGAATGAATTGTATTTTAAATTTAAAAATGTATATTGAACAATAGTATTCCACGCGGTCAAGCTCACGTGATCATCAGTGCCCTACAATGCATAAAATTTCAATTTTTCACTGTCAATCTGTAAATGATCATCATCATGATATCATTTACTGTAAATGATTTACTTATCTGTAAATGATCATTATCATGAAACATTGAAATAAAGTGAATGTAAAATTTAGTTTATTTGAATGTGTTTATTATATATATATATATATATATATATATATATATATATATATATATATATATATATATATATATATATATATATATATATATATATATATATATATATATATATATTACTATTTATATTGGTTTCAATATTAAATTCCAACGTCTTGGCAGTGCATAGAATATACACTTATCTTGTCTACTCCCGCTCTAGTCTACAATATTGCTACCGCCAACAAAATCTGGAACAAATTAGACAATTTACTTTTAATATTGCGCGTTCATGTTAATACGTTATAAAAAGTCAGATATTCTCCAAAAACGTAGAAATAAAAATACTAAAACATGATTTTCTAGACTACCTACGGCGTGGTTAATTTTTAAAATTTTTGATTACTACTAAATCCACCTACACCTTCGCAACTAAATCCGATAAATAACACAGTAATGTTAAAGCCGTCTAATATTTTTCACTGCTTTCTTGTAGATCGTTTATTTATCTTTATAGATCTCAAACACTCAAAATAACCTGGACATCTCGAAATTTCTTTCTTCATTGCAGTATTTATTAATTAACGCAGATAAATGGCATCAATGACGGTCAAAATAAACTGTGGAAAATCACTTTCAACTTTTTCTTAGAATGAATTCAGAACAAATCTCGACATGCTTTAAGTCAGTATCTAGTTACCTTTAATAATAACCCAGCAAAATTGAGGTGACCTAAAAACTGTTTTGCATCTATGAGCTGCTATTTAGCATCTGCTCTGGTGTCATCGATTTGTAATAAATTTTCAATGTTAAAGCATTATAGATTATCTCGGCAGACTTGTTTTTTAATATTATCAAAAAGTTTTATATCGAGTAATTCAAAGATATAGAGTCTAAAATTGATTTCACGTTTGTTCTACGGTTGCAAAACAAACATTGCTAATCTATATCACAGATTAATGTTTGACGTAAAATTGACGAAAGTAGAGAGCTGACCCATTTCTTTTTGAGGGTACCGAACCGCTATGACGTCAATGTGATGTAACAGTTGTAGAAACTACGATCTATAATGGTGATAACAGTTACGTAATGAAAATAGTAAATGGCTATTATGAGTGATCTGGCGATAGAGGAATAGTTTTAAACGTTCTTGAATGATTTATCGTGAACATATTTCATTGACCCTGTAACATTTTAGATGTTATTATGCTAATTCAATTCAAGTAACTACGATAGCAGTTTTGACGTTTATTGTGATTGCTTTTGGTGATATCTTATATTTATTCGAACGCGCTTCTAGGGCAGACGAAATGTTGAGTCAGAACACGCTTATTATAATTTAAAAATCTTAAAATAGATCAACTAAATGTTTTTTTATTTAATTTTTATTATAGGAGTTCAGCAGACAGGCAAACGGCCCACTTGACGGAAAGTGTTTTTTTATTTTTTTGTTGTATGACTTCAGCAGACAGGCAGACGGCCCACTTGATGGAAAGCGGTTACTATCGCCTATGGACATTACATTTGCAACACCAAAGGTGCTACAAATGCGCTGCTGCTTTCTTAAGAGAGGCTGAAATCTGGTCACTAATGCCGGAACACAATTCAAAGTTGTTATGGCGACATACTTTAGACCAGGGGTGGTAGCCATCCAGTTGGGCAACTGCCTACCACCTAGCTGTGGGTTGTTTTGTAGTCTCTTACGACAGGCCGCCCGGCCGCAGGAAATTGTATTCTTTCTCCGTTCCTACACGGATAAAATATCACAGTGTGATATGTAAATAGAGCACAGTATCAAATAAATTCGCCCATCATAATTTAACTGTGTTAGTATTCCAATTTAACACATGATTTGTTTTCACCTTAAATAACGAGAAGTAAATGAATTCAGTACGCATTTTCTAAACGAATCATGTTCGTGACCAGTCTTCTTTGGCATCTTTTATTGCATGTTGCAAGCAATTGACAAATTCAAATACAGTTTCGAATCCTACGTACAATACGATTTTGCATTCTATTCCGTCGCCATAAGGTTTAGAAAGTAGTGCATTTTCTAAATAGACTGAAAATTCAGATTTTAGGTGAATTTCAGCCCCAGACGACACAGCTCTAGGTTATGTAGATTTCTATATGTTTGTCTGGCTTATTTCATTTGGCAATATATGCATTTGGCGTAAATTCAAATAGATGTTTCAGTTTTCAACCGATTTGTAAACAACTTGTTTTGTAAATTCAGTTTGAGTCATATTTATGATTTACTGTAGGTTGTATACATACAATTTTAAATTTTTGGCATTTTGAATTAGAGAGGATTTAGTTAAAAATCTTTGAAAAATAGAGAATAAATAACATTAAATATACAACGTAGTATTTTCTTAAGTTTTCGCTACTAGTATACATAATAAAACTACGTTTTAACGGTTTTAATCGCGGTAATTATATACTAAATACTCATTGACACTTATATCTTTGACTTCCGTGATCAGTGATCACGGTTACTGAAAATTGGCCGAGACGTCGGAATAATAAAAATCTAAACCGTTAAAACGTAGCTTTATTACTAAATATATGACGTCAAATGGAAAATGTAACGGACTCACAACCGGTATATTTAAAGTAGTCTATAATTCTGTTAGGAAGCTATTACAACTGTATTGCTGAAGAAAGAAGTAAGTAATCCGTTATTTTCTTATTCTGCTATTTCATTGTGTTCATTATGTTCCCAGTAGACTGGACTCTAGTTATTAAACGCTTATTTGGGCCTAATTTGATTTTAACTCGTAATAATTAAACATACTTTTACGTTAAGGATATAGCTTAAATGAACGTATCTCAAGAGTTATATTATTTATTGGTATCTCCAGATTTTAAAGTATACAGTTTTAATTTATAAATTTAAATGTTTCAACAGTTTGTAAGTTCACAATAACTTTGAATTCTTATCGTTTGAAATTGTTTTTCAGGATACAATATTTTTAATTACTAAAAATTATGTTCTTCCTTGGATCCAAACAAATGTCATTATAAATATGAACAAAACAGCTTGGCCTAATTACGTACATAAAATACTGGAAAGAAAAAATATAGCCTATGATAAGGAAATATAACAGTGTAATAAATGAGAAACAGTTATCCGTGCAGGAACGGAGAAAGAATACTATTTACTGCGGCCTGGCGGCCTCTCGTAAGAGGCGACTAAACAACCCACAGCCAGGTGGTAGGGTAGCAAATGCTCGACTGGATGGCGACCACTCCTGGTCTAGAGTATGCCGCCATAACAACATTGTGTTGTGTTCCGGCATTAGTGACCAGGTTCCAGTCTCCTTTAAGAGAGCAGCAGCGCTTTTGTAGCACCTTTGGTGTTGCAAATGTCCATAGGCGATGGTAACCGCTTTCCATCAAGTGGGCCGTCTGCCTGTCTGCTGAACTCCTGCAATAAAAAAATAAAAAAAACTAGCTATGTGTTGGTACTTACGATCCTAGCTTCTTCAATCTTGACTATGGTAATCACCAATTGAATGTGCGTATCGCCTATGGACTTAATCACACAAAAGGAAATGGAATTACGATTTTCCATAAAAAGTTTTTCATACCTAAGCTGATAATTAAAATACTGGTTCCAAGACTAATCAATAAACACGACTGGTATCCCCGTTTTGGTTATACCTATTACCGATGGGGTAATTGCACCCAGTAATGGGATACGGCTAGGTTCAGTCACGCACGAGTTTTGGGGTCAAGAATCTGCGGGTCCCCGACACAATGTCCTTGAGTTCTTTTTTAATTCAACGGTCTCGAACATCGAGTGTTCTGCGAAATGTTGCTATGAAATAAAATTTTCTCGTCTTCTATATTTATTACTAGCTGTGCCCGCGACTTCTCGTCGTATATTTTTTCGCGGAACACTAGTTTTAAAAGTAGCCTAAGTTACTTCTTATAACATCAGCTATTTTCCAGTGAAAGTCCTGTCAAAAGCAATTCAGGCAGACAAACAAAAATTCTAAAAATTGCATTTTCGGAATTTCCTGGTCCGAATTAACCTCCCTGATTTATTCACATTTTAATTTTGATATTACAATACATTTTCAATTTTATTATTTGTATAGATTTCTATTTCTCTTATTTAAGACGCTGCTATTAGCTTGACCTGCATATACATCAGTAAGTAACGGATGTGTTACATTGTAGTTAATTTTCACCAGTTTCGAAATGTCCGATTAACTTGAAATTTTGCACACGTCTTAACGATGACAATACAATAATTTAATAACTCTGTCTTGATGTCCTACCAGGATCAGGACACCAGGACCAGATACCAAGACAGAATAACAATAAACTATCAGTAGAACGAGAGTGCCACATTTTAGATCGATTGTCTATATACAACGAGTCGAGTTTCTTGATCGTAATTATATTTACTTGGTTTCGAAAGGAAAATAAAAGAAAATAAAATATGTAGTTTTAAATATATATATATATATATATATATATTTAAAACTACATATTTTATCTTCTTTTATTTTTAATTACGATCAAGAAACTCGACTCGTCGTATATATATATATATATATATATATATATATATATATATATATAAATACTCGAATTACAAATACAGAACATAATATTAAGTATGAAGACTTTGTTCACAAAGAAAAATATTATTGTGAAAAGTGTGGGGTGCATTTTGGCCTATATACTTTTTTTTACATATAAATTATTGTAACAAGTCTACTGTACCTACAGTGTATTAAATTTCAAAGTAAAAGTATAAACAAAATGCATCTTTAAAGAAAACTATTCTTTTATTTCTTTTTTATGGGAACTAGACTGCTGTAGAATGTACCTTTATTTGGGATAAATTGAATTTAAATGAAAAATGTTGCATGTATCAAAAATAAAAAGTACACAATGCGAAATACTATTTCTATAGTTATTGTTTAAACAATTATTGAATACATAACGATTCGTTTTCAATGAAATACTTGTACAATGTATGTGTGTAGTGTATGTATATATACGTGGGTAAGTTTGTATATGTTTATATACATATGCGTCACTGTAGGATTGATGGAGAGCACCATACAATCTTTGTTTACAAAACTTGTATTAATTGTATACAATAAATAATAAATGCGAGGGTGTGTTGCATCACACGCAAACCTCATAGGTTTAAGTGGTGCGTTACTACTATTTTGTGATGTAAAATTATTATTATACATTTAAAAAAAACTCAGCTGTTATTGATGTAAATACAATTACAGTTTCAAGTTATTTGTATTGTAGATAGTTTCATAAGTTAGAAACTGTTTAACGTAAAAAGAGCTTTCTTTATAATTTCTCTCTTACTTATTTATCATTATAAATTTTTAGCCCCCCAGGGTAATATAAAATGTCAAATCTATAATATTATTGAATTGTAAAAGCGTAGTCTTTTGTTTACTAATTTTTTTTTGTCTGTTTGTTCGGGATTCACATAAAAACTATTGGGCCGAATTCAATGCGGTTTTCTCTGATGGATACAATATTTCGTGAAACCATTGTACTTGTCTATGCCTATAGTAACATTACTTATCGCGAATTTTTATGGGATTTTCCGGAGTTCATATATTTTTATACTAAATGACTTTTGATTTTATATTTAGCAAAATAACTGTCATCTTTGTTACCTTTCCAACGTGGACAAAGTCTCGGGCAATCGCTAATAAAATATATAAATCTGACTGTAAAACGCATCCGTGAATTAAATTTATGAACGTAGTATCAAAAATAATCAATAATAAAATAAAAATTATCAAGATATGTAATTACAGTGAGGACCACATAATAAAAAAACATACTGACATGAAAACGTGTACCTAAATATAAGTTTTTGGGAAGTTGTTAATAAATAAAATTCTTGTGAACATTTCACTGAAATGAGGTCACCGTTTCCTTAAAACTGAATAAGTGCTTTGCTTACGTCAATTGGTCTCTGAGAAATCGTGTGACAATGAGACAGACAGGCGTCGTTGCATATTTATATGTGTTCCATTTTTTTTATGAAACACTAATAGAGGCAAATATTATTATTGATGCTATAAGCAATTAAAAAACTATGAAAATGATTTTTTGATATAATTTAAACATTTTATTTCACTAAATTGAATATGGGACATTAGCTGGGCCATTTTCATTAATAGCCTTAACACTTATAATATTATTTTATAGTAAATGGTAAATGTAGGTAATACTAACAAATTGATTTGTTACCACTTTTTATAATATACCTAATTAAGGGGCTAAAATTTTCCGTAGGTCACTCAGGTATATAAGTTATCTTAAAATAGGAGTAAATAGGCTTATCTACGCATAAATTTTAGCCCATCAAACGGTATTTCATAGAAAGGAGGCTAGGAGGGTTTGGGCCTTACTACCTGTTATGTCTTTGCATTTTCTGAGAACATTTATCATAGTAATGTATATATTTTTTACACCATCAGAAAATATAGATTTCAACTAACATAAAGCCCACCGACTTTTTTTTAAAAAAGCTGATATTTTGACGCGAGAATTTTCGATTGAAAATTAGGGTGGTTTTTCGATATTAAGTCAAAATAAGGTGAAAAAATAAATATTTTAAATGAAATAAATTACAGCGTGTTTGGGACATAAAAAGGTAATTTTTCACCAAATTTCGTGAAAAAAAAAATTTAGTAAAAGATAAAAATAAAAAACCAAAAACTTGGTTATTTGAATTTTCCACATAAACTTTAAGGGTAGGTATGTGAAAAAAGTGTAAATATAAAAGTTGTAGATCTTTTTATTACCTACAGCTATGCTATTTAACTTTTTTCCATAGGACTTGTAGTTTTGCCGAAAATCGAGATAAACCGTTTTTCACCCTTAAAAACTCATCCCCTTTCACGTCCCGGCCTCAGATCGCCCGTAAATTATTTTTCCTTTCATATTTGTTATATTCTCTTCCTTTTCCAATGGGTTTCATCCTACTATTATTTTTTTCCTTATTTTACCATTTTCAAAGGGTCTGGTCTAACGGAACACGCTTACCTGGAAGGTACCTATTCACACAGCACTTGAAGACACCCACTTTGTAAGTGTCGGGAAAGACAATCCGGTCCGGAAAAAACAAAGTCCGGCAATGAGTTCTACTCTTTTGAGGTGCGCATGATGAAGGTAGAAAGATGCAAAGCGCGTCGTTCGTAAAAGTGGAATATCCACCATATATCGGTGCCGCTGCGCCTGGTTTTTGCAATCACCTACGCTACACAGCCATAACTCCTGATTTTAACGAATGAAGAAGGCTACTATCTAAAAATACAGGCCATTGTATGCTAGTATGAAAGATATATTTATATTTTGAAACAAGAGTTTTCCCCGCGGTTACGCCGCGTGAAAACCCCTACGTAGTTGCTCTATGTTGCTTACATTAAAATTTTATTAGGTGTTTTATATACATAAACCTTACATTAGTTTCTTGTTCAATTCATTACATTTTATTGCAGTTTATGGCTTGGCAACTGGGCCTTTAAGCCAGTCAATTCATTACAATTACAAAGAAACCACAGACTACTAAAGAAACTAAGTCAATATAGTGTAGACAACTGCACAGCAAAACATAAAATAGGCGCAGCGAACCTGATTTGAAGTACTTAATACGTAATGAATGACATGTGGGTAACCTGACAACGTATTTGTTATTGAATTACAGTGACGGTTGTCTACATTGCAATTGCAGCGCCATCTATTTTGCTAATCCGTCTATTTTAAAGAAACGACGTCATTTGTCGGGATAAAATGTATTCCAAGTGTTAATTTGGGTAATAAGCCAACATTATGTCGAGTTTCAATCATATACGTTCAGTAATTTCCAAAAAGGATGCGATCGCAACGCCATCTTTTTCGTTATTTTCGTCTATCCCACAGAAACGACGTCATTTAGCGGGATAAATAGTATCCTAAGTTACGCCCCGAGATATAATATAGCCCTATGTCGAGTTTCGTTTAAATCCGTTCAGTAGTTTTCACGCGATGCTCTAATAGACAAACAAACAGACAGACAAAATTGTATTTTCGGAATTTGCCGGTCCGAATTAGCCCCCTTAATTTTTTCACATTTTTAAACGCTTCGTACAAACAAACTCGAACCATTTATTTACTATAGTATAGATACAGTAGGATAAAACGGAAATTGGATAATTTTAATGGAACATGGATTCGCAGTTAATATGACTGAAGACATAAAAAAAATCCTAAGATAAAATAATTCTACACTTCGTACATGTTTGATATATTACACACTTATTTATAAAGTAAGCGTATTTTCAGTATTTAATTTTAATATTCTAAAAAGTTGCATGAAGTTTTAATTCTTAGTTCGGTAGAAAAGGAAATGTTCACTATTTACCCTCTGTGGTAGTTCACCTCCCGCGGTTTTAGGTTCAATACCCGGTTGTGCACCTGTTTAACATTACGCTCTTTTTTCAGTTTATCGCCCTTTTGTATGGAACAAATAAAATGTCTTGAATTCCTTAGTAGGAAAAAAACTATTTTAGTAATTAAGTGTAATTATGATAGCAATTAACTTAAGCGCAAATTATACTTGCATAATGTTACTCATACGTCAATATTTACTCTCCATATACACATTATATAGCGGATGCTGCGTTCTGTTTTTCAATGTACCTATTATTTTGAACTAATTTGTTGTAGCGTATCTTTTGTTTCAGACCTAATTACTCAAAAATTGAGACTGTTTTTCATTTTTCACTGACTTGATGTAAAAAATGTATTGTTAAGTAATGAATTTCTTGCATAGTAGAAAAATTGCTCGTCTGGTTAGCTAACATCCTTGGTCTACAGTATGCATCCATAACAAACTTGAGTTGTATTTCGACATTAGTGGTCAGGTTCCAAACCCACCTGTGAGACTGGCAGCTTAGTCGTAACACCTTTAATGTTGAAAATGTCCATACGATGGCAACCCCTTTCCACCAGCTGGGTCTTTACCCTGTTTGCTGTATTCTAACAGTAAAATAAAGCGTCAAAACGCGAGAGAATAACTGACTTACTGCTGCCATCTGCTTACCTTAAAAATAGGATTAAGGAACTTTTGAGACTTAACTTCATTTTATAGAAGGCGAAAACAATCATAATATACTTTTCTTTCATACTTATGAGTATAATTACCTACATTTTAGATTCCCTATAGTTACTAAGGAAAAGACTGTAACAAATTAATCAGCTCATTGACAATGCCTCGTACAATTAATAATCAATCTTATTACTCCTGGAATAAGATAGACAACGGTTTTGGTCGAAATTTTACTCCTCTTCAAATTCTAAGAATGGTCGGTAAAAAGAAACCACCGTACGGGAACCGCAAATTGGCCGATGACCTTAAGTTGAAAGAAACGTAAATGGGTCTTATAAAAACTCAATGTCTACTACATTTAATGCAAATTTTATTCATTTTAAAGTCTTGGCCGTCTCGGCCGTTGCTAACGGAATAAACTCATGCGACGACCAAACGCCTTAAGACCCCCAATTTTGCAGAATCTGACTATAAATCTAACGTAGGTATAGATACGTAGGTAGGTACTGGTAGGCGTAAGTTATTGTGTAGGAAATAATTATGCCTATTATTCTTATATCTTACTATATTTACTTGCCTTACCATCGGTTAAATTTTTACATTACCTGCTTGTATAGAGCTTTAAATTTAAATAGCAAGGCAATAAATGGTTGGGTAGGATATAGGAACGGCCCATTAAACACATGCCTCATTTATAATTAAGATTCAGAATAAGTACACAAGTAATAAGTCATAAAAATATCACCCCCAAAAGTTACTTATTAAAACATAAGCTATCAATATTTTCTACATTCATTACAATATACATAAATATTGGTTTTCCTGTTGAATGCGACTTTGAAATTATATATTAATTAATACTTTATATTTTATAAAAGCGATATATTTAATTTATGTATTTATAATATTATATATAACTTCTGTGTCTGTATCAACGATTTTAAGTTTAGGAGTTTGCTATCGATTAGCGAAAACCGCATTGAAATAGGTTCAGTAGTTTTTACGTGAATCCCGAACAAACAGACAGAGAAACCAGAAATCTACAAAAATGCATGGTGATTTCTATCGTTTATATAGTCTATTCCAGTTGTTTTTTTTTTCAAATAGCTTCAATTTTTCAAATTCAAATAGTCATGGCATGTCAGAGTTTGAATTTGAATTTTTATAACATTTATTGTGCTTACCAAAATACATATGTAGACTGTATCAGACTATGACATCGCTCCCAATAAGCTTAATAAATAACTCATTTTTGTAATTTTTGTTTTGGTGAAAAATAACGTGATGTCTATGTCTACAAATGTCTGCCTATCTGCTGAACCGATGCAATAAGAAACCGTTTTAAAATGGCATATCTTTGAAGTTCATGTCGTTTTTTTGTGCTGCGGTGTATTTTTTTAAAGTCCACTTGATATGTTTAAATTTTACAGCTTAGTAGTTAATGTGTATAATAAAAATGAAACATAAAAAACCGGTAGAACACTTTATAGTTAATGCTTAATTAACATCTCTAATTGCTAGTTTTTTTTGGTAATATTTCGAATATTTATATACGTAAGTTTTAATTAAAATAATTTTACGAAATCTGAACACGCAAGTATGAGCTCATACTCAATTCGTATTCATGCAAATACATTCAACTTTTTATATAATATATGAACTTGACACTTGTTTTACTATTTATTTTATTGCAACATATTAATGTAGCGAAAAGATTTTTAGGAAGGAGAGGGGTACTCTATCTTCATGTCTCTGACATTGTCTACTTGTACCATTTTCTTTGATAATAAATATTGGAAAATCCATCTATAGCAAATTTATAAACGTGAAAATGTTTTTTGTTTGTTTATATCTACAGAATTATTTACATATGCATTAATATAAAGTATGTGTATGATTTCTAAAATATGTCGAAATTTAAGGAAAATCTACCATCTTATACGATGCATAATTACAATTGTCACTTTTTACAATTGTTGTCTGTGTGCCGGTCCGTAAGTTTGTCCCCAAAATCGCTCAAAGGGTTTAAATAAAATATTTAAAAATTAAAACATGAATTCAATTTTAATTTTTAGTAATAACCTTAAAATCTTTTAAGGTTCAAAAATCAAAAGATTTGAATATAAAAACCTAGTCCTGCACGAACGACGTCGCGGAAAGAGCTAGTGAACAATAACATTTGTGCCTGTAGGATATTGATTATTATCAATTTTGGGTTATTTGCGTAGAATATCCTGGTTGTCTAGTGAAATGTGACTTTTCGATTTTTCATCATCATCATCGATCCACACCAAGTTTGATGTAATGAATATAATGATGTAACACTTTGCTATATATACAAATAAATAATAAAAATTAACACTTAGCTTAAATCTCTATGTTACCAAGTCAAAAAATCCAAAATGTGATGTTAAATTATCTATATGCTGTTCTATTTATTTCAATATTTACAATGCATTAAACTCAAAATGATATTGTTTGTGTATTTAACAAGCAGACCATATAATTCTTACAATTATATTATCTGTTAACATCGAGATCGTCATTCATTCTAGTCGTTACTAGGTGAAATAATGTCAATAAAATCTTTATTATACATCTATCACTATCACTCTTATAGCAATCGTAAAAAGATAAAAAGAGATAACAAACCGTTTTCTCTGTCGTAAAAGTGTCTACTACTACAAGTAGTACGTCAATTCATTATACAGGTGTGCATATAATACAGCTTTTGTCCATTTTAACATTGAAATATACAATGGTAAAATTTAAACAATCAATTGTATATAAGAACGTGGAAAAATTTAGTCTGATGAAATAATTTTGATACTTTTTATAGTTTTATCAATTGGTCCTTTGGTGGTATCAAATTATTGAATTAGATATCCAAAACCGGGACACTGGCTGACTGTTACGTGTACTTGGTAAAAATTAGTTTAGTGTTACGCCCGTGCTCCATTTGGGATAATGTTAGTGATATGGCCAAATGCGTCTTGTTTGTACCGTTAAAAACACCGCAATAATGATTAGCTACATTAATGTGTACATATGTTATTTGTCATGTTTAACGTCATAACAATGTCAGATCACAAATAACGCATTAAACCCTTAGCTACATCTGCGTGACACAGTCACTAATTCTAACATTATCCCAGATGAAGCAAAGGCATTATCTAGAAATGTATGTGTATTAGTACTACTACGATTTATTTGAATAAGACTAATGTAATATTCTTTTCTTTCAGGTAAGTATCATCATCTGTAGATCGAAAGCGAGTTACAAGAATGCGTACGTATCTTATACACATAAAATATTAATTATGACAACTACACTCAGAGTCAAATATACGTGCATTAATATCAATTAACGACCATTGTTGAAAGTCAAAGATCATTGGAGCCCTCTGTGAAAGACCTGTTTATTTTCAGTCGTGATCTACAAATAAAATGATGATGATACATAATTTCAGCGACTGGCCAAAAAATTATATTAATAAAAATTAAATAAAAGGTATTTTTGAGATATATAAGATAGTTTTTTCATTTGATATACCATTTGATCGTGGACAAAAGGATAATTTTAATCCATATACTGATAGAACGACACCATTTTGCGGTGAAAAGCTCATGAATGGCTAGAAAACTTACTTACTCCGTTGGCTCAGCGCCCCAAAGTGGGCCTTGGCCTCCGAAACGAGAGCATGCCACTTTTCTCTGGCCTGTGCGGTTTCTTGCCAATTATTGGCTCCTAGCTCCGACGGGTCAGCCTCCACTCTGCCCTTCCAGAGATATTTGGGACGGCGAACCGGACGCCGACCTACCGGCCGTCCTAAAAATGCTTTCCTCACGCTGTGATCCTTTTCCATCCTTTCTACGTGACCGAGCCAGCGGAGGTGGTGAGCTTTTATTTCTCCTATTATGTTAGGCTCGGCCACGAGATTCTCGATTTCGAGGTTGGTTCGGACCCTCCAGCTACCATCCTCTCTCTTTGTTGAACCCAGAATGTTACTAAACAGAAAAAATCAGGCTAGAAAGCTACCATGCCCTAAACCAAGTCAAGAGTTTGTATTCTAATTTAAAGAGTATATAACATACACTCCACAAAAAAGTGGAATTCATTGCTGGAATCTGTTTTCCCGATACCCAAAACCTTTGTATCTTCAAGACTCGTGTGAATAGGTAGCTTCTAGGTTAGCATGTTCCTTCATAGATCATTATTACATTGGCTTCACATTTAGTATAATCATGGTCAAACTTGAACGTTTCTTACAATAAAAAACATAGCATTACAAGTTTCATAAAGATGCAGTAGTTTTCCTTCATAAAGAGATCGACAGATATATACAAGAATCCCTACAATGAATTCTTTGTTAATATCGTGATAGTCACGATCGCTGTATGTGATTTGGAAAAATACAGCATTCGTTCCCACAATTCACAACTGTATTCGATAAGTATAATACCTTACAATTACTTGCATATTATCTTTATTATTTTATTGAGTGCAATATAAAATAAATCGTAATTGTCACATTATGACAATATAGTAAAAAATGCTGTGGATATAGAGGCGGCATTTTAGATTTCTTTTTACTTAATTATTTTCTTTTTCAGACTTTATCGTCGTAGTTATCAGTAGTTTTCCAGTTAAGTAATAAGTTATTGATTACGCAGATGTCTGTCTAAACGATATAAAGGACTTATTCACAATTTAATTCTTAACTTAATCAAGAAACTATCCATGGGATATAAAATTTTGATCAGTCCTTTTGTAATATTTTCAAAATTTGTAATTACGATATTGTATTAGAGCTGTGTTTGACTGCTTTATCATTGAGCTTGTGTTATTATATCTCTATGCTTTTACTATTCAAATCACGTACTTTGTGGCCACTTACTAAATAATATGATTATTTGGATGAGATAGCTCTTTAGCGACAATACCGCTCATTGTATATACAAACTACAATTCACCAAATCATTGTAGTCAAATATGCTAAAGTTCGGTTTTTATAGTATTCGTTTGCTTAGTTATTTTTATGTTATTATTATGTTTATTATCTAATATATAAAATTCTCCTGTCGCGGTGTTTGTTACCAAACTCCTCCGAAATGACTGAACCGATTTATATGAAATTTTGTGTGCATATCATATATATATCATATCACTTTTTCATACCCCTAAATTATAAGGGTGACCAATCCCTAAAAATGTTTTTTTTTACAAAATTTTTAATTTTTTTATGATTTGGTATTTAAAAATACATACAACCCTAAATTTTCACCTTTCTACCACCAACCCCTATTTATTTATAGCAATATTAGTACTTTAATAATGTAACGTAACGATTATACTTATCATTTTACTTTCTCAGTGCAACTCTAGTATAAAGTATATTCATATAGTAAATGTATCATTAATTTGCAGTGCTATAATTATTTATTCCCATTTTGCTCAAGACCCTGTATATCTATAAAGCTATAATATCCTACACCGATTTTGATGAAATTTTTTGTTTGTGTAAATGGATTCGAGAATAATTTAATTAACATTTGGTCCCGGTAGATGGCACAACAATCGAATTCCAGATTTTTATTTTTTAAAGGCAGGACAACGTCTGCCGGGTACAGCTAGTGAATACTTAAAATTAATCTGATGTAGCAATACAGGATTTAAGAAGTTATTAAGTTGTTGAGTGAAAAGATTCAACAGCAACATAAAATTTTAAATTTATAATCTGTCTTCTTTTTGTATGTGTATCCTAAAAGTCCTTGAAATCCCTTTACCTGCCTTATTTAACCATCCAACCAAGGAATGCAAAAAATAACGAATCCATCATATTTTTAATTCTAACATGTAAGATAAAGACAGAACTATTATAACCAGTACAATAGAAAGGGACGTATATATTTCATAACTGCAATATTGAAAGGACTGAATGTGAACATTGCTGAGTACAAAAACAATGTTCTGAGAATGAAATACACTGAGTAACACAAGTTTACAAGCACTCCGAGAGCACTACATGGAATTAAAACGGAAGTTATACAAATGATTTCAGTAACTTTTTATCATACTTGTACAATTATATCAATGTCACACATCTGGAAGTGGTTTCTAGTTTGACCCAGTTGTTAACTGTGAACTGTGACGATGGTGACGCCATATTGTGAACTAAAATAATAAAACCGTTACAATTAAAATGGGTATTTATAGTATTATTTTAATTTAAGTATTGTTTTATTTCATTATATAAGAAAAATGATTGATTCCTGGACAGATAACTAGATTTTAAAAATTTCCTGTAACTGTCAAATCTATCATCGAATAATCTTAAATAAAAAATGATTTATTATAATAGTATTTTATACTTAATCTACCTGTCTTACAAAGCCCCTAATCGCTTTTGATGGATAGAGAATATCTATAACAGATAAGTACATATTTTGTTTTGGAATTTTACAAGCCTACAGATTATCAAAGGATCAAATAGTCGATTATCGATTGTAGTAGTTGAATTATTGTTGATTCTAATTTACACTGATTTCACGTGTGTGATGTTATATTCTATTTAGACGGCTAATCTTTGGACTGTTTCATGCTGATGCAAACTATAGTAAACGTATAGACATAGTACCTCTACAGTTCAACGTACAGCGTTTTGCTGACGCTGCGCCCTTCTTACTTTAGGCTACTTTAATATTAATTTAGGCTACTTTTATATTACTATAAATAACGCTCACAAATATATTTAGTGATTGAGTCGTTACGAGTTGTTATTAAAGATAAATTAGTTTCGAGACGTTTTTGCGTTTGTAGTAGTGTACTGTCAGCACACAAATAAATAAAGTAATACTTTTATATATTTTTATAGGCAGTTGCTTAATATGAAATTAATAATATTATACGATATTAAAATAATAAATATTAATGTTAACCATAATTTTTAATACAAAGTTTCAAGGAAATTTTAATTTCAAGTTTAGAAGTCCTGTAAATATAATATACAAATACTACTACAAACGCAAAAATGTCTCGAAGCTAATTTACCTGTACATCGCTACTGAAATGCTATTAAGATGAGCTCAGGGATCTAAATACTACGAGAATAAATCCCTGTAGGCAACAGGCTTCACATTACTACAATAAAGCACCAGTACCCCACCAACTACTGCCAGCATCCACCGGTACAAACAAGAGCAAGTGTACAATCCGAATAGTATCAGCCGTTGATTAAAAATGTAAAGAGGTATTGCTTCATCAATGGTACCAGCTCAATGATTACCGTTATTTTTTTTTAGGGATGTGTAATTTGGAACCAAGCGACTGAGTTAAAAAAAAGTATTACTAGTCGTCAAATATGCAACAAGACAATCGTGTATTGATTGTCTTGTTGCATATTTGACGATGTATTTAACACTTAAAATTTGTGTGACAATATGGTTATCACTCCCAATAAATTAGTTAGGTAAAGAGTTTTGAAATACTTTGAATGAAATACCATTAAAATTTGTCACATATTGTTTGTTCTGCTATAAAAATTACGATTTACTCGATATAATAAGTTTTGATTTTACACCTGATATTTATTTTCACAAAGTTTGATGTAAGCATAACGTAATATGTTGTGTAACTGTTGATATATTATATTTGTCCGTAGATTTTGGGGAGAAAATTATATATAATAATATAGCGTTCCAAATCCAAGGTATTTTAAATATTTATAATTAATTTAATTAATAATAATATGCGATCATTGACCGCCATCTTGAAAGGCTCTCGCTTGATATCTAAGTAAAGGGTCGGATGCTGAAGGCTTGGACACGACCCGTACTTACCACTGGTAGCGTGGACCCTAGGCCCCACTGTTGGCGGAGATCAGGGTTTTTTTTTATAAATTAATGTATATACTTTATGAGATATTTATAAGAAAAATGTAAAAATCTTGAAAATAAAATATACGAGTATATGTGAATAATAATATGCGGTCATTTAAAAGAATAAATGATTACGCAGGTAACTCGCCATCGCTTATCTGATAGGACTGCGTGGAAAATTTAAATTTTGTATAACATGTACCTTCAAATCTTCGTATGATGTACGACTTACATACATACGTGTATTATCAGATTTCTTATCCATCAACCTAAATTACTTATATCAAAATACGTATTATGTATACGAGTCAAAATTCACTCATCCATTTTACTTGGTGATCTGTTCCAGATATTTTGAATTTCTAGACGACTGACTATATTAGTAGCTAGCTGTACCTGCAACTATATGCATGAAGGGATTTGTAATAACTTTAAATTCATATATTCTGAAAGTAATAACACATACATAATGCAGTATACTTACATACACTGTGTATACTCCGTATTTATCATGCTAAGAATTCCGTGGACAGCTCGCCGCACGAATGTCTCCATACTGCAAGAGCTTTATATTGGAGACCACCAGAGGTTATCAACAGTTTGCCAACAGCGATTACTGAGGTACTTTGGCCATATAGCCCGCAAGAACTCAGATAACATGGAAAGACTTGTGGTCACGGGGAAAGTTGAAGGCAAGTGACCTCGTGGTAGATCTCCAAACAGGTTTGCTGACCAGCTGGACGCATCTGGATATCGGTGGACGAGAGCACTTATTCACTGCCATTAAAGTCACGATCCTCACCAGCGAGGGAACGACTTAGAAGAAAGAGATACTTATCATTATTTATAGACTGCACCACCGGCAGTCCCTGCCAAGGGTTGCCTGGAAGAGATCGCTTTTTTGCGATAAGGCCGCCCATTGTACTAACTTTTGTATTTTTCTACTTCTGTTTGTCTATGCTTTCATGTACAATAAACAGTTACCTACCTGCCTATCTACCTGTCTGTCGGTTTGTTCGAGATTCACGTAAAAACTACGGGGCCGATTTCGATGCGGTCTTCGATGATCGACATCAAATTCTTAGACTTAAAATCTGCGCTACTTTTTATCAAGGGAATCCCGGGGGATTTTTTTGGGAATTATTGAAAATGGCCATATTGAAAAAAAATCGAATTCCAATGTGATTTTTTCGCTGATCGATAGCAAATTTTATGTAATAAAATGTGTCATATTTTTATCCCGCAGGAATTTTCCCGGGAGCGGTTTGGAATTGTTCGGGTGTATAAAAGTTACGTTATTCCGACACAGTTTTCACTAAAAGAATAGCTTACATTCTTTTTTAAATGCTGAGGTACTTTGTGTCCCGGGAATCCTGCAGGAATTTCAAGTCAAGCGTGGATGAAGTCGCGGGCATAACCTAGTTTAAAATAAAATGTCTGTCTTAATTCTGTTTTTATTACAAAGCTGGAAAAGAGGCAGACGGCCCAGCTCATGGAATGCGATTACCATCGCCTATAGGCGTTTGCAACACCAATGGCGAAACGAACGCATTGCCACCCTTGAGGGTCGGATAAAAAGGATGGGATAAGGAAGGTTTTATAGGGCAAAGGAGAAGTGGGCCATCGGAACGTTCACTCATCACACAGCTCAAGGCTAAGCCGATGTTCTGTGAGAGCGTGGTATCACAACGATCGACCTGGCTCTAAGGGCTGTTATCAAGATAGTCCTTAAAGTTTTGGAAAATGTTAAAAAGTCTCATATCATGTACCTTTTTCGCAAGTAAAATAAGCGTACTTCGATTGAAAGGTAATGGGGTAGGTATAAAGGCATTCACTATAAAATCCCAAAAGGTGCTACACTTTGCCTTAGTTGTTCACTGCTATAGTCGACGTCTACGCGTTGAAGAGATAATTAAAACAAAAAAAATATTTATGGCTTTTCATAGTCTCAGATGGCTTTGCAATAGTAGCTTTTTGAACTGAAAGTAAAGCAATACTGGTTCTAATCTGAAGCGAATTTAGAGGTTTTTAAATTTAGCGCAGATTTTATCTACAACACAATGTGTGTCAGTGCAGTATTTAGTCATGTACTACGTCTTGACTGTTTTCTTTACGCGAAAGCAGAGACCATAAACTGCAAAATACAATTGTAATTACAACTCTATATAATAGGGGCATTATTTAAATTATAAACTAATACAATAAAAGAATACTTATCTTATTTATATTGTATTCTACCCATAGTCCCTCAAGACTAAGTAGAATACTGAGCCTAGAACACCGTCTTCTATTGGTAAGATGCCCAGAAGACTGTCCTTGACTTGAGACTGACTTGTCCGAGGTAGGCACCAGCCTTCTGATCACCTGAAGAGGCAATTGTAATCGACCGAAAAGTTGAAATAAAAATCAAATAAATACCGGGCTAGAAACCACAATAAGTAGTTTTAATATTGTTTTCTAGTCGCGAAAACCTAAAAAATACATTTTAACGAAAAACTGCCTTAAGCGTCAAAATCACTTGGCTTTGGTTGGTTTAACTTGTCTTCCATACAATGATACACTCTATATAGCATTACACCGTCTCTCAATAACGACAACAATTAAGTAATTAAAAGT
This sequence comes from Dendrolimus kikuchii, assembly GCA_019925095.2. Taxonomy (NCBI): domain Eukaryota; kingdom Metazoa; phylum Arthropoda; class Insecta; order Lepidoptera; family Lasiocampidae; genus Dendrolimus; species Dendrolimus kikuchii. The sequence continues at coordinate 8,035,075 of CM034395.1, read as the reverse complement.
AATTTATAAGTTGCCAAAATTAGTAAAAGCTGCGCAGCTGTGTCCGTTTTTTTATCGCTTTGTTATCCTAGCCCGTAATAAACTCGACTGTCGGCATTACGCATACCGAAATTTCAAAGAAATTCCGAAATACCGAAATTTCCGAAGTACTTCCTTTATCACCAAGATGCCTCAATATCGTAAAATATGAATAAAATAAGTAAAAAATACAACAAAATTATTGGTGCAGCAAAAGACGTCAGATAAAAATAACAGACTTCTCTCCATTTTTAACTACAACTCTCTATAACGCTATAAAATGCACCGTTCCTTCAGTGTCGTTATATATAGTTTACACTTTACTACAATTGTATAAGCTTTAATCGATGTGTTCTTACATGGACGTAGTTATTATGTTTATTTTATCGGAAAAGGCGAGTGGGTAATATAATTTCGTTATCCACGTGGAGCGATAAATTTCGAACCGTGACTTTGTTATTATTTCGTTGTTATGTCACGATTTCACAAAAATCATATTACTTTCGTAATATTATAAGGTCCGTTTTAGAAGTAGCATAATATCGTGGGTATTGATTGATTATTACATTTTGGAACGTGGTAGTGACGATTCTGTTGTACCTGGTTTAAAATAACTAGACGCAGAGGGTTATTAACAACCAAAATATTAAACCCTAAACTTAAAGTTATAAAAACATCTAAAATCGCCACAATTGCTTGAAACCTTCCCTATTTACTTCTTACAATATTTTTTATTTATTTATTATATACAAGCTATTTTATTACTTAACTAGCTGTACCCGGCAGACGTTGTCTCGCCCTTAAAATAAAAAACTAAAAACCGATTGAAGTGCCATCAACCGGGACCAATTGTTAATCTAAACCATTCTCGAATCTACTTGAAAAAACATAAAAATCGGTCCCATCGTTAAAGAGGTGTTCAGCGGCGCCACCTACCGGGTCCAATCGTAACTCTAATCGATCTACTTGAACACTTACAAAAATAATTCACCTAAATCAGACAAATGAAAATGAGTTTAAATGCAGTCACCATTGCCGAAATTAGCCGGGAAAGATCATACATCCCTGCATGAACGGAGAAAGAATACAATTTCTTGCGGCCAGGCGGCCTGTCGTAAGAGGCGACAAAACAACCCACAGCCAGGTGGTAGGGTATTTGCTCCACTGGATGGCGACCACCCCTGGTCTAAAGTATGCCGCCATAACAACCTTGTGTTGTGTTCCGGCATTAGTGACCAGGTTCCAGTCTCCATTAAGAGAGCAGCAGCGCATTTGTAGCACCTATGGTGTTACAAAATGTCCATAGGCGATGGTAACCACTTTCCATCAAGTGGGCCGTCTACCTGTCTGCTGAACTCCTGAAAAAAAAATACATAAAAAATGGATGTTTTTTTAATGTTATTTTTTTTATATCATAAAAAGTGCTCCAGCCTTTCTTGAGTTATTATTGGTGTAACTAACACGACATTGTTATATATATATATATATATATATATATATATACACATATATATATATATATATATACACATATATATATACACATATATATATATATATATATATATATATATATATATACATATATATATATATATATATATATATATATATATATATATAGTATATAGGTATAAATATTAATTTTGGGGATTTGGTAACCCAGCGAGTACGAAGTTTCGTGATCGGGGAGTACTTCCTTAAGTCTGTATTCTAGAACTTTTTAAAATTATAAGCTAGTAAATTAAAATGTCACGCAGAACTGCGATATGTCATAGATTCGAAAATACTTTTCAATTGAAACGAATTCTTATGTGATTATGTCAAAGTGTCAGTTTATGTGAGCTGTTGGAGATCTCGCGATTAGGACACCACTCCCATCACATTTAAACCCTTGACCCGGGACAGAGGGTAGACGAGGCCTAACTAAACATTATGACTCTTTTTATTGGACCATTCTGATTTATACCTTTTTTTTCTTACAAGACATGTAAAACATTTTCTATTGAAATATCTAATTTTAGATGTGGCTTGAGTTATCTAAGACATTTTTTATATATATCATTAAATAGTGTAATGCATTGCAAACATCCTGTTTTTAAGTTACGAAAATGATCTTCTAAGGAAAAACAGTGTGTAGATAAGATGCATGCAGTCCGTAACTTCCCACTGCTAGAGCCTCCCCATTTTTAGGGAAATGAATATATTATTATACGCAGAACGGAGAAAGAATACAATTTCCTGCGGCCGGGCGACATGTCATAAGAGGTGACAAAAGAAGTCACAGCCAGGTGGTAGGCTAGAGTACGCTGCCATAACAACCTTAAGTTGTGTTCCGGAATTTGTGACCTGGTTCTAGTCTCCCTTTAGACAGTGGCAGCACATTGGTTGCACTTTTGGTGTCACAAATGTCCATAGGCGATTGTGACCGCTTTCTATCAGGTGAGCCGTTTGCCTGTCTCCTGGACTCATGCAATAAAAAAATATCCGCCGCCGCACTAGTCCGGTTTTGGCGTGTGCGATATATCAGTTATCTCGGCGAACCGGTTTAATGACGATGTTTCCTTCAATAATATGCACATTAAGCCAGAAAACTGCTTACGTAGTGCTTACTTTTCAGCCAGGATTTAAATTCAGTATTAAAGCACGAGTCTGATAATTGAGAGCGTTACCCACTGATGTATCATGGCTTTTTATTATTTAGATGAAGGGCCCCAAAATCAACATAATGTAATAACCACATTAAAGAAATTCATTGGACTCGTTACTTTGTACTTACTGGATTGCGTTGTTGACAGTGAATTGACATTTAATTGTTTTATTCAATTTAAAGTCAAACCATCGTATTGTGTACGTTTTACGCCTCTAGAAATACACGGACAAAGATAACTGTAGTAGGTAACAATTATTTCTAACACAAGTAAAGAACTAACTTTTGCGGTTAAAGATTGTATCATAGATTAGAAAATGTTATGTTACCAGAATAGCTTGATTTCTTCTTACCTTTTAAGGCATTGAAAGTAAAATAGGTTATTCTTTTTCTAAAGATTTTTTGGATATGAATATTTTGACAGAGGATAAAAATAAATATTGATCTATCATAAATGTTATTCCGGATTAATAATTTAATACTTTATGTCAAGCGGGGATTATTTTTGTTAATCAATATTATATATATGTGCTGACAGTACACTATTACAAACGCAAAAACGACTAGAAGTTAATAGAAGCTAATTTATCTATATTTTATAGATAAACGTCTAGGTGAGTTTATTGTTTATGACCTTGAATATTAATTATATTATTGATTGAAAAATTGAGATGAAAAAAATTGAGGTACTAGGAGCATGTAATTAGGAGAGATGAAAGTTACGTGACAAAAAGAATGTCAAACTGGAAGATTGAATGGTACAAAAAATAGGTGCATAGATTGTGTGAAGGATGACATGACACTTTATGGTGTGACAGAGTACGTGTGTTAGAAAAAATACAGGAGTATGAAAGGTTATACCATATCATGTCGCCACTAAATTATTGGTAAAAGATAAAAGAAAAAAGGGATCTTGAATATTAATGTTACAACCTAGACGCCGACAAAGACAAATTCCACGTACAGATTTGTAGAAGCACATTTATTACCCGTCGGCATTTGAACTAATAACATTGAAACTATTGTAATTCTTTTATGATCGTCTTCTTTTGTTTACTTATTTATTGGCATACGTTTCTATAGAACAGCCTATTGTTGTATTGTAATCATTACCCAGGTGTTACGGATTTTAAAATACAAGCTGATTCTAGGAAATTTGGTCTATGTTGCCGGGCGGACACATTGCATTTGAGTAGTATAAATCGATGACCTGATTGAGAGAGGGGGGCAGTCGAGCGAGAACCACGATCACAGCAAGAAGTTTGTACTACAATCGGGAATCTATTAGTGACGGACATTTTTTTTATTCTTTATTTTTTTTTATTGCAGGAGATCAGCAGACAGGCAGACGGCCCACTTGATGGAAAGCGGTTACCATCGCCTATGGACATTTGCGACACCAAAGGTGCTACAAATGCGCTGCTGCTCTCTTAAGGGATACTGGAACCTGGTCACTAATGCCGGAACACAAGTCAAGGTTGTTATGGCGACATACTTTAGACCAGGGGTGGTAGCCATCCAGTCGGGACTTTGCGCGTTTTATTTAATTACGACCTTCTGCATTACGTTTGGATTTCTTGTGTTCGGTTATATTTGTACCTGTGTTATACGTGTTTGTATAGTTCTAATAAAGTCAATAATAATTCCAACGGCATTTTAATTCGAGTCTCGCAACTCTTAACATTAACTTATTTTAATGAAGCTTTATATATAAATATACAGGATATGATAATATATAAATAATTTAGTAACCTGAACAAAATGTACTTGTTTATATGGTAATGCTAGTATTCCAAAATAAACAGAAAGATATGAACACCTTTTTAGATACATATTAGTTTTAAAATATGTAATATAATTATAATTAATTGAACATCTACCAATGAAAAGATAATCTGTCATTAAATAACAGTTAGCAACAATGGCAATACGTATGGTGTAGATAATTATAATTGACATCGCATTGACCCGTCTGCAGTTTATTCTTTGAGCACATGATCGGTTCACGTGTTAGGCAATATCACATGGCACGAGTGTGGCGAGACTTATTACTCTGTACACTTTGATTACCATTGTAATACTACTACATGATACGTTGGTTTCATTACGAATTGTAATTGTAGTAATTCTTATAAAAAAATCCTCCTTTTGCTTATTACATCCAATAGTTATGTGGCTTTTTTCTAAATAAATAATTATAAAACTAATACAATAAAGAAAACCTCACTTAGTTATATTGCATTCTACCTATAATCCGTTAATACTATAAATAGAATACTGAGCCTAGGTCACCATCGTCTATGGCTAACTAAATTGTCCAGAAGGTCTCGCTGTATTGCAATACTAATCTGTTTTATGAGGTAGGCACCAGCCCTTTGATGACCTGAAGAGTTGATGAGTTGTTTTCATAGCTCATGGCTTCAGGACCTTTTTATTTTTTCTATAGCATAAAGGGAGAAATATTAATTAGTTGACAGAAGAATCAATTGAGAAATCTATTATTTCGGATAATTATATATGTCATTTTGGAAAAATCAAAACCCCTATGTTATCATGATGCTCGTGGATCTGTCTTAGCGTGTCATTGTCTTCAAAAACGACTACGTCTATTAATGTTTGATAGAGAGATATAGTCGATATGGCGCTATACAATGGTGTAGTAAATTCTCATAAGAAGTAAAACTTATGTACAGTTGACGGCAACTGCGCGGGCTGTGTGGACATGTAACGTTGAGTTTATGATTTTCAATGTAGGTATATTTATAGTTAGTCAAATCTTAAATAATCATGACGATATTTTTAATGCATGTTTTATTTAAGATTTAGATTAGGATTAATTTAGAGATATGATTTTCCAAATTCGCAAAAATTTGGTGCCCCGCCAACTTTTGAGATTTGAACTAGAAAACTCTGGAAAAATGTAGTATTAGTTTCAAAAATATTTTCAATAAAAAATTGTTTTAAGAACATCAGTTGAGTAGTTTTTGAGATATAGGATATTCTTCACTAAAATGTTTTTATGGTTCTATAGCTAAATTACGAAATTAGGGGATATTTGTCGCATTAACGAAAACTTGTGTGTGAACCGATAAGCACTTACTTAACTAATATATTTTATAATTTTTATGAATATACTACTGACTTACAATTCTTGAAACATTGATTTAAGTATACCCGATTCATGTTAATCATAAATAATTGATGTCATAATCTTTATTGTGTTTTATCAGAAGGATTTTCCTATTTATATGTATCTACATGTATATATGCAGACATAAATTGATAAATAGTATCTTGAATCATATAAATTTAATTTACCGGATGTATAATAAAGAAAAAGGGTTTACTGTGAAACTATACGTAAAACCCCATTGCCATTGTAAAACCAATTCTGATAGTATGAGTCATATAGGTGGCTTGCATGTTAATAAGATATGATTAAATTCGCTTGTTCTTTTCCTTGATTTTATTTTTTAGTCGGTAAAGCAGAACAGACTAAATCGCAGAAAGGCAGATTCTATATGCACCCGAACAACTGCAAACCGCTCCTGGGATAATAATTCTCGCGAGGTTGCCGTGATAAAAATATCTCACATTTTATTACATAAAATTTGCTACCGATCAGTGGAAAACTCACATCGGAATTAGATTTTTTTTAATCTGGTCATGATGAATCTGGTCATTTTTGGGAATGATTTAAAACATCATTCCCTAAAAAATTCCCGCGGGATTCCCAGGAATCAAAGTAGCGCAGGTCTTAAGTCTAAGAATTTGCTGTCGATCAGCGAAAACCGCATAGAAATCGGCCTAGTAGTTTTTATGTAAATTCCGAACAAACAGAGAAACCGACAGACGCATAAGAAATCTAAAAAAATGCATCGAGTTCTTCATCGTTTATATAGTGTATTATAGTTGTTTTTTTTAATAGTTTCATTGTACGGACACGGCATATTTAAAATTTTATCATATTATAGATAGAAATAGATTTCTGTGAAGCGAACTCGGTATTTTGTCATTTAATAAGACTAGAATATAACATGATCTTAATTACAGGATTACTGAAATATTATTGCTGTTCTATACCGAAAAAATCCACCAGCCAAGGCTACCAGATCTTTGTATAATATAGAATTCTATATAATATTGCTGGCCTTCTTCTAAAATATACAAATAGGTACGTACGTTCACATTACTCATTATATTTACTTAATCACACTGACTCACATGCTTCACTCACTAATGTAAGTAAGCGCCATGTAGACAAGACGTACACAATATAGCCACAGACAGTACAGAAACACTTACCCTCTTATTCATATAAGTTACACGAAGTTTATAGGCCATTTAAAAAATATATGTAAACGTATTATTCATTCAGGAAAGGAATGCTCTGGTGGTTCTGGCATGTGGAAAGAATGCATGATGAAAGAATGACTAAACAGATATACAATGCAAAAGTGGATGGATGCAGAAGTCGTGGAAGGCCACGACACACCTTCCATGATCAAATTGATCGTGTACTAGCAGAAGGTGATGTCAGGAGCGTTAAGAACAGACGAGCGTGCATGACGAGAGTTATGAATGTTAAAGAAGCAAGTGAGGTGTGTAAGAATAAGCCTGAATGGCGCTCTGTTGTTCGTGCCTACCCCGCAAGGGAACTGGCGTGAAGTTATGTATGTATGTATTATTCATAATTGCACATTGTACGTATTTTTACAAAAATTAAAAAACAAAACTGTTTTGTCAATATTTAATTAAAACATGAATTTCGTTTTAAATATAAGTTCTTTTTGCCTAAATTAATCATGTCAATAAAAAAAACTATACAATATTTTTATTGCTTTGAAATAGTAAATTTTCGGGAGGTAGGAACTCCCTCGCGTTTTGGAGAAAGACTTATTATCGTACATGACCGGGTAATTTCGGTCATATGGCAACTCCAAAATTTGATGTTGCCATACCAACAATTTTTCGAAAAAAAATTATTATTGCAACAGAATTATATAATTTTAAGGGCTTTAAGCAATTATCATTAAAGTACCCAACTACCCACACTTAACACATTAAATGCCTCTTACTGTCAGCGAGGCCAAAACATTAACTACATTTCGGAACTCACTTAGAAAGAACTATCTGTTTTTAAATGCATATGTCTAGATCTATGTATGTATTAAACTTATAAATTAGTGTTAGTCTGTATATTTAAATTGTACAGTCCTATCTTTTATTTGCTCCACCTACATCGCCAGATTAGCTAAGAATTTCTTTTAAACTAGGTTGCCTGGAAGAGATCGCCTTTAGCGATAAGGCTGCCTGTTGTTTTGCCAAGTATTGTAATTATGCATTTTGTTTTTGTATTTGTTTGTTTTGATAAGCAATAAAGTGTTATCTATCTATCTAAATGGCAGAAAAATCGTTTCTAAACGTTAACTGTTTTGATCTGCTGAGACAAGTGGTGGTTGCTTTACTTATTAGCAACAATCATAAAATTACGAGAATCAGGCGTGATATCCATCAGATGCACGCAATCTGCGGGTACTGCGGTTGGTTTTTTCGCAGTTTCACTGCTTTTACGTCACGGCGTGATGATATTACATAGCTAGGCCGATGTTATCGCGTTATACAATGTCATGGAATATTTTGATCTAAGACACTCCTGTAGTAACGTAAATAACGTATATGGGACAAGGCTCGTGGAATATATGACACCAATCATTATAAATGATCTCCCAGAGGCCCTAGAAGCAGTGTATAAAAATAATCACAAATCGAAGAAATATAATCCGAAAAGTTCTATATTGATTCCCAAAGCGGACCATCAGGCTCACATGTGCAGACCTGGGACTTACACAGAACCATATACATAGTAGAATGATGATAACTCCGCTTTTATCATCAAATCAGAAATGAACACTTGAATGATGATAATAATTCCTCGCCTCTCTCCTATTTTTAAAATGACATTAATATTGTGTAAATTCTTTTTAAAATGTCACTCACTATGTATCACAAGCTAATGTATTCTACACGACTCTCTGCGGCACGAATAAACCTATGAAGTTTATGTGCCACAGTCGAATATGTTTTTATATGAATGTAAACATTATAGAAAAATAAATTTTGAAAAATTATGGTTTTATAAGCAGTTTGTGAAAGGCCTGTGCTCGAAAATGCTAGATGCAAGTCCAAAAAACTGAGAACTTTTTATGAACTTATAAAACCTCGCTTCTTCCTAGATTCTGTACGAATGTATAAGATGTTACGTTACAGGTATAAAGAGTCCAATAATGTATCAATAACTATTTAAAAGATAATTTTCATTATTTTTATCGTGGCATTATAAGAATGTGGTACCCATAACGGCCGGGTTGGCGAATTAACACAATATTTAGTCTTTCATATATTTTAATTGTTTTCTTATTACTACATAACTAACCATCACCGCAGCTCGCAGACAAATGTCTTTCATTCTAAATATTCAAATTTTATTTTCCCTAAAACCAAAACGACCACAAAAGTTGGTTGTTACTATGTTATTACATAATATACCATACTAGTGTATACAATAAGAAGAAAGTTCTTCTTGCCTTTCATTTTTCCAAACACTCTGCACATCGTGTTTTTTTTCTCTTCTCATCTTTATATATATAATTCTTCTGTACGTGTGTTGACAGTGAATTCCTCCTAAACGGCTGGACCGATTTCAATGAATTTTTTTGTGTGTGTTCAAGTGGATTCGAGGATGGTTGAGATTTATAATTGGACCCGGTAGGTGACGCTGCAATCGGGTTCTAAATTTTATTTCTTCAGGGCAGAACAACGTCTGCCGGGACAGCTAGTGTTATATATAAAAATCAATGCTGTTCATTAGTCTCGCTAAAACTAGAGAACGGCTGAACTGATTTGGCTAATTTTGGTTTTGAATTATTTGTGGAAGTCCAGGAAAGGTTTAAAAGGTGAGTAAATTTGAAAAAAATGCTTGAAATATAGTAAAAACAACAATTTCTCTTTCCCTTAGAAATTTCTGAGGCGGTACGAAGTTTGCCGGGTCAGCTAGTACTAATATATAAAGCTGAAGAGTTTGTTTGCTTGAACGCGCTAATCTCAGGAACTACTGCTCTGATTTGAAAATTTCTGTCAGTGTTAGATAGCCCATTTATTGAGGAAGACTATAAGCTATATATCATCATGCTAAGACCACTAGGAGCGTAACACCAATGAAGAATGTTTCAAAATCGGAGGGTTTTTTAATTTACTTTTTTTTAAACTATTCCAAGCGAACGAAGTCGCGGGCAGAAGCTAGTTTACTTATAATTTTGGCATGTTTTCACACCATATATCTTTATGTAATCTTTCGTTAAATCCATACATGCCGTCTTTATCCTTATTTCACTCTAGAGTACTCTAGATTAAATTTTATTTTATTTGGGGGTTTAACAGCTGTAGTCTTACAAACTAATGTTACAGAAATAGTTAAATAACAGCTATCCATAAACCTCCACCATAGTAAAGGAACCCTTGTTCTTAAACTAAGTTTCATACTAACTTAAACCAACTTTAATAAAATTTTCAATGAATTATTAATTTTATCTTAAAGTAATTCACAAAATTTTTAATTTCAAATAATTGTAAGTAGTGTTCAAAACTTATTCTTAGTATTGCGAATTTCATTATTGCAGAGAGAGAGAGTGAGAGAGGGAGAGAGAAAGAGGGAGTGAGAGGGGAGAGGCGGGAGAGAAAGAGGGGGGCAGAGCATTAAAACAAAGAATATAGAAACTTAAACGTCTTTCCTGGCACCATGGAGTGAGAAAGTGTTGGTGAAAGCAAAATCAACCGATCAACCATCATTATCAGTAATCTATATGTAGTTCTTTTATTCATCATGTATGACGCGTAAACCTAACTTACCGCCAACTGCGTAGAAATTTTTAATAAAATACATGAGATTGTGTTCCCGTTTTTTATCGTAGACCACTTCAGATTCAAGGGGTTTTAATCATGTTTCCTGTCTGCAATGTAATGAGTTTTGAAAATAGGGAATATTTAGCGTAAACGTGATTTCTAAACAATTTCCAAAATATACACAAAAATTAATTAAGTATATACAGATATTTTTAATAACAGTTACTTATTCATTACAATAAAGAAAAGTTTAAGTATTAAAAATGGACCATTTTAATGTAAGTACTAAAACAGTATTCAAATAATCGACTTTAGCAGTTACGACAGTTCAACAATTTCTCAGTGTTATTCGTAAGCATTAATTACAGTATATCATAACCATTGAGTAGGTAGCGGACTGTGGTCTCGCCTTGGCATACATAACCCTACTTATTTCACAGCTGTTCCTTTCCGTTACATTCAGTAATTGCGTACAGTTGACAATAGCAGAGATTTTATTTACAAATAATATCTAACACCTATACAATAACAACCTCTAAATAATTTATGGTAAGTCTTTGGCTGGCTTCTATTTGGGACAACATATCAGCGTTGACATCCACATGGCAGTGCAGCCAGCATTGTAGGGGCGCTCCTCGTCTAGCGATTTAGATCATTTTTATTACATGTAACTTGAAGAAATATCAGAACGATTAAAGTTCCCCCACCTGACAAAGATGCATATTATTATGTTTACATTTGGCAAAACTAGATGAAATTAGATTTGTATATTAATTAACATTTTGCGTAATCAGAAAGAGTTTCAGTTATACTTCGGACGTAAGTGGTAAAGCCCAAGACTAAGCAGATAACTACTTACATTATATTAACATTACTATTATATATAATAACTAGCTTCTGCCCGCGACTTCGTCCCCGTGAAATAATTACTTTGGGCTAACGCTAACTTTGACCTGCGACTTTGTTTACGTAGAAGGTGCCCCACCGCCCTTCCTCCTCATGACTGCCTGGCGCAGTACTTAATCATTATTATGCTGCGATGTTATTTTAAAACTGCGATATCTCCTAAGATATTCATTGAAATCGAATTATGTAAATGGCAATTTTGTTTTAAATTAAACACTTGTGATGATTAACGTATTTATTTGGATAAGGATTAATATCATGTTTATAAAAACACCTTCGCAAGTAATGCATTATTTTAGAACAAATTTGGTTAGCATAAAAAAGGTTAGTGAGCCAACCTTAAAAGATAGACATATGCAGTCGCGGACTTTTTTTTGAATTTTTAAAGGGGAACAATTCTGTCACACATGATTTTTGCGAAACTAACCGTTTAGGCAGCGCACGCAGCGGATGCTCTCAAAAGAAAAGAAAAACCCCGATTTTGAAACATTCTTCATTGGTGCTCTGCTCCTATTGGTCTTAGCGTGATGATATATATATAACCTATAGCCTTCCTTGATAAATGGACTAACACTGAAAGAATTTTTCAAATCAGACCAGTAGTTCCTGAGATTAGCGCGTTCAATCAAACAAACAAACAAACTCTTCAGCTTTATATATTAGTATAAGATGTAAGTACTTAATGGAGAATCGAAACTTTTGTTGACGATTGTAATTGTACACACGCTCTGACAAGTTGCAATAGATTGTTATCGTGTAAAGAGTCACGGCTGACACATCTTTTGTTGTTGACTGTATCAATCGATGCTGCAACGCTGTTAAAAGCTCAGGGTTATTTGAAACCAAACGTAACGTACGAATATCAACTCATATTGTGAAATTTTAGCAACGGAACTTTCTACTCAGTTTCATCCTCATAAACTGTGGATCCATATCGAGCAGCACCTATCAAATCTTTTGGGATAACAAGGCTTCCTATATCCATCTCCATTAAAGAAATTTCTATAACAAGGAAAGTACTTTATTAATTGTTTTCTTAGTACATTAGTCCTTATTGAATCCAATCTACTGGAAGAAAAATATGCTTAATGTTACAAACATGATAATTGGTTAATCTTCAAGTCTTTGAACAAGAAACAAATATATAAAGCCACTTTCTATTTGGGTTATATATAACTATAGTAGATCTCTATCTATTATCTCTCTCTATCAGACTCTCCAGTCTTTTACAGTATTTTCTGTAGAGAAGCTCATTCTTACGTCTATTTTTACACCTTGATGGAAATTTTAAAGCAGCAATCATTTTAACCTTTCCATACAAGTCCGATGTAGTAGGTATTTGATAGTTCAAGAATAATATAAATTTTATTTAAAGCGCATTTAAATGTCGGATAGCAATTTTGTTAGAAGCATTTTGCATTATGTTCTAATGTCATATCTTGACGTTATGATTTAAATGAATATCACACAACTTAAGAGCAAGTTAATGACTGGTTTCTATATCTTACTATTCATTCACTTGCCTTACGACCGGTTGAATGTCGATATTACTTGTATGGAGCTTATGTCAAATTTTAACCGACAGCAAAGCGAATGAATTTTTGGTAAGATATAAAAATGGGACATAGACATCATTCTGAACAGTTTCTAAAACACTTAAGTTTGAGACTTTGTGGTTCTTTTTGTTTAAATGAATAATTATTAGGTATGGACCGAATGTGGTTTAAACCAAATACGAACATTCGGTGAAAACAAAAAAATTGGCCGAAGTTTGGTTTGACTTCGCCAGGGTTTCTCAAGAGCAACACGTCGTGATATATTGACGTGACTTGACAACGCCGAATCTTTGGCGTTTTTACACCATAACCTGCCTCTAGTAAATTTTAAGCACGAGTAGATGGATAAGAGAATAGATTTTCAGACCTTTGATTGAAAAAAAACACCAGTTCATAGTTCTCAATTCATAATGTTTAATCACATTGCAAGTTAAAGTTTACATGTTCCTAACTAAAATAAATAACCATGAGTATATAAAGGCCTAATTTTATTTTACAGTTATGATAGACATAATTTCTATTAACTTCAGTCAAAATTGTGCAAGTAGGTATTTAACTTTTTTTTGCACCGAAAGATCGGCATTTAAACCGAATTTCGGCCGAATGCCGAAATTAGGCTCAAGCTGCCGAAACGAACGAATTTCGGTCATCCCTAATAATTATATAATTATCATGTATATGTAACTTATGATTATTTAATGCATTATTCATAAACGTGATATTAGGAATGTCCTCACAGATAATGGAATTCGCTAAACTATATTACTACCTTTATAAAACTAGTTTTTATTAATACAAAGTCTACATCATATAAAAGTGACATTTCATTGTGACATTTAAAACTGCCTTGACTACTATTGACGTTTATTAATGTCAGACTTCCAATGTCTAAAAGAAAAAAAACGCTCTACAATTCAAATATAATAGTAATTACTATAAATAGTTTAAACGTTTATATCTACATTCCCCACACAACAAATGAGATTTACACAAGGCTTTGTCATTTGAAATTCAACTTTGTTAAGTAAACTTAAGGTTTCAAGTAAGGTTGGTGTGTGCCCTTTCGACACCCGGTCATGACTAATACTGTTGCAGCAACCCGCGTCCCCAATCAGCTGAACTTGACATCCATACAATTGGTTGGTGGGTTTCATTTTATCTTTACAAGATACTACTAATGTAGTGACAATAGATCATTTAATTAATTTAATTTTCGATATTAACTTGAAAGACTAATAAACAGTGTTTGAGTATATTTTATGATATTTGCTATATATTTTTAAAATATTATATTACACTAGCTGTGTCCGCGACTTGGTCCGCGTGTATTTTTTTTTTCGCAGAACCCAAAAAAAGTAGCCTAAATTACTCCTTATAACACCAGCTATCTGCCAGTGAAAGTCCTGTCAAAATCAGTCCAGCTTCAAAGATTAGCTGGAACATGCAGACAGACGGACAGAGAAAAATTTTAAAAATTGGTGTTTCGATATAGGTACTGTATATACTTTCATATGCATTTAGTAAGAAGCTGTTATTTTGACATTACAAACAGACACTTCAATATTATTTATAATCGACAAAAATATTTAAAGAATTGAGATATGTAATCTTTAGTGCTATTACATGTCGACGCCAAGGAATTGTTGTTCACGACTAGAGGAAGGCCTATTCCAGTTTGCCAGTCACATATCCAGGTCCTCCGCTATCCTCATCCCAGTCCCAACGGACAACATTTCGTAAGTAGTCAGTTCACACAGCTGGCAGGCCTTATCTTACACTATACTTGTCAAGTCATGGTTTACCATCCAGGACACATCTGCACCCCATCAGCCATCGGGGTGCGACAGATATGACTAGCCCACTACTACTTCTTTTTCATAAAATTTTGCAAGCGATGTCGGTTACTCTGCTTCTCTTACTACTTACTTACTATGAAGATATCATTTTTGGTTTGATCCGTAGGAGACACCTAATATAGTGCGCTCCATAGCCCGCTAAGGGACTCTAATGGCCCGTTCCTATATTTTACCAGACATTCATTTGCTTTATGTTAAAATTCAACCCATCGATGATAAGGCAAGTGAATGAATAGTAGGATATAGGAACTAACCATAAATTTGAGAACCAATCCGACCGTCAATACTCTATTATTTGTATTGAAACTGTAATGTGAACTAAATTATTGTAAAAACGTTAAAAATTATTTCATTCTCGATGAGATTAACTTTTTTTTTATTGCAGGAGTTCAGCAGACAGGCAGACAGAGCACTTGACGGAAAGCGGTTACCATCGCCTATAGACATTTGCAACACCAAAGGTGCTACAAATGCGCTGCTGCTCTCTTAAGAGAGAATGGAACCTGGTCACTAATGCCGGAATACAACTCAAGGTTGTTATAGCGACATGCTTTAGATCAGGGGTGGTAGCCATCCAGTCGGGCAAATGCCCTACCACCTGGCTGTGGGTTGTTTTGTCGCCTCTTACGACAGGCCGCCCGGCCGCAGGAAATTGTATTCTTTCTCCGTTCCTGCACAGATAAAACTAATTTAATGTTACCTTATTACCTGTAGGGTTATCCATTATAAATAGGATGTCCTTAGGGAATGCCTTCAATAAATTATTGCTACAATCTAACGAGACTTTAAAGTCCATTTAAAAATTCAGGCTCTCATTTTAACACAAACACTAAGTCGTAAATCATGTCTTGAAAGTTTATTTCATGTAATGCTCGGTTGGCGCAAAACTAAATTTTCAACACATCCTCTTCAAAAGTTAACCCACATACAATAAGTTTCACTTTCTCTGTCATTTCACACTTTCGTTAACTTAGAACTTTTGCTTACACTTGACAGTTATAGATACTGCTACTTTAATTACTTATGACTATTGCTGTTACAAACTACTTGCGATTCAATTTCCTGGCAATAAGGTTTATATTTGAATGAAAAAACACTAAGACATGTAGGACAATGATGCATAAAATTGCTTTCATATACATTTAGTTTGAATAACTTTCCTGTGCATAAATTTATTTCATGTTTAAATTTATTTACTGTCCCTCATCTGTCAAGCAAGATACAATCTTGGATTTAATAAAGACACCATTACGTAGATAACTTACTTAATAATAATAATAATCTATATTACAATAAATCTGTAAATGATTCGAGTTTGTACAATGAGTTTAAAAATGTTTTAAAAAATCAAGAGGGATAATTCGGACCAGAAGATTCCGAAAATGCAATTTTTAGAATTTTTATCTGTCTGTCTGCCTGTTAGAGCATCACGTCAAAAGTATTGAACGGATTTAAATAATACTCGTTGGAGCCATAAATTTAAAAAAAAATCGATGTAGAGCTAGCTTATATCCCGGGGAGTAACTTAGGATACTTTTATCCCGATAAATCCCGATGGTTTCCGTGGGATAGATAAAAATAGCGAAAAAGATGGCGCTGGGATCGCATCTTTTTTGGAAACTACTAAACTTATATGAATGAAACTCGACATAGTGCTGGGTTATAACCCGAGTTAACATTTAGGATACATTCTATCCCGTTAAATGATGTCGTTTCCATAAAATAGACAGATTAGCAAAATAGATGGCGCTGCAATCGCGTTTTTTTTTTTCACTAAAAATATTTTGTCGTAGGAAACACGTCATTCATTGTATTACTTCAAATCAGTCACTATTAATCAATCAGGTTGAGTTCGACTTATCTCTATGTTTTGCTGGGCAGCTTTTTAAGCTATATGGATTTAGTTTCTTTGTTATTGTAGTTAATTGAACAAGAAACAGTAGTTTTAAGTCTAATATTTATAAAACAACCTAATTTAGTTTTTATGTGAGTAACATAGAGTAACCTAAGGGTTTTCACGCGGCGTAGTCGCAGGGAAAACTCTAGTACTTTATAAATTTGTTTATAACATTATTTAAAAAATTACTATTATAACTACTTAGTAATCACCTGGAAACCTGATGAGTGAAATTATATGCGACGTTATAGTTTGCTACTTCATACAAATGAAGGTGACAATTCAATTAGATTGAAGTTCGAAGCATAGCTCATTTATGCACGTGACCTTCAATCAGAGGAAAACAAAAAATAAAATAAAAACAATTGCATTTCAATTATAGTTTTTTCAGGTACTCGTAAGGTATCATTTTTCTAAGTAGTTTTATTTTCATAATACAGTAGAAATGTACTTAAAAATGAACAATAGTTATAGTATACTGAGTGGTTTTAAGCAAGACCGAATAAAATGACTTTATTATTCGTAGTAAAATACATTTAATATAAACACCTACTGTTTAACAATAGACTGCGTTATTACTCAGCAATCTCTTCTAGGTAACCATACTGCAAAGGATTATAATATATACGCAAGGAAATAATTGTTTATATGTATTTAAAATCTGTATTTATGGTTTTTGAATTGACACATAGCGTCGCTTAATGGTATATTACTTACGGATGGTTATAATGTAAGAATTGTTTCTTCACCTGCTCTTGTTGCAATATGATATCATTATGTTTCTGTCAAACTAAGAAGTCCAACAAAAATGATTTAATTTAACTATAGTAAATAGCTTTTAGATGTTTTATTATTTACACTACAATACTTCTGTTAAATCTGTTGATATATTATAGCTGATATATGTCATTTAAAATTTATCATCATAATAATATTTAAGAGCTTAGCTTTTTTGGTGGAGCTTGCTCCAATCCTCTCTATTCTCGGCTAGCTGTTTCACTTCTTTCTATGACACGATACCCTTCTCTGTAAGATAATTGAAAACGAAGTGGAATGTAGAAGAAGAAAGGAAATACCTAGAATGAAGCGTTTGTCGAGATTGAGGATAAACATTAATGTGCTTTAAATAATAATACGTCAAAAAATTGGAGAATGACCGTTGCGCCTTCTGAATATCTATAACTTAGAGACTTTTTAATCATTCAAAAGAGGAAGAGGTACCCAATTCATCGTGTAAATATTTGTCAGTTATATCTATATGTCCTGGGCCATAGTTATTTCCAATATTTTTCTTCAATGGTTGTAAGAATTAAGATAAGGTAGGATTAAATTAATGTTATATGCGAATACAAAATTATTCGCATATAACATTAATTTCAATGATGAGTTGATTTAGTCATCAGGAAGATAGTTCTGACTAACGTGATGTAATTTTACTCGTATTACTAAGATGACTCATCTAACCTGAAATGAGATTAGTTTATTCACCATACTACATATTAGTCACTTGATCCACTTTACTTCACGACTGTGATTGATGACCTTGTGTTATTCAACTAACATCTCAGTAAAGAATATGTGATTTACTAATAATTAATTTAATGAATTGCTGTGCATGGCTAATGTTCGTATATGCAATTTGAGAAACTTTATTCTGTCATGGAAAAATTCTAAGGAATATCAAGTAAAAAAAGTGACTCGTAATACAACTCCTGGAGAATTAACTCCTCTTCAATTTCGCAAACTTCATGAAATTGAAAAGGAGATAATTAGAACTCGCAACTATGACTAACATAAGTTTCACAAAATTTGTGAAAACAAACATATACAAATATAAACATATTTAATATGTTTTAAATAATAAGATATTGAATTAAAGTTTGATTTTTCTACTTTTTCTTCTCCTCTTTGCGCGATATTATGTGTCTCGTGTTTGTTTTTAATTGCAGCTTGAGCTCTTTAATTGAGCAAGAAAGAGGACACTCTTGATTAGGTCACTACTACTGGTTCTATATAATACAAAACACTTAATATCTATTACATTTTACTTATGAATGTCAAAGAAGCAAGTGAGGTGTATAAGAATAAGCCTGAATGGCGCTCTGTTGTTCATGCCTACCCCGCAAAGGAACTGGCGTGAAGTTATGTATGTATGTATGTATGTAAATTTTACTTAATACTAGGCTACTTATATTGTAATAACTACCTTTAAATACTACTTTGTTATAAATATATATTTAACTTTTATTTGTTCTGTGTGTCTCTTATTATGAGACCATTGATATTTCTTTACAGTCAGCATGTCATAAATAAGCAAGGATTCGAAGTCCTTTAGTAAAATGAGATACGGGTGCCTTAATCTCTGAACTACCAGCGATTGAGATTACGTTTCTCATTATAACATCAAAATCAGAAGATAATATTTAAGTCATTATCTCATATAATCTAAGAAATAAACATCATCATTACGCAAGTCAATATAACATTTTTATCGTACAGTTATTGAATGATGTTTATTTCGATTTCTTATAACTAATTTAAATGTTTACAGGAAACAAAATGTTTGTTTTATTACTATGCTTTATTACGTTTTACGAACGAACTGTGTTTATTATATCACTTACATAAATCGTATAATAAAATTCACTATAATATTAATTATGACATATGAATGACGTAGGTATGTTTAGAATTTTATAATGTATTATGATGTCAAGAACGGTGTAACAAAATCTATTGTTCTTATTAAAGTCTGGCTATGACCGTCACTCTGTTCACGTGAGAATCGAACGTTAGTTCAGATCTTGTGGAAGATATCGAAATAAAAATACACGAATATTTAAGATTTATTCTCATTTATCTGACTCCGCAAAGTTCTTGAGTACTTTGGACACAGCCAGAAAGCAGGGAGACAATTCAGAGTACCTGATCATTGGCAAAATAGAAGGAGAAACATCTCTAGGTCGCAATGCGATGCGTTAGTCCGAACTGTAATATTGTAATTGTATATAATGTATGTATAATATAATTTAACAGCCCACAAATGTCCCACTGCTGGGCTCGAGCCTCCCGTTATAGGGGGGAAAGGACAGTAACCCACCACGCTTGTCCAAGGGGGCTTGGCAGGTTTGGCACATTGGTTACCTCAATGTGCAGGTTACATCACGATGTTTTCTTTCACTGTTTTTAGCACGTGGTACTTATAACAATATGCACATCATGTCAGAAAACTGCCTAATTGGTGCATGCGTTCCGGCCAGGATCGAACCCACGCCCTTTGAGTTAGGGACGCGTGCGCTAGCCATTACGCTACCACGACTTACGTATATATAATGAGTGCTTTTTGGTTATTTAATTTCTGTAGTTTTTTGCAATTCAAGCCTTATGTCAATGGTATCTCAAAAAAACATCATAAAGTTCGGAACAAGTTTTATTATAACTTGACTGAAAATCTAGAATATTCAAGTACCGATGACAAAGTCCGGTGAGTAAACTGAGAAATCTATTTAAAGCTAAAAGGGATTGCATTCCCCGACGCTGATCAACGAACTCGATGGTTTTGCTCTTCTTATAAAATCCTTGGGAACCTAAATGGGATAAAGAAATTCATTGGTGTCTCCTATATTTTTCATGGGGAATATTTTAGCATGTTATTTACATTAAGATAATAAAATATAATATAAAGTTAAGAATGAAAATTAAAAATAGTGAAAATAAATATCCTTTTAAATCAAAAATCGATCAAGTACATGTCACTCCATGGGTTATATAGATGATCAACGTTCATAGGTTTTATGATTATGACGAGACAACCTTAAAAAATTATTTAATTTAAAATAACTCCATATTAATGTGCACACGGTGTTACTTGTAAAGTATCTTATTGTTACGAGTTACAGGACTCGAATTAAAATGTCGTTGGAATTATTATAGAATTTATTAGAACTATACAAACACGTATAACACAGGTACAAATATAATAACACGCGCAAAGTCCGTCACTAAATAAATTACCGAATGTAGTACACACGTCTTGCTTCGCTTGTGCTTATCGCTCGACTGTCTCACCTCTCCATTGGGGCCTTGCTTTATACTGTACAAATACAATATGACTGCTCGACCGCGTGGATCCAAGGATCCAAGAATCACACCTGGCTAATGACTACCTTAGAGATTACAATACACAATGAGCTCTTTCTCCAATCACAAATTTTAAACACAAAGTAACAAAAGAAGAGGCTCATAAATGTGCTTTGTTTACAGATATACAGGTGCCCCAAATTTGTAACATGATTTTTAAATAGCAATGTTAAATTCAAATTTTTGTATTCAAACTACGTTCTGCTGGAAAAATAAATAAATATCATATTTTATTTAACCCTACCTCCTATTCTATAAACACCGTTTCGTACCGTATTTTCATTGATTAAGATAAAGAAGCGATAAGAATCCTCTCAGCGACACTTTAGCAAAAAGTTTTTTTTACTTTATGTTAAATTTGTCTATCAGGCTCTTTTTTCATTCTTATTTGTATGTCCTTGAGTAGGTAAGGTAGGTCTCACAAAGAAAAGGAAAAGAAAGCGGACTTCGAGCTCCGAAACGGACGCTCCTAATATAACAAAGATTTAACGCAAGGATAATTATAAATAAATAAATAATATAACCAATTTCGATTTGGCACAGAAATGGCACAAACCGCTCTCCCAGTGCACCGGTTCCTTAGCTTTCTCTGAAACTGGAGCGCACTTCCGCGCAGATCATAATATCATAATAGGCGCCGGAGCAAGTGAAAGTCGCTTTTGTGAATTACTCAAGTCGTTACCGAACCGGATGGAAACCCTAATTTTAGCTAAATCAATATGTTAAATACAACTTTTTTACAGCTTTGCTGGTGCAAGTTTTGAATAATAATACATTGTCGAAAATATATAATTTTTCAAGATAAAAAATACCCTATGTGTACAAGCTGTGCACGCCTTAGATGGAGTTTACCACCCACTTAGGGCTGCACTGTCAAGCAACCCGACTCTTACGAGAGTTCCTCTCGCCGCCTTCCTCCGCCGCTACGGGCCTGGCACCCTCTACGGGAAAACGGCCTTGTCTTAGATGAAGTTTATCACCCACTTAGGGCTGCACTCTCAAGCAACCCGACTCTTAGGAGAGTTCCTCTCGCCGCCTTCCTCCGTTGTTACGGACCTGGCACCCTCTACGGGAAAACAGCCCCGTACAAGCACAGCTGTGGTATGAACTTTCTTCCGCGGATGTCCCAGAGCGCTACAATGTGGAGTACTTCAAAAATGACGTAAACTTCATTTTGCACATCTACCTATCAGTCTCGACGACCGACTCTGCGACGTAGACAAGAATCGCATTGATCTACCGAGTCTGTAACTCAAATCGAATCGAATTGGTAATGTAACTTTTGACGGTTTTGATAGTCAGTAAATATTGAATCAATCTTGATTTGACCCACACTGATTTAATGTGAGTTTTAGAAATTATAGATATATGACCATCTGTCAGTCGAGTGAATCTTGACTCGCACTGGTATGGTATTTTTGAGAAAGTTACAGACTTGAGAGCCAGATCAACTAACTGCCAATTTACCTATGGGCAAATATAAAAATCTTTGTTCATCCCCAATGGTGCTCTTTAAATCCTTTACTTAATTAATACATGCTAATACAAGTCGATTAGAAAAATATCAAAAATAAGTTTAAGACATAGTTTATAAGTAAATATTTTTTTCCAAGTTCATTAAATTTTTTTTGGCGACAGCTGGCCTAAACTGACGCGTATTTTTCATGTTTTAAATATCGAAATTAATGAAAATTTATTAATGTAGGATTTTTTAAATTTACATACAAAATACTATGATAAGGTGATGATGAGTAAAGAAAGGGCAAACATTACAACAACGTCACTTTTACTTTTATACCCTCATTACACTTAGTCAAGATATCATAATTTAAAACATTTTCTTAACAATAAATCGATCATACTAAGCACATAATGCCTACATAGCGGTTTACATGAAAAAGAATTATTTACGGTCGAAAGTTTATAATGACGTCTGTTGTACAAAAATATTTACCTCAGATATATCATTTCAAAAATGTCACATGATCTTAATCTACTTTATGATATTCATATATTATGAGATTTTGTCATAGTTTACTGAATAAACATATTAAAATTCACGCGTACCTATATCTGCTATAGGAGCTAAAAGTGTCCCAGTCATTTGTAATAAGCCTACACTAGGATTGCATTCGACATTGTCACAGAGCTCAGAAAATAACCGCACGTTTATTTCGGCGCCGGAAGAACTTCCATACTCTGTGGATATTGTGCCGTTTTAAATTAAGTGTATAAAGCTGATCCGCATATACATACCCCTCTGTGTACCATCTTGCATTATAGCAGGGTCACAGGATACGGCCTAACCAATCTGTGGCCCCTGGCAGGAGGTGGCCCATTGGCTTCTTTCTCTGTCGAAGAGAACCAAGTTTCCAGCGTTTTGTTTTTCTTTGCGTGAGGCGGTTTGTAACTCGCCGGACGGGAAGGAAAGATAACGCGCGTGGAACACTGTCGGACCAACATTTCGATGGCATTAGAGGCGGGTAGGAATGCTTCGCTAAGATAACTCACGACGGCCGAAGGTCGATTTTTTTTTAAATTTATTTATTAAGACAACAAAATGATTACAACTCGTTGAATTATACATAGCATAGAAAACCTCTGGGGTTTATATGAGTGCTATGGGTATATTAGTGCGATTAAAGCCCTCCGGCGTTCATGCATCCATCTTTGGCGAAAGCGGACCGAACTGATACGCATACGCTACCGCTCCAACTTCTTGGCAAAAATAACGAGTTCACAAAAGAAGAAATCGGCATCCCATTCGGGGTTGCTCCCGACTTTGGGACAGTCTACAGCCGAGGGCGTGAGGTCCGGTATTGGTGTCAAACTCACGACGCTGCTCTACCCAAGCAAGACCCACCTAAAGAGTGTGCAACTCCGTGTACATACTCGTTGCCCGTCTGGCAATCGTGGAATGCAAACAAATAAACCCAATGAAAGCCAACAAATAGGTTTTTCTGGTCTTCTAGTTTGAACAAAATCTTTTAGAACTTCTGGCATATTAATTAATATAAGTGTTAATTCGTTTTTTAGTTAGTTAATTAATGTAAGGGACTAATTGGTCGCTTATTAATATCTAAAAAAAGTACATACAGGCGTGTTATTTGAGGCTTTACATCCAAAAACATTGTATCAAGTCGTGGTCACGTTTTAATAGTTGATACTCTTAACAATTGCCATTGTTTGGCAAGTTTTATTCTGGATTGTTTCTCAATACATGCATTACATTGTAATGTTCTCAGCGCACGATATAGACATTATGTATTTGATCACGTAATGAACGGTGTATCGAAGCAAAACATTGCGAGGATTGTTGAAATAATATGACGAGCTTTTGATAATATCCAGGTGTGTAGCCTTGATTCTAGAGGAGGTATCGTCGTTAGCCTATCGGCAGTTAGGACTTTATATGAACCTGCTATCCAAATTCCACTCAGTGCACGGAATGGTTCTACCTATAGTGCATGAGTTATATTCTTAGAGTCTTTAAAATAGCTACTTTTGGAGATGCGCATTATGAACTTGTCATGTATTTTAATATATTTGTAGGTTCAAGACATGGCATGAGGCTACACGTTTAAAGTTAAAGATGGATCAAAATTCTGGACTAAAAAGCAATTATGTATAATTACAGCTTGTACTTTATAGGCACATTATTTTTTCGAAATCAGTAATTCTTTACTGATAAAATTTGACATATCTGGGTACAATGGTCTAAATTATATTTATAGAATCATCACAACTAAATCAGTTTAAGGCGACTCATAAAAATCGAAAGATATTGAAATACAGAGTAAACTCCATGTAACGTCTCTCGATTTAACGACAAACTTCATTAAGCACCGAAATCACTTGGCTTTGCTTGGTTTAGCTTGTCTTTCATACAATGAATCACTCTATATAATTTTACAACCACTCTCAATAACGACAATTAAATAATAAAAAGTATCTTTTAAGTTGCCAAAATCAGTAAAAGCTGCGCAGCTGTGTACGTTCTTTTATCACTTTATTATCTTAGCTCGTAATAAACTTGACTGTCGGCATTATGCATACCGAAATTTCTAAAAAAATCCGAAATATCGAATTTTCTAAGTACTTCCTTTATCACCAAGATGCCTCAATATCACAAGATATGAATAAAATAAGTAAAGAAAATATAACAAAATTACTGGTGCAGCAAAAGACGTCAGACAAGGTACGCCAGGTGGTAGGGCATTTGCCCGACTGGATGGCTACCACCCCTGGTCTAAAGTATGTCGCCGTAGCAACCTTGAGTTGTGTTCCGGCATTAGTGACTAGGTTCCAGTTTCCCTTAAGAAAGCAGCAGCGCATTTGTAGCAACTTTGCTGTTGCAAATGTCCATAGGCGATGGTAACTGCTTTCTATCAAGTGGGCCGTCTGCCTGTCTGCTGATCTCCTGCAATAAAAAATAAAAAAAGACAAAAATAGCCTACTACATACATACATACATAACTTCACGCCAGTTCCCTTGCGGCGTAGGCACGGACAACAGAGTGCCATTTAGGCTTATTCTTACACACCTCACTTGCCTCTTTGACATTCATAACTCTTGTCATGCACGCTCGTCTGTTCTTAACGCTCCTGACATCACCTTCTGCTAGTACACGATCAATTTGATCATGGAAGGTGTGTCGTGGCCTTCCACGACTTCTGCATCCATCCACTTTTGCATTGTATATCTGTTTAGTCATTCTTTCATCATGCATTCTTTCCACATGCCCGAACCACCGGAGCATTCCTTTCCTTACCTTCACCCCGACACTCTCTTTCAGACCAACTCTCTTTCTTACTTCGGTATTACGAACGCGGTCCGCGAGCGTCACTCCGCAGATTTTGCGCAGTGCTCGCATCTCGACCGCGTTTACTCTACTTTCATGCTTTCAAATAGCCTACTTCTCTCCATTTAACGACAACTCTCTATAACGCTATAAAATACACAGTCCCTTCGATGTCGTTATATAGAGTTTACACTGTATTATATAACCAGTAAAATGTAATACTAATGACTCATAAGATCAAGTAAAAAAATCCACCTGACACTTTCAATCTTAAATGGTTGTCTCTAAGAGAAATATGAGTAAAAGATGTATCAGCAGAAAAATATTATTTTGCTGTTTAAACATATGAACAAGGTTACACGTGCTTTGATTTATTGTTGAATCTGCGTTTACTGAGGTTATTGTGGCGCTAAGTGATTTCGACAGAGATGAATTTAGAAAATGTATAATTTTAAATAGAAATAAAAGTATTAAGTAATCTTGAGGTATAAAAATAGAATTTTATTTTTGTAAGTAGATCATCCATATCAGTGTTTGGGCACTATCGTAGAATAAAGTTTCCATCTCAAAAAACAAGTTATTTCTTCTTTAAAATAAAGTTTCCCGTATTATATTTTTAATATTTCTTGCCAGTGGTGCGTCGCTCCATCCAACGGAGAGCCATCATAGATGTACCACAGGAATAAATCACTTGGTCAAATATATTATATACCCCGCCTCAAGCAGTTGTAAGTCTGACTGACACGAGAAGTATTTGTGCAAATCGGAAAACTTACATTTAACTAAAGAGTTGAGATGAAATGTGCAATGATGTTTTTATAGATATGTATTATATAATATATAACCATCTTGATTTTTATGTAACTATCTACTTTAATGATCGTTCACTTTTGTTCAGACAATTTGACCTAAATTTAATCCAATCAATAAGACATAAATGAAAAAATAAACAAAAACTTGACTAACCAACAATCCACGCAACTGATTATGCAAAATATAGTGAAAGTCAAAAAGGCAGTCTTAGAATACATAGTAAGACGCTATCAGATAATTGTACAAAGTGGAGCGTTGCTGTTCAAAAGTCAACATTTAGAGTTACTAAGAGTAATTTACTAAGCTGAATTAGTTTTTATATTGTATTACTATATTTATTAATTTAAGATGCTGCTTCCTGCTCTCGGGTACCCCTATTAGTAGTGAGACTGTTTGGCACCAAGATGAAAGTTATATGCGCAACGGTAGTTATATGTATTTCCCATGCATTGCAGAAACGAAAAACCACAAAATCCTCTAAGCAGATGTGATACTTAATTTTTATAACTGTCGTAGTTTTGAGATACTACAGGAATGTTTACATTTTGTTTATACTTAATGGGATATTGTTTCTATATTATTTTAATATAAATTACACGAATGCAGTTATTTTCAATAAAAATCAAGTCAGTTTATGTGGATTTTTTTTAAATCCCTTCCACCGGACGGCCAAGGTTATCCGGCTTTATTTATCTTTAGGTTTTTTATTATATATATACATATATATATATATATATATATATATATATATATGTATGTATATACATATATTTATATACTTCTTTCTCTTTTTTCTTTTGTTTCCTTTTTTATCTTTATTTCTATTACACGCGTCTTTATGTTCTAATATACATCCTTCTTTTTTAAACCTAGATATACTACTTTTTTATTTGTTTTTACTAGTTATTAGAATTTTATTTTCTACGTTCTATTTTTATGCTAACTCTTTTATGTGGATTACACAAGGAGCTTCGACCATGACTAACTATACACTAATTTACCGACTGGTCAAAATTTTACATTCATTCGAATTTAAAAAAAATTTCATTTTCCAAAGGCGCGTTGTACTTCTGTTTATCAATGCTTTGGTGTACAATAAAGATTCATTCTATCTGTATAAAAATTAAAAACAAAATACACTAATTAGTACACGTACAGCTTAAGTTACAAACAAAAAAAAAATACAAAAACTATATTATGTTCTTTTTAATTTAACGCCCAATTCCGTCTCTGGTCTTAAAACTGTGTTTCGTTCTTTTGTTTTAGTCTTAAAAGTTATGACATATGGAGATTAATATGAAACACATCTTATTATGTCATTGCTGTTTTTTTACTTGAAGCACGTTTTATCACATCAACCTTATAACCATTATAATATTATGTAAAGCAATTTGTAATATTGCATAATACAGTTTACCCTTAAGTTGTTGTCCCATGAAAAATACCATAGAATATAACACATGCATATTTGTCATTCATGTGAGTACAAATATAATTTCTCATATAATGCGCCATGAACATATTACTATCAAAAGGTAGTAAGTGCGTACTCCGCTGACAAATTTACGTCGTTTTGGAGTTGTGATAGTTGCAAAAACAACAGTAAAACGCCCGAGTGCATTAACCTAACGGGTGCGATGCACTTAGTTTACCGTACACCTGATATTCGTAGGCACTAGTAATAACAATACTGAAGACACCTAATACATTATAGTCATGGTTGACAGGGTAGTAAACTTATTTATAAGAAAACTTGTGTGTGTGTGCAGTTCACACGCAGTAGAAGTGAAACAATGTGTGACAAGGGGTGGGAGGGATTCTAAATTTCGTGACGTCACATTTCATATATTATATCATTATAATATAATCAAGCTTTAAAACACTAAATTTGAATATTAACGAAGAAAAACTTGAAAACATTTCCAACTCTATCTGTGTGAGCATATTGTTTAAATGATCAAATTTAATGTATTCTATCTCATTCTCTCGCAAGCTTATTCCTATAGATTTATGTGTTTATCTCATTTTAGTGTCGTTTTTCGTTTAATCGAGTTTCAAATCACAACGATTCTAAAGAAGTTTCAGCTCAAAAAATTTGTTTGTGTGTTTGTTTTGTGTGTGTAGAAGTAAAACTTCCAGAGAATATACTCACAGATAATTCTTCTGTAACTTTTATTAATATAAATATTATTTCTTTAGCCTACATATGTTAACTATTATAATTCAAAATAAAGTTCTTAAGTGCCACTGTCAATTATTCACTGTTTAAGTGTAAAAACTACTATTATCAGTTTTATTTCGGTCCACATTGGACCTATGTTTAACCATCGGCCTTATTGACTCTCTAATCTGTGCTGCACAATATAAAACTCCTATCTCATTCTCTCGCAGGCATCGTCCTATAGATTAATGTGTTTATCTCTTTTTAGTGTCGTTTTTTCGTTTCATCGAGTTTCAAATCACAACAATTTTAAAGAAGTTTCACCTCAAAAAGTAAACGACCGGCTTCTGTTTCGATTTGGAGATACAATACATCACCCAAAAACGTTATAGGATAAACTGTGTTATAAAATTTCAAACGGCCTAGATTTTAAAGCCAGTTCAAACTAAAGTCTTAACAAAAATCTGCATCATTTAATCTATCCAATCATCCTTTCATTACATGAACGCATACTGACTGTATTTTCATTACATAAATATGATGACACCGAAAACTTACTAAACTAAGTACACTAGTATAAGTCTGTAACCGCACACTCACACGTCCACATGTACACACACAACATACATACACACCACATACATACACACCACATACATATACACAAACATACACACTACATACATATACACAAACATACACACCACATTCACACACCATACATTTCCACATGTTATTTACATTACATTACAAACGTTAACAAGAAGTAATTTTTAAATGTCTAAACTTAAGGTCATTTTCTGTTTAAAATGTTACAGACAGTTAGCGAGGTACTTTCAGACAATTCAATTGTCTGAAAGTACCGCGCTAATAACTGCAACACAGTATTACACTACAGCAGTTGTTTGCGATAACATATTGTTTTCTGTACACTATGTTAATGGTTTTTAATAAATTCTTTAATTCTTCTTTGTATGTAATATGTCGTTTCGAGAAAATCAGGAAAATATGCATGCAAATATGCACTAAAAAGGGGCGAAATATGCACAATCAATAAACCATTTATTATTAGATTAATTAGAATTTAAGTTTATTTTCACATTATATTTATATATTAAACATATCTTAATATTAGTTATAAATTATTATTATAATAATTTACTTATTATAATTCTTGTGACAGTAAACAATAACATATTTTTCCAGGTTTTCTGCAGCAAACTTGTGACGCTTGTCACTTAATATTAATTTATAGGCTGAAAATGACCTTTCGACGTCAACTGACGTCACCGGACAGAACTTGAAATTTGGCGCCATTTCTGCAGAGACTTCTTCAGGTAGAGTTTGTCCGGTGCCGTTGATAAATGCGTCAATTTTCTTTATTCTTTCAAGACCGGGGTTTTTATACAAAACTGCATTTAATTTGCCACAAACCTGCGATAGTGAACTCGGAAGGGCGTTACTCTGTTCAATCATTTTTTCGTCGTGTCGTCGGCATAATACAAGACGCCTAACACGTATAACTACCGAAATAAGCACTGTCAATGAAAAAGTACCAAAATATGCAATAACGCTATAAAAATAGATTTATATGCATTGGCATATGCAAACATGCAAATGCATATAATCCGATGATATTCAAAATGTCAATGGTAGTAAGACCAAGAAATATAATAGGTAAGTAAGTTTTCTCTATGCTCTGCATGGTCATGTTTAGATTGTTTAAGAAGGGCATTATAATATTTGTTCCAGTGCCTAGTGTTGTGTACGTCCATAGGCGACAGTAAGCACTTGCAATCGGGTGGGCCATTTGTCTGGTTCCAGCAATAAAACAGTTACCCTAAATAAAATTCACGAAGTGATGAAGTCGTGGTAGCGTAATGGCTAGCGTACGCGTCCCAACCTCTAAGGGCCCGTGTTCGATCCTGGCCGGAACGTATGCACCACTTAGTCAGTTTTCTGACCTTATGTGCATATTGTTACAATTACCACGTGCTAACAACGGTGAAGGAAAACATCGTGATGAAACCTGCCCATCGAGATAATTGATTTGTCAAACCTGCCAAGCCCTCTTGGACAATGTATGATGAATATATGCTAAATGTATCTCTAATCTATTTAATGACCGATAATTTCTATCTAAACTAATATTATAGAGGAAAAAAATATATTTATGTAACGAAACAACTCAAAAACTATATAGACTTTAGTTATTACTAGAAAAAATTAGTGATGATGCCTAGTAAAACTTCAAGAATGGAACTAATCAATCTAAACAAAAATCGTGTTCTAGGATTTTGAAAACATTTTATACTAGCTGACCCGGCAAACTTCGTACCTCCTCAGAATCCATAAAACGTTGATTTCCGAACGACGGGACGACATCAAACGTTTGACATTCAAAATAAAAATAAAAAAAAAAACTTCACTTTTAAAAATTTGATTTCTGAACGACTTTTTAATTCGATTCTAATCCACGGAACGAACATCAAATGTTTGACAGGTAGGAATAGTTTCTAAGGGGAAGCGAAATTGTTGTTTTTACTATATTCCAAGCATTTTTTTCATATTTACTCACCTTTTATACTGTTCAGCCATTCTCGAGTTTTAGCGAGGCTAATGAACAGCAGTTGATTTTTATATATATAGATGGATCCCGGGGTGGTCTAGATTCACAATTAGACCCGGTAGGTGGCGCTGGAATCGGGTTCTAGATTTTTATTTTTTCAGGGCAGGATAACGTCTGCCGAGACCACTGGTTTATAATATTTCATAACTTGGAATCAGTATGTAACGTCATTCACTCGCTAAGTGTATAGTCATCTCAATGGAGCTCATCTTATAGGGTTATAGTAATTTTGTAAGCAAATAAGTCGCAATTAACAAATAACTTCCAAAAAACATTTCGCAATAATCATTCTACATATTGAACCGCTTAAGACATGCTTGCACAATCAAATTATCTCGTAACTTCCGATTCGCGGAATTAAAAGTCTGCTACTTAAGTTATTTTTCAACCACATTGGTCATGAATACCGATTCTTTGGTAGGCGTCAGTAATTTTATATTCGTTGATAAACGCAAAGAATTTAGCAAGGAATAGAGGCTTCTGTATTCATTTAGTATAATTTTGATTCATTAATATTTCCTGTCTTTTATCTACCCTAGTTTACTTACCTACCTCTCTTATTTTACGATGTTTTAATGATTGTCTTTTACAAAGGAGACTAGGACTTTTGGGCCAAAGAAATGTAATAAGTTGAGATGTGACTTAAAAAAGGATTATATTTTCTATTACGATATGAAAAACATTAGCTCAAACTTCTATGCTAGATGAGGGGAAATGTTAAAAATTAGGTTACAAAAAAAATATATCTTATTAATTACCATAATCGATTTATGTGAACGAATTTCAACAATTAATAATATAAAAACACTTACACCACACGATTAATTGATTTAAAATAATTAAACCCATTACAATTATAAAATATATCAACATAATAAAAATAAATATTAAAACCATTGTCATCTTTTTACAATTTGGGCCCAAGAATGTATGAAAGCATATCAGGCTCCTTTTTGCTTACATACGTACATTACATGCCTTTGTATTTCGGAGCCCCGTACCATTGATATGTCAGATACAGTGGTAGCTATATCCTTGAATACCAATTAATTATTAAGTTAAGAATTATCGCACTAATCATTTTATCCGTGCAGGAACAGAGAAATAATTCAAATTCCTGCGGCCGGGCAGCCTGTCGTAAGAGGCGACAAAACAACCCACAGCCAGGTGGTAGGGCATTTGCCCGACTGGATGGCTACCACCCCCGGGTCTAAAGCATGTCGCCATAACAACCTTGACTTGTGTTCGGGCATTACTGACCAGGTTCCAGTCTCCCTTAAGAGAGCAGCAGCGCATTTGTAGCACCTTTAGTGTTGCAAATGCCCATAGGCGATGGTAACCGCTTTCCATCAAGTGGGCCGTCTACCTATTTGCTGAACTCCTGCAATAAAAAAAAATCCATATACATACATGCATACATAACGATTTCTGAATAACCGTTAATTAAGAGGAAACTATTGTTAAGCGGGAATTCTGATAACTACTTATATACGCCATATTTTACTAGCAGACTTTTATCTACATACGTAACCATAAAGGAAATCCCAACACTTAATATTTATATATATATATATATGTATGTGAAACTAATATCATGGTTTTCCTTAATAATAAAATGTCAAACCTTTATATACCTTGCTAGGTAAAATACCAGCTTTTTTGTTACTTGCTAGAGAGTACGAATGACAGTAGACAAGGTGACAGCCCATCTAAGGCGCAACTTTACTAGTAGGTACTATCTCGTCAAAATCGCCGGAGACTATCGACTCAATCATAGGTTTGCCTGTTTTTTTTATATGATAAATAGGTAGGTTCGCGTTTGACCACGATCACGCCCAATGTCGGACGATGATGCGGTTGACGCTGGAGCACGCTTACCTAGATAGTACCTATTCATACGAGACTTTAATTGTACGGATTGTACTTTTCGGGAAACAAGGACTCTGGTAGTGCATTCCATAACTCAGCCGTACGTAGACGGAACATGGAGGCGAAACGTTTCGTTCGCACTGGTAGCGTTTCCACTGTGAAACGATGGCGTAGACCAGAGCGCTTTGTGGTCTGAAGATGGAATGGTTTAGTGGAATCAGGTGAAACTGTTCAACCGCACACTCTCCGAAATGAATTCTATATAAAACTAATAGAATAGCAACCCGTCGGTGCTCTAGGCTTTGAAGCCTTGGTATACTGCTAATTCCAATGGCTTGGTCGTGTCACGCCACTCTTCTTTATAAAATTTATTACCGAAAACTTGCGAATAAATGTTAACAATATTGGTATCTTTTCAATATTCATTTCAGCTATCGCCATTTTTGCTACTGGCAATACCAATTTTTCCTATTATTATTCCGTCACAAGGATTTCGAGAATATATCGTGGATTTAATAGAATAGAAATTATTGCTACTATTGCAATGGAAGCGTACTTTGA
This sequence comes from Dendrolimus kikuchii, assembly GCA_019925095.2. Classification (NCBI taxonomy): domain Eukaryota; kingdom Metazoa; phylum Arthropoda; class Insecta; order Lepidoptera; family Lasiocampidae; genus Dendrolimus; species Dendrolimus kikuchii. The sequence continues at coordinate 8,001,315 of CM034395.1, read as the reverse complement.
TATTTTTGCAACACTAATATATTGAAATAGAACAATTAGGCCTCTGCTATAAGGAAATTACCGTTGCCTATGGAAATCAGCAACAATAGAGGTTATCCACGCATTACAAGGTATCAATTCTAGAATTTTGACTTTGAATATTGTCACCTGTAAGATTCCTAAATCAAATGTCAAAGGTGGTGGATATTTGTTATCACTATGGAATCCTTGATTGTATATCAACCAACTGGCATTTAGCAAATACAGATGAGAATTCAAAAACTATAAATCATGTTTAAGCATGATTGACATTCATTTGACTTAGGAATCTTACAGGTAACAATATTCAAAGTCACAATTCTAGAATTGATACCTTGGGATGCTTAGACGACCTCTATTGTTTACCATGTAATTGATAAAGGCGTTTAAATAATGTTTTAATAATAATTAAATATTGATTGAAACGCCTTTATAAATTACTAGAAAATGTTATCGTGATTCTTGAACCAGAAGAAAAGAAATATTTTCTAAAATAGCTTCTCCCCGTGAATCATTCAACGCGTAACAATCTTATAAACCCGATATACAAGAATAAAATGTAACAGAAACAAATTAAGAGCAGGCTATCATAATAAACAAAGAATATGGCCTAAATCCGCAAAAAGGCATCAACATGATTTCATCAGTGTTCTATTATTGTTTACTAATATAAACAACACCGCCATTTGAATCTGATATTATAAAACAGAAAAAGACTGTTTCTTAAACTTTAAGTCTTTGCCTCACTTTGAAGTTGGTAGACAAAGCACATCCCTAGCTTAATCTGTATTAATGTAATTGAATATTCTGTGATTTTCTAAATGTCCAAATTTAATTAAAAACAAATATACATAGGTATATAAAGCTTAATCATAAATAGCCGATTATGATTTTTGTCTCTGTGTTTGAAATTTTCTCCGGAATATACTCAAAAACAGAATGGATTTTAATAAAACATTTGGAAATTGAAATAGGAAATTTACCTTATACTGAGCCCAGCAGTACGTACGTAGTACGTGTATATAATATTTACAACCCACCTTAGCTCAAGACTATCGCAATACATTACCATAAAATAAATTTGAATTAGTATAGCTACTGTAAATATGATGTACCCAAAAGCCTATAAAAAATACTAAATAATACGTTACATTCTAGAAACTACATCAATTCGAACCGCCACAAAAAATAGGAAAAATTCTTCAAAATATTTACAAAGGAAGTAAACCGCAATAATAGCCGGAAAACGTAATCATGTCACCCCGAAACCGTATTGTATCGATTCGGGGCTTTCCAGGGCGAACTTGCAAAACAACACCATAGACTGACCTTCCTGATATACCTAAAAATAAACTATGAACACATAGATTATTATTATGTATATTTATTATTTTCTTTGAGTCACTTTTTTATTAGCCCAATAATCATGTAACTTGTAACTTACTTAGTTATATTATAGATTACATACATGTATTGACTCATTGACTGATTTCAGTTATCTCTCATATTGTTTTATGTAGCTGTCAGTAGGTACATTATTTTATAAAGAGTACAAAGTATAAAGATTACATATTAAACAATGTATATAACATACAATGTTTGAACATAGTCTGAGGTACAGTCCGAGAGGAAAAATATTTTTTTAATACATATAAAGGCTTATTTATCATCAAGCTGTGTTTCAGAAACTGGTCAGAAAATTATTATATCTGATCCACCTCTTACAACAAATATTCTTAGTAAGTAGCTACTAGAACGATGTGTAGATCTCACCTCAAAGCTTGCAATTATTGTGAAAAGGAAATATAGCAGTATTCATCTAAACGATAAAGTAACACACGCACATGAAACGCTTATAAATATCTACACTTTTACTCTACAATATTTAAAGTCCAAAAATCATTTGGAACTGGTGGGCTTGGCAGTTGTCCTGCCCTGAAAAAATAAAATCTAGAAGCCGATATCAACGCCACCTACCGGGTCCAAATGTGAATCTAAACCATCCGGGGACCCACTCAGCACACATAAAATTTTAACATGTAATTAAATAGAATATTGGGATTCCTATTTAAAATACACTAGCGGTCCACCCCGGCTTCGCACGGGTATCTAAAAAGAACTTTTTTGTTGAGTTTAATTACCTACTAAGCGAATTCAAAATATTTCCCTTCCCGTACCCCAGCGACGTCTACATCGCATATAGTGCTGCCTAGCTAGCCGAGCAGGGTGAGCGGCGACCACGCAACTTTTTTTCTAATACTTGCATTTTTAAACTCGTGATATCTTTCGAATGGAATGTCCGAATTGAATAATTCAAAAAGTTATATAAAAGTATTGAAGCAGTCTTGAATATGAAGTAATTTACTGTGATAAGGATGAATACCAAGATACAAATAAAGAGCCTTTTCTAGCAGCAGCATTTCACTTAAATTTTTTAAATAAACGAACACTTATTGTGTCATACCTGTAATAGTTAGACATATGCTGTCGCGACACTTTTTGTAAATAATGATGTGTTCTGCAAAGTCGTAGTACATTATTTTATTCTATCGTCAATAGTTTTCGCAGCGCACGCGATTTTAGGTATTTTTTTTACACCTTAGGTTCCATTATTCGAGTTTTAGTAAGGATCTCTAATTTTTCAAACAACAAAACAAACAAATCTTTCCTCTTTATAATATTAGTATAGATATGCAGTTCTTCTTCGGTTATTATCTTAAACTGAATTTTATTCTACCGAGCCTTGATATGATTTATGGATTCATGTTAGGCTGTCAAATGAAGGATACGATGCGGTTCAATCAGCGGGAAGTGGTACAAGTACGTATGCCGGTCAACCGCTATGCGGTGATGTTAACAAAGCTTGTTAGGCTGTGGCCTGATTGGGTTAACCAGCGTGATGAATGTCACGCAAGCACATGTTAAGAAAGTTGATCTTTTATTTCCGTGCCAGCTGTGTACTGCCAAAGCATTTAAGCGTTAAGTTCGATGCCTTGCTCATTGATGCTTGTTTCCTATATCTCACTAACCATTCAATGGTACCTGCAGTATTGCGTGAGCAGTGCAGGTTCGAAGTTCGGGAAGTTTCGTTTCGGCAAAACTCCGGACCCCGCTGCTCCCTCAATAAAGCAGATAGCCTAGTCGTGTTTGGGGTTGAACAACTCGGCTCGACGAGGCCTATCATTCTATACCCCCCCCACTCCTCTATCCCTACTCCTATTTTCTAACCTACTCTATTTCACTTACCTTTGGTCCTATTTCCTCGTTCTTGGTGTCTTCGGGTTCCTCGTGACGCGGGTAACTCGTTGGCACTGCTGGAACTCTCCCTGCTCCTCCCCCCTCCTCTCCATTGACCTGAAACAAAAAAGCAAAATTAGAAATTGTAAATAAAAATTATTTTAGAAGGTAAAGTACTTACTTTTTGACACTGTAGTTGGCTAGCCGACGCAACCTGTAAATATATAAAAAATTACTAGTTATTAAGTGACTGTAGTATTAATACTATTGTAAAATAAGACTTGTTTTAGACCATTGACTGGCTCAATATATATTATACTTTTATTTTTACATTTTGACCCTTCGATTTGGCGTTATTGCGCGAATCGATTAGTATAGGACCCATATAGAGTAACACACATACTAGTACATATACCACCTTCGACAAGATGTTTAGGACACCAGCAAAGGCGAAGCAGCCAGAGGCAATAAGCTTCGAGGATGTGGAGTTCGAAAGCAGCCCATCCTTTTCATCCCTTAGCCCTAGCCCACTAACATCTAGGCCAGCACAACAAAAGAAGAAGGTGGTATCTTTGAAATCCTCCCCGCCCCCCAAGAAGACTATCCAGGCAGTCGCTGGCCCCAGCAAGGACTCGGCGAATAAAACTTACACCAAGCGGACGCCACCAAAGGAGACACAGAAAGTGGCAGCTAGAGATAAGAGAGAGGACAGAATGTTTGAGGCCAGGGAATGCTTGGAAAAATTTAACGAGCACCTGTCAAATTCGAAGAATTTGAAAACTGAGATTAAGCAGGGTGTATCATACGCGACGAAGCGAATCTTCACCCTGCTTACTCAATGCAACAGGGATCTTGGGGACGCTCTAGAGGCATTAGCAGCCAAGACGGGGAAGGACCCGGTCGTCGAGAAACAAATAAGCTGCAAGGAAGTGCAGACGGAAATGCACACACAAGAACCAGTGCGGGAGAGTGAAGAAGAAGCAAGGGAAAGAATCCAGAGGATTGAAGAAGGTCAAGCCCGACTGGTAAAGAGAATGGAGGAGCAAACCGCGCTTTTGCAAAGAAGCCTGGAAAGCGTGAATAACCTGGAACAGGTTATTCAAAAGTGCAAGCCAGGCATCAGCGAGGGGAGCACTCCAGAGGTGAGCTACGCGAGTGTGGTGGCGGCAAAGCGGGGGGGTAAGCCACCTGTCTACCGCACGCTACACTCCGTAGCAATAACAAGCAAAAAGGACACGAACACGGCCGATGATACCCTCAAGGAGGTAAGGAAGGCGTTAAACGCCAAGGAGGGGGGGGTGGAGGTCGAGCGAGTGAGAAAATCAAGAGATGGGCGGGTCATCATCAGCTGCAGGACAACCGAAGAAAGGGACAGGTTGACGCATAAGCTGCTAAAGGAGAAGAAGGACCTAACAGCAGAGAACATCGCCAATAAAAAACCGATGGTGATGATAACGGGGGTACTCAGAATCCATACCGACGAAGACCTGTTCAGGGCCCTCAAAAACCAGAACAAACTGGTGTTTGAGGGCTTGGAAAAGGTTGACGAAGGTATGGAGGTAGCGTACAAGATTCGAGGAAGAAACCCGAACACACACAGAGTGGTCCTTAAGGTGACGCCGCCGATCTGGAAGAGGCTGACCGAGGCTGGCACGGTAAGAATAGACCTGCAAACACTGCAAGTCACAGACAGGTCGCCATTGACCCAGTGTACCATCTGCCTGGGATTCGGACACGGCAAAAAGCTGTGTACCGAGTCCCAGGTGATGTGTAGTCACTGTGGAGGCCCACACACAAGGAGCGAATGTGAGGAGCACATCGTTGGCGCGCAGCCAAAATGCAAAAATTGTGTCCGTGAGAAAAGGGCAGAAACAGGGCATAACGCGTTTAGCGAAATATGCCCTGTAAGAAGCAAGTGGGACGCAATCGTGCGCGCAACCGTCGCGTATGAGTAGGTGGGACACTGGAAACAACAAAATAGTAATGGGCCGGAAACCGTGTCTCGCTGAAGAAACACAGACCGTAAAACTGGTAGCAATCTATGTGACATAGGACCAGTCAGCGGGGCACGGTCTACGGCTCGGCTATCTTGCATGGAACCGATCGTCTTCACCTAAGAATGCGCGGCGTCGCCCCCTGTGGGGACTGCAAAGTATGGCGAAGAAACAGAAGGAAAAAGGGAGCCTACGAGCACAAAGCACACAAACAACACACAACACACTAGAACACATACACGAGCTCGGAACACACAACAAGCAAAACACAATAAGCAGAACTATTACACAGTATCAAATAATGTAAAACACAACTTACGCACGTGCACATACACGATGGACAGTACACACAAACAAAACACAAAGTAACACTAGTAGTACCAGTAACACTTACAAAAACACTGTAAAAACATAACACGGTACAAACTAAACAAAAGACTTTTGGTGTAAAAGTAATTTGTTTGCAACACACACAATCTGGCACCACACAAGACAGCACAAATCAAACAGCACAATACACATAAAACAAAACACAAACATACAAACAAACAAAAATGTTACTCACCTTACCGTAGGCCCCGAGTGTAGTAGTGAGCCTGAAAGTAAAAATAAAACGACTATAATATATATTGACTAGCAATAGGTAAAAGTAAAAATTAAAACTGTAATATATAACCCTAAAGCAATATACTGAGGTATATTTACTTTTAGAGTTAAAAATAGTAGTAAGATAAAGATATATATATATAAAGATAGGAAATTAGCAAGAGTATTTGTAATAAATAAAGAATAGGAAATAAGTAGCACTACACACAAGGAATGCACTAGAAGTAACGTTGCAGCTGAGAAGACAAATGTATAAATAAAGTAAAACATAGCATTAATAACTACTTTAGAAACAAGAAAGGCTAGAATAATAAATAGAAATTTTTAGTAACAAAAGGCAAATTCAAAAATTAGATTAGATTAGAAATTAAACACCTAAGGAATAACATAAAATCAGTATATATTGTATTTTGGCGAACAACGTAAAAACGAAATAGAAATTAAGTAAAAATGTAATAGTAGTAAAGATAGTCACTTTTTTTTTTGTAAATTGTAAATAAAGAATGCACCCCAACCCTTCCCTCCCAACACTTACCCTAAAATTACCAAACACCCCGTATCCATCAATTCCCAACCAAAACCAACCCAACCCAACAAGTTCCAAATTGTAATAGTTATTCCTGCTCTAGAATAAGTAGTTATACGAAGAATAATGCATGTAACAAAGAAAGAAACAAAAATAAATAAAACGAAACGATGACTCCGTCATGACACAAGATGGAGAGACCGGGCATAAAAAAAAAAAAAAAAAAAAAAAAAAAACCATTCAATGGTCTTACTACTGATTAAAGTTTGACAAGTAATATCCATTTGACAGTCAATTAATTCCAAAATAATATTAGCATTGTTATACTCCTATACATATATAGGTATAATTACTTGCCTCAGTGACTGGTTGACTGATGCCCGGTTTCTGAGGTTACCAGTTATGAGTTCAATAACAATTGATTCCATAAAGTTATATAATAGATAAACGTAAGTTAACTCTAACCTACAACTAGTACCAAAACATCGCTACTAGATGGATCTATTTAAGAAGGAATATCTTTATTTACATCAAACAAAAACGGAGTGACGCTCGCGGACCGCGTTCGTAATACTGAAGTAAGAAAGAGAGTTGGTCTGAAAGAGAGTGTCGGGGTGAAGGTAAGGAAAGGAATGCTCCGGTGGTTCGGGCATGTGGAAAGAATGCATGATGAAAGAATGACTAAACAGATATACAATGCAAAAGTGGATGGATGCAGAAGTCGTGGAAGGCCACGACACACCTTCCATGATCAAATTGATCGTGTACTAGCGGAGGGTGATGTCAGGAGCCTTAAGAACAGACGAGTGTGCATGACAAGAGTTATGAATGTCAAAGAAGCAAGTGAGGTGTGTAAGAATGGGCCTAAATGGCGCTCTGTTGTTCGTGCCTACCCCGCAAGGGAACTGGCGTGAAGTTATGTATGTATGTATGTAAACAAAAACGTCAACAACAAAACTTCAAACAAAAGATATGGAATAAATAAACACCTAACATTGGTCAGTTAAGCTGAACTTAGTTTAACTATCGTACGATGGTGTGTTCAAAAACGCAATTTTATAATTTATTGAACCGATAGCGCTAACGAACAGATAAACTACAGTTAAAAGTACCTCAGAAACCGGGCATGACATAACGAAGCATGGCTTAAATTACGGAGCTAGGCCCGTGAAAATTTTCACATGGATTCTTTTTATATTTTACTTGCGTAATATGAAAGGATTTTTGAAAAGTCAACCCCTAAAGGAGTGAAAAAGTGAATGAAAGTTTGTATGAAAATCCGTTAATTTCAAAGTAAGAAGCGCGTAATTTTACATATATACGTACCTGTTTCTGGTTAGAAATAAATCTACAGGTGTATCAGCGTTTTTGGAAATCAGGAATGGAATAAAATATTCTTTATTGCACACAAGAAAATATACACATGACATAATCATTTAACTAATACAATCGGCGGTCTTATCGCTAACAGCTATTTCTTCCAGACAACCTTCTGGAGATCATTTCACAGTTCTAATAATGGGTCGGGATTCAGTGCGCATAGTTTAAAATATATACAATCATATATACATAAAACTAAACATACATATTTATATACAAATATATGTACATACACTTACATAAATTACTGTTTATAAATTTAAATAGTGATCTTTGAGGAGTTTATTAAAAGATGTAAGTGATTTTGCACCTATGATGCTTATTGGTAATGCATTCCACAACCTTACAGCCTGCACAGTAAAAGATTTCTGCCAAAATTGCGTAGTATGTATTGGCGTCATAAGTCACAGATTGCTGATGATCTTAAGAGCCTTGTACTTTCTTGAAAGAACTCAAAGCGTTCCTTCAAATAGTAGGGCGAAATTCAATCCCTAAGGGGATGAAAAACGGAATTAAAGTATAACTAAATGTTAATCTACGCTAGCGAACCCACGAGCAACAGCTAATCATTAATCTAATAAGTATTTATTTATATTTATTTTTAACAAAAAAATATATACGATATTAATTATTATAGGTACACGTTCACATCGTTGATGAGATTGTATATATTTAACGCCGGGGACAAAATTAGTCTTATCTACTATACTTCTGAGGGCGATATCTATTTTCTAACCGGTGATGACTAATATTAATTGTTTTGTATAATTTTTGAAGTCGATGCCAACTAAAACAAAAATATATACTTTGCTAGTATAACAACGAGTTATATAAATTTTATTATTACATTTTACTTGGCAACGACTTCAAAATTATATGAAGCAATCAATAATAGTAACATAACAAACAATAATTTCATATTCACATTAAACGGAACAACACTTATATATTTCATTCTTGTAGAAAACAATTACTCTTGTCATTCTTTCTTTTTTGTGCTAACTTATTTATTAAGCTTTAAAGACAGGAAAATAATGACAAATTTGTTTTTTCAACTTCGTATAGCTTGTAATACCTCTATTGTCCACATTACCTGTTCATACTTATAATTATGTACCGGTATGTTATGAGTAATTTTTTAGCTGAAATAATAGAATTCAATGGCGTAATAAAAGTAACCAAAGCCACAAAATAAGTTGATTGTTTGTTAAACAATAACAAACCTTTTTACCTTATTATTTATTTATATATCAAACAATATCATCATCATTCGAGCGTTAAAGCGTTCGGATCGTTCACTCCGATGCCCAGGGTCCGCTTACCTACTTTTCTACTCTACTTCGTGCGCTCTTCAGCATCCCCCGTTTTGAGACCATTGGTACGCATGCCATCTTTGACAACGTCAAGCCAAAATTTCTTGGGCCTTCCCCTTCGACCGGGACCTGGCGGAGGCGGCATGGCTAGACATTTTGTTCCCCACATAATTAGACGGTCCCCGTAAGACATGGCCACATATCAAACAATATATAGGTATATAATAATAATAAATAAAGCGAATAAAGGACAATTGGTGACATTAGTAAGGGTTAAGTTAGGTTACCTAGAAGAGATTGTTTTACTCTATAAAGTCACCATTGTTTTAAAATAATCTTATTGTAAAGCACACATTCTTGTAATTTTTTTTATTTCTATTCTGGGTATATGTTTGGTGTCGTGATTTAATTATATATATAGACATATAACAATGTCATTATATCCCAGAGTCAAACAATATCCATTTGTGTATTTTGTTTCAAAATCGTTAAAATTAGGTCATTTCATTTGGCACTAGCACCTCAGATGTCAAGCTACATGTGTATAAAAAATTTTGAAAACACTTTTATTAATATTCTGTTGTCCTCTCCTGTCTATCTTTGAAAGCGAGTAGTAAGTTTATTAAATGAGTTTATATCCTTAATAAGCTCCATTTTTTTTTTTAAACGAGATAACTGCCGATGTTCAATATTCTACAAAAAATAATCATAATATCCAGCTAGGAAGGCTCTTCTTTAAATTCTTTTGCGTATTTTTCACTGATTTTTTTGCGCATGCGAATATTAAGACTTACTCAATAAAATAGTCCTATGATAAAAATGTAAATATCACTATGTTTACCCTTTTTAATGCTTCTTCTTTGATGCCTTTTAATGACCACCAGGAATTGTTACAAGCTTAATCAATAACCAGGAAATTAATCTAGCTACATTTTTTTTCACTCATTATATAGCCTACGCAATACTTAGCATTGGATATCTGATTTCCTAGATTGCATTATGTTTAATTGAAAAATAACATAACATGATTCTTAGCGTCATTTTACAAAGCATAATAGAAAAAAATATATTAAATACAATTTACAACCAACCATTGTATAACGAGTTTTTGTATTACGTATTATAAGTTTGAAATAGTACAACCTAGTACAATATAAGCGTGTCATTTTAAAAAGACAATCATTGTTTTGTTATTTAATATTGAACCTAATTTTAAAGCTTAAATTACTGTTGATACGAGTATATGTACTAATTTGTAGGTAATTCTTAATTTTACATCTAAATGGATTAGATAAAATATGAGGGATTTTCTCATCATTGTAATTTAAACATAATTAATTGATGAGGCATAGAGTATATAATTAATATTTTGGCGACCCTTACATGGGGGTTACAACTCCTCTCTTCTCTTTAAAATATGTCTAAAACGGTTATCAGTTATTATGCTACGCTGATTTTGTGACACCTTTCCCTAAAGTAGGGATATTAAGAAAAAAGAGTCTGAATGTAAATCTAGGTCACGGCCAAACTCTGTAACGGTTTCCTAAATAAGTGTAATGTGTATGCACCCCTAATGGTGTAATTAATAAATGAATGCTAGATTAAATTACCTACAAGAAAAAGACACATCTTAAGTCCTTCTTGTTTCCTTTGCGTCTTAATTTTTAAGGGATAAATAGTATCCCATATCTTCTCTTCGAAAGGTTCCAACTTTAAGCAACAGATATTTTATTGAAAACGAATATATAATTCAGTCCGTCTGCAGGACTGTTATTGATTACATACAAAATATCAATCAGCCTTACAAATAAATGGACTTATGAATATGTTTTGATAATTTTTTTCTTTGTTACAGATGCACCGAATGATGCGAATTACATGATATGCGGTGTCGTGATTGCTATGGCCCTAGTCGGCCTCATAATAGTGCTGCTGGCCCTTACAATAAGGTTAGTATAAAACGATATAAAATGTAATTATAATGATTAAAAACAAGAAACAAAACCTGCCATTTAACTAACTTCTTTCTATACTACATCCAAATTATGATGTAACATTTGATAAGATTAATGTCCAATTTTTAAAAATTAATGACTGCAAGAACATAATTTTACAATAAATCAATGCAATATTTAAGAATTTGTTGTTCATAATTTTTCTACACAACATTATTTAAGATACATTTCAAGGCAAAGGCAAAGTCCGGACTGAAGGCCAACTGTCCGGATTTATCGGGGGGACCAAGCCGGTTAAACGATTGTCCTATTCATAAATATATAAATCGCCTCTATAAATAATGTGACATCTCGAAAAATAGACCAATAATAACATTTTTTTACGAGGGGAAATCCGATTGAGGTACGTCAGCTGCGCGGGGAATCTTGGCCGTGTGTGGGTTCCCCCAAGGCAGTGTGGCACTAGCACCGCAAGCGGGAATGTTATTGCCATGCTAGGTCAGGGATACCCACTAAAACCCCTCGTGTTACATGCTTCGCCCTTATGCTAGGGCCATGGATACATGGTCTAGCCCCTTCACGAGCCCTGGCAAGGGCCATCCAAGACCAATTAGAAATATGTAATAATATCAACCATCTAGCCAAATTTATTTTCTAAATAAAATAAACTTTTTATAATAAACTCACAAATTTACAGGCGAAAACACTAGAACGGTATTTTGTAAAACATAGCTACTTTCTAAATTTTGAGAAAATTTGCACATCGCTATAGCCGAGATATGAAACTCACCAAACAGCTTTGGACAAGGGTTGAGGGTGTATAAATGGGGAGATCCAAATCGAGGTAGGACGAGTGTAGTCCAATCTGTATTTATATAATTCTTCTCTTCGTGTCTATGTCAATAAATTCCTCCTAAACGGTTAGACAGTTTTTAATCATTTTGTGTGTGTTCAAGTAAGTCACGGCATAGTATAGATTCACAACTGAACCCGGCGTTACCTAGGTAGGGCTGTAATCGGGGTCTAAATTTTATTATTTTAGGGCAGCACAACGTCTACTGGGCCTGCTATTACCTATTTTGGAGTTTTTGGCGGGAACTAAAAGGAGATCAGGATATGTTGTGCTGTGCAGTTATATTTTCTAAAAATGTGTAAAATTACTCTAAAATGAACAATAGTTGTAGGATATTGATAGTTTTTGAGTAGTAATTATGTGTTTTGTGAGAAATGTGGACTGTAAAGTCAAATGTGGCCTTTTGAGTTGTCACAAGAACTCCGTTGAATGGCACTAGCTGATAACCTACAGTTCAGCTGTGCTACGCATAGGTTTAAGAAAATGAAGAAACTACATTGAATTTAAGATCTGGCTTAAAGGCCTAGCTGCCAAGCCATAAAATCCAAAAAAATATTACCTATTTTGTGTAAACAACAGAAAATAGGTAAAATAATTAGTACATCATTTTATTTTATGCCAACATAAAAATAAGTAGGTAACACATTTTCTTGTCTTAAGGCTATTAGGTAGTATAAATGGAATTTCTTCTAGGTGACCTTTTACACACCTATGTTTTTCATTACAATGTTCCCTTGAGCAGATTTTATATAACTTTGTTATTATAGATATACATATACATAATTATATGAAATATAAACTGGTTAATTCAGTTAAATATTTTCCTATAAACGAATAAACATAAATATGATTGCCAGAATTACAAATACAATTTTTATCAAACAATCTATAAAATCGACAATAATAAAAGCTTTATAATATTCAAAGTAGGTAATAAAAATCCAATCTTCAACACTCACTTAGTTTTCAGATCGTTAAATAGAATTGCGCGTAACGCGAATGGCGAAATCGTTTGAAAAAATATTTATTATTTTCATTGCAAATTCATTTATAACGCTATACCGGGCGATAAATCAAAACTTATTGACAATTGAAACTAAAATCTCTGCCAAATAGCGAGTTTATATGTGATATTGGATTTGCCCGGGACTTTGTTCATTTGAAATCGTTTATAATTTAATAATAACTTACTGGTCCCAAGTCGATTGACCTAGAATATCATCGATCGAAACAGCGTGATTGGACTTTGAGTCGTCAAAATTATAAATTTCGAAGTAATTATGTTGGTTGCCTTTTTTGACTCAATCGCTTAATCGGTTTTAATAAAATTCGGCAAGGACTCAAACTTTATGCAGGGGAGAACGTGGGATATTTTTTTCAAAATCAATCTTGAAGAATTGGCAACCGGGGACCAAAACGTCTATGTGCATGCAACATATGTAAATTCCTATTTAGACTAACGATAAAAAAAAAAGTAATACGTGTCGGAACATGATCCCTAAATTTCGGATATTCTAGACGTATGTATACACTTAGTTCGCAATAAAAATTATTTGATTTGATTTGATATAAAATGAAAACTACTGAGCCAAACTATGTCAAATTTTTAGGGGACTAAATGGCAGCTATTTCGTGTCGAACAAAAAAAGAATCACGTAAATCGGATCATAACTCTCAGAGTAATCGGTGTACATATGGAACGGAATGGAATTTTTATCATAAAAAATGTTCATAAAATGAAAACTACTTGTCCAAACTATGTTAAATTTTTAAGGGACCAAATGGAAGCTATTCCGCGTCGAACAAAAAAAGAATCACGTAAATCGGATCATAAATCTCGGAGTAATCGGTGAACATACATAAAAAAAAAAAAGATCCCGTCGAATTGAGAACCTCCTCCTTTTTTGAACTCGGTTAAAAATACGTGATTAAATACTACTACTACGCGTGCGCAGAAGGTTTGCCGATAACTTCATGATGTCACGCGTCGATGGTCAGTAGGGTTGGTCAAAAAGGTTATATAAATAGTTGTTGCAATAAATTTATTATTGTATATACTTTACATAAGTATATACAATAATAGTAAGTAATACAATACAATAATAGCAAGTAGTCATCGGCAAACCTTCTGTGCGCGGCTTATATGTACAATATAAAAAAACCATGAGTAACGGGAAGTGCAATATAAAAAGTTCGAGGTATTTGGTTATCACGATATGCAACTGCTTATTTTGATCTTGACATTTTCAATCCCACTATATTGCAAGGCTATGACCGAAAGGCTTGGAGCTTACTTACCTTGCTTATAGTATTAGCCTTTGTATTCAGTGAGGAAATCCTCCAACCTTCCAGGTACGTTGCCCAGTGACAGTGGGCTGGTGGAGCTCGACCAATACAATTAATAAAAGATAAATTACTTTTATTAACAACTAAACTTCGCATACATTTTCGTTTTAAAACATCTAAACTAAGCCAAGTTTCACTTTTAGTTGTTGATTTCTTAGTGATTTAAATTCACTTATATTAAAATAGAAAGTAGTACTAGATTTGTATTAAAATAGAAACTACATAAAATAATAAATAAAAAACAATACAATTAAATATTTAAATTATTTATATTATCGTATATAAAATTTGTGACATAAGTTTTAGTGTTTAGGTTTTTTTTAAATCTAGATTTAATTTTAAAACTAAAGCTTCACAATTTCTTTGTAGTGTAGTTTAAGATGAATATCTGTCACAAATATCCGTGTAGCAAAAGAGAAAGAATACAAATTCCTGCGGCCAGGCGGCCTGTCGTAAGAGGCGACAAAACCACGGCCAGGTAGGGCATTTGCCCGACTGGATGGCTACCACCCCTGATCTAAAGTATGCCGCCATAACAACCTAGAGTTGTGTTCCGGCATTAGTGGCCAGGTTCCAGCCCTATCTACGAGTCCGGCAGCACATTGGTAGCACCGTTAGTGTTGCAAATGTTTATAGGCGACGGTAACCACTTTCCATCACAGTTGGGCCGTCAGCCTATCTGCTGTACTCCAGCAATAAAAAAAAGCATAGAGAAAGTTTTCAATTTAAGACAAATCGTCTGCGTTGTCCATCAAATAGTTCACAGTTGCAATGACAAGAAAAACAGTTCGATACTAGGAGCAACAACATGAAGAACATTCCGGCTATGGCCTTAACCTATGTCTGTTGGAGGTCGTATTAAGACTTTCTCGATCTGTGAACAGAACAGTAAACATTTGGTAACATAATAGATTACAGCACCAAGTCGGTGCGTATGTCCTATAAACATGTCACTTAGCGATCACTCGAACCGAATCTGTTTAGAGGAGCATTACTGGTAGTCACTTTCCCATAAGGCTTACGAAGAATATACATACAATTTACATATATTTTATTCTTCTAATATCTTCTTCATAAGATCTTTTCTAGATCAACTTTAATAAACAAACATATATCCGGCAAAATATTATAATAATAGGCATTTCATACTACGCATTTTGATAGTGGATCTTTGAAGTACACAATATAGGATTTATTGTACTGATTAATCATAGGATTGACGTCATAGCACGTCTCGATTTAAATCTAAATATAAATATACAGTCAGTCACCTGTGTGTCGGTAAACGTGCAAGCAAATGATAGCCGACACACATTTCAGAATCAAACTAACACTAATGGAAGTTTGAAATTAATTAACAGAAGGTAACCTAGACGATCAAACAAAAATACAAGTAGACTATGTCTCACGAAACAAGTGTCGCGACAAAAAATTGAACTAATTATAAACTATATTACATATAAATATGTTTGTATGTATTTAATTTATAAAGTACTTTAAGTATGTGTATTTAATTTATAAAATATATAGTTTAAGTATGTTTGTTTATGATATACCTAATAATGCGCACCACCTACAACGCTAGATAAACTATTCCTCAAGTTAGGTTGCCTGGAAGAGATTGCTTTAAGCGATAAGGCCGCCTATTGTTTCTACCATGACAACATTGTAATTGTGTATTTTTGAAATTGTATACGAGTATTTGGTGAGCAAATAAAGTGTGATCTATCTCTAATTATAAGAGATTAGCTCAGGCATGTAGTTATGTTTTTTTTATCAAGAGTTTTAATATAAATGTTACATTATATTGTTATTCTACTAGGATATGCCCACGACTTCGTCCACACTTAACTTGAAATTCCCATGGGTTTTACGGGACACAAAGTACCGCAGCATTTAAAAAAGAATGTTAGCCATCCTTTTAGTGAAAACTGTGTCGGAATAAGTAGATTTTTATGCACCCGATCCACTACAAACCGCTCTCAGGAAAATTCCTGCGTGATTCCGGGGATGTAAAAATCACACATTTTATTACATAAAATTTGCTGTCGACCAGCAAAAATCAAATTAAAATCGGCTCAGTAGTTTTTACGTGAATCCCGAACAAACAGACAAACCGACAAACAGAGAAGAAATCTGAAAAAAAATGCATCGTGTTCTCCATCATATACATATGTAGCGCCATCTCTGCGAGACTTCTTACGTGAGACAGAGTTTAATAGCAATAGGGTAGTTTATGTTCAAGTCAAAATCTGACTGTTTTTATAATCTTACTAAACGCCGAAACCTTTAGATTTCGTACACGCATAGCACTTTATGACGTCATGACTTAAACGGGTTAAATAACGAATTATTTATACAGGTAGATAGATAGACAACAGTTTATTGTACACCAAAATATAGATAAACAGAAATACAAAAATATAAGAGATACCGGGGCCTTATCGCTAAAAAGCGATCTCTTCCAGGCAGTCCTTGGTAGGCATCAACAGATTTTTTAATACTGACGATGGTGCAGTTTATATATAATGATAAATGATAAGTATACACAATACATAAAGTACAAAAACAATAAAAATATATACATGTATTTATATACACATACGTATATAAATACATGAATATATTTTTAACGTAACATGTAACATCTCCACTCAGCTGAGATGAGACTGTTGAAATGGATGTGTGGTGTTACAAGAATGGATAAGGTGAGAAATGAGTACGTAGGGGTAGTTTCATCCGTGCAGGAACGGAGAAAGAATACAATTTCCTGCGGCCCGGCGGCCTGTCGTAAGAGGCGACTAAACAACCCACAGCCAGGTGGTAGAGTATTTGCTCGATTGGATGGCGACCACCCCTGGTCTAGAGTATGCCGCCATAACAACCTTGTGTTGTGTTCCGGCATTAGTGACCAGGTTCCAGTCTCCCTTAAGAGAGCAGCAGCGCATTTGTAGCACCTTTGGTGTTGCAAATGTCCATAGGCGATGGTAACCGCTTTCCATCTAGTGGGCCGTCTGCCTGTCTGCTGAACTCCTGCAATAAAAAAAAAAAAAGGGGATCTTTGAAAGTTGCACCTGTGACTGACAAATTGAGAGGAAGAAGATTAAGTTGGTATGAGCATATAATGAGGAGGGATGAAAGTCACGTGACAAAAAGAATGTTAAACTACAAGATGGATGGGTACAACTTTAAAGGTAGACTAAAAAAAAGTGGATGGATTGTGTGAAGGATGATATGATGATATGTGGTGTGACAGAAGAGGTATGTCAGAATAGAAGAGTGTGGAAGGAAAAGACATATTGTGCCGACCCCAAGTAATTGGGATATGGTGAAAGAAAAGAGATATACACATACGTATAAGACACGTATATATACATATGACAATACAAACATACATACATAATTAATACATATATATATAACAGGTATTAAAATAATTTTTATCATGATATTTAAAAAGTAAGATAAATTGTATGTTATTTTAGCGCCTGCTGTTTTATATTAAAATAATTTTAGAATTTTTTGTAGCATGTCTACCCAATTGTCTAGAAATTTCAGAAATTTTCAAAAGCTAAACCTAACATAATTAGATGGTATGTAGCACAAATCATGTTTCTCTTTGACGTTTTATAGTTTAAAAGCATTTATTTCACAAAAGAAGTTTTGATTTAATATTAAAAAATAACAAAGTTTCTATATTACATATTAACATACCTATATTAGATTCGCATTTGCACAGTTATTCATTTTTTATTATAATATTTAAGTTTCGAATTCATTTTATTTATTAATTATAAGAGGAGGTAGTCCAGAAAAGAGCATGCCGGTACAATGTACTTGTAAGTATCAAAGCTATGAGTTTTTTCAAAATGCATAGGACGATTAAAGTTTTTAGTAACTTTAGTTTTATTGTATATTAAACGTATTTTTTTTATATATAGAATCAGTTAAATATCAAAATATATGTACAAATAAAGAATTTTTAACCCCAAAGTTTTCACTTCACAAGTTTAATGATATTAAATTTCAGCTCCGCAGTTTACCAGAGTTTGACGAGTTGGCAGTTTGACAGTTTTTTTATTCATCCGCATTCTGAGACCAGCAATGTCATTTCCGTCATTATTTAAAGTTCAAACTAGACGTTACGAATATTTATATGTTTGTATTAACGACCAATCTCGTTGCGCTTGAGGTCTACTAACTATTTAGATAACAATTTTAATATCAATCAATAAAAGCTTCATCGTTTGATGTCTTGTATATTCTAATATGTTGACGCATATTTTTATTTACCTTCCGAAGGTATACCGTCTACCCATTTGTTGAATCTTAAGTTGTTTTTAAATACCTAGCAGACGATGTACGTTGAAGAGTTACGTATAAGTTCTAAATTTTTACCATTTGAAAACGAAACCCTAAAAAATGATATTATTACATTTTTATTACCTGAAGTGGACAAACAGATATCTGATTCTGGTGAAAAGTGGTTACCATCGCCTAAGGAAGTCCCAGAAACCTTGCAGATGCGTTGCCAGTCATATGATAGGTAGGATGAGATAAGGAGGTCTAGTTAATAAAACCTACTTTTGATTTTTATTCATAGTATATTAACAAGCCGTTACGTGCTACTTAGTCCGGGTGGAATTTAATTTGCCTTCCGGTGCGGCGACGACAGCGGCGTGCGCGTGGGCCATTCAACTGTTTTTTCTAAAATAAAAGTAGCCTAAGTTACTACCTTATAATGTCAGCTACATACCAGTGAAAGTCCCGTCAAAATCAGTTTAGCCGTTTCAGAGATTAGTCGGAACAAATAAACAGACAGACAAAAAAAATAAAAAATCATTTTTAGACATAAGTATCATATATACTTTCATATTCATTTAGTAAAAAGCTGTTATTTTGACATAACAAACAGATACTTTAATTTTATTTATTTTTATACATTGCTATTTATTTATTCAACCATGTAACTATAGAGAGATTTATTAATGATCGGATCTTTTCATTCCCTTTATTACTTATCAGATGGGATAGGATAGGAAGATAGGAAGGAAGGAATAATCGACTGGGATAGGGTATGGAATAGATTGAACGTTCGTATGTTATTATGTATTTATTTACCTTGTGCATTTAAACTCGGTTTGTTATGCGTTTCATAACAAAACATCTGTTCGGTGATGCAATCGACGTACTCTAAATCACACAGCCCCCAGCATTTGTTCGTCATTGCTCAGACAATACGGTTCAAGGTAATAGAATGGGCCTCGTAAGTACCGGGTGGGCGACATTTATCAAAATACCTTCTCCAAGTGTACCTAAAACAGGGCTTGAAAATGTTATCAATTACCTTTAAAAATATAAGTAATGACCGGTATTTTCGAAAAATATACTGCCAAATCGGTACATTTTTTACCGTTATTTAGTAACTTTTATGATTTTAACATTATAATATAACGTCGAAAATTTTATGTATAACGTTATGCGTATCGGTATTTTTTACGTTATTTCAAGCACGGTTACTATTTATAAGAATTGGCTTTATTTTGACTGCATGTTAGCGAAGTAATCGACAAACACAACTCTAAATATTACGTGCGGTCTTAGCACGGTGCTGTTTGATAATCTTTGCGAGTGAAAAAGAGCGACGATGATAACAAAACATAGTTATAACGGTAAAATTACCGATAAAGATAATATTAACGTTATATTTTTTGCCGGTAAAATGGCTAGAAATAACGGTAAGTTTTATAACGATATTTATTTTTAACCGTTATCTGAAATTAGCATAAATAACGATACCACATTTTTATCCGTATTTCAAGCCCTGACCTAAAATATAAAACGACAGAATTTTGATACTTCGAAATTACCTTACCTAATGAGTTATATGGGTAATTTTGAAAATAATATTTTTTTTCTAGTAACTGGAGTACAGCTGACAATCCCAGTCCAACAGCCTATCTGATGGAAAGTGGTTACCGTCGTCTATGCACATCTGTAACACTGAGGTGTTAGTAGCGTGCTACTGACCGCGATGTAATGAAAGGTTTAAAAAAATATCATAGTGGTCAGGTTAAGTATCATAAACGCGCTGATTTATCACAAATTAAACAGGGCATATTAGTACAATAAATACATAAGTAGTCTATAGTAAAATCAATTAAAATATTTTTATTACAAAGAAAATTAATACTCTCCTTGATTATGCATAAATGTATTCAGTTATGACGTACATACATACATATTATAACGCATAGAAGTAGGCCGAGACGGTGGACCTCAATTGCAACGATCCTAAAGAACACATTTCGTTTCATCTACTTTGGTTAATCTCTTCATACATGCACCTTTATATGAGAAGTTTTATATCTGTTCTTTCTTCAAAATAAAAATACATTGTCGTGATATTTTAAAAGAAAGATGCTAACAATATATTATAATGTCTTGCTCTTTTATATGATCATTATTTTTAAATTTTATTATATGAAGTCACACATCCAATTATGTGTCCAAGCGAGTTCAGTGTTACATAAGATTTAAAATTCATAAAGTTCATATCAAATACGAGTTCAAGCCGGTAACATAATTAGTTGCGTACGTTTATTGATAAAAAATGACCTTAAACACCATTAACTGAGACATTATACAGTGCCACAGTATGCATGACACAGAATGTTACATTAATTCGCAATCTGAATCCGGGTATAATGATAAAATAAAACTACGTTATGAATATTTCTCACAATTTGGTCATTAAATATAACCTTCGAGCGTCTATATACCTGCGTAATGGAATTATAGTTATGTATATTTACGCAAACCAAGTTTGTTACACGCTAGACGAGCAGTAATACATACGTATTTGTATGTAGGGCTGGCACTTATTGTTCTTTATATTTTTATCTTGCCAAGCTTGTAAGGAATTTATGGAGACATATTGCAGCATTATATTTTAGTACGTCATGTCATTATTATAAGTATAACATTATTTTTCTTTCCTTTTATTGTTTTGGTCTTATTGAGTATGCATTGTTTGCTACAACTCCATTAATTCTTCAAAAAGTAATTCTGTAACATACTTCTATATAAAACATATAAAAAAAAGGATTTGAGATATAAATATAATACTAAATATAAAGAAAAACAATATTTAGCTAGACGTGTTGCTGGAGAGTTTCTTGCCGCTTCTCCTTTACAGCATTAACACGTTGCGAAGCGGTGTACATAAAATAGGAAGTAAAAATTAAATTTTAACTTACTTACACCTTCAAAAAGTGTTCTCCACTGGAACTTATTTTGAATAAAAACTTTTGAATTTGAATTTATATCGGTAGAAAAATAAGTTTTTATCGGCTAGATGTTATATATTTCTCCCCAATTGGATAGGTAACAAATAAATTCTAAAATAATGACCGTATTATGAAGTAATTTTTGTAGTACAGTACTATTTGTTTTTTTTTGTATTAAGTTACAATTGTATAATTTTATTATTCTGAGCAGTTTTCATAATTATTTTTCTCTAAACATTTTTTGCCACTGTTCGTCTATAAGAAATAAATTATAATGTAATTCATAACCAATGTTTGTATAATGTGTACCTGTTTGATGCGAAAATAAATGAAAAAAAAGGATGGGTGAATTAATAAATATGCTGCGGTGAATGTGTTGCAGTCACGCGGAAAACCGCATCAGGAAATACCGCAATCGCGGCAGTTTTCATATCCATCATATAGCAGAGAAACTGCAAAACAGTCGCCTACACTGGTAAAAGCGCTCACATGATTGTTTTATTACGACTTTTATATACCTTCTTATGTTACAAATATCTTTATGATTACATAATTATAAAAAAAACTCGCTCATAATAATTGCAGTTTAAACTAATCTATAATTTTTTTAGCAAGTCGCATTATTTAATACATATTTAGTGCCGACCCTATTTGTACGTATGATGTTGTATAAGCAATGTCACATTTGCAAGTCAAGTTATACTTTGACTTTAAAATTATCACACGAATTTGGCATTTACCCGGTTTTATATTTGAACAGTAGTACTCGGAATGACGTTGCGATTGTTCTTTTTTCTAATAAGGATAATGACCTCTATTTGTGGAAGACTATAGGCTGGAATATATAAGTAGTTGTTGTCCCGTTACTATACTTGGATATCTCAATTTCTTTAGTATAAGACATTCACTTAACATGCTTCTCGGAGGTCGATGTCCAGGTTTCGTTACGGTGCTTTCCTCTTTTTAATTAAGCTATAATTAATTAAGGTTATATCTATAATCCATTCTGATATAAATTTTATTTACTTTACATTGCTTTAAGAGACTCAAAGATTACAGGTAGGTAGTATTTCTATGTGTGCAGGAACGAAGATAGAATACTAATGTATGCAGCCGAGCAGCCTTTCGTAAGAGGTGTCAAATCTATTCTCTGGCAAAGTTGGAAACCACGGTATAAACCATGGCCAAGGTCTAATAATTATGTTTGTAATATTTATGATGATTGATTAACCTCAAATAAAAACTTGATATATTTTACAAATGAAATGCCTAAACATTTTTTCATCAATAAATCGTCAAAATTTTCTTTTTAAATATAAAAATTAAACAGCGTAACTTCTTGACCTAATGAATGTTAATAAATTACATATATTACTTATACCTCACATGCACATAAAAATGTTAGTTATCTGCGGGTAGTTCATAAAGATTTCTTTCCTTTAAGTACTACGCAAGCGTTGCTATTCGACGTGTCAGTAATTGTTTCGTGAAAAAGACCTTTAAGCAAATTGTGAATTGTGCTTTAAAACGCAGTGTGAACTTCCTTGATATCAATCTGAAGTGTTTCATAGTTGGTGATAATAAAAAACGTCTTAAAAAAGATGTACATTTTAAGTGCAATAAAACGTGCATTCAAGAGCTTATTCAAGAGAACGTAAGTTGCTTTTGATATTTAAATGATAAAATTATTATCATTTTGTTTCTTTTGAGATGATATCATTGTTTTAAATATCCATGTATCGATTAAATTTTAATTTAAGTTTTTATTCTATTTTACAATGACATGTTCGAAGACACTAGACACTATATGTATTTGCATTTATATAACAAGCTATAGTTACTATGTTTGTGTCAGACTTGGAATATATATCCATGTTTTCCGATCCCTACAGGATATCGAAATCAAAGCGCGAAAATTTAGATAAAATTGTTGGTTATTGAATTTTATTGATATTTATATTATAAATAGTAGGTTTTCTCAGGATGTTTTACTTCAATATCTGGTAGAATTGTAACAATATGCATGCTAGGTCAGAAAAGCCATATCGGTGCATACTTTCCGGCCAGGAGTCGAAGTTACGTTCTTTTTTATGTGGAAGCTTTTGTCCTTGAGTTTGGTTCTTGATGTACAATTAAAGAAATATATTTTGGGGATACATTCTATTAGAACGTGAAGTTAAGTTGAATTATATTATGATATGGAGCAGTCGTGGAAGGCCACGACACACCTTCTATGATCAAATTGATCGTATACTAGCAGAAGGTGATGTCAGGAGCCTTAAGAACAGACGAGCGTGCATGACGAGAGCTATGAATGTCAAAGAAGCGAGTGAGCTGTATAAGAACAAGCCTGAATGGCGCTCTGTTGTTCGTGCCTACCCCGCAAGGGAACTGGCGTGAAGATATGTATATATGTGTGTATGTATATGAAGCAGTGTGATATTTTTTTTTATTGCACCAGTTCAGCAGATAGGAAGATGGCCTGCCTGATGGACAGCGGTTACCATCCTAGAAACATGAAAGTAGATGTACGGTTATCAACCATATTAGGTCCATCCAGATTTGTGAGGATTCCAACTCATACACATTTTTAACAATATTATTAATTTAGTATTTTAATACTAAACAGATTTATCCGTGCAGGAACGGAGAAAGAATACAATTTCCTGCGACCGGGTGGCCTGTTGTAAGAGGCGACAAAACAACTCACAGCCAGGTGGGGTATATGCTCGTCTGGTTAGCTACCACCCCTGGTCTAGAGTATGCCGCTATTACAACCTTGACTTGTGTTCCGGCATTAGTAGCCAGGTTTCAGTCTCCCTTTAGAGAGCGGCAGCACACTGGTAGCGCCTTTTGTGTTACCAATATCCATAGGCAACGGTAACAGCTTTCCATCAAGTGGGCCGTCTGCCTGTCTGAAAGAAAGAAAGAAAAAAATTATGTTTATTTAGAGTTATTTAAAATTATTAAAGTATACATAAGCAGTTTAATAAAAGCCAAAACTTAACTAATTCTAAACAGGCCCTAATTTAGCAAATGCTGGTTGGTAACAACCAACGCTGGTCTTTCCGGTGGTCTTGTCTGCTGTACACATGCAACAAAAAAAATAGGTAAAAAAAAGTACGGATAGCAACATATAGCAACCACATAAAGTATTTGTCACATGATAATGAAGCCGGTAGGAAGGTAAGAATTGAATTATATGGAGACTTCCCTATTGTTACCAACTACCGATATAATTCAAAAGTTTAAAACCGGTCTTATCTGCCGAATGTATGTGCGGTTTTAATGGCTTTAATTCGCATGTCCTTCAGTAATTGATGTTTCCGCAACGGCACCCATATGGTACAGTGGCACACGTAATTAAACCCTCATTGAAACGAATTGTTGTCTTTCTAATTGTTTTGTCTCTTTTTAATTGCCAATTAAGAATTGCTATGCGATATGTTTTGAACGGCGTCTGAACATGGACAAAGTATACTAAAAATTAGAACTGTCCAATAGGAAATATAACATATTTAGGTCGTACCTCAGATCATTATACTTTTGTGCTTTTGACAGTTCATTAAAACGATTTAAAACTAGGATATGCCTGCGACTTCATCCACGCTGGACTTGAACTTTACGCGGGATTCCCGGGACACAAAGTAGGTGCCTATCGCAACATTTAAAAAAGAATATAAGGTATTGTTTTAGTGAAAACTGTGTCGGGATAAGCTAATTTTTATCCACCCGAACAACTACAAACCGCCCCCGGGAAAATTCCTAAAAATTCCCGGGATACAAAAATATCGTACATTTTATTACTCGATTTTTTTAATCTGACCATTTTAAATAATTCCCAGAAAAATTACAATAGGATTCCCAGAATAAAAAGTAGTGCAGATTTTAAGTCTAAACATTTGCTATTGATCTGCGAAAACCGCATCGAATTCGGCCCAATAGCTTTTACGTTAATTTCGAACAAACAGACAAGAAATCTAAAAAAAATGCGTGTTCTCCGTCGTATATATAATGTATTCCAATTGTTTTTTTAATAACATCAATGTACAGACACGGCATTTTTAGAATATTCTAATATTGTAGATATATCATAGACTTAAAAAAATTAAAATACATACATAACTTCACGCCAGTTCCCTTGCGGGGTAGGCACGAGCAACAGAGCGCCATTTAGGCTTATTCTTACACACCTCACTTGCTTCTTTGACATTCATAACTCTTGTCATGCACGCTCGTCTGTTCTTAAGGCTCCTGACATCACCTTCTGCTAGTACACGATCAATTTGATCATGGAAGGTGTGTCGTGGCCTTCCACGACTTCTGCATCCGTCCACTTTTGCATTGTATATCTGTTTAGTCATTCTTTCATCATGCATTCTTTCCACATGCCCGAACCACCGGAGCATTCTTTTCCTTACCTTCACCCCGACACTCTCTTTCAGACCAACTCTCTTTCTTACTTCGGTATTACGAACGCGGTCCGCGAGCATCACTCCGCAGAAATTAAAATATTGATATGTTATTTTTTTTAAGATTAGATAGGCTAAGGAATATATGTAGGATAGGGAAAATAGGATAGGAAAGATGGGATAAGGAAGATGGGATAGAGAATATTGGCTAGGGAAGATGGGATAGAGAAGATTAGATAGGGCAGATAGGATAGAGAAGATGGGATAGGAAACATAGGATAGGGAAGAAGTGATAGGGGGAGGGGGAAATAGGCCCTCGGACCTATCACTCATCGTATTTACTCACGATTAGCTTAAAGCTAAGCGTTTCGCGTCGAAGTTCTGTTAGAGCGTGATATCATATCGATCGAGACGAGCCCTAAGAGCCGGGACCCAATTCTGCTATTTTAACATCTTTGGATTGCGAAGATATTCAAAAATATGTGTAGTAGTTGTAAAACCTTAAGAAAATACTAAAATATAACTACTTATTTCATCTAAAAAATGTGTTGTTCTAGAAATTGGGTAACGCCAAAATTGTAAGAGGGTCTTCCCCGTTCGCTTAGCTGCTTTTAATTAAAACTTTATCTACAGTGGTTTGAGGAGAAAATATTTGTCATAACTAAAAATAAGGCAGTCATTGATGGAAAACAGTTCCCCACAGTATAGGATGTGAGGAACACCCTAATTTAGTAGGTTTTCTAATCTTTATCCACTACGATTTTAGTATCAAATGTTGATCTAATATCTGTACTATTATTAGTAACAATGCGAATGCGAAAGCTTGGATGAATGTTTGTTATTCAATCAAGGCAGAACAGCTGAATGGATCTGGATGAAATTCGGCACAGATATAGATTGTAGTCTGGAATAGCCACACATGCTACTTTTTGTCCCGGAAAACGTACGGTTCATAATGACAGTTTACTTTCAGGTATCGGGAATTTTACTGTTTTTATATAAGTTCATCTGTCAGTTTGTCTGTATTTGTATGTCGGAATTATTTTGCTTTTAAAACTAGTGGGTCTATTTACATGCAATTTCATAAAAGTATGTATACTTATAATTATTATGTATACCCTATATCGTGGAGGCTTAGTGGTAACGATCTCGAGTTAGAAACACGCGTTCACAAAGGAGTCGTGGATTGAAATCCTCGCCAAGAAGACTAACTATTTAGTCATTTTCTGATTTGCATACTGTTACTATTACCACGTACAGGTGAACGAAATCATTTTGATGAAACCTGCACATCAAGATAACTGATGTGACAAATCCACCAATCCGAACAAGAATGGCGGGTATACTATCCTTTCCCAAAAAAATGGCGGTCCCCGAACCCCCAGCTGTTGACGCTATAGACACAATGCTTAATTGAAATCGCGGAAGAAAAAAGTTTAGGAGTAACCGCCATATACGTAACTGAGGGATGAAAAATAGTAATTATTTAGGTGTAAAAAAATCATAACGATGTTTCTTTATGTTTTTTAATTGAAGTCAATATGTGGTAAGATTTAGCTCACAGAAGCCGTAAAAAAATTGTTATCCGTCTTTTCAAAGCTTATTCAAAGACAAACTTTCAAACTGATTGCCAAACAAAAATATTAAAAGCAACATCATTTAGGATTGTATAAATAGAAGTTTTCACATAAACTTTAGCATTTAGCTTAATCCGATAGAGTCACCCCCTTCTCCGCAGCGGTCAAGCCGATGTAGATTACAGGAGGTACCTCCTCGAGAGCGCTGCTTCCGAGCTGAACACCTCGCTCCCGTGGAAGCGGGACGTCCATCAACCCGGTATCTCTGAAACAGCCATCTGCGGCTATTCAGCAGGATCCTGCACAAAAAAAAAACTTTTGGCTTTTAACGTGGTAGAACCCATGCTGGAAAGATTACCTTGTTTACAGCTCTTATACCCAGCTCGATCAATGAAACAATTAGTCTTGAATTAATCGTGTTTCGATGAATGAGAGCTCCGAAGGGCCAGTTCTATCTCAGTCACCTCTATCTCATAGTCTAATCTCGATATCTCATCGCATCTCGATATCTCATTCATATAACATTATACATCTTTTTTCAATAATTCTTTTACTGTACATACAGGCTACTCGACTTTGGAATGCGCTTCCTGTTACTATTAGACAAGCTAAATTACTAACAGTATTTAAGAACGTGACAAAAAATCACTACCTGTGACATAGTGATGTTTGATATTTTTATGTCTATTTATGTATGTAATATTAGTAGGTGTATGTATATGTCTATTAAGTATAATTCTTACTTGTATATTATTTAACATACACATATGTTTATTATTGAATAAAATATAATTTAAGTAACTGCATATCGTGTAATATTTATGTATACCACCTTTGACAAATTGAATCTGTTTTATTCCGGCCACGGGTTGTCTGAAAGAGATCGCTTCATAGCGATAAGATCGCCCATTGTGCACATTAGAATATTTTTAGGCTATAAATAAGTATTTCTGTGTGTACAAAAAATTGATTCTCTCTCTCTCTCTCTCTATTCCATATCTGCTAAATAATCCCTCTATCTCATCCCCCTGTACAATCTTAAAGGCTGAAAAGGTCTTGGCTTTCGCCCCTGGTGTTGCAGACTATATAGGCAACGGTAACCACTTTCCATGAGCTGGGCCTGTTTACCAACTTAGCAAAAAAATAAATAATTAAAATCACAGACAGATATTCCAACTATATTTATTGTTATAAATTACGTAATGGTAAAATAAATCAGTCTTGGCTTAACAGTGACTGAATACCTAGCTATTTACCTTCTGCATTCAAATGTCTGTATTAGATAAATTTCAAAAACATCGCCGTCGTAACGAAAATATTTCTTCTGAAGGTATTATCTCAGCCATAGAATTATGCAAACAATTATTATATTAATACCTAATGCTTGCTATTAGTAGAAAATTTGCAATATAACACTGAACGAACCAAGGTCCAATCAAACGGTCTGCTGGACGTCTGCCAAATTTCACCCGTCTGGACATTCGTGTGTTTTACAATAATCCCGGGTTTATTTTGGCTAACTGCTAGTTTTAAAAATCACAAATCAAATTATATTTCTCTAACTGTTTAGTTTAAAAAGTATCGGACTGTCTCATCATTTGTTTTAACGTGCGATCCGAGAGTAACACGAGCCATTCCTCTCTATTTTGAGCAGTATTCCTGCAAGATCATGGCCAAGTTAACCATCGAGTTTATAATTGAAATTTTTAAAGGTGTAATAAACTAGTGATATTGCTTTATACTAAATAAAGCTTAGAGATTTAATATCAGTAAAAGATATAATAACTTTGAAATATTTAAAATATAAAATGACTAGTATTTAGCGATAGTTATAATTGTGCTATACTGTTATTAACTGTTTTTCGAATAAAAGGCTATCTTGATACCAGATTTTTTTTTATGTTATTAGTTACTATAACTAAGTCGTGGTAGCGTAATGGCTAGTGCACGTGTCCCAAGCTCCCAGGGCGCGGGTTCGATCCTGGCCGGAATTCTTGCACCAGGCAGTTTTCTGACCTAATGTGCATATTGTTACAATTACCACGTGCTAAAAACGGTGAAGGAAAACATCGTGATGCAACCTGCACATCAAGATAACCGATGTGTCAAACCTGCCAAGCCGCCTTGGACAAGCGTGGCGGGTATACTGTCCGTTCCCCTTATAGTGGGAGGCCCGAGCCCAGTAGTGGGACGGTTATGGGCTGTTATTATTATTTATTAGTTACTATTATTTTATGCATAAATTGATATCTGTGAAAGCATAATAAGTAGTCAATTGATTCTGTCTCACTTTCTGGAATCTTTAGTTGATTGGGGAATTTGATACATGAGTTATCGTGCTGCACGAATGTCTGTATTTTCTTAAGTCACGTTCCTGCAACTTTAGGTAGAACTACCAGTTGGAATAGATTTGAGAATAGCAATCCACAGGTTATAATATACCCATTCAAATGATAATAAGCAATATTCATATTGTGGTATGCTTTTTGAATTACTTAATTTTTTACAACTGTTTAGTGTGCAATAATCTACGTTTTAAAATGGTAATGGTGAATGAGTAGTGAATACAGCGGAGTTCCCATGGCCTGTAAACTTTGCTATGGTGTTTGATGGCCACAATAGTTGACCTCGTTCAGTACTGGCATGTAATCGCGTGATGACATTTAAATCAGTATTGCTTTAATGCAAATAGATAATGTCTAGAATGAATGGCAAAATATACCTAAATTATGACTGTTACATGATTTTAGAAATATACATGTCAAGAAAGGAGATTAGATTCAAAGTGCTTACAATGAATAAGAGAATTGACTTTTTAAAACCGATATATTTTGTTATAACCGAATGATAAAATCGGGACCTTACATAATACCATTTTCTGTAACAGTCAGTCAAGTCAACTATCGATTTCAACTTTGGTTGTTAAATTATAAAAGCGTTTTATAACCGTAACTTATTTGGTCATCTATTAGCCTTATCTGAATAATAACAATAGACTATATATTTTATATAAAAATTGCATTGTGAATTTCCCTAATTAAAGTTATTCATATGATAACATGCTTTTGATCTAAACAGAAACTCACAAAACCATTAAGATGCTAATATTTTATCTGGCAAGTGCGTAATATTCCAACCAAGAACATCCATTGCGTACTGGTTTGAACTAGCTGTTATTTAAATAGCCGTAACTTATTCGAAGTTTTATGGGGTTTCACTACCAAAAATGCTATCACAATCTAAACACACTTCAATGCAATCTAATATTTTTGTCTCTGTGCAACCGCTACAGGAGATGACCTTGTTATTAAATGTTATTTCATTTAACCTGCAGCACTATGTGTTATCATCGAATTCGTATAATTACTATTATTATTATTTAAAGGTATCATACTTTTTGCTAGTATATTATCTGCTATAGGACTACTGATTATATTCTAAGTTATATTCAAACTAAACCTACATTTAAGTAATAAATTCAGAATCTATATACAAGTATCTACTATGTTAACGATTAATATCATTAATAACAGAAAACAGTTTAATCAAGACCTTGTGTCCAACTTGCCCTGTGACTTACTATGGTACCTTATCATCTATATTTACTTTAGTACCAATAACATGATCTATATTCATGGCATAATAGACCGTGTACAACTTTGACGTCAATGTTTGATTGAAACCTAACGAAGTATGTTCGGTTTGGAATCCTTTCATGTCTATTATAACAATAATTCTTTCAGATTTTTTTAATAAATCATAGCTAAGGCAGCTTTGTCTGTTCTTACATCTTTGTTAAACAATTTCGATACTTCTGCGATTTGCTTTAACTGCAGAAATTCTTTTAATGTTTTACGTGCCTGTTTCTTTATGTGTATGTGTATGTATTTCTTTTTATCTTCGACATAAGAATAATTCTGCGTTTGAGTTAAAAAAACTACAATTTAAATTTCTAGGTCAAAAATAACAATAGTTAGCTATTGCTATGCCGTAAAAAGAAATAACTCTCATGTATATCGATATCATAATAGTATCCTCTTATAAATGTCAACAAAATTATAAGAAGACTGAATGTGTCTGTGCTTTAAATCCCGATAGTATATGCAACATCGGCTTTCAAGCCTAACGTTTCCTTTTCTACTTTTTACTTTCTATTATGAGAAGATTCAATATAATGATGTAAAATGTGTATGAATCTCTTCTTTGCCAATATCCCGAGGATTTTTCTTGATTTACATCTATTTCAGATTCTGTTCTTTTTATTCTCGAGAATTCCTCATACGGCATTACCAGGCTAAAACGATCATGATTACAACGCAATTCCCCGAATTTCGGCAATTCATTACAATAGGTAGTTTCTTCCAAAATTAAATATAGCTTAGTACATATAAAAAAAATATGTTCAATTATCTTCTCCCGTATGCTATTTATTATGTATAATGCCGCACTGGTACCGACATCCGTTGACGTACAGCTGTTTTCAGTGAAGCCACGGCGCGTATGTAACAATATATAATTTGTATATGAAAAGACTTACGTGAAGGAACAATTGAGCTAATTAGTTTCAGTTGTCATTCGCCCATTGGCAAGAATTGATGTGTCTAATGTATTTGATGCTAGTTTCTATGGTTGGAATATCTGGATTGATACAGTGCTATAATGTCGTTAACATATGTGCATATATACGATACATGAAAGGAAGTGGAAGTGGACGCAAATTGCCGTGCGTTGGTTAATTAAGGAGGGCTTTCGGCTTTCGCATTGCGGGGACCCATAGCAGCAGCAAGGTAAAACGGGTGGCGAGAGTTCAGTCGCCACCCACCGCTGCGCGTGGTGGTCGGCGCCACAGCACAGCCAGTCAAATAGTCACCGTCGGGAAGCCGTGTGTTGAAAACGCGGCAGTCAGCCAGTCTGCGCCAAAACGCGCAACCGGCTCACGTTTGCGCACTCGTACAAAATAATACTCATAGTGTCCGTGTTTCGATGCTCTTCGCCCCTATCGCCATAGAGGCGATGAAGTGTAAAGAGGAAAACTGCGAGGTGGGCGTCGTTCTTGAGCGTAACTCGCTCATAGTGTTGTCTTACAACAAGACCATCGTCTGCCTCTGCGGGAGAGACAAGAACAACCCCTTCGAGCGCGGGTAATTCACGCAAACATCCGTTGCACGCTTGCTGATTACACGCACTTATCTCCTGCCACTAACAACTGGTAAACATGCATAACCGCCCCACAATTAGAGCGCTATTACTCGTTCGTAACATACTTGCTTTCGTGTTTAGACACAAATACCAATTCCATGTCCTCACGCTACCCTTTACGTTCTGTTTAATACGAATGTTGTCTTAAAATGCAATCTCTGCAACGTGTAACTCGTTTGCTATCATTCTGACACTCATCAAGGTTGACTTCTGTGTGGTCAAGGCGAATTCCTCGCAATTGGCCATACTCCAGTCTCGATATTCGTCTATTCGTCGTCTTATTGCGTCAATTTAATAAAAGAAATGCCACACAAATAGAATACTGTTTTAACTTAGTGCCACTTGAATTTCCGTGTTCGGCGATTGGTTATGTGCCGTTTCTATTTAAAACGTAACAATCTATTGAATGAGTCAGTGAGAGGCATGAGTTGGCGTCTGACAAAAAGTCACTAGTTATACAGCAATGTTACCTATAGCAGCAGGAACTGATGACCGAAAACAACAGGGCAAGGTCGTGGCCGGTCGTACAATGTTCTTATAAAACCAACTTAATTGAAATAAACCGTATAATTTATTGCTAATTAATATTTATGAAGTGATAATTAATGTGTAAATCCAGCAGTGCTATGATAAAAATGTTTCAGTTAATATACGTGTGTATATAAATTCATTTTAAATCAAAACAAAGGTGTAGTTGATGAATTTTAATATGGCATACGGAAGCCAACAAGTCGCGCTGTAAATGTGCCCGTTAATCTACTTAAACTCTTATTAGGCTATATGCATTAATAGATACAACAAAAAAGGTTATTCAACATATAGGTTGAGATAACCTTCTGTCTATATCCGTAACTCGTTAACCTACACTGGGCAGGTGCGCACACGCAGGTACAAGACTTTCTTCGTCGGTTGTATACTTATATAACCGCTAGGTTGGCTCTATAAACTATCGGTGTCAGACCTGCCGTCCATATAAATCTTACAAATTCTTTAACGTGAAGAACTTTGATATCTGAAGTTATATAAATATAATCACTTAAATATAATAAATCACGTATCCACCAAATTAATACAAATATTTCCAATGTCTTGTCTCTAAAATCTTACGCTTCGTAATCTGAAAATGCAATGCATATGTTAATAATAAAATCAGGTGAATCGCCCAGCTACTTTTCGTTGATCAAGCAGTCCTCAAATATACCATTTTATAACAAGTTGTTGAAACCAAAAGAAGTACTCATTTAGTGTGGGTAAAACTGCAACCTGTCCTTCAGGCATCTCATACATTCGAAAGTTCTTATTTGGGCTATATTGATTATTTTAGCAGCTCTCGACTTAGGTCTGAGCGTTTTACCTTTACAAGCCTTGGTGGTCAAGATTTTTATCCGTGCAGGAACGGAGAAAGAATACAATTTCCTGCGGCCGGGTGGCTTGTCGTATGAGGCGACAAAACAACCCACAGCCAGGTGGTAGGGCATTTGCCCGACTGGATGGCTACCACCCCTGATCTAATGTATGTCGCCATACCAACCTTGTGTTGTGTTCCGGCATTGGTGACCAGGTTCCAGTCTCCTTTAAGAGAGCAGCAGCGCATTTGTAACACCTTTTGTGTTGCAAATGTCCGTAGGCGATGGTAATAGCTTTCCATCAAATGGGCTTGCCTGTCTGCTGAATTTTTGCAAAAAAAAAAAATCAGATTAGGTAGTTACTTTTTACCTTTTTAGCTTCGTAATTACGGAATATCTCATACGTACATTCTACACCTATGTATTATTGACCCTGAAATATATTTATTATACTAAATCCACTGACCTGACCTTCAAGAAATATTAGTTACCCGTGAATGTTGCTGCTGCCAGTAAACAACAATCTGATAGAATGAATAGAATAGATATGAATATAATTAAGTAATGTTTTTTATTCATTTATTGAAAAAAAAAAAAATGTTTTTGCAACGTTTATACGAAAAGGTTACATAAAGTATGAAGTGTAATAATTTTGCGAAAATGTTACCTCATAAATATATTTTATTTTGTATATAAATAAGCAAATCTTACGTAAGTCAATTTGAATATTTTCCCATAGCAACTCATGCAAAAACTTATATTTATTTAAAATATTAAAAACACGCATATGTTATATACATACGCAATAGGCTGCAAAAACTGTCCAAGCTGTTTTAGTCTCGGACTCCTATTGAAGTGTTTAATAGTGAATGGGTATCATTTAGCTAAACTTGCTGCAACGTGCACCGTATTATCAAACCTATACAACCATAAAATTAAGTTAAGTTATTAGTATAAACCGCATGTGTTGTGTTATGCAACAAATATTTGTAACCTATAATCCTGATCGCGGACTTACTTGAACAACTTAAACCGCCTTGTGTTTCTTAGAATAATTCGTAACTTAAATTACCCTTAGAGTGTTTAAATATTTTGTTAGCTTCTATTCCTATTAAAATATACCCAATTTGACCCCCGTTCCATCGTTTGACGTCAAAGCCAATCGATGTCTTAATGTTTTTATAAATCTTAATGTTTTTATCCGTGCAGGAACGGGGAAAGAATACAATTTTCTGCGGCCGGGCGGCCTGTCATAAGAGGCGACAAAACAAAAAACAAGCCACAGCCAGGTGATAGGGAATTTGCCCGACTAAATGGCTACCACCCCTGGTTTAAAATATGCCGCCATAACAACCTTGAGTTGTATTCCGGCATTAGTGACCAGGTTCCAGTCTCCGTTAAGGGGGCAGCAGTGAATTTGTAGCACCTTTGGTGCTGCGAATTTCCATAGGCGATGGTAACCGCTTTCCATCAAGTGGGCCGCCTGCCTGTCTGCTAAACTCCTGCAATAAAATAAAAAAACAAATAAAACTTAACTTATTTGTAACTATTGTATTCTACCCAGATTCCCTCAAGACTATAAGTAGAGAATACTGAGCCTAGATCACCGTCTTTTATGGGTAAAGTGCTCAGAAGGCTGGCTACGTTTCCTCGCTGGTTCGCCATACTGATCCGTTGGCTGAGGTAAGCACCAGCCTTCTGATCACCTGAGGAGTCAATGAGTCGTTTTAATAAATTTAGTAGAGGCTCATGGCCTCAGGATCCCACGGTCCAGCGTCTCAATGGTTAGTTAGTTCAATGTTATAAAATGGGCCAAGTGACACGTCTCATTTATGAATAAATGAGTTGTGAGTTGTGAATAAATGACAACTGCGATTCACCTTTTAGTCCAGGTAACAATAAATAATATAGTAATAATATGATGATGTATCACATTAATAAAATGAAGGCTGCTGAAAATGCGTGAGCTTCTGATGCGGTTGTTCCGTGTAATTGTAAACATCACAGTGTGTAAAGAAAACAAATAGTTGCAATAAAAATATCATATTGTTATTTAAACAATTGTTTGTTTGGAAAAATCTTTAACTAAATGTGTGGTGTGATTTTTAGATAGCCCCCGCTTGACGCAAGAAAAGGTCAAAAAACGTTCGGTTAATAAGATGCTTTATTATCTCATTGTTTATACAAATATAATGACTTCAAACATTTGTTTCGTTGCATGTGAAACTGTTTTACTGAATTTCCCAAACGAATGCTCGCTTTCATTTATAAGTTTCAACTAAAAATCTAAGATTTATAGAATAGTTATATCGTTATTCCATCAAATCCAAACTCCTTTATTTTTTATTGCAGGAGGTCAGCAGACAGGCAGACGGCCCTTTTGATGGAAAGCGGTTACCATCGCCTATAGACATTTACAACACCAAAGGTGCTACAAATGCGCTGCTGCTCTCTTAAAGGAGACTGGAACCTGGTCACTAATGCCGGAATACAACTCAAGGTTGTTATGGCGACATAATTTAGACCAGGGGTGGTAGCCATCCAGTCGGGCAAATTCCCTACCACCTGGCTGTGGGTTGTTTTTTGTTTTGTCGCTTCTTACGACAGACCGCCCGGCCGCAGGAAATTGTATTCTTTCTCCGTTCCTGCACAGATAGAATTCTTCATCAATATTAGTATATCGAATAGTATCAATTAACGATTACCTGTTGTTAAAATGTTTTACTATTTTTATGTTAAGAGTATTGTTGTTGTTGACGATGATGACTCACGATGATGATGATGATGATAATCACAAGCACCGGTTTACTTCTGACAGGATTTTAATTTCACATCGATCCTTTTATCGAAATCAAGTTTGGAGATGCAATTTCGTAGCATACTTAGGCTGGTGTGCATAGGCATTTAACTACCGGTTAAAATAACTAATCGCTGTTTAGCCATATAGTTTTAGCCATTATTTTATTTTAACCATCCGTTAAATATCTATGCACACCAGCCTTAGTGATTCAATCTGTTATAGTCTAACAATTCCTAACTTAACTTCCCAAAGAAACTTGTCGATATGATCATAGTGGCCACTAGTAAGTGTGAGAGTAGGTAGTGAGAGTAAGAGCTTTCTGACGACTTTGCGGTGATTACCGGACTAAAACAGGGTGACGCCCTCTTTTCTACGCTTTTTAATCTGGTGCTGGAATATGTGTTTAGAAGAGTAATAACACTCGAGGTATAGGCGTCGTAGGCGCAGCTAAACGGAAGGCATAAGGTGATAGGGTATGCAGATGACTTAGCACTGTTAGTTTTATCTTTACACTGTTTTAACCTTACCTTAAACTTTTTCAATAAATACTTTTCGTTCCAATTTAAATTAGTTTTAGCACTTTAAGTAAAGTCCTAATATTAAAGAACCTCTTTATAACGAATTTCGTTTGTTAAACTCTGTAACTCTTAAGTGTTGTTTTTAGCCGTTTTGATTCTCGCTAGTATGAGTCAAAGCATTACCTTGTCCTGAAATGTATTAAAGTGCAAAATATATCGCATTATATCAGGTAATAAATCAATTATATATTTAAAATACTCCAAGATATAAATATCTAAATTATTATCGATATTTTTTTTTATGTTGCAACCCTAACAACGTTTAGTTACCATTGGTAACCCAAACAGAATAATGAACAGAGGATCTTTTGTAGCAACTACTGATATTATTACCAAGGTTCTTATATCAAATGATCATTTGTCGTCTCGGGAACACATAAATTAATGTCATCAGAGTCATGTTGTGATAGAGCTAGAACGTTGTGACTTTGAAGTAAGAGATAACGTTACAGATAAACTGGATACAGTATTCTTAGATAGTTATGAATTACCGTGATTGTAGGTGTACGTGATTTATCACTTATTCTTGTTACATCTGACATATTTATCAATCGAACGAACTCACGTATCTTTGATTTTAAAACATTGAAATGTTTTTAAACTGAACATGATTGTGTTGTTTGATATTGGGAATTTAAAACTTTGTAAAGTACTTCTATTAATTTATATTCTTTAACTTACTGTATATAGTAAATTAAAAAATATCTTGTTAAGTACTTATTTATTTATTTAATTCAATTACAATATCATGATAAATAGTTTTATAATTAAGGGTCGCTTTTTCAATTACCAGATAAAAGTTATTCATATAAGAGAATAATTTAGATTAACATTTGTTCCCGGTAGATGGCGCTGCAATCGAGTTCTAGATTTTTATTTTTAAAGGCAAGGCAACGTCTGCCGGGTACAGCTAGTGTATATATATATATATGTTTCACTACTAACGATACAAGAGATTTTTCCCATTAAGCAATTATGATCGTTTGCAATATTTTTTGTGCTTGTAATTATTAAACCAACGGCTATTGCCGATGTCTATCTTCAAATTGAATCAAATTTTAGAAGAGAAAATTATTAATTTAAACATATTTCTTTACATGAAATCAGTCAAAATGGACTTGATATGTGTCTTTACAACTACAAAATTTTTTTTTTTTTGAAGAGAGGTCTGTTAAAAAGTAGTTTAAATAAGCGTGTATGTATGAAAAGATTAATGAAAGTCGATGAAGCGAAAAGTGTTTGTCGGAATCGTAGCAGGTGGAGATCCATCGTCTCTGGCTACCCCAATGGGAAACAGGCGTAACAATATATATGCATGTAGTTTTAATTATAAAACGGCTAAAAGAGGGCAAGTCGTCTAGGAATTGGGTACTTTTCAAAATTAATTTCATTTTGAATGCGTGTTCTTTACTTATAAGTAGTGATTTTCCTTCGATGGATAACTGTCCGACTAATAAAGAAGATTAATAAAACCTGTTTTATTGGTCTGAGAGATAAAGTTATTGAAATTGCGGTGTCTTCTTTCCGTCTTGCATTAGACTGTTACCTGTGTTGTTCTCATTATTCTCTGGTTTTGCACATCTGTAGAGCTTTTATATTCCTTCAATGTTTGGCTATACCTTCTTATTAACAAAATTAAAATGATTTTTTTTTAATTTTTCAATTTAAAACTAGTTGCGTACACCAATTTCGACGACATCCATGAAATCGAAATGAAGAAGTCTTAAGCTTGACTGAAGACTATATCTTCTGACTCACATAAGATGTTTACATGAAACATACACGAAAATTTAGGATAAAATTCTTTGATTAATCCCTAAGTTTTCATTAAAATCCATTGATAAGTTTCGGAGCCTATACGAGGCAAACTTTTAGACAGACCGACATATCAAAGCTGTAAAAATGGTCATTTATGATTATATACTACACTTTATAAGTAGCACGTACATTACACGTAAATTTTACTTTGAAATCGTAAAAAAAACATTTCAACTATATTTATTGGTTTCGATATATATTTATTAAAATTCGTTTTCTCGCTCGTGACTGAATAAAATAGGATTTACTTGGGGTTCTTTTTACACTAATGGCGATATCCTCTAGACATCTCTCAAGGGCAACGACTTATAATGGTTTACTACCTGTGTTTTTTATCCCACCAGACATTCGAGTCAAAGGCCCGGAGCTTTACTCAAGTTAGTTGCTATAAGGGCATTGCACCTTTCCGCTCTCCCTTGCCCTGCAGCCCTACTTTGCTTTTCGGTATTCCAACTTTAGAATACTAACATCCCTCACTTACATAAACATACAAGTGACTGTCGGAAAGAGATGCAACGTCACATTTTGCTTCGTCCACTTTAACCATAAACCCAGCTGTGCGTAAAGGTATAGATTGGTGTGCATATTTATGTTGTTGGACTTTGAACTCGGTTAATGGTGAAATGCACAGCTCCCTCGGATTCATTATTATCTATAGGATCGATATAAGCTTGTTCAATTACATTACATTTATATATAAAACATGTATAATGAGAGCTTGTTTCATGTTTGCATATTATTTGATTTTATCATTGCATAAGTATTAAATAAGTATACGAGGATTGAAATCTTTTATAGGTATTTAATGTTTCAATAATTTTATGTTAATTATGTTTAATAGTTATTAGGTTATCAACGCAAGAATAACAAAATATTATGGGTAGGTACATTTCCTTTCAAAACTCACAGTCGTTACCGTCAAATTGAAGTTGGTATTACCATTTTGAAATGTGGAAATATTTTAATGTTATGCTCCGGTTAAGCGGGACTAACCAACGGTCGGGCCTTCTGGTGCGTCAGCGTCATAACCGCTACGATACGATGGCGTCGGGCGCCGCCACCATTCGTAGTTTTCGCGGAAAACGGTCATATCGTCAACGCGAACTCCCCTCTTGTTTCCCCACGCCCCCCGCGCCGCTGGCGCGTCATATGCGCCAGTATAAAATCCATACGCGCCCCTCCACTTCAACTCAGACGCATGGAGTACTCCGTAGAGGTCGTTTGGCACGAGCGAGCGCTTTGCTAGGCACCTGCCGGCCACACTTCTCGATAATATTCTAGTCACCAATCGCGCAGCTGTTGCTTGCTTAACGCGGTCCGCCCGCGCGTTCCTATGAACAGTGATATGTGCAATATCTTTAAAACAAAATAATTGTGATATATTATTTAAATTTAGTTATTAGTTAAACGCGTCAGTTAGACCGCGAAACGGCTGTGAGTGAAAACTGTGAAGTTGAAATGTTGTGACTACCCGACTGGAACTTATTACCCGTAATCCAACCCAGTGTGATCAGTTATTCTTGCGTTGAAGGACCGTTTACAACAATGGTTGGAAGTAACGGTACTATGATGGCCATACGCATCGTCCACAGTAAGCTGCGCAAGCGTGAGGAGCATTCAGCATCTGTGCACCCCGCTGAGGTGCTACAGCCGGCACCGCAGACCCAGCCAGAGCCCCTCGCCTTCCG
Organism: Dendrolimus kikuchii; assembly: GCA_019925095.2. Classification (NCBI taxonomy): domain Eukaryota; kingdom Metazoa; phylum Arthropoda; class Insecta; order Lepidoptera; family Lasiocampidae; genus Dendrolimus; species Dendrolimus kikuchii. The sequence continues at coordinate 7,960,380 of CM034395.1, read as the reverse complement.
CCAGCAGCCTTTGTGGCAGTTCCCGCCGCCGCTGCCCCCGCCTTACGTCTATCCTCATGATCAGGTAAGCTTTCTACTTCTCAAAACACAGTTAACACTGACAATCTAATTCGAGAAATGAAACCAGTTCCAGCCGTTATACTTGACCCCAATACAGAATTGACGACTTGCAACGCTACTGCATTCGAATTACAATTTGAAATTTGCAAATCTCACATTGCCTCGGCAACAATCAACATTGAAAGTGACGTTGGGAAACGCTACATTATAATAAGAAATCGTGACTTGGCCGACCCTCCCCGCCACGAGAGAGAGAGTTGCCTTAAACACGCAGTAAAGCAGTGATATCCAAGTGCGAAATAAATTTAAATGTCGGGACACGAATGCCAAATAGAAAGCTGTACAAGGCAAGCATGTTGTAACGTGGTGGCCTTCTTTCTTTGTGCCTCTCCGACAAAGATGGCAATGCATACTTCTATATTTCAAACTGTGTGACCTCAATATCATGCTCTGTTTAACCGCTTCCCGAGACTCGGCATTATTAACCTGTAAATTATTTGATTCTTCGACGAGAGACGCAATCAATGTTTGTAAAATATCTGCATGACTGAATGTCGAGACGCCACCAGGAAGTGAATAATGCTAATGTGTCTTTGAATAGTGTATTCAAGGCTCGGCTAGTACTCGTATGGCCTCACCGCTTACTTTTTGCAAAACAGCTTCCTAGTTAATTTTTACCATATCAAAATACTTTGAAGCTACAGAAATCGTATTTTAAAAGGACATAAACTGTTCTAAGAATGAATGACCGTTTTTTCCTCCGTATGCATTCACAAAAACTTCCCTCGACTGACAATAAAAAGATCTACGAATCCGACCTTCACGTTCGGTTAGCGACAGGTTTAAAATAACTTAGGGAAGGGCATTGTGTAACTGATGGAAGTTGTGTCGTGTGGCGCGAATGCATGCGTTACATCGGGGACGTTAACGGAACCGCTTAATCTGGCGTCAGTTTCCTTTGGGGTCAACAAACTTCTTTAAAGACAAACAAATAATATGTACCGGCAAAACAATAATTTCTTTTTCTCTTTTGTTTATAGGACAACCTAATGCAGCCGCACGGCAATGAGCGTGCTAGTTTCCGCAGCCTTCGCAAGAACATCGGTGGTCGTTGGAAGCGACTAGTGAAAAAGAAGCCTGAACAGGAAGTTTACACGATCCCGCCAGAGCTTAAGCCACAACTCAAACAAATATACGTGTACTAAGATAAACGCAACACGTTTATAGTTTTTAGAATGAAGCAGGACTCAAGATTAGCCGCTAAGGCGTTGACTTCAGCCCGAATGATTGGGTTGTAAATCTTAACCATATCAACTCGAATATCAAAGGACTACCTGCACGGCTCGACAGCCTCTCATTTTCAAAACATATCTTTTCGACCAATTAATTCTAATGACCAATGTACTAAAAATGTTTCTTCATTCTGCACTTTTTTGTGATGTATAAATAAAGAAGCCTAGAAATTGTATTATTAAGTATTAGAACACGTTGTGTTTGTGAGTGTTGTTCCGTTGCAGTTAAATGAATGAATGAGTGATAGTCAAATGTATTTAGTTTTATTAATTAATTTAAAGTTATGAATGAAACTTAGGAAGATGCGGTCGCGCATACTAGTGACGAAAATCCAATAATTAATGTTAAATGAAACAAAACAATTATGATGCCTTGTTTTAATGTAATATTTGACTAATTAGGGCATTTTGTAGTTCATTAACTTATTGTAGACATGATCGTATTAGTTGATGTTGATCAAAATAATTTTGTGAAGATATGTACACGTTGTGTGATGTATTAAAGCATTGTATAATATGTGAGTCTGTGTTATATTGTGAGCCACATTGTTTGAATTCAGTAATTTTATATCATCCATTTGTGTTGTGAGTGAGACTGAATTATGTACAATTAATGTTATTATGACGCTGATGAATTAAAATTTATCAAATGTAATATATTTTCTGATTGACAGCATGTAATGACCATTTTGAGAATACAAGTTCAGTTCAGAATTCTAAATGACCTAATTGTTGTACGTTGCGTTACTTGCATGGTAGTGTAATTTCAGATTTTCGCCCGGTCCTTACTGTGATAAATAGAGAAAATAAATGAAATTGATAGAAAATTATGTTGACTTTTAAATTGCCTTCATACCTTGTCAATTATATCTAGAAAGGGCCGACGGACGAGAATTCAAATAGCTCATATTGAGCCTGATATTTGACGTAAGTGGTTAGTTAATAGGTACAATTCAGCCATGTTTATTTTTCGTTTGAATCTAACTATTGCTAAACTACTTTAATCATAGAACAGTAATAAAACAGCGTGACAAGTTACTTCTTTGTTTTAGACAAGAGATTGTAATCATTTCGTTTGAGTATTAAAAAGAATAAATTCCGTCATGATAGTAAAATTCGTTTTCTTTTCACCCAACACACATTAAATTGCGGCAGTGTTTGTATACATTAAATACGTAATATTTTACGAGTAAAACTACTATTATGCAATATGCAGATTTACTACAGACTGTTTTGGTTTTTCGCGCCACTGAATATAGAATTTAATGTTACATCGTAAAATACATAAACAATGTCAATTACATAATAATATGTTAATTGTCAGAAAAGAAAAAGTGATTGCTTAAATAAAGATCTATTTTTAAAATTAATTCCATTGTTATTCGGTATGGTACCGCCATCTATAATATATACATTAAACTGAAAAAGGTTATATACTCCACACCTAGAGGACGTTGTTTTTACAATTTTACACAATGAGTTTGAATCATTACAAGGAGCGTTCCAGATTATCGAGTTATTTCAAGAATGTGAAGTGCCCTTAAAGCAAAACGAAAATGATGCCATATAGGCGCTATGATGCCATTTATAATTATTACATTAAACTAAAAGTTCTACATTTCACATATAGAGGACGCTATTTGAACATTAGTTTGAATACTTTCTATACATTATGAAGCATAAAGGTGTTCCACATTATTGCGTTATTGTGAGAATGTAAAAGGCCCATAAAGTGAGAATGACACAATACAGGCGCTTTTGCGACATCTATGAAAAAATGCTTACATTACAACAAATACAATTAAGATGGTTTTTATTGGTTATTGTGCCGCTATCTATATTTATTTAGCGAAATGAATGTAAACCATGAATATATTAAGTATTGAGGCGATACAGGCTTTTTTACCTGCCATCTAGGATTCAATTTGTATATTAAGTTATGTGTAGAGATATATTTTAAAAAACAGTATAAAAATCAAACAGTGTGATCATAGATGTCAGAAAACTTATAACAATATTTTTGTTTTTCATTTTTGTTGCAATTAAACATCATTAATCATATAGTAGAATGTGGATCTCACGGTAAATGAGGAAATGAAATACTATCTCTGCTCGAAACTTCGTTTGTGCAGAGTTATATAGCGAACTAAAGAAGCGCGATGAGAATAAAATATAGTGCCATCTAGTGGTATACGTTTTAAGAGGTTTCAGAGGTTACGTGTTTACTTAGTAACATCATCGAGAAAGAATACTATGGCAATAACCCAGTAAATTGTAACTTGTAATACACACTGTAATCACAGTTGGCGCCACTAGTCCATTTTTGTTTCAATAGGAAGTCTCAATTATATTTGTTTTGTAATTTTTTCAATTATATTTTATTTCATATACATTTCTATATATAAAAATATTTTTCGTAAAAAGGAAAATGAATGAATGAATCTTTATTTGTAAAAATACAAATAATAATTGCATAATATAAGAAGCTAACAAAGTCAAAATATGTGCTCATATCACTATTTGACCTACACATGGTCATTCCTACAAATATTTGAGTATACTTTGCCGTTGCTACCAATTTATTTCGGTGCTTATGGTAGCCTGTAAGAATTTATAATTTTCTATCCAAATCCTTTAATGTTTGGAATTCGAGTATGGGAACACAGTCTTCAATTTTTTGTTTATTATTAACATATTAATTCTTTATTTTATTACTTTCATTTGTTGAAAATTCTAATTCTTATAATAACTTCATAATTTGAATTTGTCATTCAGTGTTACGACAATATGTCTAATTTTTTCTTTATTTTCTTTTTAAATGTGAACTTGTCGTAGGTCGCATAACACTTTCTATATTCTCAGGTTGTGATCCTATATTTGAAAATTTCAAAAAATAGAATTCGCGTGTTTCTTGGAAACGGTATAAAAGGCGGAAGCAACAACGTTCCAGCAGACATTCAGCTACGAGCATTTAGCTGGAGTAATCCCCCAAGTAAATACTAATATCCAACTATAGGCAGTTCTTCTCTTACATAACCCTGCCATCTGAAGCACGAACTTAAGGTCTTCTTAACCAAAATGCTGTGCAGCTCCGAGTCTTCGGCTCTGCCTCGCAGATAGGGCCATCTACTGGCCTGAGTACGCTGCCTCTGTACCCATCTTGCTGGTGCCTTGAGTGTCATGCCGGCGCACTGAGCGTCCTGCCAACGCCCTAAACGCCTTCTCAAGCGTCCGTCAGCACTTTGAACGGCTCCACGAAATACGAGTGTTGCTACAGTTCCAGCGAGTGCCGTCCTGCTTTTGGTCGGTTGGCAGCCCACCTGTCAGCGCCCTGTTGCTGTGACACGACTGCAGCGCGGCCCGCTGCCGTCACCGACGGGTGCCCTAATCTACTCTCAAAGGACTCGAGACTTAAGATAAGTGATACGCGTTTAGGGCAGCGTTAGTTTTCTTAAGGCTGTGGTAGTTTATCTAATATTATTGTAATAGAAAAGCAGCCAAATAAATATTGTGAGACCCTGGATTTATTTACTACAATACTTATTAACGTATTGTAGTGAAATAAAAGCTAGGGTAAAAAAAAACATCACAAGAATTCTAAGTTTATAAACATAATTCAATTCATTTAAATTTATATTAAAATACAGAAATAAAACAAAATCAATAAAATGAAATAAATCAAATAACATCCTCTACCAATCTCATTCCTGTAATTTGCGCTCAAATTAAAATCTTCTGTGAACGATACCTAAAGACACTTCGTTCTTCGGAGGATTTTTTTTTGTCGTACATGCTGTTTGCTGGTGAAACTCCTTTCCCTTGAAAATCAGACAAGCTACATCCATTTCTATATTTAAACAGTTGGTCAGAGACTATTATTTGTCCATTAAATAAAATTTGTTGCAGTAAATAGAATTATTTTATTGTTCGCATGTTACATATACCATGTAATTTATATATGTAATTATAATCTATTTAATTATGTATATATATAGTAGTTTATAATATTTTTTTGTTTCTGCTTTAATCATATTTAATTACGGTTGAAATCGTTTTAATTTAGTTAAACCAACAAATATTGTTTATTTAAAGTCTCCTTGGACACCGGGTTGCCTAGAAGAGATCGCTATAAGCGATAATACATTTTATTACAACAATAGGCGGCCCTATTGTTGTAATAAAATGTATTCATATTAAATTGTCTAGATTTAATTATGTGTACCATTCGCGAAAACGTAAGAAAATACTTTTTTTTTATTTTTTTTATTGCAGGAATGCAATGTATGCTGAACTGTATGCTTACACCATAATGTATGCTGAACAGCAGACAGGCAGACAGCCCACTTGATGGAAAGCGGTTACCATCGCCTATGGACATTTGCAACACCAAAGTTGCTACAAACGCGCTGCTGCTCTCTTAAAGGAGACTGGAACCTAGTCACTAATGCCGGAACACAACATAAGGTTGTTATGGCGACATACTCTAGACCAGGGGTGGTCGCCATCCAGTCGGGCAAATACCCTACCACCGACTGTGGGTTGTTTAGTCGCCTCTTACGACAGGCCGCCCGGCCGCAGGAAATTGTATTGTTTCTCCGTTCCTGCACGGATAAAACTTCACAAATTATTGCTTGAATACTAAGCTACCACGCGCGAATTGCACATACAGCCGAACTTTGGTTAGCCGAATATTCGACGCTTCGGTCGAGAACGTGGCCGAATATTCGGTATTTGGTCAACTCACAATTCGTAGCATCCCTAATACTACTATACCGATAATGCACCGCTGCTGCACTAGCAATTCAGAAAGCTGCCTTAAATGTATTGCTTGAGCGATTTCACTTGGTCGTGTGTCAACCACTCGATTCGGGGAGTTTATGCCTCAGGCGATCACGTGACGCGGTATTTTGTTGTTACCCAAATAAGCCTCATTTCGTCTGTAAGGGTTCCCCTCGTCGCGTTGCTTACTAGCTGCTTCATTACCACCAGATACGTGTCAATCTGAGCAAGCTGTATTATGTCAAGGGCCTGTCGTACCTCAGTTATATTGTTATGGATCTCGGGATACGTAACAGGGAGTTTGCAAAACCTCATTAAAAATAATGAAATTCTAACACTACCTTGCCTATTAATGCATAATAGCCGTATACGTCAGGGTCAACGATGTCTCGTGCATGAAGCATTGTAATATACACTCGTATGAAACTCAGAATAGACATAGGATTCCGCTGCTGCCGTGGCGATTGGAGAAATCAAACACATTAACGCATGTTGTGGGTCCAAACATAATTATTTAACAAACTACTATATTTATTACTAGAAAAAATAAGGGATTCCTACTAAAAACTCAATAATGTAAACCAAGGTGTAAAAAAATTTGCCATAAAATGTCTCATGTCGCATGCACGGCGAAAACTATTAACAGAACAGAAAAAATTTCTACAATAATAAAGAACATATAAATATCTACAAAAAACTTCACAATACCTATGTCAACGTATTGTAGTTATGTTACTAGAACTACTTTTTTTAGATTTTAACAGTTGATAGAAACGGCAACCAAAATCAGACCATGTTGTCCATACCTTTGTATTAATCCTTATCCAAACAAATCATTTGGTATTCAAGACTGTTTAAATATCTGTAGATTGTTTTTTGAATTATTGAAATCGGACATTCCATTCAAAAGTTATTGCGAATTTAAAAATGTCAATCTAAACAAAATACTTGGCGATGCAATCGGTTTCTAGGATTTTGATGACATTATAAATATGCGTTTGAGTGGGTCCCGGGATAATTCAGTTTCACAATTAAACCCAATAGTTGGCGCTGGAATCGGGTTCTAGATTTTTATTTTTTCAGGACAGAACATCTGCCGGGACCGTTAATTCCTCACAAATAGGAGGCCTGAGTCTAGCAGTGGGAAGTTTATGGGCTGTTATTATTATAGAAATTAGAAACTATTATCAATAAAATAAAACTTAACTTACGAGTAGTTATATTATATTCACCAATAATCGCTTATGAGCTGCATACGTCTAGTCAGCGCAGCGGACAACGAACTATTAACACTAACTAGCGCAGCGCGGGAGCGCACATAACAATAATTGCTCTACCTCGCTAGCACATCATCCGTCCCGCTCACACAGTATGCTATACATTGTAGTAGTAGTACGACTTGTTAATATTTGTACTTAAGGTTACCGTTTCCAAAATAAATCAGTTCACTTCAGTTCACACCAGCACTCGACAGTGAATGCTACTCTCTGCCATCTGAAGTATTATTTAACCTCTACCTCTCGCTCCTACACGCTCAAGACTATAAGTAGAATACTGAGCCTAGGTCAGCGTTTCAAGTAACGTGCGGCGGATGGGCGCAGAGAAGAAAACGGACTTTGTTTTGAATTAATATTTGTAATACCTGGCTTAACAATATAATATAGAAAATCCATATATCTCAGACAAGAATGACAATCTCAACTTTAGGTAAAAATTATATGAAAAAATATAAATTTTACTATAAATTGAGATTGAGAAAGAGGCGCGCCCAGCTAGTTGTATTGACACATTGTGCGGGCGCGATGCGATGGCCGGGAGAAGACAAAGGGACGTGGAAGAAAAAGCAATGGAAGAGTAACTTACCTCGCCACCAGTCCACCGCCACACTGCAAATCGTCCCCGGGGGTTCACACACTCACTAGGTTATGAGCATTGAATTAAGTTAGAATCGTTTGTTTCTATTTATTGCGTTCCGACAATTTCACTATACGTAATTTCACTTTGCGTATGACAGCAAATGTTCCTTGTTTTGCGCATTCTTAATTTAAAAGTTTATTCTGTTCTTGATGGCGAAATGGGGAGGAAGAATTTATAAGAAGGTGTTCCTCGGCGCAACCACATTGTATTTTACATAAAGATTTGAGTGACTTGTGAGCTCAAACTCGTACATGGCCGTTTATTTAAAATATCATATTATGACTTAATAAACACGATAAGAACAAAGCCAGCGCATAATAAAAGGGGCTTTAGCCGGATCATCGGTCTCCTTAATGACTGTTTTACGACACTACACAACGGGCCCGGGTTTTGGATATATTCGGATATATCAATGTTGTATTCAATCGCTGTAGTTATATGGAGCGTAAAATGACTTGGAGCCGGGATATGTCCCACTTTACGTATGCGATGGGGCCCTTTATTATTGGATATATACATTATGTACATACATATATACATCTGTAAAAGTTTGTTTTGTTGATAAGCTAATATTACTTACATTGTTTTTGGGAGTTTTCTAACTGTTTTGGCCAAAACGAAACTCTAAAATGTTCATGTCTATATGTCTTTGTGTCACTGCAATTTTTATGAAAACCGCATAAATTGATTGTAACTAGATCCTTTAAATAGTTTTTGAAATGTTACGATGGGGGATTGCAATGTTATTATTATATATATTACTTATTATGGGTTGATTTTTCTTTTACAGTTTCCTAGGCAAATAAAATATAACAGTGGGTGTTCTGCGCCACTAGGGAACTAAATGTTTAATGTCTGTCTGTCACATCCTCTGCCGATATATTTTTTTATTGCAGGAATTCAGCAGACGCCTGTCTGCTGAATCGCTTTGGAATGGAAGGCGATTACCATCGCCTATGGACATTTGCAACACCATAGGTGCTACCGAGGGACTTTGCACCTGGCTATCCAGCTTTCTTGATGGCCGCAGCATACAAGTCGTTGTCGATGGTTGCTGCTCTAGCATCAAGCCCATCAATGCTGGTCTGCCCCAGGGTTGTGTGCTGTCGCCGACGCTGTTCATTTTGCATATCAATGATATGCTGTCCATTGACGACATTCATTGTTATGCGGATGACAGCACTGGCGACGCACATTACTCTGGACGTGCAAACGTCCCTCGATCATTTGTGGAGGAAAGTCGGGTTAGACTTGTGTCTAAGATAGAGAACTCATTAGAGAGAGTCTCCGAGTGGGGAAGACAAAACCTTGTCCAATTCAACCCCACAAAGACACAGGTCTGCGTATTCTCTGCCAAGAAAACCCCTTTCGTACATGCGCTTCAGTTCCAAGGAACACCCCTTACCACCTCTAAGAGTATTGGGATCCTTGGTGTCGACATTGCAAACGATATACAGTTCAGGGGCCACCTTGAAGGCAAGGCAAAACTTGCCTACAAGAACCTGGGAGTGCTAAACCGGTCCAAGCAGTATTTCACTCCGCGGCAACGCCTTGTGCTTTACAAAACCCAGGTGAGGCCGCATATGGAGTACTGTTCACACTTGTGGGCCGGGGCACCCGCCTACCAGCTAAACCCCCTAGACAGTATTCAACGTCGAGCCGCTGCATTGTTGACGATCCCATACTCACAGACGGTTTAGATACGCTTGGCCTTCGGAGAGACTTCGCGTCTCTCTGCGTATTCTACCGACTATACAACGGAGAGTGTTCCGAGGAACTGTTTAGAATGGTGCCTTCGTCTTCTTTTTACCACCGTACCGCACGCCATCGGCTGGGAGTTCATCCCCACTACCTTGAGCCGCTTCGCTCTTGTACGCAACGGTTCTCTAGAACGTTTCTCTTGCGTACCGTGGGGATTTGGAATGAGCTCCCAGCCAAGGTTTTCCCACAGCGCTACAACATGGGGTTTTTTAAAAAGGGTGTCATAAAATTTCTTCGAGGCCGGCAGCGCGTTGGTGACACCTCTGGTGTTGCAAACGTCTATAGGCGACGGTAACCGCTTTCCATCAGGTGGGCCGTCTGCCTGTCTGCTGTACTCCAGCGATAAAAAAAAATGCGCTGCTGCTCTCTTAAAGGAGACTGGAACCTGGTCACTAATGCCGGAACACAACTCAAGGGTGCTATGGCGACATACTTTAGACCAGGGATGGTAGCCACCCAGTCGGGCAAATGCCCTACCACCTGGCTGTGGGTTGTTTTGTCGCCTATTACGACACGCCGCTTGGCCGCAGAAAATTGTATTCTTTCTCCGTTCCTGCACAGATATAAAAGCATTGTTTTCAATTTGAATATCCTATACAATAATCTAGTTTTAGGTTAAAATCAAATACATTAAATGAAACTAAGACTACTCAAAAAATATAGAAAAGATATTATTAGGCTTTAATATCCATATGATTTTAGACATTAAAACGGAATAATTTATATTTGATTGTACTAGGAGCACAAAAATAACAAAAAGAATTCATGAATAAATATGAACGGTGCCGTGGTCACAGGAAACAACGGTTAAAGCGGGTGCTCTGACAAAAAGTGGCGTTTCTTTGAGCTTTCGTCCAAAACGTGCCGGCCTAATTTCTTTTAACAAATTGTTCTAATCCATTTACCAAGCTGCTAAATTGGAGTGAGGCGACAATCAAGAAATAAAAAATAATACGGCATTCTCCGCTGATACATTGTATTCCTTGGTTCTGTAGGATTTTTTTTAGTTAAATGACAGTTTTTAGCAATATAACTTGTAAAACGATTTCTCATTAAAAAGCTATATAAGACGTTTTGCTATCTCGCTCGCACACTACTACATTTGTGAATACATGTAGGATGGTGGTTGCATAGCAACTAGTTGTTGATAGATGTATTGTCAGATGAGCATGGTAATATTTCTTTACTTTATTGTGTTTAATTAATATACGAGTTTGAAGATTTGTAAATCATTTATTTAGTATCCTACATTTTTGGGGGCTCGTCCGGGATATTACAAAAATCGTCCGGATAGTACAAAAATCGTCCGGGATATTAAAAAATCGTTTGGGATGGGGCAGATGGCTTGAAGATTATGTACAATATTGTGTTGAGAATTATGAAGACGAATTTATAGGATGTCATTTTTTTTTTAAGAAGAAGCTGATTCTTTTATGATGTTTTGGAATTAATGTTAAGAAGATAAAGACTAAGATGTATTTTGATTTAAAGAGTGTAGAAGACTCTATCACCAAATTTTGTATTACTTATTGCGAAAAGATCTTTGGTTTCTACTGCAGCGTTGTGGTTACGTACGGAAACTCATTTCAGCAGTTACGAAGAATTAAAAATCGCTTTGTTTAAAGAATTCCCTGAAGTAAAATTGGATACGGAGGGAATCTTAGATGAGATGATGAAAAGAAACAGAGGCGAAAGTAGTAACGATTATGTTTTGAGAGTAAAAGAGCTAGGCAAAAGAGAAAATATACCAGAAAATTTTACGAGGCATTTGATCATACAAGGTATACAGGACAGTAGGATCAGTGAAGAGCAAATAAATTATTGGTTTTTCAAAACGCATCGGCATGCAAAGAACGAAATAATACAGCAACAAGAGGTGATTACACCAGTCACGGTTAGTATGGTGTCAAGTAATAATATACCGACGGAAACATATGAAAATGTGAACGATTTGAATAGCCAAAACTATAAAAAAGATAATAGCGAAAATTCAGTTTCATGTCAAAATTATAGTGTCTCAGTAGCTTTGGAAGCTGTAAGCAGTGAGAACTCATTAATTTTTGAAAGAGAGGAAATTAAATCTATCTTGTATTTGTTACCAAGATATGACACTTTGGCAAGAACTATAAAAATAAAAAATAAGAGCAACAATCACAGGATATTAACGAAAAAAAAGGAAAGCGTATCTCAAGAACGGATAAAGTCATTGAATAAAATCAAATATTAATATATTTCGTATCAGAACATATGTTAATGATACATTTTACAAAACTTGTGTTATGTTGGAGAAAAGGACTAGTTACAGAAAGATATTTCCTAAGAAGAGTAATCTCAAAGGAAGGCAAGAAGTTAACAGAGAAGCAGATATTACCTTGAAAAGAAAAGTATGGAATACGAGCTTGAGGAAAATAAGATTTAATATTGGAAAGAGACAGTTTCAAGATAATATGATTTTGTGTTATAAAGTTAGAAAGAAATGCTACAGACTATTAGATGGTTATTTGAATCAAGTAGAAAAATGGCCAGAAGATGATGAATGACTGGATGATGTGAATGTTTTGTTTTAAATTTATATTAGAATAATTTTCAGTTTTTAATTTTCATTGAAAAATTCTTATTTGAGTTTGTTTGTTTTTATGTTAGTCTAGATTGTGTTTCTTTTGTAATGATAGGATATTCTGTAAGTACGTTTAATTTTATGTTCTTGGAAGCTTACAGAATATCTGAGGACAGATATTTTATAGCATGGCCGAGTGTAGGATGGTGGTTGCATAGCAACTAGTTGTTGATAGATGGATTGTCAGATGAGCATGGTAATATTTCTTTACTTTATTGTGTTTAATTAATATACGAGTTTGAAGATTTCTAAATCATTTATTTAGTATCCTACATACATAAATTGACAGAAATTAGTTACAACAAATCCGTATTACACAAATCTTAACAAAAAAAAATCGTTTTACCCTTCGACCTGTATTTTGTACCACTACAAAATGGCGTAGACATAGACATAGACAACACTTTATTGTTCACCAGAACAAAAATTAAAAAAATGCACAACAAGACATTAGTTACTTGGTAAAACTAGGCGGCCTTACCACTAAAAGCGATCTCTTCCAGGTAACCTGACTCAAAGGAAATTCTTAAATTATCTATATTTATCATGCAACAAAGAAAAAAAAAAGAGTTTTTGGCGGGAACTGAAAGGAGACGTTGTGCTGTGCAGTGTTATTTTCTAAAAATGTGTAAAATTACTCTAAAATGAACGATAGTTGTAGGATATTGATAGTTTTTGAGTAGTAATTACGTGTTTTTGCGAGAAACGTGAACTATATAGCCAAATGTGGCCTTTCGAGTTTTCACAAGAATTCCGTTGAATGACGTCGATTGTAGCCTACAATACAACGGCGCCTGGCTTAAAGGCCTAGTTGCCAAGCCTTAAACATAAAAAAATGACATACATGGACAGCAGATTACAGTCTAAAGTATTGTAAACTAGCACATATTACATTATTGCGTAAGACTAACATAATTAATGATTCCTAAGAATTTTTAAATATGGCAAAAGATTTAGACGTAGTGACATCGGCAAAACTATTTTTTTTAAATAATATTATAATAAAGATTTATTGACACTAAAATTACATATACATTTTGGCTTCAAATTAAGACTATTTGGCTGCTAACACTTAAATTAAGCCAAGCCTGTCTCTAGGTGTTAGTCCCTTCCAGTGACTTAAAAACTATGTGAGTATGTAACAATATAAGTATTAGTATTCGAAAAGAAGTTAAGTTAGAAATTGGGGATTATACGAATATGTAACTAACGGGTAAAACTATTTGTGTACTTCAATACCAGCTGCTGCCGTAATGTAGCTAATATCTGAAAGTGGTACAAAGTTAAATTGTGTAACTGTACAAAAGGTACCTTTATACAATTAAAATATATTACTTTTTAAAAGTACATATAAAATATCATAAAATTAGATGTACTTTTAGAATGTATTCTTATTATTATTTTTTTTTACAAATATCCCGATGTATTTCGATAATTGTTTAATGCCAGAGTTCAGCAGACAGGCAGAGGGCTCACTTTATGGGAAGAGGTTACCATCGCCTATGGACATTTGCAATACCAAAGGTACTACAAATACGCTGCTGCTCTCTTAAGGGAGACTGGAACTTTGTCACTAATGCCGGAACACAAGTCAATTCTATAGTGTTGTTTATAGTATTCACGCGAGAATGTGGAGAGCCATTAGGGCTGACAACGATTATTATTAAAAAATAATAAATTTATATATTGTTACGGAACCCTACAAATATTAAAGTAATAAACATTGTTTCCTGTTTGGTTAAATTGAACGTGGCGCAATATTTTGACGACGATAAACTAATTTAGTTCTCTTTAATAACTTTTCAAATTGAATAGCATTTACGACGTCCTATATTTGTTGGACTAAAATAGATATTGGGCGTGGTTATTGTGACTTCAAATGTACATTGGACATTGATGCGTATAAGAATAGTTAGTATAGTATAATAATATTAGTAAAGTCACGAGTTAGTAAAAACTAACAACCGCACGTATGACACACAACGTATTTCAACACATTTGCGAGAAAGTATAATAAGTAGCGAAACAAATATATATATCAGTGGGAAAGTCGCAATAATGTTGACGTTTCTAATATGAAAATGGCGCGCATTTGCAAATGGCGTCACATGCGCCTGGTGGCAATTAGAACTATATCTTTCGTCTCATTCTGTCTATAGTATTAAAGTGAAATAAATGTATTGATCAAAAGCGCTTCCAAGAAGGTTCGATTGTTCAGCTTATTCATTCCCGTAATGTAAAACTACTTGGCGGAATACTTATTTTTTTTATAGGTAGCCTATTTTAGTAGGTTTTTATTTAAACCTATTTTAAACCTGCACATTCCATTGTATGGTGCATAATTTTGGGGTTTCATAAATGCATTTTTTGAGCAAATGTATTGAAAAATATTATAGTAATAGGGAAAATTCATATACCGATAGAAAATCGCCATATCAGGAAAATTTGCTAATAATAATATATAACTAATACGTTAATACTGTTAGGACTAGTATGCTTAAAATCTACAGTAAACTAGAGAATTTAAATCTGGTGCGGAATTAATTCCGTGACGCGCGGGCTTCAATAACGTGTCATATATAACAAATACTGAGGAGAAAAAACGCACCGTAATATTTGCAATGCGTGCACGGCCTTACGTTTTAAACCGGCTATTATTCATTTATCTCGTAATCACAAATCTAACTCTCGTGATTACCTTTTATTTTATATTAAATCAGTTCTCGTCGGGCATTCTGATTGGTTTTGTAACAAAATATAATAAAATACTAATCCTGGTTTGCATAGACATTTAACAGACGGTTAAAATAAAATAATCGTTGTTTAGCCATATAGATTTAGCGAGCACACCAACCTAAGTATGTTACACCCTGTTAAATCCATAACTTTGAAAAGCTTCTTAATCGTAGATGAATGGTGACACATCTAATACTATATACATACATAAATACATATCACCCCAGTTTCCCATGCGAATAGGCAGAGACGATGGATTTTCACTTACGATGATCCTGACAAACAACATAGGCTTCATCTTTCATTAATCTCTTCATAAATGCATTTTATTTAAGATGTTTTTTAGATGACCTTTCTTTAACACTTCTGCTTTTTTATTGTTGTGTAAAGTTTACTTACAGACATTATCTAATTATTTTCTTCTTTATGACGTTTTGTTATTTAAAACTAGTTTTTAGAACAAATATATTTAAAAAAACTTATAAAGTCTCTCAAGTATTAATTTGGTCTATAAAAATCGTCATGAAAGTATTTTTTTCTTTGCTCTATCAAACAAACTCGTATCATTTTCATGCTTTTAATTTATGTTACCTATAGGTAACATAAATAAAAAGCCAAATTTATATACTTATATATAAAAATCAATTGCGGTTCGTTAGTCTTGCTAAAACTCGAGAACAACTGGAGTGATTTGGCTAATTTTGATTTTGAATTATTTGTGGAAGTCCAGGGAGGGTTTAAAATGTGAGCAAATATGAAAAAAATGCTTCGATTATAGTAAAAACAACAATTTCGCTTTCCCTTAGAAACTTTTCCTACCTGTCAAACATTTGATGTTCGTCCCGTCGTTTAGGAATCAATTAAATTTAAACGTCGTTCAGAAATCAAATTAAATTTAAAAGTGTAGTTTGTTTTTCATGTTTTTGGTTTTGAATGTCAAATGTTTGATATTCGCGTCCCGTCGTTCAGAAATCAACTGTAATTTTTTTTATTTATTAATTCTGAGGCGGTACGAAGTTTGACGGGTCAGCTAGTTGTAAATATAAATACAATTACCAAGGTAGAAATGTGTTCAAATAACCAAAAGCTAAGTTTCCAACTGTGATAAGGGCTCATGGATTAAAAGAAGATGTAGTGATCAGATAAATAATCAAGTAGAATAGATGCAGTAGATAAAAGTTAAAAAGAGAAGTTTAAAGTGGTTTAAGAGTTTAGAGAGACCGCATGAAAGTAGAATTACAAAAGAAGTGTATGACAGCAAGGTGAATGATAGCGTTGGTGCCGGTAGACCGTGACCTAACTTACATTATCAAATGAAGATATTTTGAAGAAAGCTTGTTTAAAAATCACCTCAAATAAACGTGTATGTATGAAGGGATTAACGAAAGTGGATGAAACGAAAGATATATGTCAAGATCTTCGTAAGAGGAGATATATCGTTTCTACCTATCCTCATAGGAAACAAGCATAACATTCAAGCCAAGTTCAATTAACCGGTAAGTTCAATCTTAATGGAGTAACGTAATAAAGGTTTAAAGGTGGAATTAAAAGCATAAATTGACTTGAACTGTGAAATGTACATTTAGTTACACAAGTGTTTTGTAATTCACGGCCAAGCGAGTCTCATCTGGCTATTACATGGGTCTACTGGGTACCACACAATGAGTACATGTATGAGCAAGAGTATAGGATTAAAGCAATACTAGAATTGGCCTAGTACAGAAAATGACACCCCGTAATATTATAGACAGATAGATAATATTTTATTATAAATCAATATAAAAACGAACTTACAGACTAAAACTATATCTAATTATGCACAAAGGGCGGTCTTATCGCTAAAAAGCAATCTATTCCAGATTGTTATCATATTTAGTAGCTAAATGAGTATATTTATTACAAGTCACAAATTTGAAAATTCTTATTTCAGCCTATAGCTATTATTTGTTGTCGGTACAAATTAAAATATTTTTTTTAGGGATGACCCTAATGGTTGGAGGAGCGAGATGTAATGCTCCTTCTTTCTTTCATTGATTATTGCACAACTCCATCTCTTGGGTTGTAAGTGTTGCACTACAAATTAGACACTAGAAATAGACTATATATCCAAAATAAAAGTAAACAAAAAAATTATAACAACGAAAATTACATGTAACATATGAGTCCCAAATCGCTGTCAGTTGAGAACGTTCCCAAAACTCTGGTGACATATCCTCTTTGAATAGTAACCTATTAGCTATTTTTTATATTTAATTCCAAATATTATTAATGTGACGTCATCATAAGGTGATTCTGTTTTTTTGTTTAAAAAGTCAGTAACGTGTACTTTCAGAATTGTTTAGATTAATAATAGTTTATTTTCTAGAAAACAAAGGTGAGAAATCAAGTCAAACGAAAAGTTTGTTTACGTTTTTAACAAAAAATCGAAATAAATTTCATGTCACACTTGTCCATCCAAAGGTTGCCTGGAAGAGATTGCTTTAAGCAATAAGGCCGCCCATTGTACTACTGCCTTCTAATTTTAAGATATGTAAATGTGTTACTGTTTTTAAGTTGGTGTACAACAAAGATGTACATGTTGATGTTGTTGTCACAGATCGCAAATGTAGTTATTTTTGTACTTCAAAGTGTAATTGCGCCATTAATGATCAGATATATTTCTTTTAAAATAAAGTAAAATCTGTTTTCTTATTTTAACTAAACATAACGACGGAAAAGCAGAATCACTCAAGTGGTGCAAATATGAAACCCTCGGTGAGAGTTATATGTTTGTGACGTTTGCTGTTGAAAATATTGGCCATGAAAAGATCTATCAAAACGACTGATTAACTCTTTAGGTAGTCAGAGGGCTGGTTCCTACCTTGGACAACTGATCAGAATGGCGATACAGCGAAGTAACGTGGTCAGTTTTCTGGAAACCTTACTCATTGACTTTGATGACCTAGGCTCAGTATTCTACTTATAATCTTAAGGGATTATAGGTAGAATGCAATGTAAGTAAAGACAAAGTTTACTGCATAGTTTATAATTTAAAATGAATAACTAAATATACTCCTCGAGTTAAATAGAAAGAACTAACTTTTATCTACTTGAAATAAATTCACTTCTAGTTGTATTTTCTATGTCCTAGTTATAAGTCCGCGTTAGCCAACACTCCAGCAGTAGTCGTTTAACCAAACAAGGGCCATTTGTGAGGCCCTTTTGTACGAATTAAAATACCTAGGTTCACGTGAGCAACTCTATGTAAATTTGTCATTATTACAGGTATTTTAATTAAGTTCGCATTATAATAATGTGTGTAAGTAGATCTAACTCTGTGTAGTAAACTAGTCGGGCGTTGATTTTGAAGTGAAATTTTTTCAGAATCGTTGTAATTCGAAAATCGATGAAACAAAAAAGTCTCACTGAAAAGAGATAAACACATAAAATACATTATCATTTAATTCGAAATAAAACACATTCCTCTTTACCCGTTAGTGTTTCAAATCAATTTCAGCTCTATTTGTATATACTTAAGGCAGATATTCTTTTATACGTAGATCAAAGAAAATTGTACGTAACAGAGAATTGAATTTTGAACTTTATGCTGGTGGTTTAAAGAGTAATTTACATTGAATTTTTTGAATTATAATATATTGACGGATGTGGGTCAAAGGCTAAATATTTATGTTAATAAAAGTTAGAGAAGAATAATCTGTGAGTATATTCTTTGAAGTTTCACTTCTACTGCGTGTGAACTGAACAAACACATACACACTTTTTTATTAAATATTATGCGTGATTATAAGGTAATAGCTGTTACTCTCTACTTCGCTTGTGTAAATTAAATTTGTTCATAGTTTGAGTAAACTTTCTAAATATATACAACCACTTTTATCTTTTAAAACCACCTTAGAGGTTTAATTTCTAAAAACGCTGATACACATGTACATTTATTTCTAGCCAGAAGCACTGGAACTTCCCCTCACTATCCCATCTTCCCTACCCGTTTACACCCTATTTTATTCTGCTATCCCATCCCGTCTATCCCATTCTTCATATTCGACCTTTTTGTCTCATCTCTATCCTTAAATTCCTTCGCCTATCCATTGCCCAAAATGTGTGCAATGATACGTAGCGAAAACTTTTGACTTATGACACCTGCACACACTTCATCCTATTATGATAATTCTTTTACAGTGCAGGTTGTTAAATTTTGGAATATGCTGCCTCTTACTGCCAGAGAGGTCAAATTCTTACCAACATTTAGAAATTTGCTCAGAAAACACTATTTGTCCACAAATAGCTGTCTGATTAACACAATATAATCAAACATTTATTATAATAACTTATGTATTTTGAAATATATTCAAATTCAAATTCAAAAGTTTTTATTCAAAATAAGTTCCACTGGAGAACACTTTTTGAAGGTCATACATGTAAGTTAAAATTTAATTTTTACTTTCTATTCTATGTACACCGCTTCGCAACGCGTTGATGCTGTAAATGAGAAGAAGCGGCAAGAAGCTCCCCAGCAACACGTCTAGCTAAATATTGTTTTTCTTTATATATATTCTTTATATTATTGTATATATATATGACTATGTGTATATGTCATCATCATCATCATCATCATCATCCGAGTGTTAAATCCCGGTTGCGTTCGGAGCGATCACTTCGACGCCCAGGGTCCGCTTTCCTACTTTTTCATCTCCACTTCGCGCGATCTTCGGCATCCCTTGTATTGAGACTATTGGTACGCATGTCATCCCTCACAACTTCAAGTCAGCATTTCTTGGGCCTACCCCTTCGATGATGATGATGACTATGTATATATGTATGTATTTGTATATTTATTTTTAGTTTGAGTATTTATGTATCTATTGCTTCTTTCCTGCACCACCCATATAGCCTGATTCAAATTTATTTCATTTAGATTGCCTGGAAGAGATCGCTTTGAGCGAAAAGGCCGCCTATTGTATCGCCTAGAAAATATTGTAAATATGGTCTGTCTCTCCTATCTTAAAGGTAGGCAACACATTGGTTTTACTTCTGGTTTTGTAAACGTTACGGACGGCCACGTTAACCAGTTTCCATTACAGGGGTCGCCTGCCTGTGGCGATTTTCGTAATTAGTGTTCTATCCGTACAGGAACAGACAATGAATACTAATTCTTGCGGCCAGGAATCGTGAGAGGCGAAAAAGGAACAAAGAACCAGGTGCTAGGACATTTTCCTATCTGGATGGCTACCACGCCCGGGGCCCAATTCTGTTATTACTATCTTGTCAAAATCGCCGGAAACTATCGTCTCAATCGTAGGTTTCCCTGATTTCGGTATTCTGTTAATACCAATGGCATACCCGTGGCAAGCCACTCTATCTTTATAAATATTTATAAGCGAAAACTCGCGAAGTAAATGTTTCAAATTTTAGTAGTTTTTCAATATTCATTCCGGATAATGCTATTTCTGATAACATTATTCCGCCGCGAAGGTATTGTGGATTTAGTAGAATAAGAATTTTTGACACTATTGCAATGGAATCGTACTTAGAATATGTCAAAATATTTAAATAACAGAATTGAGTTCTCACCTTCCCCTGGTTTGGAGAATGCTGCCATAATAACTTTGAGTTTTGCACCGGCATCACTGGCCAGTTTCAAGTGTCACCTTCGATTCTGGCAGTGCATTGGTAGCAGCTTTAGTGTTGCAAATGTCCATAGGCGACGGTCACCACTTTCCATCACAGTTGGGCCGTCAGTTCGTCTTCCATAAAAAATCCCTCTAATAAAAAAAAACAACGAAATAGAAAGCAAAATCAGATACAAACATTTTGTAGGAGTTTTAGCTTATCCAATCATTCATGGTTTGTCTAGATAGAAAGCATCAGCATAATGAAGCAGGTGAAGGAGTAAGGTTTGCGCAATCATTCTTTAGTAGCAGTCAATAAGAAGTCAATCTTCTAACCGGTATAAAAATAGCGATCGCATAATTATAACACGCAATAATGTTTTTACGCTGGTCCGATAGCCCCGATATCTTAGGGTTTTTACATTTACATATGTTTTATGTCATTATCTCTATGATATTTACATTATTTATTAATACTTAGATATTTAAAATTTTGTATTTGTTTCTAATCATTTGTCTATATTTTACGTTCGCGTGCTTTCCAACAAAACAAGAAGTTATCAGCTATTTTTATGATATGATAACCTTAAAGATTGGCATTACTAAATAGGCATAATATAATGTAGGTAATGCTGATATGGTACACGACTGTCTTTTAATTTGGAAATGATACCAAAGTGAATCATGATAAAATATAAAATGCAGTCATTCATTGTATGTCATCGTGTTTTTTGAGTTTTACGCCTTTCAATCAGATTGTCTCAATTGGTTGATGTGTAACATCAGCTTAACTTTCCAGTAATGTAAGAATTATTTTCTTATGCTGCAGTCGCGAAAATGTTAAAGATATTGACAACAGGCGAATGCGTCTTATTTAAAGCGTCAAAAATAACGCCGATAACGAATAGCGACACGTATATATACGTATTTATTATCATATGTATATATACATGTGTGTATATGTCTGTGTATATACATATATATATATATATATATATATATATTTATTTATTTGATTCTGGTTTTTCCGACGTTTCGGCCAGTTTTCAGTGGCCGTGATCTGTCATATATTGTTAAAGTTTTATTTAGCCTACCGCCAACTTATATTTTATTATTTAATTTTAATTTTGTTTATGGTTATTATTTACTCTATGGGAGCCTATCTATTTATACCGCTTCGCAACATGTTATGGCTTGAAGAGAAGAATTGGCGCAAGAAACTCTTCAGCAAACATGCCTAGCTATTTTTATATAATATTTATTTTGTTTTTGTACTTATATGTGCTATATTTATTTATTATCCATCATTATTTATTAACTGCACCACCGTCAGTATTAAAAATCTATCAATCCCTGCCAAAGGTTGCCTGAAGGAGATCAATTCTTAGCGATAAGGCCGTCCGTTGTATCATCTTTTATCTTTTTCTACATCTGTTTGTTTATGCTTTGGTGTTAAAGAATTGTCTATCTATATATTTTCTGTCATTAAGAATTAAAAACAATATCGCATCACCTACCAATGCCACCATCAACATTACACCCATCATCACATCTGCGTGGAACGGCCTATATCTGTAACATTATCCCAGATGAAGCCCCACCATTAGAGTTGAATGTGACAAATGTCTATAATATTACTTTTTGATATAAATTTAAATGATTTAGGTAGTGTACTACTTTTGTATTTTTATATCATCAGAATATATAATATATTATTGTATGTTGCCTAAAGGAATAAACATACGTGTGTATGTGTGTACATGAAAAAAGTTTATACACTTGAATACGGTTTTCAGAAACGAGTATTTCCAATACGCATTACATTGGATCTTATCGACTTTCTCGCAGTATTCGAGTTGTAAAAAGTTTAACCCCTTCCGACGCAACATGCGTTTATCGATAAAATATTGCATTCGATACATCTAGTACATGACGTATATAAACTTTATTGCTTTAAGAATACACGTGAATATAAAATGACGGGGCAGCGAAATAACCGCAAATATAATTTTGTTAATACAAGTTCTACTCATATCACGTCATAACATTTTACTGTCGCGTTAGAAAATAAGGCTTAGAACAGAACTGCGATTAATTGGTCTCTTTATGAATAGGAACCGATATAATCTTCACCATAAATGTGAAGTTAAGTCAGAATAATGTACTTGTTTGTTTTTTACTTTCTCAGTAATGTTAAGACATCCAAGTGCATTAATAAATTGTATATATTTTTAGAAATGTATGAATACGTTTTTCAAGATAATCGCCTAGTATACTATCGTATAGAAAAATTTAAATTTTGGTTTCACAGCATAATTATATTATCTCTAGAAGGTTGTCTGGAAGAAATCGCTGTTAGCGATAAGACCGCTGATTGTACTAGTTATATGATTTTTAACTCATGTGTATTATTTTCTTGTGTACAATAATAGTACATTATGGTACTAGTGTGTAACATTGGTGATTACCGCCGAGGCGCCATTGAGACTCGAGCCGTAGGCGAGGGTCTTAAGAGAGCCGAGGACGGTAATCATCAATACACACGTGTATCATACGACGTTTTTCAACACACTTGTGAATAAAATAACAACAAAAACTCATTTTATTTAGTAGATAAAAAAAAGTTATATATGAGTGAAAGTTTTATTTATTAAACACGTACGAGTTAAAATTATCTATTTAAATAAAAAGTTGCATGAAATGAGCAAGCAATAGGAACATTAATTTATTTGTTCTATAGAACACGATCTTTTTTTTTTGAATAAAAACTTTTTTAAGAACAAAGCAACTCAACCAATAAAATTTAAAAAAAAAATCTATAACTCACTAGTGAGTTATAATGTTTTTTACTCACAGTTTGATAATGGGTGTCATTCTGTGCCTAATTGCGGTGACCATAGAGCCACTTTATGAGCAAGTGTGTTGAAAAAAATATTCTATTCTATATAATTTGAATTCATTTTCTTTAGTAATCTTTAATCGACAAGTCCATGAACTCTTGAAAAATAACTTATATAATAATTTTTTAAGCTACTTTGAAAAGTCGCCTTTAATGATGAGGTCTCCCATAATTTTAAATAAAAAATATTCTAAGTGCCTATTACATTCTTATGTTTATTTATTATAGTGAGCAATAAAGCATTATAAATTTTTACATAATTTCAACTTATATGACAGATACCTAGCCACACTTTTCAGTCGCCAATGTATACGAAGCTTTACGTAACTTACATATTATAAGTTAAACGCGTATGTTCTCCGGATATTGGCAGTGGTGTAATCTGTGCCAAACTTTATATTCAATCCTTTGATATGTGCTACTTACATAGATACCTATTTTGGTGTTACGTACATGGTTTACTTAGCACGAAGGCTTCGCTTGCTTTAGCTTTCATTTATTTCCTCTGATCGACGATTTCATTTTCAGAAATAAAACGTATCGTATATTCATTCTCGTTGTTAAAGCTATATAAATGTCAAACTTCATTATAATATTTTAATTATCAAGGTGATTAGAAATGAATTATTGAACATTCAAGTATAATCACATTCGTATATTAGAAAATATTGTATATATTGATTGTTGTATGAATTAAACAAACAAACAGTAAACAACACAACAAGCGGATTTTTATCAAAATCTTTTCGTATCCAAAGTAGAAAAATACAAATATTCAAATAAATAAATAAAAACTTTTGAATTTCATTAAAATAATGTAAACAAACGGCCATTTTAATTTAAATTTTACATTTCCGAAATTTACCTTGCCCAATATCGAACACAGAACATCTGCGTTCCAATTAATTAGATGGGCCAACGTTTTAGACTATAAAGACCGTAATAAAATCATCCAAAATAATTATAAATGTATTGAGATTTTCTTGGCTTTTATCCGATTAAAACTAACTTTTTGTCATAAAAGTATCGTTTATCGCTGTTATGAATAATATGCATTAAGTTTTATGACAATTTTTTCATATTCAAGACCTTATAAAAGGAACAAACAAACACTGACACAAAAGTATGAATTGTACTAAGTTACCAGCTCAGGCTGTAGCCACTGATTCTATAAAATTTCAAAAATATTACTAGATTAAGATTGCCCATGGGATATCGACAAAACTCTTTTATATCTTCCCCCTTAATCATTATTTCATCTCAATCGTAAAAGTTACTTATACGATCCTTTAACGAAAACCGCTAGAAGTACCGGTTTTGCATCACAGATGCGCCCCCAATTTTCTTAACAAACGAACCGAGAAAAATAATATTCCGCTCGATGGTACTGATGTATGTGGAGTTATCTCGGTGTTTAACAAAAGGATAAGTTTCCGATTGACTTGGCGGCATCAAAGGCCGAGGCATTAACGCAATGAGGGTCTGACTGTACTTACAATATATGCGGCGTACACTGTTGATCATGGATACTAGGCTGAATACATGAGTCTATAAAAAGAAATAAAATTAAGTTTTTGTTTATGATTTTTTTAAATTACGAAGTTTGCTAACAGGCAGACGGTTCATCTATAAGTTTTGTCTATGGATTCAGCTGATGAAAAGTGGGTACCGTTGTCTATAAACGTTTACAACACAAGGGGCGAAACAGACACATTGCCAACCATTAGTTTAGGATACAGGGATTGGGATTCGATAAAGGAAATGTCATAGGGATTGGATAAAAGGCTGGGATGAAGAGGTACGGAATAGAGGGATCAGATAGGAAGAATGGGATAGAAGGGATGAGATAAGGAAATGGAATAGTGGGATGGGATAAGGGGACAGGGCTATTGGAACTCTCATTTATCGTATGAAATACGAATAGGTGCAGGTTAACCATTTTCAAAATAAAAAGCAAAATTTAACCGAAGACTACTGTTTATATGATGCCTGATGGTAAATTTCTTTTTGTTCTTCTTTATGAAAGTTTGTTTCAAATAGGTTCCGCAACGGCACAGCGGAATTTAATGAATAATTAAAGGGATCAAACTGGAAATTTACGTGTTTCTTTTCGATATCTGGCAGTATTCAAAAGATATGAATATAAATTCGAACTTTAGTGTAAATGATAATGCGGGCCCAGCTAGTTATTACTACGTATAATAAATAATTTAATTTTGTTTATTGGCTATAAGCTAAATTGACTATATTTAACAGAGGTTAAATATCGTCAATTAAAAATTCACAATTTCAGTAAAGCTGAATTGCGTATTTAATAGAATTTTATTGTGAAACTAAAGTTTACCCCGCATCTGCGCCTCACGCCAACCTCTAGGCAGTAGCTTTCTTTTACTTACACAAAAAGTTGATTCGTTTTTTATATATAATAATAACAAAGAAACTAAGTACTTACATATAGTCTAGATACCTGCCTATCAAAACATAAAGATGAGTCGAAGTCAACCTGATTGGAAATAATACAACGAATGACATGTTGTGTATGACAGCATAGGTATTTATTAGTAAATTGAAAAAAATGCGATTTCAGCGCCATCTATTTAGTCTATTCTATGGAAACGACATCATTTATCGGGATACAAAGTATCCTAAGTCACGCTCCCGGATATGAGCTTGCTCTGTATCGACTTTCATTTAAATCCGTTCAGTAGTTTTCGCGTGATGTTCTAATAGACAGACAGACAAAAATTCTACAAGTTGCATTTTCGGAATCTCCTGGTCGGAATTATCTCTCCCCGATTTTTTTACATTTTTAAACGCATTGTATAAACTCGAACCATTTATAGATTTATTATAACATAGACTTAAAATTTTCAAAAATACTTCTTATAACATAATTTTAATTATATCTCTCAAATCTAAAAAAATTATACAAGTACTGTAAAATACATATATTTAAATAAGTATTCGGTTGACTATTTTTAGCTTTAACTGTAAAAGTGTATACGTAATCATCAAAAATATTTGGTGCATTTTTATGCGCATTGAAAAGCATTTTTTATTTATTTAAAAGATGGATATTTGTACCAATTCAGTTTTTAAAGGATTATAGTCTTTTACTGATGTAAGTTATTATGTATATATATTAAATAGCATTGCTCAATGGTGTATGTAAAGGTGGAAGCGAATTGGTTTCTTCGTCTGTTTATTTTTTTATTTCGTCTTCACGCCTTTAAATGGTAGCCGATTTTAGTGAAATACATATAATATAATAGGTACATGGGGAACTTGGGATGAATTTAATCTATGTATATATAAATGAATCCCCATTTTCCTTGGTCACGCCATCACGCGTGAACGGCTAGACCGATTTCGCTAATTCTTTCTTTGTTGTTTGTTATTGTCAGGAGAAGGTTCTTATGAAAGAAAAAATTAAGAAAATTATTCCTAAAATTAGAAAATTCACGAATACTTAACCACCATATAAAATTATTTCTAATTTAACCTTTGAACAATATAAACTTTTTTAATGTAACCTTATGACGTTTGACAAAGAATTGACAGAATGCGTGCTTCAAATATCGTCAAAGAGGATGTAAAAAACTGAATATCGTTTAAAACAGATGCTTCGGTCGGAGTTATTTTATTGATAAAATATATGTAAAATAATTAATATAGCTGTAATCGGATTCCAATATTTAGATAAAATTATTGTTGTGTGTGTTCAAGTGGGTCCCGGGATGGTTAAGATTATAGATCTACCGGTAGGTGGCACCGCTAAAGTCTTCCTAAGCGGCGGGACCTATTTTGACGATTTTTTTATTTTTATTAAAGCGGATTTGAGAATGGTTTAAATTAACTATTGGTCCCGGTAAATGTCGCTGCAATCGGGTTCTAGATTTTTCTTTCTAAGGGCAGGACAACGTCTTCCGGGTACAGCTAGTATAAAATATATTTCAACCTTGAGATTTCAAAATTTCTAATGAAATTCAGAAACAAATTTGAAAATGATGCAGTTTTAGGTTCAATATACAAATACGGCCAAGCTGTCGTCAGAAACATCACTGGAAGGACTTAATGTATCCTGACCTATGCAAGATTCAAATCTACAACTTACCGACAAGAAACTTTGTTGAACAGAAAGGTGACGTATTGTCGTTTCGGAGACTAAGATACACTTATGATCTTAGTGTTTTTTATACAATCACAAATTTGCACCCATCCCCAAATTATAACAATTTATCGGAAAGAGTACGCATTTTTATTTATATCACTTATAGCGATTTGTTTCAGACGTTCCTTGGATGGCGAATATAATATAATAATAATATTCACCTCCTAAAACATCTAGACTTCTGAGATACATAGAATCAAACATGCAAGTGAAGATGCTTGATAGCCTTAATTAATTGCCATTCGAATTTTATCAATTTTAAATTCCCTAACTCATAAAAACGGAGCAGAATCTGATAAAAAAAAAACCCAATCTTATAATAACACTGCAATAAAAAATCAAATCGATCCCCTTTGTTCGTTCGGTGGAAATCTTAAAAACACTTTCGTATTCTTCAATTACTTAAAACATTCTCTATTGGGGACTTTTCATTTGTGATGTTTAACCAATGGATCGGCTTTTCGATTGACTTGAGCTCAAAGGGCGGAGGGCTGGAAATTAACGCTATGTGGGGTGTGCAAGTAGCATCCGCTTCAAAGGGGAAATCGTTTCCCTATTTTTCTTTTAAATATCCTATTATTATCGTTCTTGGGTACAGTGTCTGTAATTTATCTATGTAAATTCTTCATTATTTATTTTTATTTTTGGAAATAAAGGAATGAAGCAAACAGACGATTCAAACTTTTGGTTTTTCTTTTGCACAATCGCCTTATTTGCAAATTATGGTACCCAAACTCCAATCGTTCAATTCAGGTCTTTAAGATGAGGAGATGCTAGATAGGTTGTGGAGATAGGCAAGGAAAATCATAGAAAAAGGTGAAGAATGAGGGTTCCTCATTACTCGGGTTTTCCGAAACTGGGACTTGCAACTCACTGCATAGTCAAAAGGTCGTTTACGACTAGCGAGGAGCAATTCGGTACAGGATAATAATGGGTACGGAGAAGTCTGCTACAGTCTTTACTTAGGCTGCTTCTTGCTTTATGTTTTAAATACTTTCACATTTGGGAGCTTAAATCTTAGCTACATCTACTTCGTGTCGACCAGTAAAGACAGGCATGGAATTGGGAACCTTCCTTTGTAGGTCCCACAGGGTGGCATTCTACAGTGTCGCCACCCCTCCTTAAGTTTCACCACAAAGCCCCCTGGGGTTTTAATGGCCTTATATTGTGTCATAAATGACAAGATTTTTTTTAAATATCGGTTCTTATATGTCACTATTGATGATTAGATTAGTTATTTAAACTACCAAATATTATTGAATTTTTCTTTTAATGTCTCCTTAAACGCGGAGTTGCCTGGAAGAGATCGCTATAAGCGATAAAATCACCCATTGTTTTAATGGAAATGTATTCATATTAAATTGTCTAGGTTTAAGTTATGGTGAACAATAGAGTTTCATTCATCATTTCATTCATTCATTCATTGGTAATCATGACTTAAGATATAGTTTCAAGAGACTGTTTGATCTGGGACTATCACTTCTTTTTGATCACAACAGTTCTAACTATTCACAGGCTGTTTACTGTTGACATGACATTTGCCACAGCGGGCATAATACCTTGAACTACTATGCTCAATAACATGACAAATAGTGTGGTCTTAAAATTATCCATATCTTATTGACTTGATTGATAATTTCTTTTATTTTCCTTCCACCCATTTTAATATTATATAAAATTAAAATTAGGCATGTTTGCTGAAGAGTTTCTTGCGCCGCTTCTTCTCTTCAAGCTATAACATGTTGCGAAGCGGTGGTAAATTAGATTAGGCCTCCCATAGAGTAACCATAAACAAAATTAAGACTAAATAATTTAAATGAACAAGTTGGCGGTAGACTAAATCAAACTTTAACAATACTCGTTGACACTTGACATCTTTGTCTTCCGTTATCACGGCCACTGAAAAGTGGCCGAAAATCGGAATAACAAAAATCAAATAAATTACCGCGCTTAAAACCGTTAAAACGTAGTTTTATTAAGTGTACAAGTCGCGAAAACTTAAGAAAATATCATACATACATACATAACTTCACGCCAGTTCCCTTGCGGGGTAGGCACGAACAACAGAGCGTCCTTTAGGCTTATTCTTACACACCTCGCTTGCTTCTTTGACATTCATAACTCTTGTCATGCACGCTCGTCTGTTCTTAAGGCTCCTGACATCACCTTCTGCTAGTACACGATCAATTTGATCGTGGAAGGTGTGTCGTGCCATTCCACGATTTCTGCATCCATCCACTTTTGCATTGTATATCTGTTTAGTCATTCTTTCATAATGCATTCTTTCCACATGCCCGAACCACCGGAGCAAGAAAATATCATATGTCTTATTATTATATATATGTGAGACACCACGGTATACAATCAGTTTTTCGTAGGACGTTAATAATGGATTCCAAAAAGAAACTAAGTACGATAAATGTAACATTGAAAAGTCGTCGCTGTAGAGACGATATCCAATTAGCCGAATCTCCGGCACCATTAACACTAGTTGCTAATTGTCCGCATCACAATGATCGTAGACTCCACGGAGACACGACGTTTCCACCCGAGCGCCTGGCATTCACGAGTCAATGAATAAATAAATAGCACTCACTGGATGCCTCGGTTAAGTGTTAAGGGAATGTCGCGCTTTTTTAAATTCAATTGGGTCTGTGCAGTATGCATGATATAACAGCTTATATAGTCAAATCGCTATCTTCTTTTTTGAATATGACCTTGCATGTTTTTATATTAACATTTGTCCCTAGTAGTATCACATGGTTATTTTAGTATTATTGGCTCCATCTATTATTAGTTTACTGTAATAAGTACTAATAGTTCTATTTGCGGGTAGTTGTGATTACTCTACTCAGTTTGTTTCATCATATAAAAGTAGCTTGGATATAAAAGCAAACGGGCATAGCAATGAATGATCACTCACTTGAGCTCTGGTCGGCTGCGCATAGTTAAACATCGTACGAGAATCGTAACTTAAAATTAATTATCCTTTATACCGCCATTTTTTATTTGTAAGTCAAATAAAACAGTTCTCAAAGTTCTACGTGTTGTATATACCGCGCACTAACACTGGAGTGTCCAGAATTCATGAATATTCAAATTTTAGAATATTTTCAAGCAAATAGTCACCAAGCGAAAATCGGGACTAAATTCTCTCTTTCTCTGACTCCATTCCAGCATCGGTTAAATTGTAAGTTTTTTAATGGCTTCAAACGAGAGTGGTCTTGTAGTAACTCGAACAGTGTATTAGATTTTTTATTCAAGTAATTTTGGAATAAATAATATTATTGTCCTATTAATGTTATTAATTTTAAAACAAAATGATACGTCCCAAAAATGTCAAAATATAAACAGTGAAAACTATGTTTACCTAATTATTTTTGCTTTCATCAAGGTTATATTTGTGTCAATTTCTAATCCATATCTTACCGAACTAAGGATCAGAAATTGACAGAATCAGTCTGATTTTGGGTGATACGTGTTTATTTCTTTATTTTTTATTTTATTGTAAATAGGTTTGCGTTTAAACACGGTCACACCCAATGTCGGACGATGATGCGGTCGAAGATGGAGCACACTTACCTAGATAGTACCTATTTACACGAGACTTGAAGATACCCGGATTGTACTTTTCTGGAAACACGGACTCTGATAGTGCATTCCACAATTCTGCCGTACGCAGAAGGAACGTGGAGGCAAAACGTTTAGTACGCAATGGTAGCGTTTCCACTGTGAAACGATGGCGTAAAGCAGAGAGTTTTGTGGTCGGAAGATGGAATGGCTCAGGAGGGGGGGGGGGGGTTTATAATTACTAAAATAGATAAATTAATCCTCGCCTAGAGTTATCTGGAAGAAACAACTTTTTAGCGACGAGGCTCCTCATTGCGCTGTTTTATTATCCTTTGTTTATATATACTTTGCTATACAATAAATAATTATTTATCTCTAATTATCAAATTTTATTATACGTATTTCCTTAATTGTAAAGTTGGAATTGGTTTGGATGCAATTACTAAATAAGTATTAAAAAAAACTCACTAATATTCACATCAACATTAGTGATTTTTTTTTAAATACATAACATATTATTACATACATACATACATAACTTCAGGCCAGTTCTCTTGCGGGGTAGGCACGAACAATAGAGCGCCATTCAGGCTTATTCTTACACACCTCACTTGCTTCTTTGACATTCATAACTCTTGTCATGCACGCTCGTTTGTTTTTAAGCCTCCTGACATCACCTTCTGCTAGTACACGATCAATTTGATCATGGAAGGTGTGTCGTGGCCTTCCACGACTTCTGCATCCATCCACTTTTGCATTGCATATCTGTTTAGTCATTCTTTCATCATGCATTCTTTCCACATGCCCGAACCACCGGAGCATTCCTTTCCTTACCTTCACCCCGACACTCTCTTTCAGACCAACTCTCTTTCTTACTTCGGAATTACGAACGCGGTCCGCGAGCGTCACTCCGCAGATTTTGCGCAGCGCTCGCATCTCGACCGCGTTTACTCTACTTTCATGCTCTCTCTTCCATACCCAACTCTCGCTTCCATACGTGCGCGTAGTTACCAACACCGCGTAACAATAACATATTATTGTTACAAGTAATTGTAAGAATGATGAATATTTTTTCTTAGAGCTGTTGTTGTTGTTGACTTGTAAATTATGTTGCTGACCGCACTACCACCATATTTTAACTTTTCTCGACAATCGGATTCGATGCCTATATTGAAAATATTTGCATCTGAACTTTCCTTATACTACGACAAACATAAAACACGCCTTGTCAATTTTACTGACAATTCACCTTGTTTTATACTACAGAAAACGTAATAACATTTTTATAGTACGAAACAAGCTATAAACCCGGTTTTTAGTGCATCGCTATTGGTATAAATCTTTTTGTTTTATTATTTTGTTATTTAGCTTAATAATTGAATATTTATCGATCCTTTTACTACTTTTTGGCTCATTTGGAGGTAAGCAATTGTTTGAAAATTCGTTTAAATATTATAAGTTTTTAGCAAGAGTTGAAGAATGTTAATGGTGGCTTATACCAGAAGAAATAATAGATGAAAGGAGACTGACAAAACAGTTGTATGATAACACTGGGGATGGTAGAGTTAGGGCCGGTAGACCGCGATGTATTTACAACCAAAACGTAAATTACGTAAAAAGCCTTAATAAACATGTATGTATGAAGAAATTAATGAAAGTAGCTAAAACAAAAGATGTATGTCAAGATCCAAAAACAAAATAAAAAATTAACCACTCGTGATAGATGAATTGCTGGGGCATTTCTTTATTGCATGAGTTCAGCAGACAGGCAGACGGCCCACCTGATGACATTTGCAACACCAAAGCTACTACAAATGCGCTGCTGCTCTCTTAAGGGAGTCTGGAACCTGGCCACTAATGCCGGAACACAACTCAAGGTTGTTACGGTGGCTTACTCTAGAACAGGAGTGGTAGCCATTCAGCCGGGCAAATGCCCCACCACCTGGCTGTGGGTTGTTTTGTCGCCTCCCACAACAAGCCGCCCGGCCGCAGGAAATTGTATTATTTCTCCGTTCTTGCACGAATACAAGATTTAATTCTCATTAAGGACAAGGATTAGCCATAATATTATAAAATTCTAAACATGCCGTGTCTGGACATTGAAGCTATAAAAAAAGCAACTGGAATACGCTATATAAACGATGGAGAAACACGATGCAATTTTTTTAGATTTCTTGTCTGTTTGTCGGTTCCTCTGTTTACTCGAGATTTACGTAAAAACTACTGAGCTAATTTCGATACCGGTTTCCCTGATCGATAGAACATTCTAAGATTTAAAATCTTCACTACTTTTTATCCTGGGAATTTTTCTGGAAATGATTTAAAATGATCAGATTGAAAAAAAATGTGGATATCCAATGCGATTTTTTCACGGATCGATAGCAAATTTTATGTAAAAAATGTGTGATACTTTTTATCCCGGGAATCCCAAATGAATTTTCCCGGAAGTGGTTCGAAGTAGTTCGGGTGCATAAAACTTGGCTTTTTCCGATAAAGTTTTCACTAAAACGATAGCTTATATCCTTTTTTAAATGTTGTGATACTTTGTATACCGGGAATCCGTGGAAACTTCAAGTCAAACGTGGACGAAGTCGCAGGCATATCCCACTATGTACACACATATCATGAGTTACTGAAAACATCTATTCATAGCTACTATTCGTTTTATACAGAGATAGTAAACACATAGTGTGCTTCAAAAATATTATTATAAAATCTACATTCTACATTATAACATAAACAAATAACTGTACAGGGTAACTATCGAGATGATGTTATTATCAGACTATGTCCATTGCATCTAGAAGCAATTTCGATAAGACGTCTGATCGTAGCAGCATAATCGTAGATTTCTACGAGCGTAGTGGCGTAGCATCGTAGCGGCAACGTTCCACTTGCGTTATAAATATTTCAGTACAGGAAATTATGCTCTCACTGATACAGTGCCCGTGTAAGGGATTTGAATTGTAAAAGCGAGCTGTCGAATTCTGGCGTAGAATATATTATGAGGTGTATTTTTGAAATCACAGATTAAAATTAAAACCTTTACTGCTGCGGTTGTAGCGAGATAACATTTTATGGAACTGTAAAAATTACAATCAGAATCTGACCTCGTCTATTTATTTAACTGCTTCTAACATGATTAAAATAATCAACATGTAAATGATTTTGCTTGAATGCTTCCTTTTCATGTTTGTGGATATAAACCAATTTTGAAATCAGGTATAGGTATATATGTGATTGATAATAGAAATAAAAAATAATTTATGGGTTTAAAATCTCTGAACTTCAGAACGAGCTGATTGGCATAAAATTTAGTTTATAATATACTTTTGATGATTGGGATAAAAATGGGGTACTTTCATCACCGACAATGGGATAATTTTTTGGGGATAAGGTTATATAGTTCCAGTGAGAGAATCTGAATGAAGCAGTAATAAGGGATTTAATATGGGCATGGACAAGGCATATCCTTTATCCCAAAATGAGAATTACAGTACGTAAAACATGAGTTTAAGATTTAACTATAGAAATGTTTTGGATTATATCAAAACTTCCAGTTGTGACTTTTTTCGGATTTTTACCAACATGCCAGATTGGTGAAGCAATTTAGGAATATGACATTAACTGGTAAAAGTCAGGTAGCGTAATGGCGTGCGCACGCGTCCCAACCTCAAAGGGTGGGGTTCGATCCCGGCCGAAACGCATGCACCACTTAGTCTGTTTTCTGGTCTAATGTGCATATTGTTACAATTACCACGTGCTAACAACGGTGAAGGAAAACATGATACCACCTGCATATTGAGATAAACGATGTGTCTAACCTGCCAAGCCGCCTTGGACAAGCGTGGCGGGTATACTGTCCGTTCCCCCTATAATGGAAGGTCCGAGCCCAGCAGTGTGCTATTTATGGTCTGATATTGTTGTTGTTGACATTAACTGAATGGCTGAAAGAATAGATATGAAAGGCTAATTAAAGTTACTTAAAAATTGATTAAATTCAAGAAAATATTAATAAAAATATGAGCGATAGAATTCTCATTTTAAACACAGCTTTTGTGAAACGTACAAACTGCATGCAGTCTTTAGGTACCTGTGTCTAACTAATACTGCATTGTTTTGCTTGCTAAATAAAACAGAGCGCATATTATGTTAATAAAATTTTATACATGACGTGTGAATAGACAATGTTTCATTACGTATTTATAACCAGTTGATACGGAAATTGCAGTTTTGTAATATTCAGAAGAGACGCAGGATTAGCGTTTAATGTAAGTGACGACTGTATAGCGATTTTAAGTGTCATGTTTGAATTTTAAAATTGCAACCTAGATATCACTTAATGAGCTATATAAAGTCTTTTTAATTAACGAAATTATTTGGCGATAGCTAGAAAATTTCAGTTCTGGGGCCCTATTGTGCTATTTTACTATCTTGGTATTGCGAAGATATTCAAAATACGAGTCCATTGCAGTAGTATCACAAATTCGTATTCTACTAAATCCATCCATAATATCTTCTCAATACCCTCGCGATGGAATAATAGTAGAAAAAATTTAGTATTACCATTAGCAGACATGGTGTTAGATAAAATGAATATTGAAAAGCTACCAAAATTTTAAACAAATAAACTAAACTTTTCATCCGTGTAGGAATGGAGAAAGAATACAATTTCCTGCGGCCGGACGGCCTGTCGTAAGAGGCGACTAAACAACCCATAGCCAGGTGGTAGGGCATTTGCCCGATTGGATGGCTGCCACCCCTGGTCTAGAGCATGCCGCCATAACAACTTTGAGTTGTGTTCCGGCATTAGTGACCAGGTTCCAGACTCACTTAAGAGAGCAGCAGCGCATTTTTAGCAACTTTGGTGTTGCAAATGTCTATAGGCGATGGTAACCGTTTTCCATTCAGTGGGCCGTCTGCCTGTCTGCTGAACTCCTGCAATAAAAAAATAAATAAAAAAAAAACAATTGGAGCCCTAATGGAAATATTGCATTTTGCCTACCTGCCTTGAGATGCCTAGATCCAGCAGTAGACTGCGACTGGTTGACAAAAACTATGACGACATTTGCTGTTAACCACAGTTTGGTTGTTGTTAAATTACTACTTCGTATTTGGTCGTAGCTTGATTTATTATAATTTTGGGTTGGTCGGCTTTGGGTTCAGGCAAAAAATTATTCTAATGACACAACTTGCTTTTTTCTATAATTAGCATAATTCTGGCCCGTATTTTATTTGTACTTGTGCATAGTAAAGGTTTATTTTTGTGAATGTTGTTTCAATCGGGAGACGCTCAACTATATAAAGAAAAATTTTAAATCATACCGGTAAAACTTTTAAATGAAAATTAATATGTTTTTAAAGACAAACATAATTTACTTCTTAAATACGCGTGTTCACATATGAGAGTATGAATGATGCTACAAAAGTTTTTTCTCTCTTTATTTATAGCTCTTTCGCACTATAGTGATATTGTTGCTCTGTATAGTATCATACTTACTCGTACATAATTAGACGTTTTGTATTAAATCATATTGATGCATAAACATTTTTTTAATTGTCCGAGTTTGTACAGCATATTTGCCTGATCCGACATAACATTTGTTTAATTGTGGGAGTTTGTACAGCATATTTGCTTGATCCGACGTAACAATTTTTAAATAGTGCGAGGTTGTACAGCATATTTGCCTGATCCGACATAACATTTTTTTAATTGTGCGAGTCTGTACAGCATACGTTGCCTGATCCGACATAGGAAAGACATTCTCTTACTTTTTTTGTCGCCAAAATTGTCCTTCCTATATTCTTCGTTTTCTATTGCTTGAGTTCAGCAGATAGGCAGACGGCCCACGCGATGGAAAGCGGTTACCATCGCCTATGGACATTGGTATCGCCAAAGGTGCTATCAAAGGTGCTGTCGCTCTCTAAAGGGAGACTGGAACCTATCCACGAATGCCGGAATACAACTCAATGTACGGCATACTCTAGACCAGGGGTGTTAGACATCCAGATGGGCAAATACCCTACCGGCTGGCTGTTAATTCTTTTTTCACCTCTTATGACAGGTCGCTTGGCCTCAGGAAATTGGACTCTTTCTCCTTTTCTGCACGGATAAGGACGCGTTCCACCAAAACATAAAAGATATCCTTTACTGTACCACACCCATATAATGATTAAGTGTAGATACTTTCTTCATTAGGTGTCCAAACTTGTTAGATGGAATATGTCCTGAACGAAGTCTGAAAGCTGTTACCAATTATGTGCGAGTACAAAAGTTAGGGTGCTTCATGTTTGGCTGGTTAGGTATAGATATAATAATTAATAGATGAAATTATTATATGTGAATGGAATTGCTTTAAAGGACTGACCGACTGACTGACTGATGGACATTTTTGTTAATTTTATTATTGTTATTTTTAAGTTTTTTTAATTTAATTTAATTTTATAATAAAAATTTGTAAAAGTGTGTTGAAATTATGGGTCTTTGTGTCTGAAATAACTTAAACACCAACGGATAGGGTGCAACAAACCCTGGGGAGAGTGTTAGTGAGTTCGTTTGAATGATTCGACACCTCCCTAGAGGTTTCAACCCTTTTCAACGCCACCGAGGGTTCAATGTTACATAACGACCCTCCTAGAATTATACTTTTTATTTTCTGGTTGGAGGCTGGAACTCAAAAAGAAAACTTGGGAAATTGATCGCTTTAAAACCTCGGTTTGATACTGTCATCTCTGTATTTGAAAAGCCTTTACAAACGACTCTGGCCCTCTGTCAAGTGTTTGTGATTTATAACGATTTATCAGTATTTGATATTTGTTTTTATATACCTTTATTTACTAAAGAATTATTACTTCGATTAAAACGTTAGCTTTGGAAATAATTACCCTATTCTTACAATATAAAGTGGTGATTGAGAATGGCTTAAATTAATGTGTTATGTTTACTAAATTACTTCTTTTTAATTCTAACGTGTACTGCTTTCTTATTTATAACAAAAAATGTTCTTTTCTATTTTATTTTTAGACTTCTTTAAGAAAGAAGAAAGTTGTAGTATACCCTTATATGTAAAACTTTAGAGTAACGTAGAGTCCTCTATATTTAATGATAATATCTTCACCATAAAAAGACAATTCATTTGAACATCATAATTGTAATAGTAGCCAACTGATATGCCCATCGTCTGATATTTCAGTGAAGTTTGCAGTATCACAAATATTATACACATAAACTTTCAAATAACTATTACAAGACCTTATAAATATAATAACATTTGCTTACTACACTTACAATATTACTCCCTGTTGTTGGAATATGATATTTAAATTGATTTAGAAACATTTATATACTTTGTAGATATGTATTTTTATGGTATGTATATTAAGTATATATCTATGTAATATATACAATTTCTGGATATAATTCATGTATTTCTTTGTAGACCACGGACCATAAAAATGTCCCGGACATTTGGAGGACTTGCGTGGGGTCATGGGAAGGCCAACACGTAGAGGCCCTTTGATAAATTTAATGTAAATGTGGCGTGACACTGACCGGCGATTATTCCTGTTTACACTATATAGTAATGCATCCAAGGACAAGCCCCGGCCAGTGTAGGACTATTGTGGTAAATGAGGACCAAAAGTACCGGGCTATTGTGGTGAACTGCTAGTGGTACTGGGGGTCTGGGGATATGGAGACTATGGCGTCTGCCCGTCGCAATGTTCAGGGAACATAATTCATGTATTTATTATTTAGATGTAAGTATTTTCTTAAGTTTTCGCGACTTGTATACATAATAAAACTACGTTTTAACGGTTTTAAGCGCGGTAATTTTATTTGATTTTGGTTTTTCCGACGTTTCGGCTACTTTTCAGTGGCCGTAATAACGGAAGACTTCCGCCGAAACGTCGGAAAAACCAAAATCAAATAAAATTACCGCGCTTAAAACGTAGTTTTATTAAAATGTAAGTTCGTACTATATATTACGTGTACCTACCATCATCACCATTATCATCTCAATTCATTCCTTGGGTTGTCTGGAAGAGATCGTTTTTTAGCGATAAGGCCGCCCTTTGTACAAAACTATATAAAATTTTACTCTTTAAGTTCATTTTTGTATTGGTGCATAATAAAGTGTTATCTAGATAGATAACACTTTATCATACACCAATAAAAAAAAATTAGATAGATAGATATCTATCTAATATGTTTTACTGTAGTATCAAGACATAATATACTTTACACTCCAATTTAAAACTTCATTGAAAAAGTGTCAAAATTCAAAACGTGTAGTGGTAATCAGGCTTGAAAGCCGTAGGACTTCGTGTCAAAGCCGGCCTGCCTTAAGGCTGCTGCTGACACTTTCAACGGTCCGATGATAGACATGTTTCAATATTAAAAGCTCGTTACACTAATGAATCGTATCAGATTCTGCAAGCGTCTGCAAGCCGCCGTCAATGCGTCTTTTGGCCTTCTTTAGCTCGAGTTTACGTGAACGTTTTCTTTGTTTAAAATTTAAGTTGTTGCTTTATATCTATAGTCTATAGTAAAGACTTTTAAAGTATATGTTAGATAATTAAACAACAATTGTATGAGTATATTAATACGTGAAGCAAAAACATTGTACCCCTTTTTACGAATATTGTGGAGACGGGGTATGAAATTTCGCAGACTTATATTTTATATAGAGAACGAGTGCAGAGTGCAAATATTATTTTAAATTGTGCATAAAAAATACATTAAATCAACAAATAAAAACATTACACACACTACCATGTATTTGACACACACACGCTTATATACTCTTTTGTTTATTGTTAAAGTCAAATTAACAGTGTATGCCTTGGCGAAATCTGTGATTATAGAAGTATAGTCTTTGACAACAGAACCTTAAAAATGTTCAAACCTATAATTTAAATTATTTATGGTCGAATTTCGACCACTGGGCGACCACTAGTTTATGTAAATCTACTAATCTGAAATTAATAGCGGCAGCACTAAATGTACCTATGTCAACGTTCCTAATCTATTTATTCTCTTCCGTTCAACTCATTGTTGTGAAAACATAATATAAACATTGTGAAACGTGTGATTGGAATAACAAATAAACTTAATCAAATAACAATATCTATCTTTTACGCTAAAAAAAAGTTCAAAATTATGTATATGTAAAGCATGTCTTATATATTGACCAAATTAATAACAGTTTACGTTTAACTTTTAACTTAAATAAAAATTACCTAACAAAAATTGTTATAAGGATACACACATACACAGATGAATAGACGGATTGTGGCCAATGTTATAACAATCTTATACCCAAAGCGGCACCATATTCTTAGCTTATACAATGCATTTTCTGCCAATTTCCATAAAAAACACGTAAAAATATCTAAATCTGCATTCTTTTCGCAAATTTGGTTCAATATAGATTTTATAAGAGTTCCATATTTACCAAAATGTCTAGGAGACTTTATAAAATAAAAATAACTAGTGGTCGCCCGTAGTCGAAATTCGACCATAATAAGTAATGTCAAAGACTATACTTCTATAATCACAGATTTCGCCAAGGCAACAAACTAAACAAAAGAGTATAATAATATATGCGTGTGTGTGTCAAATACATGGTAGTGTGTGTATTTTTTTTATTGATTTAATGTATTTTCTATGCATATATAAAAAAAATAGTAGCATTCGTCGCTTCTTTTCTATATAAACTGTGTGCGAAATTTTATATTCCTCCGTCCGCGAAATTCTCGTAAAAAGGGGTACAAAGTTTTTGCTTCACGTATTAATAATATACATACAGATAATGTCACTGGCTCTAAATATGTTGTCAATTGATTCCAATGCAATTGATTCTGTATTACGACAGTCATTATTAGTAATCTAAAAATAATATAACACAGTTATAGTTACAAGTTTTATCAAGACTTAGCCAAACGTCTAGTAGATGTTGAGACATCAGGTGACCAAAAGACTTGTCCTTCAGCGAGGCAATGTGGCCAGTTTTTTGGGCACGTTTCCAACTGATAGTGGTCTGGTATTAGATTTTATAGTTTGATTTTATATATATGTGTATATATATATATATATATATATATATATATATATATATATATATATATATATATATATATATATATATATAAATATGTGTGTATACATATGTATGTAGTTGATTAAATTGTAAAGTTTAATTTATTTATAATTTAGTTTATTTTTAATAGTTAGTTGTATTTTTTAAAGATAATTTAGTATAATTTGTAACTATTTAATTATTTTTTAATAATAAAGTTACTTAGTTATATAACTTCCTCAATCCCACTGTCAAAATATTCATAACAAATAAAAATGCAACATATCTATTGAAAAAATCTCCAATAATCACGACAGCGCTACGAAGGCATTGAGGATCGACGTATCGGAAAATATTGGAATACATCCAATATTTTGTAGTAATGAAAACAAGTTTACATCTGAGGGGGTGATTGTAAGACGTCGGGAATTTCCTAAAGAAAACTTCGTACGTTTTACGAGTGAGACAATAGATGTTTACTGTCGATGTGCTGGCAGACGGCCGGTGCGTCGATGCGGACAACTCATTTTACGCTTCACGTCATCAACGCGATCGGGAATAGGGCTGCAGCATATACAGCATGGAAATTATAGACCATGGTTGGAGGCAAAGAACCCCTTTAATTTGATAAGTATATGTTAAATTCTAAAGTTATTCCTTTGTTATTAAACTCCTCCTCAACTTCTGGGTCGATCTTAATATAATTTTGTGTGTGTTCTAGTTGGTCCCTGGATGGT
This sequence comes from Dendrolimus kikuchii, assembly GCA_019925095.2. Classification (NCBI taxonomy): domain Eukaryota; kingdom Metazoa; phylum Arthropoda; class Insecta; order Lepidoptera; family Lasiocampidae; genus Dendrolimus; species Dendrolimus kikuchii. The sequence continues at coordinate 7,918,153 of CM034395.1, read as the reverse complement.
TTTGATTAACAATTGGGCCCGGTACGTTGCACCATTGAACTCCGATTAAATAAAATACAGTTACTAATATATAAAGTTAAAAATAGGCGCAGTAGGCGTACAGACCATTATCAAATAATTGTATTTTTTTTTAAATTTGGAATCTAAATATTATTATCATAGAGTGTAGTAGTAGTACAATTCGACACAATAGTAGGGCAAAGCATCGCAGAATCTAAATATTTTAAGGTCTTCATATATAAAATTCCTCGCTTCGTCTGTATGTCACTGAACACTTCTTAAACCCCTCTATCGATTTTGATGATTTTTTTGCGTGTGTTTGAGTGGATTGTTAAGATGATTTAGATTCACAATTGGAACTAATAGGTGGCGTTAGAATCGGGTTCCAGGATTTTGATGAAATTTTTATTTGTGTTTGAGTGGGTGGGTTCTGGGCTAGTTTCGATTCACAATTAGAGTATAGAGTAGGTGGCGCTGGAATCAGGTCCTAGACTTTTATTTTTTCAAGGCAGGAGGACAACGTTTGCCGAGACAGCTAGTTTACCCTTATATTATTTAAGGATTTGAAGTAGTTTATTATAGATTTTAAAAATTATAATATGGCTATTTCTACTACAGAGATGACTGTTCACCGGCGGGTGTACTAAGCGATTTTCACGACGGGTGTTATGATGATAAACATCTTCAAATTTTAGAAAGAGCTCTGGATTGTACTATACTATATATACTAGTATGACATTTATGACGTCTGTAGCATGTGAAATTTATTGTTAAGAAATCCTTAACCTGATAGACGTGCAAATGGAAACTAAAATAAACGATTGGAAAGATTAGGTTTACATAGAGATACATATATTTTTGTAGCAGCCCTAATGAAAGATATTCTGAAACAATAGGGATAGCAATAGTAGTTTAAGTCGATATCCATTGGCTGCCGAATTTCGCCGCAGTTATCTGGTGTGCTGATGACGTGACGTGTAGCATTTCCTGCTTCAGGAACTTTTATTTTATCGGTCTAATTGTTTTATTTCATTGTCTATTTTAGATTTTTTGCAAACCTATTCTGGCGTGTTTTATTGTTACTATTTAAATGTAAAACCATTACCATACGACAACGGTATTAATGGTTACTTTTTCTTTTGAAATATTATAATGTATTAGGTCCTTACATATGAAGTTGACGTTTTGTCGTACTGCCCACTGTGATCTCAAATATCTCCTCTTTGGTTAGGAATTCCAATTTTAAATTTATACAGCTATTTACTTATGCTTTTGTGTTTTGAAAACCGTAATTCATTTGTTTTTTCCTCTTTTGGTTTTTTCTTTTTATTTTTATTATATTATTTACAAGTACGAGTTCCATCGTGGCACCAGTGTTGCCGAAATGGCTCGAAGGATTAATGATGTGTATGGCGGCGGGGTCACAAAAGAGAACACAGTGCTTTTTTAGTTCCAACGTTTTCGTTCTGGAAATTTCGACCTGCAGAACAAGCCCCGTGGACGGCCGGAGACCAAAGTTGATAATGCAGAATTGAAGGTTATTGTGGAAGCGGATCCATCGCAAACCACGTCCGAGATAGCTGCAGGCTGCGGTGTTAGTGATAAAACTGTTTTAATCCACTTGAAGCAAATTGGGAAGGTGAAAAAGCTTGAAAGGTGGATACCTCATGAATTGAGTGCAGCAAATCGACAAACGCGCGTCGACTGCTGCGTTACATTACTCAACCGGCACAATAATGAAAGGATTTAAAATCGAATCATTACCTGTGATGAAAAGTGGATCCTGTACGATAATCGGAAACGTTCATCGCAATGGGTGAATCCTGGCGAACCAGCCAAATCCTGCCGCAAGCGAAAATTGACTCAAAAAAAATTACTTGTGAGCGTTTGGTGGACTAGTGCCGGCGTCGTTCAGTACAGCTTTCTTAAATCTGGCCAGACGATTACGACGGATGTCTATTGTCAGCAACTGCAAACCATAATGGAAAAGCTAGCTGCTAAATAACCGAGCCTGGTCAATCGCTCTAGGCCACTGCTGCTTCAGGACAACGCTAGACCACACACTGTACAACAGACGGCTACCAAATTAGAGGAGCTTCAATTGGAATGTCTAAGACATCTACCGTACTCCCCGGATCTTGTTCCAACAGGTTACCATTTTTTTCGAAATTTGGATAACTTCTTGCAAGGGAAAAAATTCAACTCCTCCTCCAAAGCACCTTCAAAGATTTTATTAATGGTTTTTTTAGTAAAGGGATCAATGAACTACCTATGAGATGGCAGAAGTGCATGGATAGCAATGGTACATACTTTGATTAAATAAATATATTATATTTAAAAAAAAAAACGATTTTATGTTCCTTACAAAACGCCAATTTCATATGTAAAGACCTATGAAATAAGTATATACATACATATTTACAAATAAAAATGTATTCCAGTTTACTATTGGTGGAGTATAACATAGATAGATAACACTTTATTATACACCAATACAAAAATGAACTTAAAGACTAAAATTATATCTAGTTATAGACAACCCCAGGAATGAATTGAGATAATAATGGCGATGGTGGTATACGTAACATAGTAAAAACTACTTATTTTTTAATAATAAATACATAAATGTATATATATCATTTATTTATGTATGTTTTATCACATTTGTTTGGTATGTATATTAAGCATATATCTATTTAATTTATAAATTTTCTGCATATATATATATATATATATATATATATATATATATATATATATATAAAACATACATGTGATATTAACAAATCTCTAACATTGACTACTCCATTTTATACAATTATAACTTTTAATATTACAAAGACTATTAAGTAATTCTAAAGCCATTGGATCGGCTATATAGTTAAATGATCCATAACTCCTACTGTCATTTATTACTTTCGTAAACAATGGCCCAGTAATTACCGATTATTAAAAACACTCCGTCGATATGACGACTGGAAAATTAAAAGTTTACGATTTTAATATCTAACGGCTCCTTTTATATTGTCAGTAGCACGTCACTTTATTGAAATTAACTTTTGGTTACCTATATATTTTTATGTTTGCTTATAGGCAAACTGGCAGACGGGTCCACTTGATGGCAAGTGGCTACCGTCGTCCATGGACATCTGCAACACTAAGAGAGCCGATGCGTTCCCTACCTCGTTGAGACTTTAAATATCTATTTACGCCCTTTTTGAAGAGCCCTATATTGTAGCGCTCTGGAAAAACCGCTGGAGAGAGCTCATATCATAGCTTGCTCACATATGGCATAAAACAGCGAATGCCACTTACAGTGGATAACTTCCAGGTGTCAAGGAAGTGTGGATGAACTCCCAGTCACCGGCGAGCAGTGCGGTGATAAAATGGCGAGGTACGTACCAGACCAAACAGCTCCTCAGAACACTCCCCATCGCACAGACGGTAGAACGCGCTTAGAGCGCCAACGTCTCTTCTGAGACTTAAAGGTTCTAAAGCGTGTGTAAGTTCGGGATCGTCGACAATCTGAACCGCTTGGCGCTGCAAGGAGTCAAGTGGGAGCAGTATTTAATTCGTTTTTTACTAATAAGATTTTTTCTACACCTTTTTATTTCTGTTGCACAAATATTAACTTGTTTTTGTCCTTAAATCTCAAAGCTGTGGAAAAAATCAATCTTATCGTTTTTTATTATTGATTATGTTAGTGCTCAGTAACAATTTTATTGTTTCTCTTAAAGAAATCCAGAGATTGCTTAAGAATTAGATATTGTTGTAGGGGGTAATCTCCGAAACTACTGAACCGATTGAAAAAATTCTTTCACTGTTGGCAAGCTTTTTTTGAGGCGGGGGAAATGCATTTCGCACACTACCGGGTCCTTTACTAGAGATTAGACTTCTAAAGAAGTTTCAATTCAATAATATCTTTTCGGAAATTACAGTTAGGTTACTTTGACAATGTAACGAGTTTCATCATAAAGTAATTTCTGATTGAATTTTTATGTGGCATGCTCACTTTAAACATTGTTTATTTAAACAAAGATTTATGGAGTCGTTTTAAGAGCAATACCAGCCGGAGTCAAAATATTGGAAATAAATAACTTATATATATATATATATATATATATATATATATATATATATATATATATATATATATATTATAATATATATAATACATATATAGTTATATATGCTAGAGTTTACCCCGCGGCTGGGCCACGGGTCAACCTCTAGTGCGTGCCTCTTGTTTAAAGAGCAGGTATTAATACAGGTTACATTGTAATAAATTTTTATGTTAGTGCTATTTAAACTACATTTAAATAAAATTACAGCAAAACCAATCCAGTAATCCTAGTAGTTTTTTTTCTGTGAAAGCTTAACAGACGGATCGAGTTACTATCGCATTTTTTAAGGGTAATGAATTATTGTCTTCTAAACTTGAGAAATGATTTATCTCCCATACAAACGTTCATCCGCTATTTCAACCCGTTATCCCCTATCAAAATTTCTAATAACTTATTTTCGATTAAATTGCAACGCCGGTATATAAAAATACGGTATTAAAGTAAAAAAAATAAGTTTACACCAAGAATCTTCTCATTGCTCGTACACGCTTGGAAACTTATTCCTAGAAGTATTAAAGTTTACCCGAAGTTGAATACGTGCTCTGAGAATATCTTATTTATGCAGGCATCTTGCGTGAAAGTATGTAATAAATTTAATTTTGTGTGATGAAGAATAAAGAAGCATATACTGAATAATACATTAGTACGTGTGTGTAGTGCTTTAGTTGCTATCTATGTGTTATATGGTTTCCAGTTTTTACAATTATTTTTCATTTCTCATATTCTCAAAGTACGCTTGGTGTTGCCTGATAACATAGATGAAAACTGTACTTTTCGTCCCTGAGAAACGATTTTTAGAAAAATAAAGAAACAAAAAAGAAAAAGAAGATTATAAATACATGCTACTCATGTCCCACCTTTTTTACGGCCACTATTTAATCGCGGCATAAATTGTAATAAAAAAATATCAACAATTTCGTAACATCATTTTATACTTTTGAATTATTTTTCACTAAATCATTATTCAATTTACATAAATTTTAGCTAAATATTTAGTATTTTTTTTTTATTTTTTTTTTATTGCATGAGTTCAGCAGACAGGCAGACGGCCCACTTGATGGAAAGCGGTTACCATCGCCTATGGACATTTGCAACACCAAGGGTGCTACAAATGCGCTGCTGCTCTCTTAAAGGAGACTGGAACCTGGTTACTAATGCCGGAACACAACACAAGGTTGTTATGGCGGCATACTCTAGACCAGGGGTGGTCGCCATCCAGTCGAGCAAATACTCTACCACCTAGTATCATCAACTATACAAAAAATACTGGCTAGTAGAATGCCACGGTACAAGAAATTTACTTGACATTTCATATGTGCCGTATTAAATGAGTTCATATCAGATTAAGGTAACGCCAGATTTCATTTGAGAAGCAGTTGCTTGTTCAACTAATCAGTTTTTATTTACTTCCCTTATATTTGAAATGAAAAGCAGACTGTTAATCTCGGATGAAGGGCTATTTAGCCAGTCGAACTTTAGTGCCTTCGCTACGCTTGTGCGCTAAACCATCTCATGCGTAAGCTTACTCCTACCTCTTGTGTAATTTATTTATTTATTGACAAATCAACAGCGAATACACAAATATAATATAAAATAGTTTACAATAAAAAGTAAGGCCAATAACAGGTTTTCCTTATTAACTACCACTTTAGTAACAATTTTACAAAGCAAATGTTGAATTTAAACAAATAAAGTAAAGTAAAGTCGGGTTGTGTTATTTAAAATTCAACAAGTCATTAATTATGTTACTTTTATATTTGTATTTCGAGGACGCAAAGAGTTCAATTTTACAAAATTTAGTGTTATAAGTACGAGCCACACGAGAAAACAAAGAATTTTGTGTGTAGTTGGTAGAATTACAAGGAACATTCAGCAAAGATGTATGACGGGTACGGTATCTAGGTACATTATATGCCGATTTCGAGACGAGCTCAGGACAGTCAACACGGCTATGAACTATATCATACAGCAATGACATATCTAAAACTGTACGTCTTTCATCCAAGGATAGAAGCCTATGTGAACTACAGCTGTCTCTAATAATTTACTATTTCTATCGTAAATATACCATTGGTAGGTTTAATTGTCTAATTCTAACAATATTAAGTTCGGATGGCTTATTTCCTCTCTTTCTATCCCATCTCTCTAACCTATCCCCTCTGTCCCATTTCTCCTCTCTAATAAATCGTAGGCTTCGTCGCCCCTGGTGTTGCAATCATCTGTAGACGATAGTAACCACTTTCATTGATCTTGGCAGTTTACCTGTTCGCCAGGTCTCCTGTAAGAAAAAATATATATTAATATTTATATTTTAAATTATGTAGAAAGTATACTTAAATACATGCAAATATATGAATATTTTTTGGAATTTACTTAGATCAAAATCAGAAATGAGGGTTTCCGTAAGAGAACCAAGGTTACCGACACAGCTCGCAAAATTAGCAAGCGGAAGTGGTAATGGGCTGGCCACGTTTGTCGTAGGACTGGTGGGCGATGGAAAAGATGAGTCCTAGAGTGGAGACGACGTATTGGTAAACGTAGCGTAGGACGCCCTCCAGCCCGATGGACCGACGATTTGCGCAAGGTCGCCGGTGGGGGCTGGATGAGAACAGCGGAGGACCGAGATAGGTGGCGCAAACATGAAGAGGCCTACGTCCAGCAGCAGACAACGGTTGGCTGATGACGATGGAATTTACTGCACAGGTATTTTATCCAATCGAGATGAATGTTTCTATTATAAAACTGTATTAGTTCGTTTGCACAAGAAATGTTGTCAAAGGTTATGTAGGTGAACGGAAAGGAAGTAGACAATTTCCTGCGGTCGGGTGGCCTGTCGTAAGAGGCGACAAAACAGCCCACAGCCAGGTGGTAGGGTATTTGCCCACCTGGATGGCTACCACCTCTGGTTTAGAGTATGCCACCATAACAACCATGGGTAGTATCCCTTTTTTTATTGCAGGAGTTCAGCAGACAGGCAGACGGCCCACTGGATGGAAAGCGGTTACCATCGCCTATGGACATTTGCAACACCAAAGGTGCTAGAAATGCGCTGCTGCTCTCTTAAGTGAGTCTGGAACCTGGTTACTAATGCCGGAACACAACTCAAAGTTGTTATGGCGACATGCTCTAGACCAGGGGTGGTAGCCATCCAGTCGTGCAAATTCCCTACCACTTGGCTGTGGGTTGTTTAGTCGTCTCTTACCTGGCTGCAGGAAATTGTATTCTTTCTCCGTTTCTGCACGGATAATAAGAGAGCAGCAGCGCATTTGTAGCACCTTTGGTGTTGCAAATGGCCATAGGCGATGGTAACCGCTTTCTATCAGGTGGGCCATCTGCCTGTCTGCTGAACTCATGCAATAAAAATATTCATCTATCTTAGGTTATATACCAAACTTTTTACGGTATTCTCCTTTTTAATATTGACTATACTGATATGACGTCGCGGTATATAATAACTATATAAAGTGCCTTAATTGTTTGCATTTGTTTTTTTTTTTATTTGACATGTTACGTAGATGTACGCAAATATGGCGTATATCTACTACCTATGTCCTGTATATCCTGTATGTCCTATTCGTGTTTAAAAGAGCCTCTAGAAATCATGGAACTAAAAACGTCTGTTAACATGAACCATATCTATGCCAAATTTTGCATTTTCCATATTTTATTAACACGATAATTCTATTGAAGTTTGAGAAAAACGTTCCCTCAGCTATGAATTCTGGGTAGCAATAATAATTAATGACGTCACAAACTCCGTCGCTAATTGAGTGGATCCGGCACAAAGTCGAGACGGCGACAACTTAAAAATACATTTACTTCATTCAACTAGTTAGTTACGTCTCACTGCGCTCCCTTTGCTCTACTTTAAACAGATATAAAAGATTGAATTACTTCTAGTAGGTATATTCATTACTTACAAAAGCTGAAATAAAAATCCTTAAGTTGCTCTAGCCGCATGTTACTTATTTATTCGTAAATTTAGTCTAACTACATTAGAGAGCAGAGAAACAACATAAATTATAATAGTAACTACATTTGAGGGATTGCTGTTTGCAAAATAAGCATGAAGGACCACTACTTCTTTAAAATAGGTCGCTCTATATTTATGAATCATAACTTAGAAAACTATGTACTTTTCAAATACTAAATACAAACCTAACTTCACGCCAGTTCCCATGCGGGGTAGGCACGAACAACAGAGCGCCATTTAGGCTTATTCTTACACACCTCACTTGCTTTTTGACATTCATAACTCTTGTCCGGCACGCTCGTCTGTTCTTAAGGCTCCTGACATCACCTTCTGCTAATACACGATCAATTTGATCATGGAAGGTGTGTCGTGGCCTTCCACGACTTCTGCATCCATCCACTTTTGCATTGTATATCTGTTTAGTCATTCTTTCATCATGCATTCTTTGCACATGACCGAACCACCGGAGCATTCCTTTTCTTACCTTCACGCCGACACTCTCTTTCAGACCAACTCTCTTTCTTACTTCGGTATTACGAACGCGGTCCGCGAGCGTCACTCCGCAGATTTTGCGCAGTGCTCGCATCTCGACCGCGTTTACTCTACTTTCATGCTCTCTCTTCCATACCCAACTCTCGCTTCCATATGTGAGCGTAGGTACCAGCAACGCGTTGTGTATGGCAAGCTGGGCCTTCTGGCTGAGGTTCTTAGCGCCTAGAACGCCTAACCTAACGCTCCATTCACATAACAAAATATCTTTCCATAATCTTAATCAAAGAATATAATGTTATTATATTTATTTATTAGCAATTTCCCTGAAGCTCCGCCGCGTGAGAAACTCTAGGTAGCAGGCTCTATGTAACTTACATGAAAACTTAATTCAGTTTTTATATATTAACATGAACCTTCAACGAAAATGTATTTAACTGCATTACTTTTCTATTGCGTACAGTAATTTCTAATTTGTTATATAATTATATTTTGTGTATATTGTCATACGTGCGTGTATACGTATGTGTATATACATATGTATATATAGTTATATTGTTTTTGTACTTATATGCACTGCGTATACTATCATCGTTATTTATAGACTGCACCACCGTCAGTTCTAAAATATCTATTAATCCCTGCCAAATGTGCCTAGAAGAGATCGCTTTTTAGCGATAAGGTCGCACGTTGTACTATCTTTTGTATTTTCTACTTCTGTTTGTCTATGCTTTGGTGTGCAATAAAAAGTTACCTTACCCTTACCTTTAACTTAACTAATAGTGATAATCGCATAAAAATCATAGTTACATTATTGTATACACGTATGTTATATGTAACTAACAATTAATAACCATACCACATCATAAATAATGCATAAAACTCATCGCTATATCTGTGTGAAACGGTCAATAACTATAAGTAATGTTATAGTTATTGACCGATCCACACAGATGAAGCGAAGCATCCCAGATGAAAAAGCTAAAAGCCTAGGAACTATATTGTAATTTTTGTGTTTTAAAGAATGTATAATTATAACAGATAAAGAAACTAAATACGTATTGATGGTAAATTAAAAAAAACCGGTAGGTGGCGCTGGAATTAGGTTCTAGATTTTCATTTTTCTACTATTAATTCACTTGCCAATTGCCATAGAATTGACGTTGAATTTTACTACGCATACTTGTACGGAGTTATGTCAAATTTTAACCAATAGTAAGGTACGTAGTAATTAACGGTTGGTCACACCTCCAACTGAAAAATAAACCTAAAATTAAAAACTAGAACTAAATAAAAAAGGAGGGCATAATCCATAATATAAATAAACCTAGCTTAAAAATAAAAAAATAATAAAAAAAAACCTGTATCAAGGCCCGTCCAGCCCCACCAGACCACTGTCGCTGGGCATTGTACCTAGAAGGCTGGCAGCATTGCCTCGCTGGATACAGAGGCTAATCCTTTGAGCGAGGTAAGCTCCAGCCTTCCGGTCTCTTGTTGTATCGACCAGACGTTTTTTAATATTTTTAAATAATTTGTGGGCACTTGGCCCCCATGGGCCCAAAGTCTCCACCCCAAACGGCTCAAATATGTAACCTGTTCCAAGGTTTGCATATTTTAGCCGTTTGAGATTTTCGGCAGAAGTGGCAGTGCGACCAGCCCCAACTTTGGACTCCTGGAGATGAGAAGGCGCCAGTGTGTCGACACAGGTAACGTCCCACACAAGCGGCCTTCCCAAGGTCCAGGGTATTAAAGTCATACCGTCGGGTCTCTTGCCATCGTCGCGGACCAGGCCGTTCGGTTCGAGAACGGCTGCAAGCCGGTCGACGGCCCGGCCGCAGCGACAGTTGTGTGGCTCGCAGCAATTTGCCCCAAGACGAAGGCAGATTGCTGACCTGAATGTGGCTGCATCCATTAACGTCCCTATAGATGGTGATGGTAGGGCCTGCAACCAAAGTCCTGATTCCCATACAGAGGTAGCTAAAAGACGGGCTCGATCTGCAGAACTAGTTGACGTTTCCAATAACTTTTTACGTGACAGTTCGCAGATCGGTCCGTCCCAGGACCCCTGTATAGAGGGGACAGTGGGCAGACTGCTACCCGGACAAGCCACCAGCCAAGCATTCCTGGCTTCAGTTGATAGTGATGGCTCCAAATCTGCACGAAGTATGTCTCGAACGATTTTTTTGGTGCTATGTACTGAAGACAGGAATGCTGGAAGGGCCACACTCGAAATTTTGCGTACACCCAGACCACCAAACCTCACTGGTAGCGAGGCTTGGGCCCAGATGCGTTCTTGTAGGTCAATGTTCAAAACGTTGATGAGAGTATTTTTCACGATGTCGTCAAGTGTCTGTAAAATTATTGGATGCTTCCAGAATTGACAACATCGTAAGAAATGTGTGAATTTTGGAACAAATAAACAAAACTTAATTATCCAAAATGCCATATGGCTGTTAATTTGAAGTAAGCGGTCCGAACAAGAATTAAAATTTTGAATTTTATCGTTTACAAACGACGGAATCGATTCATCCTTAACTGGTGAACCTAGGAGGCGAAGAGAGGTATCGTCAATGATTGTAATATTTGGTGCTATAAGGTTAAATTTTTGGATATTCTCATCCTTATTTGAGGACGCAGGAGGTATATAAAGTTCACATTTGGACAAATTAAGATGCAAGCCGATTGATTCAAATTCAGATATAATATAATTCAAATCTCTCATAATTGTGTCTGCATCACCTCCTAGGGTTCCGTCGTCCAAGTACCATACATATATATATATATATATATATATATATATATACTCGATGTCAAGGATAAATTTAGGGTACTTTTGATCTCGGCTAATAGGATAAATGTATGTAACGGTTATCCCAGAAAGTAGGACAGGCTTTGTTTTTTTTGTGATTTGCTATTTTCGTAATTTTGGCAATTTTCGTGATTTTGGTAGTTTTTTACTTCTGCTGCGTGTGAACTGCACACACTGTACCCACACATACATTTTTTTATTATTAAAGATAGATTACTATCACAGCAGTTAAATATATCATTCATCTCTGACATTACATTAAATAAGTCTTTTTAAGAGTTGCATCAAAAGTACACAACACAAATTGGCAGACAAAACAAAAGTGGCGCAACACTGCAACTGAATTTTTCGCAAACAATACAAACGGGCTCTTTGACAAAATTAATTTGGAAAATGCAGAAACTAATTACAGCCACACTTTTTTGTGGAAAGATTTTTAATTTTTTCCGTCACCTCAGAGACGAATGGATAAGTAGATTAATTAGTAGCCATCGGACTCTGTATGCTCATTCGCCTGTATTGTGGCATTGTGAGCAAACTCATTGTTATGGGTCATTGTGAAGAACGTGGACTGAATAAGCATCCTTTATGTCTGCTACCCGTACTTACTCTTTGCTAGTTATAATGAAACAATTACCCCTTTTAGATATTTCAGACAAACTTCATAAATTTATTATGCCAAAAGTTATATTACACGCAGACTGTCGTCATTATTAGGTACGTTTCAGTGTATTATTACATCTTAAAGACAATGGCGCTCTGTTGTTCGTGCCTACCCCGCAAGGGAACTGGCGTGAAGTAATGTATGTATGTATGTAAAGACAATAGTTTATACCTACATAATTTTAGCAGAAATCACTACTCTGGAGACCTTGTTCACGTTATACCTACTGAGATAAGACTGTGACTCTAATTAATGGACAAGTAAGTGTATTTACGGGCTTGGTAAAATATGTTCTACATATACAGTGGGAAACTAAAACTAACTTTAAATAAAGAAAATCATTTTATTTAGGACAAATGATATAGATACAATATAATTGCCAACATATTTAAAAGTTATGAATGTCAAAGAGGCAAGTGAGGTGTGTAAGAATAAGCCTAAATGGCACTCTGTTGTTCGTGCCTACCCCGCAAGGGAACTGGCGTGAAGTTATGTATGTATGTATATTTAAAAACTAAAGTAAAATAATTTTGTTCCAAAAGGGCATCAGTCTCAGCATAATGCCGGTCGGTTGAAACCAGCGCTGATCTTCCGCTGTGCCCTTAAGGTGACGTCACGGTAGACATTTCATCATTGCAAAGCATAAAACTAGAATCATAAATTATGTACATATATAATATTTTCTTAAGTTTTCGCGACTTGTATACATAATAAAACTACGTTTTAACGGTTTTAAGCACGGTAATTTTATCGTTTCGGCCACTTTTCAGTGGCCGTGATCACGGAAGACAAAGATGTCAAGTGTCAACGAGTATTGTTAAAGTTCACGTTTAAAGATCACGGCCACTGAAAAGGCCGAAACGTCGGAAAAACCAAAATCAAATAAAATTACCGCGCTTAAAACCGTTAAAACGTAGTTTTATTATGTACATATATATATACATACATCCATAGTATATATACAATTAAACTACACTACAAAAAAAAACAAAAATGAAACACATTATTATAAACATTTATAAACAGATTTTGATTTATTTGTCGTGCCATATGTACTTCAAGTTTTTATAACCAGTGCTATAATCACGTCCCACGTCATTTCACTTCTATGAGTTACAGCCTGAACCGCTCCAGGAAAGAACAGATGTCAATAGTAGTGGAGCTACTATTTTCCTAACGTAGCACTTTCGTAGTCTACTTTGCTAGTGCAAAGATTTACAATGTACATTATTTATTAAACGAAAGCCGAAATTATATTAGATTCAATTTTGATAGAAATGAGATTTAAAAACTTACCAATTTTAATTTTTACAAATGTTGTAATGTGTGACTTTTTTTAACGCTTATGTGTTATTTAATGGTGTTTCTTAATATACTGTAAAGTATTCCCAAGGAGATTTTTTTGTATAAAATATAAAACATTATTGCGTACAAATAGAAATTACACTCTACTACTCATGGCATACTTATTTTTTTTACATATTTCTACTTATTATAACAATAAAAATGTAATAAATGTTTATCGTCGACGTCACCGTATTTATTAATGATGTGGACAAATGTTAGTAAAACAGGTGTTACATCTTATCATTTTTATTTTGAAATCTCACATCAGGAGTAATTAATTTATTTACTATTTACACTATAATTAATGCGCTATTTGACTTTTTTTACTTGTACAACTTATGAAGTCGTCGTCAAAAGTTCGTACGCTCGAACAACATCTGTGACGCAGTGAAATTTTTTAAGATGATAAAAAGCAACTCGGTTAATTGGACTTTCCGCTCCCCTATTAAAAAAATCACATTCTGTATAAAATAACATCTCAGATAAGAGCTCCGCCTATATATAGCGATACATTCTTGTTTGTTATTTTATTGTTTCCCTTTCAGTCACTTTGATAACACGTTAATATTTAACTGTATTGAAACATTGAATTGAACAAAATTGAATTAAAAATGGATTTTTATATAAAGCTATTAATTTTCGTAATAATCTGTGTAATAAAAGTAGATTCCGTAATTATAAAAGGACCAATGTCAACAAAATACGTTCCCTGTGGACTGGGTGCAATTCATTTTGACAAAATATCGCCTGGGCATTGGGAAGCCGTTATCAATTTTGGACTTTATAGTAATTTACTTGAGGCTGAAATGGACATTTATTTTGAAAAAAAAGTCAACATTTATGAGGTAAGTTATAACTGACTGATTATGATAGTTCAGATTATACTCATATCATCCCGATGGCCCAACATGTAGCCAGTCAATTTTAAAATTCTAATTTTTACATGAGATTGTATCAAAGATAAGATGTTTATAACTTTTTAGTTTTAGTACTACAGCTGTGATTTTTAAGTTTTTGTCTTTTTATCTATTTGATTTATTGGTTATTTAAATAGTAAACCTACTTATTAAGTTTTTTTTATAATAATTGTACATAATACTTGACTATATAATAGTTGACTCAGTGTACGTCATAATCATACTCTCACAGAGCTCTCAACTTAATAGACATAAACAATATTTGTGTTTAAAGTTCTTTTTTTTAAATTTAACTTGTAAACTCGCATTGTTCCTATATTATTATTTTAGCTCGATAAATTGTATTATAATAAAAAATATGAAGTAGAAGAATTTCGAATTATAATTATATATAATTAGAATTATTACACGCGCCTTTGGACATTTTCGAACTTGTGTCTGTCGCCGCCACCCATCGAATGGGTCCGACGTCTACAGCTATAACTGTGGTTAGATCAGTATACGACGTATACGGACGTGGAGACGCTCTCCGATCATCGATATATTCGGTTCAGCGTCTCCGCCCGAAATCCGGTCCCGCCGTCCCGAGAGCCCCCGGTAGGAGACTGTCCGCGCTGGGCGTTGAAAAAGTTGAATCGGGAGGCCTTCAAAGAGGCCCTGATTGTCGCCACCTGGGCATCAGGGCCGGAGGTGAACCCTCCTGACGTAAATGTTGAACAGGAGGCAGAAAACCTACGGTCGCTCGTCACAAGCGATGCCGAGGAGGGGTCGGTTCCGGCCCTTCCGAAAGATGTACTGGTGGAGCCCCGTACTCGAGGGGTTAAGGCGCGCGTGCAATTCCGCGCACCGCCAGTACACCCGACACAGACGACGGCTACGCCGCGCAGCAGACGCAGCGGCTGTAGAGGCTCAGCTGTACGAGGGGTACAGAAGCGCCAGGAAGAACCTGTGCGTCGCGATCCGCGATGCGAAGAACGCGGCCTGGGGGGAGCTCTTGGAAAGCCTAAGCCAAGACCCTTGGGGGCGCCCTTTCAAGATGGCACGGAACAAGCTCCGTGCCTGGGCGCCCCCGCTAACCGCCCCAGGAACGTAGTACGCGATGTGGTTGGCGCTCTGTTCCCTGCACGGGCTGAGCACGTGCCTCCTGCAATGGCCCCGCCAGAGGCGGAGCCCAGCGCGGATAGAGACCCTGTGCCCACCGTGGACCGGGTAGAGCTGGGGGTGGCTATGCTACGGTTAAAGGCCAAGAATGCCGCCCCCGGCCTCGACGGCATTCCAGGGCGTGCGTGGGTTTTGTCCTACGACGCCCTCGAGCCCCGACTGATGAGGGTTTTCGGCGCATGTCTGGAGCAGGGCCAGTTCCCGCAACGGTGGAAGACCGGAAAACTGGTCCTGCTGCGTAAGGAGGGGCGCCCTGCGGACTCACCGTCCGCCTACCGGCCCATTGTGTTGCTGGACGAGGTCGGCAAGCTCTTTGAGCGTATCATCGTCGACCGCCTCGTCCAGCACCTATCGACGACGGGGCCGGACCTGGCGGACAACCAGTTCGGTTTCCGCACAGGGCGCTCCACGATCGACGCTGTCATGTGCCTGAGAGGCCTGACGGAGGAAGCAGTTTCCCGGGGCGAGGTATTACTGGCGGTGTCCCTAGACATCGCCAACGCTTTTAATTCCTTGCCCTGGCCTTGTATCATGGAGGCACTCCGGTATTTTGGGGTGCCGTCCTACCTCCGCCGTATAGTCGGGGACTATTTAAGTGAACGAGCCGTCATTTACCCGGTCCACGAGGGATGGAATCGGCGAGCCATGGTGTGCGGTGTTCCACAGGGGTCGGTTCTTGGTCTGCTCCTGTGGAACATCGCATACGACTGGACTTTACGGAGTAGGGTCCTCCCCGGCGTCAGCATCTTATGTTACGCAGATGATACTTTGATCGCAGCACGAGGGAGGACCCACAGGCAGGCGTGCCTCTTAGGCACGGCTGGGGTGTCTTTAGTAGTAGGCAGGATCCGGCGTCTTGGACTGGAGGTGGCACTTCAGAAGACCCAGGCCGTGTTTTTCCACGGCCCTCGGAACCGTCCACCTCCAGACACCGCTATTATAGTAGGCGGCATCCGCATCGGCATCGGGGGGACCATGAAATACCTTGGATTGATCCTCGACAGCCGGTGGGATTTTTCGGCACATTTTCGGCAGCTGCTCCCCAGACTCAAGAGGGCAGCGGGTGCGCTGTCGCGCGTGCTCCCCAACGTCGGGGGGCCGAATGCCACGTGTCGAAAACTCTTTGAAGGCATCGTACGTTCGATGGCCCTTTACGGGGCCCCTGTATGGGCGGATTGCCTGACGGCCCGCAACGCTCCGTTGTTGCGTGAAGCTCAGCGTATAATGGCCGTCAGGGCGATAAGGGGATACCGTACGGTGTCCTTCGAAGTGGCCTCGCTACTCGCCGGATCCCTCCCATGGGACCTGGAAGCCAGGGTCCTGGCGTCACTGTATGTGTGGCGCAAAGAGGCCCTGGCCAGGGACACCAGACTCGCGCCTCGCGAAATCGAGGCGTGCAGGTCGGAGCTCCGCCAGGTCGCCGTGAGAGTCTGGGAAGATCGCCTCAGACGCCCCAGCGCGGGCCCCACCACCATCGAGGCGGTGAGGCCCGTCCTGCGAGAATGGACAGAACGAACCCACGGCACCCTGACGTTCCGGCTGACGCAGGTCCTCTTGGGGCATGGCTGCTTCGGGAGGTTCCTGTGTCGCCTCGGCTGCGAGCCAACCTCAGGGTGCCACCACTGCGACACAGGCGACGAGGATACGGCGCTGCATACCCTGCAGGAATGTCCTGCATGGACGGAGCAGCGCCGAGAGCTCGTCGCCTTCACCGGACTGGACCTTTCGCTCCCGGCCGTGGTTCGCACCATGGTCGGGAGCCGCTCCGGATGGGACGCCGTCTCCTCCTTCTGCGAGCACGTCATGTTTGCGAAGGAGGAGGCGGAGCGGGAGTGTGAGCGTACGTCTTTGCTCCGCTCTCGCCAAAGGTGGACGCGCCGCCGCCGGAGGTCCGAGCTAGACCTTCGGCCACCGTAAGCGGGCGGCGGGGGTGGGGCCCCTAGGGGTATAGGGGTTCTCACTCACCCGCACATGCCGTCGAGATGAGAGCGCGAGTGTTCCGCGCGCGCTCATCTCTCTTCCCGTGGGGCGCGTTACAGACCACCCCACGCCTGGAATAGACCAAGAAGTAGCCGGGGGATACGTCCCCTGGCATAGGAAGAGGCCCAGTGAGGGGGGCCCACGCCTGCCAAGGCACTGCGGAGTCGGGCAGCCCATTTCCCGTAGCCCTGGCATAAGGCGCAGGACGGAACACCCAGGGGTTTTAGTGGGTATCCCTAACTGGGGAGTGGCAATAGCGTGGCACCGGTTCTGACCGGGCACGCTAGTGCCACCCCCGATCAGGCGAATCCCACACACTCACACAGGTCGCGAACATCCCCCCAGGGTTCTGTGCCTGTCGCGGCTTAGTCCTCAAACGGATATCCCCTGGCCAAAAAAAAAAAAAAAAGTATACGACGTATGGAAACCGTAAAAGTCTCAAATTGCACCATAAATAATAATTATAACAGCCTCTAAATGTACCACTGCTGGACTCGAACCTCTCACTATAGGGGGGTGGTGGGTGGGCAGTATACCCGCCACGCTTGTCGAAGGCATTTTTGATACAGTTGGTTACCTCGATGTGCAGGTTTCGGCTACACAGTACAACCTGCACCGGTATAGGCTAAATTATTTTTGAGCCTAATAATTATAACAGCCTCTAAATGTACCACTGCTGGACTCGAACCTCTCACTATAGGGGGGTGGTGGGTGGGCAGTATACCCGCCACGCTTGTCGAAGGCATTTTTGATACAGTTGGTTACCTCGATGTGCAGGTTTCGGCTACACAGTACAACCTGCACCGGTATAGGCTAAATTATTTTTGAGCCTAGTTAAGGTCTATTTTGAGCGTAAGAGGGTATCGGTCAACTGTAAGGGGCAAACATGAGGCAAGGTTACCCAAAAGGGGTGTGTGCAGAGTTCCATAGGTGGTCTGACATTCTGCAACCTCATCCTCGATCTATTGGTGAATGAGCTTGATGCACTGGGAGCGTATGTCCAAGCCTTCGCTTACGATATCATCCTGGTGTTCTCAGGGCATAAAGCAACAACCATTGAGCATGAGGCTTAAGAAACCCTATCTCATGTTTATAAGTGTGGTGTTAGAAACAATCTTAACTTTGCACCTCAAAAATAAAAGCAATAATAGTGACGAGGAGGCTGAAATTTGACAATCCACACATATTCATGAACAGCGTCAATTGAAACAGTCGATGAGATATGGATATTGGGTTTTACGATAGGCCCAAAGCTGAATTTTAATAGTCACGTGAATAACGTCTGCCGGAAGGCCCTAAATGATTACAAACAATTGGCCTGTGCCGCTAGAATACAATAGGGGCTGAGTTTGGAGACCATGCGGACGTTATACGTCTCAGTAATAGAGCTGATTGTGATGTACGCTTCTAATTCATGGGCTCCGGCAGCGTAAAAGATTTCTTTGCGGGCGCAGTCCAATATGGTTTCACACAGAAGATCATCAAGTCTTACCGTACAGTCTGGCTCAATGCAACGTTAGTACTAGCGAAGCTGTTTCCACTTAATTTTAAATTATTTAGATGAATATTTTTTTTAAACCATGCGGGGAAGACTGATCCTTAGCCAGGAGGACAGGCAGCTAAAGGGGTGTGTGAGCTTTATGTAAGCCCTGCATCGGCCAGCAAGGTAAGCTTGTCTTACCCTAACTTTGATAAAATCAAACCCGAAACCACTGGAACACATGTGCTGCCAAAGGTGTACATATACATCGACGTTGGACGGGGTCGAGTGTTCGAGGCTGAAATTTTCGCCTTATAGCAGGCTACAGAGCTTGTCATAGGGCGAGATTGAGGTTCTGCAGCGGTGTAGATGACTTGAGATCATCCTTAGCCTTGGTCTCCCGTCCTGACACGCTTCTCCCCCTGGCATTCAATGTTCGAAAGAACATTGAAACATCATCAAGAACATCATGGGGACAGGACGACACGTCCAGTGATACTGGGTCAGTATTCACGTTGGAGTACCCTACAATGAGCGAACTGAACTAGCTAAGCTTAGGCAGAGCACAATGGTAGGGTATAACCGTCATACAGCCGATACCCAGTTTCCTTCGTTAAGATAGAGTTTAGAATGAAGTCAGTGTACACATACATAGGCACGATGTTATGCGGAGGCTACCAAAGCAAGCGTTACAAAGATATTCCAACTTGACGCTGCAAGCGTATATAAAACCGTAATAAAAAATCAAGCTCACCCTGATCCTGCCTCAGGCGATGACACATTGCCCCGCCGTATTCTCAGTGCGGCAGGGTGTCCGTTAAGGAAGTTCCCCTTGAAAAAAAAACCATCCATCCATATGTTGAACCGTGTCTGATAAAATAATCAAAAATAATATATTAATAATTAAAATTATTAATAACATTGTCGTGGACAGAGAGCGCCACCATACCGGAGCATAACTTCCCGCGTCCCGCGTACCACCGACGCTTAGACGTAGCACAATTAGCAGCTAAGCGTCGGACGATTGATGTAACAAGAAGGGCGGCCCTGGAGGTTGAAAACTTAGATTTTACTCTATTCCCTCAAGATTCCTACGTCATGCTCTCTGTCTCTTTCTTTCTCTCTCTCGCACACCAGATGAATATTTGTAAACGTTTCATAATATTTGTAATGTTGTATTGTTTTCTAAATAGTCTTAAATACAGTACGTAACGAACATCGAGTTTTTATTCAGCCAAGCAAAGCAACTGCTACCAATGATATATTATAGAACTTTAGTTATCAGTATTCTACAAAATATTTGACACAAGCCATGATAGCTTAGTGGTTTATTCGCGCCTCAAACTGTGCGGGTAACGAATCCTGGCCGGAAAGAATGCATCAAATATGCAGTTTTCTGACCTAATATGCACATTGTAACAATTTTCACGTGCTAATAAATTATTATTAAACATCAAGGAAAACATCGTGATGAAACCTGTACAACGAGATAAGCGATGTATCAAATCCGGGAGTCCGGCTTGGACAAGCCTGTCCGCTCCCTAGAAATGAGTGGCCCAAGCCCGGCAGTGGGGCATTATGCGCTCTTATTAGTATTGTCTATTGTATATTTTAACCTAGTTTGTTATGTTTTCAGCTATCACATAATACAAGCTTCGAAGTCAGATCAAATACGTTCTATGACTTCAGAATAAAAACCATTGGTCCGATACCAAAGAAGTACACTTTTAAAGTGGCCGTGCAAGATATTTATGTTAATGATCTACCTGTAGTGAAAAGTTTTGCCATTAACAATGTCATTTTGTGTAATAAGGAAATCCAGGTAAACGTTACAGAATTATATACTTTAAAAAACCTGACTACAATTCAGTTAAGCCTTGCTGATTAGTAAGACTCAATTTAATGCTTTACAGAATTCGGCGTCGAATAATGCCCGCGGTTTCTGAGGTACTTTGAACTGTAGTTTATCTGTTTGATAGCGCTATCGATTCAATAATTTATAAAATTGCATTTCTGAACACACCATCGTACGAGAGTTAAACTAGGTTCAACTAACTGACCAATATTAGGCGTTTATCTATTCCATATATTTTGTATGACGTTTTTGTTTGATGTAAATAAATATTAAATATACCTTCTTAAATAGAATCTATCTAGTGTCGAGTTTTGGTACTAGTTGTAGGTTAATAGTTAACCTAAGTTTATCTACTACATAACGTTATGGAATCAATTGTTATTGAACTCATAACTGGTAACCTCAGAAATCGAGCATAAGTAAAGTTTAGTTTGTTATTGATATACATATTATTTTTTAATAAGTTAATCTATATATTATAAAATTCTAAAAATGTCGTGTCTGTAAATTGAAGCTATTAAAAAACAATTATAATACACTGCATAAACGACGGAGAACACGATGCATTTTTTTTAGATTTCTTGTTTGTTTGTCTGTTTGTTCAGGATTCACGTAAAAACTACTGGGCCGATTTCGATGCGATTTTCGCTGCTCAATAGCAAATTCTTAGACTTAAAGTCTGCGCTACTTTTTATCGTGGGACTTTGGCGGAAGTTTTTCTGGGAATAATTAAAAATCGCTAGATTATAAAAAAAAAAATTCCAATGTGATTTTTTCACTGACGGCATAGCAAATTTTATGAGATAAAATGTGTGATATTTTTTATCTTAGGAATTCAACGGAAATTTTCCCAGGAGCGGTTTGTAATTGTTCGGGTGCATAAAAATTTGCTTATGCAGGCAGCTCTGTGAAGTTGACACTTCCAATAGCGATTTTTTAAACAAATAATATCTCATTCGTTTGTCCATCTCTGCCCAGGTAAAAGTTTCCTTTGCCCACCCTCAGTTCAAAAGTTAAAGAACAAAAACTTTTTTTTTTAAAGCATATTGGTTTTACCCATATTTTCGCCAGGTTTGGTGTCTATCACATTTGAATAGGCTATTTCGTTAGCTTATTCAACAAACTCGATTGTCAAGGCAAGTTTCTTTTGTCCACCACCCTTAGTTCAAAAATTATTGAACAAAACTATTTTTTTTTCACTATTTAATGAATTTGCATATATTTATAATTTTATCATAGTTATTCGATTAAGCAACGTTAGTAAAAGATTGCTCAGCAGAAATCTTCATTTTTTTACCCGCCTAACAATTGTTTTTTGAAAAAAAAATATGTTATTCTTGTATTTTCATAACGTATGGAGATTTTTAAACGTTGATGGGCTCGTCCGTCTCCCAGTCATATGAACTCGATTGTCTAAGCAAAAGTTTCGCTTGTCCACCCTTAGTTTAAAAGTTACTGAACAAAAACTTTTATTTTTAATTTTTCTATTTTATAATTTTGTATTTTTATCATGCTTATTCATTTGAGGAACGAAACTTTTACCTGGACAATCGAGTACGGTATATAAGCTAACGAAATAGCCTAATAAAATTTTATAAACACCAAACCTCGTGAAAATATGGGTAAAACCAAAATGATTTAAAAAAATATTCCGTGTAATAAATTTTAAACTGAGGCTGGGCAAACGAAACTTTTACATGGACAATCGATTTCGTATGACAAGGAAACAAACGAGCCCATCAACGTTAAAAATCTGTACTTGTCATGAAAATATGAGAAAAACAAAAAATATGTTTAAAAATCAGTAATTGGAGGGTGGACAAACGAAGACTTCTGCTGAGAAATTTTCCACTTACGTTGCTTAAACGAATGATCACGATCTTCTTCTTCTTCAGCCACTTTCAGTCCACTGCTGGACGTAGGCCTCCCCAAGTACGCGCCACATATCCCGATCTCCCGTCTTCCTCATCCAGCCCCTGCCGGCGATCTTGCGCAGGTCGTCAGCCCACCAGGCTGGCGGGCGTCCTACGCTACGTTTGCCGATGATCACGATAAATTGTGCAAATTCATAAAACAGAAAAGTTAAAAAAAATGCTTTTGTTCAATAACTTTTGAACTAAGGGTGGACAAATAAAAAATTTCCCTGGACAATCGAGTTCGTTGGATAAGCTAACGAAGTAGCCTAATAAAATTTGATAAACAGTAAACCTTTCGAAAATATGGGTAAAACTAAAATGGTTAAAAAAAAAAGGTTTTGTTCATTAACTTTTGGACTGAGGGTGGACAAACGAAACTTTTATCTGTTCAATCGAGTTCGTATAAACAAGGAAACAAACAAGCCCCTCAACGTTTTTTTTTTAATTTTTTTATTAAACCACTCTACGGAATCTGAACTCTACAGACTACGGAATATTAATTTTTTTATAACTTAATTTAGAAAGAAGTTTAGAATTTGTACTCGCTTATTGTTTATTTTTGTTATTGTGTGTGACATTTATTGAATGTATGTTTATGTTATGGTATACCTTAAGAATAATTTATTAGCCCATTAACAATAATAAAAATAAGCCCGCAGCCCCCCTGCGACTAACGATGAACAAACAAATGGCATATATATTGTTTGGTTAAAAAATCTCAATTGGGGGTGGTAACTTCACAAACAATTTTTTTTATAACTTTTGAACTAAGGGTGGGCAAACGAAAAATGTTCCTGGGCAAACATGGACTAACGATGGACAAACGAATGAGATATTATTTGTTTAAAAATTCGCAATTGCCAACTTCACACAGCTTGCTTATTCCGACACAGTTTTCACTAAAACGATAGTTGCGGCACTTTATGTCCCAGGAATCCCACGGGAATTTCAAGTCAATCGTGGATGAAGTCGCGGGCATATCCTGGGGGTATATAAAATAATAACTTGACACATCCGTCTGTGTGTATAGCTGTAATGACATCCACTTTTTCTTCATGGCCGCTTCGCTTACTATTCATTCACTTACCTTATTTACTGTCGGTTGAAATGTTACATTACTTGTATGGAGCTAATGTAAAATTTTAACCGCCCGTAAAGAGAATGAACGGTTATTAAGATATAGGAACCGGCAATTAATATACTCCAGGTATCCTCGCATTGTCCCTTCTTTCCCCGTCTTTGCTCTTCTGCCTTCCATCAGTCATCAGAAAGTGTCGTATCCCTGACATGACCAAAAATTTTCGTTTGTTTCTGTTTTTTCTTTACTTTTCCTCTCTTTTATTCTTTTCTGAGTAGTAGCTTTCTATTATATTATCTATCCATTTTAATATAATTCCGGTAATAAATTGAGTCTGCCTACTTTTATAGGGAAAAGTCGTAATAATATCATATCTATACTAAAATTATAAAGGGACAAAGTTTGTGAGTTTGTTTGTTTGTAAGAAGTAATCTCTTGAACTACTAAAACGATTTTGAAAATTTTTCACCAGTACAAAGCCACATTATTCCTGAGTGACATAGGCTACATTTAATTTGCGTGCGTGTGTTTTTTTAATTACGCCCAGCGAAGTGGGCATGGGCTAGTATGTATATAATTACAAACGGATGGAAATATTTTTCAGGCTGCACACACAATTAACTCTTTTAATGTAATGACAAATATTCCTGAAAGACCATATACTCACTTATGTGGAAGAAGAGCCATAGAAAACACAGAGGTGACTTTTGTCGGAGCGGATGCCCGTCCCGGAGACTGGCCTTGGCATGTTGCTTTAATGACAAAAGAAATAAACTACAAATGTGGTGGTACCATCATATCTATGACTGCTGTTCTAACCCGTAAGTGCTTTCGACTACTTCGTTATAATTTTACTTTAACATGAAAAAAGATTGAAGAATTGAAATTCTTAGTAATTTTATGTTTAACTGGAAGGGGCCATCCACAAACTACGTCCTACTACGTGAAACAGCTGGTGACATTCGTAAGACTTCCCCCTCTCTAGTGTGACGTCACATATTTTATAATTTTACATCAAGAAATTATTAAATTAAAGTTCCAGTTCAGTTCCGTATTTAGTTTTATTTCCATTTAAATTGTTAAAAAAATATACTACAATATTAAAGAACGTGATCTGGCCGATTGCCAGATTTCAAGGGTGCAAGGGTAAGAGGGAATGGAGATAAATGGACTCACCCGATGCGTGAATGTCTTTACGACGGGTCGATTCAGACTGATCGTTGAGACGCGGAAGTGCGGGGTAAATTACTTTTTCGGGGAATCATCGTTCGTTACGCGGTGGCGTGAACATCCTGGGGCCCGGGGAAAAGGTGACGGCTCCCATTTATAGTGCTGACTAAGTGCTGTTGTCGTCGAGGGGAAGCCAGCTCACCAATCTTGGGTCGACTGGTTTCCGTAGTCCATTTAGATCGGGATTGGAGAGTGTGCAGGTAGGATTTCGACCACAAGGTCCAAAATCGCTGAGCCAACGCTTGCACTAAGCGAAAACGTCGTAGGGTTGATGGAGGAGAGGATTCATGGGAATGTTCGGGTAATGCGGTAAGTGGGCGACCTATAAGGAAATGACCAGCGGTTAGGACTTCGAAGTCTGTAGGGTCTGAAGACAGAGGGCAGAGTGGTCGAGAGTTGAGAACGGCCTCAATACGGGCTAAGAGTGTAGAAAATTCTTCAAAGGTCAGATGCTGCTCACCTAATACGCGATAGAGTAATTGCTTAGTAGATTTCACGGCTGCCTCGTGCAGACCGCCAAAAGAAGGAGCTGAGGGCGGATTGAGCAACCATGTGATCTGCTGTGTGGCTAGCTTGTGCGTAATTCTATCATCATTGGCCTTTAAGAAGTTTTGTACTTCTATGAGCTGATTTCTTGCGCCGACATAGTTTGTACCGCAATCAGAGCGAATTAGGGTAGGGATTCCGCGCCGACTAACGAACCTTTGCAGTGCCGCAAAAAAGGCGTCCGTAGAAAGTTCCGAGACAGCCTCTAAGTGCACTGCCTTGGTGGCGAGACAAACGAAAACACAAAAGTAGCCTTTGAGAAGTTTGGCATTGCGTAGAGTACTTGATTTAATTAGGAATGGTCCGGCAAAATCCGTGGACACTTGACTAAACACCGGTTGTGGGCTGACTCGATCAGCCGGTAGGTCGGCCATAAAAGGGGGATTCGGCTGAGCTCGATGCCTAAAACAGCGTACACATTTAAAGACACGGTGACGAATGACTCGCCTTCCAGATAAAATCCAGTATTGTTGACGGAGTAGTGCGTGTAGTGTATCTGCGCCCGGGTGGCAGTGTATAGTGTGGAAATGATCTATAATTAGGTCCACAAGGGGGCTTGAACTGGGTAAGATGAGGGGATGTTGTGTGTCATATCTAAGGGCTGAGTTGGACAAGCGCCCTCCTACTCTAAGAAGACCATCCTTGAGAAAGGGCGAGAGGCGTTGTATTCGCACTGTACATAATTTGTTAGTTTGCAGTCGGTGGATGTCTTCAGCGAACATATTTTGTTGGACTGAGCGTACCCAGTGTAAGAGCGCTTTCTTACGTTCGTCTACGGTAATGGGACCAACGATGCGAGAGTGAGAAGATACCAAGCAATTGTGTGCAAAACGTTTAATACATGCGGTTACGCCTACAAGTGTGTCTAAGGAGCTGAATCTCGTGAGTAAATCCGTGTCTAGATCAGGAACCGCGATGTGAGCTACCATTTTTCTTGGTTTTAGACCAGGCAGTACGTGATGACCCAAAGCAGGGGGCATCGTGGGCCAGGTATCAGGTGGGGCCTTGAGCCAAGTAGGCGACCACCATAGGTCATAGGCTAAGAGTTCCTGTGCTGATATTCCCCTGCTAGCACAGTCGGCAGGGTTAAGAGCTGAGGGTACATGTCTCCAAGTAGGGTTACATGGATTGGCTGCAATGGCAGAGACTCGATTGGCCTCAAAGACCTGTAGGGATTGAGAAGGAGTTTTAAGCCAGGCGAGTACGATAGTACTGTCTGACCAACAAAAGTGTTGCTGAATGGTAATGTGGGCAGAAAGTTGAACAGAGACGCGAGAAATGAGCAGCGAAGTGAGGTGTGCAGCTGAAAGTTCCAGCTTTGGTATAGTCTGTCGGGTTTTAATGGGGGCTACCTTGGATTTAGAAACAAGTAGTCTGACGTGTACCTGACCCGTGATATTCGTTTCATGAAGATAGACTGCGGCTGCATATCCGGATTCGGATGCATCGGCAAAACCGTGTAGGGTGTAGGTGGAATCTTTGCTGGTGCAAATTGTTCTGGGGAGTCGAAGAGCAGAGAGTAGAGGTAAGTCTTCAAAAATGTGCTGAAATTGAAATGTGACATCATTGGGAGCCGATTCATCCCAGTCTAACTTTAGAGTCCATAGGTGCTGAATGAGCAGTTTTGCGCGGAAAATAACTGGGCTGATCCATCCACTAGGATCGTATAAACGAGCGATGGTACTGAGTATTGACCTTTTGGTAAATTTTTCCAGTGTAGGTACCGAAATGTGATATGTAAATTCGTCCGTTTGGGGTATCCATTGCATACCAAGTACCTTGATTGCATTGGAGTCGGGTACAACATCAAAATCCTTGGGTATGTCACATTGATCATCCGGGAAGCGTTCTAAAAGCTGACGAGAGTTTGAGGTCCACTTTCGCAAATGAAACCCCCCTAGGGCTAGTAACTCAATGAGTTCAGTCTGCAGAGCTATTGCCTTGTCAACTGAATCATGCCCAGTCAGAATGTCATCCACGAATATGGAGTGCGTAAGAACCTGTGCAGCCTGGGGAAAACGGTGACCTTCATCAGTGACCAGCTGTATAATAGATCGATTGGCGAGGAAGGGGCTGGGTCGTAGGCCATACGTGACAGTGGACAGGGCGTAAGTGAGCAGAGGTTGATCTGGAGAAGAGCGCCATAGAATGAGTTGGAACCGTCTGTGGTCTGGGTGAACTAGTATATTTCTAAACATCATCTGGATGTCTGTACTAAAGACCACTTTGCGAGTACGAAAATTTAGAATGATGTCAGTAATATCACGTTGGAGCGGTGGGCCAGTGTGCAGACAGTCATTAAGACTGACACCATTAGAGCTCTTACAGCTGCCATCAAAAACCGTGCGAAGTTTTTCAGAGTTGGCTTTGAAGATGCCATGATGCGGGACGTAAAAATGGTCTTTTCCTTTGAATGTGCTGGGGTGACAAAGAGCCATGTGGCCCATGTCAATGTATTCCTTCATGAAGTCGATATATTTTGAGCGGAGGGTAGGATCTCTTTGGAGTTTGCGCTCCAAATTAAGGAATCGTCGTAGTGCAATAGCGTGGGTTGCACCGAGCTTAGGTGCCTTTGTAAGAAAGGGAAGGGATACTATGTATCGCCCTGTGGGATCACGTGTGGTGGTAGAACGAAAGTTCTCCTCACACTCGTCAGAGGTTGAGTTGTCCTTTGATTGCACTTCTTCGACTTCCCAGAATCTCTCCAGAGCGGAGTGTATTTCTTTATTTGAGTGTTGGGGTTGTAAACAGTCAATATTTACTAGTGCTGAATTAACTTGAGGCTCAGGCTTTGTGTAGTTTGGATTGATAGGACCTAAAAGAGCGAAATTGAAGATCGTGCCGAAGGCTATTGGTCTGCCGGGGCCCAAAAAAATTTTGTTACCATCCAAAATTTGGCCCAAGACATCAGAACCTAAAATTAAGTCAATAGCGGCTGGAAAACGATAAGACGAGTCTGCTAGGGGAAGCTGTGTCGAGTCGAGGAGTGGAACAACGTCAGGTAACATTGTTAATGGTAAAAGACCTGTCAAATCTGGTAGAATGTATGCCTTTGCGCTAATTACTGGGACTTCGGTGTGAATAGGGCGGAATGTGATGGTAGTTGAAGAACTAGAGTTTTGAGTCTGCTGATTACCGACTCCTGTAATTTTTAGTTCTGTGTGCTCGACAGGCAAACGTAATTTTTGTGTCATAGTTTTAGTTAACAAGGTTAGCATGGAACCGCTGTCTAATAATGCTCTTGCCTTATGAAATTCTCCAGCGTTGTCTGCTAGTTCTAGGGACACAGTGGGTAATAAAACTGGTGGATCGTGTACTGTAATGTGCTGAGTATGTGCTGAAATATGACTGTCATTTTGGTTAGCTTTATCAGAGGAAGTAACAGGGCTGCCGGGCAAGTGATTATTATGATAAACTTTATTATCATAGTGCTGAGTATGAAACTGGGATTTATTTTGTTTACGTGATGTAGTGGATGGTGTATATTGTAGCGATGGTATGGGTGGGTGTAGTGTAGTATTGTGTAAGTGAGTAGCAGGTAGTCATTGTTGTGAATTAATAGGTGAATTACGACGAGAAGAGTTTCTTGATTCCGTGGTTGGGCGGGTGTGTTCTTGTCCTCTTAGTTGTGGGGGCAAGAGGTGAGAATTGTCATATGTGGGTGATTCAAAGCCACTGCGATGTAAGGTGGTATGGTGTTTCTCGCTATCACATTCTCTACACCGTCCTGTGGATCTGCACTCGTCAGAGTAATGGGGTCCTAGACACTTACGGCACCGTTCATGAGCTTGGATAAAATCCCAGCGCCCTTGCGTAGGCTGTCTTAGGTATTCACCGCAGTTCAGCAACCTGTGTCCTCTAACGTGACACCAAGGGCAGTAATAATTATTGGTCGGTGCTGGTGGGTGGGCGGAATCTTGTGCTATGGGCTCGAAATATTGTGTAGACTGTGGGTATCCTTGAGCGTACTGTACAGGGTACGCTTGACTTTGTAGAGGATATGCAGGGCGCGTTAAAGGTGGGCGGACGGAAGTAGTGGGCTGAAAACGAACGTGCCGAATTTCTGGTCTGGGTGCAGAAGCGCGTGGTTGGTACCGTGCTGAGGGAGAAGCACGTTCAGTTTGTCTGTATGTCGGGCTGAGGGGAGGGGGGGGTGGGTTATATGTCTCAGTTTCTGTGCAACGTGCATGGTCTTCTAAGAATGTGATTACATCCTTTAAGGTGGGCAGAGTGTCTGAAGACCCATGCGTTCGTTCAAATAATGTGCGAAGCTCGCCCTTTAACTTCCGCACTACTATTGACACTAGGACGTAGTCTGAGTCATGTAGTGGTAAGTTTAGGTTTTTAAGCGCCGATTGGGTTGAAATAAGAGGGGCTAAAAATAACTGTCTGATTTGTGAGCGGGTGGTGATGTGGGGTAACTCTAGTATCATATCTATAAACCTATCAATGAGAACTCGGCGATTTTCGTAGCGATTGGCAAGTGTTGTCATCGCTACATCGTAGTTCTCATCGGTAACCTTGAGGTGTGATACCATACTGAGAGCTTCTCCGGAGAGGCAAGAAAATAAATAGTGTAATTTAACTGCACCTGACAAATTACCGGCAGTGTCCGTAAGGCTTTTGAAAATTGTTATGAAAGATGGCCAATCCTCAAGCTTGGAAGAAAATTTGGGTAGATCTATTTTGGGCAGAACAGTAGACGTGGAGAATGTGGGCGAGCTTGGTTTGATGCTTGAGCTGATGGTGATGTTTGCCACCAAAATTTTTTCATATGCTTCTATAGCCGAGGTGTAGTAGTCAAAGTACCATTTTTCCACTTTGTCGTCAAGGTCTTTAGAGTCCAAGATCTCATAATATACTGTATCCAACTTGCCCTTTATATCGTCCAATTTTGTAAAGCGCCCTATGAAATCGTTTACACTATACTTTTTGTCTCCTTTTAATATAAGGTTAGCTATCTCTAATAGGAAAGTTATGTACTTATGGGTTTGCATAAAGATGGCAGATTGCGATTTGGTAGGCATGACGATGAGAAGTGCACAATAAGAAAAGGAAAAGCAAACGAAAAAAAAAAAAAAAAAAAAATTTTTTTTTTTTTTTTTTTTTTTTTTTTTTTTTTTTTTTTTTTTTTTTACTAATGCTAATAAAGAACACGCAAGAAAGCAGCCAGAGAAACGTAAGAAATACGAAATAAATAAAAATGATTAGGAAAAAAAATATATATCAAACTGTCGTGTGCGCTGAGTCTTAATAAATACGAAGCTATATATAAGCTATAAAAGTTGCACGGCAAGCTAACCACACCGAGTGAAACGAATATAATATTCAATATTATTATATCGATCCGATATCACGTTTAGTGCAAGTATTCGAGAATAGGTGTGCTGAATAAAGTACAGAATACGTACTCGAGGTTATATTAACCTACCTACGTACCAAAAAATAGTTATCGTGTAGCAATTTGCGTAATTATCTGAGGAATGTGGAATGGGTATTCAAATATATAAGGGCAGAAGTAATATGTTTATAAGAAAACAAAAAAGAAAAAACAAGGGCAGAAAACGGGTAAATGGGCAGATTGATAATGATTGTTTATTTAACTTTTTAGGTATGCGAAAATTTACAATTTGGTTTGAATTAACCATAAAATGGCAAAATACGGTTGTTGCAGACTGTATAAATAGGTCGCCAGTTGGAATATTCGGTTCGAAAGACCATATGATCTGGCCGATTGCCAGATTTCAAGGGTGCAAGGGTAAGAGGGAATGGAGATAAATGGACTCACCCGTAATAATATGAGCTGAGTAACCGGAGCGTCTGCGATACAGGAGCAGCAGTGCGTGTTCTCTTGTTATATATCTCCCGCTTCACAACTAGATTCACTTGCCACTTATCACCAAGCTCTTGGAACCCGATTAGTATTGCAATTGGGTGGATATCTCAAATGCGCGCGCGATGCGTGAATGTCTTTACGACGGGTCGATTCAGACTGATCGTTGAGACGCGGAAGTGCGGGGTAAATTACTTTTTCGGGGAATCATCGTTCGTTACGCGGTGGCGTGAACAGAACGTATCAATGTCTACAAAAAACTTTGCGAAACCATATGCTCAACTATTATAGTTATGCCACTATAACTACTCTTAAAATTTTAAAAGAAATGCCGACCAAAATCAGACCCTATTATGCATATCTTTTGTATTAATCCTTATCTTAATAAATCATTACATATTCAAGAATGTTACCATGTCGCCGAACTGTTTATTAGTGAATAGCAAAGGCGAGGAAACGCGACAGTAGCGCCATATGTTTATATATTTGACTTTCCCACGGGAACGATGTCAATTAATACTATAAAAGTATCCGAAATGTTAACCCGGGATAGAAGCTAACTGTATGTTGAGTTGCATTTAAATCCATGCATATTTTTCACGTGATGCTCGAACAGACGAAAGGCATGTACAACGAACATGTCGTGCCGAGACCGGTATATGTCCATGGTTCCCCTCTTGAGGTTGTGCAGGAATACGTCTAATTTGGAGAAAAAACCTTAATAGACTGGCATAGCTTCGAAGAGGAAGCCAATAGGAGGACCCAGTTAGGCTGGGCAATATTCGACAAGCTTCGACAAGTTTTCTCATCGACTATTCCGCAATGCTAGAGGAACGAAGTCTTCGAGCCAATTTAACAATTATAATATGTAATAGCAGCCCATATATGTCCCACTGCTGGGCTCGGGCCTCCAGCTCATAAGGGAACGGACAGTACACCCACCACGCTTGTCCAAGGCGGCTTGGCAGGTTTGACACATCGGTTATCTGGATGTGCAGGTTGCATCACGATGTTTTCCTTCACCGTTATTAGCACGTGGTAATTGTAATGATATGCACATTAGATCAGAAAACTGCTTAAGTGATGCATGCGTTCCGGCCAGGATCGAACCCGCGCCCTTTGAATTTGGGACGCGTGCGCTTGCCATTACGCTACCACGACTTTGTGTGGTTTGTGTGGTGTGATTTAACAATTATATTAATAAACAATTAAGGTCGATTTAAGAATTTAAATTTAAAGTCGCTTAGCGAGCTAGGGAGCATGCTACATATATTGGGTGTTTCTCTTATGGAAAAAATCCGAAATGAGGTTATCCGTTAAATAGACAATAAGCGAGATAGCTCGCAAAATGAGCGAGTTGAAGTAGCAGTGTGCTGACCACATTCGTCGCAGGTCCGACGGGTGATGGAACAAATGTGTCTCGGATTGGAGACTGCGTCTCGGAAAACGTAGCGTAGGACACACTCTAGCCCGGTGGATCGAAGTCGCCGGTAGGTGGGGGATGAGAAAAACGAGAGACTTGGATATGTGGCACAGACTTAGGGAGGGCTACGTTCAGCAGTGGGTATTGATTCGCTGAAGAAGAAAATATACAAAGATTGTGATTATGGATTATGTTCAATTAATTTTTCTAATGTTATTCATTTATTAACCTTATATATTTATTTCAATTTACTATACTTAACTGATCAGTGTTGTGAAAATGATACTTTTTAGTTTACTATTCTAATAAAACCTTATTTTAATATTCCTCAGCTTCGTATTGTACCTTTATAAGCGATTTGAAACTAAACCCAGAAAACATAACAGTAATTGCTGGTGTTACTAATTTCAAGTATCTTCTAAACGACTCCGCAATTCAAACTAGACTCGTGAGTATATTTGTATTGTTACATGCCGACAAAAAGCGAATGCACATCTGCCTGCCATAAACTTGGTTTATTACCTTTCCCGCATTTGGACTTCTTTTGCTTACTTTGTGTTTAAAATTTGTAATTAAGACAAACATTCTATTGTTATTGTACTTGTTTTATGTCAGTCATTAGGCAGGTGTGTCGAACTAATTCCTAGAATTTATTGTTTTGCATCGAGGCATATTGTATTTGTACAGAGTAAAAGGAATATGAGCGAAACGTACATTCGATGAACGATATAGTGACGGACTTTGCGCGTGTTATTGAGTTGTGCAGTTTTTACGGGTTGTGTCCAGTTATAATTATATCTATGCAATACGTGTTTGTATAGTTCTAATAAATTCTATAGTAATTCCAACGGCATTTCAATTCGAGTCCCGCACTCGTAACAGTATTAAAAGTAAAGAACAAGTAAGTGAAAGAGTAAAATCATGAGTGTCCGCCCAACATCACAAAGGTCTTTCCAGATAGGCCAACTAAAGTGGAAATATGCGAAAGTTATTGTTGGATATTTTCATGGGCGTACCTACCTACCTTTGTCCATGGGA
Organism: Dendrolimus kikuchii; assembly: GCA_019925095.2. NCBI lineage: Eukaryota > Metazoa > Arthropoda > Insecta > Lepidoptera > Lasiocampidae > Dendrolimus > Dendrolimus kikuchii. Next base: position 7,884,290 of record CM034395.1, on the reverse strand, counting down.
CAATTGAGGTCTTGTCGTTGTTCTGCCCAAGAGGAGTGGGCACACTTGGCGGGTGTGCAGCGCCATATCCTCGTCGCCTCGCGCATGTCTCAACGATGGGTCCCCGACGTAGGCACACGACCTAATCGACACTGGTACCTCGCGAAGCGACTATGTCCCAAGAGGACCTGTGTCATCCAACGTGACCGAAGTCGCCGGTACCGCAAGTGGTACCGCCATCTCCTGTTCAAACCACAATACACATTCTTGATATTGTTACAATTTGGGCCACCTGCATACCTGTAGAAAAAGCACATTTATTACCTACCGGTGTTGAGCTAACAACATTAAAACTATTTATGACTGTCTTCTTGTGGTTAAAATGTGTAATTAGAAAAACAGTCCATTGTGTATTGTAATCTTTTATGGCAGTCATTAGACAGGTGTGTCAAACTGATTCTAAGAAATTCGATCTACGCGGGCAGCCATATTGTATCGGTGTAGTATAAAGCAATGGCCCAATGGAGAGATAAGCAGTCTAGCGAGAACCACGATCAAGGCAAGACTTGTGTACATTCGATAACCTATATGGACGGACTTTATTGAATCGCGCATTACGTTTGAACTGAGTGTGTTCAGTTATATTTGTACCTGTGTTATACGTGTTTGTATAGTTTTAATAAATTCTATAGTAATTCCAACGGCATTTTTAATTCGAGTCCTGAAATTCGTAACAATACATACATATTCCTTCTCTTTTTGTATAATAGCATGTATGTATAATGTATAAATATCTCTGTCCCCCCAATTGCCCCTTTTTACTTGAAGACGTTGCCATTTTGTCGTAGGGTTCGTTTGCGGTGTTAAAAAGACAGACATGTTGATGTAAGAAATAATAAGATTTTTGGCAAATGCAGTGAGCTTTTGAAACAAACTAAATGGCGGCTGCCCTGAAAAGTGATTGCTATTGTTAGAATGATTGGTTGAGGTGGTTTCAGTTTCCGTGTATGTTATATCTACTTCTGAAGCCAAGGTGGTCATTCTTAGTCAGCAAGGGTTTCGGTGTGTCTATCTAATTATTGTATTTATTTTTTGTTTTTCGACAAACATTTACGCAACAACTGAAGGCAACAAAATTATACTATTATCTTCAGTGGTGTCGTGTGTATTCAATATCTGGGGTTTTTTTGCTGTGAATTCTGCACACACACACAGTATATAGACGATATGATACTAATTTTCAAGCGATGTGCCCGTGATGCAAGTCGTTGGAATAGAGTCTAATATTGTTGATGACTATCGACTACTACTGGGTTGCTATTCACATCCCCTCTCGCCTTTTACACAGTGCCTGAGAACATGCTTCATAAGTATTTTGAGATTTTAATATTGATTTCTAATTGACTCTGGTTACAACTATAAAGCGGGCAAAGCTATATTTAAAGAGAAGGAAAATACTTAATCTTAATGATGTCATCATTATCGATTTCAGGCTCAAAAAATTATTCGCCATCCAGATACCATGGATCAAAACTACTTTGTACACCTCACGATAATCAAAGTCAGTCCTTTCAAATTTACCAACTTCGTTCAGCCTATATGTTTATGGGCTCCAATCAATGACAAATCTAACCTCATCGGTAAACAGGGGGTGGTAAGTTTAATTAAATTGCAACTCTAAGGAATTATTTACGTATAGACAGACGCATATTCGCATTTTAAAACATGAATTTATTAAGTGGGCTTTCAGGGCCAATTCCTATACTATACGAAATAGCGAAAAACAGTTATAGAAGTCTCGAGGCCGATTTTGATAAAAACTAAAGCATCATTAGATTTTTGAACAATCAATTATCCTTGCCAATAATCGAATCGGCTGATTTTGAAAAAATTATCATAGATCAATTTCAGTGAAGGAAAGTCAAACGGCAAACCAAACGAAAGGGTTGATTTTAAAATCGTTTTATATATTATATATAATATTATAAAATTCTAAGCATGCCGTATCTGTACATTAAAGCTATTTTATGAAAAAACCTCTGGAATAGACTATACAAACGATGGAGAAAACGATGCAATTTTGTTTCGATTTCTTGTCTGTTTGCTCGGGATTCACGTAAAAACTACGGGACCGATTTTGATGCGGTTTTTGCTGATGGACACCTAATTTTTATACTTAAACTCTGCGCTACTTTTTATCCCAGGAGAGTTTTCTGAGAAGCGGATTGAAGTTGTTCGGATGCATAAAAATTAGCTTATTCCGACACCGTTTCAACTAAAACAATAGCTTACATTCTTTTTTAAATGCTGTAATACTTTGTATCCCGGAAATCCTGCGGGAAAATCAAGTCAAACGTGGACAAAGTCGCGGGCTATCCTAGTTTTAAAATATTTGTAGACTACGCTTTAACTTATCAATTTATTCGAAACAATGTTCATGTTGTTAACACGGTTATTTAAAACACATATTTACGGAAAATTTAAAACATAAAACTGAACTGAAGATTTATATTTTAAAGCGATTAATTGAACAATTGATTATTATTTTGTGGTGCTTAGGTGCAGTATGAGTACTACGTCGTAGTCCTTGATAACGAGGAGAGAAAAGAGTCTCAACGCAACCATGGATTACCCATTGGATGAATTAATAGATTGGTTATTTTCTTAAGCTTTCGCGACTAGTATAAATAATACAACTACGCTTTAACGGTACATTTAATTATTTAGTTTTAATTTTGTTATTCGTTATTATTTGTTGTTCGTGCCTACCCCGCAAGGGAACTGGCGTGAAGTTATGTATGTATGTATGTTATTATTTACTCTATGAGAGCTTAATCTATTTTACTACCACTTCGCAGCATGTTGTGGATTAAAGAAAAAAAGTAGCACAAGACGCTCTTCAGCAATATGCTTAACTCTAATAATTTTATATAATATTAAAATGGGTGGAAAAAGAAAACTGTCAATCAAGATGGTTTGTGTTCCAGTGCACGCAGAAAGAGCTCACAGTCTCTTGAGATCTGGCAGTTGGATTTTGTTGGGTTTGGGTCTTAATAGTTTTGATGATCGGATCTCAAACAGGTGGTAATTGCCAACTTGTCATCTTCTCTATTGAAATGTGAGAGTTTTTTGATTTCAATAGCCTCACGCATTATTCTAGACAATATCCATTATACCTTTATTTCTTTACTTCACAGAAAATGACATTCCTTCACAGTAACTGATCCTTACAAGCTACACTAGGATTTGGTATAATAAAACAGATGTATTTATTTTTTCAAAATCAGTCTATTCCGTTTCGGAAAAGGATAATTGATTTTTCAAAAATCTAACGATACCACTTTAGTTTTCATCAACATCGTCCTCCACATACCTTTGAGTGTTGTTATATTTGAGTGTTATTAGTTCTAACAATTCACGAAGGCGAGAGCGAACTTAAATGATGATAAACACGTAATTGTAACTTGTCCGTGAAACCAAAAGCGAGTATTATAGGACGGCACGCTCAGAGCTGATCGTACCGTCACAGACGCACACTATCGCAATATGCATGTACAAGTTCAACCACGAGTAAATCCATCTCGCCTTCGTGAATTGCAAGAACGAATAAACAAAGAGAAATAGCTGAGATTTTTAACGCAAGCGTTCTAAATTCGTGTATTTTCCCCAGACCGTAGGATTTGGAAATAATGAAAACGGAACATCCTCAAAAACTTTAAGGTCTACGTACACAACGGTGCATAACGATGGACCGTGTCAGTCGGTCAATTCTAATGGTAATTACACATTTTGTTCCAGTAAGGAGCCAACAACAGGTAAAATATTTTTTTTATTAATAGTAATTAATGACTTGGAAAAGTTCATTAGCGAAAATAATATGTTTTAAATTTAAGAGCGTTCTTTAATGAAACAAAATACAACGGTACAGGTAAATTAGCTTCGAGACGTTTTTGCGTTTGAGGTAATGTACGGTAAACATATAAATAAACTAATGCTTTTTATATATTTTTATAGACAGATACTTCATATGAACTAATAATATTAAACGATATTAAAATAATAAATATTAATAAGCAAACAATTTTTAATACTAAATTTCTTCAACTACAGACAGACAGAATTTCTTTATTTGTAATGTGAAAGTAGTGAATCGTTCTCCGGATTACTTGATGATCAAAATCATCTATTATAATTACAGGCTTCCGATTTGGTTCTTTTTAGATAATTTAAAGGTTGGTCCCTGTTCTGAAGAATGGCATTTGCTTTCTAATGGAAGTCAATGAAATTCCGGTTGATTTAGCAACTAATTAAACGGGAGTCATAATACTGCTCGGATTGCTTTTGCTATTACTATTCATTTTCGAAATATTTATACAAATTTTACAAAACTTCTTTAATTCGGGAAGTCAAAGGCTTACCTCGATCACGCTTCAACATCGGAACCATTTTTGTTTTACAACTTTAATATCCAATAACAACAATTAGCAACAAATAATAACACTGAACAGTAAATAACAGGAATAAACCACAAATAAAATCAATTAATACATTAATTATCAAACTAAAACTAAATAATAAGACCTCACAACGATTAGCAATGTAAATAATTATTATGTATTTGACTTTCACCATTGTCATTTGATTGTAAATATATTTTCTTCTTCAAAATGTAACGAACCTCTTTTTGCTGATTGTACAAGGAAATTTAAATTTCAGGTTTAGAATTTCTGCAAATGTACAAATATTTAATTTATCTGTATACATATACCTCGTTGTATTTTGTTTAACATAGGTTTTTATCGGTGCAGGAACGGAGAAAGAATACAATTTCCTGTGGCCGAGCGGCCTGTCATAAGAGGCGACACAACAACCCCCAGCCAGGTGGTAGGGCATTTGCCCATCTGGATGGCTACCAATCCTGGTCTAGAGTATACCGCCATAAAGATCTTGAGTTGAGTTCCGCCATTAGTGGCCAGGTTCCAGTCTCCCTTTTTGCGAGCGGCAGCACATTAGTAGCATCTTTGGTGTCATAAATTTCCATAGGCGATGGTAACCGCTTTCCATCAGGTAGGCCAGCGAGCAGACAGGCTGACCTGTCTGCTGAACTCATGCAATAAGAAAAGGTCCTTGAAGAGATCGGAAAAGAATATTCTTCATTGCACACAATGTTACAAAATAAGTTCATACATATAATCGTAATGATAAGTACAATGAGCGGTCTTATCACAAGGAGCGCTTTCATCGAGACAACCTTTGAATGGACAGAAACTCGGTACGGAAGGAAGTTGGTATACAATAGATATAATACAAGTAATTATACGTAAAAAGAAAAATTATTTTCCAAAAAAATATATACTTGAACTTAAATAAATTACAACATGATCATACATAATTTTTGTGTGTTGTAGAACAACACCATCCCAAGCATGTAATAACTAAATAACATTATTATTCAGTTACATATTTGAGATAGTGTTGGTTCACGAGTTTATTAGACAAATGCACAGACTTGGCTTCTTTTAATTCAGATGGGCTAGTGGATTCTGGTTCAGATTGGTTGCGCATTGAAAAGCATATGTATTTAGTCTTTTCAATGTTAAGAGTCAATAATCTTGTAGCCACACTCTAAGAGCATTTAAACTATTTTGAGCAGCGTTACAAGTGCATTCCCAGGTATCGTCGGTAAACACAAGGGCTATACCATGTCTGTAAGATCGTTAATGTAGACGAAAAATAAAGTGGACCCTAGTATACTGCCCTGCGGCACACCGAATGTCACTGCAATGACAACACTACAATGATTTCCTATTCTTATACGTTGAACTCTGTCCCTAAGATAATCTTCAAATAATAGAAGCTTAGTATCTCTTATTAAAAATAAGTTATTTTCCTTTTATGTTAGTATGTAAATATGTGTGAAGAAGCAAGTGAGGTGTGTAAGAATAAGCCTAAATGGCGCTCTGTTGTTCGTGCCTACCCCTAAGGGAGCTGGCGTGAAGTTATGTATGTATGTATATGTCAATATGTATGCATTAGTAGAGATGAATTGTTCACGTCTCTATTTTTTCCTACAGGCAATATTCCCACGACAGGTGACGGTGGCGGAGGATATGTAGTGGAGTCAGTGCAACCAGACAATAAAATAAGCTGGTACCTTCGAGGTGTCTTTACAGTCTGTGGAGCGAAGGAAGGTACATGTGACCCTAATTCCTACATATCTTATACGGATGTAGGGACTCACTATCATTGGATATACAATACTCTGAAGTCTGCTCCATCGGACTTGGATCCATCGCTTGTAATGTCTGGAGCATTTATGGAATAGCCACCATGCACTAAATAACCCTGAAAGCAATGTTAATAGTCATCGTCAGCCAATCGCTGTCTACTGTGGGACATAAGAATTCCCAAGTTTGCGGCAAGTATCCTTCTGCTTTGATTTCCTTATCTAGCTCTGATCTAAAAATAAGTATTTTAGTAGAAATGTTTAATCTGTATATTTATGTATGAACATAAAGTAGAACCAAGAGTGGAAGCGGCATCTTAGCAAACGTGGTGTAGAACGTATTATAGCCCGGTGAACTGATGACGTGTGTAAAAGCTGATTTACATTGGTTCAGCTACCGACTTCAAATTCGAAGAAAGCCAGTACTGACTTCATACTGGCATCGTGTAAATTTATTTGAAGTCAGTACAGATCTAATAAGTTTGACTGATGTTAGTATTTAGGATTGAATATTATGAAGTCAATCCGCTCCCCAAGTCAGTAGCTGGATCAGTATCAATCAGCCTTAAGATTGCCGGTAAGTGCTGCATAGGAAATATGGAAGATCATGATATTTGAAGTAAAAATGTCGAGTCCTTTATACGTCTAGCCACACACATATATATTGTTTATATTAAACTTAATAATATGTATAAGCCAGTGTGCCTTCTAAGACAGGAAAACCTCGTTTTAATACAATGTTAACTTTGAATATCAATTGTATTTTCTTGTTTTACTATTATGTATATATTAAGTCGTCCACATTACTTATAAATAACTACATTACTACTACTACCCACTACATCGGATCATACCATGACTGTGCTATGAACGTATCAGGCACGGTAAGTATATATATATAGGTAATACGGTCCACTATGTCCACTAACTAATGCCCGGTTCTTATATCTTACTATTCATTCACATGCCTTACCAGCAGTTGAAATTTGACATTACTTGTATGGAGCATATATCAAATGTTAACCTATAGTAAGACAAATTAAGTATCGGTTACATATAGGAACCGGTCGTAGAACATATTAATATATTCTCGCCGACAATTGTTGACGGTCTTTGTATGGCATGCGAAGGTGTTGGTCGGCGACGGAATGGTCTAGTTAATTCAATAGCCTGTTAATAAAAAGAATATTTTTTTGCCGGATACGTTCTTAGCACGGTCATGGCATGATACGGTCTATGGCAGACACATTCGTAACTGAAAATTACGAAAATATCTTCTTAGAGATAATTTGTAATTGGTCGTTTAATTTGGTTGGTTTGTTGAAAAACGGATAGGTTTTCATAAGCAAATGCAATTTTATTAATCACTCGTTTACATTAGGCCCCTCTGCGGTAGCAAGCAGGAAAATGATGTAGGAAATGAGCATATCAATTGCAATATGTTCGACATCTGTTATGTTCACATACTCGCGCTGCCCCCTTACCTCACCATTTACCAGCTTGCTGCCATGGAAGTGGGGCATTTTATTATTGGTAATTTATGAATATGTACACAATCTACTATAGGTTACATTAATCAATTTATATTTACATTTTTTTTAAACGAAATATTATTATATTAATTTTAGCAACAATTTATTGTAATAAAGTAAAATGGGTAATTACTGTAATTTTTTATTATTTCTAAACTGTACGTCCCAAAATTGTCCAAGGAAATCTCCCAAACTACACGACTTACCTTTATCATTTTACTCGAATAATGTATATTTCTCGATGCTCGACTGACTTAAACACATTTAATTTAGAGAGAAACAAGACGATTTACGGTTATAATTTAATCCACGAAATATTCCATAATTACCCCACGTATTATTTCCATTCAATTCTAAACGTTTGGCATACATAGCACATTGTTTGCCATTGAAGAGATCGGGTTAATACCAAGTAATACCAAGACATAGTCGTGCCCTATTAATTAAATCTGTTTGCTGTTTGACTGACTCTATTTGCTCCAGACTTAATTAATATTCCCGTATAATGCAGTGTGTATACTACTTAAAATATGTTCTTACTAGCAATTATCACCCGAAATCTTTCACGTAAACTTCTAATTCCATTCATATTCCACAGAAAATATCCCATTTTACGTGCGGGTGAATTTTTCAAGTGAGCTTCCAGGACCAAATCGTAGTCTATACGAAATAGCAAAAAACAGTCATGGAAGACTCGAGGCCCGTTTTGATGAAAAAAGTGGTTTCATTAGGGTTTCTAAAAATCAATTACCGTTATTAGAATTTGAATCGGTTGATTTTGGTGGCCTGTATACTACAATTACAACTGATATAATATTTTGTATTTATTTTTTATTGCAGGAGTTCAGCAGACAGGCAGACGGCCCACTTGATGGAAAGCTGTTACCATCGCCTATGGACATTTGCAACACCAAAGACGCTACAAATGCGCTGCTGCTCTCTTAAGGGAGACTGGAACCTAGTCACTAATGTCGGAACACAACTCAAGGTTGTTATGGCGACATACTTTAGACCAGGGGTGGTAGCCATCCAGTTGGGCAAATGCCCTACCACCTGGCAAAAATACTACCTAATACCTTATAAATCATGTTTTATGCAAATAAATCAATGTGAATTTGATCCATCAGATCAAAATCCTTATTTTTAGACGATTGGTACGCATGTCATTCTGCACGACGTCTAAGCCGGCGTTTCTTAGGTCTACCCTTCTACCAGAACCTGGCAGAGGTGGCATGGCTAGCTAGACATTCGTTCCCCATATAACTAGCCGGTCTTTGTAAAATATAGCCGTACCATTCTTATACTTCAATGTCGATTAAAAATGTATTCAGATTCTTTGAATAAATAACAGGGTAAATATTAGATAAATCAAAACGAGAGGTCAAAAATATAATCACAAATCTATACTAATATATAAAGCTGAAGAGTTTGTTTGTTGTTTGGTATTTGAATAATTCTTTGAGTTTTAGATAGCCCATTTATCGAGGTAGGCTATAGGCTATATATCATCACGCTAAGACTAATGGGAGCGGAGCATCAATGAAAAATGTTTCAAAATGGGTTTTTTTTTAACTATTCCACGCGGACGAAGTCGCGGGGAGAAGCTAGTTCTTCAATAAAATTATACAAAGCACAATTGAAACGACTATACAAGACGCCATGCGCCATTGATGTGTAAAGAAGACTACAGTATCCTTTAACTACAGGGCTCTTCGACAAAGGATACCTATGTAAACACAAAGTGCTCTTCACGTTCCATTAAATCGGACATATTATTTCAATAGATAATCCGACGTACCCCTATATTCGTTGAGAACGACAAAGGAAAACTTTTCAAGCTCAAACGTCGGGAAAATATTACCCAAGTTAAGTTTAATCTCTTGAAAACTCTCGAAGAAACAATTGTAAATAGGAGTACTCGTCGTTTAAACAACGTAGATGGCTGTGTACAGGAAAGTTATATGAACACATACATAAACAAACACATTAGAGATAGTACTTGTAATTGTTGAATTATTTTTTTAACTGACTGCACAGAGGGAGTTTTCTTAATTCATCTGTATATATGTTACGAGCAATTTTATTTATTCAGTAGTATTAATATAGACTGATAAATATGAATAATTTTTAAAAGCGTCGGTCAATTTGATAAATTTACTACTATGGCCGGTCTGTATTAATAATGCACAACGGCCCGTGGTCTATTTAAAAAAAAATGATTTGAGATAACTTATATCACTTCGACTGGGCAATATGAATACTTCCCCACTTCTAGCCGAACATTGTGATAAATTAAATCATGATTATCATTTCAAAATGTCAGTTTACATATAAGTCTAAAATATAATGATTAAGGTGAACACATTTTGCTCCAATATTATAATATATAGCAGTAACAAATAGAGTACCGTGAAACGACCAAGGTCCTTTCGGATATGAACCATATTATTCTGCATAATAAACTTATTGATGTATGAGTGTGTATGAAAGTTGGCAGTATTCACACCGTTCATATTTATTTCCTTGTTGTATGTATCTATTTAATTCAATAAAATTTATCTATTAAATAAATTATAATATAACTGAATGCAAAAAGGTCAACTGTTTATTCAGAAAACTGTATTTTTTAATTTATTGTTACAACTTAGCCCTCCGACAAAAACAAATTCCACATACAGATCTGTAGAAGCACATTTTATTACCTGTTGGTATTTGTACTAATTGTAATACTTTTATGATCGTCTTCTTTTGTTTAATTATTTATTGGCATACATTCCTAAGTTATTATTATTAATAATAATAATAATAAACCCGCAGGGGGGCTTTGTGGCGTAGCCTTAGGTGAGTAGTGACACCTTGTACCTGACTCCGGGGGCCAAGGCAAGGCCCCCACCTCCGTGCTTGCCTTAACCAGCAGGCACGGAGTGAAGATCGCTAGCGGTAAGACTCAAGCTCCAGGGGTGGAAATGATAAATGGCATCACGTCAGAAGTAGCTACGGTGAACCTGCAGCCCACCTCTCTACACCCCTTAGCCACTCACACCCATGTTGCCCCTGCCTTCTATGGCATTTTTAGTGGCGAGTCACCGTCTGCCCATTTTTCCATGTTCCCCGAACATTGCGATGGGCAGACGCCATAGTCCCCATATTCCCAGACCCCTTGTACCACTAGCAGTTCACCCCAATAGCCCGGTACTTTTTGTCCTAATTTCCCACAATAGTCCTGCACTGGCCGGGGCTTGTCCTTGGGTGCATCACTATATATTGTAGACAGGGATAATCGCCGGTCAATGTCACGCCACATTTACATTAAATTTGTCACGGGGTCTGTACGTGTTGGCCTTCCCATAGCCTCACGCAAGCCTTCCTAATGTCCGGGCCATTTTTATGGTCCGTGGTCTCAAAAGAAATACAAACATAATAATAATAATAATCTTTATTTTCTCCCAAAAATACAAGTCTTAGTTAAATAATGTTGTTATACATAAGTCTTACTTATAGAATACACAAAAACTTAATCTAAAATGGAGCAGAGGGAGACAGGAGTCCAAATTGAGAAAACCCCGTCCTATGGAAACTCCGCCTCTCGTACAGTACATAGTTTTCTTAAGAGATCGAACTAAAGAAAATGATATAATAAAAATACAAAGTGTGCATTTTTATGCTTAGACGAACAAGCGAATGCATGCGTAAGTGCGCGCGCGCGTTTAAGAGGATCTGTGTCTAAGTGTCTGTGTGTTTGAGTATGAGTATGTGTTTAGTGTTTGTGTGTGATTGTGAATATGAACTAAACACGGGTATGTAGTTCTGTTAATGCTAAAAACGGGTTAAATGCTGATTATTGATTATGTTATAATATTTGTTACTGTTTAGTTACTGTATTGTAACTGTTTAGTTAAATTTTCAGTCTCTTCATAACTGAGTGTCAGTAACCAAGACGTTAAAACTTTCCTACAATCTGTTTTGCGCATGAAATATATTTTTAAAGTTTTGTTAATTTTATTGTATAAAGTACTACTCAAAAATTAAAAAAAAATTGTGCATATGATGTCTTTACCGAGGGCTGCTGGCAAACCATGTAGCTTCTACGTATGTCCTCCTTATAATGGTCTTTATTTAGTGGTACGAGGGAATGTTTTCTAACTATAATCTCTAAGAGAAAGAGCTTCCTGACAGTTAAAACCTTAGTTTCTTTATACAGAGCATCAGCTGAAAATAAATGAGGTTTGTTGTAGCTGATTTTTAGAATATGTCTTTGGAGTCTTTCTATTGTGGAGAACAGGCTATTGTCCTATTGTACTCGCTGATTAGCATCATTAGCCAGGTGTTACAAGCTAATTCTAGGAAACTTTGGCGACGTTTCCGGGCGAACATACATTTGCATTTGCATTTATGGACCTTAAAACGACGGCCTGATGGAGAGAGGTCAGTCAAGTTACGACTACGATACGGGCATGACGTGTGTACATTCGGGAATCGAATAGTGACGGACTTTAAGCATTTTATTGAATTACGACCTGCTGCGTTACGTTTGGATTTGTTATGTTCGGTTATATTTGTACCTGTGTTATACGTGTTTGTATAGTTCTAATAAACTCTATAGTAATTCTAACGGCATTTTAATTCGAGCCCCGCTAAACTCGTAACATTATTAATGTTGTATTTTATCCTATGAATAACTTTAATCGAGTATTTGAAATATCAGTTGTATACTACGTTAATTCTTTTGGTAAACATTGATTTTCGTATTACATAAGTTTTTATAAATACAACTTCCTAAGATTCCTTGAACAAATAAAGCGTAAACGTAACCTTGGTATAACTGTTCAGTCTTTATATATAAGAATAATTTGTCTCAGAAACTATCAGGTCTATAAGTGTACAAAAACCATCAATTTCATGGCCGTAAAAGGGTTGTAGATCTCCATCCGGCAAGACTCCTTGAGCACGTATTCAGGCTACATGCCAGGAGTTGTCATCTATAGCTTAGTATCCATTCACTTTCGGACAACTGGGTAAAATCTATAACTAATATTATTCAGAGGTTTGAGAGTGTGTTTGTTTGTAGGAAGTCATTTCTTGAACTACTCAACTGATTTCGAAAATTCTTTCACTTGTAGAAAGCTACAATAATTCTGAGTAACATAAGCTAGATTTGATTGTCATTTATAATTTTAAAAAAAATACGCCCAACGTAGTCACTGGAGGCAGCTAGTTTGACATAAACTGCATACAATTAACGGTAATTTTCTACCACTGGTAAGATAATGAATTCAATAGCAAAGATATAAGAACTGGCCGTAAAAGTAGATGTTAATAAATTCTTTAAATGTTATTTATTCACTAGACTGTACGGAGTCCAAAAAGTTCCTACGAGATACTTGTAGTATATTATTCTTAACTTTACCTATTTTACCTATTATAGTTAAAAAGCCAAGTAAAATTTGTTCCTATGTAACATTAATTTAATACCTACAACAGAAATAGTATTATAAATATCTTACCTTAACGTTTGCATTTAGTTACAAAATATAAGAAATTCGAGATTAATTTATTTGAAACTAGTGGTCTTGGAGAATGTTGTCGTGCCCTGAAAAAGTAATTATCTAGGACCCGATTCCAATGTCACCAACTGGTTCCATTCACTAATACTCTTCGTTTACACAACGGTGTAACAAACAGTTATTTTAATAAGTTTATTACTGGACCGGCCACTAACGAACGACACCGGTCGGAACGCAAATTGACAATAAATAACAAATTGCTCCGTACCAACGGACCCTTTGTCTAGTACACCCACTGCACTACATTTATCACTACTACTTGATGAACACAAGGTGGAATGTACACCAACAACACTTTATTATAATAAGAGTATAATATCAGCCCATAAATGTCCCACTGCTGGGTTCGGGCCTCCCATTATAAGGGTACGGACAGTATACTCGCTATGCTTGTCCAAGAGGCTTGAAAAGTTTGACACATCGATTATCTCGATGTGCAGCTTTTATCATGATGTTTTCCTTCATCGTTGTTAGCACGTGATAATTATAACAAAATGCACATTAGGTCAGATAAATGGTGCATGCGTTCCGGCCAGGAACGAACCCGCGCCCTTTGTGTTCACTTTATTATTTATTTAAAATAATCAGTTTTTTACATATTGCACTTTCAAATAATATAGATATATGGGTAGCTATTAAGCTATTCGAAGCTTCAGTTTCAAATAACTCTCAGTCTATAATCTCATTTAATAATATAACTTGAATGATTTCAAATTTCTAATATTGGTAAATGCACAAATACTACTCGATTCTGACTGAAAGCGCCGGTCGTCGTAATTCCATAAGTAACTATGTTCACTAAAGTAGAATAAGTTTGGTAAAAGTTAACATATCTAGGCTATTTAAGTTCCTAAGATAATTAACTGTCACTCCGCCAGATAAATAATGGAGTTTAAAAAATAAAATTTGTTTTTTTACTTATTGGAAACATAAAATATCTTTATAAAAATAGAGCACAGTAAAAATGCCTTTATATACCTAAGTATAAACTTAATTTTAAAAATAATTTTAATGTGATAAAATATATATTTTAATTTAACTAAATAATTATAATGTGATAAAATTAATTACTGTTTAAACAATCACAAAAATGCTATGTGACTCGTTAAAGTTATGACGTCACAACTTTCTATGTTCATACAAAATCTAGGAGGCTACAGCGTTTTCAGAAATAAAACTTTTTTTAGTTGGCTACAATCACAGTACAGACAATCAACTAGCCTATTTATTCTCAGCATTTCCAAGAAACATCACAATAAAATGATAAATATGCATTAAACCAACTGCACGTGTAGTCAATAATGAGGTAACGGTCAAACACAGCAATTCATTTACCAATATCCACGTGCATTTACTTTTTAATATTCATTCCAAACAAATTTCTTGTACCTCGATGCGCGTAACCATTGCGTACACATATTCAAATAACCATACAACAGGAAAAATCAAATCAAGCTAGCAAATATTTGTTCATCAAACAAACCAATGGATGGAATGGAATCATGTAACGCTGCAATGTATCGACCAATTATAACGAAGACAACTGATACTTTGGCCACATTAATCTAATGACCTGTCACAGATTCTGAAAGATGCGTTTAATGCTGATATTAGGGCTTGTAGCAACGCCAATGTTTTTGAGGATTATTCAGTACTGATTTTTCGGGCGACAGCGGGGTTCCATAGACGCGGTCGTTTTTCAGATTAATTATTATTTTATTGTGAATAAAATAATGTAATATAAAAAAAAAACAAATTATAAAGATGTAGATATTTCTTTATACTGTTTAGATAAAAAATGATGGAGCAAAATGGTTTCGCTGGTAAATTAAAGTAACTATAGAGACAATTATTTTATTTATAATTTAACAATACTCATTGACACTTGACACCTTTGTACTGAAAAGTGGCCGAAACGTCGGAATAATAAAAATCAAATAAATTACCGATTAAATGTAGTTTTATTATGTATACTGGCCGCTAAAACTTAAGAAAATGTTATGTATAAAAATTACAAAAAATGACATTTCATATCGTAATTTTTTATATTTTTTTGGTAAGCTATTAATCAGTAAATACCAAAGGTAAAGGTAGTTTCGTTTGCACCCTACTATCGGCTTTGAATGAATCAACCAAATTGAATCAATCTGGTTGAAAGGCGCATAATTGAAAGGACACGACGTTATTCAACGACATTTCAAGGTTATGTTCAAATGGATGAAATGAAAAAAAAGAACGGTCTAATATCGGCCTTACATCAGTCCACTTACGCAACTGTCTGCGGCGGATTGACGTTGTACCGATGGTCATCATAGAAATGTCTAAACGTGCGGTAGTTTTTGCCGTGCACACTCTATGATTGGACAGATTTATTTTACAGATTAATTGACCTGAAATCTTTATGCTGGAATGCTCTATAACTGCAGCGAACGTAGAGTACGATGTAAGGACCCGCGCACAATGTACAGTCGCGGTATGAAAAGGTACGTCACCTTAAGGTCGACTTTTGCTTGGACAAGTACATGATTATCCGTGCAGAAACGTGAAACGTGAACGACGAATAGGTGACAAAACAACCCACGTTAAATGAATCAATTTGAAAACTGGAGAACCTTTTCATACCACGATTGTACATATTATTTTCCGTTAAAGATTTTTTGACAGAATTAAGGACATTGCTTGAAACTGTAACATTGTATTAGGTGCACTGTAATGCTCTCTTCTCCTTCTTCACTGATGTAATTACTCGGATCTGTAAGAACCTCTTATAGATTACTGAAGCGTGACAGTGTATCCGATACATGTAAAATTGCTTTAATCTCAATATGTTCTACAAAACCATCTGTAAATAAAACCAATTAAGATCTATTAACAATAACATCTCTTGTTTACTAAAAGGGGTATTTGACACATTAACTAGTTGTTAGGGCATTCTCAACGCCTCTAGTTAATTGAACTTTATAATTGAGACTTATCGGTCTGTGTTTATTAATAAGTCGATGAAGAACTTGACTATAAAACCCATGTTTTATGCGTGTATTATGTAGATAAAACTATACTTTTTACGTGATTTTCCTCGTGTCAACATTTGGGTTCGTTCACTTCTGTCATCGAAAGTATGTAGTATTATATCTAGATGCATGCATACACTGATAATACCTAGCAGTTATTTTACATGTGAAAGTACAATTCATAAGGATTCGAAAAAATAAAATACAAAAAATATTTTAAGCCGACGGAGCTGAAAGTTCCCAAAATTCACAAAAAAATTAATAGTTCGAAAACTAAAATTTTTGGTAAAACATACATGGGGTAATTAGGGCAGTTATTCATGTAAAATAACTATTGTTTCTTTACGACGTCACTTTTCTGGTCAATCTGCATATTCAAATATTATTATATATGTTGGATTATCTGACGACGATGTGATGCCTATGTAGATGACGTACAGATAGGCATAAACTTTTACACCAAATGTATATATCAAAATTAACTGTCTTGCTCTGGTGTATATGATTTTAATATCCTCCACATAAAACATACATAGAAAGTTAGCCCAAAAGAGATTATCTTGATTTAAAACGATGTTTTCGTTGACTATCAGAATGTGGTAATTATAAAAATATATACATTATTAAGTCTGAAAACTGCCTAAATAGTAATTTGAAACGGGAGTTGGAGTCGCAAGTACGTCAAATATAGCTATCTATACTAATATTATAAGAGGTAAAGTTCATGAGTTTGGATGTTCAGGGTAATCTCCGGTACTACTAATCCGATTTTAAAAATTCTTTTACCGGTAAAAAGATACATTATTACCGAGTGATATATTGTTACGAGTGTGGGACTCGAATTAAAATGCCGTTGGAATTACTATAGAATTTATTAGAACTATACAAACACGTATAACACAGGTACAAATATAACTGGATTCAACCAGTATAAACTGCACAATTCAGTAACACCCGCAAAGTCCGTCACTATAATATAGCTTATCGAATGTACGTCTTGTTCGTATCGCAATCCTCGCTTGACTGCCTCACCCGTCCGTTCGGGCATTACCTGTTATTCTGTACAAATACAATATGCATACATACATACATACATACATAACTTCACGCCAGTTCCCTTGCGGGGTAGGCACGAACAACAGAGCGCCATTTAGGCCCATTCTTACACACCTCACTTGCTTCTTTGACATACAATATGCCTCGACGCAAAGCAATAAATTCTAAGAATTAGTTCGACACACCTGCCTAATGACTGCCATAAAACAGGTACAATAACAATAGAATGTTTTTCTTAATTACAAATTGTAAACACAAAATAAAAAAAAGAAGTCCAAATGCGGGAAAGGTAATAAACCAGGTTTATGGCAGGCAGATCTGCATTCACTTTTTGTCGGCATGTAACAATATGCTATATTTTATTGTGATTAATAAAAAAAAGTAAAAATGTTTTACGCCCAGCGAAGTAAGAACGGGAACGCCTGTCAAAAATTTAGAGCAATAACGTTCCATGCAAGAATTGCACACATACTCGTACGAGGCACTGCGAGTGCTTTTTGCGTTTATGAATTAAATAAAAGTTATAAAGCATAATTAAAACTTGATATGCGTGCGTGCGTGTGTGGGTGGGTGCATGTGTATTTTTAATGACGCCTAACAAAGCGGGCACGGGTCAGCTAGTCTATAATACATAAGTCTGTAAAGGGTTTGCGTTAGTACAATGTATTTAAAAATTAGCTAATTTTTAGGTTGCTAATTCAGATCAGCAGATTCCGAAAATATATCTTTTGGTGTTTTTATCTGTCTCTTAGAGCATCACGTTAAAACCACTAAAAGGATTTAAACAAAACTTGAAACAGAGTCATATTATAGGATCCCAGATCAACATTTAAGGATACTTTTTACGATATTTAATTACGTTGTTTATGTGATATAGACGAATATAGCGAAAGTAGCGCTCTTATCACATTTTTGTAGCGCTACGTTGCAATTCACTAACAAATACATCGTCGTCACGGCAACGCGAACAAAGTTTCTTTGGCATATGTAGTATATCATATGCTGGGGCTTCATCTGCGTTAGTGTCAAAGATTAAAGCTGTGGCCGAATACGTCTTTTATAAAGCGTAAAAAAAAAACGCCGTTAACGCATAGCCACATTAGTGTATATACAAAAATACATACTTACGTTATATCAATATTTAATGTCATCAATACGGTCGTATCTCAAATAAAATCATATCTGCGTGAAACTGCTTAAATCTTTGACACTAACGCAGATGAAGCCCCACCATATTCTATATGAAACATAGTGTTGACGCATAACTATTAATAACAATACACTCCTTAACCTTGTCATGTCTAAATTAAGAAACTTGTTAACGCTTCGTCAAACTAAAACTATAACTTATAACAACAGCTAATTCAAAACTTATCCTGTTAATCATAAGTGTAGTCAAAGATTTTCCTCGCTGGCAGACATCTTGAGATTAAAGTTAATACAACAGAAATATTTCTTCAGTCGAGTTTGGGGTTGTCAGATTTAGGCTGCCTGTCGATTAAAACGGAGTCAGAATGCGGAGCGGAGAAACGGAGAAATATTAACCAATAGAATTAGCTGCCTGTTTATTGCCGCAATTTTTGTGCTATCCTATTAGTTAATTTTTTTCAGTTTCTTCGCTCCGCAGCATCACTCCGGTTCAATAGGCAGTCAGCCTTAAGGATGAAGACGACCGTAGTAATCTAAGAAGTCAGGATGCTATAATGTATAATTTTTAGGGTTCCGTAGTTATTTTGACAAAAAGAAACCTCTATTAAATCGTTGCGTCCCTGTGTCTTTTGGTCTATATAATACTGGGTATTACTACTGAACGTAAACATAATAGACAAAATAAAGCAGGACATATTCTAGATGCCGCTACACAATGTTGCAGTAAAATTGGGAAAATACTAAAAATTACTAGTGATCTTTATATATCTACATGTATGAAGGTTTGACTATTATGAACTGTTTCCAAAGTCATGAATGGTGTGGTCCTTGCTCTAATGTTCTTATCTTTTTTAACCGACTTTAAAAAAAGGAGGAGGTTCTCAATTCGTCGGGATCTTTTTTTTATGTATGTTCACCGATTGCTCCGAGATTTATGATCCGATTTACGTGATTCTTATTTCGTTTGATGCGGAATAGTTGCCATTTGGTCCCCTAAACATTTTACATAGTTTGGCCCCGTAGTTTTCATTTTACGAACATTTTTTTGTTCCCGTTTCTTGGGGCCTATATTTTTTAAGGAGCGCGGCACCTTTCGTAGGTCTACCCATACATAGCTAGACACTAAAAAGTGACAAAAAAATAAAAAACTTTGTTTAAAAAACCGACTTCAAAAACTAAAAAGTATCAAATAAAATAAAATTTTATACTTTTTAGTTTTTTTGTTTTTGAAGTCGTTTTTTTTTAAACAAAAGAATTGCTAGTCGAGCGTAGATGTATTCGCGGTTATATGCTAGTTAGTTAATATAAATATTTTATTCCTCTATATTAACAATTTTAATATAAGACACGGCAACACCGTCGCATCGCTTCGTTGGAAAGTTTTGTCTTTGTCATGTAAGAAAGTATACGGAACCGTTTGTCTCCCGAAGTGAGGGACTAAGCCCCAAGTTTTGCATCCAGAGCAATAAATATTTGAAATGTAAAAGCGGCTAAACAAACTGGAATTAAAACGGTGATAAATCAGGATTTACTCAAAGAATTTTAGATTCCAATTTGGTGTTTGATAAGAAATTGTTAATTTATTTAGAAAGTGAGACGAGAATTAATCAATAGATAGAGATAAGAAAATATATGTAATTATAAGATTAATAGTAATATATTGTAGCACCGTCATACACTTGCGAAACTCCTCTTCATAAAATCCCTAGCCCGGGTTGTCTGGAAGAGATCGCTGTAAAGCGATAAGGCCGCCCATTGCTCCTACTTTTAGTGTTTAAATGTGACTACTGTAAATTGTTTATTTTATGTGTATGTGGTGAATAATAAAGTGTTTTCTATTCTATAGCGGCCCGTCCAGACTTCGCAGGGGTGGTTTATGGTTACCTTGTTTACACCTTAGGTTAGTTATTGAAGTTTTATTAGAGATCCCTAATTTTTTCACTACACAAAAACGTACACTTCAAAAACGAATTTTACATTCAATGATAATAATGATGTCTAAATGTCCTACATTTTTCAATCATCAGCTAAAAGTTATCAGTCGAATGAATTCAAAAGCGAAACAATTCAGCTATTTTATTCATGCAACTATCATTTTTAATTTTCCTATGTTGTGTCATCTTCTATAGAATAACTTTCATTTGAATGACAATTTTAAATAACTAAACATAGACTTTTTTAACTGATTAAATCTGCTTATTTAATGGTTTTTCTTAGATCATGGAGAACTTTCAACGACAAATTTGTATTTAAAGCTTTTTTTAAGTTATATATTGCGTCTAATTTTTTTTCCTTTAATATCAGTAAATATACATAATAAATTAAATAAATTTAGTCATTATAAATTACACTACAAACAAAAACTTAGAAATTAAATACTACTATAAACATATTTACAAGTAAAAGATGTAATCCACTAAACATAGATAGATGTATATTATAAATAGCTGTGCTCGCGACGTCGTCCGCCTGCTTTCAAAATCCTCCGATTTTGAAACATTCTTCATTGGTGCTCCGCTCCTATTGGTCTTAGCGTAATGATATATAACCTATAAGGTATAAAATAAAGAGTTTTTGAGAGCGACGTATATTTGCATTTTAATTATTTAAAAATAATATCTTTTAAAGAAAACACTTATTGAGTGAGGAGTAATTTATTTTGATAAGAATTAATACCAAGGTATAAAATAAAGAGTTTTTGGAGCGACGGCATTTTAATTATTTAAAAAAATTGAAGAAAACACTTATTATGAGATACGGTTACGCGATATTTTTTGTAGACAATTATATGTTCTGCAAAGTGGTAGTATATTGTTTTGTTCTATAATCAATAGTTTTCGCAGCGCCGTGTAAGGATTTTTTCGGGTCATTTTTTTACACCTTGGGTTACATTATTGGACTTTTAGTAAGGATCCCTAATTAAAAAAAATATATATAATATAGCCTATAGCCTTCTTGGATAAATGTACTATTCAACACTGAAAGATTTTTTCAAATCGGACCAGCGGTTGGTTATTTGTTTCGCAAAAACACAAGGTATAGATTATTATTATTTTTCCTATTAAATTTCGTCAACATAGACACAGTAGTTCCCGAGTAAAATTAATCTCTCTCTCTCTCTCTCTTTTCTTTCACCATATCCCAATTGTTTGGGGTCGGCACAATATTTCTTTTCCTTCCACACTCCTCTATTCTGACATACATTTTCTGTCACACCACAAATCATCATATCATCCTTCACACAATCCATCCATCTCTTTTTTGGTCTACCTTTACATTTGTACCCATCCATATTGTAGTTTAACATTCTTTTTGTCACGAGAATTTCGTCCCTCCTCATTATATGCCCGTGGTATTGGCTTTTAATCTTCTTTCTCTCAATTTTTCAGTCACAGTGCAACTGTCAAAGTGCCCCTTATGTACACATTTCTCATCTTATCTATTCTTGTAACACCACACATCTATGTCAACATTTTCATATCAGCTGAGTGGAGGTTTGTGGTTTATCACTTTAGTGGCCTAACATTCGGACACGTACAGCATGAATGGTCGTATGACAGATTTATATGACTAGAGTAAAATGAATTTGACATAGGATGTCGTTTTCATTTCATCGCTGTCAAAAATGAACAAAAAATTATAAAAGCGAAATTTCTAGCATGTTTGTGATAATTAAAAGTTCTACGTAAAATTTTGTCCTCAAATTGGAGTAGACGGAATGCTTTGAGCCTCTTTCGCTATTTATGAAACCGTTGCGTACGGTTAATTTTTTTGCTTTATCATGTATGTTTATGTTTACGTATAGATTACTTGGACCCTGTGAGGTATGGCACTAGTCTCTACAGTAGAAATATTGTGTTACAATCTCAATATATTTCAAAGAACAACCCTCAACATCGCCAGTAGTTTTAGGATTCTTGGGGTCGCCGTAACGAATGACGTACAATTTCGGGGTCATCTGAAAGACAAAGCAAAATAAACTTGCCTCTAAAAAGCTTGGTGTGCTAAACCGGTCCAAGCAGTACTTTACCCCGCGGCAAAGATTTGCGCTGTACAAAGCGCAAATCAGACCGCATATGGAGTACTGCTCACATCTATGGGCCGGAGCACCCGCTCGATGATCCCATACTAACTAACAGGCGGTTTAGAATCGCTTAGCTTTCGAAGAGACTTTACGTCCCTCTACGTATTTTACCGCCTGTACGACGGGGAGTGTTCCGAGGAATTACTTGATCTGGTGCCGACGCCTCACTTCTACAACCGCACCGCACGCTAGCGACGGCATGTTCTCCCCCATTTCCTTGTGCTCCCACGCTCTACTACGCAACGGTTCATATACGGAGAGTATACTCGTCACGCTTGTTTAAGGTGGCTTAGCGAATTTGATACATTGTTTTTCTCAATGTGCCGGTTTGATCACGATGTTTCTTCTTCACCATCAGCACGTGGTTATTATATAGCAATACGCACACTAGGTCAAAAAACTGCCTAAGTGGTGCATCCTTTTCCGCCAGGGAGGCTTCGACTTCGTTGGCGTTGGCGGGAGGGAGCTTCTTCTTATGAACTGCGAACGAACTAAACGAACTACTCACGAACTACAAAAATGCGAACTACCGCCCCAAAGGCGTCCTATATTTATAGAGGCTACCTCCGCCGACCCCTCGCTTCGTCGTAACACCCCCTTTACTTTATTTCCTTAATTTTACATACATTAAGCCTTATGTTAACTTACCACTATTATACATTTTGGTACACCCTAGATCTTAGTACATTTCGAGGGTCCTTACACAGTTGTGACCCATGGTTTTTGTTAGCGGGACGTCGTAATGGGCGTTTACCTCGCCCCCCGCTTCATTAGTATAAATATAAAGCGCTGAGCGCCCTTACCATTACCTCATTACAAAAACGTGCGCTGTCGAGCGCGGACCTCTGCCTGCACCATCATTATGGCCTACTCGCGTTCGGAGTAGGCAGTAGTGCAGGCATACCTCACGGATCCCGGGCTCCGGTTGCGTTCTGCAGTCCCGTAGCCCGGTTTCCGCTACCCTTTTGGGTCCCGGGTTCCAGGCGGCGTTCTGCACGCCTGTAACCCGGTTCCCTTTACATGCTGAGTCCCGGGCTCCAGGCGGCGTTCTGCACGCCTGTAGCCCGGTCTCATTTACCGGGATCTAATAGGGTCCTACTGGTCAATAAAAGGCACAACGCTACAACATTTATTTCCTAGTGAGTTAAGGCTTATTACATTTTATATTCAATTCTTATAATTATAATTTATTTATTTAATTTCAAATTAATAACGGTTAAAAATAAACTATATCTATCTCAGTCCGACCCGTCTCTTTCCTGCGCCTAACGGTCGCGTATACATAGTCTGTGAGGCTTAGCAAATTATACCTATGTTCTTATCGCCTATTGAGACGGGTCGGTGAGTTTCATACATTGTGTTTGTCGTCGTCAACATTCTCCCGCCGTCGCGTCTCGCGATTCTCCTATGGGCAGCACGACGACTCTCTTGGTAGGCCGCCTCAGCACTCGTCCGCTGGCCGTCGTCACGTCCAGGACTCGAACCTCGCCGTCTCTGCCGGGATGCACTGCAGTCACTCGTCCTCGGGGCCATGTGTTACGGGGCAGATTTGGGTCGCAAATAATAACCAAATCGCCTACCTTAGGGTTGTCACCACTTGCGTAGGGCTCCCGCCGGTATTGTAGTAGCGGCAGGTACTCCCGCACCCACCGTCGCCAGAAGACATCGGCGAGGTACTGCGCGCGTCTCCAGTGCGCGCGCGCAGTCACGTCGCTGGCCTCGAAGTTCCCGGGGGCCGGCATGTGGCAGTTCGGCCCCAGGAGTAGCAGGTTCGGCGTGATGGCTGGGGGCTCGTCGGGACCCACGGCCACATGAGTGAGCGGCCGCGAGTTCACGGTGGCTTCGACTTCGGCGAGCAGTGTGGCGAGCGTCTCATCGCTCGGGCGCTGCTCGCGCAGGGTGACGCGCAACGCCTCTTTGACGGTGCGCACCATGCGCTCCCAGGCGCCGGCCATGAAGGGTGCCGCCGGCGGTAAGAACCGCCAGGCGATCTGCCGGCGCGACGCTTCCTCTTCGACGGCGCGCCCAGCCTCCGCGAGTTCGCGGTCGGCCGAGCGGAAACACGTAGCGTTGTCGCTCCAGAGTTCGGTGGGGACGCCGCGCCGCGCTATGAAGCGGCGCAGCGCGTTGATGGCTGAGTCAGCACTCAGCGACGCGACGACCTCGAGGTGTAGTGCCCGTGACGTCATACATGTGAATAACGCCACATATCTCTTCTCCCGGTGACGGCCCACGGTCACCTCCAGTGGGCCAAAGTAGTCTACGCCCGTGAAGGTGAAGGGGCGCGAGTGATGCGCCAGGCGAGCTGCAGGCAGGCTCCCCGTCGATGGACTCGCTGGCTGGGCCCTCCTCAGTCGGCATTGGAGGCAGTTCCTCAACACTGCTTTGACTGAGGGCCGTATCTTCATAACCCACAGCCGCTGTCGTAGCTCGTTGACCACCATCTCGACGCCACCATGGTGTAGTTTCTCGTGTACATGTTGTATGTACAACTTTGTGTATTTATGTTTCCCGTCTAAGATGGCAGGATTGGCCATCTCGTAGCTTATTTCTTGCGCCTCGTCGATTCTTCCTCGCAGCCGCAATATGTTATGTTCGTCGGTTTCTATAGTTAAACCGGCGAGCTCTCCCTTGTTATGACGTCGACGTATCGTATCGAGCGGTTTATCGCCGAACGATTCGCGTTGTGCGAGCGCAATGAGTTTACGCTCAGACAACATTAACATTTTCCCGTTGATTTTCTTGAATTTTCTTTCAACGTTATTTTCTTTTGGACACTTCGATTTTTCTTTGTTCTTCTTCTTTATGTTTTTCTTCCACTCTTCGTCTGGAGTAGGATTCTTCTTTGTTCTTTTACGGCGCGCGGCTGCCACCGTGTTCGTGGGTCGTTTGCATAGTCTGATAAATTGAAGTACGCGTCCCATCGTTCTCACTATGGTAGTCCAACGTGAGAAGCGTTTGAAGTCGATGACGATGACGTCATTGTCTTCAGTTAATGTTGCGCACTTTTCTTCTCCGGTGGTTGGCACCTCGGTCTTCGTTTCTTGCGGCCATTTTTCTATGTCAAGATACAGGAACTTGGGGCCCGTAAACCACCTGTGTTGTGGGTTGAAGTCACTTGGTGTTTTACGCGTTGCGTCGTCTGCAACGTTCTGCGCCGAGGGTAACCATCGCCATTCATTTTTCTTAGTGAGGTCTTCTATTTCGGCGAGGCGATGGGCCACGAACGTTTTGTAAGTTCGCGGTTCCGCTCGAATCCATGCTAGCGTAGTGCGCGAGTCGCTCCAGTATGTGTGACGGTGTAATTCCCAGTCGTGTCCCTCTTGCACGGACTTGCTCAGGCGGGCTCCCAGGACGGCTGCTTGGAGTTCGAGTCGCGGAATGGAGACTGGTTTCATTGGTGTCACGCGACTTTTAGCTGCCGCTATCATGACGTTGACCCGGCCGTCCGCCCGTGTCGTGCGTATGTACACAACCGCAGCGTATGCCTCTTCACTAGCATCGACGAATGTGTGCAACTCCCTGATCGCTGCCGGTGAATATTCGTAGCAGCGTGGAATGCGTAAGTTAGGTAGAGATATCAAGTCTCTCAGCCAATTTTTCCATTTGTCTTGCAGTTCCTCCGGGATGACTTCGTCCCATGTTGTTTTATATTTCCATGTATCTTGCATGATGCGTTTCGCCGGTGTGGTGAGGGGGGAAATGAACCCCAGGGGGTCGAATATTGACATAATGAGTCCCAGTGCCTCTCTCTTCGTCGGCATTCGACTCCCCGCCAATACTTCTGCCGGAACTCTTCTTTGATTGACACGAAAGCCAAGCGTGTCTTCTCTCACGTGCCACATCAGACCCAATGTTTTTTCTATTTCGCTCCCGCCGATTTCAACGGTGGTTTGACCGGATGGCGCGAAGCTTGAAATCGCCTCCTTATAATTGGAGGTCCACCCTCGGAGTTGGAAACCCGCTCGCCGCTGTATGTTGTCAACGGCAGCTGTCATTTTCCTGGCTTCTTCAACTGTTTGAAGGCTTTGCAGATAGTCGTCCATGTAATGATTGACCACTATTGCCCTCGCCGCTTCTCTGTCTTCATTTTCAAATTCCCTTGCGTTCTTGTTTTTCACGTACAAGGCTACGCAAGGCGAAGACGTTGCACCAAAGATGAGCGACGTCATTCTATATTCCTCTGGAGGCTCGCTATCGCGGCGGTTGCCACGCCACAGAAAGCGTAATGCATCCCTGTCGGCTTCTATGATCTTCACTTGCATGAACATTTCCTTTATGTCGGCAGACACTGCCACTGGATACTGCCGGTACTTCATGATGACTCCCGGTAGTGATCGAAGAAGGTCGGGTCCAGGCAGCAACATATCGTTCAGACTTCTGCCATGATACTTGGCGGCTGCGTCGTGGACCACCCTTATTTTCTCCTTGTCTGGATTCACGACGGCGAAGTGGGGAAGATACCACGTCCTCCCGCTGGTGGGGGGAGTGGAGGCGCGCTCGGCGTAGCCTGACAACATTAAATTTTCAATTCTCTCTTCATACTTCGCTTTAAGCTCTTCATCGCGATCCAATTTTTTTTCTAAGTTCTGAAGTCTCTTCAATGCATTTTCATAATTATTTGGCATAGGTGAACTTTCATCTTTCCATAAAAGTCCCGTTTCAAATTGTCCATTTTCCAAACGACGAGTTTTCTTTTCTAATATTTCCAAGGCGCGTTGTTGCGGATCGCTAACCTGCGTTCTGGGTTCGATTCCCAGTGATTCCAACGCGAAATATTTTTTCATAATTTCTTCAAGCGGGTCGTGGTCTTCTTCCATCATGCTCAAGTGTGAGCAGAACACGACCGGCGATGTGGTTGAGGTGCGGCAGCCGTGCAGCACCCAACCCAGCTGCGTACGAGAGGCGACCGGTTGGTGACGCGGGCCTTTACGTACTTCATTTGAAATAATCAGCTCCCAATTATCTTGGCCGATTAGTATCTTCGGTGTAGCTTTTTCATAGATGAGTACATTTTCTATCTCCTGCAGATGTGCACAGCCCTGCACATCGCTCCGATGAACGGTCTGGCTGAAGAAGCTCATGTTCTTTATTGTGCGAGCGTCCCTCAGTGTGTGTTCTTCTGTTTCATATGAGCCTCTTATCCTGGCGGACACTCGCATGCTGTAGTCATGCGATGATTCTTCACCGTTGACTCCCTGCATCTTCATGGGATCCCGTGGTCCGCTAAGTCCCAGTTGCTCGGCCAGCTGCGCATCAATAATGGTCACGGTGCTGCCTTCGTCCAATAGTGCGTAGGTGTGACGACTGCCCCTCGGTCCGGTTATAGCGACCGGGGCCACCTTCAGATAGGCACGTCGTTTGTTTCTTCCATCATTGATAACGCTGTTGATCGCGGACGCTAACACTTCTCCCGCCGGTTCTGACGTCACACTCACTGCACTTGGACTTACCTCGTTAACTTCAGGTCTCCTTTGGTGATGCAGCAAGCGGTGGTGGTGTAGCGTACACCTTTCCACCCCACACGGCGGGGCGCGGCACGAAGAACGTCGATGCCTACTTCGCAGGCAGCGGAAGCACACTTTACACTTTTTGGCTAAGTCCCACCGCGCGCTCACATCCGCACCGACGAACTTGCGGCAATCGCTAAGTTTATGATCGCGTTTGCAGACTGGGCACGGTTCACTTTTTCTCATATTCACGCGTTCACTGTCGTTGTTCACTATGTGTATGTGCTCCGTCCTCCTTTTCGATCGTGCCATCTCGCTCTCGCGTTCGATCGGTGCATACGCGGCGCACTTGTCTGCCTCTTCATTCAGGAAGCTCGCAAGTTTCTTAAGTTCCGGAACCCCTTCGGTCTTCATAGCTGCATAGTCGTACCACTTGTTCCTTACGATTGGAGTCAGCTTCTCCACTGCCGCGCGTAGCATCTCTGGGCTATGTAAATACTGCGGCTTGTTCAATACTTCAATTGTTGCTACTAGGTTTGCCATCTTGTTGGCAAATAGGCACAAGTCCCGAGGGCTGTCGGTGACTCGTGTCCATGTCTTCATTTTCTCCATTTCTCCCAGCACAAGGGCATCTGGACGGCCGAACCTTCTTTCCAATGCCTTCAAAATATCTTCAGGCCCCGTCTGGGTAATCAGCAGGGCACTGACGGCCTCCAGTGCGGCTCCCCTTAGGCTTCTACGTAGGCGCGCGACGTTCTCCCCTGCTGAGAAGCTCCCTCCCGATTCCCGAAAGGCTGCCTGGAAGGACAGCCATTCGCCACTATTTCCATTAAAAGTCGGGAGTTCTTGCATGTATCGCTGCGCCTGTCTTGTGCTCGTTCGCGCCGCTTCAGTGATCGCTTCTGCCAGTGACGTCACATCCATGACGTTTGAACGTGCAGGCGGGCCTCGTTCTGAGACCCGTTGTCCGCGTGCCATATTTCCGACGTGGACGCCCTGTCCCCGTTCATTCATTCTCCCTATATCGCTGGCTAACGTCGCTGGGGCGGGGGGGGGTTCTGTGGCATGTGGTTCCTGCGTTTGCGGCAGTCTCTCGAACCACATGTCTACTCTTCTTGATGGTAGTTCGCTTTCTTCGATGACGTCATCATCGTCCGATGATTCGGCTTGTAGCCTATTTATTCTCGCTTGTTCGAGTTCAACGGCTGCCTCCAACTGTTTCAACTTCAATGCGGCTAGTCTCTCTTTGGCTTCCAGCTCGGCAAGTCGTCTGCGGGAAGTCGTGGAGCGTAGTGACTGCGGTCTTGAAGTTTCTTCTAGAGTGCATTCTTTTCTGCGAAGTATTTCGCGTAAAACTGGCGGTGGTTGTGGCTGCAAATCCGTAACAGAGACCGGCATTGTTGCTTTTACTGTCGTTGCCGACGCCGTTGGCGTTGCTTTTACGGCAGTTGCTTTTACTGTCGTTGCTTTTACGGTCGTTGCTTTTACTGAGCTAGTCTCTGTTCCGGATTCCGCCGTGACACTGCCAGTTGTCGTTGAGGTTGTTGCTACCTCTGTCGCACTCTTCTTGTTCGCCTGCGCAGCGTCCTTTTCGATTCTGCTTCTCGTATTCGGCATACTTCAGTTCTTCCAATACGGCTCGAAGCTGACCAGACGATGTTGGTGTTGCAGTGGACTGTAGGACTGTAGAGGGTTGGTCGCTGGTTCGGGTAACCGATTTTCCGAAATGAAAACAACCGAAAACGATGCTACGGGAGGCTTCGACTTCGTTGGCGTTGGCGGGAGGGAGCTTCTTCTTATGAACTGCGAACGAACTAAACGAACGAACTACTCACGAACTACTCACGAACTACAAAAATGCGCCCCAAAGGCGTCCTATATTTATAGAGGCTACCTCCGCCGACCCCTCGCTTCGTCGTAACACCCCCTTTACTTTATTTCCTTAATTTTACATACATTAAGCCTTATGTTAACTTACCACTATTATACATTTTGGTACACCCTAGATCTTAGTACATTTCGAGGGTCCTTACACAGTTGTGACCCATGGTTTTTGTTAGCGGGACGTCGTAATGGGCGTTTACCTCGCCCCCCGCTTCATTAGTATAAATATAAAGCGCTGAGCGCCCTTACCATTACCTCATTACAAAAACGTGCGCTGTCGAGCGCGGACCTCTGCCTGCACCATCATTATGGCCTACTCGCGTTCGGAGTAGGCAGTAGTGCAGGCATACCTCACGGATCCCGGGCTCCGGTTGCGTTCTGCAGTCCCGTAGCCCGGTTTCCGCTACCCTTTTGGGTCCCGGGTTCCAGGCGGCGTTCTGCACGCCTGTAACCCGGTTCCCTTTACATGCTGAGTCCCGGGCTCCAGGCGGCGTTCTGCACGCCTGTAGCCCGGTCTCATTTACCGGGATCTAATAGGGTCCTACTGGTCAATAAAAGGCACAACGCTACAACATTTATTTCCTAGTGAGTTAAGGCTTATTACATTTTATATTCAATTCTTATAATTATAATTTATTTATTTAATTTCAAATTAATAACGGTTAAAAATAAACTATATCTATCTCAGTCCGACCCGTCTCTTTCCTGCGCCTAACGGTCGCGTATACATAGTCTGTGAGGCTTACCAAAATATACCTATGTTTTGTCCATCCAAAGGTTACCTGGAAGAGATTGCTTTAAGTAAGGTCCTCTATTGTATTATACTACCTTCTAATCTTAAAACAAGAAAATGTGTTACTATTTTTATGTTGGTGTGCAATAAAGAGTATTGTTGTTTTCATTTTTTAGTTTGCTCGTAGCAGGCAAATAGGCAGACGGTCTACCTTATAGCAGCTGGCCACTATCATCCGTGGATAACTGCAACAATAAGTAAGCTGACGCGTTGCCTACCAGCAGGGCCGTCTTTACGTACGTGGCCCCTGGGCACAGGATCTACGGGAAGTAAGCCAATGGCCTTATATCTACATATATGTTGCTACGGACAGACGGGTGGACAATCATGAGAATACACGAGAGTTTAGTTTTTGCTAAAATGGCTACGACTTCCTACAAATTACTTACAAAAACAATATTCTATTTTTTATTTTCGGTAAGGCCGTGTCCCCGTTAGATGAACAGTGAGCTGCTAACTGTTTGTTTCTAGTTTGCCTTCCTATAATTTTAAATCGAGTGTCCATATATCCCGTAATGTACGCAGTTTGCGGCGATCTGCTTGCCGACTTATTCAGTGAGCGGCTGATTAGCAGCGAACGATGTGCGCTATAGACGGCGTAGTTCACTAACTACGCCCAAGCGCTTACTTACTTTGGTTCAAAGGCTGGACCCAGTGTTTTTTGATATTTATCTCCATTTAAAGCCTCTAAAACAGCTAACACTTCGAGAATACCCATAGCATTAAACACAACCATTCCTCTCAGAACACTACTATATACTAACCGTTTACCTTCCATCACAAAAGTTCGCAAGCGCTTCGTGGCTAACACGCTACAGTTTGCTGCTAACTCGACATTGAGTTAGCGACCGTATGCTGCTCAGAACTGCTCACTCTTCGTCTAATGGGGACACGGCCTAAGGGGACGTAGGCTGATTTTCGCACTCTGGCGACCAATATGGTGAAGAAGCCCCTGACTACCTAATACTATTTACAAAATGTATATCTACTATAAAAAAGTCGGGGAGTGTGTCGGGGTGAAGGTAAGGAAAGGAATGCTCCGGTGGTTCGGGCATGTGGAAAGAATGACTAAACAGATATACAATGCAAAAGAGGATGGATGCAGAAGCCGTGGAAAGCCACGACACACCTTCCATGATCAAATTGATCGTGTGCTAGCAGAAGGTGATGTCAGGAGCCTTCAGAACAGACGAGCGTACATGACAAGATTTATGAATGTCAAAGAAGCAAGTGAGGTGTGTAAGAATAAGCCTGAATGGCGCTCTGTTGTTCGTGCCTACCCCGCAAGGGAACTGGCGTGAAGTTATGTATGTATGTATGTACTATAAAACAAATCCTTACACGAGTAGATGTTTGCAATCTGTTTATACGAGTGTTTTTTTGTTTTTTTTTTATTGCATGAGGTCAGCAGACAAGCAGATGGTGCATCCGGTGGAAAGCGATTAACATCGCCTATGAACATTTGTAACACCAAAGGTGCTACTAAAATGCTGCGGCTCTCTAAAGGAAGATTAGATTCTAGCCACTAATTCGGGAACTCAAGGCTGACATGGCGGTATACTAGACCAGGGGTGATGGGCAAATATCCTACTACCTGGCTGTGGGTTATTTTGTCACCTCATATGACAGGACGCCCGACCACAGGAAATTGTATTCTTTTTCCGTTCTTGCACGGATTGTCCTTATTAACAAAATAATGAGAGATAAATATGTTATGTTATCTTTCAGAATTGTTAGCCAACAACAGCTTAAACGAAAACTCATTTATATTAAAACTTGGGCATTTTATCGATATGAAATGAGCTCCAAGCGAAGGATTTTCTATAGATGTACGATATAAGTGCTTTAAAGTTATTTAATAACTAGCTGTGCCCAGAGTGGCTGCGTGGAATTTTCTTCGCAGAACCCTGAAAAAAGTAGCTTCAGTTACTTCTTATAACATCAGCTATCTGCCAGTGAGAGGTCCGTCAAAATGGTCCAGACGTTTTAGAGATTAGCCTGAACATCCAGACAGACAGACAAAAATTCTAAAAAATGTATTTTCGGAATTAGCCCCTTTCTGCATATTTTTATTTTAACATTACAAACAGATTCTTCAATTTTATTAATCTGTATAGATATAGAGTAACGCCTCTTTTATAAAAATCTCTATATACGAAAGTAACCACCTTATATCTGGCGAGCCGTTCACAGTAAGAACTTTTTTAAAAAGGTTTTTAAATACAAGCTTTTGAGATCTTGGGTATCAAGTAGCAGCAGAGTACTAGCCAAGACAAGTAAAACGAGCCCAAACACGACGGGTCTATCTTGTTTAGTACACGAGTTCCTATGGCCACCTTCCGATTCCATCATCAGATCAGCTCCACGGTACCATATTATTGCATTGTCACGCGATATATATATATATATATATATATATATGTGCAAAATTTCATCTCAATCGAAAACCAGGAAGTTGGTCAAATTTAACAGAAAATCAAAAACTGAGCAAACTAGCAAGTTATTATTTTTATTATATCTTTTCAAAATAGTTTCCGTTCACATCAATACATCGCTGCATTCGATAGAACCACCGAGAAAAGCACTTTGCCCATTCATCCTTAGGGGTCTCTTCGATGGCCTTCTGGAACGCAGCCACTGCTTCCTTGGCGTCCATAAAATGTTTTCCTCGAAGTTTTTCTTTTATTTTCGGGAATAAATAAAAATCGCAAGGTGCGAGGTCGGGGCTATATGGCGGGTGACCCAGCAATTCCACGTCTGACGACGCCAAATAGTCGATCGTTCGCCCGGCGGTGTGCGAGGAGGCGTTGTCGTGGTGAAGGAGGATCCTACTGCGAGGTCGTTTCTCTCGAACTTTTTCCAAGACAAGTGGCAAACATTTGTTAGTATACCACTCTGCAGTAACTGACTTTTGATCTTCTAAAACAATTGTCGCATAATGACCGGTCCTTCCGAAGAATGAGGCCATCATATTTTTTCCTACACTTCGACCTCTCTTCAATTTAGTTGGCAACTCCTCGGAAGGAAACACCCACTGAGCAGATTGTCTTTTGGTTTCCGGATCATAGCAATAAATCCAGCTTTCGTCACCCGTAAGTATGTCGAACACAGCTTTTGAGTCACCTCCGTTAAATCTTTGTATCATTTCACGGCACCAATCAACACGACGGAGTTTTTGGGCCTCAGTCAAATAATGAGGTATCCACCGGGCACAAAGCTTCCTAACGGCTAAATGTTTGTGGAGGATTTTGTACACTTGAGTCATACCGATGCCTAAACTTGTCCGAATCTGCTGATAGGTTACTCTTGGATCAGTCTCTATCATACACCGCACAACACTGATGTTATCTTCAGTCGTCGCCGTAGAAGGCCGTCCCTCACGCAGAGCATCATTGAGATTGGTGCGACCACGTTTAAACTCATTAAACCAGTTATAAACAGTGGCCCGAGAAGGGGCTTCATCGTGAAAGGCCAATCGAAGTCTGTCATAACATTCTTGTTGACTTAAATGACATCGAAAGTCATAAAAAATCATAGTACGAAAATTTTCTCGCGTTAAATTCATACTGGCGTGACACAGACAAATTTCAATTTGCTGCCAAATCGTAAAACAAATGACAAATGAATGAAATTAGTACTCAATAATATTAGCAAAGAGTTCTATTTTCAAAATTTAAACTTATTTTTTTATTATATTCTTTAAAAGCGGCCCGTTCTAAAAACTATCAGTGTCGCCCTCGTACTTGTAAATTTCAATAACTCTTTCATTTTAGGAATCTTTGACACAAAGGAATCTTTGGATTACTAATAATTGAAAGAAATCTCAATAAACCCGAAGGATTACTATTAAATAGAGATTTTTAATTGCAAGACAAGTAACAATCGTGAGCAAATGAGAGCAAAACAAAAGAAATAATAAGTTAGATCAAGAAAGTCAAACTTAAAAAGGGATAAGTAATTATTGAATCTGTCCACCTGTATGAAGAATTAACGTGGAAGCGAAGAACAAACCTTTAGTATTCTTACCACTAACTAAATCAAAAGGATATTAAAATTAGATAAAATGAATTTTACGAAACTCTTAATCATCCTAATAGTCTACGTGATGAAGATAGACACCATGGCTATAAAAGGACCAGTGTTAACAAGATACGATCCCTGTGGATTGGGTGTGATACATTTTGACAAAATATCGCCTCAGTATTGGAAAGGCGTTGTTAATTTTGGACTTTACAGTAATTTAGTTGAAGCTGAAATGGAGATTTATTTTGAAAAAGAAGTTGTTATTTACGGGGTAAGTTATTAGTAAGTAAATAACTGTGATAAGTTTATACCAACCAAGCCAACCTTCTGATGTGTGATCGGTGGACTTTGGCCTTCTCTTTCTCTGATTAATTAAGAAATAGGTAGATATCAATTTCCATTACGCTTGTATAAAGTTGGTTGTTACATAATTGTAACCAATTTGTTACTTGCAATTGCGTCTTTCAACAATATATTTCTTAACGTTTACGTAATCCAATTATTCAAAATAAGAAAAACAAAAGTACCTTCAATTCAAAGTCACAATGAGTGTTAATCACGGCAAATACAGAGCTTAATTAATAAATATTTTCATATAACCCATCACGTGCTGAAATTCACATCCCTAGCCATAGTATTTTCTAAGATAAAGAACTGTAACACACACCCACAGACATACACCGGAATGAGATCATAAGCTTCGTTTTTGGTTGAGGTATTGGGACCCTACAAAATAATATTACAATGCAATTTGTTATATTTCCAGGTTTCACACAATACAAGCTTCAAAGTAAGAAGAAATAACTGGCATGACTTTAGGATAAAACCTGTTGGTCCGACACCAAAGCGGTACACTTTCAATCTGGCCGTACAAAATGTTGACGATGATGATGTGCCTGTAGTAATCAGTTTTGCTATTAACAACGTCACTTTGTGCAACGATGAAATAAAGGTAATTATTACAGACTTCTTTACTTCAACAAATCTGACATGTTCAACAAGTAGATGGTGTTGCCAATCAGTTAAACATTGTTTAATATTTTAAAGAAATTGGCATAAAGTCAATAATGTGTATCATTTTTGCGTCAATTTTATATAAAAAAGGCGAGAAGACGCCTCCCTTACACGTTGACTGTTATGTTTGATTTTCGCTTAAGCTGGATAGTTTCTATAAACAAGTGTTAGGGATATGGATTACAAGCGCAAAATAAAGGTATAAATTACTTTGGATGTAGATTAGGTTCGGTTTTGTATTGTTTTAACAATTGTGTGACTACATGGACTATCAGTTTGTTTTCTATCATAAATTTTGTTTTTATACAGCTATCAATATGTATTAGATACTCTTATAGAATCTTACCTTCTTTGAATATTATAGTACATATTTACCAATAGGGTTAACAGGCCGCAGCGAACTTATTGCGGAAAAGTTAAAGCAAGCGTTAGGTAAGAAAATTCTAAACCAAGTGCATAAATAAAGAAGACAGTATTAAAAGAAGATGTGTAAGATGTACGTGCCAATATCATAGAAACTGGAGATTTCTTGTCTCTCCGTACTTCTGTGACAAATGTAGTTGCAAGTGTGCAATAAATTAATTGAATAACTATTTTCAGGCAGCACAAACAATAAACTCTTTAAATGTAACTCAACAATTTCCTGGAAAACCATACGTCCATATGTGTGGAAGAAGATCCCTCAACAACGCAGAGCTGACATCTGTTAGAACGGATGCAAAACCCGGCGACTGGCCTTGGCATGTTGCTATATTGATTAAGGATTCTGTCACTGATTTATCTAAATATCAATGTGGGGGCAATATCGTATCTACGACTGCTATTGTAACTGGTAAGTACCTCTTCTTTGCCATTTTTGTCTCAGGCCGATCGTACAGCAATAAGCTTTGCTCACGTAAGCCTCTAAGGCTAAGCTTGCATTACTATTTATCAATACCGGACTGAGCTAAATCACAGGCTCGATATTGAAAATCGTAATGTGCAGTTAGCCTTATAGGCGAGGAATATTTACAGATCTAAAGCCGGGTACAGTTAAGTTAAATACAACGCTGTCGTAGGCATTTAATTTTTGACAAGTTCAATATTTCACACTTTTCGTCTCTATTTACTTATTATATTATACCTACGTATAATGAAATATAATGAATTACTAGCTTCTTTCGCGTGGACTTTGGTTCTTTATTCTGTCGGACTATTGCATTTTTCGGGTTAAAACTTATATCTTATATTTATAATTATGTTATTTTCGAGATAGATAATTTTATACCAAATAATAAAACTAAATGTTAATTTTAAAAATAAATAAACTAAACTATACAATAAATAAAGCTATACTTACAAAATAACATAAATCTATAAGTAAAAAATTGACTCCAAATCGCTGTCGGCGGGGAGCGTGCCCAATATGTTGGCCGCATTTCCGGGTTGGATGGCAACGTAATTCGTTGATCTAGGTGCAAGGGTATCTTATGTTATGCGGATGATACGCTGATCGCAGCGCGAGGGAGGACCCACAGGCAGGCGTGCCTTCTAGGCACGGCTGGGGTGTCCTTAGTAGTAGGCAGGATCCGGCGTCTTGGACTGGAGGTGGCGCTTCAGAAGACCGAGGCCGTGTTCTTCCACGGTCCTCGGAACCGTCCACCTCCAGACACCGCTATTATAGTAGGAGGCATCCGCATCGGCATCGGGGAGACCATGAAATACCTTGGATTGGTCCTCGATAGCCGGTGGGATTTTTCGGCACATTTTCGACAGCTGCTCCCCAGACTCAAGGGAGCAGCGGGTGCGCTGTCGCGCTTGCTCCCCAATGTCGGGGGGCCGAACGCCACGTGCCGAAAACTCTTCGAAGGCATCGTACGGTCGATGGCCCTCTATGGGGCCCCTGTATGGGCGGATCGCCTGACGGCCAAAAACGCTCCGCTGTTGCGTCAAGCACAGCGCATAATGGCCGTCAGGGCGATAAGGGGATACCGTACGGTGTCCTTTGAAGTGGCCTCGCTACTCGCCGGATCCCTCCCATGGGACCTGGAAGCCAGGGTCTTGGCGTCACTGTATGTGTGGCGCAAAGAGGCCCTGGCCAGGGGCACCAGACCCGCGCCTCGCGAAATCGAGGCGTGCAGGTCGGAGCTCCGCCAGGTCGCCGTGGGAGTCTGGGAAGATCGCCTCAGACGCCCCAGCGCGGGCCCCGCCACCATCGAGGCGGTGAGGCCCGTCCTGCGAAACTGGATTGGACGAAATCACGGCACCCTGACGTTCCGGCTGACGCAGGTCCTCTCGGGGCACGGCTGCTTCGGGAGGTACCTGTGTCGCCTCGGCCGCGAGCCAACGTCAGGGTGCCATCACTGCGACACAGGCGACGAGGATACGGCGCTGCATACCCTGCAGGAATGTCCTGCATGGATGGAGCAGCGCCGAGAGCTCGTCGCCTTCACCGGAATGGACCTTTCGCTCCCGGCCGTGGTTCGCACCATGGTCGGGAGCCGCACCGGATGGGACGCCGTCTCCTCCTTCTGCGAGCACGTCATGTTTGCGAAGGAGGAGGCGGAGCGAGAGCGTGAGCGTACGTCTTTGCTCCGCTCCCGCCAAAGGAGGACGCGCCGACGCCGGAGGTCCGAGCTCGACCTTCGGCCACCGTAAGCGGGCGGCGCGGGTGGGGCCCCTAGGGGTATAGGGGTTCTCACTCACCCGCACATGCCGTCGAGATGAGAGCGCGAGTGTTCCGCGCGCGCTCATCTCTCTTCCCGTGGGGCGCGTTACAGACCGCTCCACGCATGGACTAGATTCAGTAGTAGCCGGGGGATACGTCCTCCGGCATAGAAAGAGGCCCAGTGAGGGGGGCCCACGCCTGCCAGGGCACGTGGAGTTGGGAATCCCGCAGTCTCGTAGCCCTGGCATAAGGCGCAGGTCGGAACACCCAGGGGTTTGAGTGAGTATCCCTAACTGGGGAGTGGCAATAGCGTGGCACCAGCTATGACTGGGCACGCTAGTGCCACCCCCGATCTAGCGAATCCCACACTCACACGGGTCGCGAACATCCCCCCGGGCTTCTGTGCCTGTCGCGGCTTAGTCCTCAAACGGATTTCCCTTGGCCAAAAAAAAAAAGGTGCAAGTTGCCTTTTGGTCACGTGAGACCTCAATAAGACGCGTTGAGAGGTCTCGATAGAGGTGATGAGCTCCAGGCCCCCACGGCCTATTTTAGCTTTAATTTTATACCAAAATTAAAATTGTGCAAAGTTTCTTTCGTTAGCTATTTATTGATTTGGATGGATGGATTATGGAGACTTGAATTTTAATATTAGATATTTAATAACCGTATGTATGTTTTTAACTCTAACAAATCGGTGTTATTCAAAAGATATTTGGTTTGATATGAATAAATTAATTACTTTTATTGTTTTAGCTGCACACTGTGGCTTTATAAGAGGTTTGCAAATTAACACGGAAGACATAATAGTAGTTGCCGGTGTTAGTGATTATAAAAATCTGGATCACCCTGGAATACAAACTAGAATCGTGAGTATACTTTTACA
The DNA here is from genome assembly GCA_019925095.2 of Dendrolimus kikuchii. NCBI lineage: Eukaryota > Metazoa > Arthropoda > Insecta > Lepidoptera > Lasiocampidae > Dendrolimus > Dendrolimus kikuchii. Next base: position 7,844,995 of record CM034395.1, on the reverse strand, counting down.
AAGTAAACAAAATGTATGCTGGCAACGTAATTATTCATCTCCTTATAATTTTATATAGAAGAGGCAACGCGGGCATGTATGTATATATATATGGGTTGGGGAAAAAGTTTCTTCGCATTTTATATAAAAATTCAAAAGGTTTTTTTTATAAAGTTTATTTACATTTGTCTAAAGTATGTAGGTGCCATTTTGTTGGATAACTTTTTGCCATCTTGTAGGTATGGACGTGATCCCATTGCTATAAAAAATTTGTGGCTTCTGTTCAAAAAACTGCGACAAGTGGTTTTGGCAGTCCTCTCGTGATGTTAACCTGACACTGCCTAGGGAATTCTGCAGAGATCGAAACAGGTGAAAATCTGAAAGTGCAAGGTCAGGATTATAAGGAGGATGCATTAACACCTCCCAGCCAAACTCTCTTAATTTTTGCTGAGTGGCTAAAGATGCGTGAGGTCTAGCGTTATCATGGTGAAAAACCACACCCCTTCTGTTGATTAATTCCGGCCGCTTCCTCTCAACTTTTTGCTTTAATCTCATCGGTTGTTCGCAGTATAGTTCAGAATCGATGGTCGTGCCTGGCGGTAACAGCTCATAATGAATAATGCCCTTCCAATTCCACCATACACACAGCATCACCTTGTTGCGAGTTAACCTGGGTTTCGCCACAGTCTGGGAAGCCTGACCGGCCTTTGACCACGATCTTTTTCACACGTCCTTGTCGTACGTGATCCACTTTTCATCACCAGTTATCAGCTTCTTCAAAAATGGTTCGGTTTCATTACGTCGTAATAAAGAATCACAAATGAGTACACGGTTCATTAGGTTTCTTTCAGTGAGCTCATGAGGCACCCAAATATCGAGCTTTTTTGTGTACCTAGCTTTTTTCAAATGCGCCAAAACCGTTTTATGGTCAATTCCCAGTTCTCCAGCTACATCGTAACTACTAAAATGCCGATCTTGCTCCACGGTTTCAAAAATGGCATCTATTTTGTCCGTAACAGGGCGACCAGAGTGACGTGCATCTTTGATATCAAAATTTCCGGATTGAAAACGCTTAAACCAAATTTGCGCTACTCTCACAGATACTGCATTAGGTCCATAAACATCACAATTTTTTTTCGCGGCTTGTGTTGTATTTTTACCGTTTTTGTAGTTAAATTTTAAAATGTATCGAATTTCTTCATTAGATTCACTCATTTGAACAATAAGAAAAACAAATGAAAATCACACATTTTCCTCATTTGAATTTGGAATTTTCTTCTTTAAAATTAAAACTTTTTAATGATACCAAAACCAGCCAGATACAAATGGTATAGCGAAAGATATCTTATTACAAGTTCATATATACTATATGCGAAAAGACTTTCCCCAACCTATTATATAAATATATATAAGTAGATATAAAACACCGCAACACATCCAAATCACTCCCAACCAATCCCAACATAAGCCAACACAACATCTCCCAACCAACACTAATCCTTCCCAAAACTAGCAAACCCAAACACGTACATACACACTAACGCCATTATCAACACCAACACGCATTAACCTAGTAGTAATAAGATAATAAGATAGTTGTAAGTAACTTTGTAATGAGAGTCGAGTATATCTCGTTCGCCTGAGAAAATAAAAAAAATAAAAGTTTTTTCAGATAGGTGAAAACAAGCTGAAAATCTAGGAAATAATATTTAATAAAATTACGTTTTAACGGTTTTAAGCGCGGTAATTTAATAACGTCGGAAAAAACCAAAATCAAATAAATTACCGCGCTTAAAACCGTTAAAACGTAGTTTTTTATGTATACAAGTCGCGAAAACTTAAGAAAGAAATAATATTTTTAAAAGATCTTACTAGAAATTCGCCAACAACACTACTACTCTATTTATATCTCTACTACTATTTAGTCACCTATTTTAGCTTAGTTGATTTCACATATAACTATCTCATATATCAGAAACATCGTTATGACATCTCATGATGTTTTCTTGAATGTCAGCACGTGGTAATAACAACTACATGGGAACATTCAGCCAAATAAATTGATAATGCGATACATATATTACGTCGTTATAATTAAGAAAACAGTCATCGAAGTTAATTACCATTTAATTTAGTTATGATATACTCTGTATTGTATCATTTGTAATTTCTACTCCAGGCTCAAAGATTGATTCTCCATCCAAGTTATAACTTCGAATACTCTTCATCTGATCTGGCGATCATCAAGGTCAATCCTTTCAAATTTACCGACTACGTCCAGCCTATATGTATATGGGGTCCAGTTTATGATAAGACTAACCTTTTTGGAAAAGAGGCGACGGTAAGTTGATGAAAAGTAGAAACATTTACTATTTAAATGTGTAACATTTTTAAAAGCAATGTTAATTGCTACGGATACTAGCGAAAATTCTCAGTGCAAGTATTTTGCAATCCATGTATTTTTATAGGTCGTGGGATTTGGTGCTACGGAAAATGGGAAACAGTCAAACACATTAAGATCTACATATATAATGGTGCAAAATGATACCACGTGTATTGCGTTTGCGCCCAAAGTGTACGCGAAGCTTATTAACGAATTCACTTTTTGCGCTGGCTATGGGCCCACAGCAGGTAAAGTATTTAGTTTATTACTATTAGTAATCAAGCACACGAACGGTTTATTAGCGACAAATTAAAACAGTTATACTGTCTTTAGATTCATGTCAGTTTTTTATGAAACGAAACTCATTGAGTTATAAATCTAATATTTAAATTTGTCAACAGTTTTAAATAAAACCTTTGATATTGACGTATTTTGATCTTTTAACATAATTAATCAAGGCGAGTGAAGCGAAACCTAACACTATCCTACAATCTATGTATTTTTGTGGTATGCTTTACTGAGAAACTATCACACTTTCAGATTTGGGCTTTGACACAGTACTTTCAAAAAAGAAACATTATTTTATACGGAGTAAAAAAATATAAGATTTATAAATAAATATAATATCAGCTCATAAATGTCCCACTGCTGGGCTTGGGCTTCCCATAGTAGGGGGAACGGACAGTATACCCGACACGCTTGTCCATGGCGGCTTGGCAAGTTTGACACATCAGTTATCTCGATGTGCAGGTTGCATCACAATGTTGTCCTTCACTGTTGTTAGTACGTGGTAATTGTAACAATATGCATATTAGATCATAAAACTGACTAAGTGGTGCATGCGTTCTGACCACGATCAAACCCGCGCCCTTTAAGCCTGAGACGCGTGAGCTAGCCATATAGAAGATATATAAAAATTGTTATTAATTAGATTTTGGATTTTGTTGTATTCCTAACGCCATCTGTCAAAAATTATAAAACCAATAAGACATTTGTAATATCTACTGGACTATTACTAGGTAGAAAACTTCGCGAGCCCTCCTAAAGCACCAATTTTTGGTAGTTCATACGTAATATGTGATCATCACTTTAATTTTTAGGAATCCTTTTGAATTACATACATACATACATACATACATAACTTCACGCCAGTTCCCTTGCGGGGTAGGCACGAACAACAGAGTGCCATTTAGGCTTATTCTTACACACCTCACTTGCCTCTTTGACATTCATAACTCTTGTCATGCAAGCTCGTCTGTTCTTAAGGCTCCTGACATCACCTTCTGCTAGTACACGATCATACCTTTTGAATTAATATACAAATACTTAATTATCACATTTTATGAAAGAATATTTTTTTTATTTAGTAACATATTTGGAACTCGTTACCCGTAGATGTCAGAAATGATAAATCACTTGTTATATTTAAAAAATCTGACAAAAACCATTACCTTGGTGTAAATAATAAAATATATATTTTTCTATTCTTCTTAACTTTTCCGTTTACTGTCCACATTGTACACTTCCTTTTTATTTTACTTCTTTTTAATTGAATTATAGCTTGATATAAGTTGTTAAAAGTATCCTCTCAGTCAGGGTGCCTGGAAGAGATCGCTTTAAGTGATAAGGCCGCCTTTTGTTTTGCCGTTCAATTATTGTAATCATTCATTCTTTAATTGTTTATTTTAGTGAACAATAAAGTGTTTTCTATTCTATTCTATGTTTTCATAGAGTGAACTTTGTGTGACCATCGCTGGACATACAACAAATATATTTCAACTACATATAATACGTATCCAGTGACAACTACACAGCTAACAGCATAATAGCTGTTCTACTTCCCAGAATAAATTTAATGTATTCTGTATTCATCTCCAACGTCTGAAATATCTGTATACTGACAAAGGTTAATATATACTGTCGTAAAATGAAGACGGACGGACAAATATCCCAACATCAAAACATGCAGCAGATTCCACTTTTCAGTATACAATTATACACGTATGGGAGCTGCATACGTCTAGTCATCGCAGCGGACAACGAACTACTGACTAGAGCAGCGCGGGAGCGCACATAGTTGCTCTATCTCGCTCGCACATCATCCGCCCCGCTCACACACTGTGCTATACATTGTACTAGCAGTACGACTCGTTAATATTTGTACTTAAGGTTACCGTTTCCAAAATAAATCAGTTCACATCAGCACTCTAAAGTGAATACTATTCTCTGCCATGTGAAGTATTATTTAACCTCTACCTCTCGCTGCTACACATGCATGGATAAATTTATCATGTTTGGGATTGTCTGGAAGAGATCGCTTTTTGCCGATAAGACCGCCCTTTGTACATAACTAAATATAATTTTAGTATTTAAATTCATTTTTGTATTGGTGTATAATAAAGTGTTATCTATCTATGTTTCTATTTTTGATTTTGCAGGCATTAATCCCCGCAACGGAGACAGTGGCGGAGGTCTGGTAGTGGAAACAATGCAACCAGATCACAAAATAAGCTGGTACCTTCGAGGGGTCTTATCAAAATGTGGAGTATCGCCAGGAAAAGTTAACTGTGATCCTAATTACTATGTAGTATACACGGATGTAGGACCACATTACGGCTGGATATACCATAATTCTGGTCTAATATACAGGAGTAACGTAGAACAACCGATGGAACGACAATGATGGAGTGAAGAAGTTTGAAAGAATAGGATATTTGACACACATTAAAATAAACTCTAAAATATTTGGTTAAGAATATAATTGCCTATATTTACGAAATATGAAGAATACAGCGCCAGATAATTATATCTATTTTTTACACAAAATTTTAATTTCATGTAAATTTAACTTATTAATATACCTTAAGATCGATTACTAATTTATACTAAATGGATAACAATATATATCGACGACCTCATGCAGTGCAGCATCTATATGTATCGACGATCCAGTGTTAAAAAAACTCAAAACTTTACAGGAAATATATTTTTTGTTTTGTATTAAGTTAGATTACTGAATGGGGGCTTAGATTTATTGCTACAGCTTTATGAAGCTCTAAAAAAGGCTTCAAACTTGCTCTAACATAATATGAATAAAACTGTAAGTCTTTATAATTAGATTGTGTAAATCATAATATTATTGTAATTTAAGTTTACCTCACAATATGCTTGTAATGTTTCTTAACATAACCATTTATGAATACTCAAATTAATATGACAATAACTGATTTATATTTAATAGTTTTTAGTCAAACGTTGTTTAAATTATCCGTGCAGGAACGGAGAAAGAATACAATTTCCTGCGGCCGGGCGGCCTGTCGTAAGAGGCGACAAACCACCCACAGCCAGGTGGTAGGGCATTTGCCCTACTGGATGGCTACCACCCCTGGTCTAAAGTATGTCGCCATAACAACCTTGGGTTGTGTTCCGACATCAGTGACCAGGTTCCAGTCTCCCTTAAGAGAGCAGCAGCGCATTTGTAGCACCTTTGTTTGGTATTGCAAATGTCCATAGGCGATGGTAACCGCTTTCCATCAAGTGGGCCGTCTGCCTGTCTGCTGAACTCCTGCAATTAAAAAAAAATTTAAATTAAAAAAATTTGTTTAACTAACAATTTTGTTTTATTTAAATAAAATGACTAAATATGTAGATAATGACCGTTTATTATTTCTAAACAACACTGTTGTAATAATATTCGACACACATGCAACACACTACTCAGGAGCCGATCCCAGACTATATTAAATAACGGAAAGTTCAATTATGAAATAGAAGGAATCGAACCTACCTGCCTACCTCTGAACGGGCATCAAAGGCTTAGCCAACTCAACCATAGCGGTCGTCAAAACTACTATATAAATTAGTTTTATAATCTACCCGCAGCCAATTAAGAACTGATAACAAAACACTGAACTCAGGCCATCATTTATTCTAATATTATAAAGAAGTAAAGTTTATGACATTGTTTGTAGGAAGTAATCTCTTGAACTACTGAATCGATTTTTAACATTCTTGCACCAGTGGAAAGGTAAATTTTTCCTGAGTGACATTGGCTATATTTCATTGTGATTAAATATTGTTTAATTTTTAATGACGCCCAGTGAACTGAGCACGGGAATGCCTATCAAATATGTAACAGCAATAACATTCGACGAAAGAATTGCGCACGTCCTCGTATGAGGTACTGCGAGTGCTTTCCGAATCTTTGAATTAATTAAAGGTTACAAAGCTTAATCAAACCTTGTTTTGCATGCGTGAGTATTTTTTAAAGACACCCAGCGATGTGGGAAGGGGCAGCTAGCCTTATATAAATAAACTACTGAAACATGTTATATTAAATTGAATGATAATCTGATCAATTGTCCATAATAGGCACTAGCTTTCTTTTCTATTGACATTATTCGGGACATGTACCGTGACTTCGATTCCATGGTTCGGACCGCTATTAGCGACACCACACCCTTCAAGATAACCGTAGGAGTGCACCAGGGATCTGTCCTTAGCCCGTTTCTGTTCAGCGTGATATTAGACATAGTGTTGAACAGCGTCAGAGATGCGCATGAGCAACCTCCATGGTTGTTCATGTATGCTGACGATATCGCGCTGGCAGATTCGGACAAAGGGCGCCTGGTGCAACGTGTAAATGCGTGGAAGAGGTCGCTAGAGAACGGCGGTCTGAAACTAAATGTGGTGAAGACTGAGTACTTGGCCTGCAACATTACAGATCCCATATCCGTGCGAATTGGCGGCGAAGATACGGTTGAGCGCACGGATCACTTTAAGTACTTGGGATCTATACTTAGTGCATTCGGGGATATCGACCACGACGTCAAGGCCCGTATCACAGCAGCTTGGGCCAAGTGGCATGAGGTAACATGTGTCATTTGTGACCCTAAAATGCCGGTTAAATTAAAAGGACAGGTCTATAAATCTATCATTAGACCTGTTCTTTTGTATGCCAGCGAAGCGTGACCTATACTTGAGTGACACAAGCAAGAACTGCGTGTTACGGAGATGAATATGCTGCGATGGGTGTGTGGAGTGACGCGGAAAGACCGTGTCAGGAACTCCCGCATTCGCGGCAGTCTTCATGTCCGTGACACAGCAGACAAATTGCAAAAGTGTCGCTTATGCTGGTACGGCCACGATTTATGGAAACCGGCTAATTATGTGAGGAACAAATGTAGCCATGCCGCCTCCGCCAGGTCCCGGTCGAAGACGAAGGCCCAAGAAATGTTGACTTGACGTTGTGAAGGATGACATGCTTACCAATGGTCTCAAAACGGGGGATGCAGAAAACCGCGCGAAGTGGAGTAGAAAAAGTAGGAAAACGGACCCTGTGCGTCGGAGTGAACGTTCCGAACTCAACCGGGATTTAGCGCTCGGATTATGATGATGAGGCAGTAGCTTTCTTATTACTTGACTATTATATTCGATCAAGTGCTTTGAAAATAATCTAAATTCTTTTCTCCGGACAATTAATACATAAGTCCTATATTTTGAAATTTAGCAAGTTGCGCCTGTTTTATGCGGGACACATAAAACCAAAGTTTCTATAGCCGATCATAGTGAAATCCAAACAAAAATAAGTAAACATTTTTGCCACAAAATTATCCATATTGGAAACTGAATCTGGAGCTTCCAAGTCTATTTGAAAGAAAGCATTTATTCAAGCATTTAATTAAATTGCTAGATTTCACCATCTATAAAGTTATATACTGATGCTATGTTACCGGTATTTATTATTAAAACGAAGATCTTACACGATGTTGCTTTCAGAAATTCAATTACACGCTCCCGTCGTTACTGTCTTGAATAGAATACCTTTCTGCTAAGAAATAGATATTTTGCGCTTTCAGAGCTCTGATATTCATTAACATTGTTATTATAGAATGTAAATACTTATACATTTATTTGCATAATAATGAGGAGAACTATTCGCTAGCAAGGCGATTTTTTTTTACAAGATGCTTCCATGGAATAAATACGACAGGACCATATTCCTATCGCATTTATTCCTCTCGCAGGGTGTACAACTGTACAACTTTGAGATATATTTATAGGCAAAGAACTGTCAAACTTTTGGTTCTAGTTGAACAATTGGCTGAGTTATCAACATATTAGCATTTGGTTCTTGTTATATCCTAGATATCATCTCTCTCGAACATGCGATTTCGACAAAGAATAAATAAAAGTATATGGTGTAGAAAAGTATCAGCCGATAGGTGACCACTAGTTTAAGAAGATGGAGTTGCGCATGTTAAGCTAATATATCGTTACAGGTTTTGAGGTATAGTAACAAATTCAGCAGAGTTTAAAGGCTCGTGACTTAACGTCTTCCAAAGTGATTTGGCTAAGTTATGGACCAGTCTAAAAGACATATACAAGATATAATTATATACTTGAATGGAATGCTCGGGTGGTTCGGGCATGTGGAAAGAATGCATGATGAAAGAATGACTAAACAGATATACAATGCAAAAGTGGATGGATGCAGAAGTCGTGGAAGGCCACGACACACCTTCCATGATCAAATTGATCGTGTACTAGCGGAGGGTGATGTCAGGAGCCTTAAGAACAGACGAGTGTGCATGACAAGAGTTATGAATATCAAAGCAGCAAGTGAGGTGTGTAAGAATGGGCCTAAATGGCGCTCTGTTGTTCGTGACTACCCCGCAAGGGAACTGGCGTGATGTTATGTATGTATGTATGTATGTATGTATAATTATATACTGTGATATTTGGACTTAGACTTGTCGATGTGCCTATTATTAATGTTTGCAGATCAGCAAACTGGCGTAAGGTTTACCAGTCTATTCTAGTAAGTGTACTTATCGCTAGACACATTTTTTTTTTCATTTATTTGGACAAAAAAAACAATATAAACAATAAATAACAGAGTTTAGTATTATGAAGTAGTTTGACTTAATAGAACACGAACATCATTTGCCACATATTGAGTAATTGAAATTATACTAGCTACCGTAAGTAAAAGCAAAAGAGAGGAAAAAAAACAAGGTTTGGTATACAATATCTAAAAAGAAGAAAAAAGAAAAGAAGAAGAAAGGGAGACCTCACCAGAACGCAGAGCCAGAGCCAAGAGCACACCGAATGCCTGCGACCAGCCGCCAGGAGGACGCTAATTGCCAGAAATACTTGATATAGTGGTTTACTTGTTTTTCAAACATTCAAGGATCATTTGTTTATAAGTGCTGGGCCTAGTTGCCGCTATATCTATTAAGTAGAAATTGTGACTATATGAATGCACTAGCTGTGTAATACATTAGCAACACTAAGGAAGCTAATGCGTTGTCTAATTCGTTGGCATTTTAAAAATGCGTTTACGATTCTTCAAAAAGCTCAGAGCTACATATTATAGCATTCTAGTTAAACCGTGAGTGGTAGTCACTACCATATACTGTACATGGCAAGTGTTAGATGACTGCCACCTGTCGTAGAAGTGTGATGAATTTATAATCGCAAGCACGTGGTGCGGTAGTATAACGACGATATAGGCACGAGTTCAAATAGTTCTTCGGAAAACTCCTTTCTTTTCATTTTGTTTCAGGACCTACAAATGATTGATTTGAAAACAAAAGAAATTCAATTTGAGATTATAGTAGGTAGAGTTTGAAGCTAAAATATTATTACAACAGCTGTGGTTGAAAATTGACAGTTTAATACCCTGATGTAAAAATATAGGGGATTATCGTTTTTTATTAATATTATAATATCCAACCAGTGTTGAGAAAGCAACACTTGGTCTGGCGCTTTTGCGTAACTTATTAAAATCTTATTAAAAAGTGTCACGCCACACAAAAGAAGCACTTTATTAATAAAATGTCTCTATCGTGTTCTTTTAATATAAGTTTTCTAATTACGATCTCTTTTAAATATTTTTTCTTGTAAGATTGTTTCTTGTCAGCATCAAATAGGTATTATAAATTACTTTCAATTTGTTATAATGAAAATACTTTGCAGACTTAGTTTTAAAACATAACATTTAACGAAAACACATAAGTACAATGAAGGGTTCTGTAGTATCATTATGTAATCTCATTTACGCGGTTTTATCAAAATTCTTATAGTTTTACAAATAATTTGGATTATCATTTAATATGAAGCTGGTGAGTTTGAGTTTGAGCTCATGTGATAAATACCTATTCTCAGTATCACTTATAAAAATGAACTATACAAAAAACACGTTTTTATACCGCACTTGTCAGCAATACAATGCACTATTTACTAGTATTGATCCTTTCATAGGTAACATATCAATTTAAAACCCAAATTTAAAATTTTGTAATTTAGAATAATCCAATAACTTACAATTTTTAGAATAATGACATAAACTTTTTTTACATACATACATACATACATAACTTCACGCCAGTTCCCTTGCGGGGTAGGCACGAACAACAGAGCGCCATTTAGGCCCATTCTTACACACCTCACTTGCTTCTTTGACATTCATAACTTTTTTTATATTGCCTTTTAAATTCTATTCTATTAGTAATTATTATAGTGATATTTTTTTGCTTAATATTGACCTCATGTAAATTAAATAGACATTTTATCTAATTTTCGTATAATTGTATATTTTTTTTTGTAATTAACTTTTTGAGACAATTTTTATTATATAAATTCTTTTTAGTGGAAACTTGATTGATATATGTATTAATTTTGTGTTTTATATTTAAGAACATTAATTATTGTATGTTTCCCAAAAAAAATTATTAAAGTTTAATTATTTATTTTGAAAGCGCCATTCATTCCATTCGTTCGCTCCTTCTTGTTCCGTACTTAAAATCTCCCCCCTCTACCCGCTTCCCCCGTCCAAAAAAGAGACGTTGCAAAACTCCCTCGCGACGCACGCATCCGAACTAAGTTTCTACTCAAAATATTTAAATAAATGCTCAAAATCAATCCACCGCGCCGCGAAGTGTGTAAAACTTTTAAATAATCAAATTAGAAGATTTGAGAGTGGGTTATACTGGTGCCTGCTCACTAAGCTATCGAAGGACACTGCAAATTGTGCAAGGTGCGTACCCTTTTATCGACGACTCCCTGCGGCACGAATAAACCCATGAGGTTTCTGTGACAGAGTTCAAATGTTTCTAATGTATATGAATGTAAGCATATTGGATAATAAATTTAAAAAAAATCTCACATATTTATTTAATAAATAAGTAATTAAACTCTAAATTTTTATTTATTTAAAGAACATAAAGTGTAATTACAGTCGACAGCAACATTTATTTTGAACACTGAAAATGGAACAATCCAACAACATTCATGCAAACATACTTTCGCATTGTGTTAGTAAGTATACATAGAAAATTTAATAGTAAACAATATAAAGAGCATCATGCGACGGAAGTCTTTTCGTCCCTAAATAATTCAAAGGGATACAACTTTAAAATAACGGCGGACGGTTTCTTGGCCCGTCGGAAGTACTTCGGGGCATTTCCTCTATCATTTGCCTTTATGCCCAAGTGTAGTCCTTATACTATGCAGGTTCAGCGATGCGGCAAACAATTTTGAGACCCTCCCAAGCTCCATAAATATTTTATGACAGGTTCTAAGGTTGTAAAAAGAAAATATACCATAATGATTCTCAACGGAGGCTTTGTTTTGAATCATTTAAAAATTAAAAGGCAGACTGTCATACATATCATAGTTATTCGCATAAAATAATAACCACTAAAGAACCATAAAGTATATTTTGATTTATTTCAAACGTTTAGTGTATTTTTTAACATAATATTGATTAAGGATGCCCCGCATAAACTATGAGCTAACTACATTTACAACCAAAAATTATTACGCGTTATCTATAATGTTATAAAATTCTAATCATGTCGTGTCTTTATATTGAAGCTATTTAAAAAAAAACAACTGGGATAGACTATAAAAATATAATCGACGGAGAAAACGATGCATTTTTTTATTTCTTCGTAATTCACGTAAAAACTACTGAGCCCATTTCGATGCAGTTTTCGCTGATCGACAGAAAGACATAGACCTAAAATCTGCACTACTTTTTATTCCGGGAATTTTCCCAGAAGCGGTTTGAAGTTGTTCGGTTGCATAAAAATTAGCTTAAACGATAGCTTACATTCTTTTTTAAATGCTGCGATGCTTTGGGTTCCAGGCATTCTAAGTCAAGCGTGGCCGAACTCGCGGGCATATCCTAGTACAATATAATAACGCTTATCATATTAGGATACAGGGTCAACGGTGATATTAATATTAAATGATAACAATTTACCAAAAATTATAATAATGATAACCATTTCAAAATAAAACAATAAAAAACTGTTTATTACCTAGTAATTACTCAACTACATTCTGATCTTGTTTGTATCAGTTAATCTGTAGTCCTATATTAATTAGTTAATATTGAGTTTTTACTCTGATATCCAGGTTTTGTGTGTCTCTTTTACAAACAAACACAATTTCAATTATGATTTTCAGGTATTATCCTGATATTGTTCCATAAATGCATTATTTAACAGTTTAGTACAAGACAGATCACAGTATGGGATAGCTGGAAGAAGCTATTTACAGAGTCAACTAATATTTGGTTAGTTGTAATACTAGTAACAATGGTAGTCTATTAGTATACTATTAGTAGTAGTACTATTACTACTTACTAAAAACAGGCGCTGAAAATAAGGATAAATAATATAATTATCATTATATTATTTAGAAAACAGGAATAGTAGAGGTCCCAGAAATGCACTTTGCGGACACCCTACTGCATTTCTATCAAGCGGCTTCGAACTAACAAAGCTTTGCGACTAGTCCAGTGGAGCATGACCGTGCATTAAATTAGTGGGTAACAAACGTTTCCAGGGATCCATATCGCCGTGTTAAATTGCTACGGAGCACTTGTTAAGCAAGTTCAATAGCCTCATATGAATCTATCAGTATTTGTTAAGGAATTATGAAGTGCTAACTAACATTCTATTGACTGAATATATAATTCTTCGGATAAATTTAAAGAACCCTTGCATTTTGGGGAATGAAAACTTTATTAGGTAGGATTTGCTGTTAAAGACGACATTACAGATATTTCTTTTAAAAACTATTGGGTAGATTCGCATTAAATTTCACAGAAAAATACAACATCATAAATAGCACTAAACAATCGCATATTAAAGCTATAAAAAACTTAAAACTTAATAGTATGTAGTGATGATAATTGATTTAATAATAAATAAGGTACTTATACATAACACATTAGATGATTTTAAAACACATTCCAATTATGAAATTTACTTAATACATAAATAACAAGCCAAAGGATTTTACTTCAACGTAGGTATACATACACACTCACTGATACTTCACAATTAGTTGAAACAAAGAAATTAACATACGAGATTATGCTTATTCCGAAACATAAGAAAAAACAACAAAATACAGAATTCTTTTTCAAAAAGTTAAACATTCTGTCTCACATACTATCCAACATATATCACTTCCCATAGGTGAATAATATATTTATAGAATGGTAATAACAATATGTCATCTAGACGCCATGATATTTTAAAATGTTAACATGTTTCACGGTTGAATACCGTCCACCTGGCGGAAGCATGAAAACAATATAAAATACGAATGACGTAACAAAAGTTTTATTTATAAACTTGTTACTAACTGCATACGTACATACAGGTAAATTAGCTTCGAGACGTTTTTCTTTTGTAGTAGTGTACGGTTAGCACATAAAATAAAGAAGCTAATACTTTTTATATATTTGTAAAAGCAGGTAATTAATATGAAACTAATATTTTTTTTATTGCAGGAGTTCAGCAGACAGGCAGACGGCCCACCTGATGGAAAGTGGATACCATCACCTATGGATATTTGTAGCACCAGAGGTGCTACCAATGTGCTGCCGCTCTCTAAAGGGAAACTGGAACCTGGCCACTAATGTCGGAACACAATTCAGGGTATGGCGGTAAACTTTAGACCAGGAGTGGTAGCCATCCAGTCGGGCAAATACCCTACCACCTGGCTGTGGGTCGTTTTGTTCGCCTCTTACGACAGGCCGCCCAGACGCAGGGAATTGTATTCTTTCTCCGTTCCTGTACGGATGAAATATAATAAATAATATATATAATATATATTAAATAATAAATATTAAACATAGTTTTTAATATTAAATTTTTTCGACTGCAGACATTTCATAATCATCGTCATCCTCACTTTCATTCGATGAATAATTTGTGTTAATTCTTATTCGTTCTGATATTTGAAATTTCTTTTCCTCTTCAATAGCATGTAGATATTTTTTTTCCATTCCTCTACAGTTATGCTATTAAATTTTTCCTCAACTAATGTTATTATAGCATTCAAGTTCATTGTGACATTTTTTGTGACGTTACTTTTCACTATCCCCCATATATTTTAAATTGGATTACACTGAGGGTGATTTGGCGGTAAACGGAGCACAGTATGACGATGGTATCGTAACAATATTTCGTCTATCTTATAGTCTGCAAATCTCGCCTTATTTTTCAGAATTAGTTAATCAATTATTTCATTAATTATCAAACTAAAACCAAATAGTCAACCCTCACAACAATTAGCAATGTAAACAATAATAATTTGTTTGACTTTCACCATTGACTTTCGATTGTAAATAATTTTTATTTAATATAACGAACCTCTTTTTGCTGATTGTACAAGGAAATTTAAATTTCAAGTTTAGAATTCCTGTAAACATACAAATACTATTACAAACGCAAAGACTTCTCGAAGTTAAGTTATCTATACATATATTTTTTCTATCTATAATGTTATAAAATTTTAAATATGCTGTGTCTGTACATTAAAGCTATTTAAAAAAACTAGAATAGACTATATAAACGATGGAGAACACGATGCATTCTTTTCAGATTTCTTGTCTGTTTGTTCGGGATTCACACTTTCACGTAAAAACCACGGGGCCAATATCGATGTGGCTTTCGCTAATCGATAGCCAAGTCTTAGACTAAAACTCTGCGATACTTCTATCCTGGGAATCCCACAGGAACTTTTCTGGGAATGATTTAAAATTGCCACGTTAAAAAAATCGAACTCCAATGTGATTTTTATACTGGTCGATACCAAATTTAATGTAATAAAATGTGCGATATTTTTTGTTCCGGGAATCCCGCGGGAATTTTCCCGGGAGCGTTTTGAAATTGTTCGGATGCATAAAAATTAGCTTATTCCGACACAGTTTCCACTAAAACGATAGCTTACATTCTTTTTTTAAATGCTTCGATGCTTTGTGTCTCGGGAATCTCGCAGGAATTTCACGTAGTGTGGACAAAGTCGCGGGCATATCCTAGTTAAAAATATGATTATTTATGATTCAAACTTATATACAAATAGATATGACACTATTCAACAATTTAAGTGGAATTTTCTTGCATTGCTGGAGAACAGGAGATAGGCTGAAGTCCTACACCAAGGATGTGGTTACTATCGCTTATGGACATTCGCAACACCGCGCTGCAATTGTCTTGCCAGCCTTGAGGGCGGGATTGGAACACTACTCAAGGTTATTATGGAGGCAATTTTTTTATTCCTTGAAACAGACAAACAGGGAGATGCTCTGCTTAATGCAAGGTGGTTACCGTCGACGTTTGTAACGTTGGGGACGTTGATCACCCGTTGCCGGCCTCTATGAAATTTTATAATGACCTTCTTAAACAACGCGATGTCGTATCGCAGAGGAAAATCCACGGCGTCCACTGCTGCCCGTAGATCTCCCCAATTCGTCAGTCCATCAGCCTCAAAAGCGTCCGACATTACGATTGCCGCGATCACGACTCCAGGACTCGTCTGCTCCATCGCTTCTGCGACAAATATGACCGGCTCCCTCTCACTTCAACTTGATAATTTTACAATTTATGTCGGTTTCTTTGGTTCTCTTGCGGATATCTTTATTTCTGACTGTATTCAAAATTGAAACCCCTAACATAGCTCGCTCTATAGCCTGTTAAGTGATTTCAAATTTGTGGACTAGTCCTCCCGTCTGCGTTCACGTCTCAGTCCCATAGTTCAGGACGGACGCTCTACTTGTAGAATTTATCTTCAATTATTGCGAGAAGGTCAACGAGAAAACTTGGTGAAGCATACCGAATGCTGCTAAGGCCAACTAAATCCTTCTATTGGGTACTATTACTAAAAGAGATAAAGAGAAATGATATTGTCTGAAATTGTTAATTAAATACTCGTTCCGAAGATATCAAAATAAAAACATCGTGTGAGAAGGAAACAAATTAATTAAGTAATTAACCCGAGAACGTGGTTATTGCATGTGGCACTGCCATTTCAGGCTGCGTTTGTAAAAATACCACAATCGTTTCTGTTGATTAGAAACTAAACAACACCATTGAAAAAATAAATTGGTTCCAAATAATTTTCTAATTAAAGCCTATTATTTAATTAGCTTCTACCATAGTAGGTAAGTGACTAAAACTCCCATGTCTAATTTCAAAAACGTGGGTTCGAATTTTAGTTTTTCTAAGATGCTTCATATTACTATTATTACAACGATTAGCAACTGCAGTTTTGTAAGGAAACCTATACCTACACCGATAAGTACCAATGTGTGAAACCGGTCAACCCGGATTTTTTTTTTGACGATTTGCCCTTAGCTTAGCAGTAAAACGTTTATGGATTATATATATTTAGCTAGCACGTTACTGCATTTACATTGACTGTATCGAAAATATTTTTTATTTTTATAAGGCACGCAAAAATAACAGTTTGAGAATACTCGCCAATAAAATAACTAATAAAATATTACAGTCGGTGTAAATCCACGAAAATAATTTTGAAATTGGCATCAGTTATTTACATTATCCAAATTTACAAAAAAAAATGCCATCCTTAATTAAATACATAAATGGGTGATATATGCTGTTTCAAAGTCGCAAGACGTGTTACCCCAACTCCTCTATTTCTTTAATCATAGGGTTAAAGATGATTAAGGTATTCAAAACAATAGAAACAGATTTTTACGAAAATTAGTTTGAAAAACCGGCGAGTACCTGTTTTGAGATATAGAGTAAGTCTCAATGTTTTCTTAAAAATTACACAAGCACATAGATTCACACCATGGAATCCTTCAATGTGCACGAGCCCACATGCATTTTTTTATATATAGGTCTATATGTAGTTAGAAGTAGTTAAAAATAAAACAGTGCAAATTACACATGAAATAATGTTTTTTTAGGTATTAAAGCAAGCGTCAAGTAATCCTCCGTGTTTCATGTAAAAGCATTCCGCACCTGAGATCCTTCCGTGACACTAAGCAATGAAGGGTTTTCTCCGACAACATTATATTTACTATCTAAAACACCTTTAAAAGCTGCGCAATAAAGTCTTAAATGGAATGCTCATATGTTGAAATGCCGTATGTAAAAGCAAAATTAAGGTTAGTGGAGCGAGAGGCTGAATACGCTGATGCTAATATAAAAAATAAAATTTGGTAGCACGCAATGCGTGTTAGCTCTGTGTAGTTGCAACCCATGACTTTTATTGTACCCCTTTCATTGATAATTAGGCATAAAAAATGTTGAAACGGTATTTCATTAGGATTGGAGGAAATTTTTCAGTTTTGATTTAAAAATTTGGAAGCCTTATAACGTTATGTTTTAATGGAAGTAATTGAAATAAAATCAGTCAATTTCATGTATTTCCTCGCAAATGAAGTGTTCTATAGAATCCATAAGGAAAAATATTATGTTTTTTAGAAGTCTAACTAGGAGTATACTCCTCACGCATTGGTGTTAATTTTTTTCAAAACGTTTTAACCGATATTAGGCTCGATTTTGATTTGATTTTATATTGAACTGTAAAGTTGTGAAAAGTGTTAACTTAAACTGAAAATTGAAAAAAATTGAACTGTAAAGATTATTTATTAAATAATTGTGTATTCTGTAGCGAACTATAGCCTTAACAGGTAAGCTCAGTAGCGAGCAGCACTTGTACCGCTCGCCGCTGCGTCATATAAAAAGTCATATTATTTAGATTAATACCGGGCAGTGAAATTTTCTTTTGAAATAAAGAACTTAAATGTATCACGCGTATCACTAAAAAAAAAAAACGATTATCGTACTGAGAAGTAATTAAAATTTAAATTTGCTTATTTAAAAGTTAATAAAAAATATGATAATAAACAAATGAAATTTGCAAAAAAAATTTATGTGAAATTATAGATATTTTACTATAATCGCTGAAAATTTTGTTAAGTTATCTTCAATAGCTTATTTAAAATTATTTTTTTAATTTAAAGTACCGAAAATTTTTATTGTAAAAAAAATTGTTGTTAAATTCAAAATTTTCAAAAACTGTTTTGAGGGATGATTCTTAGGTATGACTACTTTCGATAATTAAATTTTAATAAGTTTCTATCATCAAGTAGTAAAGGGGGGGGGGGGTCCACTTGACGTGACCTGACCCATTTGTTATTAGCCACTATTCTTAGATTTCAAGTTAATATAAATAGTAAAATGTATTTTTTTTTCTAGCCATTATAGTGTCATATGATTTTACTGTTAAAACGAATGCTATAATTTGTTTCCTGCAATTTAACACTTGACTCTGGATCTGTATTGCAGAAGTCAAGAAGATCTCTTACAATATCTGCTTTCGTTTCCCGTAAATGAAAAAAAGGAACTAAAAATATCAACAATAAAAGTTGAGATTTGTATGGAGATTTCCAAATGTCAACAAATCCAATAGTCGGTTCCGACTATCTCTTATGAAGTGCCATAACGAACGCCACTTACAAAGGAAGAATTTATTCAACGATAACAAGAGCACTTTTTTATATCAAAATCAAAGCGTTTTTCGACTTCCTTTGATGTCCCACAGTTCCTTTCGACTAAGGATTGCCGTACACGGCCACGCGCTACCGCCACAAAACGCTGCAACACACAATTGGAAACAGCTATTTAATAAGTGAAGCGTATGACAGCCAATTTTGGTTGGTGGCTAACAAAGCTAGTCGGTGACTGCTGATTGTTTAATCCATTACTTTCAGTATCATAATGAAGGCCAAAGCAGAGAGTCTTATTGTCCTAATGCTGATAAATTGACATTGTAGAATACAAAACATGGACTTTACACCTAACTTTAAAAACGATAAAAAAGTTAAATTTCTGTGTCTATTTTCTTTGATTTATGACGGTTATATAAAGTGAGAACCTGCGTCTAGTTGTATATAGTGAACTTAGACATCACTGTGTGTTGCGAGTTCATCTAAATCGTAGGAGAAATACTGTATTCAGCGCGGTGGCGACGGTTTGTGGCTGTTGCGCGTGGCTCGTGTGCGACGAGCCTTAGCATCGAATTCGACGCACGTACACTTATAATCATGTTCAACTCCTCCAATGTTTGATAAAGTCTTATGTGTGTGTACGAAAAATGGCTTGCAATTTGTGCTGGATCGACGAAAATAAAAGTTAAAGTACGTATGAAATTTTTATTCCTTCGATACTCCGGAGGCCTCGAGTGTTTTATGTGTGGGACACTTTTTGTTTGAGACATTCTAATTAGATGATGTAGCGTTGTGATATCGAATTCAGTTAAATTTATATATGGGAGACTTTACCATTGTTGGCACCCTAGTGATGGGCACCCTGTCGATTTCTTGTCGCCGTTGTGCGCCGCACGACTTTGCCCATATGCACAGCGCGTCCTTGGGTGAAAGTGTCACTTTTCGCAAATTTATAAATGATTATTATAATATCATGCGAGCACTGCGCAAAATCTGCGGAGTGACGCTCGCGGACCGCGTTCGTAATACCGAAGTAAGAAAGAGAGTTGGTCTGAAAGAGAGTGTCGGGGTGAAGGTAAGGAAAGGAATGCTCCGGTGGTTCGGGCATGTGGAAAGAATGCATGATGAAAGAATGACTAAACAGATATACAATGCAAAAGTGGATGGATGCAGAAGTCGTGGAAGGCCACGACACACATAAATACTACTATAGCTGTGTGTGTGTTTATTGTACTATTATTGTTATTATATATCCCCTTAAGAACAGACGAGTGTGCATGACAAGAGTTATGAATGTCAAAGAAGCAAGATAGGTGTGTAAGAATGGACCTAAATGGCGCTCTGTTGTTCGTGCCTACCCCGCAAGGGAACTGGCGTGAAGTTATGTATGTATGTATGTACGAACTTCGTATTATTATTCTATGTTTTTGAGTGAAAGTGAATGAAAAGAAGGAAGGAAACTTTTTTACAGTAACTTCAGATCTAAAAATGTAAGTCTCCCAGCAACAAACGGTACATACGAATACAATTGAGATTTTGTTGTCTGTACTAGGTTTTGGGTCGATTGGCTAGGATTTAGTCCAGAATGGCACAAATGAAAGCTCAATGAACGTGTCACAGCGAATCGCTGGCCACATTTATCTATGTCTCGAATAGTCCGCATTGCCGTAATAAAGGGATGTCAAGTGTCGATATCGACATTAGTAATTCTACTTTAAAATATTTACGTATTACGTATTCAAAAGTTTTTATTCAAAATAAGTTCCACTGGAGAACACTTTTTGAAGGTCATACCTAAGTTAAAATTTAATTTTACTTCCTATTCTATGTATACCGCTTCGCAACGTGTTATTGCTGTTAAGGAGAAGAAGCGGCAATATATATAAAAAATATACATGCATTCAAAATCCGGTATAGATATAATGGCATATAATGGTGGGGCCTCATCTGGGATAATGTTAGATATAGGTCGTTTCACGCAAAAGTAGCAATGGGTGTTATGCGGTTTTTGTGATGCGATATTGTTTTTATTTGTTAATGACGTTAAATGTTGACAGATAACGTATGTATAATAAGCCTGTAAGCTATTCGATAATAGAGTTGTTGTCTTGTCATTATTGCAGATGGCCCCAGCACAATAGAAAACCCTAATTTAGTGCATACTGACACAGAAATACCCTGACTGAATGAATACATTAATTGAATCAATCAAACTTTATTGATCAAAAACTTAGTAAATAGGATGAAAAGTTAGAGTTAAATCATGTTTTTATGGTGGTATAGGTTCGCGTTTGGCAGCTATCTCACCTGGTATTAAGTGAAGGTGCGATCTAAGATGAAGCACGTTTACCCAGCAGAAGTAGTAGATACCTATTCACTCGTGACTTGCAGACCAATGGCTTATATGAATCGGAGAATAAAGACTCCGGCAAATTAGATCTACTCGGTCGGCGTACAAATGTAGTTTTACAAATAAATTTAACTATAGAAAGACTTTTTACTAGTCACTTAGTAATGTTTATGTTTTAACGGATAATTTTATTTGTATATTTGTCATGACAACTTAAAATATTTTAATATATTAAACGTATTAGTAACTTAAAATATAAAAAGAAAATACTGAAATATAAGCACCTATTTATTTAGAAGGTATAGAGGTAGATATATAGAAGGTAGTGGAAACGACAAAATGACAGATATACAAAATATATTCACTCATACATACATAAATTATGGAAAATACACTTTTTTGAAATCATGTATAAAGAGTAAATTTTACGGTATCGATTAAAATTAATATAGGTTACATCACTTCTGACAGTGCTTTCACTCGCCCCTGGGGCCGTCGGGTCCACAATGGACTATTCCTGCCTATGACACGATGCACTGTCAATTACGGCGATGCATAAAAACCAACGTTAGGAGTTAGGGGAATTATTCTAAATAAACAAGAATTTAAAGAAGGATGAAGTAAATGTTAAGAATTTTAATGCATTTTTTTGAAATTTATTTACAAATGTTGCGTAAGCTTGTTTTTAATAAAAGTGATATTCTTAAACACAACTGGCCACTGGTTGTCATATCTTACTAAGTGTGTATTGGCCTTACTATCGGTTAAAATTTGACATATAAGTACTTACCGATTAAAATTATAACCCAAATTACCGATGAGAATGTCAGTTAGACGTCGTTCCTATATTTTACTATTCATTCACTTGCCCTACTATCGGTTGAATTTTGACATTAGATGACATTAGATGTATGGAGCTTATGTCAAATTTTAACCGATAGTAAGGCAAATGAACGGTCGGTAAGATATAGAAACCCGCCATAATGAATAATATAGTAAGACATAAAAACTGGCCATTAGTTAATAAATAAAGTAAATGTATTGTCTGTTCTTTGCTTTTATTTCAATACAAAGGGACCTTAATTTCATTTAAATGATAACAGATGGCGCTACTAGTTCTAATTACCTATGATACTTGTGTTCTATTTAAAATAATATCTTGGCGCATATTCTTGGAATATCTTAAGATATTAATTTTATAATTATACGGCACGGCACGGCATACATAAAATTAAAATACTATTCTTGTAAACAAATACTGAATTCTCTTTCTTTTTTGTTTCACCTTTTACTTCGACGGCCTCTGTCTAAGGGCTAAGTCTTAGCCGGCCGAACTTACTGGAATGCAGAGGCTCCGGATTCCATTCCTGGCATGGTAAATATCAGAAACGAACTTTCTGTTATTTACTATGGTTTGGGGGTCTGGGATATATTACCCATAACCCATAATATACGTAACATGCTTAGCTTGGGGATATACAATGTGTGTGTTTGTCTGCCGCTTTTATTATTATTACAATTTTTTATTATTCTCCCAATTATTTGGAGTCGGCACAATATGTCTTTTCCTTTCACATTCCTCTATTCTGGCACACATTCTCTATCACACCACAAATTATCATATTATCCTTCACACATTTCACCCACCTCTTTTTTGGTTTACCTTTACAAAAACAAAATACTGATAAGCAATATTATTAATAGATTGAGATCCCGGTTACCCCAGACTTACGTGATTTTACGAAAGATGAAATTTTCAGTATCGGTAGTTTAACATAAACTTAGAAAGGATTGGATACTCTCTAAGCTGAAAGCGGGGCCGTTTTTCAGGTAGTAGGTATCAAAGGTGGAAAATAACTATGCTAACTTACGTCAAAGTAGCAAGGCTAGTTTTTACATATGTCATATATGATATTGTTATAGACGAAGATATACAGTTGCCAGACACTTCCTGTGGGCCATAACTTTTGACAGATACTTAAAAAAAGCTAACTTACGTGATTTTAGGAAGGCTGAATTTTATATATTTAAATCAAGTATAATATTTTAAAATATTTTGCAATGAGCCCGACAAATCTGACGAGCCAAACATCCTCCCATGGTTATTTTCCACCTTTGATAGCTGTTACCTGAAAAACGGCCCCGCTTTCAGCTTAGCGAGTATCCATCCCTTTCTAAGTTTATATTAAACTACCGATCCTAAAAATTTCATCTTTCTTAAAATCACGTAACTCTGGGGTGACTGGGATCTCTATCTATAAATAGAGAAGCTTTCGTTCATTACATTTTATGTACTTCATTATAATATAATGTACGAAATCAAATCCATGACGTCTCTTCAAATACTTATGAAGCGCGCAAACATAATTCTGATCCCATTTCATCGCCTGAGGACATAAGATTTGAACGCATAGCTTTTTAGAACTCCCGTTAGTACTTTTCTTTATGGACCTACTTTTCGTTTATTGCCTGGTGTGTGAAGATAATGTTTACTAAGAAAAACAAAGTCATTTCTTATATCAACTTTTGAATACGGTTGATCTGTGTAACAATAAGGGAAATATAGGCAATTTTGATTTACAATAATTCCTAGTTTAATACAATCGTATGGTTCTGGCGGAAGGTTGAAGAAGTATTATTTTTAGCAAAAACTGGGTTTTTGTATGAAATAGAGATATAAATTATACTGTTGTTTTTTTTGAACAGACGAGCGTGCATGACAGGAGTTATGAATGTCAAAGAAGCAACTGAGGTGTGTAAGAATAAGCCTGAATGGCGCTCTGTTGTTCGTGCCTACCCCGCAAGGGAACTGGCGTGAAGTTATGTGTGTGTGTGTTGTTTTTTTTTCATTTGTTAACCGGCCATAAAATACTTAGGCAGATCTTAAAGAGGTAGTACTATAGACAGTAATAGTAATTTATTCTTGTATGTCTTTCAAGACCACAGGCTATAAAAATGCCACAGTCCTTTGGAGGGCTTGCGTGGGGCTATGGGAAGGCCAACACGTAGAGGCCCCTTGACAAATTTAATGTAAATGTGGCGTGACAGTGACCGGCGATTATCCCTGTCTACACCATATAATAATGCACAAAAGGACAAGCCCCGGCCAGTTTAGGACTATTGTGGGAAATGAGGACAAAAAGTACCACCGTGCTATCGGGATGAACTGCTAGTGGTACTGGGGATCTGGGAATATGGGGACTATGGCGTCTGCCCGTCGCAATATTCGCCACTCCCTGCAGGGGACCCAAGAAATACCATAGAAGACAGGGGCAACATGGGTGTAAGTGGCTAAGGGGTGTAGAGAGGTGGTCTGCAGGTTCACCGAAACTACTTCTGACGTGATGCCATTTATCATAATAATCTATTATTATTGATGTAAATATTTTTACGTAAATAAATTTACTAATATGATGTTTATATTTTTATTTAAAATAGACACACTAATAGAAGAACATTTAATTCAATTAATTTAGCCATCTTGAATCATTTACCAACGCGCAGAAAAAAATATTTTTACGTTTTTAATATAGGAAGATTTGCCAGTAAGCTGATTTGGTAATAACACACGACCACGCCAATCTTAATCCACTTTAAAATGTTACATTAATAATATCGAAAGCAACATCTTAGATACCTACATAGACCATCTCTTTCAAAGAGAAACTTAGGATCATTAAAACTTATTTCACAGTTAAACTACTTTGTCAGTTCATTAACATTACCGACATGACACTTGCTCTACGGAAGTACTTACACACTACTAAGTCGCTTCGGTAAAACTTGTTGTACCTTCACAAAGTTAGTAAGTCAAAGGTTACGTGAATTTGGGGGAAAAAGTAGGAAGTGCATTGTAAACAATACGTAGAAAGCGTCAGTTGTAACTCAGAATGATATTAGTCAATTAAATAATTTATTTTAGATTAGACACGGTTTCAATAGACGTTCTTTTATTTTTTATTGCAGGAGATCAGCAGACAGGCAGACGGCCCACTTGATGGTAAGCGGTTACCATCGCCTATGGACATTTGCAACACCAAAGGTGCTACAATACAAGTATTCTATAATGTTGATAGTTTAACGTGTGTAAGCCATATTGGCGTGCAAAATTATTCTCACAGTACAAGATATAAACAGTACAATTTTATTATGTGATTATATTATTACAATTGAATTATATTTATAAATATCAAGTTGAAAACAGATGAGAAGCAGACACTTTAAAAGAAAATTATTCTCATGGCTGGTTGAGAAATGTTTTTATCGGGTATTAGGATTATTTAGTTAGATTAAATGACATTTTTTTTGTAACCAACCTCCGCTCATAATTCAAAATATTCGACAATTAATTATTATTAAAATATGTTGACATACCTCAAGTACATAATTGTATTAAACTTTGACACAAAAGTGACAAAATTGTGCAACAAATTGTAAAATCATCTTAAACGACTATTAAATAAAAATATAAATGATATTTATAAACTAAATTAGTTTTTAAGAAAATTTGTATGCCAGTAAATGGCGAAAAATATTCTCATCATATCATGAAACCTTCAAATTCAAATTCAAATTCAAAAGTTTTTATTCAAAATAAGTTCCACTGGAGAACACTGTTTGAAGGTCATACATGTAAGTTAAAATTTAATTTTTACTTCCTATTCTATGTACACCGCTTCGCAACGTGTTAATGCTGTAAAGGAGAAGCGGCAAGAAACTCCCCAGCAACACGTCTAGCTAAATATTGTTTTTCTTTATATTTCATATTCTATTTATATCTCAAATTCTTTTTTTTATAAGTTTTGTACAGAAGTATGTTACAGAATTACTTTTTGAAGAATTAATTAATTAATTAATTAGTTGTAGTAAACAATGCATACTCAATAAGACCAAGACAATAAAAGGAAAGAAAAATAATGTTATAGTTATAATAATGACATGACGTGCTAAAATGTTATGCTGCAATATGTCTCCACAAATTCCTTACAAGCATGGCAAGATATAAAAAAAGTTATACAAAATTTAGTATAAGAGATTGGAGCGAGCTGCTAAGTAAATTGTTGTCCTTGTTATCCATATTTCATACAAATCAGGATTTCATATCATTTCAGGTTGTATAAATGTCAAATACAAGAATCAGTCAATTTTGTGTATATCTGTCATAATCCTGCATTGTATAGAAACATTCATCCACAAGCCAAAAAAGATAAAAAACTTTATATTGAATAAACTAGGATATGTTCGCGACTTCGTCCATGCTCGACTTGAAATTGCTGCGTGATTCCCGGGACACAAAGTAATAATTACTAATCAAATAGAGATAAAAAAAGGAAGGTATAAAAAAAGTTAATGTCATTATTCTAAAAAATTTAAAACATTTTCCATTGTAATATTTAACTTTAGATATTCCTTAATTTGGCCATGACATTTATACATCTTTTAATACATGGTGTTGCAAAAATTATTTACGTGATGTACCAGAATAAACTTGTAAGAAAAAATAATACGTACGTACTTACGACGTTATAAGTATGTACTAGTAATTTTTATTTTAATTTATTTGGACAAAAAACAGTATTGTAAAGATTTTAGTATTATGAGTCTACATAAGTAGTTTCAATTAATACAATACCAACATCATTTACCCAAATATTGAATGTTAGAAAATGTATTAACTACTGTAAGTAAAAACAAAAGAGAAGAAAACAATAATAAAAGTCAAACAGCACAATTTGTTTAAACATTAATTAAAATTACTTCTTTCATGATATTTTACAAGACAAGCGTTTATAAAAATCAAAATCAAAATACAGGTTAAATACTTATATTTGGATACGTATAAAACAATACTTGATACAGTTAGAACCAGTAGTGAATATAAAGTAAAAATCATTAACGATCCGTATCAATCAATTTTATTGAAGCCAAAAGAAGAAGTAGACAATGAAATTATGTTCTGCGGTCCTTAATATAAGAGGTATTACTCCATAAATCTCATTTTACGCTCGTAAAAAAATGTCCTAAATATAAATCAAAGTTGGAACAGCAATTTCATTGGAACAAGACCAAATACGGAGGAGACTTAAAAAGACAGTTTCTGGTAGGCCGAGTGGAGCAATCTTTTGCTCCATTAAGCCGTTCACGCTCACCGACTATGGAAATTGGACGTTAAACGAAATAATGTGTAGTAAGGAAATAGTTCGGTGAGATTTGTAGAGCTGTTACAGGCCCGAGTTATGGACGAGGTTCGTGATGTTCAATTTGCTGTGTCTTACACGTTGCGCCTTTTGTACGGTTTTATTATACCGATCAATCCATATTAGGAAACTAGCGTTTGCCCGCGACTTCGTACACATTATACAGGTAACAAAGATTACAGTTATTGTGCCAATATTTCAAATCAAATATTTCTAGCAGAGCAATGGATTGCTTAGGATGACAATACATGAATTCTGAAGATTCCCGTAAAACATGAGATAAGTAATGCCCAGGACATAAAGTATCACAGATTTTATGACAGAGATTTTTTTACTTAGTAATTTTAAGCCGTTCCCAAAAAAATCCCGCGAGATCTGCTTAATAGTTTTAATGTGAATCCCGAACAAACAGAAAAACACCAAAAATAAAACAAACAAAAGACTAAACATTTATCTATATATTATATATAAAAATCAATTGCTGTTCGTTAGCCTCGCTAAAACTCGAGAACGGCTGGACTGATTTGATTACTTTTGGTTTTGAATTATTTGTGGAAGTCCAGGGAAGGTTTAAAAGGTGAGTAAATATGAAAAAAATGCTTGGAGTATAGTAAAAACAACAAATTCGCTTTCCCTTAGAAACTATTCCTATTCCTGTTTGACAGAAATATTTGATGTTCGTCCCGTCGTTTAGAAATTAATTAAGTTTAAAAGTCGTTCAGAAATAAAAATTAAATTTAAAAGTGACGGATTTTTTTAATTTTTTTGGTTTTGAATGTCAAACGTTTGATATTCGTCCCGTCGTTCAGAAATCAACGTTTTTTGTTTATTGATTCTGAAACGGTACGCAGTTTGCCGGGTCAGCTAGTAATTTTATAATATTATAGATAAATTTGAACATCACAAATGTTTGTTTATTCCTTTTCCGTGGTGAATTATTATTTACAATATTATAGTACAGTGTAGTACAGTATACACTATACTTAGTAGCAGACGACTTTAATTTAGATATAATGTAAAGTAAATAAAATTGTACGTCGTCTAAAGTAACTTTTATTGTGGAGATTTGTACTGTCCAGTCTGGATTCGAGCTTTAAGGACTTTAATCGATTTGAAACTCGTTATTTATTGCCTTCGTAATTCTGTATATCTCGATTGATAAATGTAGTACATTTGACTTAGTGGAGATATAAGTTACTTTAGCTTACAATATTATTATTAACTTGGCTTACCATCCAGCTTTGCTTTCGTAAATTTTGATTGTATGTCCTATGGACGTGAGCACGTCAAAAAGAAACGCGAGGAGTGGGAGACTCGCTATAGAAATATATACTGGTTACTTGGAAAACTTTCATAGTTATCAGTACCTAACAAACTGCTCCTGTATAAACAAGTCCTGATGCCAGTCTGGACCTATTGTTTACAGTTGTGGGCCTGTATCAAACCACGCAATATAGAAATCATACAATGCTTCTAAAATAAAGTACTGAAAGGCATTGTAAGCGCGCCATTAGACCGAGCGACCTCCATCGGGACCTGAAAGTGGAGTTTGTCACCAGTATTATTAAGAAGTACGCGGAAGCCCACGAGCATCGGCTTCATCATCATGTTAACGTCGAAGCGATCCAGCTCCTCGCCGATACGGACATAATAAGAAGGCTCAAAAGGAAAAACCCATTTAAACTAGTGCTTTAAATAAAACTAAAGTTTAGTGTCATTTGCTAGCTATAGTAAAGAACACATGAACAAAGTGTCTTCGCCTTAGTAGAGACAATAAGAGAAGTGCTAATGAACACTTTCTTACTATGAATACTTTTAATACTTTTACAATAAACCAACTTCAAAAAATGAGGAGGTTCCCAATTCGTCGTGTGAATATATTTTTTATGTATGTTCAGCCATAACTTTGTTGTTATTTAATCGATTTTGATATTCTTTTTGCGTTAAATTCAGCAAACCCTCAAAATGGTCTCGTAAACATTTAATTGCTATCGGACTATGTGCTCCGAAGATATATCTGATTTTTTTTTTAAATGAGGCAGAAATGTGAAACTATAGCGGGTTTTCAGCCATAACTTTTTTATTTCTGAATCGATTTTGGTCATTATTTTTACGTAAGATTTGGTATAGTTTCAGAATAATTTCATATAAATTTCATTGGTAATTAGATCTGGAGTTCCGAAGATATAGCAATAAATCCTTAACATCAAGTACAAAACGTTGTAGAGACTGACGTTTATTACATTTTGTATCATAACCAATTTGATGATTCTTTTTGCATTGCATTTAGAGTACCTTCATAGAAGTTTTGTAGAAATTTCATTGCTATCGAACTTTGGGTTTCGAAGATATAGCAAATAAGTCGTTAAAATCATGTAAAAAACGTTTAGTTTTTTAGATATTTTATATATATCTTTTTTTTAATTGAACCGATTTTGATCATTCTTTATGTGTTGGATTTAAAATATAGTTTCATAATGATTCTATATAAATTTGAGACAATGGTTTCCGAAAATATAGCAGAAAAAATCTCAAAATCTAATAGAAAACGTATTGAAATATTATAAGTTTTTGAAATCCTAAGTATGTCCACTACATATAGACCCAATGGAAATCCATAACGATAAACAGCAAGACCGCGTAAATTAAGTTTTGAGATGCGTTGTATTGAGAAAACATCGACGATTGGAGTTAAGATTCAAATAAAAATGTTGCCTAGTGTAACCAGACGACGGGTGTAATCATAATATGTATCAATTTTCGTCAAGCATTTCGACCAATCCGATTTCTAAAACAACGGATCATAATGGGTTGCGAGACGCGACCATCGGTCGCGTCGAGTTAGCTTTCTGTAAATTAAAATGCACGAGCCACGCTGCGGCAGTGACCGGCGAGTGTCAGATTTGACTAATATACATTTATTCATTGACCAATATGTGCTAGCGAAACTTTGTTTGCGCTACCTAATTAGCGATACCATATATATAACTTAAAAGTACAAAATAAAAATGTTCTAACAAAAAGGAAACCGACTTCAAAAGTAACTAAAAAAAGAAGTTGGTTTCTTATTTTATTAGACATTTTTATTACAAATAAATACCACTAAAATTTTAATTTCTAATAAAATAAGAAATATAATAGTTAAAAATTATACCTGTTATTAAAAATTTTAATTACTTGTTTTAATGCAGATATTTTATTAATCCTTCCGTGTATCAAGCATGAACATTATTATTTTTAGGGTGTAGGTTAGTAAATAAGGTCTGGCAGGTAATAAATAAAACTATATTACGAATATAATGAAAGATTTACACACATTTTCACAAAGTTTGTTAGAATAAGTACACGCATGATTCACGATTCTTATGAACACAACCAAATCTATCCAAATCGTAAAGCAGATGATCATAATAACATAAAGAGCTCAAACTTTGTTAATGATATATTTCTGTTTCGTCTGTACTATAATAATGTCTCGATTATAGGTATTCAAAACACGCTAGTTGTAATCATATTTTACGATAATTTTATAATGCTGACCTCAGAAAATCTGACATACGTTCGTCTAGCAACGCTGACCACCCCGCACTGATTTTTCGTACGATAGCGGGGATTCCATAAACGCTGTTGTTTTTCAGATGCATTATTATTTTATTGTGAATAAAATAAAGTAGTATTTAAAAAAAAGCATATATGGCTTTTTGATAAAAATTGGAAGAATAAAACGGTTTCATGTCAGCGATTTGGAGGTGATTTCGTGAATTTATTTCTTAACTTGAATTATTTCAAGCTAAGAACAAGTTAAGTTTCTACGGATAACCATAGAAAAAATATGAACAAATCATCTCACGTATCATATCGTGAACATTTATGCCATCTTTTTAAAGTAAATTATTGATCAGTAATTACCAACGAAAAGTTGTTTCGTTTATGCCCCATTTTCGTACTTCTGTGGGAATCGGGGCCTTGACAGTATATGAACCTACATACATAATAGGTATGTATGCAATTTCGATAAAAATGAATTCACATCCAAAGGCGGAAAATTGGCACAAACTAATATCCAAATAAATTAATAAATAAATTTTAATTAAAAGTTTTAGTGATGTATTTCATCTAAATGAGAGAGAAGAACGATTAATGGCGGGCTTTGGTCAACGCTGAAAATGTACATTTCAACAACTTAATAGTTATATTGTTATCATTACTAGTATTCCTTTATGCAGTAGCGTTATTTTATTTGCTTATATTAAATACAAATTTGATGATAATGGATTTAT
This sequence comes from Dendrolimus kikuchii, assembly GCA_019925095.2. Taxonomy (NCBI): domain Eukaryota; kingdom Metazoa; phylum Arthropoda; class Insecta; order Lepidoptera; family Lasiocampidae; genus Dendrolimus; species Dendrolimus kikuchii. The sequence continues at coordinate 7,813,017 of CM034395.1, read as the reverse complement.
TTATTGGAAAACAGTTAACAATTATGGCGATATACAAACAAACTACATGAAATAAATATCATTTGTAAAATGATAAGAAAGTAAATCTGTTAAACAGGTATATTTATTTTAAAGTATATATGATCATAACAAAGAACCGTAAAAATAAACTTATGTATATATATAGCCATCTATACAAAATAAAATTAAACTTTATCGTAGTTATATAAACGTTGATTTATTTGGCTTGACATATGTTACATAATAGAAACAAATTTTAAGATGAAAAGAGACGAAATGTAGTTTATTGCACAGAAATTTATTTGGAACTTCTAAAACCTCTACCCTTTTCTGGAACTTCATTAGATCCCTTATAGTTGTCAAGTAAAATAATTTATTACCTCGTTGATTCCCTGAAAAACCCTATTACGCTCTAATACGTCCTTTCTAAAATCAGTGTTGCCCTAAGGATGCGGATAAATGTCCGCCGCTCGGTAGGCTGACACTTTCGGGGCCGGGCCACAGAGCGAATAATGACCTCGTACGGGCCTTCCTTTCAACTATTTGTGTGTATCCATTTGGGTCAATTGGACTTCCAACGGCTTTGTGCATATTTCCCGCCTTCTCTAGTGTAGGGTGTTAATGCGGATACATTCGCGGATAATGCGGATTTATCCGTGCAGGAACGGAGAAAGAATACAATAAAGTATGTCGCCATAACAACCTTGAGTTGTGTTCCGGCATTAGTGACTAGGTTCAGTCTCGCTTAAAAGAGCAGCAGCGAATTTGTAGCACCTTTGGTGTTGCAAATGTCCATCGGTGATGGTAACCACTTTCCATCAACTGGGCCGTCTGCCTGTCTGCTGAACTCCTGCAATAAAAAAAAACATAGAGGGCGGATAGCGAACGGCACTTTATAATTAAATTATCCTATTTATGTTTCTGCACTCATAAAAATGTAATTAGCTACTAAGTTTATATAGGAACGTTTACATTTAGGTTAATTATAAATATGTTTAAATGTAAAGTTTAAAACCAAATCAATGCTATCGCACTAGATGACACAAAGCCCTGACCCTATTAATGGAAAGAAACGAAGAAAATAATTGTCAACATTAAAGATTCGCTCAATAACTGCGTTGGAGTCAGTTTTCTATATAAATTAGTTCAGAAACGATATACACACATATCGATAGCAAAATGTTTACTTGGTAAAATAATAAGCGGCCCTACTAAAAATAATGACTGAAAATAAAATTTGAATCACGTGATCTTATTCATATAAGCAAATAATTTAGGAGACCAAGAAATCTTCCGTCATTAAAGGAAAATACCTTTAAAATATATAAATAATAAAGAATAGTTCTATTATATGTGTTACTATAAAATTACGTTATAAAATATTGGTAAGAGATATGTAATAATTAATGTAATTAACAAAAACAAAACCGACTACACGCTAAAAATCAAAAAATATATTTAACAGACTACTTTCTTCAACATCTTAAAGTCGGTTCCAAGTAAAACATAAAAGAATAACAACAAATTTACAAAATATAGTATTTTTTATGTTTTTCTTGACATCGATTTCTAGATGTTGTAGAAAGAAGTCGGTTAAATATATATTTTTTGGTTTGTAGTATGAAGTCGGTTTTGTTTTTCTTACAAAAAGAAATATATGTGGGGATGGAGCGTGGTTGTTAGAAATTGGCTCGTTTGAATGAAAACAGTTCTTCGAATAAACACTTTAATCTTCTTTAAATCTTGTACACCTTAGAAAATACCTTAAAAAACAACTTAGTCTTAACATACGCACTCAACCATCCTCTTACGCTTTCAACTCACGACTTTCAGCTCTCCGTTCATTCAATCTTTATCATTCATCTCATTCAATCTAAACTTGCGTTCCGTTACACATGAAACCATTTTTAAAATTCCTACATATATTTTACATTTTAGTTGCGCAAATATTTCAATAGCTTTAAAATAATACATTAAGCATCTGTAGAAATTGTACAAATGGCACGCGTATCCAAATTTGCCATCTCACTCGTCGGTGTATATGCTCTTCAACGAGGATTGCTTTCAATTTTCTTGCGATCCACAAATCAAATCCTTAAGGGTAACTCGATTTATCTGGGATTCACTCATCAGATCCTCACTTGGTGACCATAGAACCGCCTCAAGAGTATACATACTTACCATTAAAGAAAAAAATTCAAAATCAATCCATAATTGATGAAGAAATCGCGTAACTGGCATGTAAAAAATACACCGCCTGTAGAAAATGTAATAGCTACACGCGTATACAACATTTTTTCCATGAATTTTGGCGCACGGCGTTCTTTAATAGGGGTTATACTCGATAGTTTTTGGATTCGATTCACTCATCAGATCCTAACTTGGTGACCATGGGACTACTTTGGGAGTATGCACTTACGAGTAAAGAAAACAATTTGAATATTGATCCAGAATTGACGGATAAATCGAGTAACGAATATACAAAAAATATACAGACGAATTGAGAATCATTTCTGTAAAAAAAAATTTAGAAATATCCGCATATCCACATAATTGCCCCAAACGTGACACATCCCTAGTTACAGACGCTTGAAAGCTTTTTTTGCTCAGTATCCACTGTATTGCCTCATTTTTATGGTCTCAGAAGTCTTTTGTAGGACTTTAGTAAGACATTTTGTTACTAGAATTGAAACATCATTGACTCGAATTCATTTCATGATGATTTATTTTGCAATGCAGCGTTTCCTTTTCTCAATAGGTTAAGGATTCTTATTCTTAAACGATAGTGACGTATAATGAATGTCATATGAGAAGATAATAAACATATAATTAATCGATAAAATTTAAATGTCACCTGGTTTTGTAACGCTACGTCTATACGAAAATACTTTTTAACATGGTTGGACTACCACAAAGAGGTAATCATGTGTTTACTAATATGGCGCAACCTTTTTTTTCTTTTTATTGTTGCAGTACAGAAGAGAGGCTAACGGCCCAACCGTGATAGAAAGTGATCACCGTGGCCTAATAAACACTTGCAACACCAAAGGTGCCACCAATGCGCTGCCGGACTCGTAGATGGGGCTGCAACATGGCTACTAATGCCGGAACACAACTCAAGGTTGTTTTGGCGGCATGCTCTAGACCAGGCGTGGTAGCCATTCAGACGGGAAAATGCCCTACCACCTAACTGTGAGTTGTTTTGTCGCCTCTGACGACAGGCAGAATATGTATTCTTTCTCCGTTCCTGCACGGATAAAACCTACAAGTATAATGATGGTATTATAATACCTGCTCTTTTGTATGAACATTGTTTTCTATTTACGATCTACGTTACGTATTTTATTTAAAATATAGAACACACTTCCATTTTATAATTATGTTGTTATTAATGAGCACCTGTAATTAAATTTGGTATCATAAATTATTCCTTCCTTTTGGTGTTACGTGCTGTTGTTCTTCAAATAAATAATTATTTTGGAATATAATTTTCTTTCCTTCAAATTCATCCTAAAAGTTCAGATACGCAAAAGTAAGGCTAAAACTTACTTTGTAGACTTAACAAGAAATGTTTTATACTTACAAGCAATTTACTTGTGTGCATTGCGAGTATGAAAGAAGGCAATTTTAGATTACATAGTGCATTGTCTACACAACTAATAAGCACATATGGATAAATAGGTAATAAGTAACAAAGCGTTGTATCATAATTAAATATATGAAGTACCTATGTCATAATTACATATAATTATATATCATAGTAACATATAATGGTATGGAATTATGATATCAATTATTACAACTACTACGTGCTAACGCTGAAAGGTATAGGGCCCTTCTTGCCGATTTCAGTAACGGGGGACTCCTGAATGAGGGACACAAGCAAGGATCATCTGCGCGTGAGCTTATTTTAAGTTGGCATACAGTTGCGCGGATGCAAAACCCCTCGCTCGTCCCTTCCCCTGGTGTCCAATGGACCAGCAAACTGGTACGATCGGCAGGAGAAGCGATGCAGCGAAAGGCCATAAGCCACTATACGGATCCTGGCACACGTTCTTAAGGTGTTTCACATTACATTGCTAAAATGTCATGAAAGACGGCAAGTAATTGCACGACTATCAGCCAATGAAGACTCCGTATATATTGGGGCATGTCTCATAGGTACAGGAAAACATCGTGATGAAACCGACACATCGAGATAACCGATGTGCCAAACCCGCCAATCCGTCTTCGACAAGCGTGGCGGGTAGTATACCTAGCAGTGACACGTTTATGTACTTGTATATGATATTCATTATTATATTTCTCTCAGACGTAGACGGCAGAAGCAGAAGGAACGAATGGATTGTATCAGTGAACCTCGCTTTACTGCGGTCTTCATATATCATCATGTCATTATTCATGGATCGATTTGAAGCGCTCATTATCTCTCCTTTATTCAGTAGAATATTTGATGCTATTTGACGGTCATAAGTATGTAGACTTGCCACCGCCGGAGAAACGCGATGGGGTCGTGTGGGATTCGCCATCTTTGATTGGTACTAGCACATTTGAAGACATGGTATTGCCACCCGAGTTTTGGGATACTCAGTAAAACCCGTTGGTGTTCCATCCTTCGCCCTTAGGTCGGGGTCATAGGTAGGCGACCTGGCCACTCCGCAGGGCCCCGGCAGACGCCGGCCCGTCGGTCTCGTCATACTTACTCCCTTTTCTTGGAGTGCTATATAACGCGCTCCACGCGAGGAGAGGTCAAGTAGGCCCTCGCGTACTACTAACTCTGTTCATAGTACTTTGATACAAGCATCTTGTCAGTTATTTTATCATGCCCAAAGCATTTAGAGAGGGTGGATGAAAAAAGACCATCTCAACAATTCTTTCAAAATCAGTATTACATCTTCTTTTGAAAGATCCGAAACGAGTTTCATTTAAATCTGTTCAGTAGTTTTCACTTGACGCTCTAATAGTGAAACAGACAGATAGACAGGCAAAAATACTAAGAATGTTATTTTTGGAATATGCTGGAATGTGTTAGCCCACGTGATTCTTATTCTACTTAAACACATTGTACACACAAACTTTACAGATGTATTATATTAGTATAGATTAATTGGCATGATTTAGTGTGCTATATCTGTAATATATAATGTCTAAAAATAACAATATTTTTTTAATTGAACGCTACAAAATAAAATTAGTAGTTTTATACACATAAAACATAAGTTGATAACTTAGCTAACTTATCATTATATTCGCCGACCCCGCCGGAATAGATTAATGCAACCTAGTTCTCCGGGCTCCAACCAACGTTAAATTAACTGGAAGCGATTTCAAGTTACATTTTTACTGATAATTTCGATTGTACAAAGTATATATATATATACTGTACATACCGAATAGGTATAATCATGTATGTTTTTATCAGCATGGGTAATAACATTTTATTGAATACAAAGGAGGTTTTTTTTTTTATTATACATAAGCCAGGTATGGATTTGATTTAATGTTTATATACATATTAGTAAATATATATTTTTTTACTAAAAAATATTTTAATCATCTTTACATAATACGAGTATGTGCCAGGGAACTTCGTTCGCGACAACCACGTATTCGATAGTGAATTACAAGCCGTCACCACAAACCGCGACTGCCACTTTTTGCTATAACCGTCTATTTTACCGAAATAGCGTTATTTAACGAGACATGACGTCATTTATCCGTGCTGAAACGGAGAAAGAATACAAATATAAAAGTTCTATTCTCGGATTCTGCTGCTGCAAATTAGACCCCCCCACTCATATTTTTTAAATTTTAAACGCATTGCACTAGTTCGGCTCGTCTACAGATTTGTTAAATTACAGAATAACTATCTGATGCCCGCGACTTCGTCCGCGTAATTATTTTTTTTTAACTATCCCACGGGAACTCTTTAATTTTTCGGTATCAAAAGTATCCTACATGTTGACCAGGGATATAAGCTACCACCATACAAATTACATTTAAATAGGTCCAGTCGTTTTGGAGATTAGCCCGTACAAACAGAGAAACAAAAAATTGGAAAAAAATCTAAATTAGTTTACTATTTCACTTGTTACATCCCCCGGACTCGGTTTTTAGAATTTTTTATTGTACAGAAATTCGACCTCAACAGTTTTATTATATGTATAGATGAAGGTAATAAAGAATTCATTTATATATTACAATATTTATGAGTTATAAAAAATAAATAGAGTATAAAATATAAGTTAAATTTAAAAATCGATTACTTTTCTCATCTGATTTCGCGTTGCTCTGTTGTAGTCATATCTAGTATTCGTGACTCTACGATCGAACAGTAGTGATGTGACCCATGAAATTATGTTACAATCTGCTACTGCACAACCAGATTGCATTTCACTGGTGCTTGTCGAATATCATTATTAATCGAATAGAATTATTAATAGTACTCATTTGAAAACGATTATGCAACAGCTTAATTGACTGCCATAAATATGTTTTCAGCTTTCAATTTGTTGCATTCACACTATAAACGACTAGAACTTTTTATGCAGTTTTTTTGCCTTAACTTCAAATCTGTACACCGGACACTGTCTAATTTTCCGGGGTAAATATAATAATATTTATCTCATTTCATTTCCAACTTCAGTTTCACTCATTTTCGCTCATACGAAGAACAAACAAAGCAGTTCGGCCAGTTCAAAGATATCCAAGTTTTCCGAAACAGAAAGTATATTATAAAAATTGTCTTAGTATAATTATTTCTTTGGGCTGTTTTAATGTTATATTAGCCACCAAGCTACAACGATGCCGACATTCAAATTTAATTGAAATTCAAACGTTGTCACTTAAACTTTGGAGAAGGTTTTTTTAAGTTGCAAACGTAAGTTAAAAATTTAGGTTAACGTCCTTTTTTTTGAGGCGGGGGAAATCCATTTCGCACACTGCCGGGTCCTTTACTAGGGATTAGAGCAAAGCGATGAGGTAAGCCAGTGAAGATAGCGCAGCCACCAGAGTCAATCACCGGCATCACCCAGTAAGGTGCCTCCCTCTATATGGAGAGGTCATCTATCGGCCAATACTCCACTAAAACCACCCTCCTCCCATATGCCCCGCGCTTATGGTAGGAAGACCGTGAGACTTAGAACGTAGTGCTTGAGAATGCCCCGGGAAGCATTGTATGTAGGTTAACTCCCTACTCTATAGTTGTACACCGTATCGCAAAATGTTGTCGCTGTTTTCGAAATATTATTTTTTACTACCGAAAGTTGGCAACTGGTCTGTCGCTGAGAATTCTTTACTATGGACAATTTAGTTATTAAATAACAGTGTCGACAGAACTGATTCTCTTGATTCAGTTATTTCTGTCCGAGGCGACAGTAATAAACAAATCCAACTAACCAAGCCCGCATAGCTCCGTTTAGCTTTATTCAAACTTAAATAAACCCCCGAAGTTGCTGGTTGCAGAAACTGGAATGAGATAAAACAGGTTCAAGAACTTAAATGAGAAACAGCTTTGTAAAGTTTCCGATTCTACGTTTTGTTTATTATTAAGCTTTATATTTTTATAATAATTAAAAATATACATATCCATAGTAATATGAAAAGTCGCGGTAGCATAATGACTAGCGTACGCGTCGCAAACTCAAAGGGCGCAAGTTCGATCCTGGCCGAAACGCATGAACCACTCAGGCAGTCTTCTGACCTAATGTGCATATTGTTATAATTATCACATGCTAACAACGGAGAAGGAAAACATCATGATGAAAGCTGCACACCGAGATAACCGATGTGTCAAACTTGCCAAGCCGCCTTGGGCAAGCGTGGTGGCTATACTGTCCGTTCCCCTGTAGTGGCCCGAGGCCCGAATCCAGCAGTGGGAGGTTTATGGGCTGTTATTATTGTAGTATTATATACCGATACTAGAGATTTCCACGCGGCTTCAGCGCCGTTTAAACCCTGTGAAGCAGCTCTATTTTACTTACATAAAGGCTTGATTAGGTTTTTATAAACATGAAATTTCAGTGAGAAATTATCTAAATGATCGTGAAAACCACATATAAATTCGTTGCGTGGTTTAGAAGGAGTTACCGGATATACAGACAGACAGGTGCGGAAAGCGTGTTGGTTTTATACTTACTTTGCAAAGATATACTGACCTACCACATAAACTACACGCAAAGGACAGGATGATTAATTAAATCTATTTAAGTATTACGTTTTTATGAAGAGGCGCATAAAAATGAAAAATGTATAGTATTATAAAATTTAAAAAAAATCTGTGTCTGTACATTGAAGCAATTAAAAAAAAAAACAACTAAAATAGACTATATTTATAAAACGACGGAGAACACGACGCAATTTTTTTTAGATTTCTTGTCGGTTTGTGTTTGTTCATAATTCACGTAAAAACTCCTTGGCCGATTTCGACACGGTTTTCGCTGATCGACAGCAAATAATTAGACTTGTCGATAGCAAATTTTATCTAATAAATTGTTTGATGTTGTTTTATCCTAGAAATGCCGCGGGAATGTTCCCGGGAGCGGTTTATTCGGGTGCATAAAATGTATCTATTCCTACACAGTTTTCACTAAAACGATAGCTTATATTACTTTTTAAATCCTGCGATATCTTGTGTTCCGAGAATCCCGCGGGAATTTCAAATCAAGTGTGGATGTAGTCGCGGGCATATCCATATCCTTAAGTTGCGATATAGAAATTCATATTCAATTTTGGGGCTTTCGTAAGAGATAATGATATAAATGTTTTTATTTCAATCAGAAAGTAAAAAAATATTTTCAACAACAAACTTTTATTCAAATGCTCTAAAAAGGAAAAATGTACTTTGAAGTACATCAAACACAGTCAAAGTCATAGTAATTTATTTGTTTGAATCATGGACATTTTTTCAGATATTATGCTAATGCCCGGTTTCTGAGGTTAGTTCAATAACAATTGGAAGTGAACAAATGGAACTTATTTTGAATAAAAATTTGAATTTGAATTGTTTCCATAAAGTTATGTAATAGATAAACTTGATTAACTGTTAACCTACAACTAGTGACAGAGAACCAGCTTTTGGTAGCGGAATGGAAGGTTCTCTGTAAGATTCTGGGTCCAACAAAAAGAGAGGATGGTAGCTGGAGGGTCCGAAGCAACCTCGAAATTGAGAATCTCGTGGCCGAGCCTAACATAATAGGAGAAATAAAAACTCACCGCCTCCGCTGGCTCGGTCACGTTGAACGGATGGGAGAGGATCGCAGCGTGAGGAAAGCATATTTGGGACAGCCCGTAGGTCGGCGTCCGGTCGGCCGTCCTAATTATCGCTGGAAGGACAGAGTAGAGGTTGATCTGTCGGAGCTAGGAGCTAGTAATTGACAAGAAACCGCACAGGACCGAGAAAAGTGGCATGCTCTCGTTTCGGAGGCCAAGACCAACTTTGGGTCGCTGAGCCAACGGAGTAAATAAGTACAACTAGTACCAAAACTCACCACTAGATGGATCTGTTTAAGAAGGAATATCTAATATTTATTTACATCAAACAAAAACGTCAACAACAAAACGTCAAACAAAATGGAATAGATAAACGCCTAATATTGGTCAGTTAAGTTGAAACTAGTTTAACTATCGTACGATGGTGTGTCCAAAAACGCAATTTTGTAAGTTATTAAACCGATAGCGCTAACGAACAGATAAACTACAGTTAAAAGTACCTCAGAAACCGGGCATAAGTGATAAAAGTTACATGTTCGCCTTTGACAGGCATACATTTTTTTTGTAGTTTAGGTTACAAACCATTTGTAGAAGTAGTATAAAAGCTTGTTGCGATGTTTTCCTGTGTAAAAGAGACTTACAAAGACTTACAGAAAGAGTAACCAATGGAGCAGACCATTCTTGAAGTAGAAATTGCGTCTTAGAAAACTTAGTGTAAGAAGCCTTCTAGTCCGGTCAAGGTTGGATGAGGAATGTGGATATCGGTATGAAGCGTAAATTTTGGATGGATTATATCAAGCAGTAGACTACGATTAGCTCATGATGTAAAAAAAAACATGTAGTTTAAACCATCGTTATTTTTTACTTATAAATAAGAAATAGAATTGATACCTAAGTGACTCAATTGAATTATTGGTAATATTTGTTTTCAAATTAGGGTACACCGACATTTTTTTATTTTCCTTATACTCGACTCAAAGGATGTCTGGAAGAAATCGTCATGGACGATAGGAATGAATGAATAAATGAATGAATGTTCTTTATTGCATACATAATTTACATATACAATAGGAGGTCTTATCCGGCGATATCTTCCAGACCACCTTTACAGTTATTAAAAATAAAGTTTTTTTTTTAATCATAGATTTTAAAACAAAGAGAAAGTTTAATTAAATGTCAAAAAAAGAGAAACTAATATTGATACGCATGTGTTTATTGATTCCTAAATATTTTAATGTCAGTGTGTTTGTTTAGCTTTAGTCAGAATTATATATATATATATCACCTTTATCTAATATTTTAATCATTTATTGTTACTGTCCAAGAATTCCTGTATCGAATAAAATGTTTTGTCCGTTAAGTACGTAGTAGTAGTAGTAGGACCGCCGATTATACTTGAATGTTAAATATTTTTGATTTTATTGTACATTTATAATGTATTTATCACATACACAAATATGTGGCAATTAAATACAAGTATGTCGAGCTTCAAAAATTCCCTACAGGCATAGCGTTTATTCATGTATATTAGCTGTTTTCGCTTTTTTCTTTACTTAATATGTCTGATGCCTGTTAAAATTAGATTGTCGGTATTATAGCACATTAATAATTCCGACAAATTTATATAATATAGCAATTTGACAGATGTGATCGTTCTCACATTAAATGCACCAGAACAGTTCGCTATCAATTTAAAGCGCATTAAAAATTAGCCTATAAATAATTCTGCATAGTAAATCATTCGACGCGTTCACCACCCGCTGTTCCACTTTATATCGACTTTAGAAACTGTTTTTGTCACCATTAATCAGCTGTTTAGGAAGCGAAACAAACATAAAAATAAACATAGTATGATTTATGACAGAATTAATTTGAATGAAGTAAATATTCAAGAGGTATTTGATAAGTTCACGTGAGGACGCACCTTTCGAATAAACGATTAAAAGCTACAAAATGTCAAAAAGCACAGAAGACTAGGGGCGGCGACCGCGGCTTTCGCAGGGACGAGGGGGGAAGGGGGCGAAGGGGAGCGTAGCCATCAGTTTCTTGCCGACCGCGGCCCCGCGAGGACGTTTTGTAATGCGTGCCATATTTTGACGCGACATGGCCTCGTCTACGACCGGTAACATCGTCGTCGAGTGGTTGAGATCGCTTCACTTGGGCCAATATGCGGAAAGTTTTATTGACAATGGCTATGATGACTTAGAAATATGTAAACAAGTCGGAGAGCCAGATTTGGATGCAATTGGCGTTTTAAACCCTACACATCGTCAGCGTTTGTTGCATTCGATTCGGACTCTGAGGGAGGAAGGAGCAGCAGCCGTTTACTTCACACTGGAAGAGGCGGCAGCGGCTAGAGATTCCTGCAGATGCGAAGAAGAAGCTCGCAAGGAGCAGGCTGCAGCTGTAGTGGAACCGGCTAAGTATGCTGACGAATATGAGGAAGGAAAAGCAGAGTTAGTGAAAATACCCCGGATGCAACTTAAGCGTTTGCTACGCGAACGCCTCGCTCAGGACGGGATCCGATTGAGCCTGCAGCCATACTCTACCACGGTTAGTGTCAGCCCTAAAACAGTGGGCAGTGCTTCTCGCGGTGTCGATCTCGACACGTGATGTGAAGTGTGAGATTGAATTGGCAGTGCTGTTGTTTCGATATTTTGTGTTCAAAAAGTTTATTGTTACGATCCACCGCGTAGAGACACTGCCCGTGTTATGATGCTTCTTTTGGTTCAGCTTGTGTGTGTTTCGGGCAGTCTACGACCGCCTCGAGCGAATCGTTTCTCGGGACGTGTTGCCATAAAGTTTGTTGCGTGCGTGATTTCCCTTGAGATGAGGAGTTTGCGCGCCTTCCTGTCGTGAGAAGATTGTAATCGCGTGCCTCCCGGCTCTAAATTGGGTTTTACGATAAATCGCAAAACCTGTCTTAAGCTCTATAAGGCGTTAATTAGTACTTAGTTTTGTTTATAACATTATACTAAATCTGTGATATTATTTAAATATGTTTGGTCATCAGTAATATATAACAGAAATTGAATAATATTTCTGTTATTCACATAACTTGGTAACGCGATAAAAAATATAATTTCGCAGCACGGATGTGTTTTTTGGTGAAATTACGACATCATTTCAGTATTACTACTGAATAATTGAATTACTGTAGATATTTAATTTTGTTTTAATTATATTCGATTTCATAACTGTCCCTAAAGTTTGTGAAGGGATAAATCTTTTAAATCGTTGGGATCTCATAATCTCCGGAAATTCTTCGCTCAACTTTAAAATAAATCCTCCTAAATAATCGCGACATCGGGAAGTTAAGCTTCTTTATAACGATGAACACAATGGAATTTAGACTTGTTATTCTTTCATTTAATTATTGCTTCTGGGTAAATATTTCACGATTACAAATTTCTGTCGTGCGAACATTTCTTAGTAACTAACTCAGCAGCTACGGAATTAGCGTCTCATGTTAATAATGTACATTCAAATTTCAAACCCTGGCTGGAATCTACCGCTAAGATTATTTTTATGTCGTAATATGCATATTGCTAAGATTACCACGTACGGTAAAGAAAAAGAACATGAGGAATCGCATATTGAAATTACCCACATATGAAACAAGCTTATCTGCCTTGAACAAGTAATGGGTATACTGACCCCATTGGACATTTATGGATTGCTATTATTTTATAATTTCTGACCTAGATCTTCCTTTATGTAAACTGATAACTTTTTAATTACTTAGGTAGGTATGTGCAAATGGAACTGATCCCATCTTTATCACATGGTTGGTAACATTAAGTTGATATTTTAATTTAGGGGATTATTAATATTCCATTGAATTGTAATTAAGAGGGCGGAATATTGCTTCCAAGGGCACGCCTTTTGGTGTGGTTGAAATAACTCGTGTTGAGCTACCCAATTTAGAAATGCTTCTGACAGGCACAATTTATCGCAATTTGTTGTTGTTTTACGTCAAATGAACAAGATCAATTAATTGACGTAAACAAGTAAGGTTTTTGAACTATGCAAAAAGCGATAAATTTATTACGCGATAACGTGAAGAAAATATGAACTAGGTAGACAGAGATTTTTTAAGTTAAAAGTTAATTCCAGATATACCTAGGGAGTTTTCTGTCATGTATGAATTGATATTGAATTGATTTATAAGAAAAGTTCGGATAAATGGCTCATTATTGACGACGATATCTAGACTGGAAGGTACCTACAATGATTACTAGAATCTTGACAATTCTTTTTGAAATATTTTTTGTTAAATATTTTTAATCTTGAGACTATCAGTTCAACATTTGTAATATTTTAGAAATAATAGAAATGTAGAAATATCTTTAGTATAATTTTTTTATCAAAGATCTCAATTAATGTAACATAGCTAGTTTATTACTTGAGCCAGTTCATAAAATATTCTATTATTTATCCTATCAAATCAGCAATATTAGTTATGTTATCAAGCAAGTCACATCATATAAGAAAGGATCTAAACTAGCTTAGTTTAAAATTGTATTCTTACGGTCATGTTCATATTGAATAAGAGTAAGTTTGAAGGTTTCTTTAAAAACCGTAAACAAGCCTTCAAACTTACATTAACTCAATATGAATAACTTACTCTAAACCTTATAGGTGCCTAACTAACAACATCCACCGCATTCGTTTATTTCATGTAATGTAAAATAATATTATAAATGTTTCTAACATAAAAAAAGAACTCGACAATCCATAAGGACTTACGTACAGGAAAAATCAATTTGCCGAAGTTGTTATAAACACATAACCAATATCTGACAAAATTGTTATCGTTCGTTGAATTTTTACTTTATCATTGAATATACAAATGTATGACTGCTTCGATGCCTTATCTACTAATCTGTTGGTAATATTGTCAATCCGTTAAATTTCTAAAGCGATATCAACTATTAACAAGTAATAATAATGTTTAGTACCATCGACAACTACTTACGTAAGTAATATATTTTAATACTTGGGAAAATCTTGTTGTTGATATCCAATGATAAAAATAACGTTAGTGAACGTAATGTATCAAAACTAATTTCAACCGTACTAAAAATACCAAGTTTTATTATTCCATATTGCTCTACCGGGTATGAAATCTAATAAAAAGCGCTTAACTAACCTTCCGCGTATTCCTTACTTTTTACTGCTTAAAGCATTTCTTTGTTTCCTTCGTCGTACAATGCAGTGTTTCTAATAATTTCGCTAACAAGTGGTTGGAAATGGCACGCCACAATGGATAGTACATTGTTAAACAGGAAGGGAATTTGAAAAGAAAATAAATTTTACACTAAGAAACGTTAACTTGTTTTCGGTTTCTGAGGTACTTTTAACTGTAGTTTATCTGTTCGTTAGCGCTATCGGTTCAATAACTTATAAAATTGCGTTTTTGAACACACCATCGTACGATAGTTAAACTAGGTTCAACTTAACTGACCAATATTAGGCGTTTATTTATTCCATATCTTTTGTTTGACGTTTTGTTGTTGACGTTTTTGTTTGATGTAAATAAATATTAGATATTCCTTCTTAAATAGATCCATCTAGTGGCGAGTTTTGGTACTAGTTGTAGGTTAACAGTTAACCTAAGTTTATCTATTACATAACTTTATGGAATCAATTGTTATTGAACTCATAACTGGTAACCTCAGAAACCGGGCAAGAGAAATCCAAAGCCTCTGGCATCTTCCGAGCGGATTGCCCTTGGATAGGATTAATGTCGTTTGCTGTGCAAAGTTTGTAGTCAACTTGTCTTCTATTCGACTTTTCAACTGTCTGCTCAATAACAATGATCTAGGGCGCTTTTGTAATTTTGTCATCGCGAACTTCTTCTTAGGAATAAATGATATTCATTCATTTACGCTTTATTTACACTTGGTCAAAATTATAGAAACACAATAAACGGTCTTACCATTGTCAGCAACTTCTACCAGACATCCTTTAGATGTATGTATAAGAAGTTGATTAGATCAATGGTATATAGTGATTGGAATTATTTTATTTTCTGAAGTTGAATAATATTTTGGATAACGCAATAGCATTTATAGGGTGGAAATGCGGCCAGCATTTTAAGAATGCTCTCCACCGATAGTGACCTGGAACCCCTTTTTGAAGTGAAACTTCTTTAGTATCGTTATGATTTGAAACTCGATGAAACGAAAAAGTGACGCTAAAAAGAGAGAAACACATAAATCTAAAGGACTAAAGGCCTGCGAGAAAATGAGATACGAGTACCTTGTGCAGCACAGATTAGAGAGTCAATAAGAATGATGAATAAACATAGGTTTAATTTGGACCGAAATAAAACTGAGAATAATATTTTTTGGACTAAAACAGTGAAAAATTGAAAGTGATATTTAATAATGTTTTCTGTCTTTATAAGTATTTTTATTTATATTATCGCGAAAAGATAAGAAAAGCGTTTAATGGAATCAGTTTTAAAATGTATATCAAAAATAAACAACAAAAAGCACTTCAAATTAAATTCAATATTTCAACGGCAATGACAGTAATTCTGTTAATGGTTCCTATTTGTCATAATTCAACCCTTATTAACATATATGCATCACAATTTAAATTTTATAACGTAATAATGTCATTATGACACCGAAGCGCCATATCACAATATATACATATATGTATATATATATATATATCAATTGCTGTTCGTTAGTCTCGCTAAAACTTGAGAAGGGCTGGACTGATTTGGCTAATTTTGGTTTTGAATTATCTGTGGAAGTCCAGGAAAGGTTTAAAAGGTGAGTAATTATGAAAAAAATGCTTGGAATATGGTAAAAACAACAATTTCGCTTTCCCTTAGAAACTATTCCTATCTGTCAAAAATTTGATGTTCGTCCCGTCGTTTAGAAATCAATTAAATTTAAAAGTCAGCTAGTTTTTCAATATTATAGTCGAACTTCATTTCATATAATTCCTATTTTACATTGTGTCCACTTCCATGACAGCAAGCAGGGAAGTGGATAGCGCAAGTATGCTGTGTTCAAAATAAAAGTGGATATACTAAATAAGAAATGTGCAGTAACTTATAAAGAATTGAAAAACTAAGAAATCTGCGCAGCTTATAAGGAATTGTAAAATATTAAAAATCAAATATATGACAGAAATATCAAAGTATACTTTGTTCTACTTTATTTTTAGGTTAATTGTTTGAATAGAAGGATAGTAACGGATAAGAAATGGTGAGTTTAATTAGACCAATAAAACAAAGTTTTAAATAAAATGCATCTAATGTTTTTTAGAAATACAGAGGAAATGTTAATATAAAAGTTGGTTGCCAAAAGAAAAAGCAGTGAATAATAACTGAAATCGACATGCATCTATGTAGGTTCATAAAAGTAGAACGAATGATATACGAAAGAAAGGTCTATATCATGATTTTGACTAGTAACGAAAGGCTCTACCTACACTTATAAAAAAACAGGCGTGTTAATCTATACATATAATAAAATTGTATAGGTCGAATTTCTGTACAATGAAAAAAAATACTAAAAACCGAGTCAGGGGATGTAAGAAGTGAAATAGAACTAATTTAGATTTTTACAAATTTTTTGTTTCTCTCTTTGTCTGTCTGTTTGTACCGGTTAAACTCCGAAACGATGGACCGCTTTAAATGAAATTTTGTATGGTGATATCTTATATCCCTGGTCAATATATAGGATACTTTTGATCCCGAAAAATTAAAGAGTTCCCGTGGTATAGTTAAAAAACCGCACCACGCGGACGAGGTCGCGGTCATCAGCTAGTTCGGGAATATAACCTTTCGATTAAAAAATATTTGAACTTCGGTCCACAATTGACGGAAAAATCGAGTAACGAACATACAAAAATAAACATGGAGACGAATTGAGAACCTCCTCCATTTTTTAAGTTGGTTAAAAATGCCACGATAAGACAACTGTTCCAAATAAAAGAGATGAACTAAACTGAATTACATCAATAATAGTATCTGGCGCTTTGCCTTTAGTTGTTCCATACAGAATGATTTCACCCGCGTCTACCTGAGCTCCCTTTACATTGACAATAGGCTGCCAACATATTTTTTGTCTACAAACCCATCTGTGAACCGATTACCGGTCGGAACTGCACAATAGCACTGACAAATTTCATCTGGGGGTATCAATATCCAAGTTAGCACTAATAGACTAATATTTATCTATTGTTATGGGGTATTGTCGGCTGTTACATCCGTTTTATCCCGTCGGCTCTGGAATTTCAGTTTTTGGGGTTCAGTTTTTGTTTCAGAGGAAAGTTAGTATTAAACAGTCATAACATTTTAGATATATGGACATAAATAGATGGAAACGTTTGATGTATTTAATTTTAAATTATTAAAAAAATATTCAAAGTAGAATAACTGCTTGTAATGGTTTTCTATTCATATTAATTTTGAAAAAAAGTCCTGTATTTTGAATATTTTTTTTTTTTTTTTTTTTTTTTTTTTTTTTTTTTATTGCATGAGTTCAGCAGACAGGCAGACGGCCCACTCTATGGAAAGCGGTTACCATCG
Organism: Dendrolimus kikuchii; assembly: GCA_019925095.2. Taxonomy (NCBI): domain Eukaryota; kingdom Metazoa; phylum Arthropoda; class Insecta; order Lepidoptera; family Lasiocampidae; genus Dendrolimus; species Dendrolimus kikuchii. Next base: position 7,795,250 of record CM034395.1, on the reverse strand, counting down.
CCTATGTACATTTGCTACTAATGTGAGAACTACTACTTGCTAACAGATCAACGTCGAAGGGTGTTTATATATTTTTTGTTTTAGTTTGTTAGTTCTTCCGGGCTTTAGTTTAATTGGTGCATCGATACTTAAAAAATGAAAATAAACAAAGGATTTATTATCCCGGAAAAAAAATAATGATAATAATTCCCACGGTATACATAATTAGTTATTCGAGCAAAATCCAATAGACAACTCCAGCTTAAAATAAAATCGATTAATGTTATAGTAAATAAAAATCTGGCAATATTTTAAGGAATGAGTTAATATATTTTAAAATATCAAAATATTTAATTTTGATGATGTGTGCACATAGAGACATTGTGCTATATATTTATGAGCAGCATCGCTGCTTGCGTCACACTCACCATTGATGTAATTGATTTTGTGTCTTCTTTCTTTTTCATCTTCATTCATTCTTTCTTCTAAATCGTTCTCTTATGGCTGAGGGACGTGATGATGGCAATGAATAACTGTTCTCTCCCAATGAGATCAATATTATGAGCACGATGGACTGCCGAATTTATTGACATGTCCAGATCTACAACCTGGTTGATTGGTCCGGCTGTTCATCGCCTCAATAAATAAATAAAAAATGTAATAAAAAATCTGCTTTTTTTAATCCACAAATTTTTCCCCTTTCATAATTATATACAGAACCCTTCACGATACAGGAAACAGGGGTGAGATCTTTCTTTACTTTTCTCTCCGGTTTAAATTTACCGTAAACATAATGTCTATTTACGTATCCGTTACGAACTTTTGTGCTTTAACTTTGTGGTCCAAATGATTGATAGCTTCCTTCATTTTGCTAATTTTATTGTTAACGCGCCGAAGTGCGGATGTTATGGATTTTAGTCGCCTCGTAATGACTTCGAAGACTTGTTTGGCTAGTTTTTATATAATGAAATAACAACTGACACCATGGAAATAAATACTATAAATGACATGGCTAGATGATGTCACAAAACGGTTATTTATCATTTTTGACGTTTCATTGTTTAAATTTTAGACCAAATTAGTAAAAAAATTAAATCTTCAGTAATTTATTAGCATTAAAAATCTATCAACATCAGCCAAGGGTTGCCTGGAACTTCCAGATACTTATCGCTAAAAACCTATCTCTTTCAGACTGGAAAAGATCGCTTTTTAGCGACAAGATTGCCTGGTCGTCGGTTGTACTATATATTGCTCTAGTGTAGAATATAGATTTATTTCTCTTTATTTTCAAACTTTCATAGTCAATTTTTTTTGAGTCATTGCACATAACCTAATATCTTAACACTCGGACGTAAAAAAAATTCGTATAAAAGCTTAAGCCTGGTGTGAAATAGAACAATCTCTGACTAAACATTCCTTAAATTTAATAAATAACAATTCAAAGATCTGAAATAGAAAGAAATAAAAGTGGTGCACAGTATCACTTACACTATATACATATAAAGTATAAACTAACGTTAAATCATCGAAGCACTTATCCTACAATCGAAATTCTTGCGTTTGACGTACGGACAAATCGGATGTTTATAAATCACCTAATAACAGAAAAAGCTATTCCACATTCATGGTCGGAGACGGATCGAACAAACATCGACCTAAAAGTGAAGTTATGCCTACACTTTTCCTCGCAAATGATGACAGAATGGAAAATATACCTACATATTTTAATCAAATATAAGATGTACATTAGTCTCAATCTGTTGTTGTCGTAATATCGAGACCAGAAAAAACATCTGGAAAAGTATTTTCTCTTGATTTAGAGGGGTGATATTAATATTTACTAACAGGTAGACTATGTATCCGTTTGGTGAGACCAAGATCGTATGCCAAGATGTAAGGATATAGAAGATAAAGATATTTTGCCGACCCTAGATGAATTAAATAATTCTCTATAAGCGAAGATTGTAGATGCCCCCTACCGGGATTTAACTCCATATCTCTCAGTTGAAGTCCTGCTGCTTCAACGCTCGCACTACTATGGACTCCGTCTTTAATTTTAAATTAAGTCTTCAAGTAGTACATTTTATTTTATCAGACGTTTCTGCGTTTATAGTAGTGTGCTCTCAGTGTATTTTATTTTGGTTTTAGTCACAGTACAGCAGACAAGTAACGCCTCAGAAAACAAAAATTGATTGTTATCGCCTATAAACATTTGCAACACCAGAGGTGATACGAACGAGCTGTCGGTTTCGAAAGGATTCTCGTACATATGAAAGTGTGATAGCGAGCAGTGTGGTGATAGAAAGAAATGATGGCATCAAAAGAACACTTTGTTTTTTTTGCTGAAGCACAGCAGATAGGCTGACGGCCCAACTGTCATGGAAAGTCGTTACCGTCGCTTATGGGCATTAGCAATACCCGAGGTGCTGCCAATGAGCTGCTGGCCTTGAAGGAGAAACTGGAACCTAGCCACTGATGCTAGAACACAACTCAAAGTTGTTATGGCGGCATACTCTAGACCAGGGGTGGTAGCCATCCAGTCGAGCAAATACTCTACCACTTGGCTGTGTGTTGTTTTCTCGTCTCTTGTCAAGAATATATCACAATTTAAACACGATAAAAAGGCAGACAGACAAGCATTCATTTCGAAAAAATTGTACATATATTGATAGCTCATTATGCGTATAATTTTGTTTATATAATCATATTGTGCATCTTTTCCAATCAAGAAGTGATTAGAATGAAATACGACAAGAATGTGCATAATTATAGGATTTTTTAAATAAATACTCTAATAGAAACATTGTCCCATGATAGCCAATTAATATGACCAAAACCTGCTTTTGTGAGGCAATTAAAACGATTTTTATAAGCAAAGGGAACCGACATGTGGTTTAGTATATTAAAGCCGTTCTAAACGCGTAGGCAGGTCTCAGTCCCTCTGTTTACATAATACAAATGAAATCTGTGTCCCTTTTGAATTTTTTATTTGACTAAGCTTTTGTTAATACACGAATTTGTGTTCTAAGTGCTATTGTTTGTCGGTAATTAGACGGTTCGACTCCAATTTCCGCTGTGAAGTTAACCAATTTGTATTCCTTTGAGCTCATAGGCAATACTGTTTTCGTTTTATGGAAATTCTCTTTTTATCGTTTTTGTTTCATTAACATCACACCGCTTAGACACCAAAACACATTGAAGGGTTCCATAATGGTAATCAACGTTTCCATTTTTTGTTATTTCAATACTGAACCTTCAGTGAAGTCACTTGTTGTTATTGAGTTGAGGGCGGTGCTTCTTGTTGAGCTGTAAGGGATATTACACTACGCTGTCTTTTAGAATCTTTCTCGCAATCAAGATAGTGTAATGCTGATAATAAATGGATCAATCAACCAAAGTGATAGGTATAAACCTAAACTTGAAAAATTCAATGCCATTGATGATTGAACGTCGCGTCCTTTGAATTCTGTGGCATTCGCTCAAATTGATTCAATTCGATTGATAAGTAGTAAATAGTGTAAAATTTTAAGGCAAATGAATGGGCAGTATTAACTCTGTATATAAAATTTTCTTTTCATAATATCTAGAAATAGCTGGCTTTAAATTTTAATATTTCCTCAGATGTGACCTGTTAAAAACATTCGATATAATTAAATTTTATGCCTGAACACAAAAGTACTGTTTGCTTCGGGACGGGGTTTAATATAAGCCGGGGGTTTTTCTACCTGTTTCATCGCTTTGTTATATTTATATGTGTGCGGAGTCACGCAGTGTCTGGGCCTCTACGGTATGCTACCGTTATTTTATGGTCGCCTAGTACAAATATTGTTATTTACGTTCCTTGCCTTCTGTTTTGGATACATTTTCTTTTTTTATTTTACAAGTTTTGCCGTAACTCTCAGTAAAGTTTTTTGCAAGAATAGTTTGTTATTTTATTAACTTAAACTTTATAACTGAAGAACAGCTAGGTAAACCGTCGTTTTATATTACAAGGTAAATAAGTTAGTAACTGAAACCGAAACTAAGAAAAATTCTTGTAACGTCGCCTTAGCACCTTCAATCTCAAATCAATAAACGACTGCTTAAACATTGAGTTGTACGTAGTACATAATACCTTATTCTACTTAAATAGTTTTATGCGAAGATAAAGAGACAAACAAAAAGTTATCTTAAATGGATAATAAAAAAATAACAAAAAAGTTATATAAATTAAAAAAACTATTGTTACTGTTAGTGAATTCGATTTTTTTTATAAAAAGTTAAATTCATACCTTTAATAAGTTTTTCTCATATCTTAACTCGTATATATTTATAGAATAGAATAGTTTCACAACCATTTCTCGTGGAAACATATGTCATTATTTCGATATAAGAATTTTAAAAAGTATCCTATGTGTATTTCCGATTTATTAAAATACATATAGATATATAAAATTTAATCTCATAAAAATTATTTCATTCTCAAGGCCATGAAGAAAAAACAAACACATGAATATCCAAATAAAGTCACCTGACTTTTATTTGTCTGGACGACTGCTAAAAAAGACTAGACGTACTTTATTTAATATCCTGTACTTCTTGATTTCTTTGAATGATGTTATTGATCTGAGAATAAAACGCTTGTCAGTACATATGTGATATTATAGAAATTAGTTTGAATGGAGCGTTAGGTAAACTTCTAGGCGCTAAGAACCTCAGCCAGAAGGCCCAGCTCGCCATACACAACGCGGTGCTGGTACCTACGCTCACGTATGGAAGCGAGAGTTGGGTATGGAAGAGAGAGCATGAAAGTAGAGTAAACGCGGTTGAGATGCGAGCACTGCGCAAAATCTGCGGAGTGACGCTCGCGGACCGCGTTCGTAATACCGAAGTAAGAAAGAGAGTTGGTCTGAAAGAGAGTGTCGGGGTGAAGGTAAGGAAAGGAATGCTCCGGTGGTTCGGGCATGTGGAAAGAATGCATGATGAAAGAATGACTAAACAGATATACAATGCAAAAGTGGATGGATGCAGAAGTCGTGGAAGGCCACGACACACCTTCCATGATCAAATTGATCGTGTACTAGCGGAGGGTGATGTCAGGAGCCTGAAGAACAGACGAGTGTGCATGACAAGAGTTATGAATGTCAAAGAAGCAAGTGAGGTGTGTAAGAATGGGCCTAAATGGCGCTCTGTTGTTCGTGCCTACCCCGCAAGGGAACTGGCGTGAAGTTATGTATGTATGTATGTATGTATGTAGTTTGTCATGTTTAATTCAAAGGTGAAATTATCTACATTATTATATTAAGTTTGTACTTATTTAATTATTGACGTATTTGACTTGCTATAACACTAACAACGTTAATAGCAAGCTAAACAGCTCACTGTCTGAACTTCGACGGGATCCAAATCAGCTGGTGTTTCCAAACTTTCTTATGATTGTTAAGTCCTGGTATTTGGCAGGAACTGTGCCAAGTAGATGAACATGGTTGGTTTGAATTAAATCTTGTTCCCTTTGTCTTGTAATAACTTACATTAAATTGGGTTTCACACATTAAAAATATCTAAAACTATTGTACAGTGGCGGTATGAAAATGATCGTCACCTTAAAGTCGACTTTTGCTTGCACGAGTACAAGAACCAGTATTGACAACACTTCAATAAATGTTGTTACGTTTATAAAACATAGAAACGTGGCAAAAGAAAATTGCAAAGTTGACAATGACAGACACTGAGATTAAACAATAAGAAACAAAGAGGATATAATCATTACGCTTATCATAAATATTAAGACCCATAATCAGTTTTACATCTCTAAACAATCTTCTTAAACAATATAGAAAATCAAACAACTTTAATTTTAGTTATTTTAAACATATTGTCAAACAGTTAATAACAATTTTGTGCGGAACAGTCTGCTCTGTGACTTAGTTCGAAAAAGTAACATGTGCTCGCGGATCGTTAAATGAACCCATTTGAAAACTGGCGAACCTTTTCATACGACGACTGTACGTAAAAATATTTTAAATTCCTTAATTTTTTCATACCAAAGCTAGCAACCAGGCAGACGGCCCATGTAATTCAAAGTGGTTTCCGTCACCTATATACGTTTGCGACATCAGGGGTGTAGCCAACGTGTAGCCAACCTTTAGGATGGGATAGATTAGATGTTCTAAAGGAGATGGGACAGGGGGATAGGATAGGAGGGATAATATATAGGACAGGGATTAGATTAATCAAACACTAGGAATAGCATGGAGGATAGGGAGAGGAAGTGGGACATCGAAAGTCTTACTCACCATAGGAAACACATCCAAAGGCTAACCGTTTCAGACCCATATTCTGTGAAAGCGTGGTATCACACTTTATCATATATATAGTATCATACTTTCAAATTTCACGATAGACATAAATTTAGCAATTAACTTAACGAGTATTTAAAATTTATTATTAAACTACGATATGCCCACGACTTCGTCTACGCTTGATTTGAAATTTCCGAGGGATTCCCGGGATACAAATAACAGCAGTATTTAAAAAAAGAATGTAAGCTATTCTATCGTTATAGTGAAAATTGTGTCGGAATAGGTAAGCTAATTTTTATGCACCCGAACAATTACAAACCGCTTCTGTGAAAATGACACATTTTATTACATAACATATGCTATCAGTCAGATATCAGTCAGATCAGTGAAAAAATCGCATTGGAATTCGATTTTTTTTCAATCTGTCCATTTTAAATAATTCTCAGAAAAATTCCCGCGGGATTCCCGGGATCAAAAGTAGCGCAGATTTTAAGTCTAAATATTAGCTGTCGATCATTGAAAACCGCATTGAATTCGGCTTATTAGTTTTTACGGCAGTCCCGAACAAATAGACAAGATATCTAAAAAAAAATTGCACAATTTTCTCCGTTGTTTATATAGTCTATTCCTTTTGTTTTTTTCTAAATAGCTTTCATGTACGGACATAGCACGTTTAGAATTTTATGATATCATAGATTTATGACAGAGGAATAGATAAGAGTGTTTTATAACAGAGTAATTGACTTATCCCCATAGGTTAGGCAAACAGTTTCGTATTAGTATATTTATTGTTTTGATAAATGTACGTACTTGTTTTTTTTTAGTTATAGTGTTCAGATTTCTGCTTGATTTTAAGCCGGAAATTATTAATCCTCTCTATCCCTCAGTTTTGGTCAATATATTTAAAACATCTAAATGTGAAGAAAGTTACGATATAAAGAAAAAACGAAAAAAATGCGCTATACCCGATTTTGATATTCCTTTAAATTGTTGTTCTTTTAGTTAAGAGAGCAAAAAAGCAGGTCTATAATGTTGACAGTCTATCGCAGTGTTAAGGTTCATTTTCACAATATCTTTAAAAAATCTGCTTGGTAATACCAACCCTGGAATTGAGAAATCCACTTGTGTAGGTACTAGAAAGGCAAGTCGACTCAACTCAACTGAGGCTTAAGTACATTCGATAACAAGCCGCTTAAAAGTTGTGCTATCAAATCTTTCAACAATGGATATCTTGACATTATTAGCATTGGTAAACATCCGCCCAACTTCAATTGTCACTTGGTGTCTCTATGCAGTAGATACGCGACTTAACGCTGCGACAAATAATTTATTGTACAAAAAGATGGTACATAGAATAGGAGGTATAAAGTTGTTTTTACAGAGATCAACATGTTTTTTGGCTTGTTCGGCGTATAAATTTCGCTATAAATTTTTAATAAAGTACCAAATATTTATATCTGTTGCGTTTTATTAGAATTACATATTTCATTTTTTTATTATTATTATATGTTATTTAAGTGTTCATATGTATTTATATGTATGTAATTACTGACTTCTTAAACAGAATATACTTTACAAATATTTTAATTTCCTTTCCCAAAATTTTTATAGCAAAAACCTAAACAAACTTCAATTAAAGGTAGAAAAGGTAGAATATTACTTAATTGCCAACACTTTCAGTTGTCACATATATAAGTTGACTATAAATTAGGTAAATGTATTTTTCATATAGAACTTGAAACTTCGTAGGAAAAACTAGATATATTTACTTCTAACGAAAGAAATGAATTGCTGTTCGTTAGTCTCTCTAAAACTCGAGAACGGCTGGAGTTATTTGGCTAATTTTGGTTTTGAAATATTTGTGGAAGTTCAGGGAAGGTTTAAAAGGTTAGTAAATATGAAAAAAGTGCTTGGAATACTATGGAATTATGGAATCGATACTACGGAAACTATACCTACTTGTCAAACATTTGATGTTCATCTCGTCGTTTAGAAATCAATTAAATTTAAAAGTCGTTCAGAAATCAAATAAAATTTAAAAGTGAAGTTTATTTTTTATTTATTTTTTGTTTTGAATGTCAAACGTTTGATGTTCGTTCCAGTTATTTTTTTTATTTATTGATTCTGAGGCCGTAAGAAGTTTGCCGGGGCAGCTAGTAAACATTATAAATAAGATAATCTGTTGATTGCGATTTGACGCATGCAAAATTTGTCATCGATATCACGATTAATCGCAAGTATGCAATTTAAAACTAAGAATAGTCTAATCGTTCCCGCCAGTTGTTTATTCAAGTATCAAAACTTTATTTTCATTAAGTCTTAAAGTGTGGATGAAAGTTGCACAGGCTGTATAAGTGCAACTTATAGCAGTTGAACACAAACAGTAAGTTAGTAAATACAAAGAATATTATTTATATTATGGAAGATATACTTGATTATTTAAGGTTATATATCCTGCATTCGTATGTTATAGACTACATGGTATATACCTACTACAAATATTAACTGTCAGACTATCTTCGTATTTTTCTAAGTAACTTCAAGACTTCGCAACTTCCATACAGTATTGTGTAGCGGCCTATTGATTACATACATATATGTATGTACAGTCGTGGAAAGAAAATGTTCGGCACCTTAAAGTCGACTTTTGCTTGCACGAGTATAAGAAACAATACTGAGAGCATTTTAATAAATGTTACGTTTATAAAAGATATAAACGTGAAAAAAAGAAAATTACGATGTTGACAATGACAGACGCTGCGATTAACAATAAGAAACAAAGAGGATATAATCAGTACGCTTAACGTAAATATTAAAACCAATAAAAACGTCTTAAATGTCTAAACAATCTTCTTAGACAAGACAGAAAGTCAACTAGTAAACTTAGATCTAAGTAATTTTAAACTTTATTGTCAAATAGTTCAATATAATTTTCTGTGGAAGAGTCTGTTTCGTGACCTAATTTGAAAAGGTAACAAACAGGTTGTGCTCGTGAACGTTAAATGAATCAATTTGAAAACTGGAGAACATTTTCATACCACGACTGTACTTACAAAATATCTCTTATAGATCCAGTAGTTGCTGAAAAAAATACTATCAGGTACAAAGACAGATGAATGAAAACTTTGCTAAAATGCCTACGGAATTCTCGAAAGAAACTAAATCCCCAAACCGTTATCCTGCTGACACCATCTTCTTTCTCTATAACGTTAGTTATATTATACTTTTAGTAATCTTTAGTAGTTTCTTTTTAACATTTATTACCAGAGCTATCCATGCTGGCATTGTCAGCTTAAACTTCCAGATTTCACACCAACGCTCGCTTTTTCTTAGGTTATACATACGTGTTGTATTAAACTTTAAGATTGTTGAGTAAAAGAAAAAAGAATAATGTATCTATTTGTACGAGTACAGAGAACGTATAATTAAATAAGTATGAAGGGAAAAGCTATAGGTACTGGACCGACCCCAAGTAATGGGAAAGACCTAGAAAGAAGATCTAAAAGCAAAGACAAATTAAACAAAAAGCCTCAAAACAACTAATTTAATTTATATAGTTCTCTAGAAGCTTTATTAGCTGGTTCATGTACATTTTAAATCCGTTTGACGTTAAAAAGAAACATCCAAACAAATTCACATTCACATATACAAAGGTAATAGACATCCAAACAAATTCACATTCACATATACAAATGTAATAGACATCCAAACAAATTTACGGTCACATATATGTAAATGTGAATATATCAGTACGGATTATGTTCGTGTGTTAACCGTTGTATGTTTTTATTCACATTAAAAATATACTTCCGTTAACCAAAACAATTGTAATAAACGGTCACGCATATAATTATCGTCTACAAAATAATATTATAAACACACGACGGCCATAACCTGTCTAAAAGATTTATTTATAAGTTCTTAATCAAACACCGGGTCGTCTTTCTGAGAAGGTGTTCTTCAAAATAAACTGTTACGTCCTTTGTTTTGGCTTCTTAGGTGGCACCTTTATTACTTTATTTATGTCCGTCTGTTGGTTTGTCTAATACAAATATACTCGACCCTTATAGGGTATTGGATAGTTAATTTAAATTTATTATTGATTTCGAATAAACATTACTTGGTTCTTTATTGCTTTTTTAGGCTTTATAAGTTGTTATTGCTTTTAGAAATTATTTATACTTTAATAAACTAGTACTGGCTTAATAGCTAAGGCATTATTTTAGTTGCGTGTTTTGGGAAGTGCAGGCCGTTTTTCAGGATTAATGTATGTATATATTTTTAGGACTCCATAGCCTTTTGAAAACAAATAGCACGCTTATAAAATCATGTCTGGTTCTCTCTTTCTTTGTCTCGGATTCTACTGGATTTAATTTATTTATGGCTAGTTCCTGTGTCTTATATTCATTCACTTACCTAACTATTGGTTGAATTTCGACATTACTTATTGAGCGTATGTCAAATTTTAACCGTTATTAAGGCAAATAAAATTTCGGTAAGATGTAGAAACCGACCATAAGATATATGTAATCTATTCGTCGCTATATAGTGCTGTGGTCTAACCATGTGTAACTAAAGGTTGAATTTTTTCTATATAATCATAAAAATGTTCTTTAGTTTCTTTTTTATTTACGTCAACGGCTTCCAAAGTGTTAAATTTTTTGTCTCCCGTCTAAGTTTTGAACTATGAAGTGGAAAATACTAAACAAAATCAACGGTTTTGGAGTCAAAAAATACTTTTAACGAATATTGGGTTAAATAACATTCCTTGAGCATTGTTTGAGATATTTTCAATTAAATGGGTAGTCAATAAGTAAAATAACATGAAAATTGGGCGTTAGTCACCTCTGTGGATCCCTTCGAAGTATGTGGCTCGATACGCACTTGGACAATTTTCAAAGCCTTTTCGATATTAACTCCAAATATACAGAACCATTAATAAAAAATCAGGCAAATAAAACATGTCGATCCCGCAAAAAATAAATAACTAACTGCGTACGTAATTATGAATGATTTGACCAATTTGAATAGGCTGACGAAGAGCTGAGTCGTGATTATTCAATTTGATAGGAAAACATGCGAAGAATTGCCCAGGCGCGCAGTTCTTTTCGGTTATTTTTTGTCCGTTGCTCTTCAACTTGCGTAATGTTGAAAAAGTCACCTGACTAAAATAATTTGCAAATGTCAAATAAAAACAAGAGAGAGTGTGGACACATATAAAAGTAGTCCATGAATAGTTTTATAAAGTTCTTATAATCAGAAGTTAAAAAAAACTTTGAAATATAGATGCATGTATGAAATGGTTAATGAAAATAGATTAAGCGAAGTGTATGGGAATGATTGGGAACGGCTCTTATACCACAAACATGACGACTACGTCCAGCAGAGGATTTCGATAGGCTAAGTATCTTTTCATTTATATATTTTTTTTATTGAAGTGAAACTTCTTTAGAATCTTTGTGATTTGAAACTCGATGAAACGAAAAAGCAAGACTAAAAAGAGATAAACTCATAAATTTATAGCACTAATCCTGCGAGAGAATGAGATACGAGTTTTACATTATGCAGCACATATTAGAGAGTCAATAAGACCAATGGTTTAACATAGGTTCATTTGAACCGAAATAAAACTGATAATAATATATTTAGACTAAAACAGTGAAAAACTGAAAGTGATACTTAAGTTTATTTTGATTTATAACATATGTAGGCTCAAGGAATTATATTTATGTTATTAAAAGTTAGAGAAGAATTATCTGTAAGAATATTATCTGAAGTTTCACTTCTACTGCGTGTAAACTGCACACACACACATTTTTTTATTCACTCTGAGTATGTAAGGGCCGCTAAGGCAGTAAATGTAAGTTTGTATAAAAAATATCCGCAATTCATATCATGCTCAGTCTAGATAGTAAATAGGTAAAACAATTACACGCGTATTAACAAATAAATCGCATAAACTTTTATTTAACATCAAAAATATATATCTAACCCTAAAACGCAATTTTAAAATCGTAGAGGAAAAAATCCATCTGAATAGAAAAACTCCAATTATTAACACGCTCAGGGGAGCGTCACAAATCGGTAACAATAGCGAAATAAGCGCGGCGGAAATTTTTTCATTTGCACAAAGCTTCACACTTCGGTGTTAGCTTTAAATTTTAGTGTGTGGTGGTCAAACAACGCTGTGGCGGCGTGGTGTGGCGGCTCGGGATGCAATGTTTACAGTTTAGTGTTACCAGGTTAGTTCAAATATGAGAAGGCAACATATTTAAAGAATTAGTCGCTTGAAGACATTTAACTCTCTGTCTTTTGAATCAATTTCTAGCAATATTATTAGTTTTGAATTAAATTGTTTGGTCGTCAAACAACGCTGTGACTGTTTCGGGTGCAATATTTTCAGTTTAGTATTACCAGGATAGTTGAAATATAGAAGGCAACATATTTAAAGTATTAGTCGCTTGAAGACTTAATTCTCGCAATTTTATCGTTTGAATCAATTTCTAGCGATATTATTAGTTTTGAATTAAATTGTTTGGTCGTCAAACAACGCTGTGTCTGTTTCGGGTGCAATATTTTCAGTTTAGTATTACCAGGATAGTTGAAATATAGAAGGCAACATATTTAAAGTATTAGTCGCTTGAAGACTTAATTCTCGCAATTTTATCGTTTGAATCAATTTCTAGCGATATTATTAGTTTTGAATTTTGTTGTTTGGTCGTCAAACAACGCTGTGTCTGTTTCGGGTGCAATATTTTCAGTTTAGTATTACCAGGATAGTTGAAATATAGAAGGCAACATATTTAAAGGCAACATATTTAAAGTATTAGTCGCTTGAAGACTTAATTAGAAGGCAACATATCGCAATTTTCTCGCATCGTTTGAATCAATTTCTAGCGATATTATTAGTTTTGAATTTTGTTGTTTGGTCGTCAAACAACGCTGTGTCTGTTTCGGGTGCAATATTTTCAGTTTAGTATTACCAGGATAGTTGAAATATAGAAGGCAACATATTTAAAGTATTAGTCGCTTGAAGACTTAATTCTCGCAATTTTATCGTTTGAATCAATTTCTAGCGATATTATTAGTTTTGAATTAAATTGTTTGGTCGTCAAACAACGCTGTGTCTGTTTCGGGTGCAATATTTTCAGTTTAGTATTACCAGGATAGTTGAAATATAGAAGGCAACATATTTAAAGTATTAGTCGCTTGAAGACTTAATTCTCGCAATTTTATCGTTTGAATCAATTTCTAGCGATATTATTAGTTTTGAATTAAATTGTTTGGTCGTCAAACAACGCTGTGTCTGTTTCGGGTGCAATATTTTCAGTTTAGTATTACCAGGATAGTTGAAATATAGAAGGCAACATATTTAAAGTATTAGTCGCTTGAAGACTTAATTCTCGCAATTTTATCGTTTGAATCAATTTCTAGCGATATTATTAGTTTTGAATTTTGTTGTTTGGTCGTCAAACAACGCTGTGTCTGTTTCGGGTGCAATATTTTCAGTTTGGTGTTACCAGGGTAGTTCAAATATGAGATGGCGGTATTTAAAATATCAGCCGTTTGGTGTCTTTTACATTAAATTTCAGCTCTCTCTATCTGTTTACCGTTTGAATAAACTAATTACATCATTATTAGATTTAAATGTTAGTGTGTGGTGGTTAAACGACGCTGTGGTGGTTCAGGAAGGAAAGTTTACAGTTTATTATTACTAGGATGGTTCAAATATGAGATAGCAACATATTTAAACTATTAGCCGCTTGTGGCATTTTACATTTAATTTCAGCTCTTTTTATCTCTCCTTAATTGTTTGAATCAACTTTTTGCATAGTTCAAGAAGTTGATTCAAAGTCGTTTGTTGTTAATTTTAATGTTTGGTCGTTAAACAACGCTGTGGCGGCAAGAGATGCAATGTTTACAGTTTAGTGTTACCATGTTCAAATATGAGACGGCAGTATTTAAAGTAGTACCCGTTTGATGTCTTTTACATTTAATTTAATATCTCTCTTTTACCGTTTAAATAAACATCTTGCATCATCATGCATTAGAAGTGCAAAGTTACTTACATCTTTTAATAGACTTGTCAAAGATCACTATATATGTAAATTAATAAACGGTAATTTATATGTTTGTAATTTTATGTATATTTATTAAATACATATATGTATAATTATTTATATTTGCTATTGAGATGCATAATTATGTATGAGCTTTATCATTCATAAAAATCACGCATACACTGGCAATTTCCTCACAATGACAAGATCTTGCCCGCATGTTCTACTTGTTCAATAACTTTGTTGTTAGCTAATATAACTAGTTAGGAAACCAACATCAAAATTATAATATGTTTAGTCATTGTAACTGATATAAGTTCTGTTTTGGTTTTTAGGAACTCCCATGTTTGGAATTTCAAATCATTTTGGAGACTAAGATTTTAAACTCAGACTACTTAAGTTTTTCAATAAACGTATAAGAACATGTATTCATTCGTTGCCTACAGATATAAAATTAAGATTATTATGTGTTGTTGTGTCACATTTCTGTTTACAATCAAATAAGTAAATCTGCTTTTTAAAATAAAAATAACAGTAGAGCAAAGTTTAATAACAACAACCTTAATAACAAGATAATAAGCAAAGAGACGTCCACCTTCATCATACGCAGCAAGAAAGAGTGGAACTCATTGCCGGAGTATGTCTACAGCCTGGGTGTTTTCAAGACCCGTGTAAATAAGTACCTTCTAAGCAAGCGTGCCGTCTTAGACCATATCTCCAATCTGCATTGAGCGGGATTATGGGCAATAGGAAATCTATAGAACTATTTAAAAAAAGAGTTTTCTTTTCACAAAACTTTATAATTTTTTTGTAATAAAAAGTAATCATTAATAGCTGTAACAATGTTATATCAATAATATTAAAGAATTTTAATGAAAAATGTAAGAATTCCTACAAGTAATCACGATGTCGTGGTCTTTAATTTATTGCTTTAAGTCATTCACATAAATCGTTATTATTAAACAGGTTCCAAGAAACACATGATTTACAAGAAAAAATGAATCAATAAAGCAGGGATGTATTTCTGTTACAAACATAAAATAAGCATTTGATACCGTTTGGGTTTCCCATGGAAGACGATATTACATTATTATACATACTATTCCATATGAAACATTCAAGAGAAACTTATTGTAGATCTAAATATTATATTACAAAGTACATGTATACTTATAACTAGTACTTATACCTTCTTTTAAATCGTCTTTAAAATGTATATTTGTGTTCTCATTTAATTTTGCTTTGTATATAACTTGTAAAAATATTGTTATAGATAATAAGTAATAATAATAACAGGCCATAAAAGTCCCACTACTGGGCTCGGGCCTCCCATTTATAGGGGAGCGGACAGTATACTCGCCACGCTTGTTCGAGGGCTTAACTCATTGGTTGTCTCGATGTGGAGGTTTCATCACAATGTTGTCCTTCACCGTTAGCATGGGGTAATTGTAACAATATGCACAAGGTCAGAAAACTGCCGAAGCGGTGCATGCTTTGACATGACGTGTGCGCTGGCCACTGTTACTAACTAAACTACTAAGATTGTTGTAGACTACTAACTAATTTTACGACTAATTATTTGTACATATATTTAAGACTAGTTGCGGCCGCCACTTCGTTTGAGTGCGAGATGGAATTTATAATCATATCTCCTTCGCCCTTTAAGGTATTGATATAAAACATACGCTGAATTTTATCTCATTGAAATTGTTGTTTTATTCTCCAAAATTTTCAGTGTAATCACTTCAGCCATTTTGTAGTCTATTTGAGACAAAGTTTCAGCCAGACTGGCCGGTTTCTATATCTTACTAATTATTCATACACTTTCCTTACCATCGGTTGAATTTTGATATTTATTGCATGGGTCTTATAATAATAATTCATTTATTACAGAAAATTAGTGTTTACATTTACAATTAAAATTGAAATTATAAGCACAACACAATATTTTTTTCTTTTTAAGAAACATAAATCTATATATAATAATCTATATAATACGGGTTGTCTGGAAGAGATCGCTTCTTAGCGATAAGACCGCCCATTGTGCACATTTAGAATATTTTTAGGCTATAAGTTTTTCTGTGTTTTCTGTAATGGTGTACAATAAACTGTTATCTATCTATCTATCTAATCTATTTAATCAGTAAATTAATTATAGCCTTGTGAATACACAATAATTAATTAATAAGACAAAGAATAGGGCATTACAGCCATGTCACTATAATTAATCATTGAAAGCAATTCAATTATCAGTATTCTACTTTACGGCATCACAGGGACATCTATACCGAAAATGTAGATTAAATTTAAAACGATAGTAAAGCAAATGAACTTTTGGTAAGATATAATAATAATAAGTCAGTTTCACGCCATATTTAGATTAAATTTGTCAAGGAACCTCTACGTGTTGGCCTCCCCATGGCCCCACGCAAGCCCTCCAAAAGTCCGTGGTCTTTAAAGATATACGTAATATAATAAGAAATTATTATTGCCGAAAAATCTGATACAATAACTTACAAAAGTGCCTAACTCCCGAGCTAGGCATGAAGCCTATTTATATATTTCGGAAATCAGTGCCCTCTCACATTATTATTATGTAGTTTTAAACACAAAAAATACAAATCGGTAACAGAGTATTTATGTCTAGTGGGTATGTATGTGTGTGAGTGTGTTGTGTATTTGTGTGAGAGTGTGTTGTGTATGTGTGTAATTATGTATATACTGTACGGTTACTATTAAGATAAATAGATTAAAAGAGTGCTTCGGTGGTAGCATAGTCAAGGGTAAGAAGCCAGTTTTTTAGTTTAATTTCAACATCCCGACTAGTGAGTTCATGTACATTGATTTGTTTATTTATCTTGTAATATAGTGTCATAGAAATATAGCACTGGTGCCGTCTTGCAAGGCCAGTATGGTGGTACATTGGATTGGCAACATATTGCCAACATTGGTTGGGAATATGTTGGTTACAGCACGTTTCTTATTGCTTATATTGTCACGTTTTGGTGTAATTTTATGTTGTTTTAGTGTTATATTGTTAAAAACCCTCTAAAAACGCTGGTCGATACAACGAAAACTAACTGACCGGTTGTCTCTAATACCCCGTCTATGCATATTTAGTATAGTTATAAATTCTTGATCTCATTTTTTTATCCTACACCTGACCTTACTCAATTTAATCCCTGATTACATTCAAAATTGTTAATGAGGTACAATCTGATGCTATTATTTTCGTATTAACCCATGATCGGTCTAAACCACTGAATCGAAATTGGATCTCCGCATAAAATCGGTAAATAATGATACCCTACCAAAAGCAATGATTGGTACCTTCTTGTTGTATCCATTACTTTTTCTAAGTTACGTATTAAGTGTATGTTTGAAATATTTTGTAATATTGGAAGAATTTAATCGCTCTCGAAAACGTAATTGATTCTCCAAGTGATCAGAGCTTAGTGCCTACCTTTTTTTTATCAAGGGAAATCCGTTTGAGGACTAAGCCGCGACAAGGGCAGAACCTTGGGGGGATAATTCGCGACCCGTGTGTGGGATTCGCCAGATTGGGGGTGGCACTACCATGCCCGGTCAAAACTGGCGCCACGCTATTGCCACTCCCCAGTTAGGAATACCCACTAAAACTCCTGGGTGTTCCGTCCTACGCCTTATGTCAAGGCTACGGGTATATGACCTAGTCTCTCCGCAGCCCTGGCAGGCGAGGGCCCGCAGGCCACATCCACTGCCGGGGGACTTATTTTATCCCCCGGCATCGTCCTTGCCTAGCTTAGTGTCTACCTGGGACAACGGATCAGCATGATGATCTAGCGAGATAATGTAGTCAGCCTTCTGAACACCCCACCAATAAAAATGTGTGACCTAGGCTATTGTTTATTTAGGAGCCCTCCCCCCCTGTCACATCTCATCGACCCCCCCCCACCTTAACGTGTGACATAATTTGTTAATGGCCCCTAACTGGTAGATATTTATTAGATTTACTTATGCTAAGTTTTTATCATTTTATTAATCTACTGTATAATTATAGGATATGTTTAGGTTTTATACATAAATCAATCATTTAATTCTAATGACTTGGTTTCGAAATCTGACAGGGAACGTTTACTCTTAGACGGTATAATTAACACAGTGATTGTGGAAGTATCGTGAGATAGTGCAGGTATTTATCGAATCAACCAATATTTAGGAATCAATCGATCAAGGAAAAAATAATTCTGAAAGTCTCCAAGACCGTATTTGTTTTTACCAAGATAATATTGTAGTTGTTCATTTTAGTAATTGTTTGTTTTTTGAGCAATAAAAGCCTATATCATCCCCTAAATATTATATGACTAGCACCGCATGTCATTCTTCTCTTACTTTTAGATCTAGATCATGTAGTTTAAAAATTGAAAGTTGAAATTAATCTTACGCCGATATTAAACTGATCAATTAAGTTGAGTCAATTTCGTTGAAAGGCACAGAACTGAAAGGACTCGACGGTATTCAATCAACGATTCAAGTATCTCTGTATAAAGATAACTTTGGTTGATTCATCGCAATTGAAAGATAAAAATCAACCGTATAATATCGGTTTTAACAACAATTCGTTTAAAAAAAGTTTTATTTTAAATTCAGATGGGTTAATTTATAAAGACAGTTGTTGAATAAAGAATCCTTCCGTCCAGTACAAAAAAAATTGCAACAGGTTCACAAAATTTATGGCCAGGATACATTAAAAAACAAATATACGTGCCAGATTTTTTTTTTAATGAAACGAGCACCAACGATTGGAATTCCCGCTGTGTCAATATAAGGCAGAGGCGCCTTGCTTGATGGATATAAACATAAAAAACCTATAGGGATGTACATTGCCTGCCCACGCGCATGAAGGCTGTTTATGGTCCCATTCATAGGAGTAACATGAGCCTTGAGTCGTTTGACCTTTGATGCTTTGAGACTTTACTGGGTAGTTTTGTGACGTGATTTATAGCGATTTTGGTTGGTTTTGATAGACAAGTTACACGAATCGTCACTCTCACTCCTTTATCTTTCTGTTGAAGTACGTCTCGTGACCTAACTTAATGTTACGCTCAGAGTCTATATTTTTGGAGGTGAATCCGTTTGCGGACACCCACTGCTCGGGGACGTGTTTTACAGTGGGGTAGTGTGGGACTACCCTCAGTCTGGGCTTTACTTCATTACACTTAAAATGTAGGCTTTTGCTTTTAACCTTTTATAATTAGCTTTTATAAAACCTATGATGAATGAATCAATGATAACACTTTATTGTTAACCAAAAATTAAAACTATGTTCTTAAAAACTCAGAATAATAATTTTTTAACAAAGAGCGGCCTTACCGTTTTCAGCGATCTCTTCCAGGGAACTTCCTAGACTGAGGAAAATATTAAAATCTGACAGTGCTAGTGTAAACAATAAATAATATGAAACATTCAAAACACGAATAAATAAAATAAAAATAATAACTGATTTTATATATACTATAAATACAATGAATAAATAAAAACATAGTCATAATAGATACAGAAAAAGCAGCACTATTAAATCTGAGAGGATCAATAATAATTAGCAACCATGACTTTGAAAGACGATATTGTACTATAATTTGCTTGAAAAGAAAATTTCATAGGAGAAAAGCAGTTAGAAGATAGTTTTCTACGCGACGATACAATCGCTATCTAGAACATTGGAATAAGTCTCAATAAACCTTTTGGTAGAATAATAAGATATACCTGCCATAATTTATCTATTAAGTGTTAGATATCCAGCACTCATAATGCAAATGGCGTTTAAAAGTTCTCAAATGTTACAAATATTAGGAATCGAAATTTATGGTATGGCTTTTGACTAACAGTTCCTTTTGAATAAATTACACGTAAAATTCACCTTACGCGTCATGTTTTAACGAGTCTTACACATTTAAATATAAATGAGCTGAAGATGAAAACGTTCTTATTGTAATTAAGAAACATAACTTACCTTACATTTTAAGCGCTTCTGATTGTAACCCATTAGAGTAGTAATATATGTTACAATCAATGCTTTAACTTGGACTAAGTTATTTTTATTGATTGTTAAAAAAACGTTTTGTAGAAGTATAACTTTAAAAAACTCGCTTTACTGGATGATGTTAGTGTACACCAGTCTTAGGAACATTAATTTGCCACTAGTCTGGATTGGCATCATCATTATTATACCTTGTATGTCTTTAAGACCAGAGGCCATAAAAATGGCTCGGACTTTTGGAGGGCTTGCGTGGAGCCATAGGAAGGCCAACACGTAAAAGCCCTTTGACAAAGTTAATGTAAATGTGCCGTGACATTGACCGGCGATTATTCCTGCTTACACCATATAATGCACTCAAGGACAAGCCCGGTCAGTGTAGGACTATTGTAGGATATGAAAACAAATGGTACCGGGCTATTGGGATAAACTGTTAGTGGAACTAGGAATCTGGACTATAGCGACTATGGCGTCTGCTCGTCGCAATGTTCAGGGCACATGGGAAAAATGGGCAGACAGTGACTCGCCACTCCCAGCATGAGCCCCAAAAAATGCCGTACAAATTGGCGACGGGCAACATGAGTGTGAGTGGCTAAGGTATGTGGAGAGGTACGCTGCAGGTTCACCGAACCTACTTCCTACTTTATGCCATTTATCACTTGCACCCCTGGAGCTTGAGTCTTAGCTCTAGCGATTCCCACTGCGTGCCGGCTGGCTAAAGCAAGCACAGAGGCCTGCCTTGGTCTGTCGGAGTCGGCTCCGAGGTGTCGCTCTAAGCCTTTGCCACAAAGCCCCCCGCGAACTATTATTATAACATTATTATACTATCGTTACGAGTTGCAAGACTCGAATTAAAATGCCGTTAGAATTACTATAGAGTTTATTAGAACTATACAAACACGTATAACACAGGTACAAATATAACCGAACACAACAAGTCGTAATCTCATAAAACGCTCAAAGTCCGTCACTAAAATATTCCCGATTGTAGTACACACGTCTTGCTTCGCTCGTGGTTATCGCTCAACTGCCTCGTCCCTCCATCGAGCCATTGCTTTATACTGCTCAGATGCAATATTTCCGTCCGGTCACGTGGATCGAATATCCTAGAATCAGTTTGTACTTTAAATCCGACACACCTGGCTAATGACTGCCATAAAAGATTACAATACACAATGGGCTGTTTTCTAATCACAAAATTTAAACACAACGTAAACAAAAGAAGTCCAAATGCCGAAAGGTAATAGAATGTGTTTTTACAGGTATGCAGGTGTGAATTTGTTTTTGTCGGCGTCTATGTCGTAACACTATTATTATTACCGCTGAAAGCGATGTTTGAAATGAAATACACATACGAATTCTATTTTTTCAATGCAATATAGATTAGAGATGTTACGAAGGTTTGATTTACCGTTTGCTCCTCAGTTGTAACTTGCAGCTCCTTTATATTACCTACTGGAAGCAAAGTTAAATTCGTCAGTGTATTTTAAATCAGAGATTCCGACATATCAGAATTTGAGTACAAGCTCCATAACATTCCATTCTAGGTGACCTAAATTCTAAAGACCTTTATTGAATTTTTTTAATTAAAAGAATTCACCTCTTTCGTAGTCATCACAAGTAATTTTGACTGAGAAAAGTTTTGTCTGTAACCTACATAACGAGTTTTCGATACGCCAGCCATTACAAGGAAACCCTAATGGCGCCCAAATTGAAACTTTCACTTAGTTTCCCTTGAAATTGATTAAGGAGAAAATGGAAAGGGATCGGCCATAACCAACTTTTTGCCTAAGATTCTGTTGGGATCTGTTCAATTCATTTAATTATTCAATTTCAAGTTTTTGTTGATACAAGCCTTCGTACTCCCAAAGCTGCTTCGTCGGACAAATTTATTATACTAGTTATAGAAGTTAGTTTTAGGTCTGATCAAGATCTTAGGAATTCAAAACCAAGTCAGGCACGGAAGACACGCAAGTTATTTCCCTATAAAATAAAGACGTAAGTCACATAGAGAATTTGCAAGCCGAATTATGAATGAACGCTTGTTTTGCCATCATTGTAATTTTAGACACAACGTACTAATCATATAGTACATAAGGATATGCCCGCGACTTTGTCCACGCTTGACTTGAAATTTCAGCGGGATTTCCGTGACATAAAGTAGCAACAAGCGCTTCCGCAGCATTTTAATAAATACTGCGTCGGAAGAGGCAAATTTTTATGCACCCGATCAACTACAAACCGCTCCCGGGAAAGTCTCACGGATTGCCCGGGATAAACAATATCAGACATTTTGTTACATAAAATTTCCTATCTATCCTATCTAAAAAAATCACGTTGCAATTCGTTTTTTTTAACTTAGCCACTTTAAACCATTCCCCAGAAAAAATCCCGTGGAATTCCCAGAATACAAAGTAGCGCAGATTTTAAGTGTAATAATTTTCTGTCGATCAGCGAAAACCGCATCGAAATCGGTTCAGTGGTTTTTAAATGAATCCCGAAGAAACAGACAAACCTACATACAAACTGACAAGAAAAAAAATATGTTTTTTTTTAATAGTTTCAATGTACAGACACGGCATTTTTAGAAGTTTATGTAATGGTATAAATTCAACCATCGACGTTAGCCATTCGTAGTCCAATGGTGGATGTAGGTATTTGGTCTACCTTTTTTTTTTTAGGGGAAATCCGTTTGAGGACCGTGAGCCGCGCGAGGGGGAAAGGTCGCGGCCCGTGTGTGGGATTCGCCAGGTCGGGGTGGCACTAGCACCCCACGTGTAACGTGTGAGATGTTATTGCCACGCCGCGGTTAGGGATATCCACTAAAACCCCTGTCATTTAAAAAATGAATTAAAAATGTCCACAATTAAAATTACAAATCCAAAAAAAAATAACGTATTTATTTAAAAAAAAAGAATCTTAAAGATTAGCTATTGAAAGTTATTATTCTAGTACCAAAAGCAATTTTTCTACGAAAGCAATTTTTGTAAAATAAGAAAAAAGTACACTAAAAAAGAAACGTGTTAGAATAGAAAATAAAATATAAAAATACCGCACTTCGCAATCATCAAAGCTGATTTTGACACTTCTGTTTGTTGTTAAAATTAAAAACGTTCACCGTTACAAACGGCATAGACTGTTTACTATGAAACAAAGGCGAAAAAAAAAACAAAATCAGCTTGCCTGTTTAATTTAGCGAGGGTTGTCGACAAAAAGCGTCCCGGTCCTTTTTGTTGACCGACGTTACATCACTGGTATGCATTGTTCCCGTTATACTGTCCACCAGTTAGCTTGGTGTAAAAGGAAGACGCATTTTTCCTTTCTGACATACGGGACTGAGTCAATTTATTGATGCGTCACTGCGTCACCAAAAATGAAATTTGTGACTCATTTGTTATTTATTGTGAATACGGTTATCATAGTTATGTTAATGGAATTATTGGTGTCAGTGACCGGTAAATTTCATTTTTCGTTTCTGATTGTGTGATAAAATAATCTATATAAAATTTACATATTATCAGATTTATTTCATTCGGTAAACTT
This sequence comes from Dendrolimus kikuchii, assembly GCA_019925095.2. NCBI lineage: Eukaryota > Metazoa > Arthropoda > Insecta > Lepidoptera > Lasiocampidae > Dendrolimus > Dendrolimus kikuchii. The sequence goes on along the minus strand of CM034395.1, from coordinate 7,771,371 downwards.
CGTACCGCATCAGAATCAATAAATAAAAAAGCTGAATGATAATTCAATAAAAAACAAAAGTATTCTATTAAATTTAATTTAATTTCTGAACGACAGGCTGAACATCAAACGTTTGACATTCAAAACCAAAAAAAAACTTCATTTTTAAATTTAATTTGATTTCTGAACGACTTTTAAATTTGATTGATTTCTAAACGACGGGACGAACGTCAAATATTTGACAGGTAGGAATAGTTTCTAAGGGAAAGCGAAATTGTTATTTTTACTATATTTCAAGCGTTTTTTTTTTTCATATTTACTCACCTTTTTTAACCTTCCCTGGACTTCCACAAATATTTCAAAACCAAAATTAGCCAAATCAGTCCAGCCGTTCTCTAGTTTTAACGAGACTAACGAACAGTAATTGATTTTTATATAATAGGAAGATTATTTCTTTCATATCATTTTAAATTAAATTATATATATTGCCAATTTGTGTAACTACTTATTTATTTCTCGCGTATCTTTGGCTGTTAGCTTCCGTGGAAACTATCTCATTTTCGGAATTAAGAATTATTTTATTTTAATTTTGTAAAAGGATAAAATTTCATGACAATAATTTCATTTAGATTCGTTCCAGGTTATTTTATGTGTATCCTGCAGAAACTGGAATACAATTTCTCCTCATACACATTATGTTTATATACGTTATTGAAACGTTATAAATCAAAGTTGTTAATAATAAAATTCCATTCTCAATTCTGTAAACATACAAACATTCAGTATCACATAATAATATTACAGAGTTTATTTACTTAGATTTGTTAAATAAAACTAAATACATCGCTGTTGAAGTTATTTTGGTTTTATCGATATAATCATTAAATGTAAGTTTCATTACATTTATATATATATATTTCCATACCGCTCTTCAAATTATAATTGAAAAGTAATATCCGTTGTACACTTACAAAAAATAACTAAAACTTGTTTTGGGCTTGGACATCTAACATTGGACATTAGATTGCGTAGTAACTATTTACTAGTAGTCGCCCAGTGGTCGAAACTCGACCATAATAAATATAATTTATAAGTTTGAACATTATTAAGGTTCTGTTGTTAAAGACTATACTTCTATAATCACAGATTTCGCCAAGGCTACACTGTTAATTTGACTTTAACAATAAACAGAGTATATATGCGTGTGTGTGTGTTAAATACATGGTAGTGTGTGTAATGTTTTTTTATTGATTTAATGTATTATTTATTATGCATATTTTTTTTAAATATTAGCATTCTGAACTCCTCTATATAAACTATAAGTGTGCGAAATTTCATACTCCTACGTCCGCGCAATTTTCGTAAAAAGATTTAAAACATCACCTACATATTATAATACTTTTATGAAAAAGGACACGAAATTTAAATGTCTTTTCACATCCAAATTAAGAGAAAACAAAAAGGGAATTTATAAAGTTATTACCTTTTACGTTGGAACTTTCATACCTTACGGTATTCGAATCGTATTTAAATGAAATAAACAAGCAAGAAATGTGGCCCCGGTCGGTTTTGCATGTCCTTAATCGGTAGTAGGTTGACTAAATATTTTGTCGCGTGCTGAATGACTTGGTACGTACCCGAATAAACATTTACGATTAATTTTACGAGTTCAGCCCTGGATCGGCGGAGTAAACATTGTAATGCGAGCTAGGCCATAAAAGGGTTAAGTACAGCGAATTTTTGTGCCATTTTATGTAATTGAAGGTTGAATGTAAACAAGAATAAATTGACGACTTATTTTCTAAACAGTATTATTTCTAAAAATAAAACTACGTTTCAATGGTTTTAAGCGTGGTAATTTATTTGATTTTGTTATTCCGACGTTTTTTTAGTGACCGTGATCACGGAAGACAAAGATGTCAAGTGTCAACAAGTATTCTTAAAGTTTTATTTAGGCTACCGCCAACTTGTTCATTTTAATTATTTAGTTTTAATTTTGTTTATGGTTATTATTTACTCTATGGTAAATTAGATTAGGCTCCCATAAAGTAAATAATAAACCATAAACAAAATTAAAACTAAATAATTAAAATGAACAACTTGGCGGTAGCCTAAATAAAACTTAACAATACTCGTTGACACTTGACATCTTTGTCTTCCGTGATCACGGCCACTGAAAAGTGGCCGAAACGTCGGAATAACAAAAATCAAATAAATTACGGCGCTTAAAATCGTTAAAAGGTACTCTTATCATAATGTATACAACTCGCAAAAACTTAAGAAAGTATTATTTCTTTTTATCGTTTGGTAGTAATTTTGGAAGGAATGGAATATTTATAAAATCGTTATATCCGTCCGCCCATTTATACATGTCTCGAGAATTTAAAAAAACTACTGGATGGTATTTAGCAGGACGGTGTATATGTCGCTATACATTTGTAAAGGGAAATCGCAGAAAAACTTGTTTTTCAGTTAGTAAAGTTGTCTCGCATATCAGTAGACAGTTTTTCAAAAATCATAACGATCTTTTTGAGCCTCTTTTTTATTTACTGTTAGATAATGAGTGGGGAGATACCTATTTGTTTTCAAAGTATGTCATCCCTTTCTTTAACTTTTGAGCTATATTATTTATGGTATGGAAAGTTTTGAAAAAAATTAAGTGTCAAATCTCAAAATAAAAACAGTTAACGTTGATCGCTTATACGAAACTCTTCAGAGTGTAATGATATATACATATATATCGATGTATTGATTTAATGTATATCTAACTAACAAATTTATTCAATATTACTTTGACTTATTTAAATAAACCTCAATATAGTATTTATAGCACTGTTAAAGAAAGTATCGTCGAAATAACAAATTATGAATGATATGGGAGACATATTTTTTGGATTCGACAGTAAGACAAGGATGAGTCAAACTTTTGTCCAAACAAATGTTATCAGAAGCCATCGCATAATGTCGATATTCTGAAGGCCCTATTAACATTCCTGCTTGGATCCCCGATCGGGACAAATTTGGACCTACATAATTGTTTGCGGACATGATTTTATCCAGCCTTGAGACGTATACGTTGTTAGTAGTGATGAAAATTACAGCTACCTTAATATATCGATCACTGCCGTGAAGTTATTTCGTTTTGTCACTACTATTTCAACGGTGAAAAATCGCCAAACGTTGTATTTTAGAAGTAACAAAAAAAAAATAAACTACCGCAACGTGTACGGTGTCAACTAGAACTGAAAGTGATTAGTGGAACTGTGAAATGAAATAATACATTGCACTCTCAACGCTTCACGGCGTTATAAATAACTCAAGCAATAGAATTCCTAACGTTTTAAGGAATAAAATTCAATTTTAAAGAAATAAGTTCGCTCGTTTATCGTATTGACTATCTGCAAGATATTTTGTACTAGATGACGCTTTAATAGTTTGTCTCATGTGAAATAACGCTCTGAGGAATTTAACGGTCGTCTTCTATTCTTGTAACTGGAGTGAAACGTGATTTATTTTATATCGCCGTTATTTAACCGATATCAACTTGATTGTAATAGTTTGATCGAAAATAGGCTGATTTTATTAATATTATTTTTAAAGGACGCCAATGCACACTTTTCCCAATATAGATTTTTAAGTATTTGCACGAATTCATTCTGTACTTATTTATATTAAAAATTCGCACAACAATATGCCTGGGATACGTGATATGCGTCTTATATTGTTCTTAGCTTTCATAATCAACAAATAATTGCCAAGTGCTTGTTAATTCACATACATAGGGCATCGTAGTGACGAAGAGTTTAGTTTTTTTCAACTTCACTGCATTGTGTAGCGGCCTATAGAATACAACATTCTAGTAAATGTTATTATTATTGACTCAATAGTTACTTACTCCGTTGGCTCAGCGACCCAAAGTGGGTTTCGAAACAAGAACATGCCATTATTCCCTATCCTGTGCAGTTTTTGCCAATTATTGGCTCGAAGCTCAGACAGGGCAGTCTCTACTCTGTCTTTCCAGCGATATTTGGGACGGCCGACCGGCCGCTGACCGGCCGCCGACCAGCCGCCGACCTACCGGCCGTCCCAAATATGCTTTCCTGATGGTGCGATCCTCTCGCATCTGTTCTACGTGACTGAGCCAGCGGAGGCGGTGAGCTTTTATTTCTCCTACTATGTTGGGCTCGACCAAGAGATTCTCAATTTCGAGGTTGGTATGGACCATCCAGCTGCTATCCTGAATAGTTCCTAACAAAAATGGTTTTGACGTATATAGAAAGATGAACGTGACGATTTTATAAGGATTTAGTTTTTTCCAAAATTCCTACAGGACTCTAAGGATCACACTTATTAATCAGTATTATACTTATATAACACAAAACATGACGTACATAAGTGCGCAGCTCCAATGAGCAAACATCGACCACTTAGACAATAAATGAAATATTTATTACCTACTCTATGAAAATTATGGTCTTATTATCAACTATACTTATTCGAAAATTAAATGTTAAACGTCTAATACACTTGCAAACTATAGTGATTAATATAATTGTAAATGATTGTAAAACTACCCACACGTTGCAATTATTCAACATAATGCATTTTCCTAGGTCACATACATTATAGTACTGAATGTCCTTTAATCCACCAGTAAATGGTGAACAACAAAACTCATTATCCGACGCTATTCGTACTACCTGGGCAGTTCTGGCAAACTCGTATAATATGCCGCGATTTTCAAGCGACGGCGGTTGCTTTGTTGTCAAGACTTGTATGAGAGTTTCCGTCAATTTGAGTAGATTGAATAGAGTAGACCACAACAAAACTGCAACAAAATTTTTACTTGAAGTCTTACGGGCAGATTGTTAATGTACTTGTCCAATTTGAAAACCTGCCCGTATATCTTCAAGTTAAAATTTTGCGATTCGTTTTTCCACTTGTCCGTTGAAGTTTCACTTCTACTATGTGTCTCAGCACACATTTCGATTTTTCGCAGGTTTACTGCAAATTATAATTTGGTTAGGTTAGGTACATTTTAATGAATGCATTTTTTATTTAAACATATTTTATTTTATCAAACAAAAAACTGGATTCGATCTGGAACCAAAAAACGCATCCATAGTATACTCTAAAATTATGCCCCCTCTTACCACGTCTAGTCTAAATTTATGCCGCTCCTCCACGCGGCCGTAACGCTTTTTCGTGATAGAAAAATCCTAAGATCCCCCCGTTTATATAGAAGTTTTACTTGAATAAAACGGCTGAGCACATAATACAGAAAAACGGAGGAGAATCCACTGATAAAAGGACAGCCTTAAAATGACATACAAAGATAGATGAGGAGCTGAAAGTCAGACCTCGAATACAGTTGGTATTGTTAATTGTCAGATAGGTCGAATGAGTGAATGTGATATCAGAGCAAGAGTTCTCTAAAACATAAATCCCGGGCCTAACAGTAGAATGGGGTTTTTACTGCGGGGGAACAGCAAGGGAGTTTTCGTCGGCTATGTACATTTGGAATACCAAAGGCGTTATCAATATGCTGCTGGCCACAAATCTGGGACAGGAACCTGACTACCAAGGACAGAACATATCTCTCAATTGTTAGGGCAACATACTCTAACCATATACAGACGGGCAAACGCTCTACCATCTGGCAGTGACTTGTTTTGTCACCTCTTACGATAGAAAGCCTGGCCATATGAATAAGTATTATCCTTTCTCTGTTCCTGCATAGATAATTACACATGGTTATCACTACAATTCACTCAAAACTGAATAAAGAATTTATCATTCATACTTCACTCAGTTAAACAATTTAATCTGCATTCGTACTTACTAGCAATGCACTAAAGTCGTATTTCTGTTTATGTTCATGGACTAATACAGGCAATTAGCAGCTAAACCGTACAAGCCGCATGCGACAAACACCAACTAAGATTGAGACGCTCGCCGCGTAAACGTGGCTTAGCTTAATCTCAAAAGTTTATCACTTGCGCCGTCTCTACGCTTGGCTTAGGAGATTAGGGAACGGGGCCAACTTGTACAGTTTACTGGTAGGATAAGCTAGGCCAGCAAACCTCCGAACTTTCCCACTACCTTGGACGAGGGATTTTTAATTATGTCATTAACTCCACCAGAACGGGTGCGTGCAACTGATTAACCGTTTTATGGTTGTTGAAGCACGCTTCCCTTAATTTATATGGTTAACACTAAGTTGGGTTATGGTGGTTGTAACGTATGGATGAGCGTAAAGAGACGTAGAATTAATGTTTTGGTACTCATTGTATTTGTATTTGCACTAAAAAATATATAGTGTAGAATACGCCGTTTATTCTTAAGAAGTCATCATTATAATGTGCCACTCTATCCTTAGGTCACCGTGCCAGCGAACTATTATTTACTTCTACTCTTGGTGGTAATATATCGACTGATAACGTGCTTACTTTCATCTGTCCTTTATATCAATGAATATTGGGAAGTACTGTCACATGTACTACAACCAGCTTCTTGAAATTTGGTGGGTCTCGTCTCATTCTAATGATACATACATACATAACTTCACGCCGGTTCCCTTGCTGGGTAGGCACGAACAACAGGGCGCCATTTAGGCTTATTCTTACACACCTCACTTGCTTCTTTGAAATTCATAACTCTTGTCATGCACGCTCGTCTGTTCTTAAGGCTCCTGACATCATTCTAATGATGTGATATAAAAAAATACAAAAAGATTGAGTAATTATGTACCTATAAGGGAGAGTATCTACTTTAGATATTTTTCTGAATGTTAAATTTTGAAGAACTCTTTGTTGTAATATTAAACTCGAAAACTATAATATTAATAATTGAGCACTTTTAGCTTAGTACTAGGATATGCCCGCGCCTTCGTCGACGCTCGACTTGAAATTCCCGCGGGATTCCCGGGATAAAAAGTACCGCAGCATTTAAAAAAGAATGTACGCTTTCGTTTTAGTGAAGACTGTGTCGGGTTAAGCAATTTTTATGCACCCGAATATATATTTATTATATATGATAAACCGCTCCCGGGAAAATACCTGCGGGATTCTCGGGATAAAAATATTATATATTTTATTACATACAATTTGCTATCGATCAGTATAAAAATCACATTGGAATTCGATTTTTTTTAATCTGGCCATTTTAAATAATTCCCCGTTAAATCCCAGAAAATTTTCCGCAGGACAAAAAGGACGCAGCTGGACAAAAATTTTAATTCTAAGAATTTGCTGTCGATCAGCGAGAACCGCATCGAAATCGGCCAAGTAGTTTTTACGTAAATCGCGAATAAACAGACAAGAAATCTAAAAATTGCACCGCGTTCTCCATCGAGTTGTATTTTTAAGGAGCCTCAAAGTAGACATGCATGTTTAGAATATTATAGATTACTAAAGTTCTATAATTATGCTGAATATTGTATACCTTTAATAATGCTTCAGATAATCAGTTAAGATATACAGACTGACATTGGTTGTCAGACTACAGGGTCCTTACCTTTACGTAGCGGAACCCTAAAGAAACAATTAATTCTTAAACAGTTTTAATTAAGAGCGATAATTAAAACCCGACCTTTAGTAAAAAAACATAATTTAAATTTACCAACCTTCAAATATTTATTAAATCGATTGAATTAACATTTCCAGTTTGCTACAATCGGCTTATGGGTCCTAATCTCTTCCCTCCAAAACCCCCCCAAGTTAAATTAATCGGATTTTTTACAACATAAAATATTTTCTCTTAAGAAGGTTATTGAGAAATCTTAGCACATTTTATATTTTTTTCCTCGAAAACGATAAAAGCTTAATAAGGTAACGTAAAATTCAACCTCCATCGTAAATTTATGGTAGCGCCTACAAAAATTATTTTGTTATTTAATTTGGGAATAAAATGTGTTATATTTCTCGGTAAAGTAGCGATGAATTTCAATGGGAAACATCGGGGAAACATAGATTTACGTCCCTGTGTCTGCTAGACTTTTTAAGGGAAAATACAAGACATCTAGCTTATTTTTGCTGTACTTGAGTCTATAATCTGCTGTCCATGTACATCATTTTTATATATTGAAGTGAAATTTCTTTAGAATTGTTGTGATTTGAATCTCGATAAAACGAAAAACCGACATGAAAAAGAGATAAACACATAAATCTATACTATAGGACTAAGTCTGCGAGAGAATGAGATAGAATACATTATATTTAATAATTTAAACACTGTGCTCATACAGATAGATAGAGTTGGAAATGTTTTGAAGTTTTCCGTTACTACTTAAAATTTTGTGTTTTAAACTTTAAACATATAGCGATATAATATATGAAATGTGACGTCACGAAATTTAAGTCCCTCCCATATCTTGTCACACTTTGTTTCACTTCTTCTGCGTGTAATCACATTTTTTTTTTGATGCATTTTTTTATTTTTTTTTTTATTGCAGGAGTTCAGCAGAGAGGCAGACGGCCCACTTGATGTAAAGCGGGTACCATCGCCTATGGACATTTGCTACACCAAAGGTGCTACAAATGCGCTGCTGCTCTCTTAAGAGAGACTGGAAGCTGGTTACTAACGCCGGAACACAACTCAAGGTTGTTATGGCGACATACTTTAGGTGGTAGTCATCCAGTCGGGCAAATACCCTACCGCCTGGCGAATGCATAATAATTACAGATCATTTAAGAGTTTCCTTTGAGTCAGGTCGCCTAGAAGAGATCGCTTTTAGGGCGGGCCGCCTTTTGTAACTATTGTCTGATTGTGATTTTTTGTAATTTTTGCTTTGATGAACAATAAAGTGTTTTCTATGTCTATATCTGTTAACTGTTTACAATAGTATATTTTAAGATTAGATTAATAGACTATCTAATATTGTAAATGCGAATTTATGTTTATAAGTAACATTTTCACGCTTTAAATACGCAACAGGTTATCACGGAATTTTGCATACACGTTGTCAGGGGTATAGAATAAGGACATAGGGTACTTTTCATCCACAAAAAAGTACGGTTCCTGAGGGTAGACGACTATAATTGTAAAGATGGCGCTCCGATCGCGTTTTATTGCGGCCACCGTTGAAATTCACTATTCACTATTTCATGGCATCATGGCAACGATAATGACAATCTAACTTTAATGTGTTGCTTTCATGGTTAGGTCCACCTTCACTAGATGGCGTTACAGGTATTTTGAATTAAAAATTAACTTTAACATTTCCAAGGAGTGTAGGACTGCGAAGGCTCCTCCACTCTGTATACAAAATTTACATTAGCACGAGTGAAGCCGCGGTCATAAGCTAGTAAATAAATAATCGACAGACAATGACACTTATTGTATACCCCCAAATTAAGCAAGTTACGCTTTCGTTACGGATGATATATAACGGACTACTCTGGGGCCATTCCTAGACACCCAGACCATAGTAAATAACGGAGAATATTCGTTTCCGAAAGTTTACCATACTAGAAATCGAACCCGGAGCCTCTGCGCTGCTGTGAGGTAGGCCGTCAAAGGCTTAACCCGCTCAACCACAGAGGTCTGTTGATTATTTATATTATATTCTACATATACAATTATGACACGGAAAAGAAACTAATCACCAAATTTACAATTTTATAATAATTAATACATAACGCATTAAAAACAATGAACGTAGCACACCAATTTTGTACTCAACCATTGAGTTAATTAAACAACTTTAAGCTTAAGTAAATTAGCTGTACTCAAAACACATGGCGTCCAGGTGAATGCAGGGCACCTGCTGCATTTTAATTCTTGAAAACGTGAAACTTAATATCGTGAGCTAATTTTTTACTTTTTATTTTGCAACCGGAGACTTCGTGTGACCAAAGAAGACAGATGAGCCACTTAGGTTATGCTCTATTGAATTACTCGATCGAATTGTTAGGTTGAGGTTATAATGTGTACAGAGCGACAAGCGTTGTTTTCAACTTTACTTGTTTACAACAACAGCAAGTAATTTTTTTATTACGGTTCTTTAAACATTTTGGGCAAAACGGAGTCCTATGTTATACAATTCGTCTCTCTTTCCATCTATATCGCATTCAGGGAACGGTGAGACAAGTTGTAAACAGACCAAAAAAAAGACCTTTCATAGGTCACCTTTAATTTAGTAAAAATATCGACGTACTTACATTGTTGACATGTATCTTATTAATTAAATTTTATTAAAGTAATACAATATTATAAACTAATTATAGTAATTATATAAGTAGTATAATCTAATACAATAAAAGATAACTTATTTGTATTGTATTCTACCCATAGTCCCTCAAGACTATAAGTAGAGTACTGGGCCTAGATCACCGTCTTCTATGGGTAAGGTTTTCAGAAGGCTGGCTACGTTTCCTCGCTAGATCGTCATACTGATCCGTTGCCCGAGGTAAGCACCAGCCTTCTGATCACCTGAAGAGTTAATGAGTCTTAATAATTAGTAAATTAATTAGTAAAAATATTAATTTGAAAGACTAAGAAAGGCCGTATATACTAGTAAAACTTTACACAACAATTTAGTAAAATTTGTTTGAATTTGAACGCCATAAATAAATTTTGAAATTTTTTTTTATGTAAATAGATTTAAATTAGAAACATTACATGCCAAAAAACTTAAAAAAAACATTTGGTAGAAAACTACATTTCACTTAATTATTACTGTGTCATTTTGTCATCGGGTTCAAAATGCTCTCCGCTCATCAAACCTGGCTATGAGAGCTAAAACATTTGTAAAATACTATCTACTCTACTATCTACTACTATATACTCAAGCACCCCGCTAACTATTAATCGCTGTCGCTTATCAATTCGCATCAGCTATCAAACGAGCCATTGAATCAAAGGATATAAAGCAAATAAAGCCGGTTTCGTTCCCACGCAAAGGAAAACCTCAATCGATCACTGAATGAGTGAGTACCCGTAAAACTTAAGCCGAAATCATTTTGACGGGAATGAAGATATGTTTATGTTTAGATAACGGTAATAAAAATAATAATGACGAATTAATAGCGAGAAAAGCTATCGTAGTGTTTGCGTGTGACAAAGAAGATGACGTATGCTAGGATGAAATAGTATGCAAGTACGTAATAGACAGCGTAAACTCCAAACGATAGGGAAGAATACTAATATCGAAGAACAGTAAATTACCTAAATATTTCTATTGATTGATCGACTCATAAGATGATTATTATAGTCACAGTGCGAGTATATGAATACTATTGCCTAGTTTTAGATAAATAATACATACATACATACATAACTTCACGCTAGTTCCCTTGCGGGGTAGGCACGAACAACAGAGTGCCATTTAGGCTTATTCTTACACACCTCACTTGCCTCTTTGACATTCATAACTCTTGTCATGCAAGCTCGTCTGTTCTTAAGGCTCCTGACATCACCTTCTTCTATAGATAAATAATGTAAGGAGATTTAATATAAAATTACATTACATATATATATGAATATGATTGTTATTTACAAGTCGATACAAAGTTTGTTTACTGTTGTATATATGTGCTAGGATTTGCCCGCGACTTCGTCCACGCTTGACTTGAAATTCCCGCGCGATTCCCGGGATAAAAAAAATATCACACATTTTATTACATTAAAGTTGCTATCGATCAGTAAAAAAAGTTAGATTGGAATTAGATTTTTTAATCTGTCCATTTTAAATTATTCCCAAAAAAAATAATCCGCGGGATTCCCAGGATAAAAAGTAGCGCAGAGTTTAAGACTAAGAACTAGCTGTCGATCAGCGAAAACCGCAACGAAATTGGCCCAGTCGTTTTTACGTGAAACCCGAACAAATAGACGAACAGACAAGAATCTAAAAAAATTGCATCGTGTTCTCCATTGTTTATATAGTCTATTCAATTATTTTTTTAATAGATTCAATTTAAAGACATGAATTTTATAATATTTTAATTTTCTACCATATTATTATATTTTCATCGTATAACTTTAATTATGCAAAAGTGGATGGATGCAGAAGTCGTGGAAGGTCACGACACACCTTCCATGATCAAATTGATCGTGTACTAGCAGAAGGTGATGTCAGGAGCCTTAAGAACAGACGAGCGTGCATGACAAGAGTTATGAATGTCAAAGAAGCAAGTGAGGTGTGTAAGAATAAGCCTAAATGGCGCTCTGTTGTTCGTGCCTACCCCACAAGGGAACTGGCGTGAAGTTATGTATGTATGTATGTAACTTTAATTATGATTGAAATAAATTAAATAAATTTGTATAAATAATATACTCCTGGTATTTTTACTTATAGAAATTAGTTTAAATTATTTAGCAGTAATTATTCCACACGTTAATTTTTTGTTTGTAATCGATGCCTATAATTGAGACATTTTTTATCGAATCGTGTTGATGATCATTACCAGTATCAAAAAGTTAGAATTAAATATCATATTTAACAAATATATTATTTGCTGGACATATTTTCAACGCCCTCAAGCAATTATTTCTTACCGAAACGAGTTTGTCAAAAGACAAAAAGTTCCGGGAGGACCTATTAAAATATTTCTTAAACGAGTAATGTTTCAAGAAATTTCTAACAAGTTCGAGTAACTTGTCACTTCTTTCGAATGGCAGTCATTTATTTTGAACAACTCAAAAACTACCTGGGGGAAAACCCGTGGTAGTTAGTTATGTCACGAAAGCTTGCTTCAATTTTTATCAATGACACAGTGAACGGGATTTCTTCAAGCAATCTATTAATATTGAGAGTATATAAATAACAATATATTTAAAATATTATGATCTAAATTCTAAAGTAAAATGCATGCTACAGTCAATCGTCTATATTAGTAGGTAAATAATTAGTGAATCTGAACATGCTGATTTCGTTCGCTTTTGTAAAATGATGTAGGCAAAAGAAATGCTACCTATAAGGGAAGTATATATGTATTCCAAATTAGGCTATGCCCGCTACTTCGTCCACGCTTGACTTGAAATTCCCGCGGGATTCACGGGACACAAAGTACCAAAGTTTTTATAAAAGTATGTAAGCTGTGTAAACTGTGCCGGAATAAGTAATTTGATTTTTTTATCTGGGCATTTCAAATCATTCTCAGAATAATTCCCGCGGGATTCTCGGGATATTAAAAAAATTATGAGCAACCTCTTAAAAATCAAATTTTGACTTGAAACTTATTATTTTTTGATCTATAAAATTATACCGTAACGAGAAAAAAAATGAATAAACATAAAATTGGTTTTTGGCGATTTTTGAAATCTTAAAAAATTTAGAGCGACCTCTTAAATTTTTGAGCTGTCCTTTGGCGGGAATGCTTAAAACATCAAAAACTAACATTTTTTTCACAAGAGACTCAAAAACCAAAAATGTCGGTTTTTTTGCGCCACCCTAATAAGTATATACAATATTAGTAAGTAGTCACCGGAAAACCTGCGCGCTGCATATACCTATAGGGACAACAATAAAGTTATAAAATAATAATAATGTTTAAGATATCACAAAAGACTCCACCTTTATTACCATAAAAGCCGAGTCTCCTAATGAACTGAATCTACATACATTTTGTTCGTGAAAAAACTCATCATCCTCCCCGCCCGTAAAACACTCGCATTTGGAAAAGAAAAGAGGAAAACTTTCATTTTTACGCTTCTAACGGATTCAATATCGACGCGGCTTGAATGAGTTTCGCTGGGGGAGGGTGGGGAAAATCGTTAATCATCCTTTGTTGGAATTTTGTTACGGCCTAACTCGTTGCTCGCCTGTTTGGCCTACCATTTTCCCTTTGAACGCCGAAGTGGGGTGCCTTGACGAATTGTTTTCTAAGGAAAACAATGATATCAAATACTTTAGTATGGTTTGTTGTTTGAGATTTTTGCTGTTAGTAGATTTTTATATATTTAACCAGAACTTTTTGTTTAGGTAACTTCCCTTCTCTGTATCTTCTTTATTTGGCGTTATGGCTCCAACGCTTTTAGCATTGATTTTGCCGATGTCACAGTGATGGCAATACGATGAAAATAAATGTCAGGCGCATATAATAAATACAAGGAAAAATGAAACCGTACCAACTTGGATCGGTAATTTTACAGTTTTTTCTGAAAACCTGTGGCCAACAAAACATATATAATATAAGGCTAATTACACTGTAAATAAATGTTATTAATTATTAGACTCAGGAGAAAGTTTGTATTGACAGGATGGGGGAAGTCTTTGAGAGGAACAAATGTCGTAAGTTGAGCCTCATTATTGAAAGTACACATATACCAAAAATTAAAAAAAAACCCAGTTCATTATCAAAATTCACAGCCTTGATAACTGTTTCTTGTACTGTTGAAAGAACAAACAAACACCTAAATAAAGCTACGTTCATATTTAATATATTAGTATGAATTGTTGTAAAATATGAGTGCCTATACATACATACATACACACATAACTTCACGCCAGCTCCCTTGCGGGGTAGGCACGAACAACAGAGCGCCATTTAGGCCCATTCTTACACACCTCACTTGCTTCTTTGACATTCATAACTCTTGTCATGCACACTCGTCTGTTCTTAAGACTCCTGACATCAAGTACACGATCAATTTGATCATGGAAGGTGTGTCGTGGCCTTCCACGACTTCTGCATCCATCCACTTTTGCATTGTATATCTGTTTAGTCATTCTTTCATCATGCATTCTTTCCACATGCCCGAACCACCAGTGCCTATTACTCAACTTATAGTAATTTGTTTCTTTTAGGGCCGATTTTTCGATGACCAAATAAAATTAAAAATGTCAGTTGCATGAACAAAACAGCTGAACGGCTTTGCTTTTGAAATCATTCAGTTTATAATTTATTTAACTTTTATCTAATGATTAAAAAAACGGCCCTAAAGAATATTGTAATTTAACTGAAATAAAAATCTGTTGTGTTAATGTGAAGTTTTTAAGTCAGGGTGTAAAAAAAGACTTGTTATTAAAATGAGACTTGGATTCCTTACCTCTTAAACTATCACGTAACCAAGGAAATACTATATTCCATTCTACGAGTACAATAAAGACTAAAAATATCACAGATTCCACAAAGTTACCTGTGAGTTGAAACAAGATGCAATAACCGGTTGTTCGTCTAATAGAGAAAAATATGTATTGACTGTATATCAAGTTGTTATTGAATATCAATCATGGTAAATGCAGACGTACATTGTGTAAACAGGTCCGTTATTAAAACAGTTAGATGAAACAAGATAAAATTAATGTAGACATAGTAAGTAAAGGGTACGTTACATTGTGATCTTTCAAAATTCAAAGAGTTCGCTGCACAGATATCCGAGACAACGTATAATGTGCATGCTATATCAGGGATTATGTTAGTGTTAGTGATCGTTTCTCGAAAATATATCACTAAGTTTATTATGTTCATTTAACAGATAACGTGTGTATTTACACTAATGTCGCCAATCATTAACAGCGTTATTTTCAACGCTATAAGCAAGACGCAATTGGATACAGTCGATAACGCCAGCATTATCTCAGATGGAGCTGGAATATAAGATATTATATGATGGTCATATTGTAATCTATCTATCTATACATGTAATAAAACTGTAGAGGTGGAATTTCTGTACAATGAAAAATTGCTAAAAATCGAGTCAGGGGGATGTAAGAAGTGAAATAAAACTTATTTGGATTTTTTCAAATTTTTCGTTTCTCTGTTTGTTTGTTTGTACGGGCTAATCTCCGAAACAACTCGGCCGATTTAAATGAAATTTTGTATGGTGGTAGATTATATCCCTGATCAACATATAGGATACTTTTGATCCCGAAAAATTAAAGAGTTACCGTGGGATAGTTAAGAAACTTACCACACGGACGAAGTCGCGAGCATCAGCTAGTCCTATAATAAATCTGTAGATGATTCGAATTTGTACAATACGTTTAAAAAATTAAAAACCAGAAGGGTGGAAATTCCGAAAATTCAATTTTTAGAATTAGTAATTAGAAGTAAAGTTTTAGGTCTATTATATATAGAAAACCTTATTTAGTTTTTATGTAAGTAACATAGAGCTAGATACTATCTAGAGTCTTTCAAGCGGCGTAAGCGCAGGTAAAACTCTAATGTTAAATAAGTTCGTGTTTGACCATCATGATGCGGCTGAAGAGGAAGCACGCTTACTTAAATAATATATATTCACACGAGACTTAAGACACTCACGCGGATTGTAATTTTTGGGAAACACGGGCTCTGGTGGAACGTAGAGGCAAAACATTTACCATGGCTAATTCTAAAATGAGGAAACGTGAAACATTGATTGCTGAGAAACTAAAAAAGAACTGCATACTATATATAAGAAATAATACCGCAAGCGGGATTAGGCTTACATCTAAAAATGGAGAATCCTTGAGTCACATTTTCTTTCCCTCGTAGTATGTGTACTGTTTTTATTATTTGTCTGCAGAATCTTAAGAAGCTGAACTTGTAAGTCTAGTCGAAAATGCGTTTTCAAAAACATTATTTACTCTCTTTAAAGAAATAACTCGATTTTTGTCAGTATTGTTCATCCGTAGATCTAAAATTAGACTCGAAAGAGGGGAAAGGGGAATTTAAAACTAGAGCAAGTTACTATCAATTAAGAAATTCACTACAACATTATTATTGCTACGACTCTGGTCCCTACAAAAACAAATTCATACCTGTATACCTGTAAAAACACATTTTATTACCTTTCGGACATTTGGACTTCATTTGTTTACTCTGTGTTTAAAATTTGTGATTAGAAAACAGCCCACTATTATAATCTTTTACGGCCTATTGTTGTATTGTGATCATTAGCCAGGTGTTCGGATTTAAAGTACAAACTGAATCAAGGAAATTCAGTCCACGCGGCCGTACGGACATATTGCATCTGTGCAGTATAAAGCAATGGCCCGATGGAGGGACGAGGCAGTCGAGCGAGAACCACGAACGAAGCGAGACGTGTGTACTAAAATCGGGAAACTTTTAGTGACGGGCTGCGCGTTTTTATGGAATTACGACCTTCTGCATTACGTTTGGACTTGTTGTGTTTGGTTACATTTATACCTGTGTTATACGTGTTTGTATAGTTCTAATAAACTAATGATCGTTAAAGACCCGCAAAGCGTACTTCCAAATATTTTCAATACAATTCTTACAACTTCTGACCTTTTCTCGATTAACAGTTCGTGATTGTTAATACTTAAATCATTTAAACGTGTTCACGTACGTAAGCGTTTACCGACATCGCATGTTTAGTGGTACCTCATTAGCCAGATTAACATCTTTGATTAAGGAAACTTGCGTTAATGCGATAAATTTTTCGACATTTTTTGCAGTAATGGGCTTTCGTTATGTTGATTTGTTATAAGTTTATAAATCTGTGTTTATTTTTGTATTGTAAATTGTACTTATATATAACCTGGAATGTCGGCAACCGTCCGTGTCGTGAACTTTTTAGTTACCCTCTTATTGCGTTGCCCACTGTTGGGCAATGGTAAAATCCCGAATTTAGCTACTGATTACGTACGTGTTCTCTGAAATATAATTAATAATTCGACTGAAATGTTTTTGTTAATGTTTACCTCATTTTATGAAAAAAGGTCCCTCATTCCAGGGGATATATAATACAATAATAGTACAATAAACACACACACAGTTACAAAAGTATTTATAATGATGATATAGTCATTTTAATGTAGTTATTTATGTTTCTAACGTTTAGTTTAAATTAAGTATCATTGTAACTGCAAGTATAATTTGTAACATTTTTCAGTTGAATAAAATTTATTATTATTTTTGTATGTCTTTCAAGACCACGGGCCATAAAAATGGCCCGGACTTTTGGAGGGCTTGCGTGGGGCCATGGGAAGGCTAACACGTAGAGGCCCCTTGACAAATTTAATGTAAATGTGGCGTGACACTGACCGGCGATTATCCCTGTCTACACTATATAGTAATGCACCCAAGGACAAGCCCCGGCCAGTGTAGGACTATTGTGGGAAATGAGGACAAAAAGTACCGGGCTATTGTGGTGAACTGCTAATGGTACTAGGGGTCTGAGAATATGGATACTATGGCGTCTGCCCGTCGCAATGTTCAGGGAACATGGAAAAATGGGCAAACGGTGACTCGCCACTCCCTGCATGGGCCCCAAAAAATTCCTTAGAAGACAGGAGCAACATGAGCTGCAAGCACGGAGGCGGGGGGCCTTGCCTTGGCCCCCGGAGTCAGGTACGAGGGGTCGCAACTCACCTAAGGCTTCGCCACAAAGGCCCCCTGCGGGTTATTAATAACACAATACATTATTATTATTATAATTTTTATAAACGCGAGAGTGTGTTGCATCATACCCAAACCTTTTTAGGTTTAAGTGTTGCTTCTTATTATTCTATAATGTAAACTACTAATAATTAAATAAAAAAAGGAGTTAGTGTATATACAGATACAGACAGACGCAGAAAGCGACTTTCTTTTGTACTATCTAAAGATTATAAATTACAAATAATCACTAAAAATAACTTACAAATGAACAGTTAAACATATCTACACTATCTACACAAATATTATAAATGGGAAAGATTTGTATGTTTGTAATTATAAACTCAAAAACTACTGGACCGATTTCAAAAAAGTGCTCTTCACTAGAATGCTACATTATGCCTGAGTAACTGAGTAGTATTATAATATATAATATTTATTACTTGACGGCCTCTGTGCTTGAGCGAGCTAAGCCTTTGCCGGCCTACCTGACTACAACGCAGAGGCTCCGGGTTCGATTCCTTGTATATTAAATTTCGGAAACGTATTATCTGCGTTATTTACTATGGTCTGGGTGTCTGGGATCGGCCCCAGAGTAGTACGTTGTATATTACCCGTAATACAAGCGTAACTTGCTTATTTTGGGGATATACAATATGTGTGTTTGTCTGCCGATTATTATTACTAGAAAAAATTAGAGATATCTACTACTAAATGTCCACACCTGAGAAGTCGGGACAGGCCGTTAGTAGATTAATAAATTAGGTAGATGGATTCGATATTTTAATTTAGATTTTAACTTAATAGTGTTAAAAATAAAATTAACTTTTTGGTATAATATTTTTTTTATTGCAGGAGTTCAGCAGACAGGCAGACGACGGCCCACTCGATGGAAAGTGATTACCATCGCCTATGGACATTTGCAACACCAAAGGTGCTATAAATGCGCTGCTGTTCTCTTAAGGGAGACTGGAACCTGGTCACTAATGCCGGAACACAACACAAGGTTGTTATGGCGGCATACTCTAGACCAGGGGTGGTAGCCGTCCAATCGGGCAAATGCCCTACCACCTGACTGGGTTGTTTTGTCTCCTATTACGACAGGCCGCCGGGCCGCAGGAAATTGTATTCTTTCTCCGTTCCTGCACGGATTAAATATAAAAGTGTAAAATGAAAATGACATATGAAATTCCTGTGTATTGATAAAATTGTCATTGTAATCCGTTAAGATTATTATAGGCTATTTGAAATAAATTTTCAGAGAGACGCTCAAAAATTGTACATACATACATAACTTGACGCCAGTTCCCTTGCGGGGTAGGCACGAACAACAGAGTGCTATTTAGGCTTATTCTTACACACCTCAATTGCCTCTTTGACATTCATAACTCTTGTCATGCAAGCTCGTCTGTTCTTAAGGCTCCTGACATCACCTTCTGCTAGTACACGATCAATTTGATCATGGAAGGTGTGTCGTGGCCTTCCACGACTTCTGCATCCATCCACTTTTGCATTGTATATCTGATTAGTTATTCTTTCATCATGCATTCTTTCCACATGCCCGAACCACCGGAGCATTCCTTTCCTTACCTTCACCCCGACACTCTCTTTCAGAAATTGTAAAACTAGTAATTTATATTTAGGCATTGTGTAGTTTTCGGCAAAGATCTTGAACCGCCGATAGAGTTGCAATATGATGCAATTTATCGACACAGTTAGTATTTTGTTTGTGCCTTTACTCGAAAAGCATTCGAAAAAGATCGAAATTTCGCTCGTGCTTAGGCCAAGGATACCACTCAATAATTATAACGGGGCTTTATAAAAAGTGTTTTTCATTTTACATTTAGTCGCTTATTTGCAAATCACACATAAAATTGAATTCTATTAGTTCAGATGTATGAAAATTACTAGAACATATTCTTACAAGTTGGGCCACCTGCATACCTGTAGACAAAGCACATTTATTACCTGCCACGGCCTTTGAGCTCATAACTTTGTAACTATTTACGACTGTCTTCTTTTGTTTACTTTGTGTTTAAAATTTGTAACTAGAAAACAGCCTATTGTGTATTGTACTCGTTTATGGACGTTCGCAGGCATAATTACGCAGGTGTGCGGATTACGTTTTCTGGGAAATTGCGTCGACGCTTGCCAGGTAGACATATTGCATCGGTGCATTATAAAGCAATAGCCTAATGGAGAGATGGGCAGTCAAAGCGATAACACAAGCGAGGCAAGACGTATGTACAATTAGTGACGGACTTTGCGCGTGTTATTGAATTGTGCATTACATTACATTTGGAATTATTGCGTCCGGTTATATTTGTACCTGTGTTATACGTGTTTGTATAGTTCTAATAAATTCTATAGTAATCTCGTAAATCTTCGTAATCCAACGGCATTTTAATTCGAGTCTCATAACTCGTAACAATATAATCTACTACTTAACATTGTATTCCATAATAACACACATATAGCGTGTGTGAGAAACGAAAAGTAGACGACAAATATTTGTTTTAGATAACGTATTCTAAGTCATAACAAACAAGTTTATCTAACCAAGTTCATATTTGTTTGGCAAGTGTTGAGTAAAGATACCGACATTTATTAAAGATGCCGTATATTTGTCTTATATATTTGGTATTAATAGTTTGCATCTAGGTTTAGAAAGCTGATTAGATTAAAGTCTTATATTTTAGACCATTTCAGTCTTAAATTTAAAAAACAAATGTTGGTGATTCAAAACTCAATCTGCTATTATTATCTCGTCAGAATCGCTGTACACTATTGTCTCTTTCGAATCGAAATCTGGCAAACCTATTGCCAGATTTCGATATTCTGTTAATTCCAGTGGTGCGCCCGAGGCCCGCCACTTTGTATATCTTTGTAAATATTTATATGCGCAAACTTGAGAAATAAATGTTTAATTTTTAATAGCTTTTTCAATATTCATTTCGGCTAACGCCATTTATACCTACTAATGGTAATACCATTTTTTCCTAATATTATTCCGCCGCGCTGATATTGATAAGTTATAGTGAATTTAGTAGAATACGAATTTATGACACTATCGTAATGGTATTGTACTTTGAATATCTTCGCAATGTCAAGATATTGAAATAGCAGAATTGGGTCCCTGGTGTAAATAAATAAACCTGCAAGTCAGTGGACTGTGGCGCTATCTGGTCATGTAAGATTTAAGAGCCTTTGAAAATTGGGTTTTGATACAGCTTGTTCCTACTTATCGGGTATAGGTGTCGTATTCTAATCGGTTGTCGGCGCCTATATTCACACTTGTCAGACAACACCGGAGCCCCGAAATGCGTGGGAGTGATCTGCAGCAGAGAGCATTTAGCGACGGGCGGAAGAAGGGGGAGCAGGGAGATTGAGAGAGAGAGTAGTAGTTAGTAGTAGAAGAGCGTAGAGGGCCTGCAAAACACTCAAAATTTCTTGTCGGCGCCCGCAAAAAAGCGGTGACGGGAAAGTGTGAACAGTTTCATATAAAAATGTTCTGCCACTAGAGCACCGACGTTTGTCGGCTTTGTCAACACCTGATAACTTTGAACAGGCTGTTATTGGACCATTGTCATTTTCAGTAATCTTCTTGAATGGATATAGTATATCATGACGTACTAAAACTACGTCGGATTTATACTTAAACTTATTTTTATCGTGATATATAAAAGTAAGATGATATTTTAATGCATCTTTTTTAATATTTCAATAATGTTAGAAATTATTGTAATTATATGTAAATATTGTGTTAATTATCTTATACGTTATATTGAAGCTATATATTGACGGAATCAAAATCGTTTTCTAATCATATTAAAATTAAATGTACTATGTATCTTATTTACTTCTAGCGAGTAACAAAACACATTTGTTTCAGTTATTATCTAGTACCTAATATATAAGTAGTAATACATATATGTATAGGTAGTAGCTATCTACGTTTGTTTGCTGTTCAACTAAAATGTAATAAAAGAACTATAAAAAACACGAGTCACTATCAGAAAATAATAGTCGATAGTCGAGCATATCCATTAATTAGTAAACAAATAACGTAGTACGTCTCGTAGGTTATCGCTTTAGTGTACATACGCGTCGCACAAATCAGCACTGAATAAATACTACAACAGGGAGATACGACGGCTTACTGTTGTACTCAAAATTTGAAGCTTTAAGTCATGATCTGCTAGCGACTATTGCTGAAAAGTATATTTGACAAGAAAACAAAAAAAAAACTTATTTTTCGCCCATTTTAATCAATTAATGATTAACAAAAATAATAAAAGATAACAGCGTTTAGTTCAGTTTTCGATTTTTTATTATAAGTCTAAAAATTCAATGACACAATTTAATCAAATTGAATTAATAAGGTTGAAAAGCGCAGAAATTAAAATAAATGAACTCACTCAACGACATTGAATGCTTCAACATTGTTTTTTTTTTTGGTTGCTTCATTCAAATTGAAAAACAGAAGTGAACCGTGTAATATCCTGTATTGATAATTCACCCTTTTAACATATTGACCTTTGATATTCGTAGTAGGTTACCTGTTAGCTTCGGCATTCTGTATCTCAGAAAAAGAGTTTTGCGTAATCGGTTACTGAAACGTCAAAATAAAAACTAAAATTCTATGAAGATACTATAAATATTCATTAATTCCTTATTTTATTTTATTTTACCAGTTACTCTCTTTATACTTGGACCGTTTAGTCCAACACAACTGTGTCAACACCGTTGAGATAATTCGAATACTCAATGAGGAATGTGTTTTCTTATCTCTGGGTTTGCGAGCCGTCAGCTCGGGCCCTTTGATGGACCCGTAACAAAACGCTTCGGCTACTGCAGACGAATTCAACATCTTTGAGTTTCGAACTTTGGATGTGGCATTCGATTATTATAATAAAAGCTCAGATTATTCTTAAAATAGGCCGTGCGCATATAATGAAATATTCGTTCTGCTATTCCTATTCGTAGTGTTATTTTTACCTGCAAAATCTGTAACCTATGGAACTCCACAGAAATGCTGATACGAATTCTGTAGATTGCTACAGAATTGA
Source organism: Dendrolimus kikuchii (assembly GCA_019925095.2). Lineage (NCBI taxonomy): Eukaryota > Metazoa > Arthropoda > Insecta > Lepidoptera > Lasiocampidae > Dendrolimus > Dendrolimus kikuchii. The sequence goes on along the minus strand of CM034395.1, from coordinate 7,748,060 downwards.
TGCGTGCTAGGTCACACAGGAGTAATAATAACTATAGGTATATATACAATTTGTAATAGCATAGGTGCCTACCTAGAATATCTCAGGCATCGTGTTTATAAAACAACAATAGTTAACTACAAATAAATGTTTTGCAGAGAAAGAATATAAATATTTTATATATTCTACGCAATTCTAATTTTATTTAGATTAAAGATGTGACAAGTTTATGTTACCTTAGCTAAAGTATATTACAAATAGCCAATACTAAAATTACTTGGATATTATACTCGTAAGCTGTGAATTAAAATATATTATTAAATGTATTTTGGTGTACACTAGTGTATAGTTTTTTTTTGAGACAGGGGAAATACATTTCGTACAACACCGAGTCCCTTTACTGGGTTTAGACCAAAGCAATGAGAGTTATCCACTGAAGATAGCGCAGATAACAGAGTTGATTTCCGGCATGTGTGGGGACTCAGCAAGGTACCCCTCTCTATGTGGAGAGGTAACTCATGTGCTAAAACCCCACTAAAACCACCTTCCTCCCATGTGCCCCGTGGTTATAGTAGGAAGAGCGTGAGACTTAGAACATAGTTACGCCCGCGCTGATCCTACTCATCAGTGCTTAAGAATGCCCCTGGGAAGCAGGGAAAACTCACTTCGTCAGCAGGGGTTTGATCCTCCGCTCCCAGATGCTAGAGGACCCCTGACTAGTGTATAGTGATACTTGAACTTAGGCGAACTCGAAGTTATGTATATGTGATTTTCAAACCTCGTCGATTCGCCTTTTGTTTGAGTGTCATACTACACTAGATTACTTAGTTCCCAAAAAATATAATGTTGGGGGCTAAGAAGTCGCGATTAATAAATCCACGGGAGGTCTACGTTGTTACGAGATATATTTTCGAGTGTTACTTCAATGGTGGCAGAAACAACTTAAGACAGCCACGCATTCCAATATTAAATTCAAATTTACCATATACAAAAAGTTTGTATATCCATCACGCCCCTATAAATTTTAATTTAATTACATAAAATATCCAGAAGACAAATTAACTCAACTTAATACCTAAACCATCTAAACACTTGTAGTGTTTAACACTAGCTAATGGCTTAGTAAGCACGTCTGCCAACATGGATTCAGTGGGCACATGTTTCAACACAATGTCGTTCGTATCCCTTAAAACCTCCCTAATGTAGTGATATCGAATATCAATATGCTTGCTACGCGCATGAAACATTGGGTCTTGAGCTAAAAACATAGCCCCTTGGTTATCGGCATGAACAATCACTCGAGCATACCTCATGAGCCCTACTTCCTTCATCAGACTATTTAGATACACTGCCTCCTTCATACTTTCGGAAAGGCTGACGTACTCTGCCTCACAAGTCGATGTCGCCACGCTACGTTGTTTCCTAGACTGCCAGGATATACACGCACCACCTAAAATGAATGCATAACCCGAATAAGATCGTCTGTCTAGTAAACAATTCCCCCAATCTGCGTCCGAAAAACCCTGTATACAATTACCAGTTTTCTTGTATACGAGACTACGTTGTATGGTCCCTTTCAGGTAACGTAATACACGTTTTGCAGATTTCCAATCAGATTTTTCAGGATTCGTGACTTTTTGGCTTAGCTTACTCACCGCATTAGCAATATCTGGTCTAGTTGCATTGCTTAGGTAATTCAAACAACCTATCAATTCTCGATACGGCCAATTTGTATCGCTTTCGTCGTCATCGCATTTTTCTTCTGGTTTATTTTTAGAATTCATTTCCATCGGCGTTGCACATTTATTGCAATTTTCCATTGAAAAACGTTTCAATAAATTGTCAATATAATTTTGTTGTGACAAAATAATGACATTGTCATTATTATTTCTCCGTATGTCTATTCCTAAAATATATTTTGCCTGACCATAATCTTTTAATTCGAACTCCCTTGACAGCTCATCTTTAAATTTAATAATTAAACCTCTTTCTTGACTTGCCACCAAAATATCGTCTACGTAAACCAATACAAACAAATGGCTATTTGCACTTTGTTTAAAGTATAAACATGGCTCGTTCAGACTTTGCTTCAATCCCATAGCGATCAACTTTTTGTTGAGTTTGAGATTCCATTGACGTCCAGCTTGCTTCAAACCATACAATGATTTCCGCAATAAGCATGAATCGCAACCACTATCCAATTTATTCAGCATGATTTGCGCACGCTTTTTGACCATTGGATCTTCTCCCTCACGATTCATAAGCTTAATTAAACTTTCTCTTAATAGTTCTGGTATCTCCATGTAAATCTCTTCATCCAAGGATCCATTTAAATAAGCAGTGTTTATATCTAATTGGTGAATTTCCAAGTCCAATTCAACTGCGAGAGCCATTAACAATCTGACGGTGTCTAATCTAGCAACAGGTGCAAAGGTTTTCTCATAGTCGACCCCATATCGTTGGCTGAAACCTTGTGCTACAAGTCTCGCTTTCTTCTTTAGAGTCTTGTCGACGTTCTGCTTTGTCGTCAACACATAACGACAGCCTACAACGTTCCTGTTTTTCGGTCTTTTTACTATCTCCCATGTACCTTTCTGAACTAAACTTCTAATTTCAGATAATATGGCTTCCTCCCAATCAGGTTTATCCTTACTTTTCAAAGCATTCTTCAAGGTGATCTCAGTTGAACCAGCAAAATCTTCAACCTCATTTGCATCAGTAGAAGTTACAGATCGCTCAACTTCCCTCGTTTGATAGATTTTCTTCGGTCGGCCTACGTTTCCTGTGCGTAATATTCTAGGTCTACCAGGAGCTCTCGTCGTCATCCTTAGCTGATCAAGTGTGTCACGCCTTGTTTCTTCGGCTTGTTGTTCCACTTGTAATCGTCTAGATGAAGACACATCTTCGTCACGGTCTCTGCAGGATATTCTTGACATTCACTCCATATGTCTTGCATATTGTCAACTTCTTCTGTTTCATGTCTACGTTCTTCAACTGGAACATTCGATTTTGTGAAGTCTATTTCTATGAAATCCTGGTCGTCGTCTTTCGTAATGTTTAATAGGCTCGGCTCTTGCTTCGAGATGTCCTTTCGTGTGCTTGGACTTTCGTGAAATTTCACATCTCTCGCAATCATGAACTGCCTTCGCTCAGGAATCCACACACGATATCCCTTGGCGTTCTTGGGGTATCCAACAAAGTTACCAGCAATACCTCGTGCTGCGAATTTATCTTTGTTTGGATCTTTATCGAGAATGTGTACCTTAGTTCCAAATCTTCGAAGATATGCAATTTTCACCGATTTGTTTCGCCATTTCTCATAAGGAATTTCACCCTGTAGACTTCTAGTAGGGCAACGGTTTCTGACGTAACATGCAGTATCCACCGCTTCGGCCCAAAAACCTGAGGAAAGATCAGAACTCATTAGCATACACCTTGCCATTTCCACCAAGGTCCGGTTCATTCGTTCTGCTATTCCGTTCTGCTGCGGTGTTCGAGGCACGGTTAGTCTTCGCTGTATGCCTGCTTGTTTCAAAAATCGATCAAATTCCGAGTTACAATATTCTCCTCCATTGTCGGTCTGGAGATATTTAATCTTAAGTCCCGTCATGTTCTCAACGTGACTTTTATACACCTTAAAGGCTTCTAAGGCTTTATTTTTCGCACTTAGAAAATAAACTTCACACCAACGTGTACAATCGTCGATAAAAGTTACAAAATATTTTGCTCCCCCTATAGATTCACATCTCATAGGTCCTACAATATCAGAATAGACTATTTGTAATTTTTCAGTACAAGGACTATGGGAATCAGAAAAAGGTAAAGCGGTCATTTTTCCTTTAGCACAAATATCGCAATCACGTAAGTTTCGTGCTTCGGTTACATCAAACTTAGCACCTAATTTACCTAAAAGCTTAGCAACATCTTTACCATTCAAATGTCCTAATCGCTCGTGCCAACAACGTACATCAGCATTCGAATCACTCAAATTAAATATATATTCCGGGCTATTCAAACAATATAAATTACCTCTACGATATGCCGACAATTTAATTTCTCCATTCTTATCAATAACCTGAGCTACATCGTTATTAAACGTAACATTATAACCGTTATTTGTTATTTTGGCTACTGAAATTAAATTCGTCCTTAGATTAGGAACAAACAACGTATCGCGTAGTTCAAATAAATCTCTCGAGTGTTCGCTCCATGCCGACAACCTTACAGTACCCTTACCTTTTATATCAGTACTTACATGCGTCGCTAAATTTAGTTCTCCGCTAGTCATTTCTAAAGTGTCCCCGAACTTACTCGCATCATTACAAAGGTGAGACGTGCACCCACTGTCCAAAATCCAGTCATGTTTTTGAACATTTACAGCATTAGAAACTTCTACATCTAAAACATTAAAAGTGGTTAGAATATTATTAATACAATGTGTTTCTTCTGCTTTCTGTGCTTTTCTACCTATTTTAATTTTGCACTCCGATGCTTTATGTCCACGTTCGTGACATTTGTAACATTTGAACCTAAAAGTTGTCTTTTGAGTTCCTTTCATATCTGAATCAGTTTTGACTTCGACTGTACTTCTGTTCCTTACGCCTTTCTTACTTTTCTTAAAATACTTTCTCGTATTTGTGTACAGAACACCTTCATCCCGATTTTTATTTGCATCTCTGGATTCATGTTCTTCGAGTATTTTAATTTTCAAGGCCTCTGGTTTCGGCAACTCGTCTCTCGATTCAATCGCACATCTAAAGCTTTCTAAATTTCCGGGCAAACTGTATAACAACATAATAGATACTAAGTCTTCGTTGATACCTATACCCATATCTGCAAGCTTGTCCACAGCGTCGAAAAAAGTATCTAAATGTTCTCTAACATTTCCTGTCTCTGACATTTTGTGCAGGATTAAACGCTTTAAAAGTGTAGCCTTCTTAGCGGGTCCTTTCGATGCGTATATTGACTCTAATTTCAGCCAAACATCTCTGGAAGTTTTACAACCTCTAATATGACGAAGTTCGCTTCCACTCATCGAAAGAATCAGATCGGCTTTGGCTTTTTCGTCCTCTTCCACCCAGCGTTCAGCTTCATTAATCTCAGCTGGTCTGAGAACTTTGCCATTTACGTACTTCCACTCATTATTTTTAATTAAAAGAGCTTGTACCTGAATTCTCCAGCTATCATAATTATCCTTGCCCAAGGGCTCGATTCGCATCGACATACTGCTCATCGTTCTGCACCTTTTCGCAATTAATTATACGGCTTTTGAATATTCACCAATCTGAATTCTTTTTGTTAATATTACAGCGCTATGGATTTGCGCTGCCTGGGCCCATAACCAATGTTGGGGGCTAAGAAGTCGCGATTAATAAATCCACGAGAGGTCTACGTTGTTACGAGATATATTTTCGAGTGTTACTTCAATGGTGGCAGAAACAACTTAAGACAGCCACGCATTCCAATATTAAATTCAAATTTACCATATACAAAAAGTTTGTATATCCATCATATAATATACCCCGACTGATGTGAGTTCGACTATCGATGACGACCAATTATGTGAGCATCGCTCAATTCCGCCTGTGGCGTCATTTTGGGGTATTACTGTATTTATAATTTCGATTGACGCATTGTTGAAAAGTGTATACTTTAAATAATACTTCTGTTAAGTTTTTCTTGATAGTTATTGATACACAAAAAATACATACAAAATTAGATTTAATTAGCTCCGTCGTCACCTTATCCTGTCCTATCGGTAGTAATACACAGGATCTATTGGTCTACAACACAAAATCTGCAGACAGTACCACTGTGGGGCGCTATAGCCCACGGGTAACATGCTGGTTCAGTAATTGTGGACTGTATGAGAGAGATATGACCTAGATCCTTGCAGTAGAAAAGGAGAAGCCCCACCAACCTTGAGATCCGCCCTCTCCTGGATCGGTTCAGGTTCACACGGGAACAGCACATGGCACTGAATTCTACTATAGAACTATAACTGGTACATAGTTTTAGGTGTGATAAAAGTCCTTGACATGGCCAGTAATCACAATAAGTTAATGAATGTAACCAAAAAAAGGAAGAGCGCACGGCGCGGTGTAGTCTCGTTAAAACGTAGAGAGTAAGAGTCCAAAACGGTTGCCATTCTCTGCATTAGCCTTCGCCTCACACAGAAAGAGGGTAGACAACAAAATTGTTTGATGTTCTACCTACTTTATACTAGGCAAGAACTGAACAACAACATTTTTCATGGTTTACATTCTTGGACTAAACAACAAGTTTCAACAAACATTGGCCTTGTGAAAGCCACAACTGACTTTATATTATACAGGGTGGAAACTTTCAGCGGGGCAGTAAGGGCAGTAAGTAATCATTGCAGATACACGAAAATGGTCTTAGGAGGCTATTCTTAATTTTTCATGAAATTTTGAACCGCATTTACAGATTTTCAAAAAAATTACAGTTAGCAAGAAACTGGCCATTTACACAAAAAAAAATTGATGTCAATCGATCCAGTTTCTGGTATTGATCAAAAATTTTACGGGACCATTTCAGGCTGAAGTACTAAAAAAGTCAGAAATTGTAAAAAGCTTGTTCCGTACTATTTATTTGTAAATTTTACACATTTTATTTATGTCAATCTTTTTTTTTATAATACTGATCAAAACTTTTTATCTGACCAACCGTCGTTGGGGTATTAAAAGAGTCCGAAATCATAAAAATCTTTTCCTATACATCTTTTAAGAACTCCAACTTACCATTTTTATTTATGAAATTTGACTAAATAAAAATATTATGGGTAGTCTCCTAAGACTATTTTCATGTAGCTGCAGTCAAGATATGTCCACTTACTGCCCCACTTTAAGTTTCCAGTCTGTATATTACTGCTATAGCTCTCAATATCATCAAACATTTTGAGTACCTACTGAAACTGAAACAAAACCAAAAATATCTGTAATATTGTAGTTAGGTATCAGGAATTTGCTTCAATAGATAAATCTATTATACAAACTAAGTTTATCGATATGACGATAAATGTTACTCGGAAACGATTATATTAAAATTCCAACATGACTAATATTTTAGTGGTTAAAAGCCGATAAAACAAAACAAATGAGCTATGCAACTGACAGTAAGTACAGGCACCGTGAATAAACACACGCATAGAGAGTCCAATGTTCATATTACTATACTGACTGACCTTTGCAATATATTTTAATTGTATTTAGGTAATGAAAAAATCAAGAAAATACTCTCTTTAGAATAAATTTTAAACGTAATATACAATATACGTATTAAGCAACTAAAATACTAATGTGGAATATAATTTAATTTAATTTTTTTACAAGTATTTACATCATTTAAAACAATATATAAAAAATACTTAAAAATAATTCTACTATATACATATGTACAAATAAATATCTATCTACAATCAAAACTCGTCCACTTTGAAGTTACTAATTAAGTTAATTGCCTTAATAATAAAACAAATTGCCAAGCAGTAACTGTATAACAGTTACAGGGATGGTTGCCATTAACAAATTTCTTAACATGTCAAATTTGCATAAATATAGCCCGTTCATATTATCACCAAATACAAGGTACTGTTAACTAGTCATAAATTTGTGTTACGTCATGCATTGTGACACATCTTGTACTGTTGTGTACTTGCGCTCGCCGCGTGTTGTATGAAGCTTGTAGACTCTGCGGATATTAATTCACATGTCTAAGTACAAGCCGCTTGCATGGCGGCCCCGTTTGAACATGAGTAGATAAGTTCAACGACTTGGTATTAGTGCAGCCCAGGTGTAATGAGTAAAAGGAGATGGCCTGCTACGATTTCTTTGTATATATCAATAAACTTGTATACGTTTATACTATTGAACCGAGTGTAACTACTGTATATGGGTACATTTTTTTAATTAGGTTACATAATTCTTTTCCTAAAATTTTATGTAGACCCAGTACGAATATAGATACGCCAGTGGTATTTTATTGTATTGCTCACGTCATTAAGGTATAGCATATAATTTTATATAAGTACATGGGTAGATAACAATTTATTACCCACCAAAATAATAAATTATCAAAATGCACATTCACAATACTTTTTTGATGATAGGCGGTCATATCCGGTCATGAGTTAAAAATATAATTAATCTGCAGAGCATAAATACATAATTTCTTTCTATTTATTTGTAGTTTATTAATGATTTCAAAAACATATAAATACTCGTTATTAGAAACGCAAAATGCTGTAACAAAATATACGTTTAAGATATTGTTTCTTACCTTGATACGTAATTATTATTAATTATCTTATTATTTATTACTTTCTAGTCTATGTACTAGAATGCCAATGTTGTTTTGATTTCAGCGTGACCCATCTTAAGATAGCGTTTCAAGATGGCCTTTAAATCTGATTACATTCATATATTTATTTTTACGTCTATTTACTAGTTTAAATTCGACCTTTACAGTTTTATTATATGTATAGATATTACTATTTATTCATTAATAAACTAAATTATTGTACAAGTACTGGTTTAGCAACTACCGACTTTTGTTGTCCTTCCTATACTCCATACAAAGGTTGTCTGGAAGAAATCGCCATAGGCGATAAGACTGCCGATTGTATTTGTATATTAATGTTCTTGATTTTATGTAGCATTTTTGTACAATAAAGTATATTCTATTCTATTCTAAATAATTGATTAAAAATACGTTCATGTTCTTTAATTAACAAATTTATAAATTCATTTTTCTTATCTACACAGAAAGACCATGCGAGAAATACCCGTATAGATCCTTCTATACATAATTGTAAGAACTATTCAGAATACCTTACTATCGAATTTTTAACCCATATACGAATATCTTAATTTGGTTTTAAAATCCGACCATGAGATTGTTAGTTGTGAAAACAAGAGCAAAGTTTGGAAGGGTCTCAAAGACCAACAACACACGCGAAAAGAATATAAACAACCCACTATACGTAACCCGTCTGAACTGTAGGTATATATTTTCTAATAGAAACGCATATTTTTCCATGTAATGGCCAAACTTTCCTCGCTACGGTTGTTTGAACTTTGGACGGTTTGTTAGGCTTTAAAATATTGCCGGGAAGGTTAGTTGATAGGCTAAAGTTATTATACTTGAATGTGAAAAAATGTTGAAGTATTTTTAAAATATTACTTTATTTATTGTGGAGGGTTAACTTTTAGAAATATATAGAATAATATCAATAGTATCTATAATATATAATTATTTATAATAAAAGTATATAATGGCATTTAACTTGTTAACCTTAAAAGTGTCTTAATGTACTAGCGACAGTGCAGAGTAATTATAATATTATGTAGAAAAGCTTTAGAGTAGAGCTTATCATTGAAAAACGTGATTAACTAAAAATATATTAAGTTATATTACATATCATTCAAATTTCGAATAAATAAATACCTTGTTCAGTAAAAACACGTAGTGTAACAGTATACATAGAGTGACATGGAGTTAACTTTTAACTGATACTAGTTCTGCCTGCGTACGGACTTCGACGGTCTAGAATTTTTTTCTCGGTACCCTAATTTCAAAAGTAGCCTAAATTACTCCTTATAACATCAGCTATCTGCCAGTGAAAGTCCTGTCAAAATCGGTCGAGTTGTTTCAGATATTAGCTGGAACAAATGGTTTTAATTTCTTCGCGGAACCCTAAAAAAAGGAGCCTAAGTTACTTACCTAGTCTTGCCATAAATATTGTAACAAAGATTATTTTTTTCTATTGCAAATAACATTTATAAGTTTTAAAGTGTGTTAGTTTAATACATAAATATAAAACAATTTAAAATATAAAAAGCTTATTCGAAGTGGTCTTCATTGGCTGCAATACAGTCCTTTAAACGTTGAGGCCAGTTATCAATAGAAGCACGCACTCTTTCCATGGGAAAATTCTTCACTGCCAATCGTATGGATTGTTTTAGGGACTCCAAATTATCATGGCGTTTAGAGCAAGCCGTACTCTCTAAAACTGACCATAAATCATAATCCAGCGAATTAAGATCGGGACTAGACGACGGCCAGTCTTCAGCTCTGATGAAGTCCGAAACGTTCGTTTCCAACCAAGATTGCGTGGACCGAGCTTTATGACCCGGTGCCGATTCTTGCTGGAAGGACCATTCTTGGTTATTGAACATGGTGTTGTTAAGGGGTTTAACTACCTTCTCAATAATGATATCTTCATACACTTGTGCTATTGATAACTTTTTCACAAAAATATGGCTCAGTCACTTCTTCATAGCTAACACCCCACCAAACCATCACTGAAGACGGATAATGCCCACGTTGCACTCTGTCGACTAATTGAGAAGCTTCCTTAGAGCTTTGAGCATAAATACGGTCATTTTGTTTGTTAAAATGTTGCTCAATTGTAAAAAATTTCTCATTCCATAAAAAAAAATCCGTAAACAAAATTTTTCTGTGTCCCTTTGCGTACCGCTTCAGTAGTTGTTTCGATTTTATCACCCTATTCTTTTTTAAATTATGAGTTAAGAAATGACCAGTGCGTCTCTTATAGGCTGCAAGTCCTAAGTCATCTTTTAAAATACGCGACATGGTTCTAGGTGATATCTTCATTTCCCGAGATAAAATCTTTTGCTTTCGGACAGGATTTCTTCGAATTCTTTCCCTTACTGCTTTGACCACCTTTTTCGTTCGAACACTACGTGGACGGCCAGATTTTTCTGTTACAAACAGAGGAGGTCTTATTGTACCTATTAATAGCCCGGTACACAAACATTTGACTAATACCAAGCGTATGGAGAGTTTTAAGAATTGCATTTGGCTCCATATCTACTTTGTGTAATGCAATCACAGCGATTCGGTTCTCTTTATCGCCCTACTCCAATTTAATATCGCAAAATGCTGTACAATATATTGGTGCCAAAATGAGAAAACACAATGAACAATCATATAAAAATGACAGATTCCAAATTCAAATGTAATATTTTGTTTATTTTTAATTGTAACACTATTTATGGCCAGACTAAGCCTAAATAATATCATCTATCTGCCAGTGTAAGTCCCGTAAAAATCGGTCCAGTCGTTTTAGAGATTAGCCGGAAAATCCACACAGATAAAAACTCACCGCCAATGTTGTCTTAATGTTTTCCTTAGTTTAGGGGGTTGCCTGGAAGAGATCGCTTTAAGCGATAAGGCCGGCCTTTGTTCAACATTTACTGTACCTAGTTTTAAAAACATAGTTTTAATTTTTGGTGAACAATAAAGTGTTGTCATTCATTCGTTCACTCATAAAAATTCTAAATACTGCAATTTCGGAATGGCCTGGTCCAAATTATCCCCCCTGATTTTATTCACATTTTTATTTTGGCATTACAAAGAGACACTTGTTCTCCTGGAACTTAGTTTGAATAAAAAAATATAATTTGAATCCGAATAGTTGTAGTTTTTTCGTGGCGAAGATACCTACATCTCATTCCAATGTCGTAGGTTCGTATCTTCTACCATAATAATGATGTATCTATCTATACTGTCACATTTACCACATGCTAACGGTGAAAAAAAACAGCGTGATTTAACCTGCACATCACTTTATTGAACAGGCGTGGCGGGTGGGTATACCGTCTTTTATCCTAAATTGCAATGGACTTAAATAGATAATAAAACTACGTTTTAACGGTTTTAAGCGCGGTAATTTTATTTGATTTTGGTTTTTCCGACGTTTCGGCCACTTTTCAGTGGCCGTGATCACGGAAGACAAAGATGTCAAGTGTCAACGAGTATTGTTAAAGTTTTATTTAGCCTACCGCCAACTTATTAATTTTAATTATTTAATTTTTAATTTTGTTTATGGTTATTATTTAATCTATGGGAGCCTAATCTAATTTACTACCGCTTCGCAACATGTTATGGCTTGAAGAGAAGAAGCGGCGCAAGAAACTCTTCAGCAAACATGCCTAGCTCTAATAATTTTATATAATATTAAAATGGGTGGAAGGAAAAATAAAAGTAATTATCAGTCAAGTTGGTTTGTGTTCCGTTGTACGCAGAAAGAGCTCACAGTGTCTTGAGGTCTGGCAGCTGGTTTTTGCTGGGTTTGGGTCTTAGTACCCAGCATAAACAAAATTAAAAATTAAATAATTAAAATTAATAAGTTGGCGGTAGGCTAAATAAAACTTTAACAATACTCGTTGACACTTGACATCTTTGTCTTCCGTGATCACGGCCACTGAAAAGTGGCCGAAACGTCGGAAAAACCAAAATCAAATAAAATTACCGCGCTTAAAACCGTTAAAACGTAGTTTTATTATGTATACAAGTCGCGAAAACTTAAGAAAATATTATGTGGACTTAAATAGATTGATATTATTATAAAATTGAACTTTCACATTTTCCTTTAATATAAATTATAACCTTGGTGATATCATTAAGTTTACAATCACTTAAGCCTCGCAATGTGATTAAGCCCGTCTGACCTACAAGACCTTCAAATTTCAACTGTCATCCCTGTTCTTAGTCATAACTTATAACTTAGACTGACATCCATATATCACTTTCCACAATTACCTTTAAAGCCTAAGCTTTAATTTGCTCGATTTAGGAATTTAGACGTGACATTAGAACATAGATGTAAACTATAATAACTTGATGAAAATGCTTAACATAGCAATTATATATATTTGCTGAGTTTATATCACAACCAATATAAGGGAATGATATAGCTCAGTAAAAAATCGAAATTTGTGCTGGGACACATAGTACTCGTAAAAGTGAAAATTAAACGGACAAGCGGAAAAACCAATCGCAACGGACAAGTGGAAAAACGAATCGCAACAAAATTTTAACTTGAATTTTTCGAATTACAAAATTTTAACAAAAAAGCTGAATTCGATCCGGAACAAAAAAAAATTCCATAGTCTACTCTATAATTGTGCCGCCTTTCACTACGGCCGTAACGCGTTTTTGTGACAGAAAAATCCTAATACCCCCCCGTCTATATAGAAGTTTCACATCAAAAATGTAACTTGTAGAACGCGCCCCCGACACAATTGGTGTCACCAGTCTGTTCTTATTTCTAAAGAAAACTAGCTTTACCTTATCTTATGTAAAGTAGACGGTGTACTACCCTGAAAAAATAAAAGGCTAGGACCTGATTCTAGTGCTTCCTACAGGTTCCAATTATGAATCTAAACCATCCAGACCCACTCAAGCACACAAAAACAAATTTATCAAAATATGTACAGGAGATTAGGAGGATCATAGAACCCGATCCCACAGCTACTTACCAGTTTCAATTGTGAAACTACACCAGCCCGGAACCCATTCGAACACACACAAAAAATATCAAAATCGGTAAAGTCATTCTCATGTTATGCGCGTACATACATTTCTACGATTCAATTTTATTTATACAGAAGATTTAAATTAAATTTTTCAATAAACGTCTTATTATTTAAAACAAACTTTTCAACTTAAATTAGTAATAAATAGGAAGACCTAATCTAAAGGCAGATGCGTGAGAGCAGACATCGTTGACGGTTGCGTCCATATTGAGTATTTTTGGGGCAACCGCAGACGAAGTCGCGGCCGGTCGCTAGTTTATCAAAAACTTTTCACATAAAAAAAGATTGTAAAAGTACTTTTATTATATTTATTTTACCTGCTAAGTTTTAGATTTTACCAGAAACTCGTAAAAAAGAAACAATACACCCCAAAAGTTGTTAAGGAAGGCGTAACATTGACGCATCCTTCTAAATCCCGAAGCAATAAAGCATTCGGCGTCGGACGCCAGTGTTCCGACGATAACGCACGCCCGACCGTACTCCGTTTTAGGGCGCTCTCAGACTATCGTTTTATTTTTGCGCGTATGCGACCGTTTCTGTTTAGTACACAGGCTCTTTCCGGCATGGATGCACAAACCGGTGGTGGTGTCAGTAGTAATATGGGCGCGCGGAGAAGTGTTTCTCGCGGCTCGCGTTTGTACGAGGTTAGTGCATCAACGCTTGTACGACTTATAAAACGTTAGTCTAAACAGGTCCTTATTTCGATCGGTTGGAAAGATGAAGCTAATGCCGCTATTAGGATATCTCACATTTGAATAGTTCCCTCGGCAACTGAGATCTTGTCGCGCTCGTGAACGATGCGCCTTCTAGATTTAATGTTTCTTGAATAAATTCGCTTAGTATGCGCATGATTTGGTTACGATTCGAGATATTTTTTGAATTCCTAGTAGGGCTGTGTTTCTATATGAAGCCTTATGATACGTTATGTTATCAACATGTGTATTTGTATTTTGTGTTCTAAGTTATATTTTAAGTATTATATAATAAATATGTATGTACATTAGATGATCCAAAAAGATATATACTCGTTGATACTTGACATCTTCGTCTTCCGTGATCACGGCCACTGAAAAGTGGCCGAAACGTCGGAAAAACCAAAATCAAATAAAATTACTGCGCTTAAAACAGTTAAAACGTAGTTTTATTAGACATATAGTCGTTTTTAAAGTACAATTATCTCAAAATTTACTGTTAGGGATAAAAAAATGTTGCTTAAAGCACAGCTAGATACCTCAAATCTATACGACACACCACGATTTTTCTTTGTCCCATACAAATTGTAGCAGGAAATTATTTTTTCTTCTAAACCCAATAAAAGTTCTTTTTTTTTTTAATTTTAATGGACGCAGTCTTGTAGGAAATTTAATTCTCTAAAGAAAGCTCTTATATGTTTTTCTCGTAAATCATACAGAGAAAAGTTGTGAAGCTTTGAACTTTAGCAATCAGGTTTAATTCAGCTAGGCATAATTTCAGTGCTTAATTAATTCTACTATTGAAATGGTTAGGTTAAAGCTAGGGTTTATACTAGAGGTTAAAGCTTAATAACTTTTTCTCTGTAAGGATTAAGAGACAACATATCAGAGCTTTTTTCAGATAACTAAATTTTCTACAAGAATGTATTCGGAAATGTGAATATTTTTCTTGAGAACTTTTATGGGGTTAGAGGATTAAAAAAAATCCTCTTGCAATTTATATGGGAAAATGAAATACGTAGCGCGTCGTGTAAAGATGAGAAATCGAGTTGTGCTTTGAACTGGATTTTTTATGCAGAAAATTAACGTTTGAGATGATAGGAAAAATATTTTTTTTTTGGTTTACCCACCACCAATTATGATTAAAATTTCTTTCATTGTTATGTTTTTCTTTGTTACAGGTAAGACGAAAGCTCGACTTTTCTCAACAAAGGGTTTGCGTTTATATTAATCAACTGTTTATTGTGCAATCAACACAATTCAATATTATGCCCCCAAATTTTATACTAAATATTTGTTTATTTCAACGATAGAAAGCATACGGTAAACCCGGTGAACTGACGACCTGCAAAAGGTCGCTGCCAAGGTTTGGATGAGTAAAGCGGTAGATGGCGTGACAATAGTAGAGATGCTAGTGCCACTCCGACCTGGTGAATCGCACACACTGGCCGCAATTTTCCCCAGTTCATTGCGCGGCTGATGGCCCCCCATCAGGTTTTCCCTCCCTCGTTAAAAAACAGGAAGGCGGGAGATCGGAATATTTGACAAAACTTGGAGAGGCCTACATTTGTTTTCTCTATATGCCATAAAATAATTTATTTATTCAGATTGAATTAACAATTTAAAATAAATTCACAACATTGTTGTTTATTTTCAGTGGAGTGAGATTATTTTTTCTTACTATTATATCTAAGGACAATTTGCAAAAAGAGAGGAAATAACAAATAATGCGGTAGGTTCGCGAGGCATCCAATAGGGATTCGTTAAAAGGGTAGTAGCTCGTCACATTGTTTATTCAGTCCCACGTCGGGCCGTCGAGCCTAATCCGATCGATCGCTCGTCGGAATGTATGCTCGCTCGTCCTTCGAATGGCCACGCTCGTCACGTGGCCAGCCGTCCGTCGCGTATCCTACGATTTTCACCAATTTATGTCTACCTATTACATAAGAAAAATGCTCCATTTACATAATATTTTCTTAAGTTTTCGCGACTTGTATACATAATAAAACTACGTTTTAACGGTTTTAAGCGCGGTAATTTTATTTGATTTTGGTTTTTTTCTCCGACGTTTCGGCCGCTTTTCAGTCTTCCGTGATCAGCCACTGAAAAGTGGCCGAAACGTCGGAGAAAAAAACCAAAATTGTTAAAACGTAGTTTTATTATGCTCCATTTACGTTTTTAGTTCAATTAAATTTTTATATACAGTTGACTATAATAATTATTAAACAATTAATTATGTTTGAATAAAGCTTACTACATAAAACATCTATTAATGAAAATATAGATTAGATTAGATAACATTTTATTGCTCATCAAAATAAACAATTACAAAACTAACTTAAAAAATATATACAATAGTAAAAAATAGAAAACAAAATCTATACGAAAGCTCATCCAGCCCTACCAGACTATTGCCATTGGGCAGTATCTATAAGGCTGAAAATGACAAAAACAAAATGCATAATTACAATACGTCTTGGCAAAAAAAGAGGCGGCCTTATCGTTAAGAAAAGCTTAAAATAAATTCTTAACTAATTTGGCAATGCTTTATATATTTCTTATATAATTTAAACAAGACCTGTTTCGAAGAACAATATATTTTTGAAATCGGTTGTAATAAAATCAACTGAAAAACATTAGTGGATGCAGGAGCTATACGATTGGTAATAATTTAAAAAATGGACAGCAAAGTTGTTTCATTAAAATTTCTTCTTAACACAACTCTTTCAGCACTTGCTAATTCTAAAACAAAGATACGTTTCGCGACATAGTTAAAGTGCTCGCCTTGCATTGATGTGTGTACAGGTACAAGTCATACTCAGTATATCTATAATATCTTGTCTTTTTTTCTTAAAATACTTATTTTTTAAATGTTAACTCCTGCTGTGTTACTAATTTAGGGAATTTTTCACAAAATCAGACAGATATGATCTAGTGAATAGTTTCACAGTCAAGACTGTGATGATCTCTAATCTATTGAAATTCTCTAACATTCTACGAGCTAGGATTTCATCCTCGTTAAAATACTGATACTTTTTGGAGAGTTTCAACTGTTTTAGATTATAGATAGATAACTCTTTATTGTACACCAATACAAATATGAACTTAAAAACTAAAATTATATTTAGTTATGTACAATTATACTTACATAATTATGTCTAAACCTTGTGAAAATCCCGCTAAATTGTCAACTGTACCTTCGTGATACAAGATTAAGCAAGGGAAAAGTTGTCTTTAAAAAAAAAGCAAAAGGCGACTATTGTTGATTTGGACTTGATAATTTTTGTTTATACGACATATTTTTACTTTGAACGACAAAATAGCGGGTTTTTGTTGATAATATTATAATAAATAATATTACAATAACATTATATTACATTATATATAAATATAAGAAACTGGAATTTAAATTAAAACTTTACATCTTTGTACTCCACTTTATTTGTTAATTAATTCAATCATTCTTGTATAGCTAGTGCTAAATCATGATTATAACCGGCCAAAGAACATTGAACTTAGGAAGTCGAAAACAAATCTATTATAATTGTTATCAAAAAACTAAACGAATGGGTCTTGAATCATTGGACAATCTCATTTTAGTGTTGTAAAATTCGAGTCTCTTAGCACCAGCTTGTTTGATTATGATGATCTCCAATATAGTCTTGATTACAATGATTTTATATATGAGTTTAATTATAAACTATTGTTTTTTAATAGTATAGTATAGTTTAGGTATTTCTAATAATGATTAGGAGAAAATATGATCTACCATCATTCATAAATCATAATCAATTATTGTGGCAGTTTTATATAGGTCTACACCAGAATGAGTCATCATTCATTGTACCAAAAACATATTTATAAGTCTATTTATCACAACACGGCACAGAAGACAATAAATATATCTATATCTCTATTTTATAGTAGAGGCGAACAAAGACAAATAATTAAATTGATGACGTAAATTAGGTTTTATTTTATTACTAATGATGAAAAATCTTTAATAATATCTGAATGTTCTATCGACTCGATCTCTTAATTAGCTAGCTATTTGGAATTTTCACGTAATAGTTTGTGAGAATATATATTTAATCTCCAGTTACGAATATCAGATTCATATCTTGTCCATCACTAACCGTCATGTCATCGTACCGTTGATTATGTTCAACTGTCTCTTTTCTTTTTCAATGAATTTTGACCGTCTGTCTCTGTCACTTCTGTAGTGTAAATCGCCAATCTCATGTTTATAATAACTATGCAAATTGGGGCATTTCAATATTGCGCTCGAACAGATCCCAGCGCGGCTTATTGTAATTGAGTTTCTGTTTTTTTTTTTGTATTGATGTAAATAATTGGTTCGTTCTTCATTCGTGGTTTTATCTTTTGCGTTCTATACATTCATTTTACAATAAACAAACGCTTTGGTAGAAAATTGACTTTTGTTGCTCATGCGCATGGAAGAAGAATACTGTGCATTAATAATTGCTAAGTAAAAATGCAATAAATAGCTTCTATATCCTACATGACTAGATTCTGTCAAAGCTTATTTTTCCTTCGATTTTTGACGATTTGATCTTTAAATTATTATTTTTTTACTGCAGGAGATAAACAGACAGGCAGACGGCCCACTTGATGGAAAGCGGTTACCATCGCCTATGGACATTTGCAACACCAAAGTTGCTAAAAATGCGCTGCTGCTCTCTTAAGGGATATTTCTGTCTATTTACGTTCAGGCTTCACCTGCGATATTGTTATCGTTATTGACTGTGGCCAAGTGCATCTTATTTCTAGTGTTACAAATAACGCCGTTAACGAATAGCTCATATTTTGTTTGCGTGAAACATCAAGATGGTCAACAACAGACGAATCAGTCAGGTTGCCTGGAAGAGATCGCTTTTAGCGATAAGGCCGCCTTTTGTTTTACCAAGTAACTATTGTCTTGTTGTGCATTTTTTGGAATTTTTGTTTTGGTGAACAATAAAGTGTTGTCTGTATCTATGAATTGAGAACGTCCTCCTTTTAGAAGTTGGTTAAAAATGAAAAAGAAACTTGTTAAGATTTTTAATTTTAATTGATATAATGAAAAATATGTTTTAAATATTCACACGTCGAATAGCCAGTGTAACCTTTGACGACATCTAGTCATACAAGAAATAGTAGCTTCTCAGTGCTACATGTAGATATTACTGGGCTATTGTTAAGTCTTGTTTCAAGGTAACCTGTTATACGATACCTTAAAAGCAAATCGACATTAAATAAATAAATGTATCACGTGAAAAGCCCATATATATGATTAATTTCGACATTAATCAGCATTATCGAAATTTTATTCGATTTGGCCGGGGATCTAAATAAGGTTCTAAAGATTCCAGCTTGGAAAAAAGCTACAAAAGATCGGTCAAAGCTATCGGGACTCAATAAGCCTAGGCAGTACTATTGAGACCTAAATCCCCTTTCATACCTTACCTAGATTGAATCTACCTGTGAAAATAAAGTAATCCTAGGCTCAGAGCTTTGTCATTTGGCTTAAGAGAATCTTATTGGTTATTTTCACACAAATTGAACGTCAACTATATTTCATCTGTAACCAGCCACATAAGCTGCAAAAGTTTGCGATACCTAATGTTTTATTTTAAAAAGCCTCTTACGTAATCATCCATTACTAAGATTTTCACGAAAATGTAAGAGTACTTAACACTAGACGCTTTGTTTTTGAAGTCATCGTGCCATTTTCGATGTCGCGACATATTTTTTATAATTTAGTACACAAACTTTTTGTTTAGGTTCAAAAAAATTTGGGATGGTTTTAAATTTTGGCTCTGGGATATAAAATTCGAGCCAAGCACTAAAATGTATCTGATAATAACGACAGTCTGCATGTCATATTATCTGTGCCATAATAAATTCATTGAATTCCATAAATTTCCAAAACTCAACCTGGACACCCTGGCACCCAAATCAGATAGAAAGAAAATATTTATTTCTAAAAATACCACACTTAATAACAAACATATAATATCAAGAAACAGATTATTTAGATAGATAGATAAATAATTCTTTATTGAACACTATTAAAGAAAATTTAGAAATCAGTACTATTCTAATTGTGTACAAAGGGGGTCTTATCACAAAAAGCGATCTCTTCCAGACAACCCGTGGCTGGATTATTGCTGAGTCGCAGTGGCGATGTCGGTACACATAATTATTGTACGACTACTTATTGAATGACTAAACAGATATACAATGCAAAAGTGGATGGATGCAGAAGTCGTGGAAGGCCACGACACACTTTCCATGATCAAATTGATCGTGTACTAGCAGAAAGGGATGTCAGGAGCCTTAATAACAGACGAGCGTGCATGACAAGAGTTATGAATGTGAAAGAAGCAAGTGAGGTGTGTAAGAATAAGCCTAAATGGCGCTCTGTTGTTCGTGCCTACCCCGCAAGGGAACTGGCGTGAAGCTATGTATGTATGTATGTACTACTTATTGAGGTCAGTTTTAAAATCCGACAAAAATTTGTTGTGGTTTCATAAGTGGTTCGCTTCGAAAATTATATACAAAATTACTATTACAATTTATATAAAAATGAACACATGTAAGAGAAAAAACCAATCAAATCAACCATCAATAAAAATATTTCAAACAACCGTAAGTAATGCTTGAAAAACCGCTATTACTATTTACACTTGAAACAATAACAGGTATTCGTAGACGCGTTCCACAGAAACGAATGGACACCGTGAGAAGGTTTTTAACCACAATGCTCATGGCTTGGCGTCTCTAGACCGCAAAGCCCTGGTAATCTAATACACAAAGCTCAGCGACACTGGCTTTCATGGAAGCATAATAATATATCGTGTTACACGGCTGAACAACTTTGAGAATAATAAAACTACGTTTTAACGGTTTTAAGCGCGGTAATTTTATTTGATTTTGGTTTTTCCGACGTTTCGGCCACTTTTCAGTGGCCGTGATCACGGAAGACAAAGATGTCAAGTGTCAACGAGTATTGTTAAAGTTTTATTTAGCCTACCGCCAACTTATTAATTTTAATTATTTAATTTTTAATTTTGTTTATGGTTATTATTTAATCTATGGGAGCCTAATCTAATTTACTACCGCTTCGCAACATGTTATGGCTTGAAGAGAAGAAGCGGCGCAAGAAACTCTTCAGCAAACATGCCTAGCTCTAATAATTTTATATAATATTAAAATGGGTGGAAGGAAAAATAAAAGTAATTATCAGTCAAGTTGGTTTGTGTTCCGTTGTACGCAGAAAGAGCTCACAGTGTCTTGGTATCATTCTAGGTATGAAACGATTCTCTTTCGCGAGGATTTGTGGGTTATCGAATCTGATGTAGTGGTTGGGTTTATCCAGCGTGTGTTCACTGATCGCAGACTTCGTAGACCTTGTGTGTTTCATGTCAGCAATGTGTTCTTTTACTCGTGTTTTTATGCTCCTCTTTGTTTGCCCAATGTATGACAATCCACACTCACAATCAAGCTTGTAAACCCCTGCATCCTGGAGTGGGATATTGCATTTCACAGGTCTCAGAAATTGGGTAATCTTTTTCTGCGGCTTGAAATATGTTTTGATTGAAGCTCGCCTGAGGATGTGACCAATTCTGTCTGTGACCCCCTTGATGTAGGGTAGGGTAGCAGGGCACCGCTCAACTGAAGGTGGTTTGGGGCCTTTGTGACGTTGGTGTGGAGTCTTCAGCTGATTGCGTTGTAGAACTCGCTTGACATGCTGAAGCTCTCCAGCTATGTGGTTCTCGTCACAAATTTTCCGTGCTCTCTGAAACAAAGATTTGCCCACGGTAGCTAACTGACTAGGATGGTGGTGAGACGAACCATTAAGGTATTTATCTGTATGGGTAGGTTTCCTATACACCGTATGACCAAGAGTATTGTCAGGGTTCCTTAGGATGAGCACATCCAGAAAAGCTAATTTATTATTTGCCTCTAGTTCCATAGTAAATTTAATATTACTGCTAATGGAATTGAGATGATCTAGAAATGCAGAGACTTTATCGTTTGGGAGGACGGCAAAAGTATCGTCTACGTACCTTTTATACATCTTCGGCTCAGCCGGAGCGGTATCCAGTGCCTTCTGCTCGAAGTCTTCCATAAAAATGTCAGCTACGACAGGAGACACCGGTGAGCCCGCGCAAGGGGATGTTGTTTTTGTGAATTTTAGGTAACCCATACAGTTTAGGCGCTTTGGCGCAAGATGGTGTGAGTGCGGATACGTCTAAGCTTAATTTTTCGGAGTGTTTTTTCATAACCGCGATTGTTTGTTTGGTTACTTTATCCGTGGGGTCAGTTTTGACCTTTTTATAAGTGCTTTCGTCCGATAAAAGATCTTGTATTTTACTATTGTAATCAGACGTATCCATGACGACAGTCGCGTTACCTTTATCTGCACGGAGCACGGTTATTTCTGGTTTATTGCGAATGTTTTTTAAGGCAATATATTCAGCACGAGTGAGATTCGGTTTGGGTAGACGACTACGGCGTAAAACCGATGAGATATCTTGTCGTATAGCTTCCGCATCCTCTTTCTGCATGCTGTTCCTTACCAGACATTCCTCTACGTTGCAGATTATGTTTTCAAAAGGTATTTTTCGCGGGGTTATTGCGTAATTAAGGCCTTTTTCTAATACCGAAACGGTGTTTTTATCGAATGTTTGTTTTGACAGGTTAACCACCGACAGTGACATATGATTAGTGGTCGCGTTTCCGTGCACATCAACAATTGCTTCACAATGGAGCTCAGGTATATTTTTTTGCGCGTTCCTTGTACCAAGATGTTTGTTTTGGTTTGTTAGCATTTGGTTGTATTTTGAAATTTGGCGGTTTTTTAGTTGTTCATATTTGACCTTTGCTCTCTTGTTAACAATATCAATGTAGTTTTGGAAATCTTCTGTCGATAGTATTACCTGTATTTCATTGTTTTGCGTCTCGATAGCTCTATCTACGTGGTTCAAATTTAAACGGTGTTGGCGGATAAGGCATCTTAATAACTTTAAACTAGCCTGGCGTAGAATGCTGGCGCTTCCCGATATATCTTTTTTAGATGTTAATTTTACACATACCGGTATAATATTATTATCGCGACACCTTTTTAAGAAATTTAACGATGTCACTAAACGCGCATGTTTTGTTTTTAGGCACTCACACCGCCGAATTTTATTTGCGATTTCCAGACCGTACTGGTTCACATAATATTTTCTTATTTGGGTAATTAAAATTACCGCGCTTAATTAATTAAAAAAAATTACCGCGCTTAAAACCGTTAAAACGTAGTTTTATTATGTATACAAGTCGCGAAAACTTAAGAAAATATTAACTTTGAGAATTTTTGATTTTATTACTAGTACTTTTGGTTTACTTACTACAACATGTTATCACGTCTGTTTTCCATTAGACAGAGAGAATGGATCACCTTTTGTAA
The DNA here is from genome assembly GCA_019925095.2 of Dendrolimus kikuchii. NCBI lineage: Eukaryota > Metazoa > Arthropoda > Insecta > Lepidoptera > Lasiocampidae > Dendrolimus > Dendrolimus kikuchii. The sequence goes on along the minus strand of CM034395.1, from coordinate 7,724,568 downwards.
CGGTCTTAGCACACACTGCTTCGATTAATCTATACATGCTCGATTGTTTAACGTGTTTACTAATTTTTATCTTTCTTACTTAATACAAAGCCATAAACATCTTATGCTAGGCTCCTTAAATAAGAGGAACAGATGAAGTTATCGTGACGCTTGTCATAATATTAGCGAATTTCACATAGGTAATCCATAATTTAGATATGGTTTCTTCATGATGTTTACTTTTATTAGCAGTAATATGCACGTTTGGCCAAAAAGATTAGAAGCAAAATTAAATTATGCATTAGTCATATTTTTATCAGGATTTAATGCCACGTCATTAGAATGATATGTGCTTGCTGTAGCCACTGAACTATCATGGATATCTATAATTTGACAAATACTACATTCCGGAGATGTTTAATCTCTACTATAAACAATCCATATTCTAAAACTGAAACATAGAGTTGTTAAATAGTTTTATTCAGATACGCCGAGATTAGATTATTCATTTCTGTCAAATTGAATGAATCAACTAAAGTGATCTATATAAACATAAACTCGAATTACTCGATGTCATTTATATCATCTTGTCCTCTAAGTCCTTTGCCTTTCAATCAAATTGGTTACATTTGGTTGATCCGTCTAATGTCAGTATTAGAAGCTACTGGAAATAGGAAACAGAGTTCTATTTTAATTTATTTGGATTAAAAACAGTATTGCACAGAATTTAGTATCATAAGTCTTATATATAAGTAGTTGGGGACCTCACCAGAACGCAGAACTGGAGCCAAAACTACACCGATTGCCTGCAACCAGCCGCACAGAAGACAGTAATTGTCAAAACTCCTTGATATAATGGTTTAATTGTTTTTCAAACATTCGAGGATTATTTGTTTATAATTGCTGTGCCTAGGTGCCGCTATATCTATTCAGTAGAAATTGTGATTATATGAATGCACTAGCTGGTAAAGCGGAGATCCTGCTACTTTAGAATCATTCTTACTCACTGCACTTAAGCATGGTAGCAAACTTTTAATTGCAGTTCATAACACCAATATTATTAAACTAAACACAGTTTCCAGAAGCCAATAACAATTTGATAAGCGAGCAGTAACGGTTCTTAGTTCTTAGAATTAGCACTCGAAACTGTTAAACAAACATTTGTTCAAATATTGCACACGAATGTTTATGGATTTCGTCGTAATCGCAAATCTTTCGTCGGCTATCACGTGTTTACCGTCTGCATATGCGACACGTGCAAAGGGAATGATGAAAAGCACATTAAAATTAGGAAAAAATAAAATGCGTTCAGTAAATGAAATAAACGTAATATTTAGCGGAAATGGTCCAACTGGCTTTGTAGAATAATTAGTAAACGTGGCTATATGGAATTATTTTGTACCCTAAACAAAGTATTTAATTGAAGATGCCTTTGAAATATCAAAGCTAATTAACGAATTTTAAACCAATTGCCATTGTAAGTGCCGTTTTCTTTCTGTTACCTTGCATTAAAATTTATTGAAGTGTTTCTACTTCTCAATAGATATTTAGTAATAAAAGCTTATTATGATTATTAACATAACCTACATGTTATCATTTGTTAGATGGTTTCTTTTAAATTCATACATACTAATTAATAAATGTTATAATGATATTGTTTGTATATTACTTCGATAGCAGACTGTTCATTTCTGTCTTTCAATTTGAATGAATCAACAAAAGTGATCCACATAAACATAATCTTTAATCATTCAATATCATTGAATACCGTCATGTCGTTACAGTTCTGTGCCTTTAGGTCTAATATTTGCATTAGTTTCTTCGTCATTCATCCCTTCATAATTACTTGCGATAACGGGTATCATCATAGGAATGAGGATACTTTTATGTTACATTACAATTTAGTGTAAATAAAGTTCTATAATTGTATGTATAACTAGGATATGTCAGCGACTTCGTACTCGAATAAACAGGCAGACAAGAAATCTAAAATAAATAGCATCGTGTTCTCCATAATTTATATTATATTTCATTAACAGCTTCAATGTAGCAGCAGCAGACACGGCATTTTTATAATATTGTAGATATTTTCTTTTTTATATGTGCCAATCAAGAGACTAGATAGATAGATAACACTTTATAGTATATACCTATATATACTTTATACTACTACTACTAATATTATTCTAATTGTGTACAAAGGGCCGTCTTATCGCTAAAAAGCGATCTCTTTCAGACAACCCATGGCAAGAATATTGCTGATTAGCAATGGCGAGGTATAACTATACTATACTATATATAGTATAAGGTATAGTATAGAAGAATATAGATAGATACAGTAATAAATTTTAACTATTTAAACATAATAAGCATATGCAATATAGTACTAATAACATATTATACTGCGGGTAGTGCATAATATGGAAGTATGTGAAATTATTGTTGTAAGTGGAGATGCATAGAATTATTTACATAGGTATATAATCATATATCAACTTCTTGCCTCAATCTTTAAAAGCGATATTTTCAAAGACAAGAGTTGCGGTAATGTAAAGTACAAGGACTTGCTCTTCAGAACTCGACTCCTTACTATTGCGAGGTGCATATTAAAGTGAGTTGGGGTCCATTGATTGAACTTTACGGTTGAGAGCCAATGGGAGGCTTAAATAATCTCTATTAATTCTCCGCTTTGTTATCTTGGTACTGTTTACTTTTGACTACCTTACTTTCATTTAAGTGAGTTTTTATAATGTCAAATTTTAAGCTAAATGACTGATTTCAGGTATTTTTGACTCTATGTCATTGTCTTTCATCTGTAAGTAAATTTATTGCCGTCTCGCTCGATGCTAAATAGTAACAAATGAGTGCGATAGCAACAGACTTTCTTTTAATTTTTTTTATCGCAGGAGTTCAGCAGATAGTCAGGCGGCCCACTTGATGGAAAGCGGTTACCATCGCCCATGGACATTTGCAACACCAAAAGAGCTACAAATGCGCTGCTGCTCTCTTAAGAGAGACCGAAAGCTAGTCATTAATGCCGGAACACAACTCAAGGTTGTTATGGCGACATGCATTAGACCAGGGGTGGTAGCCATCCAGTCGGGCAAATGACCTATCACTAACTAATCAAATCTATCGTATCATTTATCTTTCATTCGTTCATATTATTATACTCTATGGGAGTCTAATCTAATTTATTATTTATTTCATCTATTATCATTAACCTCTTCTACATAATATGCATACCACTGTTGAAGGCAAACTTTCAATAGTACCTGCTTTATCAAATTGCATGTCAGGTAAAACCTTTTCTTACCTAAAGAATTAATTTGTGTGCAGTATAAGGGTTCTGAGTTAAACGTACCCAGGGGCACGTTCAAAACAAATTTCTCTGGGGTGGTCAGAACAAAGATCAAAAGGATGTTTGCGCAAGTTTGCTCGAGACTTGGACATGTGGTAACAAGATGCTAATGTGATGCTTCCGAAATTTGGGGTCGGGTTAACTTGTATTTTCGATTATAATAGCTTCAGGTGAAAAGCATTTGTTTCTATTTCACTTTTCATTTATTTATTACTAGTTCGTGGCTGTGAAATTACATTTGCGTTGTGCCATGACGACGGCGTATTTAATTAATTGTAACGGCGCCACCAAAAAATAGACAGACAGATGGATAGCTAAAGAGATGGACATGCAGACAGGCAGAGGGACCAAAATTCAAATCTGCTGGTCCGAATTAGCACAGCTGATTTATCTCTTTTTTGAATTCGTTGTACAACCTCGAACCCTCTAAAAATTTCTTATATTATAGATAGAAGATATATTATAAAATATGGTACTAAGTTATAATATATTTTAAGGTCTTGGAAACTTAGCAGAATATTTCTTCTAACACTGGGGTGCGAGGCGCCAAACTACCACGATTTTGCATGCTTATATTTACGAGAATTACGCTTCCATTTTTTAACGGTAACCTTGTTATTTTTTTAATTTATTTATTACATATCCAAAAGCTTACAATATTTATAGCATAGACAATAAACTCTGTTTAATATGATTATCACCAATTACTGGATACTTTACACTTTATAATGTTTTTGTACAAAAACAAGACCGCTGTAAAGAGTTTATGATAAGCTCTGACATAAATGTAAGTTATTTATTAATCTAATGCCTGTTGAAGTATCCCTATATTGTGTATATTATATATAATATATTAACAACTAAAAAATAGTATTATACAAATATTGAATTGTTAACTACGTTTAAAATGAGATAGTATATTATGTGATTGAGAAATTGATTTTCCTAATTAGAATATCATTCTAGTTCTTCTCAAAGTTTTGAAATAAGTCACAATCTCTCTGTGGATTCAGCTATCAAATGAATGAAATGAATTTGCAACATATTCGAGAGCAGCTTTTTAGAAAAAAATACTCTCTTTTGAAGCATCGCTTAGTGAAATCAAAGCGTGTCATGCATTGATAGGTGCAGGTATTTGCACAAAGTTCCACTTTACTCTTGATTATTGTCATACTCGTAATACGAATCTGCGAAAGTAGCCGCTTTCGGCACCCAGTTATTCTATTCTAGATTAGTTAATATTTCTATTTTTGGATTTTGAACATCCATATGTAAGTTATTTATAATTTATTACAATCGCCAACAAAGGATACACATAACACATTTTTAAAACCTACATAACCTTAAATTTTTAATCAATGTGCTCCTTCAATTACTCGATCCTACGACATGCGTAAAAAACTAATCATATAAATTTAATGTGTAATATATGTAATAAACGAATATAAAAAGCTATACAATATAATATCATATATTCGTGATACAATATACAATTACATATATAAATAAATAAGTTTATTAATAAACATGCAAAATTCGTATATGTCATAGGTACACAGATATCATCAGCCTGTAGCAAGCAGACTGTAATACCTTTATCAAGAATAGTTTTTATTCCCAAAAAAGGATCAATATCGTTGAAAGTACGGTTATAGATATCAATTTAATTTTTTCTCAAATAAAGAGACAGTATATATTTTCATATCGTTGTATTACACAAATTATACACAAGAACCCTCCGTGCGAGAGTCGGACTGTTACTTATTTTAAACTTTACGTGAAGCCCTACCGGGTGGTTCGACTTGGCGAATGTAATTAATCGTAAAGCGCGGACCACGCCGTCGCCACGTCGGCTTACATCAGGTGCTTGTGACCACTGTAGTGGAAAATTGGACCTGCTATGTCGCCGATTCGACCGACACAATCGCTAAGACAGAATAGACCGGCGAGTTTGCGGCGCGGCGGCGTCTTTGGTCCGATGATTTTTATCGATAAAACTGACAGCATGTGTGGCATCTCTATTTTAGTACACACCGCTGGTTTTCCTTGCGGATCAAGTTTAGGAGGAATTTTAGGCTAGAATTTGAAGAGCGATCGTGCGCAAATTTTCAAATATACATAAAAGTACAACTACATACATACATATTATCACGCCTAGTTCCCATGAGGGTAGTAAAGATCCGGACATACAACTTTCGCTTCATCTATATACATACATTAATCGCTTTATCCGTGCAGTAACGGAAAAAGAATACAATTTTCTACAACCTACAGCCATGTGGTGGGGTGTTTGCCTGTCTGGATAGCTATCACCACTGGTCTAGAGTATGTCGCCATAACAACCTGAGTTGTGTTCCGGCATAACTGGCCAGGTTTCAGTCTCCTTTTAAAGAGTGGCAGCACATTAATTGCACCTTTGGTGTTACAAATATCCATAGGCGATGGTAACCGCTTTCCATCAGGTGTCCCACCTGATGGAAAGCGGTTACCTGTCTGCTGAACTCATGCAAGAAATAAAAAAATCTCTTTATACGTTATACATACATGCACTTTGTTGGAAATACTTTTTACCTGACCTCTTTTTAACACTTCTGCTATGCGATGATGCTGTGTATGTCGCGGTCTACCGGAACCAACTCTACCATTCAAAATGTTGTCATACACCTGTTTTGAAATTTTACTTTCATCCGTTCTTGCTATATAAAAATCATAATAATTGTCCCATTGCTGGACTCGGGCCTCCCATTTTATTAGGGAAACAGACAATACCGCCGCTTGACCAAGGAGGCTTTGACGCGTTTGGTACATCGGTTACATCAATGCACAGGTTCATCAAGATGTTTTCCTTCAGCGTCAGCACGCGGTAATTATAACAATGTGCATAAAAGGTGCGCAATGCTCAGAAAAATGCTTCTGCTTGCGTTATTTAGATTGGGACGCGACTATGTTAATCACTAAGCTACCATGGCCTGAAAATGTGTACTGTATAATAAAATTAGTTTTTTTCCAGTTGACACAACACTTTCGTTGTTTGGTATTAATCAGATCTACAATTTGGTAATGATTTTTGGAACATAGATAATTTTTAAAACACCGTATGCGATATGAAAAATTCATCATCATTTAATAAACCAATTACTCAAACACTGTGCTTAATTGGTACATTCTTACACAATATCATTTATCAAGGTGTGCTTAAAATACTGTGAATCACAATACATATGAAAATGTTTTTTAATGAATGAATGTTCAAGTATAAATAGATGATAAAAATAGCATGAGTGAATAGATCAATTTTGTCTATGGCTTTAAAAATGCACATATTCCTACAAATCATTTATTAATAAGAATAACAATTAAAGCTGTTTATTGTTCTGAGATTTATTACTTCATCGAATATTGCTTGGCTTAATCGAAAAGATTTTAAATACAAGATTATTGTTACATAACAACTTTATAAATATTAGGAATTAATCATATTCGGTAGCACATAACTCATAAAAGTATCTCACATAATATATACAACCATTGTCGTCCGGTATTAAGAATTAAACACGTATATATCTCTGTCGTTTTGTTATTCATATTACGTTACCGTATCTTCCTTTTCCAGACGTTTTAAGCGTTGATTATTCAGCTATCTTTTCGTACCATCTGTTTTCTGTGTTCACTCTATTCTGGTTCTTATTATGTGAGATATAGAGTGAGTTTTTGGTTGACTTGTCTTAAAGAAGAAGGCTATAGTTAGGAGACATTATTTTGTCACAATGGTTGGTGCCGCCCACGTTGGAAGCACCATCGCAAGCCTTCAGTGATGCACTGCTTTAGAGAAAGAATAAATTACGAAGAAACGGTTTGTGTGAGATCGCGAACTGTTAGTACTTACGTTTAGTAGATTAAAGTGTATCACATCTTACTTGTTACTCCAGACGTGGTAACTCAATAGTTCACTTTTCTGAATCTCATTCTAACAACTCGAGTTTGAATACAGGAAGATAATGTACAGTAAATTTCAGCAAATGGCACATCATACCTACAATAAATTATAAAACAACGTCCATAAAAAAATGTCCCTTAATGTAATACTATACCTTAATTTAGGTTTACCTTAATTTCAAAATGTTACCCTGTTTCATAATCATGTGTTAAATATTGAATTTTAACATTATTCGTTTTTGCTAATATGCCTTCGGAACCCTAAAACACAAAATAAAAAAAATATCGTATTGAGAGGTGTAAAGCTATTTGTTTGACATTTCGTGACACACTTAACTTTCAACTTAATGAAATATAAAGAACTTGGTATCCAATTGAAGTCTAATAAATATTGCTCTTTTTGCAAAGTGATACATACTTAGTTTATTAATGACGCGTCTTTTTGGGCCATTTGAAACCTCAAATTTACTTGTTACATATTTTCAAAATGTTTCTTAAAACCAAAAGCTTAAAACCCCTCGATATAAGAATTATAATACATTAACATTTATCCCCGGCTTCGCTCGGGTTAATGTATATTTTGTATACAGAGTGGAGGCCCGGCTATTGGGACTCCCACACTCCTTAGAAATATCAAACTTCGTTTGTAATTGAAAATACCCGCCATCTAGAGAATGTGGAACTTACAATGAGAGCAACACATTAAAATTGCGTCGTCATTGTTGTGTTGCTATGACGATGTATTTGTTAATGAATTGCAACAATGGCGGCAATAAAACACTATCGGAGCGCCATTTTTTTCCGCTATATTCGTTTATCAGTCGGGAACAGTACGTTTTTCTGGATGAAAGGTACTCCATGTCCTTTTTTATTCCAAGCGTGTGTGCAAAATTTTAGACGATATTTTGCGTAGTTAAGGCGTAAAAACGTAACAAACAAACTCACATTCGCATTTATAAGTTAAGATAAAGAAACCTCGTTTCTCGCCGTTGCCATTTGTCTTCATTTCCACTGATTTAATACAGGAGTCCGTGCAGATAATTCGACCGCGAATGTGCGTGGCTTGAAGCCAAGAGAGCGGTTCCCAGCGGTTCCCGTTGCAATGTGCCGACTGTATGCATGTACTGTTTAATTTATGGTCTTCGTGTAAGTTTTGGAGCCGAAGAGTACTTAAGTGTTTGTTAGTAACGTTGAATTTTGGTTGTACATTATTATATGATAAACTAGCGGTCTCGGCAGACGTGCTCCTGCTCAGAAAAAATAAAAATTTAGAACCTGATTTCAGCGCCACCGTGTCTAATTATAAATCTAAATCATCCCGAGACCCACTCAGACTAAATGCAAAAATTTCATCAAAATCCTGGAAACCAGTTCCAGTGCCACCTACCGGGTCTAAATGTAAATCAAAACCATTCTAGTATGACACTGAATTTAATTATTACAAATAAGATATAAGCGTGTGTGACGTGAGCTGCCAATCACACACAAACCCACACAAACACACACACACACACACACACACACACAAACATACATATGTACGTTACGTTATGACGCTAATGTCAAATAAAATATTAGAAAGCTTTGGACATATTCATATAATAAAGCCTTCTCATTTTTTTATTAATTCTTATTTTATAGTATTTATTACTTTTGACATTTACATTTATAAAACTACATCATTTTCCGATATAAACTGCCCTACTTTTATTCATATTTTTGGAAATATAAGGGGAAGATGTTCCGAGAAATTATTGAGAGCAGTGCCTTCACCTTCTTTCTACCACCGCACCGCTCGTCATCGGCTGAGCGTTTATTCTTACTTCCTGAACCGATTTGCTCATGCAGCGTTTCTCAAGAACGTTTTTCTTGCGCACCTTTGGTGCTGCAAATGTCCAAAGGTGACTGTGACCGCTTTCCATCAGGTAGCCCGTCAACATGACTGCTGTATTATAGCTATATCAATCAAATTATATGATAATAATAATATTATATTACATATTCCAAGAAAAATTACTTATTTTAGACATTCGTATATCTCGGGAAGAGCTTACTATAGAAATGATCCTATGAAGTAAGGTCTAAAGACATTCGTATAGATAGAATTATATATACTTAATTTATAACAGTCATTAATATTCCCAAACAAGCCACTAGGTACGGACAGCAGGCGCATCGTATGTAATTGAGAGTTAGACCATGCTTTGATATGCAAATGGCGGTCGAGCAACACGTGGCGTGGCCGTCCCACGCGACGCTGCGGTCGCTTCGAGTCGCTTGCGACATAGACCGTGAAATTAGCTAGCGAACCTTGCAATTTTCAAGAGAAATATCTTCTGTAATAAAGTCGTAAAATATATGTTACATTGTGAAATGTAAGCCCCACAGTTCCTTCCAATCCATTCCATCTTTTGTTCCTATTTCAAAGAAAAACTTTACACTGTCAAAAGTAATGACAGGAAGTCAATTACTAATGATGGTTTGTTTTGACCAGACAATCAAAAATTATTATGAATTAGCATCAAACTATCTGTGCGTATTTTAATATTTTTGCATAAAGATAGGTAGTAGATAGGTAGGTAGTAGGTACCTATATTTCTTTTACAAGATTTCAATTGCTAAAATAGCGTATATACGTCTCGTTAATATTAAGTCCTTTACTACATTTAAAACAACACGTGTTTGTAATATTTTTCGATTGGGACAACTTTCATCCCAAGGATACTTCTGACGTTATCTCGCGACATACAAAACTTTTCAGAAATCTTAGACAAAATATGAGATCTAAGATTAGTTACATAAATTGTGGCACTTATATTTTATGATATAAAAAAGTCTCTTGTAATTTTGGGAACTGTTCTATTTTTGAATAAACAAGTAAGCACAAAATAGCGAAGATGAAAATCATAATAGAAGCGATTCTTATCTAAGCTCGAAATCGAAAAAAAATACTCGAAATTGTGTTCTAACACACACACACATAGTATCATGCCTGTTTCCTATAGGGGTAAGCAGAGACAATGGATCTCCATTTGCTAAGAACTTGCCATAGGAGAAACTGTACCATTGTTGGCACCCCATCCCAGGGTGGCTGTCGATTTATTCAAGATATTAAGAAATCTTAATAATTTTTATTTAGTATTCATCTATAAAATTCTATATATGCCGTGTCTATACATTGAAGCTATTTAAAAAAAAAACAACTCGATTGGACTATGTAAATGACTCCATAATTTATATACTCATTCGTTTATATAACACGGTGTATTTTTTTAGATTTATTGTGTGTTTGTATGTTTGTTTGGGACTCACGTAAAAACTACTGGGCCGATTTTAATGCGATTTTCGCTAATCAACAGCTAATTATTAGACTTAAAATCTGCGCTATTTTATATCCCGAGAATTTCTCTGAAAATGACTTAAAATGCCCAGCTTGAAAAAAAAAACTAATTCAAAATCAATTTTCCTTTTTACTGATCGATAGCAAATTTTATGTAATAAAATGTGATATTTTTATCCCGGGAATCCTGCGGGAATTTTCCCGGGAGCGGTTTGCAGTTGTTCAGGTGCATAAAAATTAGCTTACTCCGACACAGTTTTCACTAAAACGATAGCTGACATTATTTTTTAAATGCTGCGGTATTTTGTATCCCACGAGAATTTCAAGACAAATGTATACGAAGTCACGGGACTATCCTAGTATAATTATTATAATTATATGATTACAAGATAAAATAAACATATTAGGACATCTTAATAGAGTAGAAAAACTTTAATGTTCACCAAATAAACAATTACATAATGAATAATTACAATAACTTAACGGTAAAGCAAAAGGCGGCCTTATCACTTAAAGCGATCTCTTCCAGGCAACCTGACTGAGAGGAATACTTTTAAGAACTTATGTGTAGGTATAATTAATGACTAAACAGATATACAATGCAAAAGTGGATGGATGCAGAAGTCGTGGAAGGCCACGACACACCTTCCATGATCAAATTGATCGTGTACTAGCAGAAGGTGATGTCAGGAGCCTTAAGAACAGACGAGTGTGCATGACAAGAGTTATGAATGTCAAAGAGGCAAGTGAGGTGTGTAAGAATAAGCCTAAATGGCACTCAGTTGTTCGTGCCTACCCCGCAAGGGAACTGGCGTGAAGTTATGTATGTATGTATAATTAAATTAAAATAATGTTTTGGAGTAATGAATAGGGTGCCATAAATGTTTTGCTTCATATACTTTCATTAATTTATTAATAAAAATACACGTTTATTATAGATGCTTTTTTCCTCTAGGTGCTTAAAAGGCTAACACCTGCAATAAAGGTTACACGATTACATAAAACTGACAACAAAACGATTAATTAAGAACGCACGCAATCGACACATTACACTCCTAATCAATCAAGTGAAAATCTCTGTTCCTACAAATTCCGGACGCCCATTCAATAAGTCTGTTAATTGATAATGGGTTTTGCCCGCATTCAATTAAGATTAAAATTCCAAAACACTAAATCAACCCTTGCAGAGGCGTCACTTGAAAATTGACAGCTGGCGTTTGCTTTATTATTGACAGGCTAATTCATTATGGCGGTGTTCCATAACTACCCATATTTCCGTTTAGTAAATGTTCAAGCGATTTTATGTTTTAATGCTAGTAGTAGTAATGTACAATAAAGAATGTGAATCATTTTCCATATTTTAATAAAAATAGACATTTAATGGTGAAATTAATAGATTGATGTGTGAAAGACATGAAATTTCTATTCAATATTAAATGGGTTAAGTTTTTTTTTGTATACTCTATTGTTCTCTTGTGAACAGAATTAAATTTCAACACGTTTCCCTCGTGAAAACTATTCCATTGCCCAGGAAAATAAGTATCCTGTTTTCATCTCCGTTATTATGTAAGATATTAATATGTTTTAATTGAATTCAAAAGCCATGAAGGAACCTATACGAGAAATTCACTTACACATTTTTATATTGATATGAATTACTAGCAGGTCGTGATAGCTTAAAATGGCTAAGGCTTCCCGCCTCTAATTCAAAAAATGTAGCTTCAAGTTCTACCGTGTCGTTTTTAAAATTAATTTTAAATTTAATGTGTTGGTATAACACGCGTTGATTAAGGTAATAAAAAATGAGGGAACGTGCTCATTGAGATTATCGATGTGTGAAATCTATTCGCATTGTAAGAGCGTACATACGCAAGTAATAATTCCTCCCGATGTATCTGCCGACAATGTACGAATCGTGTTAGCGGCACAGAGCTAAGAATGCATAGTAAGCAACACATATTAAGTTCAATATAGACTATTTACTTTTTTATGCAAACAAAAATTGCCGATCGGAATTATAAGTTGTGTAAAATTGTACCACCATCCATTCTCACTAGATATAATTGACTTCAGCAGTACGGACATATTACAGTTATTGTTTTTGTAAATTACGAAACAAGTTTTATTTTAATATACAACAATAATTTAATTATGCAGCAATTTAAAATGTCGAATAAATAAGTAGGTCAAATGAAAGAAAGCGTTCAACGAGATAGTTTATTTTCCGTGACAGGTGCGCCTTATCTATTCGGAAAAGGCCGGAAATGTAAGTAGATAACTTTACTACCGATGTTTCTATCAACATTGTCCAGTTTAAAAGAACCGTCGTTATTATGAACAGTACTAAATTAAATTGGTCACGTCCATGACAGACGACATTAAAGGGTTCTGTAGATTTAAATTAATACCCACTGTTTATATAATTAAACTATGGAATATTAAAAAAAAACATCTCGTAGAAAATACTCACACATAACGAATCTCGTTAAAACCAATTTTTAAAATACTTTTAGACTATTTTCATTTTATATTTATTCAGAGTTTTCCATCCGATAGTTCAAAAGATAGAGGTAGAATTTTTTTATGACTTCGCCAACTATTCAATGGAATAAAAAAAGATTCTGATGAACATATTTATATTGTATACCTACAATGACCTACATATCAAATACCTACGCCTATATATGTACCTACTGAAAAAATATTTAGATCCTCAGTTAAATGCCTAGCAGCCACCCCTAACCTAAACTTTAGTTATATCACTAACATTCTTTAACGGCATATACCTTAATTTCTGCTATCAAATCTCATAAAGTTCCAACAGTTTTTGATAAAATGCTCTGTAATCGTACATACATAGACTGACATGAAGATTTTATACGGGGTACATGCTTTTCACTTGGCTTTGCTATAACCCTAAAAAGCAGGTAATATTACCGATATTAAGTTGTACCTCGTTTAGCATGAAAAATCTTTTTCGCAAACGTTCGCGTGACATTGAATTATCGCACAATCGAGCGGTCGCTCGCTTCGGTGTGCACGTGTGCCACAACAACATCGTTATGGAGGTTTTATGCTAGACCGTAGCGGGCACAAGCCGTGCGACCGTGTACATTAGATTTGTAGTCGACGAACACGGCCGAACCCTGATCGGGACGCCTGTGCCGCATGATGTAGCAAAACTTGCTTTATGTTATAAAATGACAGATAGACTTTATTGTACACCAATACAAAAAATGAACTTGAATATTTAAATCCTTGCCTTACACGGGCCCCGTACGAGGCACGTCTCGCGCCTGTAGTTTAATATAAACTCAAACGTGTATTTATGGCTCAATATTTTTCCCTTTTGCAGAACGTACGCCTATTTAAGGTTCTCAGAGCTGTTGGGGCGACCGCGCTACTGTACTGTACTGTCATATATGTTCGCCGAAATGCAGACGGCTTTGATGTTCTATGGCGAAATAAAACAGCTTTGTACTGATCAGATTAATTGAAAGAAATAACAGTATCTCAAAAAGGAATAGGTGATAAACTCTACTGTGTACTGATTTCATTATTTGTTAAGAGGACCAAATCAGTATTAGTCATCGATTAAGAACATAGATATAAGATAAACAATACTACAAACATTAGTAAATTTTATTATTGTGTGTGCTTATTTGTGCATATGTATTGGTCTGTGTTATCTTTGAATAAAAAAAAATATCATTACGGTCACACATGCATGGAAAAGGTCGTCGAGCCAGAAATACACTTGCCCACACACTGTCACTCGCTTAAGAGCTCGTAAGAGTTCGTCTGAGGCCTGGACGAGGCTCGGATTTAAAAGTTGTAGAATGTTTTACAAAAGCACTAGCACTAGGCGGTATCTAGGCTCTACCGTATCCGAGTCATACACGGACGCGCGGCTCGCGCCCGGCACGGTGCAGCATAAATCATCCATCATTCGGAGACGCGCCTTAAACAATTTTCTTTAAAGTGTGCGTAACTTGTGTTGCGTGCGGTACGCATTTCCGATTAGAGCAACAAACCCCACCTTTCCGCACTTATTGTGTCACCCTCATCACGATTTTTCATACAGGCGCTTCTCCCATCCGCTCTTGAACATACTTGATTTGCGAAGCACGTACACTACGCAATTTTAGAATGCACCTTGTATTAAGTATTATCATCTTTATTTCAAAGGGATAAGAGTTACTTAGGCTGCATGAGGTTAGTGATATGCTCAGACGATCTCATCCGCGTTGTAGGGTCGATATTTTGCTTTTCTGTACCTACCGCCTTAGGGTGGCCCACGCTAGACTGCATGTACGCGGCTACAGGTAGGCGATTGCACTTGTGTATAAAGAAATCAATACAAAAGGAAACAAAACTCGCCAGTCGAATGCTTAGTCTATCTTAGTAAAGTTTTGTGTGCTACTTTTTGAATGACCTTGATTAAGTTGCTGACGATTCCTTGACACATAATTATTTTATTGACCTTAGAAATCCAAATATTTGTCACTTTAATCTAAATTTTTATCAATCTGTGTGCCTTGTACACGGCCAATGGTCAAAGATCAGGACACAGTAAAATGAAACTTTTAATTTTTTAAGTGTTAAGTAACGCGGTGCTGGTACCTACGCTCACGTATGGAAGCGAGAGTTGGATATGGAAGAGAGAGCATGAAAGTAGAGTAAACGCGGTTGAGATGCGAGCACTGCGCAAAATCTGCGGAGTGACGCTCGCGGACCGCGTTCGTAATACCGAAGTGAGAAAGAGAGTTGGTCTGAAAGAAAGTGTCGGGGTGAAGGTAAGGAAAGGAATGCTCCGGTGGTTCGGGCATGTGCAAATAATGCATGATGAAAGAATGACTAAACAGATATACAATGCAAAAGTGGATGGATGCAGAAGTCGTGGAAGGCCACGACACACCTTCCATGATCAAATTGATCGTGTACTAGCGGCGGGTGATGTCAGGAGCCTTAAGAACAGACGAGCGTGCATGACAAGAGTTATGAATGTCAAAGAAGCAAGAGAGGTGTGTAAGATGGGCCTAAATGGCGCTCTGTTGTTCGTGCCTACCCCGCAAGGGAGCTGGCGTGAAGTTATGTATGTATGTTAAGTAACCTAGATAAAGGGTCTATCTTATTAAGAATGTAACTACGTTTCTAATATAATACGAGTACTGTTTGACGTCTTATTATACAGATAAATAATGGAGCGGACTCATAATGTTTTATTATTTAAGGCTATCTGATCATTATACAACTCTGGATATGGTAGTGTATATTGATGAAATTTATTTATAAACAAATTCCGTTGATCATCGACCTGATTATAAACAGGGAAAGCATTTCCAATTCACGTTAATAGGAAATCTGAAAAGGCCAATCGCCTCTTATCGTAAGTAACAAATCGAAAGATAGTTTCGTGTCTTCCCGCAGTTTGTCGAACTGGGATCGTTTTACTCAATTGATTTAAATACATAGACTTAGTAGTTCGGATTTTGATATTCTTGTTGGGAGGTCATGAATTTTATGGTCATGTACTTCTTGTATTTCTTTGTACTTTTTCTAAATTTAACCATTGACAAATATTCATGGAAGAAGCTCGACCTATATAGTTTGTAAATACAGTATTTTGTATTATTACTTTGAAAGAAATTAATGACATTAGAGTTATAGTAAACCACGGAAATATATATGGGTGGAAGTTACAGAATGATTTCTAAAATATAAACTATAATAGGAAAATAAATTCTAGGTATTATTGCCCTTTAAAAGCGTACATTTAAAAGGTCCAAAATCGTACAGAACTAGATGGTGTCATATGTAATTATCCTCTTGCTTTTTAGAGTTTTTCATAACATATTTTTTAAATCAATTCAGTCAGATATTAAAAATAAATTATTTTAATCTACTTATTTAGATTTCCAATTTTGGACTGATTGGGCCTAAAATATACTAAAACATCAAAGAGGAATGACCTGTACACCTGTCAGCTGGACACGTATATTTTAGCAGAAAGAAGGAATAATACTTTATTTGCAGAAATAGCGATGTGCTTATGTTACTTACGTATTATGAATTAAAAATATAGCATATTTATAGAATTTATACGCCGCAGCTTCAGCGGTGCTTTGCACGCCTCTTATTGCTGTGCCGGAATTATATCCGACACAACGTTTATATTTTCAGTGCAAGTCTTCCCTTTGGCGTGGTACCAAATCATCCGATTTTTTTGGTTAATCTAAATTACAAATATTTAAACGATAATATATAAAAAAAAAACTACAAGCTTATAGTTGTTGTATACGTTGTTTTACTGGGTGAGAGTAATTTTTAGTGTGTTTCTTCTATCTTTTTCTACTTATACACCAACTCTTGTTCCCTAGTTGCATATAAGTGCGTTGTCATGGTAGCAGGGTTCCGTTTTTGCGTTGGCCTTTTCAAATTACCCTTTGTTGGAAAAACTTCGCGGTAGTTAATTACATTGGAAAGTTGTCGGGCAGTTTCTATATGTTTTTGACGGCGGTTTGGGGCCTATGTGTTGGCTGCAATAGAACACAAGTTTCGATCACTTATTTTGCTATTCTTATAGTTAGGTGAAACCTCTATGTGCGTGCTAACGCACGTGGTAATTGTGACAATATGTACATTCAGTCAAAAATGGTATACGGTAGAGGAAATGGGATGGGGGAATGAAATAGGGTTTTGGGGAGAGAGAAGTGGACCATCGGAACTAGTGAAAGAAAAGAAAAAGTTTATTTCCAAATGCGACACATACAAAAAACAGAACACATATACTAATATATTAAGCTGAAGAGTTTGTTTGTTTGAACGCGCTAATCTCAGGAACTACGAGTCTGATTTGAAAAATTCTTTCAGTGTTAGATAGCCCATTTATCGACGAAGGCTATAGGCTATATATCATCACGCTAAGATTAATAGGAGCGGAGCACCAATGAAGAATGTTGCAAAATCGGGGGATTTTTTAAATTATTCCACGCGGACGAAGTCGCGGGCAGAAACTAGTATAACAATAAAAGCCATATTTAAAAATATTGTATATCGCAATTCCACAAATGAGTATTTTGCTATGCTGAAATATAGTCCAACATAGCATTAATTTTCAGTGCCAACCTCCAAAATCATATATGTCTTGATCCACGTTAGGAACAAGAAAATTTAATTACAATTATCTGAACCCTGCCTACCTCTCTGGGAGTCATTAAAAATACACATTCATCCACGCAAGATTGAAGGAAGAGGCGACAATACAATCCACTGACAGGTGGTAGGGCATTTGTCCATCTGGGTGGCTACGACCCCTGGTCTAGAGTATGCCGTTTTAACAACCTCTAGTTGTGGTCCGGCGGCATTAGTGGTTAGGTTCCAGTCCTCCTTTCGAGGCCGGCAGCACATGGGTTAACACCTTTGGTGTTGCAAATGTCCATAGACACTTAGTACTTTTCATCGGGTGAACCATTTGTTTGTCTGCGGTACGCATGCAATAAAAAAAAAGGATAGATCCATATACTAATCAAGAACTTTGCCGACAACTGTCCTGTTCAAAAGACCGAACTATACTCAGCTGAGCCGCCAGCTTTTCATTATTTCGGGTACTTTTCTTACTGACAAATTACTTTCAAACCAGTACTATTAAAAAGATATAAGCATGAGTTGGGCTTTCTAATAAGGGTTCTGTATAAATTTACCTTTTTTATATACCTCTTGTAAGCCGTAATCGCTTACATAAAATTTTACACCTTTATTCTAATAATATGGAATGAAATTTTCAAACGAAGTTTTTTATATTTTTTTATCTATGGAAGTAGAATTTAAAGAGGAAAGCTACAACATAAAGGATACTTACCACCTTATTTATAATCTACTATAGTTTACCCCGCGGCTACGTCGTGTGTCAAATCCTACGCTATAGTTTTATTTTGCTTACAGGAAAACTTAATTCGGGTTTTTACATATAATATAAAAACATATAATAATTACAAAGAAACTAAGTCCATATAATCTAGACAGCCGCCCAGCAAAACAGAGGGGAGTCGAAGCCAACCTGATTTGAGGTAATATAATGAATAACACTCCCGGGAAAATTTTCGCGGGATTTTCGAAATATAAAATATCGCATCACTTAAAAAAGGACTTAAGCTATTGTTTAAGTGAAATCTTATCGAAACCAAGTAATATTTATGCAATCTAAATAATTTATACATTTCCCGGGATAAAAAATGTTATATATTTTATTACATAAAATTTGCTATCGATCAGTGAAAACATCGCATTGGAATTCGATTTTTTTTTCAATCTGGCCATTTTATATCATTCCCAGAAGAATTCACGCGAAATTCCTTTAGTCTAACAATTTGCTGTCGATCAGCGAAAACCGCATCGGAATCCGCCCAGTCGTTTTTATGTGAATCCCGAACAAACAGATAAACAGACAGGAAATCTAAAAAATATTGCACCGTGTTCTCCATTGTTTATATGGTCTATTCCAGTTCTTTTTTTAATAACTTCAATGTACAGACACGACATATTTAGAACTTTATAATATATAGATATATATCGCAATGACGTGGGGTGGAAATTCAGTTCAAGTAAGCCGGTTGCAAAACATGCCGTATAATGAAAGCGCCGACTACACCGCTGTTGTAGGAATTAAGGCCCCATTATCAGCACACAAAAAAGTATAGGATTTGATGTCAGTAACTTTGGTGTCTGATAAAAGAGGCGTTGAAAAAGGCTATTTAGGTGTGCGCCAAATCAACACACACCTGAATTGAAATCCGAGAATACAAAGATGTATGAAAATGTTTAAAAAAGCCATCTTGCCTCTTACAATAATAGTCGTGTTTGATAGAGCTCGGCCTAAGTTAATGACATGTTTATGTTTTCAAAACTAAGTTTGGAAAATTAAGTTTCTCCGTTAAGGGAGTAGTCAGTGGAGCAGCATTTCAAATGAATTAAAGTTATTTTGGCAAATAAAATGCACTGCCATGGACCAAGAACTGAGTAAAATCCGTGAACACAATAAACAAATAAAAACAAAAAACTATAATAATTCACAATGCCGTAATGGCGGACCATAGCATACTGAATTATGTTTGTAAACAAACTTGCACTTCGAAATAAAAACGTCTAACTCGCGATGTATTTTCTTATTACAATTTGTATTTTTCATTTTGCAATCTTACCGCATATTTTTATACAATAGCTGGTGCTCGATCGGGTTATGAATTGTTTTTTCGGACAACATATCTGGAAAGCCGCCGAGCGTAAGAGATAGTGCAGTACAGCAATATTATATGCACGAATAAAAAACGTAAGCGCCAATAAATACACGCTTTCTATCTTTGGTCGCTAATTTCTTAAAGGTAGTGGGTTATGTGGGGAATGGAGTTGTATAAAGTCCACGCCATGATGTACGTATATGTGTGTATATTTTTAATCTCTTGTAGAGTCTGAAAACACGAGGTTTATAAACCCTAAAGGTGTTATTCATAATCCCATCCAAAATGCAAGTATTACTAATAAGAGGCTAATATTTAAAGACAATTTGAAAGAAGTGCATTTGAATCTAACGTAAATTTAATTTTTGGATTTCTTTTCGCTAATCATAATAATTATGGCTAAAGTAAACACTGGTCTAAAAGAAAAAAAAATCAGGAAGAATTTCGACTATTTGATCACGTAACCCTAAAGAAACTCACCTTTGCGTGTTACAGCGCGCCTTGTTAGTGTGTCGGAACTTTTGTTTATTGTTTTTCAAAAAGGAAAGATTGTGTTTTCTGCTTAATTAAGCAACTATGTGTGGGTGTTTGTCGCTAATGTGCATGTTTTTCCTCTTTGTGAGGTTTTTCCTTATTTCTATTATTTATTATACCTTAAGCTTTTGTTTTGATACAAAAACCCGTATTGGTAAAAATAAATGTATTTGACATTAAAATTTCATTTATATTTTGAGTTGTATGTTTTTTTATGAAAACGGTCGATGGACTTATAAGTTACAAATTAACATAGGTATATTGTTGAGTTCTTTATTACATCACCCTGGAAAGAGGGTCCCTATATGTGTCGTATAATGTAACGGCCGGCGGTTACAGAGCTGACCGGGATCTTTATCTTCAATGAGAGTCTGGTTTAGAGCATAAGTTTATATACGCAATCAGGACCCTTTCCATGAGATGCGTTCTGTCTTCTCTGGTTTTGGGAGGCATGCCTCGTTTAAATTTAAATAACTTATATTTTTTAATATATAATAACGACTTAGGAGGTTAGTCGTTACAGTAATAAGCGCTTTAGACTTTCGATGTAATAAAGAGGTGAAGATCAGTAATCATAATCGGTAAAGAGCTGCCACCTGAATGGATATGGCTGTATTCCTTGCGCATTTACATGTTTTTGAAAATATAATTTTACAGAATTTACTTATAATAAATCTTAACAATAAAATTGCAAATGTTTCACAGAAATTTGATTTTAATTTTATATGCAGTCTTATACCTATATAATTTTTTTTAATGTATGAAACATTGTCTGGACTTTTTTATATTGTTAAGATTTGTGGAATACAGATTTGTCATAAGTAAATTTATATCTTCAAAAATTACCATTATGCGTGCGAGGTTGGGAAATCCTAACTATCCTGGTATACTGCAGACAAGTAAGCGAAGCAAGCCTGACAGACAAGACGGCTGGTTTGATATAGTAGACAAGAGTCGTGGACATATAAAATCAAATCAATCGCTAACCCAACTGGGGCATTGATAGTGTTTAATTATACTCAATATACTTCATCCTTATATAAATTAATCAAATTTCTGCTAACCTATACAGGGTTCAATATTGATAATATTACAAACGATCATATTTCATACTGGGTTGATTGATTTACAACGGTCGAGATGCTTGCTGCTTTCCAATCCAATTTATTGTTCTCCGGCAACGTAAGTACACAGTCTCTGTATACCTTGTCTGGATGTGGCTTTATTTATGTACATACATTACCGGCAAACATTGAATATTGATATTAAACATTTTTAGGGTTTCGTAGAATTGTAGTAAAAGTGGAACCCCTATAAAATGGTCAGTTTCGTCTCTTAACGAAATACATCATCAGCTATTTTTCTCAAAAACTTATGGATCTTTGCACGATGTAATGTGGCTGTAAAGTATTTTTTATATGCGATTAGACCATAGTGTGGAAAATTGCAAATAAACTAAGTTTGGGGTAGCCGCTATATATCTAACTGAGGGATGGATATTTACATTTGTTCATATTATACCTATATAGATGTCTGAAGTATTATGAAAAAGTTCTTTAAAAATTTAAATGATGTTTTTGATGACTTGTTTTAAATTTAATAATAGGTGGAGAGATGTACGTTTCCAAATTCAAAAAAAAAAGTGCCCCAGTAACTTTTGAACTATGTGAAAAGCTCGAAAAGACAATATACGTCCGTATTGGATTAAATAAGATCCGTCGAGTAATTTTTGAAATATGAGATATTTCTTTATTAAATATTCTTACAGGATTTTGTTTTCGAAATAAACAAAAACGAACTGGATTTTTGTGATTTCTACGAATCTTTCAATATGTGAAATAAAACCTATTAGGTCAATTTTACAGTTTTTATATCATTCCGATCTTGTCATTGTTCTCACTGTACTTAGATAATAAAAATGCAATCATTTTGCACAAATTCTGTAATAACATGTTATCTGTGCAATGAAACGTCACTGTCATTAGAAGTGACTTACGGCCGACCCCCTCGCCCCTCGCCCCTCTTAAGAAATATACTTAGACGCTAACACACGTAATAAAAGATTTAAGATTAACAAAGTGTAAAATAATTAAATAAATATAATATTTAAATAAAATAAATAAAGTGTTTCTAATCCAACATCACAATAATACTTGGCGCAGCTCGAGATTCGAACAGATTGATAAAAGTACCACGTCACGCCATCATTACAATGGACGTCGATAATATGTGTGCAATAGAATATAAAATGCCAAAAAGTTTAAACCTGGACAATATTCAAGATTGTTATCCACAATGGTTGAGGTTTAAACAAAGCTTCAAGATTTTTACGATGGCGGCCGGCTTTGAGAAGTATACGGAATCAAGAAAGGCCCTACTTGCCCTTAAGTTAATTTACACTATTCCTTGACAGTTATTTCATTGAATCGCCTTATTATATCATACTAAATTTTAGATATGAAATAAAGTCATATGAGATAATCTCTTTCATTGCAGATTCAATACTAAATAATAAGTAGGTACGTACTCTTGCGCGGCTTGCATAATCTTGTCGTTTCCATTGTAACTAAATCAATGAATCATTGAGCGATGTAAATGAACGGACCGAGCGCTGTATTATCGATGGTGTATTGGCTACCTTATAGGTCAATAGGTCGATCAGATAGAAAGTATTCAATTACATTTCGGCGAAGACATGTGAGAAAGATACATTTGAGTCAGGGATGAGATAACCTACGAAAATTTGATTAGAAATTCTTTGAAGTTCAAGTGCTTGCTTAAATTATATATAAAGTCTAAACTATTTAAAACAAATGTATTTTAGCTGTTCCCGCCACTTGGTTCACGTGAGGCTTAGAATTTAAATTCATGTCTTGTGAACCCTGTAAGACATTGAAACGAAACACACGAAAACTTTGAGGTCTAATGTCTAGCTAGACAATGTTTTTACTGACTTGTTCCTTTCACCTAACGTCACAAGTTAAATATTATCAACTGAGGTACCAGTGCTAGGTTACGCAAGCCTGTTGTTAACTATATTATTATAAAATGTATGTTTTAATGGAAAAAAATGTGTGTGTGCAGTTAACACGCAGTGGAAGTATAACTTCAGAGAATATACTCACAGATAATTCTTCTCTAACTTTTATTAATATGAATATAATTCATTTACCCTAAATCCGTCAACATATTATAATACACAATGAACTTCTTAAGTATCACTTTCAATTTTTCACTGTCTTAGTCCCAAAATATTATTATCAGTTTTATTTCAGTCCCAATTGCACCTATGTTTAATCATCGGTCTTTTTTTTCTACTCTCTAATCTGTGTTGCACAATGTAAGACTCGTATCTCACTCTCGCAGGCTTAGTCTTATAGATTTACATGTTTACCTCTTTTAGTGTCGCTTTTTCGTTTCATAGTGTTTCAAATCACAACGATTATAAAGAAGTTTCACTTTAAATATGATACTAAATAGATGGGTTTAAAAAAAACATCATTATTATATAAAGGTGAGTTAATATAATAAAACTACGTTTTAACGGTTTAAAGAGCGGTAATTTATTTGATTATTATTCCGACGTTTCGACCACTTTTCAGGAGCCGTGGTCACGGAAGACAAAGATGTCAAATATCAATGAGTATTGTTAAAGTTTTATTTAGCCTACCCCGAACTTGTTCATTTTAATTATTTAGTTTTAATTTTGTTTGTGGTTATTATTTACTCTATGGGAGCTTAATCTAATTTACCACCGCTTCGCAACATGTTGTGGCTTGAAGAGAAGAAGCGGCGCAAGAAACTCTTCAGCAAACATGCCTAGCTCTAAAAATTTTATATAATATTAAAATGGGTGGGAGGACCCCACAACTTTAACAATACTCATTGATTGACACTTGATATCTTTGTCTTCCGTGAATCACGGCTACTTAAAAGTGGCCAAAACGTCGGATTAATAAAAATCTAATAAATTACCGCGCTTAAAACCGATAAAACGTAGTTTAATAAACTGGTATACATAATAATGTTTACTAGTCGTGAATACTTAAGAAAATGTTAAGGTAACGGAGAAAGAATACAATTTCCTGCGGCCGGGCGGCCTGTCGTAAGAGGCGACTTAACAACCCACAGCCAGGTGGTAGGGCATTTGCCCGACTGGATGGCTACCACCCCTGGTCTAAAGTATGTCGCCATAACAACCTTGAGTTGTGTTTCGGCATTAGTAACCAGGTTCCAGTCTCCCTTAAGAGAGCAGCAGCGCATTTGTAGCAACTTTGGTGTTACAAATGTCCATAGGCGATGGTAACCGCTTTCCATCAAGTGGGCCGTCTGCCTGTCTGCTGATCTCCTGCAATAAAAACAAAGATATGATAGGTGTGTAAATAATATGAAAACTTATTCCACCACAATATGTTGCCAGTACCAGTATATTTAGACACATGTCAATTTCACAATGCGATGCTCCAAAAGCTGTCGTTTTAAGGCTCCTGTTTTTTTTTTATAAATATAAAATTAATATCACAACTCTAAGAATATAATCGAACAACTTACGACATTGATGTCTATGACAGAAAAACTGATCACGGTTTATTGAACCCGAAAATAATTTATTCTACGCGATACTGAATCTCTATTTTTATCTTTTTTAAAGATTGAATCTTGATAACTATGTAAAAGGCCGTCTGTCACATAAAACTTTTGATTATTTAATAAAAAATGTAGTGTCTAGTAAACCCATATTATTATTACAAGCATTTTTTTCTATTATTATAATTTACCTATATAGTAAAATTGTAGAGGTCGAATTTCTGTACAATGAAAAAAAATGCTAAAAACCGAGTCAGGGGGATGTAAGAAGTGAAATAAAACTAATTTAGATTTTTTTCAAATTTTTGTTTCTCTGTTTGTCTGTCTGTTTGTACCAGCTAATCTCCGAAACGACTGGACCGATTTAAATGAAATTTTGTATGGTGATAGCTTATATCCCTGGTCAACATATAGGATACTTTTGATCCCGAAAAATTAAAAAGTTCCCGTGGGATAGTTAAAAAATGTAGTGTCTAGTAAACCCACTTTATTATTACAAGCATTTTTTTCTTCTCAGCTTAGGGAATTTACCTATTATTATAATTTTCCCTGTATACTAATAAAATTGAAGCATTTGTCTTATATTTCAGAATAAAAACTAAAGTTTAAGTAAAAACCAATACTTTTACTATTTTTAGTGATGAATTTGACCCCCGTTTTTATAATTTTTATCAATTAGTTTGTCTGAAAGTTGATTAAGAATAGGTTGCGAAACAGTACAAAAAATTTCAATAAAAATTTTAGGGATTAATCTAAAGCAGAAATTTTGTCTTAAATTGACATGTAGTTTTTCATGTGATATCTTGCAGGGTTCAAAACATAATTATGAATTTAAAGTCGAAGCCCCAAAAGAACGAAGTGGCAGAAATAGGTAGTCGGAATGAATGAATGAAAACACTTTATTGTACTTTAAAAATTCTTAAAAACTAGTTAAAATAAAAATGTTGAACAAAGGGCGGCCTTATCGCTTAATGCGATCTCTTCCAGGCAACCCCCTAAACTAAGGAAAATATTAAACATGACAATGGTGCTAAAAAACTAAAAAAATATACGAAACATTCAAAACAAATGATTAAATAATAAACTTTATATATTATACAAACATAAAACATACATACAAAGTACGCAGCACTATTAGAGTGGAGAGGACCAATATTAATTAGAGTCCGATACTTGGAGTGATTTTGGTATACATGTCCCTTTGACGCCGCGGAGTAGAATATTGATAATAATTATAGTGACGCGGTGGTAATGCCTAGTATTTGTGTTATTAATTACTTGTTGTGCCGTGATTAATTTGAACTTTGATAACATGGAAATCCTACTAATATTATAAACGCGAAAGTTTATACGAATGTATGGATGTATGTTTGTTACTCTTTCACGCAAAAACTACTGAATGGGTTTTGATGAAACTTTACAGTAATATAACTTACACATCAGAATAACACATAGGCTATAATTTATAAAGATATAGTGTGAATTATCCAAAATACAACGATTTTTCATCACCACGCGGGTGGAACCACGGTGCGCAGCTAGTAGTGTTATGATATAAAATTGTAAAAATAAAATAAGGAACTACTCAATTATCTGAAATAAATAAATTATTACTATTAATTAGTAACCATGAATTTAAAAGACTATACTGATTTAGTTTGCCGAATGTTGGAAGGCAATGAGTTTGTTATCTTCATAATATGTATGGAGGTAGGTACACATGTGTATGTATTTATATATAATAAAGTTTCTACGAGAGAAGCCGCGTGGCACTCGTAGTAACTCGTCGCCCTCTTTAATTATTAACGTTTTAGTGACTTTAATCAGTAAAAAAACGATTGGCTCATTAAGTTATAAATAATAAAGCTGTTTTCGAACGTTTACTAAATGAACTATTTCCATATAAGGATGATAATAGGCATTAAATGTTAATAAATAACTTAATTTGGTAAAAAGGATATTGTGTTTATGTTAATCTTTACATAGTATACTACAAAGTCGTTTACCGCGTCTGTCTGTATATCCGCTAATTATTCCTAAACCACGTATTTCGAAGCCGTTTTCACCGTCAGTTAGATAATTTTTCACTGAAGGTTTATATATAATATTATATACAAAAAATATAATTAAGTTTTTATGTAAGTAAAATAGAGCTACATTCCGGGATTCAAAAAGCTAGTAATATTTACTTTATGCATAATCCTGCGGCGTAAAAGCCAGTTCATATTCTAGTAATAATATATGTGGGTTTACTCACATGTTCTTCGTATCCTGTATTCTGCGGAACTGTTTCATTTTCCAGGATACGAAGTATGCTATGATCTTCCAGTTATTAAATGTATGTATATGTAACAAACATACGCACAAATTGCATGATAATCTAATCACTATCAATTCCGTGAAAAGATAACAAATAAACACATTCAAGTGCAATCACATGTACATTGTATTTTTTAATATGAATTACCTATGAACAGTAAATATAATAAACCAGCTATCCCGGCAGACGTTGTCCTGCCCTGAAAAAATAAAAATCTAGGCCCCGATTTTAGTGCCACCTACCGGTTCCAATTGTGAGTCTAAACCATCCGGGGACCAACTTAAACACACAAAAGCAAAATCATCAAAGTTGGCTCAGGAGATTAGGAGGATCCTAGAACCCGATCCCAGCGTCACCTACCGGTTCCAGTTGTAAGTCTAAACCAACCACCCAAACACACACAAAATAATCAAAATTGGTAAATTCGTTCTCAAGTTATGTGCGTACGTACATTTCTATGATTCCTTTTTATATATAAGAGAAGAAGATATGAATTTGTTACAAAAAATTCTAGCGCTCATATCTTAATTTGATCACCTAAGCTCTGTATAAAATAGTAAGAACATTATATACAAGTATTATATACGTAATAAATATATAAGGTATCCAGTCGTGCTATAAGTAATATCTGTGGTCTGATGTTAAAAGGACCAAAGTAGGTTTTCGTAAGAAACAAGATTTAACTGCCAGATTATTCATGAAGTATGATGATATGTATATATTTTTATTAACTCTATGAAAGAGCGCATTACCTTTGCTTGCCTTTTTACATAGTAATGGTTTGAAAGACTTAAGTAAGTAAGTAAGAAAATATAATAAAACTACGTTTTAACGGTTTTAAGCGCGGTAATTTTATTTGATTTTGGTTTTTCCGACGTTTCGGCCACTTTTCAGTGGCCGTGATCACGGAAGACAAAGATGTCAAGTGTCAACGAGTATTGTTAAAGTTTTATTTAGCCTACCGCCAACTTATTAATTTTAATTATTTAATTTTTAATTTTGTTTATGGTTATTATTTAATCTATGGGAGCCTAATCTAATTTAAAACCGTTAAAACGTAGTTTTATTATGTATACAAGTCGCGAAAACTTAAGAAAATATTAAGTAAGAAAATACTTAAGTAGGTAATTATTTTTTGATAAAAAAAAACACATTAGTACACGTAACGCAACTTATACAGTACCTTGAAAGTTTGAAATAAGAACTCATGTTAATTAATAGGGTTCGATATTTAGACCTCGTCGACTCCCAAAATCAATTTTCGTTTATGTTGACTCCTGGGAAACCGATTTTGACCCCAGGGGATCGATATCGACCACTTTGGGAATCCCTGTTCTACACCATGGGAAATATCAAATAGGTGCTTTCGTTTTAAAGCTTTTTGTATGTAAGCATAACGGGCAAGTCCAGTTTTACAACTGTCATTTGTAAGGAATGCGTCCATAATTTCGGTAAGTGAGTCACGCAGATGCTACCTGAGTGTCTGTAAATATAATGGAATATTACAAATACTAAATTACTGTGATCTTGGACAAATTATAGTGAAGTACACCGCTTTTGGTATAATTGGAGTCGGGTACTTTAGAATTTGTGGAAGCAAGGAGCGGAAGCTTTTAAATAAATACGTATTTTTATGGCCACTTGTTTCAACCCTTTTTGCCATCTACGAGTTGTCATGCGAGTGTATTTATATATTGAGTTAAATTATGTGTGTATATATTAATGTTTTAAATATAATTAATTGTACATTTTTATTTTAATATTGCAGCGGTTGTATTCATAGAATTAATTGTTAGGCTCTATCAATGTGTTTAATTGTTAATTAGGTATTACACATGCTGTTTGTTTAAAAAATTGCTGTTTTGCTTTAACCCACGTTATCCCTGGAAAGACTGATGTAAATACCGTCACTATTTGATAATTTTGATAACGATTTGTGATCAACTTTCCCTATGTAATTATTTTTAAGATTTTTATATCTATAGAACATTTATATTTATAGTAGAATAATTCAATTTTACTAATTTTGTGTAAATCAATCGTTTTGTCTTCAATCAGTTAATCTCTTCACTTTTTTATTTAAACTCTATGTTTCCGTTCCAATCCGTTTTATTAATGATGATGATCGTTGGCAAATAAACAATGAATTAGTCTGTGAACATGGCAGATTTAATTTCCGTGACCGATCTGCACATAAGTGATGAATGTAATTTTGTTGTTTTTCTGCAAACTCACATGACATATACATTTACTTACAGATATTATAATATGTATACGATATTCCGCCTTCTAGATTTAAAAGGATCTGTGCTGTATTATTGTATACTAGATGTGCCCGCGACTTTGTCCTCGTGGTTTTTTTTTTCATTGAACCCTAAAAAAATTAAAATAAAGTAGCCTGAGTTACTCCTTATAATACCAGCTATCTGCCAGTGAAAGTTCCGTCAAAATCGGCCCAGTCTTTTCAAAGATTAGCGGAAACATCCAGATAGACAGACAAAAATCTTAAAATTGCATTTTCCGCATCTCCTGATCCGAATTATCCTCCCTGATATTTTTCACATTTTTATTTTGACATTACAAACAGACACTTCAATTTTATTTATCTGTATAGATTATACGACTCGCGCTAATTTATCGTCGATTGAATTATTGTGAAGCCTGACTACTGACTTTACTTCAATTTGCTGAACGTTCTGAATATCTACATTCATTCGCGTGTTATGTGAGTTATTGTCAAGCTAAATTTCCTAAAACAATAGAAATCTATTTCGATTGCTATTGTTTTAGGAATTCACAGCAGCACCGTAAGGTTACAGTGACCTTTCAATGAAAAGAGCTACCCTTACTCTACAAGAGTACATTCAATTTACACATAAACTAGTGTAGGTAGGAGACCTTTATGTCTCTTCACCATAATCCATAATCGTCAAACCTACTTAGTACAGTCGTTAAGAATTTTGAGCCCACCCGAATATAACTCAAAGGGCCCGTATTATCACGAAACTTGCCCCCAGTGATATGCTCTGCTTAGGGTTGGCATATTATAAAATTACGAATAATTATGCTGCTATACAAAATGGTACACTGGTCAGTCAGCAAAATGTTATTATATTTCGAATTGACAACTGTAACAATTACAAAGTCGTCCTAGTCATATCTTTTTCATATTGAGTTAGAATAAGTTTGTAGGCTTCTTTAAGGTTCTTAAAGAAGTCTATAAACTTACTGTAACTTAATGTGAATAAGACCGTAAATGTTTTAAATCTGTGTAAATCTGATTGTATTTTAATTCTTAACTGTTTCGGCTGTGTAAATATTCATCAGAAAATACGTCGTATTTGAAATTTATATCCAAGGTTGATTGACAGATTGGACACGTGATAAGCTTGATGTGCATATTTTACTACGATATTTTTTCACTGTTCTGTGAAGGTGTCTGGCACGGTAAAAATACGATGTGGTCTACTATGCCAACTATAAAGTATTAAGAGCGTATCATACCCGTAGCATTCGGGGAGCATCCGCGTGTCACATCGGTATGCATGTATACTAATGAAAATATTATGCAATTAAAACACACTGAAATTAAGACAATAGATTGTATCTATTAAACTAGCTTGCAGGTACTATGTTTAAATACTATACCACGAACAAGCGGATTAAACGGTTTTAGAACGTTCATCATACGGGGTAATATCCGTATGATGATTGCTCTACCTTTTGACAACGCCAGCAGCAGAACATTCTCGCTGAAAGTTCTTGACGGCCTGTCTCTGGTACGCGGCGATGTTGGTTGGTGACAGAACGGTCCAGTGAATACAAAGAACATTTTTTTGCCGGATACGTTCCTAGCACGGTCATGGTATGATACTATGTTGAATATATTGGAAAGAGCTGCAGGTCCATAGTACGTAGACTAGCACGGCATTTTTTTTTTATTGTATGAGTTCAGCAGACAGGCAGACGGCCCACTTAATGGAAAGCGGTTGCCATCGCCTATGGACATTTGCAACACCATAGGTGCTACAAATGCGCTGCTGCTCTCTTAAGGGTCACTGGAACCTGGTCACTAATGCCGGAACACAACTCAAGGTTGTTATGGCGACATGCTTTAGACCAAGAGTGGTAGCCATCCAGTCGGGCAAATGCCCTTCCACCTGGCAAATTTAAATTTAACTAGCTCTGATGCTATGACCACTGTCGCGAAGTAAATCATGTAAATCTGGTCAAGCATTGAAACGTGACAACCCTACAGTATCTATCTAAGGGACATATAATATTAAAGTGCACACGGGTCCGTCTGTCATTCGGTATGTCAGAGGGCACATCATAATCTAGTAGATTAACATTTAAACAAGTTTTATGTTAATGCGAAGGTGTAATTCAAGTTCCATTTTGATGATCACCCATGAAGAAAATGTTATTGTGTATTCTTTTTATTTATGCAGTTCTCAATGAAAAGTTCTTCAAAATCATAACGTGTACGTAACGATATTTGACGTTTACATGACAATGAATATTTTATTCAATTAATATTTTTCTTAGTTGAAAAAAAAACACATCTATTTAAAATAAAACCGCCACGACATGAAAATTTGAAAAAAGAGAATCAAATGTATTGTGTGTTATAATAGATATAATACGGTACTGTTGGATTAGAGTGTTTACGAAATGGCACCTGCAATATTTAATAAAGTAGAAAAAACATTAAAAACAATACCATTGAATATATTTAAAACAAGACTAAAGAAATTATTAATAGACAAATCATATTATTCCACAAACGAATTGCTAAATGACAAATTTGAAACATAATATCAATACATAATTAATAATAATATTTTAATTAAAGACATTAAATAATTGACATGCACAGATTGAAATAATATTTAAAAATAAGCAGAGATCTATATAATTAATAATTAAAGGTAATAAATATTATCCAAGTTACATAAAAAGGTAAATAGGAACTAACTATTTAAACAATGACGATTAAGATCCTGCTTACTTGCACACCAGGGAAACTGGTAAAATGTACTGAACTATGTATTTCTAGGAATAACACCTGTATACATCTACATTTATGAAAGAATAAATAAATTTATTTCATTTTATTTCAAAGGGTGAAATATCAACCTTCTCTATATATACAAATTAACCAATCTACACGGACGAGCTTTTCGCATCCACTTTCATCATGCACACCGCAAAGAGTGAAACTCTTTGCCGTGGTCTGTATTTGAAGAATCCTATAACATGGGTATTTGTAACCCCGTGTGTACCTTTAGGTAAGCATGCTATATCTTAGAGTTGGACTTGGGTCTATGTCTAAACTTTACATGACGTCGGGCTGTGGTTATACGCGTATTAAACTATAATTTATTTATTTTTAGATTTATTATGTACTAAAATATTGCTTAGTTGTTTTTAACTTTCATGCTTTAGCGTTATGAACTCTAAAATTCACATTATAATATAGTGGATATAGGTATGTATTAATATTTTACTGGTTAATAAAGTAAAGAGTAAAAAGCGCCTAGTTACAATACTTGCTTGACAATACAACAGGAGGCCTTATCGCTTGAAGTAATCTCTTCCAAGCAACCGAATTTAAAGCATATTTTAGTTTGATATAAGGTTGTCTAAACAGATTTCGGTTACAGGGACTTCAATGTAATGGGGATATTATAAGCTCTGACTTTCAAGTTAGTCGTGTGCTTGTATGTGACTTATCTTATACTAATATATAAAGCTGAAGAGCTTGTTTGTTTGTGTGCTTGAACGCGATAATCTCAGAAAATACTGGTCTGATTTGAAAAATTCTTTCAGTGTTAGTTAGATAGCCCATTTGTCGAGGAAGGCTATAGGCTATATATGGGGGTTTTTTAACTATTCGAAGTCGCGGACAGAAGCTATTATGACCTATTTTTGCCAAGAATGTCCGATTATACTTAGAACAGGCCACAAGACTACAACAATAATTGGTGGGTATGAGGGTATGATAATAGGCGGGCGGGCTTTTTTTCATCGCGTCTGGCATGAAATCATTAATTTAGTTTATAATTAGCTTTACCTAAAATGTCTAACCCTAGAAACACGATGCTTTTAATTTAAACCTTAAAACTAAACCGAAAATAATCATTGCAGACATTATTTAATCAAGACAATTTTATTTTTAACGCTTTTACCGCGCTTGTGGTGAATTGCGTAATGTATTCAATTAATTAATTTAAAGTCTTTTCGCCCTCGAACTGTTGCATTTGTTTTATAGCTGATTAAAAATGCAATCCAGTACGACGGAGCAGTGTAAATCTAAATAGATTTTACCCACGAATATTTGGATAATCAATAAATAGTCCATTAACATAACTTTAAATAACCCTTTTCGCAGGGTTTGAAAACGTTATCAATTACCTTTAAAAATATAGGTATTTACCGGTATTTTCCAAAAAGATACTATCATACCGGTATATATTTTTACCGTTACTTGGTAACATTTATGATTTTAACGTTATACGTATCGATATTTTTTACGTTATTTCAAGCGACGTTGCCATTCTTACCGAGGTTTGCGCCGGTACATGCAACCTATGCGCAGCTCTGCGATACATGCGCTGTTGCAATTTTGTTTCTCTTTATTTACCGTATTTATAATTCAGTCTAAATATTACGCGCTCTTAGCACATTGCTGTTTGACAATCTTTGCGAGTGAAAGAGAGCAACAATTGTAACAAACCATAGTTATAACGGTAAAATTACCGATAAAAATAGTAACTGCGTTATATTTTTTTACCGGTAAAATGGCTAGAAATAACGGTAAGTATGAAATTCCTTCACAGAGATTGATCCTTATAAACCACACTATGGGTTGGTGTAATTACATAGTACTCGTATCTGCACAACTTTCTTTACATAATCACCTGCTTCAATTCCTATAAATTTCCTTCGGCCCCGAGACTCCTTTGAATGTTTTTCACTGCATCTTATAGATGCGGGTTCGGTCAAAGAGGTCCACTTGAAAAATTTATCTATAAATAAATGTGTATTTTTTGAGTACTTGTTGTATATGTTACGGGTAATTTGATAAATCCGGTCACTATGAATAATGACCAGTCAGTATGAATAATGGCGAACTTATCTTGGGCAATATAATAAAACACAGATGAACTGTAGTTTTTTTTTTATTAAATGAGGTTAGGTTATAGTTATATCGCACTTTTATTTAAGATATTAAATGAATTTTGGGTGATTATAAAAAAATAACGCAGAAGGCTTAGGCCTTTTAGCGTTTTAACCTATATTTAAAAAAATCGGATCTGTTAATAATAAATAAAAGTGCCCCACAACTATACCCCACCCTTAAATTAATTAAACTTACATAATTCTTTTGGAAATGTAACCGAATTTATCATATTGTCCAGCTAAAAGTAGGAAAGTATTCATACTGCCCGGCCCAAGTGATAAATTCAAGTTACCTCAAACTATCATTTTTCAATCACAAATCACAAAACAAGTGTATGACAGTATTGTGAATGGTAGAGTTAGTACCGGTAGACCACGACGTATAAACCATGATCAAATAACAGAAGTGTTAAAACGAGGTCAGGTAAAAAGCATATCAAATAAACGTGCATGTATGAAGAGGTTAATGAAAGTAGATGAAGCGAAAGTTGTTTGTCAGGATCGTCGCAAGTGGAGATCTATAGTCTCTGCCTACCCTCATGGGAAAAAGGCGTGATAATATGTATGTATGTATGTATGATTTTTCAATGGACCACGAGCTGTCGGGCATTATTAACTTGGGCCAGCCAGAGTAATTAATTTATCAAATCGACAGATACTCTTGGTCATTGTTAAGAATGATCGGTCCATATTAATAATGCCCGATTAATCAAATTGCCCGTAACATATACATCTGATTTTAAGAAAAATGCTCAATCCTGTGCATAGACGCTTAATATGATTAAAGCCGTTTTATCTTTATTATT
This sequence comes from Dendrolimus kikuchii, assembly GCA_019925095.2. NCBI lineage: Eukaryota > Metazoa > Arthropoda > Insecta > Lepidoptera > Lasiocampidae > Dendrolimus > Dendrolimus kikuchii. The sequence goes on along the minus strand of CM034395.1, from coordinate 7,689,284 downwards.
TATATAATACATCCCTCTTCTTTCCTTTGCAGTCAGAACATGACGGTTCAATATTTGTTTATGTATATAACAACTTTTAATAAAACCGGCGAATATCATTTTTGCAATATAATGTAACGTAGGCCGGGTAAATCATGTTCGTCTGGTAGAGGAGAATAAAATAAAATATAATATAATATAATATAATATATATATATATATATATATAGCGGTTTCATGAATGTTATTTTTTCTGGATAAATCGTTACATTATATATATATATATATATATATATATATATATATATATATATATAATGTAACGATTTATCCAGAAAAAATAACATTCATGAAACCGCTAGTAAAACCATGTGTATTACGAATAATATATGAGACAACTTCTCAATTATCCCACCTTTATACGTCCGTCCAGACACGAGAGCAATATGTTAGCGGGACACCATTACTATAATACAGTGTAGAAGAAACAGTGTGACAGTTATATTTGATGAGGTGGATATGTGGAGTAAGGCTGGTTTACTGTTAGCCGATTCCTTTATCTTACTATCGATTTATTTGCATTAATATTGGTTATTAAGTAATGTCAATTTTCTACCAATGGTAGGGTAAAACAATCAATATTAAGTAACTGTATTTGATATCGGCTAGTATCTGCAACATATTCAATAGAGATAGTCTGTGTATCCTTGAAATAGCAGATACACCTCAAGAGCATCCCCTGAGAAATTCGTCCACGTTGTATGCCGACGTGACGAATAGATCGGTAAAAATTGCCTTGATATAGTGAATGTACATGAAGCATACATACACATAAGAAAAGCAGTTCTTTTTTAATTTCATTAGTACAATATGGATTGAAAAGATTTAGTTAATAAACACGGACTAATCAACGTAGTGAATGGAACATAAACTTAATATACTGATACGAAGAAAGTCCAAATAAATAAAACTCTGGCTTGTCATCAATGTAAATATGAGACGTTACGTGATGCAATTTTTTATTATCGTTATGTTAAAAACTGTTTATTGGGAAAATAAATCTAAAAACTCTTAAAGCTCTTTAGAGCGCTGCATAGTCTGATTATTTTTTAAATGAGAGCCAATCATTTGGATAGGTGCTTAACCAAAATTACTAGTCGTGACATTTACCTACATAGAATAAGAAATTACTTTGTGAAATAGTAACTACAATGCTTAGTTACTATTTCACAAACTAATTTCTTATACAGTTTAAACTGAGCTTCACCACTGGCTTTGACTGTAACTTCCACTCACTTACGAATTACTCCAGAAGGGTTTAAGTTTTGGTTAAATACGTGACGTGCCTTTAAATTTCGGATAATTTAAACAGGACATCTTTTAGATGGAGCTGAGAGATAAAGTTTAAATGAGTAAAGAAAACATTGTGACAGAAGTTTCCTTTGACTTTCACTTTGCCTCTTCTTGTTTATGTTCTCGGTGTATTTACTCGGATGAGGAAAGAGCAAAAATGTAGTTGTCCCATTTAATTTCAACTTTTGTGTTCGCAACAGGTTCTTTCTTGATTGCTGTTTATTGATATTGTTCTAGTATTTCATTTGATAAAAAGTATTCCATACATCCGATATCGAATTGAACATATAGGGCCTTACTTATAATCGTTTCTTAAATTTAAAGAAACTGCTCAGCAACTGATTAATGAAAATTTTACCCATAAACTCCTCTTTAGTCGAATATTTTGGGTACAACCTACGTTAATCATTCAAATTTCGTTTATCTGTGCTCCTCTTAGATAAACAACAGGTAATATACGTTTATACTTTAAAAAAAGATATTCATCGATTAGGGTCTGATTCTGATTCTCTTACTTAAGAGATGGCTAATCGTTTCTTAACGAGATTATTATAAGTAAGGTCGGTAATGTGAGCGTAATTTTTTAAATAAATAAATATACACACACTACAAATGTGACTTATATGTAATGTAAGCTTGTTCCTTCTTTACGTGTTTTAAACATAGGATTTATTATTCGTTCATAGAAGAAATAGGAAAGTTTTTATGGCAAATTTGCTAAAACATGATATCGCTATTAATATTATAAATGCGAAAGTAACTCTGTCTGTCTGTTCCGTTTTCACGGAAAAACTATGGATCGATTTGGCCGAAACTTCGTATATATTTTCGATGCCGAGAATGAACATAGAATACTTTTTATTCCGAAAATTGGATAGTTTCCGGTAAAAAATATATTTGTTTCTCTGTTTGTTATGCTTTTACGGATAAGCTTCTGCACAGATTTGGCTGAAATTCGGTGTATATGTTCAAATTCAAATTCAAAAGTTTTTATTCAAAATAAGTTCCACTGGAGAACAATTTTGAAGGTCATACATATAGGATAAAATTAATTTTACTTCCTAGTCTATATACGCCGCTTCGCAACGTGTTATTGCTGTTAAGGAGAAGAAGCGGCAAGAAACTTCCCAGCAACACGTCTAGCTAAAAATTGTTTTTCTTTATATTTCTTATTCTATTTATATCTCAAGTTCATTTTTTTTTTACAAGTCTTATACAGAAGTATGTTACAGAATGACTTTTGAAGAATTAATGGAGTTGTAGCAAACAGTGTATAATTAATAATACAGAGACACAATAAAAGTAAAGAAAGATATTATTGTAGTTATAAGTTATGTAAGTTTAATACCGAGGGTAGAGAAGGGATAATTTTTATCCCTGATAATGGGATAGATTTATGTAAAGTATTAATTTTTTGGTTTGGTTGATTTGGTCGATGTGGTCGATTTGGTTAATTCGGTCACTTTGGTGTACATATGTAGATTTAATACCGAAAATTGGCATAGATACTTTTTATCCGGGAGATGGGATAGTTTGCAATATAAAATGAAGTGAATCTTTCTGCAAAAATAGCAGTAACATAAAATTTAATACAATGGAACCTGTGTTGTAATCTCTTTAAACAAGAGGCACGCAGTAGGTTGTTCCGCGGCGCAGCCGCGGGGTAAACTCTAGTCTTATATATATATATATATATATATATATATATATATATATATATATATATATATATATATATATATATATATATATATATATATATATATATATATATACGTTTCACGTTTTATCACTTTTACATTTCAAACTCTTCGGGCCTGTAAATTTTATTTTGAATAAATTGATTTTAATTGAGCACATTCCTTGTATTTATGTTTTTACATGATATATTTGAAATAATTGTATTCAACGTAAAAGGAGAGACAAATCGGAATTTACGTAATGTAAAAGCGTGTTTCCGTTTTTACAAAGTTCATCAGTTTCATCAACAGATTAAAATACTGGAATTGTCCTTCGTAGTATTCTTCCATGTCGATAAGTCATAACTTTAGGGTACAATATAGGCGGGGTTTGTAACTAACAGGGTGGCGTTAACCTCTAAAGTGAAAGCTAATTGGTTGAGAAATATGGAACCAGTGAGCATTATAGGGCTTCAAGCATGTTGAGCATGTTTTTGTTCGGAAATCAAAAATAATGAAAGTACTAAAGTGAAAAACAAAGGGGTCGTATATACTTTCAATAGGTTGTATTGTTTCTATATACACAACACATATTTGGTTTTTATAAAGAATATATCGTTACGAGTTGCAGGTCTCGAATTAAAATACCGTTGGAATTATTATAGAATTTATTAGAACTATACAAACACGTATAACACAGGTACAAATATAATTGAACACAATCAGTTCAAACGTAATGCGCGGTTCAATAACACGCGCAAAGTCCGTCACTATATAGATTATCGAATGTACAAACGTCTTGTCTCGCTCCTTTCTCCATCCTGCCGTCGTTTTATACTTCAAAAATATAAGTGCGCTCGCACGTATCGTCGACTTAATTTCCTAGAAATCGTAATCCGCACACCTGACTAATTATGCCTTCAAACGACCATAAACGAGTACAATAGGCTGTTCTCCACAATAATCACTAAATAAGTAAACAAAAGAAGACAATCATAAAGGTATTACAATTGGTTCAAATGCCGACAGGTAATAAATAGCGTACTTCGTGGAATTTATCTTTGTCGGGGGGGCTAAGCTGTAACAATATATTAACCAATTGTCGTATTTGTGTATAGCTATACCAATAAATATGAAGAAATTTTTATAAGACACAAAATCGACTTCAATATATCCACAACAGTTACTAAAAAACACAAAAAGTAGTGTTTTCTACAACAATTTTTATCCTTGTTTATTGTTTTATAAAATAATAAAGTTGGTGCCAAGTAAAATGTAACTTTACTTTAGGTGGCGTAATATCTAAAGCTTGAATAGTTCAGGCGTGTGAGAAAATCCTACCATAGTGTATTTTCATAATAAGCATTCGTAGGTCGCGTAAAGCGTTACACCGGACGCAGCCAAAGACGTTTTTAACGAGCCACCACATATGACAGGTTACGAGATTGTATAAAGAGTTTCGTTTTATCACAATGGGAAAGGACGCTAAAAAATGAAGCAAAACAAACACTGGACATAAATTTAATCTCGGAAAGACTTGCAAACGTAAATGTAAGCACAAAAGAGAGAAAAACCGATTTGATTCCCAAGCACAAAGATGTTTCATTATTCTTTCATTAGCAGTAAGCCTATTTTTTTACTGGCGGAAAACTGTTTCATTCCGCTCGCTGCCGGTATGCAGAGAAATCGAAAAAAAAATGTGGAACGCTTTATAGGTTTCTATTCTTCCAACGTCAATATAGGAAGTAAAGATTTTTGTTTCTAAATAGATCTTTTAGTAAGAAGTTTATTATTATAATCTGTCATTTTATTTTTTATATTTATAGCATGAGTTCAGCAGACAGGCAGACAGCCCACTTGATGGAAAGCGGTTACCATCGCCTATGGACATTTGCAACACCAAAAGTCATATCAAGTGATTTCCTTGTAAACATTTTTGTTAACAAAATATGTTAGAATATTCTAGAGATTAAAATATTGTGTCTTTAAGTATAACAAAAATATCAGTTTTGGTGTTTTTAATACAGCTCTCGGTTTCTTTTTCGTTGGTCGGTAGAGCCCGTATGCTGGATGCCTAAATTTAAGTATATAAGGTTTTTAGTATGTCTATGGATGCCTGAAAACGGCATTCTAGGATGTTATAAAAAGGAGAGAATACGCTCAGCCGGAGGGATTGTGGGGAACAAAAGGCGAATGGGACGCGTTTAATCCTGTCCGGTCGTCATTTCGACGGCAGAGGGAAAATTGAATTTATTATCGTTTGTATTTTGACTGACGTGTTATTTTCACACTGCCGAGGGACGGGAACGTCGGAATCCAATCAGTCAGGAGTAGGAGTCTAAACGGATAGTGCTGGCTCGGGCGTTGTATTGAATATGCCACGCGTTTAACAATGTGAAATTGGCTGTATCGGTACTTGTAGATGGAATTAGTTCTGTAGAATCGACAGTTTAGTTTGTGTTATGAATAACGTTATAACCTGATGTAGATGTTGTGTTATTGTATTTTCTTCTAAATACAACTATTGAGAAATACATTCAGTTATTTTGCAAGATACTTGTGATTGTTACTTAGGCTTTGTTGTTGTAAAAGGGACAGAGAATTTTAAAATGACTGAAGACTGAATAGCTTGATATTGTAATTTCTTTGTTTGTTTTAGGACATAGATAATTTGTTACATAATAAACTTACTTTTTTTACAATAGTTTAATGGTACAATGAATGAGAAAGTTTACGGTCGGTAAAGGTGGATGTGACTATTGTGTGCCCAGTTAACTTTAAAACTTTCATCCGTGCAGGAACGTAGAAAGAATACAATTACCTGCGGCCGGGCGGTCTGTCGTAAGAGGCGACAAAATAACCCACACCCAGGTGGTAGGGCATTTGCCCGACTATCACCCCTGGTCTAGAGTATGCCGCCATAACAACCTTGAGTTGTGTTCCGGCATTAGTGACCAGGTTCCAGTCTCCCAGTGCATTTGTAGCATCTTTGGTGTTACAAATGTCCATAGGCGATGGTAACCGGTTTCAATCAAGTCCACGCAATAAAAAAAACTCGTTTAATCAAATAAACCCCAACACCTCAAAATGTACTTAACGGATGTTGTTAGTTGTATGGTGGCCACTCCTAATTTTTATTACACTACACTAATGTGTAGCAGCGTAAAGAGTATATATCTTCTTGCTAAATGTTATTGACACGTTGTAGTTTGTGAGAAAAGTGGCTATAATTACAAAAACATAAATATGGAATAACGTTCAGTTTTTGCAAAAATCGCTACCGGACAAAGCTTTAAACCGTACCTCTCAAAAAATCTCCAAGAGATACACAATGTAACCATCTTGATTGTTCGCGTTTTGTTAAACTGGTTTTTAATTTACGGCAGCATTTAATGAACTGACGAGATTTAGTGATAAAATCCGCAATAAAGACTTCCAATGGCTTTTTGGAAGTTAATTTAAATTCCAGAATTAATTTCGTTTAGGTCTTAAAGGAGATTATTAACATGTATATGTGGTGTTGGTAGTACCTATATTACATATATATTTAAATGTATTATCATGCCTGTTTCCCGCAATGTAGACATATTTAATAAATCCATATTTGCTATGATATTGGCAAACTCCTTTCGTTATATCATTAATGTTTTCATACGTGCACGGTTTCTTTGAAATGATTTTTCCTTGATCTTAGTTGAAAATATCTTCGGTTTGGTCATGGTAAGTACTTCACGGTCTACTGACATCAATCCTATCATTCACATTCCTATCCCAAAAATATTTTGACAGTCTCCTTTCATCGACTTTATCCGTGCAGGAACGGAGAAAGAATACAATTTCCTGCGGCCGGGCGGCCTGTCGTAAGAGGCAACTTAACAACCCACAGCCAGGTGGTAGGGCATTTGCCCGACTGGATGGCTACCACCCCTGGTCTAAAGTATGTCGCCATAACAACCTTGAGTTGTGTTCCGGCATTAGTGACCAGGTTCCAGTTTCCCTTAAGAGAGCAGCAGCGCATTTGCAGCAACTTTGGTGTTGCAAATGTCCATAGGCGATGGTAATCGCTTTCCATCAAGTGGGCCATCTGCCTGTCTGCTGATCTCCTGCAATAAAAAAAAACGATTATTTTTAGATAGTCGAACTACCTTAATATGACATCTTCAACCCATATTATTAACTACATCCGCATTCAATCCGCTAAGTTCCCTTATTCCCAGTATTGTTTATCATAACATTACTGAACATTACGCATAAGTCGTTCTCAAAGCTCTCATCGCTCCATTCTCAAGAGACAAAATTAGTGGACTTACAAGTGCCATTACGTGATATATCACTGTGCGTAGATCAATACTCACTTAACCGATTTTAATCTGTTAGAAAAATATAAATATAAAAGAAGCAACATAACACTTAAAACGCCGTAGTTTATTTCTTAGAACTTCCCCTTGTGTTACTCGTACTGTGCCAATTAAACTGCGTGGCTACTGTTTTGCTCTATTTCGAATACAGAATCGAGGTAACAATGGAGTCTTTAAGGAATGTCGACGGAAAAAATAGTTTATTGTGCCTTTAAAGACTTTATGACCGTTCTTTCAGAGACTTAATAGTATAGGTTTGAAGAATTGAACGGCTAGAATGAACAAAGTTGTACTAATAATACAAAAGGACGCTGAACAATCATCGCAGGTCATTATACCGTAACTCAGTACTTAAAAGTTTTAGGTTGCAATAAGTTTTATAGGTACTTATTGCAAGGCTTGTTTAAGAACTAGTCAATACTTGTATATTTTTTTTAAAGTAAAGTAACGATAATAAGACGTTGTTATTTTATTCGTTTTTTGAATGATACATTAAAATTGAGATGTTTTTAGGAATATCAAAATTTAGAAACAAATAACAATAGCGAAAATCTTGTATCAAATTCAGACCTCCAATAACTCAAGCCGATAACAGGTATTTTAAATTTAATATCATGTATCAGAAATATTTCCTTTATATGTAATGATTTATGTTATTTTTTTCTTATAAATACATTAATTCGCTGTATTAGTGTATAATAATCATTTGTCTGAAGTTTCAAATATACAAATAAGAAATTTTAATTACATCTAAACTTAAAAATATGGTTCATATATATTTTCTCAAATGTAGCCCACAGATACTTCGATACAACGCTACTATCGTAACCACTAAAATTCGTGCCGTCAATTATATTTACAATATTACTTTGTGTATTTATCCAAATAAAATACAGTTTATAACTTCACTTAATATCAAGAATCTACCATAGATCTCCCTGAAGATTTAATTTAAAAAAATCGAATAACTCGAATACAGACTCGTGTACTTTCAATATCGACTCGAATATCTGGTTCCATAATAGAAGCTGCGTTGCTGGTTGGGGAAATGTTTTATTGGGCTTGTCGCCTTCTCACTGCAAATGTAGGGTTGTCTCATGTCTATTGTCGCAAATATTCTTAGCTGTTTAATGAAATACTGACCGATTTATTAATAATTTATCAATACTTCACATCGTAATAATAGTAGGTAGTATGTATTATATTCCAAATGTTACAAAATTGTTATTTAAGAGGCAGAGCTACTGATTCAAATCTGTGTTTCACATAATTAGCCCCGTGCGGCCAATGTTTACTTCAATGGGACAGCGTCACTTATAGGACGTGCAAGCGTGGCAAAATATTGTGTCAACCGAACATCCGCTACATACGTACGCAGCTAGCGTCCCGCGTCAGCAATATCATACAGCAATAGAACGCTTAGTCCACAAGCAATTTAGCACTTTCCTTTCTCAAAATTCATTAATGAATCCTTTCCAATCCGGGTTTCACAGCACTGGTCAAGATTACGGATGACATCCGGCATGGGATGGAGAATGGCCTGTTGACTATACTATCACTGTTAGACTTTAGCAGTGCCTTCAATAATGTTGATTACGACTTATTGCTTGGTATTCTTCGCACTCTTAACATATCTCCATCAGTAATCGACTGGTTTCACAGTTACCTGCATGGGCGCCGGCAGAGAATTCGTATTGATGAGACATACTCATCCTGGTGTGGTTTAACTGCCGGTGTTCCTCAGGGCGGCGTTTTATCTCCCCTTTTATTTGCTGTTTTTATAAACTCTATCTCTGACAAATTGACTTCTTCCTACCACCTATATGCAGACGATCTACAAATTTACACACAAAGTGAAACTGATGCACTAAACATTGCAATAAACAAAATCAACTCTGACCTGGATCACATACTGAGATGGAGTAAAAAGTTTGGCCTTGCCGTAAATCCTCAGAAAACTCAATTGATAATCGTCGGTAGCCCTAGGATGAATGCTAAAGTTAACTGGTCCTCCTTACCACAGGTTCTTTTTGACGGCACACATATACCTGTTAGCGACACTGTCAAAAATCTCGGCATAATCATCGATAGGGATCTGTCTTGGCGGCCTCACATCACCGATTTAAGTCGCAGAGTCTTCTTATCTTCTAGATCCCTCAGAAGATTAAGAAACTTCTTGCCCACTGCTACCAAGATTACGCTTGCTGAGTCTCTCTTACTTCCCATACTTGATTACGCTGACGCCTGCTATCTAGATTTAACCTTAGAACAGCTGAATAAGCTTGAGCGACTTCAGAATTTTTGTATCAGGTTCATATTTGGATTGCGAAAATATGACCATGTTTCCGAATATCGTAAAAGACTCAAGTGGCTTCCTATTCATTTTCGCCGGAATACTCACATTCTCACTCTCCTGTATAATATATTATTTACTCCTAATAGTCCCCAGTACCTTAAGGAACGTTTTAAATTCCTTCGCCTATCCACTGCCCACAATTTGCGCTCTGATACGTATCGAAAACTTATGACACCTGCACACACTTCATCCTATTATGATAACTCTTTTACAGTGCAGGCTGTCAAACTATGGAATATGCTACCTCTTACTGTCAGAGAGGCCAAATCCTTACCAACATTTAGAAATTTACTCAGAAAACACTATTTGTCCATAAATAGCCATGTCTGATTAACACAATATAATTATGCTAATACATTTATTATATAATATATGTATTTTGTAATATATTATTGTATATGTATATATTTGTATATTATATTTATGACTATGTATATATGTATGTATTTGTATATTTATTTGTTAAATTAGTTTGAGTATTTATGTGTCCCTTGCCTTTTTCCTGCACCACCTACATCACCTGATTCAAATTTGTTTTTGATTTAGGTTGCCTGGAAGAGATCGCTTTGAGCGATAAGGCCGCCTATTGTATCGCCTAGAAAATATTGTAAATATGGTCTGTTTTTGTAATTGTATGTTTTGGTGTGCAATAAAGAGTTATCTCGTACGTTATCTGTCAATGTATAACGTCATTAACATACATACATAACTTCACGCCAATTCCCTTGCGGGGTAGGCACGAACGACAGAGTGCCATTCAGGCTTATTCTTACACACCTCATTTGCTTCTTTGACATTCATAGCTCTTGTCATGCACGCTCGTCTGTTCTTAAGGTTCCTGACATCATCTTCTGCTAGTACACGATCAATTTGATCATGGAAGGTGTGTCGTGGCCTTCCACGACTTCTGCATCCATCCACTTTTGCATTGTATATCTGTTTAGTCATTCTTTAATCATGTATTCTTTTATCTTTTACGTCATTAACAATTAATAATAATGTCGCATATAACTAACGCTTTCAATCTTTAGCTACCTTGAGTTTTATTCCGGCATTAGTGGCCAATACCAATGCCTTCTACGAGTCCGGCAGTATATTGGTAGCACCTTTAGTGTTGCAATTGACGGTAACCACTTTGTATCACAGTTGGGCCGTCAGCCTGTCTGCTATACGCCAGCAATTTAAAAAAGATAGCTATCATCGTGACAGTAACTAACATTATCCCAGATGTGGTTGAGGAATTCAAACTATGAGCTTAAGGAGGCAACCTTATTCCAGGCAGTCCCAAGATTATCGTCGTGAATAAAACGCACCTTTATTATTTCTTTGTTTTGTACTGTGTTCACAGTATCGATATGCGGCTATCGAGTTATGGAATTCGACGTCTCGCCGCGACGTAAGCGTTAAAAGGATTTTCATATAACTTTGCTGTTTTGCAATGTGGGAGTTATGAAGTTTTGAAGGCTGGTTATTGTGCGGTTGGGATTTATTTCTCTTTTTTTGCAAGTTGGAAAGTAATTTAGGGTTGGGATATGGGCAATGGATTTTGTGACTAGTAAAATTCGATCCATTATTCAAAACTATAAATAAGCACGTATTTAATCACACTCAAACTTTTTATATGTTTCAAAAATAATGTGCTGTTGTTTTTAATAATACATATAATATTGAGATATTAAATATTTGTAATTTAAATCAGTTGGTAAATACAAATATAACTATCTTTTTTTTTAAGTTTATGCACAGTATAAAATTTATATATGAAGTTTCGTATTCGACTTGAAATGATATTTAAAAGTGGTGACAGGTATACATTTTCATATCTTGTAAATATGTATTTGTAAAATTTATATTTTTTGTTTCAGGTAAGTATTGCTATACTGGCGAACGAGTCTTTCAATTATAGAGCATAAAGGTAAATTAATGAGTACTGTACCATGTAAATAGAATGTCACTGCGCTTTGATCCGCATATAAAAGATAAAATGCGTGCAAGTGCCGTGCATAATGATGTAGTGATTCTAGATAGGGCTCGAATAATTGTGATATATTTTGTAGCCCCACTCCTTAATTGTTAAATTAGACACTTATCACTGTCACAATTGTGTCTAATTGGAAGTAAGTTGTCAAGTCAACATGCTCTACTACTCGACCGAATTCCACTCTAGTAGTGTGTGGCGTGTACTTAGCGTGGTCGCGGGAACGCACGCTAAGACCTCAGTGTGCACCATCGGACGCCACATCGCGCACTCTTTACCATCTAAATAAAAACGGTGTAGTAAAAAATATACTAAATATAAATATATATAGGGGCGTCAGACAATCCTTGAATACCTAATAGTTCCTATTTTTTATCGAGGTGATAATGATTTAGTCATTGCTCGCCTGGGGACAAATACTCGTGGCGAATACTATATACCCATTAAACAATCACAATGCCTAGGCCGTGTACCTGCCGTTCTGGTATAAAGGTGAAAGAGGAAAGACCGAGGGGTTTATTCCCATCTCGGATGGCCATAGGGGGGGTGCTAGTGTCACCTTAACGTGGTAAATCCCACACACCCTTACCGCGTTTCCCTCGCTGTGGTTAGTTCTCAATCGGATTTCCCCTCTTTAAAAAAAGGGTAATGCGATATATGCCAGGCTGCGTGTTGTTGGCTATTCATTTTTCCGGAAACACTGAGAAGCGTGATGCGAAGAACGCTGGATTGTTTCAGCAAATCTCCTAGATTTATTATTATTATATGACGTAAAAAATCGTCTTTGATTGTACTTTGATTCGCAGCTTTGCGATGTTCATGAATTTTGGTACAGCTATTTCTTTGATATAAGCAACGTATTTAATATTGACAAAACGGGGTGAGCTCGATAATATATGTAGATTGTTACACGAGAGATGAAAGTGACGTATTTAGATAATTCGAGCGCTGCTAATTCGAGTACTTAAATAGGTCTTTCACCCGAGTTTAATACTTTACTTTTCACTTTATGTAATTTAAACAATAATGTAGTGAAAAGTAATTTATAAGTATAAAATGAGGTTACAAATTTGTTAATATTTTTTATTACAATATGTGCCGCAATTTAACAGTGGCTGTAAAAGAAGTTCAGATATGAGTCACACGTAATTATCTATGGTTCATATAGTTTTCTAAATTTTTTGACAGCTGGGAGAATCGTTTTCCATTGATGAAAAGTGCTGTTGTCATCCCTGTGATTAGGCAACTCCGAACGTACTTTCGAAATATGAGAAATGAAAAATTATAATATTATTACCGCTTCAAAAAAATTCCCACAAAAATTTACTTTGTGAACCCCAATAAAATAGTTTTATCTTTACCGAAATCCCTTCCCTTAATACTTTTACGACCCATATTAGAGTATTGCTTCTCCGACAGTCATATATCCGTGTTTGTCACGATGATTATACATTACCCGGCACGGAAGGATCCCTTTGAAGTACACCGACTTGGCCGGTGGTCTACCAGTTATAGTTTCTTCCTTTTACACTGTTTCACATATGGTTTCCGTCCCATTTCTAAGTCCATTATAGTCAGACGATTATGCTAAGCGATTGTGAAGCACTTTATTGTTTTATAAATATTTTCGCTGAATCGAATGAGTGTGGAAGTTGAAGATCAAAGGGTAATACAATATTCACTGTATATTTTGGTTGTACTTGATAACAAATTTGGAAGTTCTCTTTTATTGTCTCTGTTATATTGGATAAATCATAATGACTTCTAACTGTGCTCAGTACTTTATATTTATACATACATACATAACTTCACGCCAGTTTCCTTGCGGGGTAGGGACGAAGGACAGAGCGCCATTTAGGCTTATTCTTACACACCTCACTTGCTTTATATTATATATATAACTATACATTCATGTATTTTACTGTAAACAGCTACATATCGAAATGAAACATACACAAAAATTTAAGATAAAATTCCCGTTTTAATCCCTGAAACTTTCATTGAAATATATTGAGTCGTTTTGGAGCCTATTAGAGACAAACTGACCTTCTGTCGCTCAGTTAATTAAATTTAGAATTTAATTTAATTTAGAAAATTGAAAGATGTTTTTGTGTAAATAGTAGACGATTTTAAACCGAATGCTATGTGTATCTGCCAGACCATGTAACTCGAAGGAATGAAACTGCCAAAGTTCTCCCTTTGCGTTACAATAGTGGTCATTTAAAATGGGGCGGCATAAAACTGCTTAGGTACCGGCAACGCATTGGTAACACACCTTGTTTTACGAGGGGAAACCCGATTGAGCGCCTTCAGCCGCGCAGTGAACTGGGGAAAATTCCGACTGCTTTGAGGGATTCGCCAGGTCGGGGTGGCACTAGCATCTCTATACAAAACTAAAGACACTATTGCCACTCCACGGTTAGGGATACCCACTAAAACCCTCGATATCCCCTCAGCCCTTAATGCTAGGGCTACGGATATATGGCCTAGCCTTTCCGCTAGCCCCGGCAAGCGGTGGCCCATCGGCCTCATCCACTGCTAGGAAACTACTTTTGTCCCCCGGGTTGGCAACGCACCTAGTGTAATTACTACTAGTGTAGTATAATTTATATGTTTATTATTGAATAAAATATAATGTAAGTAAGCATATTGTATAATATGTATGTATACCACCTTCGACAAATTGAATCTATTTTATTCCTGCCACGGGTTGTCTGTGGTCTGCAAGAGATCACTTCTTAGCAGCGATAAGACCGCCTATTGCACATTTAGAATATTTTTAGGCCATAAGTTTTTCTGTTTTCTGCAATGGTGTTCATAGACAGTAGTGACCACTTTCTAATAGTGAAGTTTCTAATGATATATATATATATATATATATATCATTATATATATAATTAAAGTAGGCAATAAATACAATTACGGTATCCAATAAACCTTCAAAAACCACATGAACCCAAACAACAAATACCTTTGTACTCCGTATAGAACTACAAGATAAAAACGAATTCATCAATACAAATACACTTTGGGAAAGGGTAAGTGATATCGTGTTGACTATAGGAGGGTACAGAGCCTGTTTGCTCTCGCCACAATCTCAGATTGGTAATAAGATGCGGCACATGTATTATCCCGATTAAATCCTCTTGGAGAAGGGGCTTATGTATGGTGATGTAAGCATGAGACGTCATATGCGGCAATTTGTCGAGGTATCGATATGAAACAATTGTAAAAACTTGATTACGAAAGAAGAAGAAAAAGAAAATAAGTATCTCAAGTTAATAACTAGCGGGCCTAGCAAATGTTGTCCTGTCTTTAATAAACAATAGAACTCGATTGTAGCGCCACTTGTCGAGTCCAATTGTAAATTTAAATCATCCCGGGACCCGTTTGAACACACAAAAAATTTCTTCAAAATCAGTCCAACGATTTAAGAGGAGTTCAGTGATATACAAATTAACAAAAGACTTTATATATAAAGATAAACATGGGTACCTGTAATTTTGCTTGCGTAAATATCTAAGCCCAAGCGCGATACGATTGTCAAAATCAGACTCGTATTTTCACAGTTGATTCCGGTATTGAAAAATTATGGTACGTGTTTAGCCTTAGAGGCTTACGTGAGTAAAACTTAAAAGTGTGTAGACGGACCAACTCTAAATAGACCCTAATTTGAAAATACCGGTTAGTATCTAGTTGTATAAAATACTGGGTGGTAACCAGCGCTGATCTTTAAGTCCTAGCGATGACGTCATTCATATCGATTAATTTGGTTCTGTCTATAACTCAATATGTAAGGATTTTTATATTGTATTCAAGACGACACCTTAGAATAAGTATTATATTCAAATTTGTATTGTTTGTTCAAAAAATGAGCTTATTAATATTACCTACCTATTAATTTGCTTTATTTTATTTTTAAAATATATTCAAATTTATATGTCCAAGAAAGAAAGTTTTTACTTAAAATTATTTTTTAGAGATAATAGATTGCATTTTGGTGGAGCCCTGTCTATAAGATTATGTATTTTAATACACATAATAATATCCCCGAAGTCAGTGCAGGACCTAATAATTGTTTTTTTAGTTAAATTATTTTTTCGTTAAAATTGTTACATTTTACATGGAACTATATATTATAGTATCACAATTTAGACAAAAAAAATATCACCAAAAATGTAGTTACAAGGCTCTGTACTGACGCCGACGATATGTAGTCCAACACTACATGAAAATGTTAGAAATTTTATAAATATAAACACTACGACTATTGCGCCAAGTTCGATAACAAAAAGTTATCCCTTACAATACTTCACTAATAACCATTTAAAACTCACTCTATAAAACCCTAACACCAATTCTATTACTGTTATTCGATATCGAATCGATATACTCACGATATTTCATAACTGTAACAACACTCAGCTATGATTGATCACCGGAGTTCTCGGCCCGGGCTTGTCAACGTGAAGAATAACATTGTTAGGGCTCTTGTAAACGTCTCACTGCTGAGGAATCCTGTTAACTCACTAAACCAGCCTATTTTGTTAAGATTGTGTATTTTGTTAAGGTGGCAGATTCCTAATTAATACTTAGTTACAAGCTTATAACGAACGTAGCTTTGTCTGAGTCTTAAGTTTACTAATTTATGAATATGCATGTACTCCATGTCTATATACCAGTTCATGAAAATCTGTCATGTGGTAAAGCTAAAATGTTTTTATAATGTAGTACGAAAAAAAAACAAGTGTGGTATATAGCTTATTACATATATACATATGTAGTACATACAAGGTCTCCACAATATGTCATTTACAAAGAACAATCTAACCTTTGAAATGTTTAGAGAGAATACAAAGAGTTTTTTGCAATCATATTAACTATCTTAGTGGTATGAGTCCCTATTCCTATAAAGACAGCTGTATTTCACATAGGCTACTATCCTTGGATCACAGACGTACAGTTTTAGATGTCATTGCTTTTTGATATAGTTTACAGCCGTGTTGACTGTACTGAGCCCGTCTCGAATTTGGCATATAATGTACCTAGATACCGTACTCGTCGTATATCTTTGCTAAATGTTCCTTATTATTTTAAAAACAACTCTCAAAATTCTTTGTTTTCTTGCGTGGCTCGTACATACAATACTAAATTTTGTCAAATTAATCTATTTGCGTCCTCCATATACAAAAAAGTAATATTATTAATGACTTGCCTAATTTTCCATAATATAGCCCGACTTTATAATATATCTATATATATTTTAGAGGTGGTTTGCGCAGTATCGGCGACGGTATGGTGAGTGAGACACCTTATCGTCGGGACAGTGCATCGTTAGTCGTGCGTATAGGGGCAACCCTGCGGAGAGGTATTACGTGCGGCTGTGTAAGTCAATAAAGGCGTTACTTAAAAGAACTGGTGTTTCCTTCCAATCCCAAGTGCGTACCCCCGCTCGCACGTAACAATATTTAGTTTGTAAATTCCTTAAGTCTCAAAACTACTTAGAAACTGAGAATTTGATAACAGTCGCTGAATAACGATTAGTTTTACTTACACTCACACTTTTCAAGCATTGATACTCCTACACGCAGACACACTTGTAACCACAATTGTAACCACGTACACACAAACACTCACATCTCTCTATTTTTTATTTCATTATAGTGGTCTTTGGTGGCGGTTATTATAGAAATAGTGCTTAATTGGACGCGAGGGCCAGGAGTACCATCATACAGGGTTTACCTAGTTTGGGCTCCTGTATTTCCCATTTTATTAAGTTTCTCAAATTTTTGACTCTACGTGGATTTCAATTATATATATATATATATATACATACATATATATATATATATATATATATATATATATATATATATATATATATAATTGAAATCCACGTATATAGTGACTCATCACGATGTCTCAGGAACTATAATACCTATAGCCTTGAAATTTTTATCCGTGCAGGAACGGAGAAAGAATACAATTTCCTGCAGCCGGGCGGCCTGTCGTAAGAGGCGACTACACAACCCCAGCCAGGTGGTAGGGCATTTGCCCGACTGGATAGCTACCACCCCTGGTCTAAAGCATGCCGCCATAACAACTTTGAGTTGTGTTCCGGCATTAGTGACCAGGTTCCAGACTCACTTAAGAGAGCAGCAGCGCATTTGTAGTACCTTTGGTGTTACAAATGTCCATAGGCGATGGTAACTGCTTTCCATCCAGTGGGCCGTCTGCCTGTCTGCTGAACTCCTGCAATAAAAAAAAAAAAAATTGGCATGAACCTTCCTTTCGCCAAGTAGAGGTCAGCTAAGAACGGATTTTACGGCACGCGAAATGGGCGGGTATCAGCTAGTATAATATAATACATAATAATTTTAAATAATATCTTATCTATAACATCATAAAATTGTAAACTTGCAGTGTCTGTACATTAAAGCTTAAAAAAAACAATTTAAATATACTATATAAACGATCGAGAACAAGATGCATTTTTTTTTAGATTTCTTGTCTGTTTGTGTCTTTGTTCGGCATTCACCTAAAAACTACTGAGCCGATTTTGATGCGGTTTTCGCTGATCGACAGCAAATTCCTAGACTTCAAATCTGCACTACTTGTTTTCTTAGAAATCCCGCGGTAATTTTTATGGGAATGATAGAAAATGGCCAGATTGAAGAAAAATCCAAATTCATTACGATTTTTTCACTGATGGATGTCAAGTTTTATGTAATAAAAGATGTGATTTTTTTTATCCCGGTAATCCCGCGGCAGTTTTCCCGGTAGCAGTTTGGAGTTGTTCAGGTGCATAAAAATGTATCTTTGTAGGTATGCCTATAAGTTATTTTTTCTATAAAATATCCAAATATCTGATCTCATTAAATCTGATTTATAAATATTTATCATAACGTCACGACGGATCACGATCTGATTGTGTTAGACATAAAAAAAATATTGGTCATTTTGTATTCCACATTCAACTCGGAACCATTCCGTTTCACATATTATTTAAATAAATAATCATGACATATCGTAAACGTATTCAGAACCAATCTGAGTGACATAAAAATAAAACGCGCTTGACTTTATTGCCTTTATATGTATCAGAATGACAAAAGCAATAAAGTATATAACAGTTGATTCGTAAAATTTGTATCATATTAATATTGTTACGAGTTGCAGGACTCGAATTCAAATGCCGTTATAATTACTATAGAATTTATTAGATCTATACAAACACGTATAACACAGGTACAAATATAACCGAACAACCAGTGCAAACTTAATGCAAGATTCAATAACACGCGCAAAGTTCATCACTAAATAGATTACCGAATGTACCCAAGTCTTGCCTCGCGTCTGGTTATCGCTCGAATGTCGATCTCTCCATTGGGTCATTGCTTTATACTGCACCGATACAATAAGGCTGCCCGACCGCGTAGACCGAATTTCTTCGAATCAGTTCGACACACCTGACTAATGACTGCCATAAAAGATACAATACATAATGGGCTATTTTTCTAATTACAAATTTTAAAAACAAAGTAAACAAAAGAAGTTCAAATGCGGAAAGGTAATAAAGTGTGCTTTTATGGCACGCAGGTGTGAATCTACTTTTGTCGGCGTGTATGTCGTAACAATATGTTATTTTAGAAATATAATCAAAGACGGAGATGGGATGCCCCTAGTATGTGACGCAACTTGTGTCGATACTTTGGCGGCGTCCCATCTTCATCATAGTGGGTACGTATTTGTGGCTTTCGGGGTCGAGACCCTGGGGCCGTGGGGGCCTGGAGCTCATCACCTCTATCGAGAACTCTCAACGCGTCTAATTGAGGTGTCGCGTGACCAAAAGGCTGGCATGCACCTAGGGTAACGATTTGGCGTTGCCATCCAACGCGGAAATGCCGCCAGTATTTTGGGCACGCTCCCCGCCGTCAGCGATTTGTAGTAAATTTTTTATTTATAGATTAATGTTATTTTGTAAGTATAGCTTTATTTGTAGTATAGTTTAGTTTATTTAATTTTAAAGTTTTATTTGAAAGTATGTTTAGCTTATAGACTTATGATATTATACGTAAAATTGTAGAATTTTCCTGTAACCCACAATAGAAATTACAATTACATAAATATATCTTTGTTTTCCGCTATTAACATCAAAGAAAATATAAATAAATAAGTGATATGAGACAATTACACTTTTATTCAGACATAGACAAACAACTTACCAATTTTTTTTATGCATGAACATAATTATAAACGTTAGGCCTGAAAATAGTTTATGGATTCTATTTAATTAACTTTTAAAAGGCTATAAATATATCATTGAACAATAATTTAAAAGATAAATAAACAAAATACGAGTAATACTCGTAGAATAATAACTAGTATTTTTTTAAGAATTCCAATTGGAAAACGAATTAGTTCAAACAAGTGGATATTACTAGCAAACCCAACTTAATATAATCCGATATTAAGATGTCAAGTTAACACCACTGATATAGTAAAAGTTAAGTCCCTCTTAAATGACTAATAAACACACTTGATGCCACTTTATGGGTGTTACAAGCCAACGGACACATGATTACGATTAATACTCAGTTAATCAGGTGATAATATTTTTTTTATGTAACATGTATTTTAGGATTAGTGTTTATGACTCTGGCGCCTGTTTAAGATGATATTTGAATAATTATTTTGTAATATTAGAACGCGCCTTGTTATATTTTTTGTGAGTAGCTACAGTTTTTCTTGTTTGTGACTTGGTGAGTTATGCACATAAGAATTTGATGAAATTAGACACAATCGACAATAAACAATCTATACAATATTGCTATGATGATGATATTTATATTATATTATATATTAGTTGAAACTTCAGGTCCATCGGCAATGGGTTTCTTCAAATAAATTTGTAAGAAACTCTTTGATACCTGTGATTAGAAGGCTGGTTCGTATTAATAATATATTAATATATATATATGTATATATATATATATATATATATATATATATATATATATATATATATATATATATATATATATAAGTATGTATATATTTGATGAACGAATGACTAAACAGATATACAATGCAAAAGTGGATGGATGCAGAAGTCGTGGAAGGCCACGACACACCTTCCATGATCAAATTGAACAGACGAGCTTGCATGACAAGAGTTATGAATGTCAAAGAGGCAAGTGAGGTGTGTAAGAATAAGCCTAAATGGCACTCTGTTGTTCGTGCCTGCCCCGCAAGGGAACTGGCGTAAAGTTATGTATGTATGTATATTTTTGTTATATTTCTATGTCTATTGTATTTGCTATTTCAAAATTTTATATATTACTTTTTTATTCTAGTTGTATTGCAAAATCTACATGTTACACAGTTTTTCTCTAATCCATCCTAAGGTTGTGTCAAAGAAATTGCTTTTAGTAATAAGACCGCCTATTGTCTTCTGTATTTAAAGTTCTTGAATTGTAGTTTTTATTCTATTCTAGGCCGTGAAGGAAAATAACAAATATAAAAATAGATATACAATCTATTTTGTAGTACATGTGTATTTGATACTTATAGGTGTATGATGGACGTTGTTATCGCTTATATCGATTATTGCAGATAACAACTCAACGTTTGATGGATAGGTACTAAGCTTCATCATTTTGACATACATAACTCTAAATATACACTTTTGTATATTTCTTTATTAAATCGTATAGAAAATAAATTATTAGATTTACATTGAAAAAATCGGCACTTTTGTTATTAATTTTATTAAGGTACTTTCATATTTATTTTCCTTTCCACTATTTACCTGACTATGTTTAATACGTTCTATTAATTAATCAGTATCGCAGTACACCTATTAAATACTAAGCCCATAACATCAAAACAACAAATTCTACAAATTAATTACACCCATCCAAACCCTTACCCCATTCTATAGGCTATTAATTAATCATATTATCGTATTACTCAATTATAGGACTTGTTTATAACAGTTTATATCACTTTATTAATATCACTAACGAACGTAATGGATTGTTGAAGAAGACTCCGGATTCTGTAATCGGCAAGGGACAGCACTATGATTAATTATTTGCTTGGAAGTATCGGATATTTAAGATATTTGTCTACTCTATGTTATTTCCTGAATGTAAACTTAGCGAAATAGTGGCTTATTTTTTTTTTCTCAAAATAAACAATCGCATCTTGTGTACATTATTCAAAACGATTTTTCTCACTTATCTTATGCGTTATAGTAATATTTATAAAAATGGCAATGTGTTTAGGAAGATATTTGTGAAAAACGTTAAATATTAAGGACGCGTATACAATAATGGATTGAACATACTTGTATATTTTTTAAGGTTAGGTACATATTTTTAATTTTGTCGTTCTGTTTCTTTGCCAATGAATTAGTCAGTCATTTTGCAATAAATAATATTAGTCTGTATAAATATCATGAAAAATATTTTAATTTGGGTAAGCATTTCTCGAAAATGAATAGTTTAATATGTTCACAATACTAGACAATAAAAAATGGAATTAGAATAAATTATGAAAAATAAAGATATTAATTAATTAATATTTTGGACAATTGGTTTTGTTCTTTGATTTTTTTATTCATTTGACCTAAAAGAATATAATCAAATCTTTATTTACCACGATTTAATATGTAATAGGTGGAAAAATATAGCAATGAAATGTTAATACATTCTACCATTATCATGGTGAGCAAGTTAATTATCTTAACTAAATTATGAGAAGAATAAAATAATAATTAATAACCTAGTATTAGACCTAAAGTAAAAAATAAGAATAATTTTTAGTAATTTATATGATAATAATTATAACTTGTGATGCCCTTCTAATTATAATTACTTTTATTCTTCTATAATGACAGTAAGGAATTTGTTTAAACATGTTTTTTACATTTACACCCGGTTACAGTAGAGGTTATTCTCAAACATATTTATTCTCCAGTCTGTAAGATAAAGTTTACACGCTGTTTGTTACATATGGAGGCATTTATTCCTGAACTTGGGCAAATTCCTATGATTTATTCATAAGTCTGATATAACCATGTATCTCATGTACTTTACTCGGATGGTAAATCTTTAAAGCTTTTATACCTCGGCAGGCAATTTTAATATAATCTTGCGCAGTATTATAGTGTGGTTATAATTAAAATTTTAAAGGTTACCAAGCGATTTTTTGCTTGATTATAATTCTTTTTTTATTACGTTCATAGTTGAATAGGTTCAATGATACTGGTAAACATGACATTATAATATTTTTTATTCACTGAAGCAGGTAAACAGGCAGACTGCTCATTTGATGGAAAGTGGATACCGTCGCATATGGTTCTTCTTCCTCTCCTTCTGCGAACGGGCGGTTTCCGCAACTCGACGACAAAGTGCCTATTTTGCGTGCGAGGTTGGATGAGGGTTTACTCCATCCAGCCCAGCTCTTCCAGGAAGTCCACCAGCTTCTTGACGTTACTGAAGACTTCTCGGAGGCTACCTGGGGCGTCCAGATACTTCGCCCTGTATCGGGCCACCTCTCCGCATTCAAGCAGGACATGGGCGGCTGTTTCTTCTTCCTCCAAGCATGCTCTGCACAGGGGGCTGTCAGTGACACCTATATTAAAAAGATGTCTGTTAAAATTGCCATGTCCAGTGGCTGCACTAATAACTAGTCTCAGCCGGGACCGACTGAGCTTTAAGATATTCCTGGAGAAATGCAGGTTTACTCGAGGCATTGCCAGCTTGGCTTGCCTGCAATCCTCCAGGTTGTCCCAAAGTTGTTGATGTAGTGCCCTTGTCCTTTGATTTATGTAGTTTCTAAACCAGTCGCATATGGTTATATCAGCTTATACACATACACTGTTGGGCTGGGAATCCAGCGAATCTTAATAGCATAATTAAACGTACCACATTGAAAGTAGGCCTTATGTATAAAAATAAGGGTTTAGGATAAGAACATGAAAATAGATGTTTTCATAAATGTTTAAATAAATAAATAAATTGAATCATATAAATTGTTTTTAATGAAGAATTGTGTTTGTGTTGCAAACTTATACTGTATAGTAAAAAATGTGATTTATGTTTGAGATTATTCTAAAACTGAAATATTCATGCATACTTAACACTGGTTTAAAGATAGATACATATCGTGCATGATTATAATTTTAGTTAAGTTTAAAGAAATAAGACTCTAATTCCGTGAAAGCGTGGTAAGCCCATGGTGTGGGATGCGACCTGCGTAGACACGTTGGCCGCATCCCATTTACCAAACACGTCTAGATCAGCCGGTTCGGCGGCGGAAACAGCTGAATCACTCAAGCGGCGTAAATATGCTACCCTGAGTAAAAGTTATATGTTTGTGCCGTTTGCTGTCGTGATGTTTGGATCGTGGGGTCCTGAGGCCATGAGCCTCTACCAAAATTTATCAAAACGACTCATTGATTCTTCAGATGATCAGAAGGCTGGTGCCTACCTCGGGCAACAGATCAGTATGGCGATCCAGCGAGGAAACGTAGCCAGCCTTCTGGGCACCTTACCCATAGATGACGGTAATCTAGGCTCAATATTTTACTTTATAGTCTTGAGGGACTATGGGTAGAATACAATATAAATAAGCTATGTTTTCCTTGGTTGTATATTTACGGTATTGAAAATATAACACTGTATAAGAAATAAGCCTGAAGAACAGACGAGTGTGCATGACAAGAGTTATGAATGTCAAAGAAGCAAGTGAGGTGTGTAAGAATGGGCCTAAATGGCGCTCTGTTGTTCGTGCCTACCCCGCAAGGGAACTGGCGTGAAGTTATGTATGTATGTATAAGAAATAAGAAGTAAAAATATAAAAATTATTTTCAAAAATATGTTAGTACCTTTGATAATGATTATCATCTAAAAGACACCGCATAGGGTTCAAACCATTTGATAAAAAATATATTTGTGTATTAATTACCTAGAAAGTTATCAAAGAGTCGTTCATACCTTCCCATATAAAGCATTAATAACCACCGACTACACTTTGCTTTTATTTCCAACTTTTAATCGGTGCAACATAAAATATTTTGACATTAAGATAGTGGCAAAAGGCCCGAAGCGGCGTTTTATCTTATCTCAGCTGAGTGTTGGCCCACTAATGACCTGGAGGGACTACTCGTTACTGCTTCCACAGATGATGGCTTCATTAGAATAGAGATATCTTGGTCCTGAACGGTAGTGGGTTAAACTGGTATTTATAGATTATCCACATTTTATATTGGAACTGATTTGATATTAATTTCCTAGCAATATTTTTCTGTTGGAGGAGTAGGGATTTTGTAAACATTTTACTCTCATGTAAGAACAATACTGGGAATTACAATACAAAAAATGCAGCTCCAATAAATAAGCTCCTAAATTGCTAAACAGCGCAATTGGTCATTTATTTATCACTAGCTGCGCCCGCGGTTTCACACGCGTGGTGATGGAAAATCGTTATATTTTGGATAATTCACACTATATCTTTATAAATTATATCCTATGTGTTATTCTGATGTGTAAGCTATATTATTGTAAAGTTTCATCAAAATCCATTTAGTAATTTTTGCGTGAAATACTAACAAACATACATCCATACATCCATTATCCATAGAGATAGAGATTACTTAATATTTTACCTCCTTATTCACAATATTTATAAGAGGTTTATGGGTTCTTTAAAATTTTAAAACGATGTTATTTATAAATTGTATTTAGAATATGATCACGAAAAACACTTTTTTGCACTACTTTAACCAGCCTCTAAATCTCGTATAACTATTCAGAAAAGGTTTATTGTTTAAAATATTATTTTAGACCAAATTAGTCAAAAATATAACGCATTTTTTTCCAATTTTTGTCTGATTTAATCTAAAATAAATTCTAATATTAAAAGAAAAAGCGAGACAGGAATGTCCATTGGTGCCAACTAGTTATTTAGAATTTAGGAGCGATTTTTTACTGGAAAGTTGTTATTCCTAGTAAGCATGCTATAATATAAGTAGATATTTCGTTGTTGGTTACATACTACGAAGAACTGAAGAAGCATTGCTAAAATACAGAAAAGATTCGTACATTCGTCTGTCGGTTGACATCTGATTTATTCCTTTTATCTGCGAGTCGGCATTTCATCTCAGATAAGTGTACCTACGTAAATAAAATCCTCAGGCAATTGTTCGAGAGATGAAATTGTAATGCTTAGCTAGTATGGAGTATAGAATGCTCAATTGATCTTTCAACCACGCGTAGTCAATTTTGTAAAATGTTATTGAATTACCTACATAAAACTTTATATGGCCAAGTCGACAGCTCTTGTTGAGACTGTCAAGGAAAGAGGTCACAAGTCTCGAGATCCTCTATGGGCAGGACTGAGCAGATACTGTCACTTATAAATTCATCATTCAACTAATGAATTAAACAGGTAGGAGATAGGTAGAGGAGAGAACTAGCGAAGTGTAGTACGAAATACTATAGAATATCTCGACTGACTACAACTGACTTCGTCAAGAATGTCCGATTAATTCTGAGTTTATGCATCTTGCTATAGGCAGCCCCTGATCTTGATTTTTTTCGAGAGGGGGGGGGGGGGGGACACTAAAATATGCCGCCCCTGCTCGCCTACATTTTTACCTTAATCATCATTATTGCAATACGATGCGATGGCCGGGAGAAGGCAAAGGGACGTGGAAGAAGAAGCAGGGGAAGAATAGCTTACCTCGCCACCAGTCACATACTCACTAGGATTTGCTAAGAGAATTAAAGTTCTTTAAATTAAGTTATAATGGTTTATTGCTATATTGTGTTCCAACAATCCTGTAACTATATTGCGGTGACGGCACTGATGCAGAGTTGAATGTTTATCTTGTATTGCGCATTCTTCATTTGAAAGTTTATTCTTTTCTTGATAGCGAGGAAGAATATATAAGAAGGAGTTCCTCGGCGCAACCTATCATCATCTCAGTCATGAGACACCCACTGATGGACCCGTGAGCTTCAGTGGTTTTTAACCTATGCCTACGCGCCCCGCAAAAAGTAATTTATCTGTTTAAAGTACTGGACGTCTCAGTGGTCAAAGTTTTGTTAATGATTCGTATATTTGTCTGAGAAGTTTGAATTTGCCGCCTTGTGAATTGACCGCCCGGGGAATGGGCCCCGCCTTACCCCTCCCTAGATCCGGTCCTATCTATAGGAACATTATTTTACCTTAAAATTGACAGAAAATTGTCATTATTTATATTGATATGCTATGACCGGTAGCCAGACAAATAGATGGGTAGTGAAATATAAATACCCGACAGAAGAAGATGAATATGATTGTATTCTCTACTAGGTACACCCGCTTCGTTCCCGCGGGACTCGGAATATATTTACATCTACTGGACCCTGCACGATATCAAAATGAAACACACAAACATTTGTAACCAAATTTCTGTTTTAATTACTAAAATTTCTATTCAAATCCGTTGAGTCATTTCGGAAACTATTCGGAACAAACTTTCAAACACACAAACAAAAATTATATAACATCATTATAATTTTCATGGTTAAAATACATAGATAGTATCACTTACATTTTGGCATCTATTTCAAAATCAAACATAATTACATTTTATTTATTCGTACATAGATATATCGGAATTATGTAATAATTATTATAGGTAAATGCAGTATATATTTAAATAAAAAGTTTTATAGAATAGCATATATTTATTGCGTAATGCTTGTAGATATTAAGGTTGTTACAATTTAAATACATTCTGCCCATAGCTGCGCGTGCAAAATTAATTTTATAATATTAACTAAATAATATATCATTAAGTAATCATATATAATTTAAAAAAAACTTCGTTTAAAAAAACCGATTTCAAAAATTAAAAAGTATAAAATAACCTAATAAAGATTTTTGACTAAGAACTTATTTAGTTTATTAAAAGACAAAATAATATAAAATTTTCTACACTGTTATTTTATACTTTTGAAGTCATTTCTTTAAACGAAGTTTTTTTTATTTGTTACTTTTTAGTGTCCAGCTATGGGTGGGCCTACGAAAGGTGCCGCTCGCGTTAAAAAATATAGGTCCCAAGAAACGGGAACGAAAAATTTTCATAAAAAAATGTTCATAAAATGAAAACTGCTGGGATAAACTATGTTAAATTTTTAGTGGACCAAATGGCAACTATTCCGCATCAAACTAAAAAAGAATCACGTAAATCGGATCATAAATCTCAGAGTAATCGGTGTACATACATAAAAAAAATACCAATCAAGTTGAGAACATCCTCCTTTTGAAGTCGGTTAAAAACGTAATAACAGTACTTACTGAAATTAGTTAAAAATAATAAAAGCGTTTAAAAAAGACAATTTAAAGGATAATAATACTTTTGATTCGTTCTCCAATCTGACCAAATCGAATGATACGCTGTTGTAATGAACTTTATTATTCGTGAGAAGAATTCTTTAATTGATCCCATAAATTAAGATGTGTGTTACCCCTTCGGCACTTTGATAACTTCGAAGAGAATATTTAAAATATATCACAACATGAAACGTGTTTTAATTAACATTTTACAACATATCGTGATATTATTTTAGCTGTTTGATTAGGGTTTGTTTTTTATAGTCGTTAAATTTTTATTGTATGATTGGTTTGCTTTTGGTATTCTTTTTATAAGCGTCCCGTAGCAATTAAAAAAGCGGAACCAAGAGTAGTAGGAATCATCTTTTGAAATACAGCAGACAGGCTAACGGCCCACCTGATGGATAATGAGTACTGTTGCCTATGGACATTTGCAACACCGATGGCTATAGGAATTTATATTATTTCTCTCTAAAAACTAACAAACATTGAACAAGAACAAGAAATGATAAATAAAATAAATAATATATAGGATATTTTTAGGGATATATTATGGATATATGTAAAAGTGAAAAGTGAATCTAAAATATTTTAATCTAACGGTCTCGGTAGACGTTGTCCTGCCCTGAAAAAATAAATACCTAGAACCCGATTCCAGCGCCACCTACCGGGTATAACTGTGAATCTAAACCACCCCGGGACCCACACAAGCACACATAAAATTTCATCAAAATCGTAGAACCCGATTTCAGCGCCAATTAATTTATTTAGATTGATGGGTTACTTTATTGAAGTTTTAGTAGAGATCATTTATATATAGCCTGTAATAATCAGGGATAATGTAACATTCGAATGGTGAAATAATTTTTGTAATCGGTCCAGTAGTTTTTGAGTGTATTCGTTTCAAACATACAAAAGTACAAATATTTCCTCTTTATAATATTATTAGTATAGATTAAAAGTCAATATAAAAAAGTCTGATGTACAAGAAGTTTGGACAATCATAATTACTTAACAAAGCTTAATTCCATACCGTGATAGAGTCCACTTAATGTGTCCCAACCACGTTTTGCTTCGATAAGTTTGTCCCCTGATAAATAAAAGGTTATAAAAAAGGAAACATTAATGACTACCTTTATCTGCCATTAGAACGGCAGCTGGTCATTGTTTTAGTTGAATTTACAAAATTGTAGGCGTTTTAGTGCCTAATGTAGTTTTAATTTCGGACACCTTTTGTATCGTCGATTGTACAACAGTTTTATTTTGCTTTAGTAATTTTTAGCTATTGTATGGTAATAGTATTTGTAGTAATCATTGTAAGACTCTTTAGATTTCTTTTTGTCTATTCATAAGGTTGATATTTGATATCGTTGTATGTTTCTCAGTTGTAAGATTTGGGAACAGCTTGTAACAATGAAACAGTCTGTTCAAGGGCACATTTATAAAGAGTTATAATATTTGGTATACGATATTTTTTTTATTTAGCTTTGTAACTTAATCAAGTTCTGGGAGTTCTGCCTGTTGGCAATACCAAAACAACATACTGTTATTGTTTAACTTGCAACACTGTCGTTGCTTTTTTGTTCCTTCTTCCATTTTGATTGTAGCCGAGGGCACACGTATTTGTTATGTAAAATGATTTATTATATGTTACCACCACTAACAGTGTTTAACTTCTATACCAGGGTATCGCCCACACCATCAGCGTAAAACAAAACATTATATGTGCAACAAGCTGCGCACATTGCCCTCGTTATATCGCCGAGTGTCCCATACTAATAGATGGCTTAAAATCACTAAGTTTTCAGAGAGCACTTGCGTCATTTTGTGTATTATGTCTCTTGTACAACGGACAATGTTCCGAGGACTTGTATGATATAGTACAAACGACTCATTTTCACATTGGTGGTATAGTTATCCTTATTTCCTTGATCTACCGTACTCAACTATGCAAACTTTTTCTATTCATTCAAATTACTCTTTAGAACAAATCCCCATTTATGGCCCATTCCTTATTATTCATTCACTTATCCTCGGTTGAATTTTGACATTACTGATAAAGTGCTTATGTCAAATTTTAACCGATAATAAACCAAATGAACGGTTGGTATGATATAGGAACCGGCCATTAAAAGTTCTATGTCTTTTCTTTCACATTCTCACAATCATTCGGGGTCGACATAATGTGTTTTCCTTCCATAGTCCTCTATTTTGGCATACGACCTGACTGACATACCACCCCACAAATCATCATAACGTCTTTCACACAATCCATCCATCTCTTTTCTGGTCTACCTTTACATTTCTACTCATTAACTTTCCAGTTTAATGTGACTTTTGTCACATGACTTTCATTCCTCCTCTTTGCTTACCCATACCACCTAATTGTCCTATCTAACTTAAAATAAATACGTACCTAAACCCTACATAACTAGATGACGCCACAAGCTATTCTTCTCTCACTGTTTCACAATACAAAATCACAAAATAATATCATTGTATGAGTACAAAATAGAAAATATTAAGATATTTAATATCTTCAATAAATAGACCTGGTGCTGGGATTGATTGGGGATCTAACAACAAAAATTACCCTAAAATAGGCAATAGTAAAATATTGAAAATAAACTTGTTGAGACATTTACGAATTACGGTTTTTAATAGGCGGTTATCATTATTGTATTCTTCCTCTATTGGGTCAATAACTCTATACAATAGAAAAACTACTATTGATTATAAACATCAAACATATGTTACTAATGCCACTAAATATTGCAAGTTACGCACGAACGATCTAAGTGCGCGACTATGAAGGTATCGATATACACGAATAATATGGAATAACTTATGCTACGTACGTATCCGAGTCGATTTCACATCTATACCACGTTGTGTTAATTTCCCCAATATTCTCGTAAGCTTACAAGCTATGACAAGAAATATGTTACATGTTTATCATATAAACTACATAATGTATATCCGTGCAGGAACGGAGAAGAAATACAATTTCCTATGGCCGAGCGGCCTGTCGTAAGAGGCGAAAAAGCTACCCACTGCCAAGTGATAGGGTATTTGCCCGACCGAATGGCTAGCAACTCTGGTCTAGAGTAGGCCGCCATGAAGTCCCAGTCGCAGGCATGTGGTGTGGTGATAGATTTCTAAGGTGGCCTCTAAAGAAACCGACTAGTTATTTGGGTAACTGACAGATGAGCTAGGACCAAGAAAGGCTTGACGTGTAGGGTGATAATTATGCCTGTCGACAGCTTCGAGTACAAAATTTAAGAAAGTAGGATCCAAAGAAGACCCCAAGTACAACCAGAACGATAATAGGCTATTTAGTGTTTTTACTACTAGAAATTGGTATAAAAAGATATTTAAATTTTGCATAGTAGAAAACATATCAATATACCTATCCGAGTACAAGAAATTCACCGAATATTCCAAAAACAACTAAACAACACTAGGGAACTAATCTGCAAACAGCCTACGCTATACCGGCTTCGGTACAACGTGTTACAACTGCCATAGTCATTTCGTTACGTGCTTTCGACTGCCCATTCATTGTCATTTACTTTGATGCTGTATTGATCCCACTATAGTCACGTACCAGCCTGTTATTAATCTGGCGCAAGTTACAGGCGTTTGTATTGTCAAGAATGTTATAAAGGGAAAGTCAGATATGATTACTGTACCACTTTTTGGTTTAAAATATATCTCGTTTTGATGTTGATGAAGACAGATTATTTATTGAAAAAAAAAAATTTCTCACTACTTGCACACTTTCTTCTTAAAGCGTAAGTTTTTTCTATGTATAATATTTACTTAGCATAATAATATTTTTTTTTATATATGTATTAAATTTATAAATTAGTGTAAGTATGTATATTTAAATTGTACAGTCCTATCTTTTTTCTGCTTCACCTACATCGCCAGATTAGTTAAGAATTTCTTTTAAGCTAGGTTGCCTGGAAGAGATCGCTTTTAGCGATAAGGCCGCCTGTTGTTTTGCCAAGAAGTATTGTAATTATACGTTTTGTTTTTGTATTTGTTTATATTGGTGAGCAATAAAGTGTTATCTATCTATCTATCTATAATATTTTATGACGGCCTCTGCGATTGAGTGGTCTAAACCTTTGCCAAACTACCTCACTGTATTTCAGAAGATCCGACTTCCATTCCTGGCATAGTAAATTTCGTAAACGAACTCGCTGTTTTTTTTGCAATGGTCTGGGTGTCTGGTATCGACCCCAGAGTGGTTCGTTATACATTACCCAAAACACAAGCGTAACTCGTTTACTTTGGGGATATACTACTGAACAGAGATTCCCCCCACACCCGCCGTGCGGGCGCCCTAGGGGTTCGGCGATAGATGCGCGATGATTTTCTTAGGAGCTCTCTGGGATATATAATGTGTATGTTGGTCTGTTGAATATTTTCTGTGTGATTTTTATTTTGTTTTGTTTTATTTTATTTGGGGGGCTAACAGCTATTATTAATAATAACTAGAAATAAGCTAGATTAAGAGAAGCTATTAATAAGCCTCCACAGATAAATTTAGTTAGTAGTAGTAAATTTAGTAAAAGCATAAACAGTAAATTTATAAGTAATGATAAATTCCGTAAATTTCTATTCTGGACAAACAATCGATACATAGGAATAAATTAATTTGATAAACGCTGTTTCTTTTAATTTAATACACGACCTGTTATGTAGACTTGTGAACATACAGAACTATCCCTTTTGTCGGAGATCAAAGAGATTCCCGAATACTTGCCGGGGGATGCGACATAATTGATGATGTCTTTTGTGCATTATTAAACAATCCAGCTTATTTAGTTCGCTTAATATGTCTTCGTGTGTAATATATTAAGCTGGAATTACATATGTAGAGCGAGATAAATGAACGTTGTACACATTTGTTTTCTATACTTTTAAATATTTTGTTAATATTTTTATTATCTAAGATTCTTATTACTGTTACAACTTAGCCCCCCGACAAAGACAAATTCCACGAAGCACGCTATTACCTGTCGGCATTTGAACTAATTGTAATACCTTTAGGATTGTCTTCTTTTGTTTACTTATTTATTGGCATACGGCCCATAATCATATTGTACTCGTTTATGGCCGTTTGCAGGCATAATTAGCCAGGTGTGCGGATTACAATTTCTAGGAAATGAATTCGACGATACGGGTGGGCACACTTGTATTTGTGAAGTATAAAACGACGGCAGGATGGAGAGAGGAGGCAGTCGAGCGAGAACCACGATCAAGGCAAGACTTGTGTACATTCGATAATCTATTTAGTGACGAACT
Source organism: Dendrolimus kikuchii (assembly GCA_019925095.2). NCBI lineage: Eukaryota > Metazoa > Arthropoda > Insecta > Lepidoptera > Lasiocampidae > Dendrolimus > Dendrolimus kikuchii. The sequence goes on along the minus strand of CM034395.1, from coordinate 7,655,873 downwards.
TTGCGCGTGTTATTGAACCGCGCATTACGTTTGGACTGATTGTGTTCAGTTATATTTGTACCTGTATTATACGTGTTTATATAGTTCTAATAAATTCTATAGTCATTCCAACGGCATTCGAGTCCTGTAACTCGTAACATTACGAAGAAAACTTTACTCCAATAAATAGCAGCATGCACGATTTTAATATTAATTTAAAACAAATTAATTTAAATATTCTCATTATGCAATTAGTAATAATAACATATTAATTAATAAATTAATACATATTAGTTGATTTTATATCACTAAAATAAATAAATTACATTTTAGCTTAGTAGGTAACATTTTAAAATGCTATGTGCATAATGATTAGACACTGTTTAAAACTAAAGGATGACCATCCTTTAGTTTTAAATCCCAAAGTCCCAATTTTCTAAGCATTTGGGGTCTATATCTGTGATAAATAAAATATGTCATTACAGTAAATTACATAAAAATCATCTTCAAGTTCAAACCAAAAATATAGTATTTGAAATGTATTTATCACAAGATAAAGATTTTTATTTATAGTTACTTAATCAAATAAAATTACTTTTAATGACATTATTTTACTGTCATACCGGATCAATTGCCGGACATCAAGTAAAAAGCACTTACAGGCCATATATTCTGTACCTTTTCATAAAAAAAATTAATCATACAAAAACTTTGATATTTTCGTATTTAACTGTATTTGGTAACCCAAAAATAATGTCCAACAATACATCAAAACCATTCAAGATTCCCCTCTCATTTTTGACACCTTGATTACTCCGTTACAGTGATGTAGTGACCTCATTGAGCGGGTTCTGAACAAAAGATACACAGGATGCTGTGACAGTAACGACTGTTGGATTGACAGCTCCGAGGAGGGCCCTGGAGGGTCCACATTATTGCAATAATATATGAATTAAAGTGGTTTATTTATCAAGTTGCTAAGTTATGATATTGTTACGAGCTTTGCGGGGCTCGAATTAAAATGCCGTTGGAATTATTATAGAGTTTATTAGGACTATACAAACACGTATAATACATGTACAAATATAAAGGAACACAACAAGTGCAAACGTAATGTAGAAGGTCGTAATTCAATAAAACGCGCAAAGTCCGTCACTATAGATTTTCGAATGTACACACGTCTCGCTTTGATCGTGGTTCTCGCTCGACTGCCCTCCTCTCTCCATCAGGCCGTCCTTTTATGCTCTACAAATGTATGTTCGCCCGGCAACGCCGCCACAGTTTCCTAGAATTAGCTTGTAACACCTGGCTAATGATGCTAATGAGCGAGTACAATAGGACAATGAGACGTATGCCAATAAATAAGTGAACAAAAGAAGACGATCATAAAAGTATTACAATTAGTTCAAATGCCGACAGGTAATAAAATGTGCTACGTGGAATTTGGCTTTGTCGGGGGGCTAAGTTGTAACAATATGGTAAGTTACATTTTTAGGGTTCCGTAGTACAGGTTCCGTTAATACTAAAATGGTTATGCTTTTTTTTATTTTTTAATCACACATTACATGATTTTATGTTCTAATATTTTAACATGGCTACAGCAAGTGTATCAGCAAGTGTATAAAGAAGAAATTTTATTAAAAAATTAATTTGACTATGAAGGTGGTATTCAAAGTTACGTTTTAAAATTTAATAAGTGCGCATTTTATTTGACTTTTCATTTTAATCTGTTAATAATCGTGAAAACCTAAAAGTGTAAGTTAAGTAATGTAAGCAAGGTTTTGCAAATTGGGATAATCCACGACTGACTACAATATTTGTCATGTTTATTTACACTTTATACTTAGACTAGTTACTCAAATTTTAACTGAATATTATAGTACAAGATTACCTTTACTATAATATTCAGTTAAAATTCGAGTATAAGTCTAGTTATTAAGTATTGTATAAGTTGAAAATATTTACAAACGTGAAACTTAATTTACCTTATCGGCTCGATCACCTCAGTTGCAAGCTATGGGTTACTTGATTTGCATATCAGTGTTTCGCTATACATTAACCACTTTATAAGGCGCTTGCTTTCTACGAGTGTGATTTTAAATTAGAAACGTTTATTACACCTAGTGGAAACTTTATTTAAATTACGTTTAATTTAAAGAAATTACAAGCTTCATTTGTACTTAATTTTTTAAGAGTTCCGTTCAAACAAGTATTCAAAACTTATGTATGGTATTAAATATTTAGTATTATTTGATATGTGAGAAAATTCATTGTAGTCTTAAAAAAGTGGCTGATAAAGGAGTGTTTCTATACTGTAAATGAATTTCTTAAGAAAAGGGCTTGTCGTTATTATCTATATGGAAAATCTTAGTGATCTATTTGTTATTTTTTCTCTTGACATTAATTGCTTACATATTACCAAAAATTAACATTTTTTATAAATTGGAATATTTATGTAAATTATAATTTTAATTTTATTGTAATTTTAATTCATTTTGTACACCACTATGTGGTCTACATTTGTGCAACACCTGTATAAACTACATTCTTGCATATACAGATATTGTTTGATTGAAGTAATAATACGTGTTTCAAAGCTTGATTTAAGTGTTCTAAAGACAATAAATGTGATAATGAACTTCACAACAATTGCTCTTATAATATCCTTATTGAAACTTCTAAATTTGGTTTCAAATATCTAAAAATGTACTTATATATAAAAAGAACGTAATAATACAGAAAAAATATATTGTCTCAAATTTAATACCACATTTTTGTAGATAGCCTTAATAGCTGGCGCGTGTTCTTTTATCTGTAAACAATGTTAGAATATATTGTAACATTTGTTCTTATCATCCCTAAGACTTTGAAATACTTTTATTGAATGTTTGATAAAGGATTTTCATAGCATTTTTCTTTCATATTGCGAAATTGGCAAACAGGTAAACAGCCAAGCACTTGGAAAGTGGTCAATGTCGCCAGTAAACGTTTTTTTATTACTATATAGGTTCGCATTTGACCAATATCTCGCTCGATTTTGAGCGGAGATATGGTCTTAGATCGAGCACGCTTATCTAGAGGGTACCTCACACACGGGACTTGAAGACACCCAGGTTGTAGGTTTCGGGAAAAACAGACTCCGGCAGTAAGTTCCACTCCTTTGCGGTGCGTATAATGAAGGTGGACTCAAAGCGCTTTGTTCGTATAGGTGGTATGTCCACCATATAGCGGTGCCGCATGCCAGTGCGTCTGGTTAAAAACCAGTAAAACGTTTCCAACACCAACGGCAAGCCAGTTTTTCGTATGAAATAAAAAGGATGAGGTAAGGGTATGAGATAGAGTGATCAGACAGATAGAGATAGAGGGGATAAAAAATTACATTGGAGTAGGGGGCTGGTATAGAGAAATTAGATTAAGGAGGAGGCGCAGCTGGAGCGTGAGCGCATGTCTTTGCTTCGCTTCCGCCAAAGTAAGACGTGTCGCCGCCGGAGAGCCAGTAGATTCCTGGGAAAAAAGTTCTTACCCGCTGCTATGTCGTCGAGATGGGGGCGCGTCGTGTCCCGCGCGCGCTTACCTCTCCTCCCGTGGGGTGATTTAAAAACGGCCCCGTGTAAAGAGTTTGAAGATGCCGGGGGATAAAAAGGTAGATGAGGTCCATAGACCACAGCCTGCCAGGGCTAGCGGAGAGGCTAGGCCATGTACTCGTACCCCTGGCATAAAGCGAAGGATGAAACACTTTTACTGAGTATCCCTAACTGTGGAGTGGCAATAGCATGTTTAGTTCTGTCTATAGATGCTAGTGCCACCCCGATCTGGCGACTCCCATACAAGAGCCGCGACTTTTCACCCTTGCGTAGTATATGGACCTCAATCGGATCTTTGATGGCAACAAAAGGGAAATTAGATAGGGAGAGAAGGAAGTGGGTCATCGGAACTCTCACTCAACTTCATACACAATAAACTTAATAATAATCACGTGGCTTAATAAATACACGCTTTGAGTTAAGAGAGGTAAAAAGAAGAATCGGGAAAGGTATAAACACAATTAACCCACGACACCAGACAGCCAAAGAAAAAACTAAATAGAACAATATTTCAACGGAAAATTATGCATGAAAAATACCAACAAACTTATGAATTTGTCGCCGTTTATTTCTTGCGTTAAAATATGTGTCATTATTGAGGGTTCTGTAGTCATTTTGGCAAAAACCTGTATCTGTCTATCCGTCCGTCTGTCTTTGTATGTCACAGTCATTTTTCTTAGTAGATAACTATGTATACATATAGTTTATATTATATTTATCCGTCCAGATACGGAGAAAGAATACAATTGCCTGCGGCCGGGCGGCCTGTCGTAAGAAGCGAAAAAACAGCCCACAGCCAGGTAGGGTATTTGCCCGACTGGATGGCTATCACACCTGGTCTTGAGTATGCCACCATAACAACCTTGAATTGTGTTCCGGCATTAGTGGCCAGGTTCCAGTATCCCAAGAGAGCATCAGCGCATTTGTAGCACCTTTGCAAATGTCCATAGGGGATGGTAACCGCTTTCCATCAAGTAGGCCGTCGGCCTGTCTGCTGAACTCGTGCAATAAAAAAAAATGGATAAAATTTGGTAGGTGTTATAAAGCTTTACACGATGATGTAGTAAAACCGTGAATAAGCTAAGAAATATAGGTTACAGGCATGCGGGGTATCGTTAGTTAACTAAATAAAAAAATGTATTTTATTGGATTTTTTATTTATAATAATATAATACGTGGGAAGATATTTGCATACAACTTTTTTTAAATCTGTTCGCCTTTCTGCCGCCGTGAATTATTTTTTTAAGTTTTAAAATAATGTTTAATGAATTACTCTTAAAAAGATGCGTTGTGAAGTTTATGAAATATAATTTATTCGTATTTCCTAAGTTTTCGGCACTAGTACACATACTAAAACTAGGTTTTACCTTTGTTTTTTTACGTAACTTTATTACATTACTTATTTTTTATTAAATATTATTTTACGATATTCAAATGATCAATATAGTGGAAGTTGGTTGATTCTGTACTGTGTTGATGATTTTATTGCACGTGGAATGACACGCTCTTTACCCATATTTATTTATTACTGTTAAGAAAATTATAGACTATAAGGAAGAGTTTGAAACAAAATATAATTAATATAAATCGTTTCTAATTGGAGAAAATCAGAATTTTCCTTCACCGACATGCTTCGAAAATTACTCAATCAGTTCCAATATTAATTCACTGTTCAGTCGATTTAATTCTAAATTCACTGAATCGATTCGTCTTATATCGAATCGTGTCAAGACATTAAAATTTAATTAGTCAGGTGCCTCACAAAGCGAAACGTTCGCGTTTGTTGTCCTTCTCTCGTACACATTTTTAGAATAAGACAGTGTGATCCATTTATAGGGATAGTGATAGAACGTGATTGATTCTATCGATATTTTTCCATTGCGAAAAAAAAAACTGATTAATTATGAAAAATAAAAAAATGCTAATATTATCATAATTATATTAAAAATACTTAAAATAAGTTTATTTTCGAATAATTAATTGTTTACAATTCTGCATTCTGCAAAAACTTAATAGAATTTATTTATCTCTATTTATTGTGCTTCAAGAAGAAGAATTCTAGAAGTAGAAACTTTAATTCACTCGATCTAAATTTAGATTATACCCACCTTTCTCTGGAACAACCAGATCTCTTCTATACCGCGCACTCCCCTCTGCTCCTTCAACGCAAATATAAATCGTAGATCATAGCTGTGTGTGATGTGGTGCCGGGTGCGCGCCAGCTCTAACGGCATACCCTGGAATGTGGCGGAGCGAGTTGACCGATCTTACTGTAAACAACTTTTTTAGTCAGGGGAAATCTGATTGAGACCATATGCCGCGACAAGCGTAGAAGCTTGAGAAGATAATACGCGGCCCGTGTGTGGGATTTGCCAGATCAGGGGTAGCACTAGCACCTCTAGGCAGGACTAAAGATGCCATTGCCACTCCCTACTCCTTTACGGATACCCACTAAAAATCCAGGGTTGTTCGGCCTGCGCCTTATGCTCGGGCTACGGGAAAGCGGAAACTATCCCAACTCCGCGTGCTTTGGCAGGCGAGGGACTCAAAGGCCATATCCACGGCCAGGGGACTACTTCTATCGACGTAAATATTATTATTACATGTATGTCTCTCAAGACCATGGGCCATAAAAATGATCCGAACTTTAGGAGGCCTTGCGTGGGGCCCATGGTAAGGCCATCACGTAGAGGTCCCTTGACAAAAATATACATGTGGCGTGACACTTACTACTATTATAATTAGTTTTAACGTGTATAAATACCACTAAAGAACTTGTATAACATAAAAAGATTTTAAACTCAACTAGAAATTGTCGAGTTTAGTTGACATTTAATTTACAAACTCGCAGCTTTATTATACAAGAATAAATTACAAACTAATTTAAACCTGTCAAGTAAAAGTTGATGTTTTAAAAGCGTTCATTTCAATAAAGTTAGTTCTTTATAGCCATCTATCGAAGTCGATAGTAATATACAGTGACATAAATTAATATCGATAAATTCTACCAGGGCCTCTCTAGAAATACGATACGCAGCCAAACGATATAAAGATTTTTTTGTGGAAATTTGAAGAGCAATATTTTGCCATCCAGTTTTATTAAAGAAAAAACCATAGAATATTTTTATAACGCTGTATTATTTCAAAGGAAGATAATTTATTTGATAAGAATTACACATTTACATCACAATTTTTTTTTGTTTCGAACAATTAAAGAGCTACAGCATGCCCGACTCTGAAGAATATTATATAGAACCTGCTTTTACCTGGTATCCATTTGCTAAAACATAATTCGAAAACTTTTATATTTTTGAATAATTGATAGTGGCAACATATATAATTATCTAATATGGTCAAAACCATATTCATAGTAAGGTCATTATCCAAATAAGACATAAATTCTTGATCGAGAAATGTAAACTAAATTACTTTCACGCTACCTAGGACCTGAAGAACATCAGTAATAATACAGTAAAATGAATGGAATGAATATGATATATTTCCCTTTATTATAGTTGGTTATAATCTAAAGCGACATAAATAATAAAATATACAATAAATTTTCAAACCATCAATTAGTGAAACAAGCAATCCGTATGTTTTGCACTATAATGTGTAGCGTTAAATCTAGGTTAAGGGCTAATTTTTCAATCAACAGATAAAAGTCGAAAAAATTATAACCTGAGTGGATTCAAAAATGAAAATATTCAACTGTACTGTAATGCAACTGACATTTTTAATTTTTCCATATTATTCTATGAATACATTTTATCTGACTATTGGAAAAATTGGCCCTAATTCAAATAAGTATATTAAGTTTATACTTATGTCGATATTCAAAAATAACGCTCACATCTATAAGTTAACTTTGTTTACAGTCATCTACCGAATTCGATAGTAATCTAAAGCGACGTAAATCGATATCGATAAATTGTTGAAGATCTTCTCTATTGATAGGAAACGGAGCCAAGCCGTATATCCGGCACTATTGTGTGTATTTTAGTTCATCGCCGTCTTTACCGGTTTAGGGCGTAAACAATTAGTGTGACGGCCCCAACACTTTGTTGTGCCATTGATGAAGTGTGAAATGGTTTATTGGATGTTTTGAAAAATCATCCATTTGCTCGATGATTAATGAATGTTGAACTGCTATAAAATGTCGGTATATCTTTTAAGATTTTTGAAATATTATGAACATTAGAAAACTTAATTCTGGACCGTGTAATATTACCTAATAACTTATTTGAAACCATTTTAAGATTCGATAGACGAAAATGGAACGTCTGTAAATTCGTCATATCTATCTTTTAATCGGTCTATGTAGGGGTGGTTTTAGCCTAAAATTGTTATGTCGATATAAATGACATTTGGCAGGAAACTATATTCTGTATGCCGCTTAAGGGAGTCCCCACACTAGTTGGAATCGGAACGGATTGGACAAATACAAGCCAAAAAAAGTTTTATGCCTACGAAATAAGAAATTATATCGTAGGCATAATAAAGCTCTTTTTGGCTTGTATAATGTATATGCCGAATCCTTTTCGACAGATATTTGGACTTCCTAACTATAATATACATATACATATGTATGTAAATACAAAATTAGTGAATAAACATCCCACTGATGGGCTCATTGCTATTTTTAGGTATATAAAATTATGTAGTAAAATGGTGAAAAAATAAATTACCACACATTTAGCTGAAGGATGAAATATATGTAGATATATATGATTATTCCCATTTAACTTTATAAATAAATGGTTGAGATATCCGATTGTAAAGTCAGAAATAAAAACTCTACATTACTATAACTTTTGCATCTAATATGGAGCGGAATATTATGAAAAAGTGTAAGGTACAACTTAAATACTTTTCTATTTTCATAATATTTTCGGAAAATGTCATATTTCTCACAGAATATGTAACATAAAACTCAGGTTAAAGCACCCGTAAAGGTTTGATATTTGCTACTTGTACATATAAACAGCAGTAGTAACTTGTCTCAGACATCAGTAACAATAAGCAAATACTTATATTCATAGAAAAGCCGTCTTATTGCTCTAAGCCAGGGCTGGAGTTGCCAAATTGCTACCGAGTTGCTTTGCACGCGTCATTTACGACAGCCGCTCGTACGAGACTCTGTCTTGGGGGTTCCAAGGCATAAATGACGGCGTCTAGTATATTTACATAAACTTGTTTCATGATTGATAAATGTATATAAAACCTAATGAGTTAATGTTTTCTTAAGTTTTCGCGACTTGTATACATAATAAAACCACGTTTTAACGTGGTTTTATTATGTATACAAGTGGTTTTTTCTGACGTTTCGGCCACTTTTCAGTGGCCGAAACGTCAGAAAAACCAAAATCAAATAAAATTACCGCGCTTAAAACCGTTAAAACGTAGTTTTATTACCTAATGAGTTAGTTCATAATCCTCTAACATTAAAAATACGTTTAGTTTATTAAATTAAAACTATTCAAAATTAGAAAAAAAATATGGATAAAATATTGGTCCCAAACAACTGTCACTTATCGGCAACGTTCCCAAAAGACTGGCGGCGTTGGCACGTTATATAGCAACGCTTAATTTCTGCGCAAAATAAACGACAGCCTTTTGACATTAAATATTAATTATCATATTATATTAGTTCATGAATAACTTTGATCTAATGATTGTGAAGTTTGCCTTTATTTAAGATACTTGATACTTCGTTCATTAAAGAACTAAAAAATGGTCAGAATATACAAAATAGAGTGGTTAAAAGCACTAAAATTAATTTTCAGAATACACAAAATATAAATCAATTAGGTATATTTTAGTGGTTTTTAATCGTATATGACCCTTTTATCTCGCCAATTTACGTTAATTAGTTTACATATATTGTGTATTTTAGTTTATGACTAATAAATAAGTAAGCAAGAGAGGCTAATTTAATGTCCAGTGTACTAAGGTTTAATTAAATGAAATTATTGTATTTAATCTGATGCCAAAACATTCCCGAATACGTCTGTATGCGTCATTTTTTTCGTCGGTATGGTGTACATATAGTTGGTCTAAAAGGAGTTCAATACGGAAATATAAAACATTATTTATGTTAATCTTTCATCATGTTAGTAAACTGGTTAGTGTTATAAAATTAAGTGTAATAAATTAATTATTTTTTTAAATTACATAACGCAATATACAGAGTGATATTTGATTTAAATTGATCTTCACTGCGCTTTTCCTTGCACGAGTGCCAGTTTTTAGTAATGTTAAAACTTATTTTATTCCACTTACAAATCGTAAATCAAGTTTAAATGATTAAATTTATAGGTATTAGAATCATGAAATCCTTTTCAAACTATTTTTTTTATTATTAAAGCGGCTTTATCAGATTTACGAATATGACAAATATCAAAATAAAATGAACTTTATACTATGCCTTACGTGTACCAGTATATCAAAACACGGATCAATTTCACTAAGCAATAGACGTCCATTCTTTATTTTACTTGCAAATAATATTTTTAAAAACAGAGTTAGTAAACAATCAGCGGCGTTAGTAATACTCTAATAATGTAAATGTCGAATGAAACTTAAATTGACAATGTAATATATTATACAACCTACACAGGAAGTGCAAAACACATTAAGGTAGATTCGTCGAGTACCTAATAACAATAATTTTAAGTCCTCCAAACGATTGCCTTCGGTGATTTTGAAATACAGTTATATCTTTGCCGGAATCCCAACATTTTCTAACAACCACTGTCCTGCAAGCGCTTTTCAAGCGTCATTTAAATGTCGTTTACAACCAGTTTCAATTGACGTAAATGACAAGCCTTAGCGATAATAACGTAAGAACCTTAGTGAAATTGTAGGGTCGTTTTTGGTCATATCCTAAGATTCATAGTAAATGTATTTTGTTATGATATCCATACTAGTAATATGTGCGAAAGTAATTCTGTATTAACTTTACATGACTAAACGGATGCACGAATTTAAAGAACTTTGGTTAAATCAAAGCTAAGATAATTTGGAAAAAAGATTGCTTGTATACTGGGCATACTTTATGTCTCAAAAAATAATCTTGAAGGGGATGAATTAGATATGAAGGTTTGTATAAGAAATCCACAATTTTGCAAGTTAGAGATGTGTACATTCATATTTAGAGTGTCCCAATAACACACTTAGCTTAGATTGTTTTATTTCATTTTTTTAAACACAAATACTAGATGTTTTAAATACTAGAACCCTACTTAATTCGCGCGAAACTTTGATTTATTTCATAATGTTTTCTAAACCCTGCAAGTTAGTATTTTCTTATGTTTTCGCAACTACTACACATAATAAAACTACGTTTTAACAGTTTTAAGCGCGGTATTTATAATGAAACATAATTGTATTAGAATACGATATCATCATTAGGCGGAAAGATATTAATGAAACATATATAAAAATTTAAATGTAATCATCACTTATTTCATTAAAAATAGTACCAAAAATATAACATTTCGGTTTTCAAAAATCAAAACTTCCATTAAACTAGACGCGCCGTATTAAAATCTGTTCAAGATGAAAATTTAAACATACTGACAAACTAAAATTCTAAAACCCCCATTTAGAATAAAGCATCCTACAATTAGTAGTTCTCATTAAAGTTTGAAATTTCAAAATAAACATACTTTAGTCTTATTTTATTTAGATGTTATCCTTTCTAATCAATATTCAGACAAGGATTTTCTGATTTCACTCAAATACAAGGTGTATTTCACTATAAACACAATGCTAAAAATCCAATCAAATTTGTTCTTGGAAAGCCTCTAGTCGTTAAATTACAAACTAAACTTTAAACATAAATCCTACTATTGTTTTCTTCAAATACTGTAATGGTTTTACAGCCAGCATTATCTACTGGCAAAACAAGTATATTTGGCAAGGATATCCGCTGAATTCGGATAAACGTTATTCCTTAGATCTTCAGGAGTATTTGACTTTGCCAAGTTATGTCATAACCCATTGAATTTTATTGATTGAAGTGCTTTCGATTGTAAGTTTATTGTTGTTGCGTAAGACTGTCTTGTTTTATTTTTATTGGCATCATTTTGATTTGGGCTTTTGGTTTGGATTGTTATGTCGTAAATGACGCAGTATGTGCCAAGGCTGGCTTAGGAAAATCTTTAATATTAAGCTCATATGACAAACATTCTCATGTTGATATAGAGTGTCTACCAGACAAATAACTGTTTTCTATTTTCGGGAATTGTTTACGCAAATATTTTACATTTATTAATTATTGTATATTAATAATTTATTAAGCCTCTTAAATTTCATTGAAGGCTAATCGCACTGGTAAATATAATAGTTATATAATTGACTTTAAAAGAAATAACTAAACTATTATCTATGCAACTGATCATTCTTGTATTCATTTGTCTTCACTTTAAATCTAAAAATAAATACTATGTGTGATAAGTGTTAATAAAACCTAATTTTAATGAAAGTAATTTAAATACAAGTGTGTTGTTTAAGCAACTATTTTCCCATAGTTTTTTTATTTTAAATGCTATTTAGAAATTTCTAGAAATAAATGTAATAATTACTTATCATTAATTATTATTTGAAATATTGAATATTGTATTCCAGAACATTAGGACCCAAACGGTTGATTGCATTGGTACTCAGCCTGATACCTATTGCACTTCTCATTTTACTGATAACATGTCTCTCGTAAAGTTTTAAGTCATAATAATGTCAATTTTGTATCAATGGTAAGGTAATAAAAATACATAGTAAAATTTAGAAACCCGAGTTTAATGAACCCTTATCAATGAAAGTTATCCCTCCATAATTTCCTGAATATACAACACATTTCACTGTTTACAGTGCAATAGTGACCAGCAATTTGTACCAGTAATTGCTGTCATGTTTCATCGCAGACAGTAATCTAGGAACAACGATAGGTAAAATTGTTTTATGTTTGTTTATTGACGACTCGCCTGTTTTTGTGAATTCGTTTTTTTATCAATTTGTATATAAGTATAAGTACGTATAGATAGATAGAGAGAAGCGCTTTGCAGTTTCCAAGGATCGTCTTTCTCTCTAAACTTACCAATTTTAATTCCCTGCTTATAAGATATGTTGAACTATAAACTTATGTATCTTAGTAAATTTTCCCATAAATTGAATAAGATGTATATACATAATTTGTACCTCTCTAATATATCCCACACCCCGTAATGAATCAGAAACACAAAGTAAACGCCTTACAAGACAGAACTCTATTAATCTTACCTTAAAGAGCAAACATAGAGAAGTTTTTATCAATTTAATTATGAGTAACATTATACTGTGTCCATACAGTTTTATTGTATTATAAAATGGTCGACGCCAATGTACTTACAATAGAAGGCATAATCTTACTTTGCTCAAAAAACTTCAGTTTATCTTCTTGTCTTCTATCTTATGCAACGTAGTAAGGGTAGTTGGCAAGACTGGACTAAATTTAGTTTACCTATACTTGTAATTTAATTTTTAGTTGAAATTTTAAATATGCTATGTTCACTTATCATTAATCAAAACTCAAAACTGTGCAACAAACATATAACTGAATATGCAAATTTCTAAATGCTATACAAAAAACAACATGAAGAATGATTTACTGCAGTAGAATCTATTATGTAAACAACTGAAAACCACTTGTACCACAGCAGAAATAAACCAAGCATTCGACGCTTATCTATGGGGTTCCTAATTGCTTTTTATGAACTTAATGCGTTGTAGATAAGATCACCCCAGTTTTGGAACGGAACACTCGATATAGATGCAATAATTCATAACTTTCAAGTGGAGTTCAAATAAACTACAGTGTAGTAAACATCAAAGAACTCGTAAATATTTTAATTGCGAAACACTTGAATGTGGTGACATCTGTTACTCAGATTTTGTACGTCGTGTATGTGCTGCTTGCAATAATACGTTTTTGAAATAGATATATTGCTAATGCTAATATTAGAGGATCAACCAAAGTTGAAATGCACAGATCTGAAAGGACACAATGGTATTCGATGAAGTTGAAAGATTTAAGTTCATGTTTACATGGATCATTTTGGTTAATTCATTCAAATTGAGAAACAGAAATATATCATGTAAGGAAGTTTAAGTGACGCTCATATTCTAAATAATTGAAAATTATGTTTAAGACGCCTAAAACATACACATAGTATTACTGTTACTGTGTATATTAAACAATATCTAAGTGCGTGAATATCCACGCACTGTGAAGGGTTCTTCACTTTGTTATTCTGCGTTTTCAAACACACCTTTTCGCTAAATTTCATTTATATTAACAGAGTATTTAAAAAAAATACACAAACCGAGTGATGGCCACAAATGCCTATTTTATGAGAGTTCCGTTTTTGCCAAAATGTGTCATTAATGAATTCTTTGTTCTAATCTAAAAACAAATAATATCGATGAACTTTAATCGACGCCTAAATTTGGTCGGACTGACTACCTTTCTAAGTAGTAAAAGTGTCGTAAGTTTAAAAATATTTGTCAATTAATAGTTATAGCTTACGAATTTCATATATAAACGAATACTTAGTTATAATAAAAATAAGCAGCTAATGGACGACCAATAAATCCCGTGACTTCACAGTAAAACGACCGTCGTAACGCAGACTTCGGTTTATGGGCAGTTTAATATTTCTATTAACTTCAACATAAATTTTAAAGCAACTTTGTTAGATCCATGCCTAACTAACTTTGACGCTAAAGAACCGCTAAATGCCATTAACTTTTTTATCTTAATATAAACTAACTTCGTTAGCTCAGTCACTCAAAGTGGGTCTTGGTCTCCGGATTGTTTCTCTGTCTTGCGTAGTGTCTTACCAATGGCTTGAAGTTTGGTCAGGTCAGCTTCCACTCAATCTTTCCAACGATGTCCAGTAGTGTTATTGTGGAAATACTAGCTCCTAAATTTATCTGCACTGTCCTTCTTTGCTCTTCCCATATCATGCATTCCAAAACAGTTTGCGCCAATGAGTCCTCTTTTTTACTGTATATAATATAATACATCTATATTTTTCCGCTTTCTTTATACTGCAAAAGTAGTCTTGGAAGCAGCGGCGGTCAGTTAGCACCTGCGTTATGTAGTAATTTATTTTGCTGAACTTCCTCCAGTACTGCTTTCATATATCGGGTACCAGTTGTTTAGTACAGTTGTCTTCTTGATCTTCATTCCACATCTTCTACCACCGCTCTATAGTTTATTTTCTTATTGCCTTCTTTTTCTTGGAGGCCTTTCCTTTTGTCATTGTCCTTTCATCAGCCCGAAAGCTTACAGGGATCGTCCGAGATATCATCATGCTTTTTTCTTTTGATATGGTTCTGTAACCTCTGCATACCCTTAAGATAGTCATCTGGGGGTTACCATTATTACCTACGTTTCTATATTTTTCATATGACAAGCCTCTCTTCCAAACTTGTACTGCGCAGGGCATTATGTTACTTGCAATTAGGGCCAGCGTTCTTCTCCTGTTTACCCTCGCTTCTCCTATTCTCAGTATTAACTTAGCCAGTGCGGTTAATTCTGTTGTTCGTTAAAGTTCCCCAAGTGTGAGATTTTGTCTAGCACTACCCCCAGGTATATGATAATTATTTGTAGTATCACAGTCTAATTTTTAGAGTCACATCACATCACAGTCTAAGTCTAAGTCTATCACAGTCTAATTTTCTAATTGTAGAGTTTCAAAAATACTTTGAAGTAGTTTTTAAGATATTTAAAGCTATTTCTTTTGTAGCTACGTTGCCAAATGACGAATTTCACTTCTATGAATCTTTTCATTACCTACATGCACTTGCTCAATATTTATTCTTCTTTAGTCTCATATCAAAGAATGACTCCATTTTATATATTTTCTATTTCTCTGTGAGATGAAATGAAAACCTAAATAAATACAAATACTACTAAATTATATTTCCCTTCTAAAGGCTACTTTCATATTATTATAACCAGGACAAATATCTCAGACTTATTCAACAGTAAAACTTACTTAGGCTTACACTATTTACAAGAACTTCATCTGATATTTACGGCCATGAACATTAAGGCTTCAGCGACCCTGACCTGCCGCGGTCGCAAAACTCAAAATACGATACTACTCAAACACTTCACATCAAATATTACGTGAAGGGCGATTACGTAGGCTGTGTCTAGACTAGAATTTGTTAATGTCTGTTACCTTTTGAGCGAAATACAGCTCTACACAAAAGAAAATTAGAATATTTTGTTAGTTTTAATAGGTTGTCCGTTGTATCTAACTTTATTATGTTTTATGAAGTTTTAAGAAATGTGAAAATATCTTCAGAAGGTTATCGGGAAAAAATCGCTGTTAGCGATAAAACCTCTGATTGTACTAGTTAAATGATTGTTAACTCATGTGTTTTATTTTCTTGTGTGCAATAAAGAATATTCTATCTTATTCGAGTTATTTTTAATACAAACAGTACAGTAGTCCAATTTTCTAGTTTACTAAGAACCAAGGGCGGCCACAGTATATATACCTACTTGAGAAGTAAAACTTTTTACAGTGTACAATATTCGTAGATGTGTATAATGATTTTGTTATTTCGCTCAATGCGTTTTGGAATATTCAATTCTAAAGTCATTATACTGTTTTATCTCCTGTACTATTGAATTATAACATTAAAATGTCTGAAAGCAATCGAAGGAGTATAATATAAAGAGGTATTTTGTATTAAATGATTTCTTTAATTCTATAGACACCTGGCTATAGAGCTAACCAAAACTTACTCGTACGGAAGTTTTTATTGTCGGTGGACTGACACGCACATTTAATCTGTTTTTACTCTACCATATAATCCCAATAGTCTTAAGCCGATATTAGACGGTGCATTCTTGCTTTCAATTTAGATAAATCACCCAAAGTGATGCATATAAATATAAATTTGAATCATTAAAAGTAATTCAATTTGGTCGATCCGTCAATATCAGTCAGCATTATTTACATAAATAATTTTGACGAGTAAAAACTGTTTATATATTTTTTTAAGTATACTGGACTATACAGTTATAGGAAACTATGACATTTATACATAGATTAGGGTATAATCGCAAACAGCCTATCGATTTCCTTCGATATATGGTGCGGTGTGTTTCTTGACTCCTCCAATCCCTACTTTCAAGCCGGTCGTAAAACACGACCGCATTGTAAGCGTAAAGTATTGATTGCAACGTCCCTCCAATGGCAAAACGGACCCGGTTTCAATTATTCAAACGATACATTTTTAACGTTACCGCTCTAGAACAAAAAATCCTTCGTCTTAAAAAAGAAAATAGAAAATCACAAAAATAAGTTACGTTTGACATTTCTGTCCGAGCAGTTAAAACAGTAATTACGAAAGAACCCGTCTAACGTTTCCCGGGGGTATACTACTAAAACGTAATTTACGCAAACCGAAAACCGAGGGGTATATACTAAGAGCTCCGACCAAATGTCGCCTACCATTCGGCAAGCGGCATCGAATGTTTTAGAATGCTTCTGACTTATTCACTTTTGTGGAATAATGTCGTAATGGCGAATGTCTCCTTGTTTTTCAAGCAGACCTAAAGGACCATACTAAAAAGCTTAATAAATGTGTTATATTATAAAACGACTACACTTTTAATATTAGGTAAACTGCTGCATCTCATTATGTTCAATCAATCAATGTCCACTGTTATTCGTAGGCCTCTCCAAGTCTGCGTCATATATCCCAGTCTCCCTTATGCCTTCCTTATGCGGCGACCTTACACAAGTCGTTGGTCTATCGGGATGGCGGACGTCCCAGATTACATTTACCGAGACGCGGTCTCCATTCCAGGACACATTGGCTCCATATGCCGTCCGTCCTGCAATAGACATGACCAGTCCACTGCCACTTTAACGTACTAATTATGCGAGCTATATTGGCAACCTTGGTTCTCTTATAGATATCCTCATTTCTGATGCTATCCACAAGAGGAACATACGGTAACCATTTTAGCTAAAACGGAACCTTTATAGAATAATCATATCCGTCCGTCTGTCTATGCATGTCACAGCTATCTTGCAGAAGACCTCAGTAGTTCTTGTGATGTACATCTTAGTGCCTTTGTAACCCTGGTTACAAAGGCACGACGATGAACATACGTACATATTCATTATATGTACAATGGCGTAGTGAAATCGCGAAAGAACTAGAATTCAGGGCTGTCTATTATATAAGTATACGTCCGTACAGGAACGGAGAAAGAATACAAATTCCTGCGACCGGGCGGCCTGTCGTAAGAAGCGACAAAACAACCCACAGCCAGGTGATAGGGTATTTTCCCGACTGGATGGCTACCACCCCTGTTCTAGAGTGTGCCGCTATAACAACCTTGAGTTGTGTTCCGGCATTAGTGACCAGGTTCCAGTCTCCCTTAAGAGAGCAGCAGCGCATTTGCAGCAACTTTGGTGTTACAAATGTCCATAGGCGATGGTTACTGCATCAAGTGGGCCATCTGCGTGTCTGCTGAACTCCTGCAATAAAAAAAATCCAAGTGACAATTGAAAAAAATATTCAGTGTATACGAACAGCGTGTAGAGTAATCGTTACTGAAGTTTTGATATATTACATAATTTCGTATTGAATTAGATAATATTTATTTGATAACCATTTATTTTGTTTTTTCTCACAATATATTAATTTAGTCAATAATATATTTTCCTTTAGTTATATATGATATCCGTTCAGGGACGGAGAAAGAATACAATTTCCTGCGGCCGGGCGGCCTGTCGTAAGAAGCGACAAAACAACCCACAGCCAGGTGGTAGGGCATTTGCCCGACTGGATGGCTACCACCTCTGGTCTAAAGTATGTCGCCATAACAACCTTGAGTTGTGTTCCGGCATTAGAGGCCAGGATCCAGTCTCCCTTAAGAGAGCAGCAGCGTATTTGTAGCACCTTTGGTGTTTGTTGCAAATGTCCATAGGCGATGGTAACCGCTTTTTATCAAGTGAGCCGTCTCCCTGTCTGCTGAAATTCTGTAATAAAAAATAAATAAAAAAAAAACAATTTGCTAGAAAACCAAAGAATCACACCATAGTTCCAAAATATGTGTATAATGCGTCATAGTAAAATTAAAGAATTCATTTTTTTTACCTATAGGCAAACTGGCAGACGGGTTCACTTGATAGACAGTGGCTACCGTCGCCCATAAACATCTGCAACACTAAGGGAGCCGGGGCATTGCCTACCTCTCCTACGCCTTTTTTCAAGAGCCCCATATTGTAGCGCTCTGGGAAAACAGCGGGAGGGAGCTCATTCCACAGCTAGCTCACGTATGGCATAAAGGAGCGAGCGCCACGTACAGTGGATAACTTCCAGGTGTCAAGGAAGTGTGGATGAACTCCCAGTCGCTGGCGATTCATAACAGAGACTAGTAGTAAAATACAATCGGCTTTAGTGCCTAAACTATTCGGCTGATGCACATCACTAACTACTCCCCACGTCTACAAAAAAGTCTAGGGGAGACATGTCGGTTCCATACGACGACGCGTCTCATTTCTAAGAAGACAAATTACAAAATCCGTGGCAGTCGGGCGCGGAAAAAATGCAGCAATTAACAACCAACCCGAGACTGGTATAAATGTCACTATTTTCGTCAGCCATTATTTCGCTCGTTATTCCCTGAATGTTTATGCGAGTTTTTTTTGTCAACAATGTATTTACAAATTATTATAAGCGACATCAAAGAGAATGCCTAACGTTATATCGGATTGTTAGCGGCGGCATTCCGTACCACTTCATTCGTATATTAATCTATCTTTAATGAAATGAGAATGTTGCATGTTATGTTTTGAATGGGTGATTAAAGAAGGCGACTTTTTTGGCTTAATTGCATTTCGAAAATTTAATAGCCAAGTTATTTGGTGGATATTTTAGGAAAGTATTCGATTTAGAGCATCTGGTGGGAAATTTCACATGTTGATTTCTTGTAAAGAATCCACATATATCACGAAAATCTGTTCATAAGCTAGACGGTG
The DNA here is from genome assembly GCA_019925095.2 of Dendrolimus kikuchii. Lineage (NCBI taxonomy): Eukaryota > Metazoa > Arthropoda > Insecta > Lepidoptera > Lasiocampidae > Dendrolimus > Dendrolimus kikuchii. The sequence goes on along the minus strand of CM034395.1, from coordinate 7,636,252 downwards.
ACAAGGAATTTTCCAGACTCACTTTCGCATTTATATCTAAGTAAGAATAGTATTAAAAAAATTACATTAAGATTTGATATAAATGCTGTGATCCTCATTGTTTCGTAAATTGTGGCGCCGGGGTCTTCTTTTTCAATGATCTCTGATGGTATCAAAGAGCTAGGGTATTGAGTTGTTCCCCTTTGAACTTTAATTGAATGTGCAACTATTTGTGAAAACTGATCCTAGAGCCATCTTTTCATGACGGTAGCCTCCGGTGGTCTATGCTTTGGTGTACAATCTATCTAATTTGGATTAAAAACATTAACAAATTTGTCTTGCCTCAAAAATAAGCGAGTCAAACTAAATAGGCAGATACTATGAAAATATTTCAGTCTACAAAATCATTACCAACAACTAATATGGAGTATCTAAATCATTAATACAAGAAAAATCAACAGAAACTGTCCAATTAGTTAATCATAAAAACCCAAGTTAATATTCTGCACCACTCGCTTTTTTGTACTTAAGTGTATGTGTTTAATAATGTATGACTACGACGATTTATAGCATCTAAATCAAGCTATCTCCATTTAAGTGCAGAAATAATCTAAAGTATAAAATGTTTGTGGCCAATTTTAATTTTAATATGCTGCAGTAAGTTTAAATTTGCTAAATTTATATCTGTGTTCGATCGGATCGTAAATATTGCGGTAGAATAATAAAGAATTCAAGTCAACAAGGCTTGAGTAACAAGCCCTGAAACACTTAAGCATTTCCTGCTTTGTATACAAATATATTTCGTCGTTGTTGCTAAATTGGGTGGGGATTTATTAGACCGCATTTTTCAACACAATTTGAGCGGCGAGTGAGGCGAGAGTAGAGTTGTTAGGTAATAATTAATTCATACAAGTCTTTGACTTATACAATAGTGTAGTTGATAGTCAAATTAAACAGGTAGAAATATTTTTTGACATCTTACATTTCTAATCTAAAGCTAGGAGAGGGAAGAGAAGACCTAAGAGGACGTTTGTCAAGGTAATAAGGGAATATATGAGTGTCGTGTCGTAGAAATAAGTGAAACAGCTAGCCGAAAAGGGAAATGATTGAAGGAGATTGCACCGACAAGAATTAAGTTCTTATAAATATTGTAATGATGATGATGAGTGTTCTTGATTTTATATGAGTGTAGCGAGTTACGCTGGCGTAATTTAAACGAGTGACGTAACGTGTTCCCTATTTGTTAGCTAAAAAGTGTTTTTTTTAGTATGCAGTGTAAACTCTATATAACGACACCGAAGGAACCGTGCATTTTATTGCGTTATATAGAATGGTCGTTAAACGGAGAGAAGTCTGTTATTTTTATCTGGCGTCTTTTGCTGCAACTGTGATTTTGTTGTATTTTATATTTATTGTGAACACGGTAGAGCGACTAAATCGTCTGCCAACATCACAAACCTTCTCTCCCGCTTATATTGCGCGTATCCGTAAAACTTTTTCGTCAATACACATTTATTTTCTCTTACTATGTTTAGACTTTGAAAGATTGTGAGCAACTAAGTGGCGCCGACTTGGGGAAGCCTACGTCCAGCAGTGGACTGCAAATGAGTGACGACGACGAGCAACTAAGAATATAATAACGTATAGATAATTCATGACTCCTACTTATTAGTCATGGGCAACAACAGCGTACAGGTGCAAGCAATCCCAATTTGTAAGTAAAAGAACGAATTTCATAGAAATTTCGGTGTGCATGATGCCGGCAGTTGAGTTTATTACGGGATAGGATAATAAAGTTATAAAAGATAAAAGAACCTACACAACTGTGTAGTTTTTACTAATTTTGGAAACATAAAAGGTACCTTTTATTACTTAATTGTTGTCGTTATTGAGAGGGAGTGTAACGCTATATAGAGTGTATCATTGTATGGAAGACACGCTAAACTAACCAAAACCAAGTGATTTCGACACTTAATGGAGTTTGTCGTTAAATCCAGTAACGTTATATGGAATTTACACTGCATTTTAATTTGGTTTTCTAATCCGTTGAATAGGTAACCTTGGTGGCTTAATAGTTACGCCTTCGTGTTACTAACTCACATTTCAAAACAGACATTGGTGCGAATCCTGGTAGGGAAGCACGAACTTAGGTCAATTTCTGACCTAATGTGCTTATTCTTACAATAATGACCACATACTGGCAGTGAAGAAAAACATCGTAATGAAACCTCCAAGTCAACATAACCGCTGTATCAAACCGACCGTACCGCCTTGGAGAAACATGGCGGGTGCAATCCGTTGCCTCAAAAGATTTGGCAGGCTTATATCTATCAGTGGGACGGTATGGTATGTTATTGTTTTATATTATAATTCGCAACACTGTTTACCCCTACAGCTATTGAAACGTCGTAGACTTCTTATGACTGATAGCATTGAAAAATTGTATAATTATACTGTACAGGAAAGTAATCCTTAATATCTCAGTTATAAACAGAAGCAGTTGAAGTCACTTAGATAACAGCTGGCAATTAATTATAAGAGCAAAATGCAGTGTAACATAATCAGTTATTTATCATCTGTGAGACAGAAACGGTCGTTTGTCAACAGATTCACCCGCGGCGATACGTCTCCAGCGTTCATCACAACAAATTATTTGAAATTTAATATGAACTTTATTTTTAGATTTATAAGATCGTAAATCGTGTAAACATTTTTTTATTAGTTCATTCGATGACAACCTGAGATTGCCACGTTATCCGATTACATCAGCAAGACTTATGTTCGCCTCGAAATCTAATTTTGTTCCATTAAGATTTGGAGAAAGGATACTCTCAAAACGTATGGTAATAATATTACAATATTAATATCATACGTTTTAATAATATAAATAATTATAAATGCGTTTATATATATATACACACAAATTATTATACATTTCGTAGAATTTTATACAATAAAATAAGCTAAGCTAACATATTTTAGGCCAGGTAATATGTAGAAATTAAAATGATTTAAACTATATACTAACTAATTTTAATTATTTAAATTTTTATCGAACTAGAGTTTGCCCCCCGGCTGCGTCGCGTGTCAAACCCCAGGCAGAAGCTTTATTTTAGTTACACAAAAACTTAACTCGGTTTTTTACATATAATAAAAAAAAACTATATCTATATGTTATAGTCTACACAACTGCCCAGCAAAACATAGAGGCGAGTCGAAGCCAACCTGATTTGAAGTAATACAACAAATGACATGTTGTTTATGACAACGTAGGTATTTGTTAGTAAATTGAAAAAAACGCGATTGCAGCGCCATCTATTTAGCTAATTCGTCAATTATATGGAAACGATAACATTTGTCTGGATGGAAACTATATATAATACCTCTCGCTGCTACAGAGTCATGTTAGAATCCTTATCTTGATTACGGCTTTCAGGGCCGGCTCGATTGGTTTAATACCGCGTTCACACAGAATATCGACGTGAAACAGCCTTGCGCTAATTGTGGTTCCTACGATAAACGAAAATTCGAAAGCTCACTCCCACTTCCATCTATCCCGTTCCTCCTCCATCCCTCCCTAAAGGTTAGAAAATTGTTGGCTTCGCCACTGATGTTGCAAACGTCTATAGACGACGGTAATTTGCATTAAGTTGGCCGTCTGCCTATTTACCAGATTCGTTCGAAAACATGCACCATATCATTTATAATTCTTAAGATTTGTCACCAAATCATAAGAAAGACTTATGTTTGTATTGCATTCTTATTAGCCCTGAACAAATAAATTGTTATAGGTACTGCTATCCATAAAAAAACGTTTGGGATAACAAACCAGATGAGTATGGATCCAATCCTCCTCGAGTTAATCAATGAGCACATAAAACATACACACTGCTTGCGTTACATTCAATGCGTTTGCGGCATGTCGGCTAAATTAAAAAGCCGCCGTCAATGCTCCTGTCTTCTTGTGCGACGAACAGTATGCAATCGTGCAACGTCGGCTCCCACAATCAGACCGACAACCGGCCGAATAAAGAGAAAAATTCGAACAACGGCTTTTTGAAAGGCCCTTCTCCATTCAAATTAGCTTAATGCGTCGTACAAAGCGTTTCGATAAGCGATTGCTAGGGGAAGTAACGATCGTGGAGAAGATTTAAATTTGGAATCGAAATGTGTACGGAGGATCGACATTGATCATATTGTTTTAGTCGTATATAATAGTCGTAAAAATATTTTCAAAAATCTGCATAGAAGCATTATATGGAAGAAATCCCTACGGTAGTAAAATTGCGTGTGGGTATTTCATATCTACATAAAACTGAACTAATCACATTTCACATTGTAAAGAAGTTTTACTTCAAAATTCACTACGTGTTTTGTCTATCACAACAAACACGTATTAATAGGAATAACCGATATATTCGTCGGTGTTATTTGAATTCGGAACGAAAGTTCGGCATTATCGATTGCGTGATTTTCGTTCGTCATAAATATTTCTTTCGGCGTATAAAAAAGAGTTGCCTTACCGGTTCCGGCGCAGACAGTCGTCAGTGACAAATCTCGAAATAGACAACAGATGTATGTAGGTATCGTTTGCAACCATTCGTCGTCACAACACGCGCGCTCGACCGTTGACAGATTGGACGTTTTAAATTTAGAATATAACCATTATTTATTTTTGAATGTCGAATGAAATATTGACTGCCGATTTGTATCTTGAGCTTAATTTAGAAGAGTGTACCGCTGAGTTCGGAACAATTAATGCTGAGGGAGGCGTGTGACAAATTAATGAAGTCTCGTTTCATTATTCGAATGAATGTCGCGTTTTCGCTGAATATATTGTAATTATACGTTCTAATATTGTTTTATTTCTACTACTATAAATTATGACCGCTTTTATTTATTTATTTAATTAAATTACAATGTTATAACAAGTCTTACAACTAAAGCGTCAATGTAAGCACCTTATGCTTAGCCTATTTTACTAGTAATACATTTTAATTAATGCACTTTCTGTAAATTTCCATAAAGAACATATGAAAATTTGTTCACTTCACAAATCTGGTTCAATATCCAAAGAGCCTTGGTTAGAGGTGCCTGTAGAAGCACATTAGTCTTCCTAAACTACTTCTGTTGTCTTGTTAGCAATAGACAGTTTCATTCCAAACAAATTACTACACAGCATTTTACTCTTAATCTAGAAAGAATACTATGTTCTATGAGGACTATACTCTACTAGCCTTTACCCGTTACTTTGCTCGTGCTAATGTTATCTCACGGGAACCGTACAGTTTTCCGGAATATAAAAGTAGCCTCTGTGCCATTCCAGGCTATAATCTATCTCAGTGCTAAATTTCATCCAGAACCGTTCAGCCACTGTGGCGTGATTGAGCAACAAATATCCATCCAGACTTTTGCACTTGTAATATTTATATATTATAGATAATATACTTTATGCAATTTATAAGTATTAAGTACTCACGTATTATATAAACGTTTTGACTCCTCTCATTACATTACATAATTCATTCCTTATTAGCGATGTTAAGAAATGTTCAATTTCCGGCTACGCAGAGAGTATTAAAAACAACTTGTGCAATGTAGCGGTAAAAAGCAAACAAGCTTATATTAAAATTTATAAAACTAAACTCAAATTTCGACATATGTCCATCATAAGCATATCAAAACAATATTCCATAACATCGGTAGTAAAATACATGGATATGTTGTATTTATGACAGTCCGGTTAGGTGTGTCGTATGTTGTCACCGCCCACGCATCATGTTCCAAATGTTCAATGCATTTGTTTGTATGCGTCATATGGTTTATGGATTATAGAGCACGCCGACGATTTTGTTTATCTGTATCATCTTGATGTGCGATTGTTTTGAATTTCGAACGCACATAACAGTTCTTCCTCCTTTTATGTTGTATTCCTGGTTTATGAATATGTGCAACGCACTTGATGTATATAAGGCCATTATAAATTACGATATAATTAACGAAATATAAAGGAACGTACTCGCATGATTGTTGAAGTCCTGCAGTGAAGATGACTTGTATATAATCCGCTAGTTTATTAGTTCTTCTCCTTTTTTATCGAAAGAGCACTTGTTTGAGCTTCCAGAGTTCGTAGTAGGAATTCATAGGCGCTAATTACTTGAGAATAACTAATTTATTTATTGTAAGATTACAAGTAGTCGGTTGAAGTGGGTATTCAAATTGTAGTTCAAAAATGGATGTAACGTTCTTCTTATGTCACGTTGACGTTTGATGCTTGAAGATAGAGTCGCGCTCGCAACAATTATGGATGTAGAGATAAGGAGTACCAACTCTGTGTTGACAAAGTGTCCCTCAATATGCGGATAAGAAGGGCGGCGCTGCAGTAGCATAGGATAAATTTAAAAAACAGGGCCAAAAGTAAATATACAAGAAACGAAATATTTCCGCTTTGTTTTTAATATTCAAAATTTACAATAATGAAATCAATCCACACGTTTTCTCACAGTATTGTATTTACTAAATTATTTTAAACTACGTAAATATTTGAGGTTTTCTATACTGGCATTTTATTCTTTTTGTGTGCACTTCAACAATTTTTAATTCGTAAAATTTTTCGTACGGCAACACTATTGTGGCAGGTATATTAACCTCTATTTTCCGTATACTGCTTGACACTTTTTCAACTTCCCCTCCATATAAGATGGTAATCCTTACCTCTACGATCTATAGTTTTAATTATGTATCTGTACGAGTTGTTGATCCAGCCAGTGTTATGTATTCATAAATAGTAGTTTTATACGCCATAATTGCAGGCAAGGGAACTTAGTCCATACAGCCTTTTCTAATTATATTTTCAGTATTACTCAAGAAAATTATAGGTTTTGACTGACTGACGCCAACCTTGAGGATTTGGAAAGAGCTCCCGGTCGCGGTTTACCCACAACGCTACAAAATATATTTTTTTTAAATGGTGTCATATTATTTCTTCAAGGCCGGCATCGCGTTGCAGACATCTTTAGTTTTACAACGTCCATGGGCGATGGTAACCACTTTCCATCAGGTGGACCGTCTGCTGTACTGCAGCTGTAGAAAAAAAAACCAACGAAATTTTTATGACAGAAAAAGCCAAATTTCACTATATAATTCACATTTTTCAAAATAAGACATACAATTATTACTTAAACAGTATCCATATCCTACAACTATTGTTTATTTTGTAGAGCTGTTACCAGTGTAAGTCCCGTAAAATCGGTCCAGCCGTTTCAGAGATTAGCCGGAATATACAGATAGAGAGGCAAACAGACAAAAAATTTAAACATTGATTTTGTGATATAAGTACCGTATATACTTTCATATTCATTTAGTAAAAAGCTGTTACTTTGACATTACAAACAGACACTTCAATTTTATTTATTATATATTTTTAGAAAAATCCTTCAGTTCCCCCCAAAAATTCTGTATTCATGAATATTTAAATTTTGAAATAATCTTCCAGCAAAAGCCTCAGTTAAGTTGTAGGTTTTCAATGACGTCAAACTTTACATAGTTACTTTCTAATATATAAAATTCTCGTATCGAGGTGTTTGTTCTCAAACTCCTCCGAAACGGCTGAACCGATTTGTATGAAATTTTGTGCGCATATCGGGTAGGTCTGAGAATCGGCCAACATCTATTTTTCACAGCCCTAAATTTTATTTTTATTTTTTTGACAATATTTCTTATTTATATTTTATTATGATTTATCATTGAAAAATACATACAACCCTAAATTTTCATCCTTCTACCACCAACCACTATTTTTTCATAGCGATATAAGTACTTTAATAATTTTCTACTCTGTTTGTTAGATAGATGATGGTAGATGACGCTGTAATCGGGTTCTAGATTTTTATTTTTTAAAGGCAGGACAACGTGTGCCGGATATAGCTAGTTTTACTATATGACAGTCATTTCAAATACCTTTCGAGGTAGCATTCTATAATACAGACTTGACGCAATTTTTGATCAGACAGTTTTCTAACTGGACTATAAACGTTAACTGCCGACCTTGGGTACTTACCGACTTTTTGAAGTACCGGGTCTCCGATAAAAAGCAACCGTTTCGGTAATCGAATAAGCAAACGGAATACGACTACGTCCGCATTCCGCTTTTTCGTGCAATGGAATGCAGTATGGCAATTTATTTGTTCGGGGCTAATAAGAATGCAGTACAACCACAAGCCTTTCCTATGATGCGATCACAAGTCTTAAGAAATATAAATTATATGGTGCGTTCAAACTATTAATTCGCCTCTTTGCTTCAATAGTTCAGTGTTGTCTTGAAAATTGAAGTTTGAAAATAATTTTTAAACTTTCAAAAAGAATTGTATCGAAACAAATAAGGTGGTGTCTTTTAAAATATATTGTCGGTTAGCAGAAAAAAAATATATTCTTATTTATTATATATTATTAATGATACAATTATTTTATCAAGGTTAAAAAATTGTTTTCTAAAAAATTTTTTCTTTAATGAAATAATACCCACGAGATTTCTGGGGTCAAAACAGCACAGATTTTATTTCAGAAAATTTGCAATCGGGTTCGCGATTAGCGTTCTTTTTTTTACAATGAAAGTAGTCGGATATTTTTTATCATTTCTTTAGTTTTTGTACATCGTTTGCTCAGATCACTACAGCTTTCCGCCTACTACAATGACCAGGAGGGAATTTCCCGCCGAGGTTTTACCTTCTGCGCTATGACATGGTCGTTTAAGAAGGGCGTTATAAAATTCCTTAGAGGACGGCAACGCGTTAGAAACGCTTCTGGTGTTACAAACATCCATAGGTGACGGTAACCACCTTCCATTAAGTGGGCCCTCTGCTTGTTTGCCTGCTAAAGGCAATAAAAAAAAATACAAAAAGACGCATGTATTTTGGCTACTATCTTATATCGATCAATATTCCAGTCCAAAACTATTTGTTATATGATTTGTCATTTGACAGTGCGTTTATTTTCTTATAAAAGTTAGAGCCTTAAAGCTCAGGCCCACCTTACTCCTTACAATTTCTCAACATTGTTATTACGATCTGATAGCATCGCTGCACGTCCCACCCACACTAAGTGTGAACCTTCCTCTCAGTTACGAGGAAACAATTCATCATTGTCAATCTGCTTGCCCAATTAAATAAATAATGTGTCAAGTTCTTCTACTTGATTGTTTGAATGATTTCTCTCCTTATTAATTTACACACTTCGACGATGTTTGTTCGCTTGTGGGAAGGTTTTGTTTTATAACAGACAGACGAATGGGAATAATTTATATTATTCACGCCATGTGATTACAAGTTTATGATTCACTTTTATTTGTTAATTTGACAGGGCATGTCTAAGGAAGTGTTGGAGTAAGTTTTATATACCGCGGCATATCATGTACCATTCGGAATAAAAGTTCTATAGCACTTTCTAAAGTTTTTATCGTAGTATGTCGGGTATAGTAGACTTTGTGATTATCTTGTCCATAATAAAAATGGTTTGAAGACAGCGACCGATATACAGTATATATGTATATGGCTAGCTACATATAGGCACACAAATATGTATATAATGTTATTTTTTTGTGATATTACGAGCGATGTTTACTTTCAAGTGTTGGATTTTGATGATGGATCGGCATAATTTTATCCGTGCAGGAACAGAGAAATAATACAATTTCCTGCGGCCAGGCGGCCTGTCGTAAGAGGCGACTTAACAACCCACAGCCAGGTAGTAGGTCATTTTCCCGACTGGATGGCTACCACCCCTGGTCTAGAGTATGTCGCCATAACAACCTTGAGTTGTGTTCCGGCATTAGTGACCAGGTTCCAGTCTCCCTTAAGAGAGCAGCAGCACATTTGTAGCACCTTTGGTGTTGCAAATGTCCATAGGCGATGGTAACCGCTTTCCATCAAGTGGGCCGTCTGCCTGTCTGCTGATCTCCTGCAATAAAAAAAAACACCAGTTTTTTAAAGGTTTCATAGTCGTGCCTGTGCCATACGTCTGTAAAACCCTAAAAAGCGTGTATCCGAATGTACAACACACTACATCTCAAAACCTACTAAACATATCTTGTTGAAACCAATTATGCATCTCGTTTTGTAAAACGAAGAAATTTACTTTTTCCAATTAACATTATACGTTGTTTCTGCATCTCCACAACGAGCGCCATAAGTTTTAAAGTTATTTTTCATAAATATTTTACTATGTAGATTAGAAATACAGGTTTATTTGAAATGTCACGTAATTATGATGAAATCTATATTATTTCGAATTAGAAAGTATTAAACTCAGCTATGGACGTAATAAAAACATGTTATTACGATCGATACTCCTACGCCGCACTCATATCATTCGATATAATCGAAATAAAAATTTAATGTCATACTTTGTATTGGAGTCAAAATACTTTGTCATAAAGAAACGATAAAAGAATAACTCGCTACTGTTGTGAATAAAATATCTATTAAATTCGAGAAAGAAATAATAAATAGCACCCATCAAGGGAAATGCGGCATAAAATTGCCTGACGCTCCGTATATAGAAGAAAATAAAAAGTTTTTAAAATATTTGAATTAAATTATGCAACGTTAACATTCTTATGTTTCTAAAAAAAAGCAATTTGAACTAGTTTCTATGTAAATCTTAACATCGTTCCATGTAGTTTGAAGTTGTGAAATTGGAATTATTAAACCGATGTTAGACGGTTCATTTGTTTTTCAATTTGGATGAATCAACTAAAGTGATTCATATAAACATAAACTTGAATCATTCAATGTCATTGAATATCATCGTATCTTTTTAATTCTGTGCCTTTCAACAAAATTTATTCAATTTGATGGATTCGTCTAATTATTTAATATTAGCAGCATGGTGTTATAATTTTTTAGCATCTCGTAGCAAAATAGAACATTTATACAACCACCATATCTATCTGTCCATCTATATTTGTACGTCAGTCGTTTTTCTCAGAAACTGCTAGATCTGTATCAATAAAGACAGGTATAATTTCCTATATTGCATTTCACAATAGTGTAGTAATATCGCAACAATCTGGTCGGGTTTCTGAGGCTTTTTTATACTCCACCTGACGACCAAAGGTTGTCGCGGTCACTATTTAAGCTGTAAAATTCTGGGATATCGATTGGGATATCGAATGTAAGTTTACGAGAATGTAGCAGAGTAAAGACCCTAGTCGACTAAAATTTAAACGATAAAATTATCATTATATAAATTATATTTTTTTACCTTACATCCTCTGCTGAGATGACATGTCACTCGTTATTTGTTCTATTCTTTTTGCTGTGGAACCCTAAATAATAAAATTGAAGTGAGGGGCGTCTATTATTTTTTCCATACAATCCAATAGTACTAAACGTAAAGTAAAAAGCGGGTGTATTATTTTATTATCGTGAGAGTGCCAGACACGCATTGACTATGGCATCGAAACTCAATATCCGTCTCGAACATTTGTTATAGATTTCACATTCCCTATCTTAGTAAAAGCACTTCGTGGCTCAATTTACTAGGATTATACATACATACATACATACATAACTTCACGCCAGTTCCCTCGCGGGGTAGGCACGAACAACAGGATTATACTTGAAATATATCTTTTATAGCCTCCAAATAACTATATGTTTGCCATTCGATCTGTGTACTAACATTTTAGCTAGAAATACATTCTGTGAATTTCGAACGTTGTTAATTCTTCTTTGTAATTGAGAAGTCGATTTAAAACTAGTTTTGAAGTCTAGGGAATTTCAGGGAGCCCCTATCTTCTTTTCTTTATATGAAGAGAACATGAGCTCTGACATAATTATAATAACGAATAAGATCAAAGCTCACCGCTGGGTCGGTCACGTATAATCTCTTTTAACAATAGCGTTACAATAAGGAATAGACCCAAGACCATGCAAAGTGGAGAAGAGGCAGTAGGAACTTGGACTCTGGATTTCAAAGCAAACTCTTGAAAGGTGAGCCCCGATAGGGTGGAGGAGCGAGATGGAATGCTCCTCCGTCTCGAAGGAAGATTTTTTGTGACATCAATTATTGCACAGCGCCATCTACTGGCTTGTAAGTGTTCCACTACACTCCGAACGCACTGGAATTCAACGCAAAGACGATGATAAATAATTTAGAATTAGATATTATTGATTATAATAATGTTTTCGATATCATTTAAATTTTGAATCAACCAGATAATATTATTTAAATTAAGAAGATAACACTCTGCCCTAAAATTCCTCTCAGCAGTAATTCCGAAAGACCATCTATGTCGTAACCGCTTCGCCAATATTTGTTGCGGGATTAAAGTTTACGACAATGCGTTTCAGAGGTGTATTTCATTGGTTATTGTGCAAGTAATCCTTGTCTAATGGCTTTTCTGGTTTCGCGGTCGTGGCTCTTGTGGATAGATTTGCCCCACCGACGATCGCAGTTACATTTTATCTCCCATGAGAATCAAATGAACCACACCAATCAGTTGCATATCCGTGCTTTGTTATCCTTTTATAAGCTAGTTTTAGTAATTTGACGGAGGTAACATTGTTACTAAAAATTTATTTTTAAATACGTAGCTAGAAAATGCAGTTACATTTTAACTTGTAGAGCTTTAGGTGCATTTTTAATTTCATTTATCACTTTTTAATCTGAAGTGTCGACTACTTTTCAATAGCCGTGATCAAAGAATATCTCAGAGTTTAAACGTCACTTTCAAGTTATTTGTCGTCTATCCTCGTATTTTTTATATTAAATATTTAAGTTTGGGTGATAGCTATTAATAATAACTTAATCTGATTACTTATTTCCTCATCTAAAACGCTTCTGTGAAAATATTGCCATTATCTTTCAATGAAAGTCAGAATTGATCTGTAAATATCATGATTTTTTTATCATGAATAGCACTATTGGACGTTGACATTCATTTTCTTTATTGACTCAGATATAACTGATATTTGATCAAAGTATTAAGTTTCGTTGTATGCTATACAAAATGTCGTGCTCCGTAGCTAAGAAAATTAAAGTCAATTTCATTCATTATCATTCCCGGCAGCATAAGATATATTATGGTACGTAGGCTCACTTATATCAGCTTCGCCATCATGTGAATTTCAAGACACTCCAGCTCCTCGAAGGCATATGAAGGCTGAAAAAGACAGTCTTTTGATTTAGTACTGTAAATAGTGATAAAGTACAGCGTGATAGTACAGTGTGTCAAATATAATATTTAAAAAAAAATCGCTTCTAATAGAGGTAAGAAAATAGTGTCACATGCGATTGTTATTATATTAAGTTGATTATTTGTAATTTTAGATAAGACGGTAATTGATTAGAGAGATATATTTGAACTATTCAATTTAAAAAGACTATCCATTTTATAATAATAAATCTAAAGTCACTAGTCATTCCTCTAAGGAATTTCTATCCAGTATAAATCCTCTAGTTCAATTAAATGCCCTTGTTTCGTGGAATCGAGTTCCATGACACAGACAGTTTGTTTACCATAAATGTTCTGCTTTTTATCCAAAGCTTTAGAGGATTCCAGTTACAAGTGTTTTAGAAACATTTATCGTATGCAAAGATATATGGCAACTGTAATCGGTTAAATAAAAAAAGTTGCAGCTGGCTGTGTTTGCATTCACTTTGACTTGCATTTCCTGTTTCTGTTTATGGTCGTATTTTTATTCAAAAGCGTTTTAATTTTGGATTCCGACAACAGATTATAATATCAGTCTATAAACTTGTCGACGCTAGATCAAGGTAAAAGCCGCCACGCTTGTCGAAGACTGAACGATCTGTTTCATAATAATTTAGATAATCTTGATATGTAAATTTCTTCAATATTCCTTACCTTTAGCGTAAGCAACTGGTTTGTATCTGTCTGATTTGTGCAGCTTCCTGCTAAGAGTCCCATTAAGATAATTATAATATGTCTTTTGAATAAGACGCGACTACCTTAATCACTGAAGCCGTGTTTGTGTGTTACTCTATCCAGTTTTAAACTTCCCATCTTTTTGAGATTTTTTTGTGTCAGATTTTAAATAGTAATAACGTAGATAAATCAATGGACAGTAAGGTATAAATCCTCAAGGACGTCGGCGTTGCTACAAGCCTTAAATGACTTCAGTTCTTTTCACATACTCAAACGCACAAGAAATTTACTTACAGCAAGTATGCAGCTCCTCAGAATAGGGATAGTTGAAGTCGCACTGGCAGAGACTATTCCTGCAGACGACACGATTGGAGATGTCGCCGAGGTAGCACTGGCTATGGCTAGTGCATGATTCAAATAAACCTGTAACAAATTAAATCATTTATTTGTATAGACATGGCATTGAATGAATGAATGTAAACAGGAACCAGCTATTATTCACCATGATTGTTTTCCTTTGCCTAAATTAACTACTTAAACATAATTTATATGATAATTATTGAATGTGCAATGTGTTAGCAGAAGGTGATGTCAGGAGCCTTAAGAACAGACGAGCTTGCATGACAAGAGTTATGAATGTCAAAGAGGCAAGTGAGGTGTGTAAGAATAAGCCTAAATGGCACTCTGTTGTTCGTGCCTACCCCGCGAGGGAACTGGCGTGAAGTTATGTATGTATGTATGTGTATGTATTATTGAATGTAATATGATACTGCATCTGGTAATTTTTATTTGACACAATCTTACATTCAATTTCAAGCTAGTGATTGTAAATTCAGCCATCCGACAAATAATTTATTAAACACGGGTGCGTTTTTTATTATTCTTGTTAGTCAAGCTACTTTAAGAATAGCAATAAGTTTTTGGTAACAAAAATATAGTTAAGCTTGAATGAAACTTCCACCTCTATTGGGATTCAACGAAATGGAGGGGGCAGGTGACACTGTCGCACATAAATCCTTTCTGCTGGGGCAAGTAGCACCGTTGTTGGTTAGGGATGGTATCGACTTTTCCGACATTGCTTCTAGTATAAAATTCTCAAAGTAATGGGAAAACCCCATAAACTTTAATATTAATAATAATTACTTCTAAAATAAATGCCTTTAGTTAATGATTACATTCTTGTAACCATATAGATCCAAAAGTCTAAGTAATTTGCTTAAAGAAATGTACGAAATGTCTGAGTATTACAACGAGATTTAACAAATGTCTGATAAAAAAGCAATCTGTGTTAGCTCAGTAGCTAAGACATCCGCCTCTCATTCGAATTATGAAAGTTCGATAATCTTGCGAGGAGAGTTGCACATTAAGATGACCCATATATGAAACCTGAAAACCCACTTTGAACAAGTATTGCGAGCCCATCTAATCCATTGAATGCAGAGACCCCAGCCCCCAGCACTGGCATGTTTATAGGCTGATATTTGATTGATTGATTTTTATCCTTGCAGGAACGAAGAAAGAATACAAATTCCTGCGGCCATGCGGCCTGTCGTAAGAGGCGACAAAACAATCCACAGCCAGGTGGTAGGGTATTTTCCTGTCTGGATGGCTACTACACCTGGTCTAGAGTATGCCGCCGTAAGAATCTTGAGTTGTGTTCCGGCATTAGTAGCCAGGTTCCAGTCTCCCTTTAGAGAGCAGAAGCACATTATTAGTACCTTTAATGTTACAAATGTTCATAGTCGATAGTAACCACTTACCATCACAGTTGGGCCGTCCAGCTGTCTGCCATACTCCAGCAATAAAAAAAATTGAGTGAATATATGTAGTTACAAAGTAATATTTTCTTATAGACAAAACTTGTAACTAATATTTTATGAATAATATCAGATTCAGTCTATATGAAAAAGGATCTAAAAGCATATATATCAAACGTCTTACTTTAGTGTTATTATGCGGCAACCCTGTATCTTGATACAAAATTCTAGTCTTATTGTTGCCAGTTTGTTTTGCTTCTGAACTCGTCTGAGTGCTATTTTAGATTCGCTATGTTTATTCATCTATCTCACCACAGAATGTGTCTCGTAGTTGAATTTAGAATAGAAAAATAGAATTATATGCTTTAGAACTTTAGAAAATTGATATTAAAGTTCTATCAGTCTAAACATTTTACCAATGATAGTGCAACAGGTCTTATCGCTATATGTCGATTAACTATTCAATATACATATTTAAAACGCTTTTGTTGTCTTTATATTTGTATATTAATAATATTTAACCCCAACTATAATAACTTATGATCAATTAAAGCTTTGTTTTAATTCAAATATCACAAATAATATATTATATATCTAGTTTTCTTGTGATGTTGTAGTAGCTTAATCAGAAGTACTGGTCAGAAATTTGTATGGGATTTTAACTATTCTCTTACTTCTTCTATATACTTTTTTATTGTATGAGTACAGTAGACAGACAGCCCATCTGATTGAAAGCGGTTACCATCGCTTATAGACATTTGCAACACCAAAGTTGCTACCAATGAAGCTATAGACCTAGAAAAAGCATTGAAACTTGGCCAGTAATGTCGGAACACAACTCAAGGTAACGACAGTACCTAGAGTCTAGATCAGAGGTGGTAGCCGTGCAGTCGAGCAAATAACTTACTAGCTGTGGGTTGTTTTAACGCCATTTACGAGAGGCTGCCAGAGTACCGGAATCAATATTCCTTCTTCGTTCCAGCACGGTTAAATTATTTTTCTCGTAGCCTTATCATATCCAGTGTATTATCTCGTATTGCAACACTTTGAATCAAATAAAGGCTTATTAATAGTCTCTGAGTGTGGCAATTACATCTCTTTAATTATGTCAATAAAGTTAAAAAATAAATCTATGTACATCATATTATGTACATATTTATATTCCATTGTGTGACATCCATAATATACATATAACTGTATAAGCCAAACTGTCGATTTCCGATGAAACTTATCCGGTTATTTAATTCCAGTAATTACATAACATTAATCGTTGGAATTAAAACATTAATAACGCGATCTCTGACGCATTAAAATTGTTAATATTTAATCTAGACAAATGGTATATGAGCTCAAGCGTTATTAGCTGTCAGATTATGCATTATATAGTAGAACGTAATAATCGTCATTCTGTTATGATTGTATGCCGTGTTTTTGAATATTACAAAATCATATTTATCTCCTATTTTTTGTCTTTTATTGATGGTATTAACACATATTATCTTCTGTTTATACTACTTATATATAATATTCTTATAAGGTATAATTTCTATATCTTGTTTAAGATCGTCAATATTTAATACTTTTATATCATATTCTTCTGTGCTAGTAACTTGAAATGTGTTATCAACCGTACAAGTTTTGCATAAAATGAATTATTCTATCGAGGATGTTATATTACAGGCATTATGTTTTACTCTTGCTACCAGTTTTAGACCTTCGGTACAATACAGATGCTACACAGAAGCGATATATATATCCTTCATAATAAAATATTCAACATTTGAAAATGCGGCTTTATTTGCAGTTGTAATGTAACCATTCGTTTCATCCTTTACTGAATATGGGCATACATATTTTAAGTATAGTATATATAGGTATATATATAGTATATCCTGTAAGTTAGATTGCCTGGAAGAGATCGCTCTAAGCAATAAGGATAATAATATAATGATAATAATAATAATAATAACGAGGTTACCGCTATGTGGCGTCTGGAGTCAACGAGCATTGTACCGATAGTTGTCACCGTCAACGGTCTTATAGCGAAAAGCCTCGACTGTCATCTAGAGAGGCTTTCACTGGGAGGCTGGGTGAAGGGCCAGATACAGAAGGCAGCACTCTTGGACACGGCACGGATTGTGAGAAGGTTCCTGTCTCTGGAGCTCTAACCACCGGTAGTTTGGACCCTAGGCCCCGCTGGCGGTGATCTGCAAGATTTTATATTTTTTTTTTATTGAATATATATTTTATAATAATAATATTATTATTATTATTAATAATAATAATATTTTAAGTTAAATTTCAAAATTCCGTCGAGGGCGATGTTTTGCTAATTGTTTATAGGATTTTTGCGTTGAAAGGTATCTTTAATCGTCCTTATTTTAAACAGAATATTGCACTTGCAACTTTCTTGCTTACTACCGTGGAAGTGGGCATTATATAAACGAGGACTATAATTTTTACAGAGTAACTAGCTTACAGGGAATTTTAATGAATCCACATAATTTTTGTCGACACTTTTAGGTTTGTACAGGCCTAATTATCATTTCAATTTATTTTATTGTCTCAAGCAGCCAAATAGTCGGCCCATCTGATAAATAGTAGTCACCACCGCCTATAAACGTTTGCAACGCCAGAGATGTCGGTAACACGTTGCTGGAATCGAAGAAATTTTTAACAAAAACATAAGACATGTGTTTAAAGATTCGCAACTGCGATGTGATGAACACCTTATGTATGTATGCCTTAATAGCAACTAGCCTCAGCATCTGTCGGTTGATGAGCATAAATTGCGGATAACTCTTTTAGCTTTATAACTTATTGTATTCATCCGAGGATGCCTTTTCTGTATCGGAATGCAATTACATGGGGTTTTTTATTCAATAAAGTAAGGTCAGAGAGGTATAATCTTGTGGGAAAATGTTTTAACTTTAAACTGTATATTGATCAAACTGCGCTTTATTGTTTATCTAAGCTAATAAGCTATTTTTTTTAATAAGAAGAAATACCGAAGCTTTAAGCAGATAGCTTTTGTAATTCTTTTTGAAAACTATTTTATTAATATAGGTTTTTAGTACGAATGTTCTACACAATGTAATGAAGTCATAGTCGGTATTTAGTTTTTTTTTTATATTGGGAAGCTGGCTAACAGCCAGACGGTCCAGCTCAAGGAAAGTGGTTACCGTTGACTTTAGGCGTCTGCAACACTATTGGGGAAGCCATAGTATTTACGGGATAAAGAGGATCAGATAGCGAGATTAGATAAAAGTATCGTGCAAGAGGAATGGGATAAGAGAAATTGGATGGGGGAAAGCGAAGTGGGGCCATTGCAACTCTCAGTCATCCCACAAAACAGGATTAGCTTAAGACTTACCGTTTCACGGTGACATTCTGTGAGATCTTAGTATCACATATCCGTGCAGCAACGGAGAAAGAATATAATTTCGTACGCCCGGGCGGCCTGGCGTCAAAGGGGATAAAACAACCCACAGCCAGGTGGTAGGGTATTTGCCCGCCTGGATGGCTACCACACCTGGTTTAGAGCATGCCGCCGTAACAAACTTGAATTGTGTTGTGATTAGTGGCCAGGTCCCAGTAACCCTTTAGAGAGCTGCAGCACATTGGTAGCACCTTTGGTGTTCAAATATCCATAGGAGATGGTAACCGCTTTCCATCAGGTGGGCCGTCTGCCTGTATGCTGAACTAAAAAAAAATCACACCGATCGAACGGGCACTAAGATTAATAACCAGGATAATGATTCCAGCATTGCTCTACCACGACTTTTTAAGATAGTATGGTATGTAAGAGATTAAACACACAAACAAAAATCAATTATGAATTTAATTAAATGGATGTGTTTAGTGAAGGGTGGTATGAAAGTCTTTGATACGAGAGATGACGTATGCGAGGATAGTGCAGTCTGTAAGCAAATGCCATACTTCAATACCCCCTAATTTCGAGAAAGTAGAAAAAGACAAAATCTGCCATTCTATATTAAACCTTCCTTTTCCATGATCTCTGTAATACTACAAGTCTAAAGTATTAACTGGACTATTTAAACTAGAAACTCGTTTAGTAGCCATTACCGAGAACTAACTTTTTGTAAGTGGATTAAAATGCATGCCGTGAAGCTTTTAATTTATGCACCGGAAGCGGTCTTCAATTAAACTTGTTATAATGAAACTTTGTAAAAACGATGTAAATCGTCTAGATGCGACGAGCGGAGCGCGAAATAATTCAACAAGTTTGAACATTAATAGTATTTTATAGGGGGTTCCTGATAACAGGTTTCGGATAGTACTGTCGGTGAATTACTTGATCTACATTAGGTTATTCGTTTATTACCAACTACCGGTCACCTACATGTCTCACAAACTTTACTAATCCATCCTAAGGTTCTTTCTGTACTTATGTCTCTGGAATTGTATCTTAATGTTATGCAATAAAGTATATTCTATTCTATTCACCTGCTACTACTTCTGCGTTTGTCTCGAAGAAGTTTTTGATTTCAACCCATGTACGTATTACTTGCGGAATAATGTATTCGTCAGAACTTGATTAGAATAGAGTTTCTACAAATAAAAGTGACTGAAGATACTTTAAAGATTAAAAATGAACTGAAAGTTTAATAAAAAAAAATACTTTGATACTTTTTTGAAAATGCTTTTTAAGTAAGTTTTTTTAAACTAAACACTTATTTTGTATTTGCAGGATTAAATACTTACACTGCATTTTGTGAAAAAACGTAAACATGTAAGACCCTTCTTACATAACAATATTTCCTTGAAATTATTTTTTTATTTTTTATTGCAGGAGTTCAACAGACAGGCAGACGGCCCACTTGATGAAAAGCGGTTACCATCGCCTATAGACATTTGCAACACCAAAGATGCTACAAATGCGCTGCTGCTCTCTTAAGGGAGACTGGAACCTGGTCGTTAATGCCGGAACACAACTCAAGGTTTTTATGGCGACATACTTTAGACCAGGGGTGGTAGCCATCCAGTCGAGCAAATGCCCTACTACCTGGCAAAATATATACAATAAAAATAAATACAATATTTTTCCACATAAAACAATTTTCACTAAGAAGTTTTTGTTCCCTATTTGTTACATGCAATAAAACACTCTACTTCAATACGTTTACTTTCATTGAGCCCATCTTCAAAATATTCTAAGTATACTTGAACTTAAGTATTCAACAGATAATACGAAGGTATAAGGAATTCTATGCATTCTAAGTTTGTTTTTGTTACGTTGACTCAATTTGTTTCGTAAGGGCGTCTTCAGACATCGCGCAATTTGTACGCCTAACTTTTTTTTTAATTGCAGGAGTTCAGCAGACAGGCAGACGACTCACTTGATGGAAAGCGGTTACCACCGCCTATGGATATTTGCAATACCAAAGGTGCTACAAATGCGCTGCTGCTCTCTTAAGGGAGACTGGAACCTGATCACTACTAATGCCGGAACACAACACAAGGTTGTTATAGCGGCATATTCTAGGCCAGGGGTGGTCGCCATCCAGTCGAGCAAATACCCTACCACCTGACTGTGGGTTGTTTTGTCGCCTTTTACGACAGGCCGCCCGGCCGCAGGAAATTGTATTCGTTCTCCGTTCCTGCACGGATAAAAACTTACACATTCATATTTTGGTTTCACATTTTTTTTGCATGAGATCAGCAGACAGGCAGACGGTTCGCCTGATGGAAACTGGTTAACATCGCCTATGGACATTTCTAACACCAAAGGTGCGGCCAATGTACCACCGTTCTCTAAAGGGAGACTGGAACATGGTCATTGATGCCGGAACACAACTCAAAGATGGTGGCATACTCTAGACCAGGGGTGGTAGCCATCCAGACGGGCAAGTACGCTTGATTGGAAAATCATTGGAAAATCCCAGCCATCTGGCTGTGGAATGTTTTATCGCCTCTTACAAAAGGCCGCCCGACCACAGGAAATGGTATTCTTTCTCCGTTCCTGCACGGATAATTACTTACTAAAACTTTTTAATACAATCAAAATGTGTAATAGACATATTTATTCCTTACTAATATATATCTCATATAAAAGTAACTATTTTTAGACGTTTGTTTCTGTCTTGTCACTATTTTGGAAATTAACCAATTTTCATGTTCATGCTATTTGGGACTCCGTACATTTTCAATATAGATCCTTACCTCCAGTAACCATCTCATTTTCCATGATATAAAGTATATAATTATACTAAGCTCGTTTTTGTTATATCAACTTATTTTGATATAACTTTACTCATACCGCTACTAGTAATGTCTACACATTATCGGTCTTATGATGTTGTGTTAGACTAAGTTTGTATATTTCTTTAAGAAACTTAAAGAAGCCTTCAAACTTACTCTAATTCAGTATGAATAAGACCGTATATGTATGAAACCCGAAGACTAGTCAAGACTTGGTTTCAATAACAATAATGGATACGATGAAAAGGTTTATTCCTGCATAGGTAAATACAAAATTTGAAAGTAATCAAAGCAGTGTCTAAACATTATAATCTAATTTGTAAAAGCTAATAAGTAATTTAATTTTAATTTTATCTTTTCATACAAATGTTAAGCATGTGTCTATTGACAGTTTGCTTAGTAAAGGCATATTCATATAGGGCCTTACTTATGATCGTTTCTTAAATTTAAGAAACTGTTCAGCAACTGATTAATGAAAATCTTACCAATAAACTCCTCTTTAATCGAATATTTTGGGTACAACCTACGTTAATCATACAACATTCGTTTATATGTGCTCCTCTTCAGTAAACACCAGGTAATACACGTTTATAAGTGAGTAAGATACTCTTACTTAAGAGATGCCTAATCGTTTCTTAACGAGATTATTAGAAGTATGGCCGATATTTTATAGCCTACAAAGTAGACTACTGTCTTAACAATTCGTTTATTCCATTCGCTTATTCATTAGAGTACTTTATTTTTTTAAGCTGTTGCAAATTGTACATCGGCTAAGAATACCCAGAACATTCTCAACGTCTTTAGACCTGTTTTGTTTCTATTGGCCAAGTTGATTTGTTTCTTTATCATTCCATCCGCCGTCTGCGTAGCTATCAATGGACTCGTTCCTATGCACTGAATGATTGTGTTCGATCGAAATAAACCGTTTAAACCCAAATAATGCTGTTAAGCAACCACTGAAATTTTGCAAGTTTATGTATTCACTAGCATTTTCCAGGTGGCAGGGCATTTGCCCGACTGGATGGCTACCACCCCTGGTCTAGAGCATGCCGCCATAACAACTTTGAGTTGTGTTCCGGCATTAGTGACCAGGTTCCAGACTCACTTAAGAGAGCAGCAGCGCATTTGTAGCACTTTTGGCGTTGCAAATGTCCATAGGCCATGGTAACCGCTTTCCATCCAGTGGGCCGTCTGACTATCTGCTGAACTCCTGCAATAAAAAAAAATAAAAAAAAGCATGTGTCAGCGAAGCTTCATTTGCGTTGTTGGCATAACGACGACGTATTTGTTAATAAATTAGATATTTCACACATCCCTATTAATATTACAAATACGAAAGTAACAACTCTGTCTGCCTGTTACGCTTTCACGGAAAAAGATTTAGGATAAAAAATACGTTACATTCATCAATAAAAATAGATAAATAATTAAATAGAAAAGCTCGTAATAACTGGCTGCTTCGCTGGGCTGTACAATAAACAACTAAAAATTTAAAACTTACGTGTATAATAGTTAACTGCATAATCTCAGGCGTTTTATATATTATGTTGAGTTATTATTATATTGCTGGAGTCTTAAAAACTAAGGCCTAAAGATAGATGATCTAGATAAAGATGAGATATGGATAACTCTCCATAGATGGCAGGAAAAATGATTGTTTAAGATAAGGTTAAAAAGAAGGTAATAAAAGTACGTTGTAACGGTTTTCAGCGGCGCTTAACAATAGGCTAAATAAAATTTTAACAATACTCATTGACACTTGACAGCTTTATCTTCCGTGATCACGGCTGCTGAAAAGCAGCCGAAACGTCGGAATAATAAAAATCAAATATATTGTTGCGCCTAAAACGTAGTTTTATAATGTATAATAGTCGCGAGAACTTAAGAAAATACAATTTTAAAGAGAAGAATTAAAAACAGGAAACTAAAATACTAAACGAAAAGGCATGTTTGCTGAAGAGTTTCTTGCGCCGCTTCTTCTCTTCAAGCCATAACATGTTGCGAAGCGGTAGTAAATTAGATTAGGCTCCCATAGAGTAAATAATAATCATAAACAAAATTAAAACTAAATAATTAAAATTAACAAGTTGGCGGTAGGCTAAATAAAACTTTAACAATACTCGTTGACACTTGACATCTTTGACTTCCGTGATCACGGCCACTGAAAAGTGGCCGAAACGTCGGAAAAACCAAAATCAAATAAAATTACCGCGCTTAAAACCGTTAAAACGTAGTTTAATTATGTATACAAGTCGCGAAAACTTAAGAAAAAATTAAGGAAACTAATTATTATCAATACGAAATTCGATTAGTTTCGTATTTACAGGTGCTACACTACCTGCAAATAAGTCAACGTCCATGTGGGGGAAGAAGGTAGAAATTAGTAGTGTGGAGCGCCTATGTTGGATTTCCCCGATTGATGGGGTAACGCCCCACTTGCGAGAACCCATAGCTGAGTCGCCACGGGAGCTAGGCTCGACCGCTTGAAAGAGGAGTACAAATAAGACGACGAGTAGTTGTATTCCAGATGTATTTACTTGATTATTTAATTTAACATTAAACTTAAGACTATATAGGTATATACAGAAATCTTAAACTATATCTACTTGTAAATATGTCAAACAAAAACATGTTCGTAGATGCATCTCTGTAGGTTTTCTGTTTTCTGTATTGACAGATTTTGGCACGTACATGGACTACTTAGTTTTAATCTTGCTTATTATGTAGCAATAAATTATTCCAAGTACATGACGTAACGGTCCACACGAACCTACTCGCTAAGTTTGTTAAATTCGGAAGACAAATTATTATTATCGGCAGACAGACATACACATTGTATATCCCAACGCTAAGCTTTACGCTTGTGTTATGGGTAATATGCAACGGACCACTGGGGCCGTGACGTCCAGATCATTGTAAATAACAGAAATTTATGAAATTTACCATGCCAGGAATCGAATCCGGAGCGTCTTCGCTAGGCCAGCAAAGGTTTAACCCATTTAACCACAGGGGCCGCGCCGTCAGAATTCGTTGACTGTTCTGACAAAAAATATTATTTTATATGTATCTACCTATACCTTTACACCAAAGTTTCATTCATAGCTAAATGTTTAAGATCAGATGTTAAGGCAAGCGGTACGTGCCCTAAATATTTTAATACTTGCGTTCAAAATTCACTACACCAATATTTTTTGATCAACAATCTTGTACGAACGTGAGTCGCATATCTGCCGATGCGTCGCTTTAACTTAAGAGATAATGAATTTCTTTAGTTCTTTATTCAGTAAGCCGAGCAAAGCTCATTGAGGATTTTGCACAGGGAAAATAAATAAACCCCGAAACACAGCATCAAATTGGCCGAAGTGAGTGCGAAGGCTAGTCTCGTGGGCACTTTCTCATGCAAAAGTCGAACAGTTACTTTAATTCTTAGCTAGCACTTGTCGGTTTTACGAGCGTGGAGCGATTTAATCCACTTAAAACGCAGAGCACAACTCTGAGCCGACAAAGCTCTCAGCCGCTCTCATTTAAAAATGGAAATAAACTCTCAGCCATCTTTGCCCGACCGCTAGTTGAATTCTAAGTGCGCCACTCCGCTGATGTAGTTTCGATCTTCTTTTGATGGATCGTACTGAACCGCTCGTGAATCCACCTTTGTTGCTCAAAGTTGCAATTGGTAAATAATGAATTACTCAGTAATAGTAATTTATTCAAGTTGGGTCGGTAATTATTTTTTTTGTTTAACTTATCTGTGCAATGGCAATAAATGGAACTGCAGCTGTTATGTTGAAATTGTATAGTGTTAATTAGGGCTACCAGTTCTAAATAAATTATTCATTTGCTAACGGTTTTTACGTGATAAGTTTATTAAAAGGAAAGTGTGTATGTTTAATATTCAATGTCTCATTTATTTGTCTCTATTACATTATTTTGAATTTCGATTTTTTTAATATAAATAATATTTTACATTAATTGTAGTTACAATTTTTTTTTGGCATAGATTAAGAATAACTGTCATCTACACTAACGGTCAAACGTGGACGAAGTCGCGGGTCAATCCTAGTATTGAATATATTCATGTTGCCAGTATCAATTATTCACGAATACTAAAGTTTTAGACTTATTTTCTAGCAAATGGACATCAGGCGAAAGCCGGATCTGTATAATGTTTTTCAGAGTAGGCATATTGTAGCTCTTCAAGATATAAAAAAGTTTTATGGCATAAATATGTTAATATAACGTTCCAAAAAACATTGTAAACAAGATATTCAATGCAACGATACTTGTAAACGATAAACTCAATATGTATAATAGTAACATTTTCGCTGTAGAAATGCCACCTAACTGCTCTGCCAAAGAAAAAAACAGAAGAAAACATTCAATTATCTCGAAACTAGGGTATATTCAGAGGAGTCGCTCCAACCGCGACGTGTTTACTTACGGAACCCTCGGAATTACACGCTCGCGGTCCACGTCTTTGGTTCCCGTACTCTTAATGAAAGAGTTCGTTTGCGGCAAGATTATTTTCGAGTTTGCTTATTTTGTTGCCTATTTTCTGGTCGTTGTGTACTGTCCCTTACCAGCTTTCTTTGTTTAAATTTTCATTAAGATTCCGTGAGGAAAAAGTATTTTTTGCTTTGAAACAAATAATAATATCAGACCTTAAACGATTACAAACGCCTTTCACACACACTTTCCCTACAGATGAAGCCAAATTATGATAGGTGCCCGGTTTCATTTATCAATCGGCTGGTCCGTTTAGGAATCTCGTAACAAATTGAACCGGAGATATAGGGAAGAGCCATAAGCGTCCGTCACTAAATTTTTCCCAATGTATGTCATGCAAATAAAATCATAAAGCTCCTAGAGCCAACGAGCCTCTAGACCCAGATCCTGACAGGACATGGGGGGTTCTGCCAATACTTGAACAGGTTGGAGCTGTAGGAGAGCCTCGCGTGTGGCTGTTCAAGTGACAACCAGGTGACCCCCTTTTATATAATTTTCGAGTGTCTTCAGTTTGAATGTTCGCAGCCAGGGTGGAGTTAGGTATCGAGATAAGGCAAGATGACATCCGAGTGTCGATGACATAAATTCCAATGTGAATTTTTTCATTGATCGATAGCAAATTTTATGCATTAAAAAGTGTGATATTTTTTGTCCTAGTAGTCTCACGGGAATTTTCCCGGGAGCGGTTGGTAGTTGTTCGGGTGCATATAAATTATCTTATTCCGGCAGTTTTCTAGACTATATAAATGACGAAGAAACTGATTAATTTTTTTTAGATTTCTTGTATTTTTGTTCAGGATTCACGGAAAAACTACTGGACTGGTTTCTATGATTGACAGCAAATTATTAGGCTTAAGATTTGCTTTACTTTTTATTCTAAAAAAAATTCTGGGAATGTTTTAAAATGGTCATATTAAAAAGAAACGAATTCCAATGTGTATTTTTGTTTGATCGATAGCAAATTTGATGTAATAAATTGTGTGATCTTTTTTATCCCGGGAATCTCGCGGGATTTTCCCAGGAACGATTTATAGTTGTCCGGGTGCATAAATATTAGCTTATTCCGACTAAGTTTTCACTAAAATGATAGCTGGTACTTTGTATCTCGGGAATCCCGCGGGTATTTCAAGTCAAGCGTGGACGAAGTCCACAGCATAGTTTTATATTGCAGTATTAATAAAAACCATTTCAACATTAGTGTTGAAAATAGGTAAAGTACATTAAGTAGAAATATTTTAGATATAAGGTTACATATAAGAATATAATATTGTATAAACAAAATAGACAAGAAACAGTATCAGGTAGTGTAAGCATATGATACCATATAAGAGCTCTCCCCAAAGAGACAGGATGACGAGAATAAATAAAAAAAATTAAAAAAAACCACAAGTCAACACGGCTTTTTTTTACTAAGTGCAACATTATTATGTAATTATTACATAACTATCATAAACATACAATATATGCAATACGTACAAATAAATGATGTTAATTAAATAACCATTACCAATATTTTGTATATTTTTTACTTCCTAGGGCGCAATTAACTTAATCCCAAAATTAATTGTTGTTTTTTTAAAGCAACGTTAATTGCTTGGAAGTAATCGTTTTAAACTGTCGGCCTAGCGTATTTTTGCTATGTCAGTAACAATTATTTAAGCAATTGAAACTTTCGTTTATTTTCTTTTTAATATTGTTTTACGTAAAAGAGATACAAGGTTGCAGTACGATTTCTAAAAGTTACAAATGATCGAATGTAAATAATACCATAATACTCTAAAATAACGTAAAATATCATGTTTATTTTTAAATGTATCAGAAATAACTTGTCTATTGGTTAATTACCCATATTATCAATTAAGTATTAAAGATAAAGGGACTGCTTAGGTGGTTTTGTTTGTTCCTTCTGCATTAAATTAGATCCTCATCAACCATTCGTAATCCATTTTTGGAAGTAACCGTCCCTTTTCTGCTCACAGTCCTCTTATTTTTTCATCCAGCATATAGAACTGGCAACTCTGCGTATGTTGTCGGTTAACCAAGGGTCTTACTCTACACTTACCGAGACGCAATCTCTTCTCCAGATTTCCACCGGTCATCAATTAATTAATTTTCTTTCATATCCTCTTTTTCAGGATGGCGACCGAGGCTACTTAGAAGGCCTTGCATCACGCTACGCGGATCTCTTTTCAACCCACTATGGCGACGTTCTGGATCATTTAGAAGAACTAAGGAGGCATGAATGGGACGAGATGTCTCCGAGAATGAGAGTTCTGGGTGGTCCAGGAACTCCCCAAACGCCACCTTCAGCGAGTCCAGGATCTTTGGCTTTAAACAATTTGACGACGTCACATTCACAGCCTATTTATGTCCCCGGGAAGTATTCGGTGAGTTCCATAGATTTTATCTAAATTTTAAAGTCATTCGAACGTTTGAAGTAAAGTTAGATCTTCAAATCATCAATCTTCATCATCATCATCCGAGCGTTAAATCCTGCTTGCGTTCGGAGTGATTGCTCTGACACCCAGGGTCTTTAGCATCCCCCATTTTAAAACCATTGGTAGACATGTCATCCTTCACAACGTCAAACCAGCATTTCTTGGGCTTTTCACACTGACAATAGATATGTGTTCCCCATGTAATAGGTATATCTATATAGATCAAAAGATTAATCGCAGACTTTCAAGCAGTGAATTATATGTAGGACACAAACATATTTCTCAAGCAAGCCTGATGCTGTTCCTGATCAGAACAAAATTGGACTATACTTATCCCAAATTTACTCCACCAGAAATCAAATGAGAGTTTACGGGACCTAATGTTTGAAACGACTAATGCTAAGAGCACTATGTAAGTGATTAAAGTGTATAATAGAGATAGCAACATTTTCATATAAATACAATCTACAGTCTTGGACACGAAATACGAAATAAACTAATAAATAATACTAAAAGTTCTATTATCTCTATTAAAAGTTACCGATCGTTTGCTGTTTCTGAGAACAATGTTGAAGCATGAAGAACGACGCTAAAAAAAATAAGATATATTTGTAGACTGTCACGAGACCCGTTGAAACCATTTGTATTTACCAAATATAATGACAAGAGAAGTAAGGTAATTTTCCCAACCCTAAAAGCTATATTGAAATCAGCTCCAATACGTTAAATTAAAATGCTCGATCCAATCTTGTTCTGATTAGCCTCAATGAATTCATAATCTCTACACAGTCAGAATAATAAAGTAGTTCAGTAATACAAAAACATTCAGGACCTGCCGACTGGAATGACTATGAATTAATAATGTCTTCTGTTGGATCTGAATTATGAAATTGGGTAACGATTGTGTAAAATTAACTCAAAAGCGGATTCGAAATAAGGTCGGGAATAATAGTTGTAAGTTGCTCGGAACTTTTGGAATAATTCAAAGAAACGTATCGTTTGAATTGATAATAACACGTATTATAAATTTATAAAGGTTTAGTAGTCCCTTTGAGATACATATATTTTTATGAAGACTCTTCTGTTATAAGGTCAGACAATTGATACATGCATGAATACGATTTCTACCTTTTATCGACACTTGAAATATTCCTATTTATTATGGGTGTATTGAATTGTTAACTTCTTGTGATATTGTAACTTCTATGTTTTCGTGTTTTTTTTTTTAAATATTTATTAGAAATATTGAAATATTCATTTTCCATGGTCAGCAGTACTGTAAATCAGAAAGAAGGTTCTCATCATTCCACTAATATTTAATGATTTTAATTATGAAAAGATAATATATTAAATAATAAGCGCATTTGCCTATAGGCATTTGTTAATAGGTATAAAGGCTGACACAAAATATAATATTATATTAGTATTTTAGATCTATAAATGCATATGAAAGTATATACGGTAGGTACTTATATCAAAACATTAATTTTTAAATTTTTTGTCTGTCTGTCTGCCTGGATGTTCCGGCTAATCTCTGAAACGAATGGACCGATTTTGGCAGGACTCTCACTGATAGATAGCTGATGTTATAAGAAGTAACTTAGGTTACTTTTTTAGGGTTCTGCGAAAAAGATTCCACGCGGACAAAGTCGCGGGCACGGCTAGTTTTAAATAAATTTGAATATAAGCTTATTGGACTAGTGCTGTATTACGAATTACCCCTTGGTCGGTCTGAAACAAATCGCCAGCAGTGATAAGACCTCCAAAAGTTATACTCTTACTGTGTTTTTTTTTAGAATTACTTCATTTAAGCAATAGTGTCTATTTTAAATATTGTTACTCAAAAAACACATTTGAAACGTGACATATTTAATAGATTTCCTGTCTGCAGCCATCAAGTTGCCTCACGGACAAGGAAGAGGACGAAATCTACGGGTTCGGATACGGCGTGTTCGGCAAACAAATGCTGCAGCGGCAACAGCAGCAAAAACAATTGTTGCTAGCACAACCCACACAACCGTTAATGCACAACCAACAACATAATTATCAGAGGTAAGTTTAACTTTTAAGTTTTCTGGCTTAATGGTTTATAAAACGTCTGCAACAACAGGAGTTCCTCATTGATTAATGAATTAAACCATTTTACTGTTTATCATATTTATTTAGAACAAATCACTCGGATATTAATTTAATTATAATCAAAGCAAGACATGTACGTTCTAACACCCACTCTTTGTGTTGCAACGTTTTGTTATCTTAAATGAAATTTGAATCCGACACAGCGTTGATTCAGTGCCAAGCTTCAAAGTATATAATTGACCCGTATAATTTTAACACAGATTTTAAAGGGTTATTTATCCTATTACTGGCATTAGATCTCTTCATTTCCAGTAAACGGGTATTGTACTTGCGACACGGGCTCAGTGTCGATTTCCGGGTTTCACATGTCGATGGAATGGGACAGGCTTATATCCATCAGTGGGACTTTTGTGGGCTAATAGTATTTTACTTACGACTATTATGTATTACTTTTAAGTATTAATAGCTTTACTCCTACGATCTTGAAGAAGGTATAAACAGGTATCCAAATAAAACTTCTTCACATTAGTGTGGATTGCTCATTTATCAGTTGGGTAGGATCGTGGCTAAGACCGACCGCATTATTCTAATCATAATTTCTGGCTATGTAGGATATACTGGTTGAACAGATTTTTCAGATCTAATATGTATAATTATTACAACAGTAACAAACAAAATATGTTCTACCATAAGATAAACAACATCATATACCTAAGCAGCAACCACATCTAGCCATCCCACACTACTATCTCGGCTGCGTTCAAATCAACTGAATTTAAGCCGGTATTCTCATTAAGATCGTGATGAAAATTCGAGAATATGTTTAAAAATGCAAAACTGTGCATTTGTATGCTCCAGGTTGTTGTTTAAACGTAAATTTAGCAAGCGATGATGTCAGGCGACAGTTGTTTTACCGCGTTTATTTATAGAGTTCTAAATAGCTTTTGAAATTCCGCTTCTTCAATGAGGCTTTGCTTGTCATGCATAATAAAGCGCTTATTTCAGTCATAATAAGTGAAACCTCTCTGGTGAAAATGTTGATAACTTTCAACATAAGATAAAACTATTTAATTTCCGTTGCGTACGTGTGCGTATTATGAAATCGCTTTTTTTTTCAATGTGATATAAATGATATTTTTATCACGGATCATGGGATAGTTTTTTGCGATAAAACTTGTGACGAAAAGAACCTTTTTCGCAGTCGCCACTTGGCCAAAAATTGTAATAAAATCTGATGATATAACTAACATATGTCTAGTTTTGTTAACGACCATTAACTTTTATTCTAGAAAATGCTATATTTTTTTGTGGCATAAGGATATCTTTATGTGAGATTTTTATAACAAGGTTGCTATTTATTATAATAAAATACAATTATTGCATTGAACATATTTAATGAATGAATGAATGAAAACACTTTATTGTTCACCAAAAATTAAAACTTCGTTCTTAAAACTAAGTACAGTAAATGTTGAACAAAGGGCGGCCTTATCGCTTAAAGCGATCTCTTCCAGGCAACCCCCTAAACTAAGGAAAATTAATATTGTAATTAAAATTAATATAAAATCATTCTAACGTAAATAATCAGTTGGTCCTATTCGTAAACAAGCATTAATCTTCGCAAAGCTAATCCGTAACAAGTAGTACCTGTCTTTGAATGAGGTCTTGCAGGATTTCTGACTTTGAAATGCAAGCAAACCAGATCACATCCATCAAGGAGCTAATTTGAATACATGCTAACTGATCTATTGTAAATTGTTAGAACAAGCGGGGATGTTAAATCTTGAAATGATTAAATCTAAACTTATTTAAATTAACAAATTATAACGCAGCTTTTGATATTTTTAATTATTGTGAATGCTTGTCATATCATTTTGTTTATTGTATTTTTATAGTTCGGTAGGTATTTTGGTTTAAAATGAGCCCTTAAAAAATCCTCATGTCCGTCCAACCATCTGTCTGTTTATATTTGTATGTCATAGTGTTTCACATTCGTTTATATCGGAAACTTATGGGGCTATATTTTTTTTTTTTATATTATATCGTAAGCCACTGATGTAGGAAAACCGCTAAAAAACAAAAATTAAAGGTGGTTCTCATAAATATACATAAGTTAGGTATCATATGATATTATAGAACAGTTTTAAGCTACTTTGTATGGATTAATTTTTTATTGGGCTTTCTTTAGATGTTTGTGCATTTTTGATGATTACACATGTATTAAGAATCTCAGTAATATTTTATGTATAGAAATTCTGTACTATTTATGAAAGTAAAGATGACAAAAGTAAGTTGATATTTATGTATTTACAATAAAAATGAGTGAAAGAAAATTAGGGCGTTTAACGCAAAAAAATATTTGTTTAGATAGTTTCAGTAGATAGATATTATATATGATTCATCTACCAGTGATTTTTGATTCCTGAAACAAAATGCACACTGAAATAAAATAATAAATTGGAAGTAATCATTCGTCTACTTTTACTGAAAGTTGAAAAAATATTATAAGGAAGTCGTGTAGATTATTTTTATATCGTGTAAAAAGAGGATATAAATGTAACCAGCTTTGCAAAGCTTTTGGTGCCAATAGGGCGGCTGATTTCAATTAAGATTACTCGAGAAATATTCCACGTGAATGCTTATCCAACGATTCACCTGCTACCGCTTAATTTATGAGTGTGACCCGTGCCTTGCCGATTTGCAGCCGTGTCTTATTTATTTTGATGGACACCAAACTTGGGTACCGTTGGTGAATCATTTCATATGTGCTACTGTGGATATTATCAGGGGCGTAGCTACCGCCGTATCAATGATACAGGCCCCCAGGCTACAGAGGCCTCGAAAGTGTGTAAGCAAAAAATATTAAAATATTATCCTCATCTTTTATAGATTAATAACATTTTTGAGAATAACTGCTGGACCAACAGAAACGGCTATCAGACTTGTCATTATTATCTATAGAGGCAGAAAATCTAGAAAAACTGAAATCCTCTTTAGCTATGAATGATTTTATAACTAAGTTATCCGAAAAAAAGGTGGGAAACGTGTATCTTTGAATTTTTTGTCTAACTTAGCTCCTAAGAGCTCTTAGTACATAATTATTTTAATTCGATTCGAGCATTTTTTGTTTCTTTTATAAAACCCTTTACCCTTCCTTTGGGCCCTGCAATACATTTTGATACAGAGCCCGTTTCAGGAAAGCTGCGCCACTGAATACCATAAATGTTTTCATCACCTGTCCGCAGACATTTGACTTAATAAAAATGTAATCGATACTTGCCATGTATGATGAACTGAACAGAAATTAAAATTATTATGAATAACATTTGGTAGCGTGAATATATAAATAAATACTTACATGTAATAAACGTAGCACCGCGCCTTAGCATATAACGCAGTACACGTAACATATATCCACTTCTCTATTATCAAGCGAAAGTCAATTGAACTTTTATATAACTAATCATAATCTGACGAAGTCAATTAATAGCTATATCGCTTCGAATATGAAATCTATCTGTAATTTCTTAGTGTGCAAAAGGAAAAGAAATATGTGGGGATATTTACTGTAAATAATTGTTGGTACATTAATTGTACACACTAACTGAAAATGTTAATAACATAATTTATTTTCAATGGCAGGAGACCATAGACATAAAGGAAAAGAAATAAAGAAAAACTTTATTTGCATAAATAGCGACGTAATTACATTCCTTACGCCGCATTTTCAGCAAACAAGGTTTGCACTCAGCATATTGCTGTGCCGGAATTATATCCGACACAACGCTGATTTTCAGTGCAAACCTTCCTTTTGGCGTAAGACCAAAACGACCCAATTTTGTTAATAAAATAATAAAACTAATTCTACTTATGTAATATTTAATTCGTAAAACGAATAAATAAATTTTAATAAAACAATAAATACGTTACTTCAGAATTAAAATAAATACTCGTGTCACAACTTGCATCGAATCATTTATTCGAATAAAATTCGCTAGAGTGCTTGCCGAGTATTACCACATTATGTGTGCCACGTCACTGACATGAGGCAACAAATTACATACATAATTACTTTTAATGTGTTAATTAATGTTAGCAAAACAATTAGGATAATTATAAAATGCGCAGTAAACTCTTTTGGGTGTTAATTCATGGTTGCTTAAACAATATCTATTATTGCAAACTACACTCCATTAAGCAAATGTGTGTTCAAATGATTTGAGAATATAAAATTATGTTTCCCTAGAAATAATATATTCATTTTATTTTGTTCAACAAACTAATTATTATTACCAACATCCGTTATTAGTACACTACAATAATCCAAAATAATTAGACATGCAAGCTCATTTAAACCTTCATTACTGAGTCGGAAAGCTGTTTATATGTTAAATTTACTGGACATCGGAACAATCTTGGCTTTTACGATCAAATACTACTTTAATTGGTAATTCATTAGTATACCATCGTGGTCTGTAGATCTAATTAGCATGAACAGGCACCATTCGTTGCGTGGGCGCAGCCAACACTTGTAGGTTTACAAGAATTTATTTCAAAGCTTGTTTTCATAGATGATCACGTTCTTTGGATACTTAGTATATTTTCTTTTTGAATAACCGTCTTTATTAAACGGTGGGAACTTAATAGTTGGAACGGATCTCAAACTCGAATTCTACTACCCCTATCCTTGATATTGTTACGAGTTAGCGGGACTCGAAATAAAATGCCGTTAGAATTATTATAGAGTTTATTAGAACTATACAAACACTTATAACACCGATACAAATATAACCGAACACAACAATTCCAAACGTAATATAGAAGGTCGTAAATCAATAAAACGCGCAAAGTCCGTCACTATTAAATTCCCAAATGTACACACATCACGTCCGTATCGTAGTTGTAGCTCAACTGACCCCTCTCTCCATCAGGCCGTCGTGTTATACTTCATAAATGCAACTGTGCCCGTCTGGCAACGTTGACACAATTTCCTAGCATTGGCTTGTAATCGTAATCCGCAACACCTGGCTAATGGTGCAGCCTGCAAGCGGCGGTAAACGAGTACAATAGAAAAATAGGCTGTTCTCCACAATAACTAGAAACGTATACCAATAAATAAGTGAACAAAAGAAGACGATCATAAAAGGAGTACAAGTAGTTCAAATGCCGACAGGTAATAAAATGTGCTTTTACAGATCTGTCCGTGAAATTTGTCTTTGTCGTGGGCTAAGTTGTAACAATATGTTAATTTATGAGAATCGAATGTTTAAAAGATACAGTAACAAAATTGACTTGAAATTTGTTGGATTCATGTTTAGAAAAAATATAAAGATAACAAGTCTTGTCATTGTAATATCGTTATGGTGTTTCAAGATGTGACTGACGATAGCTCCCCCTCCCCACCCCCACCCACATGGCTATGTACAATGAAAACACTTTTCAAGTCACAGGCCGTATTTTAGCTGCCGTGTACCAAGGTACCAAGGGCAGCTACAAAAAATATAACTAAAATTAGAATATCGAAGTAGTACTTTGTTGTACACGATAGGACAGAAAATTAACAATTGGTTTTTCTCATATATGCCTATCACTAAACAATGTCTAAACTTTAAATGACCTTTTTAAGAAAACTGGCTATATGGCCAGCGCCATATCGTTGTGTTCTTTCAGCTTTCAAAACATTGTTATGAGGTCGCATATAAAATACATCTACCTTTAATTGTCGTAGACCCAGTAATTTTCAAGAAAAATGAAAATAATATATGAAGAAAGAAAGAAACAAAATAATGTTTATTTAGAGTTATTTAAAATTATAAAAGTATACATAAGCAGTTTCAAAGAAGCCAAAAGTTAACTAACTCTAAACAGGCCCTAACTCAACAAAAGCTGGTTGATGACAACCAACGCTGGTCTTCCGTTAGCGCCAAGCACTAATGTCACCTTTACAGAAGAAAAAAAATAGCTAATGAACATTTAATATTTTCATATTATTTATAATTAGAACGACATGAAACAAAGAGTAGACATATTTGGGATAATTTAATATAAGTACATAATATGTTATGAAATAATGATTGAAATTTGAAAATAATGATTTTGAAAAATAATAATAGGTACGTTACCAACAAAAAGGGACGAAATTAAATAGAACTAAAATGATGAAAAAGATTCAACCAGGCTTACTAAAAGGCGCTTGTATCAAGTGAAAGATCTGCTTGCTGCCTTTGGTGTTCGTACGGGAACGCTTTCATGAACATAGAAAATCAAATGGTATATCAATACGACGATTTCATCATGGGTCTGTTTTTGCCAAAATGACTTCAGAATCTTAAAAAGGATCGATAAGGGCAAGAGTAGAAGCATAACGTTCTAGAATATGACCTACATTCTAGAACTTTTTCTTTGTAGTTGAAGAAAGACTTAGAAGTTGACGATTAATAATTTCGTGTATTCAGTACAGAAATCACTACGGTAGGTTGCATCTCAGATTAGTATCGGAATATATGAATACACGTAGTCCATCACATGTGAAGGAACATTTGCATAACCCGTGGGTTCGTTAGACGCTGCGTCTGATGTTTTATACATAAAACTTGAGACATGTAGGTGTACCGCATTTGCTAGTAGGCATTTCAAACCTAGTAGAACTTGACGGCTAATTTGTGTCGTATATTTTCACAATTTCGCATTAAATAACAGGTAATTTATCTATATTATATTTTAATAAATACTAAAACGTTCTCGTGGCATCGTTTGCGTAATTTTCGCATTCATATCCCGCGGAAACTGCCATTTTTCGTGTGAAAAAATGTTTGTCCTCGTTTCAGTAACCGAAATATATCGCTTTGTTCGGTTTGTGTATCTAGCTGATGTCAAATATTCATAAATATTCAAATTTTTGAATCATATTTCACCAAATATATCAGCTCTGCCGAACCCTTCGTTTTGTCGAAAATGCCAAACATTTGCCCAAATTTAAAACTAAGAAGTGATAATATTGTAAATATCAACGTAGGTGACTATGAAATTTACTATACTACAAAAAATACAATCTATTAAAAATACTATGGAAGCGAGGGTTGGGTATGGAAGAAAGAGCATGAAAGTAGAGTAAACGCGGTCGAGATGCGAGCACTGCGCAAAATCTGCGGAGTGACGCTCGCGGACCGCGTTCGTAATACCGAAGTAAGAGAGTTGGTCTGAAAGAGAGTGTCGGTGAAGGTAAGGAAAGGAATGCTCCGGTGGTTCGGGCATGTGGAAAGAATGCATGATGAAAGAATGAATAAACAGATATACATTGCAAAAGTGGATGGATACAGAAGTCGTGGAAGGCCACGACACACCTTCCATGATCAAATCGATCGTGTACTAGCAGAAGGTGAAGTCAGGAGCCTTAAGAACAGACGAGCGTGCATGACAAGACTTATGAATGTCAAAGAAGCAAGTGAGGTGTGTAAGAATAAGCCTAAATGGCGCTCTGTTGTTCGTGCCTACCCCGCAAGGGAACTAGCGTGAAGTTATGTATGTATGCATGTATGTATGTATTAAAAATACTATAAACTCGATACGCGAAACTAATAAAAATATATATGATTTGTCTTTGACATCTGATTTATTTCATTTTAATCAAATTCTTTTATTTGTGTGTTATAATATATAATTAATCGAATTGTATTTATAATTTTAGAATAGTTATGATTTTTTTAAGTGGGAGGGTAAACCGCTTCGTTACGTAACGCGTTACGGCGCCAGTCTGTGTGGCTTCCCTTTCTCTCAAGCATACGGCAGCGGTAGGCAGGGTCCTCAAATTAAACAATTTTAATATAAAATAGTTTAAGTTATCACTTCTGTCGGGCGTCCCGAGACGCACACGTTTTTCTTTAATGGACGTGTATTGAAATTTTTATGACGATATGTAGGTCCAATACAGTGGGATCATTGTTTATCTTTTTCTCCATGTTATGTATAAATATTATTTG
Source organism: Dendrolimus kikuchii (assembly GCA_019925095.2). Lineage (NCBI taxonomy): Eukaryota > Metazoa > Arthropoda > Insecta > Lepidoptera > Lasiocampidae > Dendrolimus > Dendrolimus kikuchii. The sequence continues at coordinate 7,597,407 of CM034395.1, read as the reverse complement.
TATTTCTACAAATAAAGAGTCATTCATTCAAAACAATACGTATATAAAAATTCTGAAACAAAACCTTGTTCTTGCTAAAAGATATTTGTACACCAGTAATGGATTTCATAAAACATATCTGTCATCTTCAAAACAACTAAAATATTCACAAAGGCGAGTTTGTGACACATCCTTATTAGCCTAAACATGCATACGTATATTTTGCCCTTTACCCAAGTTTTCCTACATATTTACATTCAGAAGGAAGCAACTTGATATTTAAGGAAATCTTCCATTTGATGTTTGAGTCTGAAAGCGAAAAGTTCAAGGTTCTTCGCTTAAAGGATGTCGTTATTTGAGAATTTTCACGTTTTGTTATGCAGATTAAAGAAATTTCGCTGTATAATCTGTTTAAAGAACTTTCCGGTGGTACTGCGGTTGTTTTTCCAATGTTGACGATTTTACTTTCCGCTTTTTTTATCTCTTAACATGAATTAGGTTGTTCTCAATTATTTTTCTAGTGTTTGTGTGTATATATATATATATATATATATATATATAATATTATAACATTCTAAACATGCCGTGTCTGTACTTTAAACAACTGGAATAGACTATATAAACGATGGAGAACATGATGCAATTTTTTTTTCTTGTCTGTTTATTGGCGATTCACGTAATGCCGTTTTCGTTCATCGACAGCTAATTTTTGAACTTAAAATCTACGCTACTTTTATCCTGGGACTGCGGGAATTTTTCCGGGAATTATTTAAAATGGCCAGATAAAAAAAAATCGAGATTCAATGTGATTTTTTCACTGATCGATTGTAAAATTTTGTGTAATGAAGTGTGTTATTTTTATCCCGGGAACCCCGAGAGAATTTTCCCGGGAGCGGTTTGTAGTTGTTCGGGTGCATAAAAACTTGCTTATTCCGATATTTCACTAACACGATAGCGAACATTCTTTATTTAAATGCTGCGGTACTTTGTATCCGGGGAATCCCATAGCTATTTCAAATCAAATGTGGACGAAGTCGCAGGCATATCCTAGTAAGTATAAATATATAACAACAGAGTAACTGTGTCGCGCAGATGCAGCCAAGGGTTTAATGCGTTATTTGAGATGCGACATTATTAACGACGTTTAACATCTTTTTCTTAATGGATGAATTATAAAATACAAACTGCTTTTAGACTCGAATTATTTTCTAATCAAAGTTACCGTCTTTTTGTCCGAAAAAAATAGGAAAAATTTTTTTTCTTGAAAGACTCAATTAATTTTAGGTTACACTAGCCCTGCCCGCGACGTCGTCCCCGTGGAATTTGTTTTCAAAACCCCCGATTTTAAAACATTCTTCATTGCGGCTCCGCTCCTATTAGTTTTAGCGTGATGATCTATAGCCTATAACCTTCCTCGATAAATGGGCTAACACTGAAATAATTTTTCATATCAGACCAGTAAGTAGTTCCTGAGATTAGCGCGTTCAAACAAACAAACTCTTCAGCTTTGTATATTAGTAGGTTTTCGAACACTGAAAGAATTTTTCATATCAGACCAGTAGTTCCTGAGATTAGCGCGTTCAAACAAACATCAGCTTTATATATTAGTATAAGATTTATCGCGGCCTTGGGTCAGACTTACTTTTTATACAGCAAATATCTCCAGTTTATTTTATAAGGTTAGAAATGGAAAATATTGGGTTGCCTTGAACATTAATTACGTTCGCAAAAAATAGAACTTATAACCTTTATTTACTAAGTAGTCGTAAAGAGCACAAGAAATACGGTTGGAATATTATATTTTAATTAGGAAAGGTGTTGGCTTACTGGATAGCTTTCACCCCTTTTCTTAATTTCCTTTAAAGTCAAAAGATTTCAACAAACATTCATATTTTTCTTTTAGTACTCACTTTTTTATTCAGTGTCTTAATACAGCGTAATATTCAGTTTTTACATCGTCCTCTTTTAGAGTTTAACATCTTCGACGATCTTTATTATAACTCCATTGTTCTTCATATTATCTCTAGAAAGACGTCAAAATAATATTTATAAGTAACTACCTACATAAATGTTACTGTTGACCCCATTTACCGGTATCTGACGGCAATAGCATTTTTGTATACTCAGTAGCAATAGATGCCTTGGTATAGAAAATCACTGGAGATGCCATAAAGTAAGCCTTGCCTATACGAGTTCATACATTGAATGTACAGTCAGCCAAGAATAGTAGGATGTTACACGAGTGGTGAAAGTGACCTATTTAGGCATGAGATGGTTGGATAGATAGTTATAACGAATACTTCGAGTGCCTAAATAGGCCTTTCAGCTGAGGTTAACACTCTGCTTTCATTTCGAATATGAGGATAGTAAATAAAAACTGATTACTTAAACAAACAACTACTTCTTTAAGGAAATCAGGCGTTAAATCCATATCTAAATCTGATGAACTCATTGAATACAAATTTTTTTTCGGTGACATTCTACCAGCCAGTATTTTTTTGACACTGATGATAGTAAATATTTAGTTCTATTTAAATTCAATATAATTTAGTGAAAAGTAATTTATTAGTATAAAATTATGTTACAAAATTGTGGATATTTTTTTATTACAATTTATGTCTCAATTTAACAGTGGCTGTAAAAAAGTTGGGACATGAGAGAGAGAGAGAGAGAAACTAAGTTGACATTATGTATGGTTGGCACAGTTTTTTCAATTTTTAAACAGCAGGGAAAATCGTTTCCCAGGGACGAAAAGTACTGTTTTCATCCTTAGGATCAGTCGACTCCAAGTGTACTTTCAGAATAAGAGAAATGAAAAATCATTTATCGCCCTAAATTGAATATCAGTTGCAGCTCAGTTTTATCCGTGCAGGAACGGAGAAAGAATACAATTTCCTGCGGCCGGGCGGCCTGTCGTAAGAGGCGACTTAACAACCCACAGCCAGGTGGTAGGGCATTTGCTCGACTGGATGGCTGCCACCCCTGGTCTAAAGTATGTCGCCATAACAACCTTGAGTTGTGTTCCGGCATTAATGACCAGGTTCTAGTTTCTCTTGAGAGAGCAGCAGCGCATTTGTAGCAACTTTGCTGTTGCAAATGTCCATAGACGATGGTAACCGCTTTCCATCAAGTGGGCCGTCTGCCTGTCTGCTGATCTCCTGTAATAAAAAACCAAGCTGGATGAAAAGGCCTACTTTTGCATATAAAATTTATGTGACAGTAACGAAACATGCAACCACATTCCAATTCCAAACCTCGGTCTTAAGGTAAGGCTTCATCTAGGATAATTTTACAGATATAGGCCGTTTCACGCAGATATGGCGATGAGTTTAATGCGTTGTACTTGAGACGCAACATTGTTAACAACATTAAATATTAACAGATAATGTGTGTATACCTACATTAATGTAGCTATACGTGAACGGCCTTGTTTTTTGACACTTTCAATAAGACGCATTCGGCCACAACTCTTAAGTCTTTAACACTAACGCAGATGAAGCTCCAGGATTAGTGAAAATATCATTAACTATGTTGTCATATATGAAGTCGTGGTAGCGTAATGGCTAGCACACGCGTCCTAAATTCAAAGGGCGCGGATTCGATCCTGGCTGGAACGCATGCACCACTTAGGCAGTTTTCTGACCTAATGTGCATATTGTTACAATTACCACGTGCTAATAACGGTGAAGGAAAACATCATAATGCAACCTGCAAATCGAGATAACCGATGTGTCAAACCTGGCAAGCCGCTTTGGACAAGCGTGGCGGGTATACTGTCCGTTCCCCTATAGTGGGACGCCCGAGCCCAGCAGTGGGACATTTATGGGCTGTTATTACTTATTACTATGTTGCCATCACTGGCAAAACACTCTCCTGATTGACTCAAACATTATAGTGTATTTGGTGAAGATATTCTGTAATGAGTTTGTACATGGAATTATCGCTGGACTGATTTCGATGAAATTTTGTGTGTGTTGTGTTCAGGTGGATTCGAGAATGGTTTAGAATCACAATTTGACCCGGTAGGTGGCGCTACAATCGGGTTCTAAATATTATGTCTTCAGAGCAGGACAACGTCTACCGGAACAGCTAGTATGATATAAAAAATAAAAAAACTTGATTTAAAAAAACCGACTTAAAAAACTAAAAAGTATGAAATAACTTATTATATTTCTAAAGCTATTATTATTAATATATATTATCTAAAACATCTTGAAGTCGGTGCAAAGTAAAACATAAAAATTACTATATTTTGAAAATTACTAAGCACCGACTTTAAGACGTTTTAGATAATATATATTAATAATAATAGCTTTAGAAATAAGTTATTTTATACTTTTTAGTTTTTTAGTTTTTGAAGTCGGGTTTTTTAAACAAAGTTTTTTTATTTTTTTTGTTACTTTTTAGTGTCTAGCTATGTATGGGTAGATCTACAAAAGGTGCCGCGCTCCTTAAAAAATGTAGGTCCCAAGAAACGGGAAGAAAAAAATGTTCGTCAAATGAAAACTAGTGGGACAAACTATATTAAATTTTTAGGAAACTAAATAGCAACTATTCCGCGTCGAACAAAAAAAGAATCACGTACATCGAATCATAAATCTCGGAGTAATCGGTGAACATACATAAAAAAAACATCCCGACGAGATTGAGAATCTCCTCCTTTTTTGAAGTCGATTAAAAATTAAACTCATACCCCTAAAATACAGTGCAAACTAATTTAGGGGCGAGCAGAAACAATAAATTACTGTTAACTCAATGTAAAGTTTTAAATAAATAGATTCATAACCGACGGGAATCACTTTTGGTCAGGTTGGTCAAGGGTTGGTTGGAACTGTGGTACGCACCATGGTCGGGAGCTCCACCGGATGGGACGCCGTCTCCTCCTTCTGCGAGCAAGTCATGTTCGCGAAGGAGGAGGCGGAACGGGAGCGTGAGCGTAATTCCCTGCTCCGCCCCCGCCAAAGGAGGACACGCCGACGCCGGAGGTCAGACAGTGACCTTCGGCCGCCGTAAGCGGGCGGCGCGGGTGGGGCCCCTAGGGGTATAGGGGTTCTCACTCACCCGCACATGCCGTCGAGATGAGAGCGCGAGTGTTCCGCGCGCGCTCATCTCTCTTCCCGTGGGGCGCGTTACAGACCGCCCTACGCATGGACTAGACTCAGCAGTAGCCGGGGGATACGTCCTCCGGCATAGGAAGAGGCCCAGTGAGGGGGGCCCACGCCTGCCAGGGCACGCGGAGTTGGGAATCCCGCATTCACGTAGGCCTAGCATAAGGCGCAGGACGGAACACCCAGGGGTTTTAGTGGGTATCCCTAACTGGGGAGTGGCAATAGCGTGGCACCGGTTCTGACCGGGCACGCTAGTGCCACCCCCGATCTGGCGAATCCCACACTCACACGGGTCGCGAACATCCCCCCAGGCTTCTGTGCCTGTCGCGGCTTAGTCCTCAAATGGATTTCCCCTGGCCAAAAAAAAAAAAGGGTTGGTTGGAACTAGGATTCCAAACCCAGCCATTGGGACGTTTACAAGTTGATATTTGAATACAGTTCTCATCACATCCACCATAAAATAGGTCAAATTTATTACGTTTTATAATTCAGTTCATTAATTCGTCTATCAAAGCCTTCATTATGTTAAAACTGAAACATAACATTTAGCTTTGATTTCGATTTACGTTTAATAATATCGTGCTCATTACCGTCACTTCAGTCCCAAAACGTTCATTGTTTGCTTGAGATTCATGTAGACTTTCAGTCGGTAATTATTTCAACTTTAGTTTAAGCTTCTGTATTTAATGTTAACAATTGAGGACGAGCGGTATTTCTGACAAAACAGATCTGACTAACGATATGAATCCATGATATTTTATATGAGTATAGACGCTTTATATACTGCAGTTACTTTAAAAATAGCAACATATAAGTATATATACTTGATAATTTAAAGTTATACGATACACGTTTGCCAGGTGGTAGGGCATTTGCCCGACTGCATGGCTACCACCCCTAGTCTAAAGTATGTCGCCATAACAACCTTGAGTTGTGTTCCGGCATTAGTGACCAGGTTCCAGTTTCCCTTAAGAGAGCAGCAGCGCATTTGTAGCAACTTTGGTGTTGCAAATGACCATAGGCGATGGTAACCGCTTTCCATCAAGTGGGCCGTCTGCCTGTCTGTTGATCTCCTGAAATAAAAAAAACACGTATAAAAGAGACAATATGAAAGTTATTATACGCATTATTTATTGTTAGAAAACATGTAAGTTACATAAGTAAAATATAATTATTTCTTTTAAACAATATTTTGCTGTATTTTTGTTTAAATTTTGCATTGATTTCTTTACAATAAATAATTCATTTAATATAAAAATTATAAATGTTATACAATGCAAGAAAACTTAACTTATTTGTATTGTATTCTACTCATAGTCCCTCAAGACTATAAGTAGAATACTGAGCCCAGATCACCGTCTTCTATGGGTAAGGTGCCCAGAAGGCTGGCTACGTTTCCTTGCTGGATCGCCATACTGATCCGTTGGCCGAGGTAAGCACCAGCCCTCTGATCACCCGAAGAGTCGTTTCGATAAATTTTGGTAGAGGCTCATGGCCTCAGGACCCCACGTCCAAGCGTCTCAACAGCAAACGGCACAAACATATAACTCTCACAGAGGGTTGCATATTTGCGCCGCTTGAGTGATTCGGCTATTTCCGCCGCTGAACCGGCTGATTTAGACGTGTTTGGTAAATGGGATGCGGCCAACGTGTCTACGCAAGTCGCATCCCACACCAAAGGCTTGCCACGCTGCCAGGGAATTAGAGTCATTCCGTCGGGACGCCTACCATCGTCACGTGCAATACCGTTCGGCTCCAATAAAGCCGGCACGTTAGCGGTGGCAAGCGCCCTCCGTAAGACATCATTCAAGGCAGCGTGGCGCGACCATCTGCCGGCACTGCGGCGGCAAGAAAGACCGTGGTATCCCGGGCCGATTACCTCTGTTCCACAGACGCATGTGTGTGGTGCACATATGCGAGAACCCAAGCGCAGATTTATAATAGAGATATATTATTTGAACTAAATTGGTGGGAAAATCAATATTCATTGCAACCGCCGCGCTGCAATGTACCGATATGATACCGCTCATACTGATTTATTGCCCAGCACTAGTCATGTATTACCCGCTCTCGACCACAATGCAGCCTTAGTGGATAGAAATGTGTGTTCGGGAAATTTACTCTTTATCCATTTTTCAATATTCAAATGTAATGAAAATAACGTGTTCTGAACATAACTGTAAAAACATCTGTGCAGCCATCATTGTTTTTTTACATACCTATACGTATATATACAAAGGGAAGCTGTTCTATTATACTTGATTTTATTCGTCTTTTTATTGATATGTGAATGTAAGAAATATGGATGATTTTTTTCTTCTTGCTGTACTTTTGATAATCGAACATGAATTATATCCCAAGCCTTGTGGATAGTCCTTTTTTTGACGAGAAGAAATTCGTTTTCGGACTTACCACAGTGTGGGTGTAGTGGAACACTTACAAGCCAATAGATGGCGCTGTGCAATAATAAATGGGCCTAGGCCTGCGGGGCACAACAATAACTTCGCTGGAAGACTTTCCTTCGCGACGGAGGAGCATTCCATCTCGCTCCTCCACTTACTCGGGTCACCCCTCAATGGGGAGGGCGTGTATTGGCCTTCTGCCGAAATACCCTCTAAAATTCCTATGTCTCTTTTATTCTCCTGCTGTACATAAGCCCTAGCAGTCGTATATAGTCCTAGTTTAACAAACAAGTCTAACAACTCATTAATTTAATAGTCATTTGACTCTCTGAGTGCGTCAATTAGATTTATGGACCTTATTGGTCTCTTTTGTGAAACTTACCCTTACATGAATTGAATCCTATTGCTTTTACCGACTGCCGCACTTTCTTTAGAAATCTTTTTGAGGTTAGGCTATTTTTTACATTTTATAAATATGATGAGTTAGAATTTGAATACATTTATTTTATTTGGGAGCTAATAACTGTAGTTTTACAAACTAAAGTTACAGAGATAAGTAAAGATTAACTATTTATAAGCCTCCACAGATGACAGAAAAATGAATATAAAATAGTTTTAGAAAAAAGAACAATATGTAAAACTTGTAAACGTGTAGCTATTAAAATAAATTTTAATTAATTTCGCATTCACAGATGCTAGACTATCGACAAACAAGTCAGTGTCCATGTAATCCGATTTGCTGAGTTTGTTAAATTCGTTAACTGTTATTACAAAAAATGAGTCGCGTCTGAAAGCTGTACGTATCAAGGGCGAATGAAGTAATTTTCTAGGGGGAACATACAAATGTTGTTTCTTGATGACACTAGCACAGTCAATTTTGAACTGAGAAATTTTCACCAAGGAACGTATATCAGCTCTTCGAACTTTAAGGGGCAGGAGATGTAGTACGCTACAGAAATTTATAGGTATATTAAAAGATTGAGTGGGAGAAAACAACTTTTCATTACTTACCAATATTATTAACTAAAATTTTGTAAAAGTCGTTTTCAAATATTGTTGTGATTTTACACGATAATCTTACTTATGATGATTTTTGGCAATTTCACTACAATTTTGTTTATCGATTATCGATTATAGAGATATTTATTGGAAGACACGTTTTTTTTTTCAAGTTATCTAAGTCGAGCCAATAATAGTGACACAGACAGACAGAACGAAATTATATGGTACCGTTTAACCGTTTTGCTGTGGGACCGAAAAATTTGGAAACATGAAAGAAAGATAAAGTAATTCGCCACTATTTAAAGTTAACGAACCATTATCTTTATGGGTTTCACTGTTACATTAATAAGAGAACGGATACAAACAGACCACTAGACCAGAACGGATGAAACAGAAATATTGGTCTGTCAAATTGGCCTATTCATATTGAGCATCGTTTATTATGTCGATGGGGGTAAAGGTGAAAACGACGGATATCCGGTATTCAGTAAATGAGAAATTAATCGACACCAACATTAACAATAGCCGCTAATGACGATTGTGGGAATGAATTCTGCTTAATGAAGTCCATAAATACTAAACGATTTCATTATTTTGTCCAATTATTTTCAATATAAGTTGATATGGATTCAATCAAAAATAGTTTCAACGTTTCAAACACGTGTTTGTGCGAACAGTTTGAATTTAAATAGAAGTCAATTTAGTTTCAGCTATGGAAAATAATGTTAGCGCAATGGCTAAGGTAGCCGTGTCTCATTCCAGTGACATGCGTTCGAATCTTGTCTTGGAACTATGTCCCGTTTTACTAACCTAATATGCAATGTGCACATTTTTATAATTAACTCGTGCTGACGATGAAAGAAAGAAAATGAAGAAATCTGTACATTGAGATCGTCAATATGAGACATTCGCTAATCCATCTTGCATAAGGACTCAATTACACTATCATATATTTATTATATGAGTATGATCTCATATCTGTCAAATTCTGTGATCATATTGTTACAACCTGAATGCCGACAAAAGACAAATTCACATCTGCGTTTGTAGAAACACATTTTATTACCTTTTTGGCATTTGGACTTCTTTTTTTAATTTGTGTTTAAAATTTGTAATTAGAAAAACAGCCCATTGTGTATTGTAATATTTTTTGTTAGTCATTAGCTAGGTGTGATTCTAAGAAATTCAGTGCACGCGGGCGAGATACATATTGTATTTGTGCAGTATAAAGCAATTTCCCAATGGAGAGATCGTCGATCGAGCGATAACCAACCGCGAGACAAGACTTGTGTACATTCGTTAATCTATTTAGTGACGGACTTCACGCGTGTTATTGAGTCGTGCATTACGTTTGCACTGGTTGTGTTCAGTTATATTTGTACCTGTGTTATACGTGTTTGTATAATTTTAATAAATTCTATAGTAATTCTAACGGCATTTTAATTCGAGTCCTGTAACTCGTTACAAAATTTAAATGATACTATTCTTCATTTCTACATATTAACACTTACAATCACATAACTTTCATGTTTTATCAAGATGGATAACGATTTAGCCGTGTTTTCCGTTGCTATGAGTGCAATTTTATTAATTGTATTAAAAAAAAAGATAAAAACAGTCAAGAAAAAATAAAACATAAAAGAACATATTATTATTGGATTAGGTCATAGGTAGCAAGGGGTCCCTAACCTTACTTGAAGAACTTAAATTGGAAGATAAAAAGTCTAACAAAATATACAACATATTCCAGTCGAAATTCTCGCATTTTGACGCCATTTTTGAGGTTTGACGGGTAATATGATCACATTTGTACTCTTGCTGTCAAATAGAGTCCTTCAACTAAGATCATAGACAATATGAATCATATCTAGTTTTAGACTGTCATAGGTTCTATGTATAAAAATGACTCATACTCCTATGATCATATTTCTATGATAGTCTAAAGGCTCTTAGTGTGATGGTGTGCTGACCGTTGCTCAGAGGAAAAGGAGACCTGAGTCCAGCACTGGAAAATTTATCTGCTGATATTACAAAGGTGTGTTTTATTTAATCTTATTATCGGCATACCTGTCTGGCCCTTTTACGTATACCTATATAAAATGTATGTAATCGACGTACCTAAAGTCATCATGAAAGAATATACAGATATTTAAACTTATTCTCAAATTTATACATAACTAGCTGGCCCGCGCCCATTTGTTGGGCGTCATTAAAAAATCAAATAATATTATTAAACATAATCCAATACAGCCTATGTCACTAGGCATAGTGTAGCTTTTTACTAGTGCAAGAATTTTCAAAATCGATTCAGTAGTCTAAGAGATAACTTCCTACAAATAGACTCACAAACTTTACCTCTTTATAATAATTATAGTATAGATTAGATTTTTTTTATTGTCTGAATCAGGCAAACAGAAAGACGCGCCACCTGATGGAACGTAGTTACTGTAGCCTATGGACGTTTACGTACGCAACAATAGAGGTGTCGCCAACGCGCTGCCAAGCTCTAAGAATATTAGTGGTTTGTTACTGACTATGATTAAATACAAAACATACGTATGTGTAAAGTCCTTTATCTCTAAAAATTAACGTGTTATTTTGGATGTAATACAGGCTGCTTCTGCGAAATTTAGTATAATATGGAACAAACAAAAGATATTTATTATGTTTAGAAATGTCTAAAATATACACAGATGAACTGATGATGAGTATTCTTCTTAAATTTGATACTATACGTGTCGAACATGTTATGAAACAATTGAAATCACTTTCACTTTGTTTCAGCTGCCTCAGCCCGCGCTCGGCGTATTTCTACGAATTTCCACCAAGCGGTAAGTAAATATATCTAGCACAACAATGGCTACATAAAATTTCATGTACGCTCATATTATATGAAAATATTTCCTACATCTCATCGACATTTGTACGTGAAAAGAATAAATAATGCGTTCGAAGCCAGTAGACGAATCGTAAAAGGGAACTTACTACTATGCTCTCGGTTTTATGCTGCTATCTACATATGTGAATGTTCTTTGATATTTGAATATCACGGTCAATGTTTTATTATATAAAAAATATTATAACATTGTAAAGGTATATATAGTCTTTTGTTTTTATATTTTTTGTGTTTGTCTGTTAGTTCGGGTTGCACGCAAAAACTATTGGGTCGATTTAGATGCGGTTTTCGTTGGCTGACAGCAACTTCCTAGTTCCTGAACCCTAATACAAAATAAAAGGAATATTCCAGATTTTTGCAGTATTACTGTCACGTGATAATTTCCAGATGGAAATACTCACACGAAACGGCTAGATAGCCATCGCATGTTAGAAATTTTGGACTCGATTTACATGCAGTAATATTCAAAATAGGAACTTTTAATGCAATAAATCATATCTGATAATAATGATGTTCACTAATGCTGATATAAGATGGATCAACCATATTAAATCAATTTCGTTGAAAAGGTACATAACTTAAAGGACATGACTATAATCAATGACATTGAATATTGACAATGACATTCAAGTTCATCTTTAAAAAGATCATTTCGGTTGATTCATCCAAAATCTTCCATGCCCATAGTGAAAAGATTAAAAGAAATTAACACATCACAAATACACCCAATTATTGTAAAACAGCTTATAAGATTTAAATAAAGCAACTAATTAGTTGAAAATATATTCACGGCATGTAATATATCAAAATACATAACACGTAGAAGTTGGCACTTCATTTGTTTCTATTAAATTATTTATTCGCTTTTACTTTAGGGTGCCTATTTCGCGTTTTTAATGTTGTGTTATGGTAATTATAAAGAGTGAGTCAGAGAATAAAACAGGTTGGAATAATTCATTGCTTAATTAATTAAAATGAATTAACATTATCGTCGTTAACATTTTATATTAAAATGCAGTTAGAGTTGCGCCTAAAGTCGAAATCTTTGTTGTTGTTATATTTGTAAGTATGTTTAGCTTATAGACCTACTAATATTTAAAACAAGACTATCTAATTTATCTTTGTTGTTGTATAAAATGGCAGATATTAACAAATTCAACTAAATATTTTCATAAACTCGAAGTAATTAATTAAATGAGAAAACAATATAAACTTATCACAATGTATAACTTATCATTAAATATGTATTTATTCATATATAAATTATCAATAATCAACGAATTACAAATGTCACCATAACCATAACAACCTTGATTTGTGTTCCGGCATTAGTGACCAGCTTCCAGTCTCCCTTAAGAGAGCAGCAGCGCATTTGTAGCACCTTTGGTGTTGAAAATGTCCATAGGCGATGGTGACCGCATTCCATCAAGTGGGCCGTCTGCCTGTCTGCTGAACTCCTGCAATAAAAAAAATAAATAAATTACAATATAGCTATGTAAATTATTCTAGTGTTTTAGTACAATTGAAACTATATATACAATATAGTCTTAGAAAAAAATAAAAAAGATAATATATATGCGTCATACATGAGTCCCAAATTAGCGTTTGTTGTGTAACTCCCAAAACGCTTACCGCATTTCCACGCTGAACGGCAACGGCTAATACGTTGTCTTAAACACCAACCTTTTAGTTACGTGAGATTTCTATGACCTTAGTTTGCTTACTCTTAAAATTATTTATATAGGTACTATAAAATGTGTAATTAGGTATATAATTATAGTTTAAAAGTATTTAGTAGTACTTGTGGGCTAGTGCTGCCGTCAGTGTCCACGTCTCGGCTCCGTAGGTGAGGACGGGGATGGCGCACTGCTCGAAGACTTTGTCTTCAAGCATTGCGAGATGATCGACGAGAAGACTTGACTTGAATTCCAAGTCGCTCAATGGGCTATGGAGCGAGCAATGTTGGGTGTTTCTGTCATGTATACAATTATAAATGAGGATATCCAAAACAATGGACATAGCTCGCATAATTAGCAAGTTGAAGTGGCCATGGGCCGGCTATGTATGTCGCAGGACCGATGACCGGTGGAGCAAACGAGTTCTGGAGTGGAGACCGCGTCGTATTAAACGTAGTGTTGAACGTCCTCCAGCCCGACGGACTGACGATCTGTGTAAGCTCGCCGGTGGGCACTGGATGAGGAGGATGCAAGGCCGGGATGTGTGGCACCCACTTGGGGAAGCGTACGTCCAGCAGTGGACTGCGATTAGTTGACGGCGTTTAGGAGTAGTATCATTTAATTTCGCGCTTGTAAGCTTGAGTCTGTATTCTTTGTAAAGTATTCCATTTTTCATGATTAACGTATTTGTATCTCTTTATGTCTATTATCGAAAGTAAACGTATATATTTCATGACAAGCCGTAGATGAGATAAACAATCCAAGTTACTTTCAAATGTATGACTGTATACATATCGTCCCCGTCATGGTAAAATTATACAACTGACACTTTACAAAATCGACTTAACTATATTTTCTTACCGCTAAAATTGTTACTTATTTTTTGGTTTGGAATAATATATTTTCTGCATTATTATTAAAAAAACATTTCTTTCTTCATACAGACAATTGTCTCGGTACTGCCAAGAAGAAGGTTACAACGTTCTCGAGGCTGCTCCGAGGCCTGAAGTCTCATAGAAAAGAGAAGCATGGGTCCTGTTCGCCGAAACACACTCACAGTCCCAGACAAATTCTGCCTCCGCAGAGGGTAAGATATATAGTTTTTTACTACACGTTCCATAGCTCTTATATTGCACATTAAAAAATATACGATATGCTCACAAGACAGCTATTAGGTTCACAATTTTAGGTGCATATTGATAGATACTCCTATTTAAACCCGTTGTTGGTTATAGCGACTGCTATGTATTATGCACATTAAAGGTCACACAGTTCATTAGAGCCACCCGGCAAGCACCGCCTTCCAAGGGTGGACGCCGCGTTGTCAACTTGTGAACGTCGCATGATCCACAAATTGTCGAGTAGTCTGTCAGCGATTGGTACTAGGTTTATACTTGAATCAATCCGAGCAGCGGGTTATCACTAAGTATTACCCTCGCTGTCCACGTATGGACTGCTTGCGAGGGAGGCAATCCAGTACTGGTCGCGTGCTGAGTGGTTCTAAGGAGTTTTGACCTTAAAACTCTAAATCAAGCCGATCATATGGTTCGTATGTATGTGGCTTATTAATCTTGTTTTAGAAATAGTAAGTAGGTAAATTAATAAGAATTAAAAAGTAACAACTTATCAAGATGCAAGAGTAACATGTGTGTTAAATTTAATTAAAATAATAATGAGGAGGTTTCTGTCTCTGAAGCCCTAACCACCGGTAGTTTGGTCCTCAGGTATGGTTATCGGCTATAGCTACAAGATTTTGTATTTCTTTCATGAAATATTTTATATTGGGTGTATTTTTATAAAAGAATAATGATTTATTTTTTTTATAAAAAAAAGTATGTATATTTTCAAAAAAATATGAAATACTGGAAATAAATATTTTATATACTTTTTATAATCGAATAGAAAATATTAACCTAAAACAAGATTTTTTCTAACTAATAAATCTTGTTTTAGGTTAATATTGATTCAATTAAGTTCTATAACTTTGTATACAAAAAAAGGAGTTTTAAACAGATGTTATACAATTTTAAAGCACACTATAATGTACTATTATAGTAATTATGGTATATAAAAAAATATATATTTGAATGACTGGTGTAAAATATACTTTGTTATCAACTTTTATGCCGTACCTAATTGTATAGTTTGAATTATTTTCCGTCGGCGATAATAATTGTCATTATTAAATAATAATAAAAAATCATTAAACAAATTAAATTTCTCTCCATAAAGGAACGGAAAAAGAATACGAAGTAGTGCCTGCCGGGCGGCCTGTCATAAGAAGCGGCAAAACAACCCACAGCCAGGTGGTAGGACATTTGCCTGTCTGGATTGTTACCATCCCTGGTCTAGAGTATGCCTGAACACATTTCAAAGTTGTTAACTTTGAGTTGTGTTCCGGCATCAGTGGCCAGGTTTTAATTTCTCCTTTAAGGCCGGCAGCACATTGGCACGACCTATTATTACTAATGACAATCACAGTTGGGCCGTCAGACTGTCTGCTGTGCTTTAGCAATAAAAATAATCCTAAATTCTTTTTTAGTATAAAGTGGAAAGTTTTGACTATTTTTAATTATAATTGGTATGAACAAATCAAAAAACAAAAGGATATTTTTTGTAAGTTAATATAACGTGGGTGGTCCCTTTAATATAATATATTTGATGGAAAAATCTTGTTATGCATTCACATTTTAATTTTTAGAGTCGACTTACGTGGAACGGCTTCTTCGATTACAATCAAGTTTATTTATGTTTAAAATAATGACATTTCAGATTTATACACACTTCTCGTTTAAAATATTCTGGAAAGATTAATTCACGTCTTGTTAAATACGATGATATCAGTATGGCTCTTAATAGGATATTAATTTATTGATTGTCCAGTATAACGATACTCAATTTTAGATCTAAATTTGAATAAGAATATTTATCATTTGTTAAGAGACATTTTCTAAATTCACCGTTAATGAAAACAAGAATGATTTTTATGAAAACATGATTTTGTATGCCAATACATAGCGAAACAATCGTGCTTTTGTGAATAGTATTATGATGGCCAAGTTTTGTATAAATGTTTTTTAATAAATCTTTTAACAAACATTATCGTCATTAACATTTTAGATTAAAATGCAGTTAGAGTTGCGCCTAAAGTCGAAATCTTTATTATTCTACAAAATGGCAGAATATTAATAAATTCGACTAAAATACTTTCATGAACTAGAAATA
This sequence comes from Dendrolimus kikuchii, assembly GCA_019925095.2. Taxonomy (NCBI): domain Eukaryota; kingdom Metazoa; phylum Arthropoda; class Insecta; order Lepidoptera; family Lasiocampidae; genus Dendrolimus; species Dendrolimus kikuchii. The sequence continues at coordinate 7,581,119 of CM034395.1, read as the reverse complement.
TTAAATGAGAAAACAATATAGCCTTATCACAATGTATGACTTACTATTAAATATGTTTTTATTATTATATAAATAAAGTTAGATAATTTGCAAGGAATAATAACTCAGGGGTCGATCTTGATTTGATCTTGTTACGTTTTAAAAGTTAAGTATTTTTTATATATTTATATTTGCAGATTCTCAGTATGAATTTTCGTATTAAAGAAAATTAATCTGTCCGTGAGTATCTATAATATATATATCTTCCTTTAAAATGTAATTTAAAGTGATGATTATGTTTTAAAATATTTTTCAATTTCAATATGTAAATACATTTCTAGATGTGAACTTGAACAAAAAATTATAAGTGCTCACATATTTATTAGACTGCGATGTTAAATTATAAAAAGATTTACGAATAATTAAAACGGTTTTAATTTGATTTTTTTTTTTTTTGTAATATTCGTTGTTAAAATTTAACACAATGCCAATATTAAATATCGAAGGAAGAGTAATAGCAAATAATTATTGCAAACCAATTAAGCTATATATAGCACAATGTATGAACATTATATGGTTTTGTAACGTTATGTTCCAGACGCGATTTGTCGTTAGGCACGACGACAGTTTGTAACCGAATCTTAGTTGCAGCTTCCAAACACACGCCCGCGGCGTCTACTCCGCCGTTTTTTCATACATTCCCTTTTCACCCTCAGCCATTATGTTGATCCGGCTCGACGCCGGTACGCCTTTGACATGCACTCTGAGCAATTAGTATGTCGCTTCGTACGAATCCGTATGTGTTTATATACGTGTTTAAAACATAAATTTTGATGGTGCATTGTTAGGAACGTCTAGCTTGCTGTAGTGTGCGTGAACGTCATGCTAAGATTTTCAGGTATTGTTATCGGTTTGAAAAAAGGCTTATAGTTTATGTTTTTGTTATTTTCAAATTTTAAAAGCAATGACAGAAGACATATCTATTACAGGTTATGAAATATATCCACGAAGTTTATCTTGCATTCACTTTGGGTCTGCATATCGTGAAAACCATACCATTTTCTTAGGTAAAGAATATGTATTACAACAAAATTAATATTCGGTGGAAAATTCTTCTATGGTTACCGCTTTGCTTCTGCCTATTATATTAGTAATACACATCAATACACTTTCTGTGAATTTCCATAAGGAATACGTGAAAATGTCTAAGCCTGTATTCACTTCACAAATCTGGTTCAATATTTGAAAAGCCCTGGTTAAAGGTGCCTAAAGAAGCACATTAATCCTACCTACCTACCTACTGTCTAAAACTGCAAACATCTTGTCTCTTATAAACGTACTGCAAACAACTTATGATGTGTGTGCTAAATCGTAAGAGTTCAGCTCTTGTAAACCGAATAATCTCATTTTCCGTGATTAATGTTTTATCCAGTAATCAATAAAGAAATACAAACTACCATCCAAATTATATAACTTTATTTATGTATTGGTATTGTTATTATCATATATGCAAATATAGAACAATATGGTAGGAACTATAAACTGGATAACGTTCCCCTGACGCAGTATTTTATGTACCGGTTTTACCACAAAATAGTTTCTCCAAACTTTATGTTGTTGGGCCTAAGACGACCTTTTACTACATAACCATCTGATAACGCCGGGAACTATGTGAACAATGGGGAGTAATATTCATAAACCTGTAACAAGTCTCATACCGGTGTTCAGTATTTTAACGTACACCACTGCATCAATAACCTGACCGTATCAGGAAGAGCAATGGCAAGCCACGTCATGTACACATTAGATACGCAACTCATTTCTGCCGAATTAAGTGCTACATTTTTCCACGTCCACCTATATTTATTAATCTCTCAGGGAGAAAGGGGGTACGTCACCGCATGCCTTTTGAGAAATGACGCTTGCCGAAGTTAAGTCGGTTGAGCCAAGGCGACGGGGTTGAGTTATGAGCGTTTGTTGAGCCAACGGATAAAGGCCATTAGGGTGCCCCGTATAATCCTTATCGTCCAACTTGCACTTAGGATTAGTCCTGTCAAAAGTTGCTTTTTTCTGCTTATTGGTTGAGCCGTGTCCGCTCGCGATTAGGGGATCAAGACCTACATTCCTTGGGTACCCTTAAGTATTAAAAGTGGACCGGTAAATGTTTATGAAACAAATTTAATTCAGTTTATTCGCATGCTCTGCTTTGGCTTATTATTGCGCCAAGGGTTAGTACTATAAACTTTATTAATGTCCGTGTTGTTTTGCAAGATTAATTTGTTTCTATGAAATATTTATTAATTGTTTTACATGCGGTGCGTTTTTGTTTAAACAGACATTATCCAGAACAAAAATTACGCTTATACGCATTAACTATCTTAATTTTTTTCAGAATATTTCACCTCGTAGTTCAAAAGTCAAAGAGGCAGACAATTAAATAAAGAAGTTTTGAAAAAACAGTATTTCATTTTTAGAAATCTGACTAACCACGCATGACATACCTATTAAAAAAGTTTAATCCCTCAGTTATATATGTGAGAGTCACACCTTAAGTTTAAGATTTTTCGCATTTTTACTTCACCACCGTATACACAATAGTTTCCGAAAAAATGATTGTGACATAAAAAAAACATACGTACGGTCATGTCCATTTTATGAAGGTTTTTTGTCAAAATGGCTACGGAACACTAAAAATGAAATATAATTGAACATCAAATATCAAATGCACTAATTGTATTCGTAATCCACGTAGCAGAAAGAGTATCAAACGCTTAATTGATATTTTATAACGTGCCAGAGTTATGTAAACAATAAAATCTTAAACGGGTTATCTATTATTGCAGCTGATTTTAAATACTGAAAATAAATCATTTTATAGATCACTTAATTTTTCACACACACTTTGCTTTTCGAAATGTCTACTTCAAGGATCCGTTATCGCTCCACAACTATTCCTATGTTACGACTTTCCCGTGTTCTCATACGGAGCAATAAAATGTTATAGATGTATCGCAACTCTATAGACACATTTGCCAACGTTTTGTAGATCATAAATACGTATCTTGTATCGATAAAGAAGTTATTGCATGTTGCAATGTAGTAAATTTAGCGTAGTATTTGAAAACTTTGTAAGATCGTTGTAAATCAACTAAATATTACCTGAATACCATGGTTCTTTCATGTTTTGTTGCATTTTATGGTTTCTTTTAACATGATATTCAAACTAATGCTTGAGTTACTAGCTAATAATTTGTGTAAAATTTCAGGAAAGCATTTGGGTATTTAGAATACAAATTCACTTAATTGTACTTTATCCCAGTGATTTATAAATAAATTATAGGAGCCTATAAATATCCTACAATTTCCACGTCTCTCCATCTGTAAGAGAATAAAACTGCATAGCCAGCTTGTCTGCTGCAGCTTGGAGGGATTACACACATCGGTTTTTTTATTACGAATCTGGCAAACAGGCAAGACGGTCCAGTCCATGAAAAGTGGTTCCCGTCGCCTACAGGCGCTGGCAACAACAATGGCGAAGCCAATGCATCGCCAATCTTTAAGGCGAAATAAAGAGGATGGGGTAGAGGGATGAGATAGGAGGAATAGCAGCGAAAGGATGGGATATGAGAATTTGAAATTGGGTGAATTGGTTATCTTGATGTATGAGTTTATAATGTTTTCCTTTACCATACATGTGGATATTGTAAAAAATGGTATTACTAATAAAAATCACATTCATACAGTCATTAATGATGTAGTACCTAATTTTTGAGCTAGACATCTAGCCTGATTTTCATAAATCACTGCCCTCTCATATGGGCTAGTAGGTATACAATAATTGTAACAATACACACAATAGATCAGAAAACAGTCCGTGCATATTTCCCGATCAGCATTAGAATTCATATTATTAGAAACAAAAGCGGGTACCTTAGCCACTAAGTCACCGTCTACTTAAAATTCTCTCAACTGCAATTAGCTTCCAAAAAGTACTGCGTCATATTTGAGAATTAAGTAAGATACATGTAAAATGTTGAAGGAAATGCGGTCGCTGTTTAAGTTTTTCTTTAAGTAAAGTTATGCTTTGCGGCAACATTTATCACTGTTTCCTTGCCAGTATTCCAGAGCTGTTTGTGACGCAAATTATTTTCCTTGCACGTTTGTTATATGAAAGTTTTATGTGTTTTTCTTTAATATTTTTGCATATGGATAAGTTTTGCGGATTATGTTTATGCATTAGTATTTTATATCTAACTATTGGTTTCGGCAGATGTTGTCCTGCCCTGAAAAAATAAAAATCCAGCACCCGATTCCAGAGCCAAGTATTTTGTTTAGATTGATGGGTTAGATTATTGAAGTTTTAGTAGGAATTCCTAATTTTTATATAGCCTATATCAATCACGGATAATGTAGAGTTCGAATGTTGAAAGAATTTTTAAAATCGCTACAGTAGCTTTTGAGTTTATTCGTTACAAACATACAAAAATAAAAATCTTTCCTCTATAAAGTACCAGTATAGATGCATTATTTTTGTATGAAATATTGAGTAATGTCATTAAATACTAGGGTAGAAGAAAAGTACCTACTAGTAATAAATGTCTGGTAGTAAATAAATTTATTCTGAAAAGCTTCTCAATCGCATATGACTAAATGGTGCCACAGATTATATTATCGCTTTTTGAAGTTTTATTATTGGAAACATATTTTTAAGCAAAATACAAAAATTGTAAGCTGTAAGTTTCTTTTCAAACATTGAATAGATTTGATATAAATAAATTGTATTTCAATTTTGTAAGTTTATATATTAAATCATTATCATGGAATTAAATTTTGTTATAATTAGTTAACATAGTTAGTTAACATACATACAAATATTTCGCGGAATGTGGGTCTGTAATCTAGTCGAGAAAAGATAAAGTTAAACCACTAATTAACAGTTAAATTATATAAAACCTTTCTTTTTTCGAACAATTATGTTATAAATCCTAAAATAGTCAACATATTTGTTTGTGTATTCACTAGTTTTGCCCACAATGTTTGTTCAGGTTGTAACAATGAATAATTAATGAAGTTTTGTACGGTTTTCAAAGTAAATAAAGTTAGGCATGAGGTAACTATAATAAACGATGTGGGTGTAATTCAATTGATGTGTCGTAAGGAGAAAGTTATGTATAGAAATACTATTCTTAGGTAAATATAAAAAATAAATTTCTATATGAAATTACATACATACATACATAACTTCACGCCAGTTCCCTTGCGGGGTAGGCACGAACAACAGAACGCCATTTAGGCTTGTTCTTACACACCTCACTTGCTTCTTTGACATTCATAACTCTTGTCATGCACGCTCGTCTGTTCTTAAGGCTCCTGACATCACCTTGTGTTAGTACACGATCAATTTGATCATGGAAGGTGTGTCGTGGCCTTCCACGACTTCTGCATCCATCCACTTTTGCATTGTATATCTGTTTATTCATTCTTTCATCGTGCATTCTTTCCACATGAATGCATATGCATTCTTTCCACACATGAAATTGATATTTATAATTGTATTAATACATACTTATAATAATAAGCTTGTTACGAGTTCCGTAGGTATTTTGGCCAAAATACGAATACTATAAGTTATATATACCTGTATATATATAAATTATAGTTTTCGTATTTTGGTCAAAACGATACCCTTGAGTTTTCGTTATGTCTATCCGTCTGTCTCCTTTTGTTTGTTATAATAATTTTTCGCATAAACTTTTGGGTTTATATGACTCAAATTGAGTAGGAGTATGAAACTATATGCTGTTACACAGTGTGGCAGTGACAAAAAAAGGATTAAACGTGGTAAAGATATAGCTAAATCTTGATTTTTTTGCTATACATTATGTATGGTGTACTTACAGTTACACTATCATATAGAATATCACATGGATAATCATACCGATGTTCCTTTTTACTTAAGTCAGTATATTTAGTTGGCGAGATATTCACTTGAAAATCATGAAAGTTATGTCCCTGCCTCTGAATTTTCAGAGGTGAGGTGGAAAATTCTAAAAAAATAGTATGATAAGGCTTCAAAAATACCTACCTTAAATAAAAATTGCCCTGAACAATATCCGTTTTTTACACGAATACGCCCATATTGGCGATTAAATCATTATTTTATAGGTCTGTAGCCAAATTACAAAAATAGTTGACATTCGAATTCACACGCATTTGCCTGATTTTATTTAAAACTAACTGTTTCCGCGACTTGTTCCGTGTAGAATTACTTTCCACCAAACTTTAAAAAAAGTAGCGAAGTTACTCCTTATAGCATCGCTATCTAGCAGTGAAAATCCTGTCAAAATCAGTCCAGCCGTTTCAAAAATTAGCCGGAACATCCAGACAGACAAAAAAAAATGTTTTTTTTTTATGTAAGCAGCGTATATACTTTCATATGCATTTTTTACCTCCCACCCATTTTAATTTTAATATTATATAAAATTATTAGAGCTAGGTTTGTTTGCTGAAGAGTTTCGCGCCGCTTCTTATCTTCAAGCTACAGCATGTTGCGAAGTGGTGGTAAATTATATTAGGCTATCATAGAGTAAATAATAACCATAAACAAAATTAAAACTAAATAATTAAAATGAACAAGTTGGTAATAGGCTAAATAAAATTTTAACAATCCTCACTGACATTTGACATCTTTGTATTCATCGGCTACTGAAAAGTGGCCGAAACGTCGAAATAATGAAAATCAAATATATTACCGCGCTTAAAACCATTAAAACGTAGTTTTATTAGCAAGTAGCGCCCCGGCGCGGTTTCACCCGCGCTCTGTCCCGCTCCCATGGTATATAGCGTCATGTTATATAGCCTATGACACTTTCTGTTAACGTAGCTTTCGAAAAGTAAAAGAATTTTTGAAATCGGTTTAGTATATCCAGAAATTACCCCCTACAACATCACAAACACACAAACTTTACCTCTTTATAATATTAAGTATAGAAAAGTTGTTATTTTGATATTACAAACAGACACTTCAATTTTATTTATCTGTATATAGATCTTTACTTATTGGTATGGAATGAGGAAGACATAATTGACACAAAAAATCATAACTACCTACACATCCGTAAAGCCGAATAAAATCACAATAGCCCACCAATAATATCCTCTAACCATTATTTAGCTATTAAAGAACGTGTTCGAGGCGATAAGGGGTCTCCAATAAATCGTACGTTTTGAGTTAGACCTTCGGCAGGGTCGTTTATATGGACTCCATTGTAGAATATTATTCCCTTATCAAATGTGGAGTTAATGGGCAAGCTTTGTGCCTTCTTTGATTAATTGATTCGCATGTATGCGGCATTGTGATGCACAGTCTTAACATTTTCCATTTTAAGTTATTTTGATAAATAGCATGTCTTTATTGTATATAGACAAGACGTTATTGTACGGCGATCGATTTAGAACATTATCAGACAAATCTAAATAGCTTCCTGTTTGAATTCATTGTAAGTTTATATCTGTGCAGGAACGGAGAAAGAATACAATTTCCTGGCGGCCTGTCGTAAGAGGCGACAAAACAACCCACAGCCAGGTGGTAGGGCATTTGCCCGACTGGATGGCTACCACCCCTGGTCTAATGCATGTCGCCATAACAACCTTGAGTTGTGTTCCGGCATTAGTGACCAGGTTCCAGTCTCCCTTAAGAGAGCAGCAGCGCATTTGTAGCACCTTTGGTGTTGCAAATGTCCATAGGCGATGGTAACCACTTTCCATCGAGTGGGCCGTCGGCCTGTCTGCTGAACTCCTGCAATAAAAAAAAAATATACCTATATTATTCACAAGATTGCATACTATAAGTTTTATCGAAATAAATTGTCGATTTTGCTCGAAAACTTTCTTGATATCCTCTATAAATAATTTATCATAGGGCTGTACGGTAATACAGTGATTCGTGAAAAAGTTTCACTTTTGAAGCGACTGACAGGCGCTCGTTGGGAGTAATCTTCATAAAGAAAAATGACTTCACCGATAAAGCGATGAATTATTTTTTATACAGTTTGACGTTATTTATGTGCAAAATTTTAATTCCAAAAGTCTACTTGGATATTTGTTCATTGTCTTTACTCATTATGTTACGTAATTAATTCGTTGGCGGAGCAAATTCTGTTATATACTAACTTGTCATTTTCTTACGTAAAATTAATGTCTTTGAATTCCTAAATTCTGGGCAATACTTTGGCTTTCATCTGTAACTGTTTCAATTTGACAGTATAAGGTTGTTTTATATTAAAAGGGATTTTTGAAGTGAAACTTCTTTAGAATCGTTGTGATTTGAAACTCGATGAAAGGAAAATAAAACGACCCTAAAAAGAGATATTTAATTATTTAAAAACTATGTTCATAGAGATACAGTTGGAAACATTTTGAAGTTTTTTAATTTAAACGCTATCTATGGTCATAAATAAGTTTTGAAGTTCATAAATCAAATGGAAATTAGAACATTTGTTTCCTATTTTAGTTATCATAAGCCTATCGTGTCATTTGTTCAAAGTGAAAACATAGAATCTCAATAACATGTGTTAATAATATATCTTGAATATGTAATATATGAAATATAATATTTTGCATTAAAACATATATTACATTATTTTTACATATTATTACACATATTATATTATAAAAATAATAAACCTTATAATTATCCTAATACTCCTGGTATTCTATATTTACCTCATTCTCTCGTAGGCTTCTTTTCTAAAGTTTCACTTCTGCCGTGTATGAATTGCAAACACAGTATCTTTTATTGCGAAGCTGGCAAACTGATAGATGGCCCAGCTCATGGAAAGTGGTTACCGTCGCCTATAGACATTAACAACACCAAGGGTGAAGCCAAAGCGACGTCAGTCTTTGGGATGGGGATGAGATAAAGGGATCAGACAAAAGGAATGGGATAGAAATGAAGGAAAATAGTATTAAGGGAGAGAAAGTGGCCATTGGAACGATCGTTTAAAATCATAATAGACCACAGAATTCAAATTATCATCACTATTACGTATTAAAATTGGCATCACTACATGATTCTGTCTGTTATGATAATTTATGAAGATATTAAGTTTCTAGTAAAAGAAAAATATTGTTCGTGGTCCCAAATCTTACACTTAGCACCTTGTTACCAAATCTCCTCCAGGTGGATACACCGGACAGCGTGCTCCAAAGTGGCCTTGGTCTAGGCCCAGGGCCAGACACGGCCTTGAGGTCAATGGTTGACCCAAGAGACTATGACCGCCTCCGCTTCTTACAAATGACCGCCGCCCAACCAAACACCTTTGAAGAAACGATCCATAGGGTGAGCAAATGACCCTCCAGTTTACGCAAAATGCTCTGATTCGACAACTACTTAATTGTTATACTATTAATCACGGGTTCTCACAGGGGTTATATTTGAGTCCAAAACTATTTAATCACTCTTGTCAAAAATAGGAAAATGTCTTAGAACAATTTCTATATTTAAATCTTGTATGCATATCACCGTATCCTAGGCCTCGTTCATAGCAAGAGGCTAGTACAATTGGGATAATGATATCTATAAAAACAGGGACTAAAAAACTTTGGCAGATACGACTACTAAAAACACGACTTTTCTAATGACACGTAATATTGTAACTTTATAATTGCATTTGCTTATACTTAAACATTTGCTCAAGCTACACTGTGTTTACTGTGAACGAGGCCTTACAAAGCAATAGTCGTATACTTGATAAGAGTGACAAATCAGACAATTTTTTTTTAAACAACTCTCAGTGTCAAATCAGTGTCATAATTTTTGCGCGAACTAAACCACAACTTTGACGTACAGTGAAACAATAAAGTCATTTTACGACTGCGTACAAGCTATAATAGTGGTTACTGCCATAATGACGTTTTGTGTCGTTAACCTGCGTGGTTAACTGTACAATAAAATTGTTATATTGTTGTCAAAGTTGTAGCGGGAATGGGCAGTAATCTGTTATGCTCTGGATGGCAAATTTTATTTAGGAGCTATCTTATCTCTGTATTATTATATAGTTAAGACTATATATATATATATATATATATATATATATATATATATATATATATATATATATATATATATATATATATATATATATATATATATATATATATATATATATATATATATATATATATATATATATATATATATATATATGTAGGTTTACAGCTTTAACTATTATTATATTGTAAAAATAACTTTTACTAAAAACCATCTTACTTTCCTGCTTTATCAATCTTAAAATAGGTTTTTTAAATAATCTATTTTACATATTTAAATGTGTATTCTAATTATTTCAATATTAAATTAATAAATATAAATCATATAAAATTATTGGAACGAGATATTTTAATCAATTTGCCAACAGAGATGTAACAGACTACATAAAATTCAAAATTTACTTTGTATACATAATACTACTTTTTGGCTTACGATTCATTCGGCATGCAAAAGAATTGGAGGTGGATCACATTGGAGACCAAAGGCTTAAATATCACTCAGAATTTAAAAACTTGATGTTTTGTCCTTTTCTATTATTATCCATGTTTTAGAAAAGGACAAAGCACTCTTATTCTTTGCAGTGATGAGCTAATTAAATAGATTGTCATATTCATTATGTTTATAAACATTTATTTCTAATATAGTTTTATAATTTCAGATATCGCATATCATCGCACGTATAGTATTCACACAGCACTTTTACTTATCATGCACGGATAACAACATGCACGTTACTTCATTTGAATGCATGAAAAGTGTGCACGGTTTTTGTTTCTTTAAGACGCCTCTGTAATATTTTATTTTCTTTTATAAATTATTTCGGGAATCACATGTCTTTTTATAATTTCCAATTTCATTTTGTATTTTTTTTTTACTTTTAATAATTGGTTTATAGATATTATTTTATATTAATATTTGCTTGTTTGTTTCAGTTAAAAGTTCAAGAAGCGATGAAGAAAAAAGACAAATTAGCCAGAGAACAAGAAGAGGTATTATTGCCTTTTATTTAAAAACTAAAAGAATACGTTCTTGACGTATTTATTAATAATCATCTGTTCCAAAATACATGATTCTTTATTTCGTCTTTACTGTCTTGAGGATCAACTGATTATCTCAAAATTAGTATTTATGTACTTTCAATAATTCAATAATTGTTTCTACTTTTTATCCGGGCAAACAAAACTGCCACAAAATACACATCAGAAGTCAGTGCAAGGAAGCTGCGTTAATTTACTCTTTATGAATTCTAAAAATAAAGTACTATTCAAATATATAGTTATTATAATATGAGAAATACATAATTATGTATTAATTCATGAAATAAAACATGCTTCTTGTTCATATTATAATTAAACGCACTTTTGTAGCAAGTGAACTATAAAACCGTGTTTCAAAATTTTACATATATTTACACAGTACACCCAGACTAATAAATATTACCAAAACTAATCTGACGCCGGAGCCACACTGGCAACGTGTAATCTTGCGACTCGAGCATTCGACGCGTCAAACGAACCGCTGGCTAATCGTGCCCTAATCTCAAGCTAAGCCTATTAGAGGCAGTTGTATCGCTTCCCGACGAAACTTCCGAAGCCTTGCCCGGCACATTTTACCCGCAAAAAACTCAACTGTACTTTAGTACTTTGTTATGTGTTAAAATATTTGTTTCTTTTTTTAATTAATAAGTTCTTTACGTTTCTTTACAATTTTACCTAAGTTGTTTTGGAACCAAATAAGAGAGCAGGATGGCAGTCAGTTATTTATTTAAATAGCAGGAACCTTAAATAATTGAGATCTGGTATTCCAAACTTCTTCTTGTATCCTAAAATTAATATGTATTTGTTAAAAGAAATAGAAAATTACTATTACTAAATTATACAATATTCTTCATTACCTACGCCAAACGACGCGAGCAAATTTAAATAAAAGTTCATGAATGGCATTATTTTTTATAAACTGAATTCATATGGCATTTAATTTTAAAATGCCTACTTAAAAAATCATTAACCTTCGACTACTAAGCTTGGACTTGCCCATTTTAGCGAAATTTACTTAAAAATAATTTTCCCAAGTAATTATTTTATTTTAAATGGTCAATAATCTTCTATCTAACCACTTCTGTAGGCGCTGGTGATAAAAATCCATGTTCAGAATAATTTCAATTTTTTTTAAACAATCTCTTTGACTCAGGCATAAAACTTAATTAATATCTTTGAGAAACAAAAAATAGAAGGAGGTAAATTTTATTCAATTTCTCACACAACAATTTACAATTACCAGCTGTGTGTGAGACTGAGGCCTATTTTAGAACTGTTCATATCCATAATATTATATGTCACCGATGCTCCACTCTGTAGTTTTCAGTTTACAAAATTATCAAAAAAAGGTTTCTAGTAATTTCTTTTATTTTTATATGTCATTCTAAAAGCTTTTCAAATACGACGATAAAGTGCCTTTTTACTTAATAGATATTTATTAATATAGAAACTGATACGTACCTCATAGCTTACTATGTCAAGCTACATGTAGCTCATTTCAGATATTGATCTTACTGAGGTAATTCTTTCTACGTAATCAGATTTTAGTGCAACTTCTTTACAAACAAATACGGCTCTATATAACGACACTGAAGGGACTGTGCATTTTATGGCGTTATAAAGAGTTGTTGTTAAATGGAGAGAAGTCTGTTATTTTTGGCTGACGTCTTTTGCTGCACCAGTCATTTTGTTGTATTTTTCTACTTAGTTTATTTATATCTTGCGATATTGAGGTATCTTGATGATAAAGTAAGTACTTAGAAGTTTCGGTATTTCGGAGCTTCTTAGAAATTTCGTTATGCATAATGCCGACAGTCGAGTTTATTACGGACTAGAATAATAAACCGATAAAAGAACGTACACATCTGCGCAATTTTTACTAACTTTGGCAACTTAAAAGGTACTTATTATCACTTAATTTTTGTCGTTATTGAGAGTGGGTATAATGCTATATAGAGTCTATCATTGTATGGAAGACAAGCTAAACCAACCAAAACCAAGTAATATCGACGCTTAAGGGAGTTCGTCGTTATATCGAGTGACGTTAGAAGGAGTTTACACTGTATTTGAGAGTGAAATTCTTTCACTTTAATTTTTAGCATAAAAATTGTATGCTTCCTGATACACTTTGCACACGGGCTACAAAGTCGGTTTATGGAAATCTCTTATTATTTTTATGATTTAAATTCTCGTATCTTGTTTCTTCAGTCCGCAATATAATAGCTTACTCGGTTTCCTTGCAGAATTAAAACAAGTCTGCAGTGTTGGGGTGCGGGAATTTTAATTTAAATTTATACTTAAATTCTTTTTACATCGTCGCTGTAAGGGGATCGCGGTTTTGTTATAAAATTACAGGGAAACCTAAATTCTTATCTAAGGGCTAATGGGTGGTTGGTTTGAAATTACTGATTATATAAAAAACAAATGCAAAGCGGCAGTAGCTTAGCACGTTATGCTCTTCTAAAACTCTCATTTCAAAAAAGACGTGGTTTAGAATCGTAGCCGGGAAACATGCATCACCTAGGCAATTTCTGTCATAACATGCATATTGTTACAATTACCAGTTACTGAAGATGAAGAAAAAGAACGTGTTGAAACAAAATACATCGAAATGACCAATGTGATATCCCTCAAGGAGTAGAAAATTCTGAAAAATTGAAAGTGGTCTGAAAAAATACTTTTATAGAAAGTAATTTTGAACAAGATCCGTTTATTTGCTTTTTCAATACTTTTGGATTAAATTATAAGCAAAATACCCTTTTTTATGATTTTGTAGCCAAATGGCAAATACAATGAACATTCATCATTTCTATGGAACACTTCATTATGCTTGTTCCAATTTGTAAATTATAGTCCAGTTTAATAATATGCTAACGACCCTGTATGGCTTTATTGACTTACGGTTTTCCTTTACAGATTCTCAGAGATATAAGACACGGTCTAATGAATATGGGAAGAGATGGAGTCAGGGGCCCTTTTGGAGGTACGTACTCAACTTTTATTGTTAGACTTGGTTTTTTTCATTATATAATTACGTTTTAAATATGAAGAAATTATTTTAAAGGACGCTTTTTGGTATTTTGTGTCTAAATTTATCTAAGCTTTTTGCCGATTTTTGGAATTGTTTTGCCGCTTCAGTAAAATGTATTGTGTAATGAAATAAACGATATTTTATATTTATTGGTGTACTTTCAAAGTTAAGAATGCTTTCAATTGATTAATTATGTTTCTTATAATAAATTTAAGTAACAGTCGTTAAAAATTGCCCTGGGAAAATAATAATATAAATATCATATCATTATTATTATTCAATAATCAAATTTTTATGTAACTTTTGAATCATGAAAATAGCCAAATATTGTTCAAGCTGATTCAAATGGAGATTTTCGCATGTCACTTGCACGATGTTTTAAAATATATACGGAATGTCTCATCGGATATTTATCATTTTATTCTTCATCGTTTATGATCTTACGGTATGCTTTCGATGTGTAATGTAATATCATTCATTAGTTATTAAAAATATTTTTAAAGACATCTATGTCACGATTGAATACTAAAGTCCTTAAATTTAACTCATGCTCATAGAAGGATCATCAAATCATCACCCATCAGAATTACTTTGCGACGAAATGCTGAATGCATGTTTTGGATAAAAAAAAGAATATTTTGCAACCACGCACGGCTTTACGATGTTCGTACACAGCTTTTACTGCAGTGTTGTCAGTGATATCGCCCCCATATGGAAGGCATTTTACGGTAAACTTTTTTCGCAATTTTGTTAGCACGTTAACTTTTTATTTGCACTGCTGGGGACTGCGGAACGTGGAAGTCTAATGCCAGGCTCGTTTACAGACGACACGTATATGTACGACGACGAAGCAAGAGGCCTATCAGGAAGGGGTCATTGGTACGACGAACCACCTTACGAGAGTGATCCGGAGGATTTTTTGATGGGCGGTGGAGCGCCAGCAGCCACATTCCAGAACGGACGCGTTTGTTTCACTTTGAATCTCCGTAACGAACCTAGAGGCGAAGGCGTAATATCCCTGAGAAGCGCCGGCGATATAAGCTTAGCGAGAACCCCACGAAGGGGATTAATAATTCCACAGAGTGGCCCCTACCCTACTACCGTGATCCCTCTGCGAACAGCGAGAGATCGGGAAAGCGGAGATTACGCCACATCTGACATTCAATCTATAGGTTCGAGGCTATCTGGTATTTCGCTTGAATCCAGCCGATCCGAACGGGACTCTAGGAGGGGTTACAGACAAATGTCGGGGTACCGGATAGGCGCCGATCCCTTATCGCCTGCTTCATCAGATTACGAAGATCAAGAAAGCGAAACAGATTCACAGCATATAGCCACTGTACATAAGGTAACTATTGTTTATATCTTATTTTTACATTGCAAAGCAAATTGTAGTCTCAGGCAAAATATACTAATTTTATTTTTTAATAAATTCACTAGCACAAACACATTTGCTTTTGTTTTTAAAATCCTTGACCCATTTAATGATATTTGTGTATCTTTCCAGTCAGCTGAAGAATGCGAAGGGGTTTCAAATCTTGCAGGAAAAGTTAGAGGCCTAAGACAAGACGTCCAAAGAAAAATTTCAAGGTTAAGACAAGAGAGAGGGCCAGAAGGAAGTGATAGGCGGACGAGTGGTGATCAAGCCTTTCCTTGTTCTAATAGTTCTTTTGAAAGTCTTCCCAGCGGATCAGGAAGTAGTGAGTGGATTTATTAAGCTATTTGTTTGTGTTAATATAAAATATTTGTAAATAAGTTTTGTCTTTCCTTTGTACCATAATACCCCAAAAGTTACTTACACACAAAATATATTCTTGTATTATATTACACACTCTCAATTTATTTGTATCATAAATCCCCATCCTACTAATCGCATTATACAGTCACTGAAGTAACAAATCCTATTTACAGTCAAACAATGATGTACCCGCAGGTATTTCTACTTTTAATGTGTGGGCATACATAAAAGTGATTTAGGATGGCTAAACTCATAAATATTTATGTACAGGCACACAAGCGTTGGTACGCGCCGGTAGTAATCACTCATCTCTCTCGGCAGAAGAAAACATAGAATTAAGTCCGGCCGGGCGAAGTTTACTCGTGCCGCAAATGCTGTGTCGAGCGCGAGCACTCGTCGATTACGTGCCTAATATTTATGAGAAAGATGCCCTTAGATACAAGGTAAGGCATCTTAATAAGCTTGTAAATTATTAGTTACTTCTAGTCGAAGAATCTTTAACAACTATATATTTGTCAACAGAAAGGAGACATCATCGAAGTGATTAATATGAATGCATCCGGGATCTGGCGGGGAGTTTTGAATAATAAAGTCGGGAATTTTAAATTCGCAAATGTAGAGGTACTCTCTGATAGAGACACAGTTCGATCAAGGACTACAAAATGGTGCAAAAGCCGAGAAAGGCTTTGGGAAGTTCGGCCAAGATCGGTAGAAGAACTTTTGAGAAGAATAGACTTACCGGAATACACCGTGGCCTTCGCTAGAAATGGTTATGAAGATATAGAATTATTTAAAGAGATTGAACCTTCTGATTTGGATTATTTGGGAATAATGACCCCAGATCATCGCACGCGCATACTTGCTGCAGTGCAACTGCTGCATCAGCTTGAATGTGAGTTGGTACATATACCTTTATGATTTATATTGAAAAGTAGGCGCAATAATCATTTGTCTATGAGATTAAAATGATTTTTCATAAACAGGTGGCGAAGAAGAAGGTGAAGTTGATGGAGGGGGTTCCAGCTCAGAAGGCGGTGAATCGCCTTTTGGAAGAAGACAATTCCCTCGTGACTCTGGCTGTTATGAAGCAGGAGTAGGTGCTGGAGGAGTTAGGGTCCGTACTTCTCCATTGGTTCACCGTGCAGACGAACCAAGCCACAGGCCACCTGAACCTGCGCCGCAAGCCAAAAGATCGATTCGCCGGAGACAACCTGATGATGCTGAATGTGACAGGATCGAACGTTATCCAGGAACTGTGCCAGATAGGACAACCATACGTACTGGCGGTCTGCCTGGAGGAGCTAGAGATGACACCTGTGAATCTGACCATCGGCTCAATGTTGTGAAATTTGTAGCTGGAGGAGAACCGTGTGCATCAGAGAAAAGTAGTGATTCTGGAGTGAGTAGTTCTTCTTTGAGTTCAGCTCATCCTCACCGCCCCTGAGCGCGGGCTGCCGCGCCCGCGCTCGCCTAGGTGTTGGCGCGGGCGCGTGCACCCATCGCGCCGCCCGCACCCACTGCTATAGAACCTTCCACGCCGCCTGTATGAAAATAAAACAAAATATATTCTTTAATCAATATCTACACAGCAAATATTAAAACTTCTATTAAAACAGAAATATTTAATATAAAACATAACAAGGGTGGTGTCTATCTAAATATTTTCTGGTTTATTTAAACTTAATTGTATAGACCTTAACACGTTCGTCTTATTTAAAATTTATCAACAATAAACATAAGACTGATGATCCTGATTGATGTTGTGTTGTTTCCAAAAGCAAATTTAAGTTAGGTTATATAGGTTCAATTCAATTTATTACGGGCGGCATCTCAAACATTTTTGTAACGATGTTTATTGTCATTAACAAGTCCTATATTAACTAAGTAGTTGAGCAGTAAGAATTCAAAATATAAATTGTTTCTTTAAATTGCAATCAAATTAATAGTCGCACAATTATATTTCTATGTAATTATTGTAATCTTAACAAAGTGGTGAAATACTAATTTTTGTTAAAATTGTGTCATGAATTCTTACTGCTTTATAAGTCATTTACGGCCTAGCAAACAAATTTCTTGTAAGTTACAAATTTCCCAAATTTCTTTGGGTTAGACTTTGTATTACTTAAGACTGACCCTAAGTTGAAATTAATTAAAAAGAGGTTATGAGTGAAAGGTTTACTAACTTAATAGCAATTTTATAATTAGTCGTAATCCTAGAGTGCTCGTATGAAAAGCATTATTTCATGTATTTTAATTTACATTTGTACGAAAGTGACTATGTGGTATTTTAAACTACACAAACATTATACAATGAAAATGCCAAGGAAGTACTCTGGTCCAACGACAATCAATTTGACGTGAACATGCGATAATAATATTGGTGTTATAGATTTCAATTTATTATAGTCTTTATTGATTATAGATTTTTATGTATAATTAGTTGCTAGTTAAGATTTTGAAATGTTTTAATATCGCTTATTATCATTCCGTTAAATGAATTTAAAGGCATATCAATGACGGCAGCAATTATAAACGTAGCTTTAGTTGCTTATTCAGTATTATACTTTGTTCAATTTTGAATTACAATTAAAATGTTATTTTATTTTTATCGGTAAAATCGTGAAAGATGTTATAGAATGTAACGTAATTAAAAAAATAGTAACCATCATTAAGTTTAATTTAATATGCGCAATTATGTAGCATCTCCGCGATATTGAAATTTAATACAATTTTTTTAAAGTACTATTAAGCTCTTGTTTGGATACCAATTAAAATTAATCAAACCCTAAATTGTACCTAAGGTTTATTCCAATATATCAGTCACAAAGTATCATCGGTCCTCTCCATTTGTATAAAAGCGAATAAACAAAAATTTGGTTAGGATTTTATTACAATATATTATTATACTGATTTTAATAAATAATGATGATTATAGCAGTTCATCCCGATTGCCCGGTACTTTTTGTTCTCATTGTCCACAATAGTACTACTACACTGGCCGGGGCTTGTCCTTGAATGCATTATTATATGATGTAGACAGGGATAATCGCCGGTCAGTGTCACGCCACATTAACATTAAATCTGTCAAGGGGCCTCTACGTATTGGCCTTCCCATGGCCCCATGCAAGCTCTCCAAAAGTCCGCGTCCCTTTTTATGGCTCATGATCTTGAAAGATATACAGTATAATAATGATGATGAATATTTATTGAAAAAAATCGTTACTCAAAAATAAATATACTAGTATTTTCACTAATCAATTGCATAAAGGTAAAACAGGGTCGAAGCGAACAAAGCGAACAAAACACCGGACACAGCTTATGCTCCATTAAAATCGAAATGACAAACAACGGCAACTTTGCACAACGGGTGTGCGGTGTACTAACTTCTAAAGCTAACAACCTGAGCCAATATTGAAATGACTATCGATCGCGCTTTAATAGAACCGCACAGCTATTTGAGGTCTATAAATCAATTGATTTACAAACGCAAAACAATGCTTAACTCTCTCGATAATGCAGCCAATAAGAGTCAATTACAAGAGACTTTATGACTGTGATTGTTGTGCGGTTTTGTGCTGTGATATGTTTACTTGTTAATACCTCAATTCTATGGCAATGCATCTAAAACTACAATTAAAATTTTACATTACATTTCAATGAGTATTTTATCAATATCTGAGATTAACTAATATTCTGGTTGAATATAAAATACATTTTGTATATGTACTTATCAATCAAACAAGTCCCCAAACGCAACAGAATAATCTTTATTTGTGATAGTTGTATTTTCAAAACCTACATTCATACAAATGAAAACAATTAGGAACAGGTCTTGAATACAAAGGAAATTATTTTTTTATTATTACATACATATGTATGTATGTAATTTATGTATGTATGTATGTACATACATACATAAATTAACGCCAGTTCCCTTGTCCAGTTTTTATTATTGATTAAGTCTATCTGTAAAATACAATAATTGGCTGATTCTTATTTTATTTTTAAGAATTGTAATAAATTGCAAGTGTTTGTTGCACATCTAATATCTGGACTAGTATGTATGGCATATATACAAAGCTTATCTCTTAGATGAAAAAAAAGGTAATTTTTTATAGTTTTCAACTGTTACATATAATATTATTTTGGCATATTCTGGTAGTGATCTTCATTTACAATACTAAAACTTCAACATTTGTAGAACTTTGAACAGAGCATATTACTGTGTAAGTATCTTATGTATTATAATTTAGTAGCGGAGGCAATAAGCCAGTTGATTATAGTGAACTGGAGCGTTGAAAGCGCAACATTTGATAGCAATAATTGTATATAAACTAATATAATAGATAGGTTAATTATTATATGTTGAGACATTTTGTAATTTTTTATTAAGAGAACTTTATGTGGCGTACGCCGCATGTACAGTTTAATTTTAGGTGAAACAAGCGTGAAATTGAGAATTTCACCGATCTTCCCGAGTCATGGTTTCACCATTTGACTTTCTTTACGACTTTTGCACTTGTGACTGGGCTTAACTCGTAAAATTGTAAGTGGGCTGTCAAATCTAGTGACTTGTGGAGTTGTAACTAATATTAGTTTTCTGCAAGTAACGCTCCCTTCGTTATATTACTCGGAGCTTTGTCTTTCGGCTTTTTCCTTATAGACAAATAGCTACGCCCCGCGGTCTCACCCTTCACACTATATTTTTATAAATTATAACCTATGTGTTATTCTGATGTGCAAGCTATATTATTGTAAAGTTACATCAAAATCCATTCAGTAGTTTTTGCGTGAAAGAGTAACGATCATTCATTCATACATTCTTACAAACTTTCGCGTATATAATATCAGTAGGATGGATCTTCTTTCACTTTTTGAAAACCAATAAAATTAATAAATTATTGTTTTTTTAATGTATGTTACAACTACACTGCTCTCGCCCACCTATTTGTTTTTTTGATTTTTTTACTTTAGCGACAGATATGGATATAGATTTTTTTTTACTATTTATAATATTACGAAACCGAAATATACGTCATCAAAGTGACAGAAAAAATCTTGGGAACTAATATTAAGATGTATGTGTATGTAAACGACTGTTCGCGGAAATTTAAGTTCCTATTCTAGCAGTCTTATTCATATAAATTAGAGTAGTAGAAACAAGCCTGCAAACTTAGTCTAACTCAATATGAATAAGACCGTGAAACAGTAATTAGACCTAAAATTCAAATATCAACTAGAGCAAGTCTTATGTCACCCATGTTACTCTAGAAAATATACGACATAAGACGCCAGCAGTTACTCACTAGATTATCGCTGTTTCTGGTCGTTTATTTTTTAATAAAAATAGATTTTGCATAAAATATATCATATTGTGTATAAGGGATAAGACAGAAGACTGAAGTGTGTAAGATACTACACTAATACGAGCAAATGCAAAAAATAAATAACTTTTCATTGGTTACTAAGAAAAAGTACTAATAAAGAATTTCACACTATAAATCAAACGAAATATTCTTATTGCGTCATTTGACATAGATTATTTAGGTTAGATGAGTCGTTTTTGTCAAATTTATAGCCTTAGTTAAATTCCTATGTTATTTAACTGAAGTTTGTTTAAGCTCAGTCATTGTTGCAAAACGAGTTCGACACTTCCCACTGCCTGTGGTGTTGTTTTGTGTAAATTGTGTAAAAATATATTAGAAAAAAAAACATAAAATCCTTGTGACTTTTCGACTAAAATCGTGAACCTAGTCCGAACTAATAAATGTATATAGATAAATGTTTGTTATTTGTATATTGTAGATAGATGACATTATTTCTTTGGACAACTGTATATTCGGTAAAATTAAAACTTCTAATAAAAAATATTAATTTTATTTATTAATAATTATATGTATTAATTTTTCAAGTGCTCAGGTAGTGTTGAATTTTTCAATAGGTTTTGTCGTTCGTTACTTTCTTTTTGGTTGTCAATACATACAAGAATATACTGTATGATAATTAGTGCACATCTTCATTAAGCTAATGATATATTTCTTACTGCGAAGCTAGTATTTCTAATTCTAACTTTTGAGTGAAACAAGGTTTTCTTATGGCGATCAAAAAGGGAAACGTGATTTAATTTTTAAGCTGTACATTAAACATTTATTTTTGTTTTGTGTTAGCCATTATAATGCAGTGACTTGTACTTTTTGTAGCCATATTTATATTTTTTTAATGACAGACCTTATGTGTAAGTTTACAAAATCTGTTTACAAACATGGATTCTAAATAAATAAATCCAAAAAAAATGTGTTTCTGTTCCAAAATCCTACTCAACAATTGTATCTTGCCATGGCCGCTGTAATTGATCATATTCTAGCTGTTAAACCTAAGAGGTGGAAGCACAGCTGGAACTTTAATTATCTCATTTCATTCTATGTCACAATATTTGTAAATTTAATGTAGTGAAAAATATTTTTTTTTAAATTAAGATAGATAATTAAAAACATTATAATAAAACTTAAATTAATTATTAAATTACCTGCAAAACGTCTACTTTTCTCGTTGTTTAGCTGAGGTATATAAAAGATATATAAATTTCCTGTCCACAGCGCTATTTAGTAGAAGCTAATACTCTCAACCTCTTAAAACTAGTTTCCATTCAATTTTAATGACGATAGTAAATTGTATACTATAAATATAGCTATATTTAAAAACTTGAAATATGGGTAACAAGTCGACAAACCACCTGTATTGCTTTCATCACCCATGAGTTTATCAACAAGGATATCGTGTATATAGGTAAGTCGATATTTTCGATGTGTCATGTAGGTAAGTACCTATACTACGACGATCTTACATGAAGAGTAATGAAGAACACAAAGATTGTTAGGCAAAATAGATCACAGTACATTCAGCCACTGTATAAATACGACTACTTATTTTAAAGCTCAGTGATGATTCACATAATGCTGGGCCGACAACGAGACCTCGTACAAGTAAATTAATGAAAGAGTAGTCACACGCCGTCATAATGGGTCACAATAATGGCCGGTCCCTTAATCTTACTATTCATTCGTTACCGTCGGGTGAATTTTGACTTTACTTTACTTGCTTGTATGGTGCTTGTATCAAATTTTAACCTATAGGCAAATGAACGGTCGGGAAGATATAGGAACCGGCCATTAAACTACTTAAATTTAAAAAAAAAATCTGTGTGTATGTAGTACACACGCATTTTAAGTGAAATTTTAGAGAATATACTCGGAGATAATTATTCTCTAACTTTTATTAATATAAACATAATTCCTTTACATCGTCGCCTATATCCGTCAACATATTATAATTCAAAAAATTCAATCTAAATTACACTTTCAGGGCCTTACTTATAATCGTTTCTTAAATTTAAAGAAACTGCTCAGCAACTGATTAGTGAAAATCTTACCCATAAACTCCTTTTTAATCGAATATTTTGGGTACAACCTACGTTAATCATTCAAATTTCGTTTACCTGTGCTCCTCTTAGGTAAAAAACAGGTAATACACGTTTTAGGGTGGGTTTAAAATTAGGGTCTGATTCTGATTCTCTTACTTAAGAGATGGCTAATCGTTTCTTAGCGAGATTATTATAAGTAAGGCCGTAAATCACTAGCATAAAGTTTTAAATTAATGCACTTTTACTCACAATTTCCTTTGATCTATGTATAAAAGAATATCTGCCTTGAGTATATACAGATAGAGCTAAAATTCATTTGAAATCTTTTAAGTTTTATTTAAATTGAAAATTAATACTAACGGGTCAAGAGAAATGTGTTTTATTTCAAATTAAATAAAGTTGAATTTTTGTGTTTATCTCATTTTAATGTCGCTTTTTTGTTTCATCGAATTTCAAATCAGAACGATTCTAAAGAAGTTTCACTTCAAAAAAATTATGGGTGTGTGCAGTTCACACGCAGTAAAAGTGAAACTAAGTGTGACAAGGGATTGGAGGGATTCTACATTTTGTGACGTGAGATTTTATATATTATTATATTGAAAAGAAAACGAAACTTGAAGTATTAACGAAAAACTTCAAAACATTTCCAACTCTATTTGTATGAGCATAGTGTTTAAATGATTAAATATAATGTATTCTATTTCGTTATCTCGCAAGCTTAGGTCCTATACATTTTTATACTTATCTCTTTCTAGTCTCGCTTTTTCGTTTCATCGAGATTCAAATCACAACAATTCTAAAGAAGTTTCCCTTCAAAAACTCCATCTCAACTTAATACAGCAAAAATGGTTGACAATAATACTGCAAAATTTAATTAATACCTACTCGTAAATCAAATAAGGCACAACTATTACTCATTCAGTAGATTTCTTATCAAATGACTAAGATTAAACGGTTAACATTAATAAAGTAATACTGAATAATCATTTACCGATCACATATCGGATTTACTCATGAATATAACAGGTTTCCCAGACAGAATTGAATAAATGCGTTATTAGAACAAATAAGTTATTGGAGGTAAAACGTAATAGATGTATTGATTACAGTCTGCACAGTATATAATCCTTTTACACGAACGACTATTTCAATATAGTTCACTAACAACTAGATTCTTCCTCATTCATTTTTATTATAAATGCTTTTTGTTTTATTATCTCCCCTTTATGCTTTTATTTGTGAATTTCTGGCGTATTATTATTATTATTTTTTATTGCATGAGTTCAGCACACAGGCAGACGGCCCACTTGATGGAAAGCAGTTACCATCGCCTATGGACATTTAACACCAAAAGTGCTACAAATGCGCTGCTGCTCTCTTAAGGGAGACTGAAACCTGGTCACTAATGCCGGAACACAACTCAAGGTTGTTATGGCGGCATACTCTAGAACAGGGGTGGTAGCCATCCAGTCGGGCAAATGCCCTACCAACCTGGCTGTGCGTTGTTAAGTCGCCTCTTACGACAGGCCGCCCGGCCGCAGGAACTTGTATTCTTTCTCCGTTCCTGCACGGATAATGTCCTAAAAAGGCTCTTGCTCAGCATATTGCTAGTTTCACAACCAGCGCTGATCTTCCGCAAGTACCTCTAAGTGATGCCACGGTTTAGCTCCAAAAAGCAAATGAAACAATAAACATTCGTTATAAAATTATGCAAGATAATTACTAGAATAGAAGGTGATGTCAGGAGCCTTAAGAACAGACGAGCGTGCATGACAAGAGTTATGAATGTAAAAGAGGCTAGTGAGGTGTGTAAGAATAAGCCTGAATGGCGCTCTGTTGTTCGTGCCTACCCCGCAAGGGAACTGGCGTGAAGTTATGTATGTATGTATGTATGTATCACTGGACCGTATTTGTGTTAGTTTCACCACTGCTACTGAGAAACAAATTTGAACAGAAAGCCGATAAAAAGTGCTGCAAAGCGTAAAGACACCAGATCGAACATAATGCTTGAAAAGTGTCTACGTGTATTTTATGCAGTTTACTTTATCTTTGAAACGAACTCGGCTGTATAAGTTACTCACCGCTTTATTCATTGGTAGGATCATCTGTTGCATTGTATATATATAATCAATGTAATATATTGGTAGGTATTAAATATTTAACGTCTTCCAAAGCTAATAATAAATTACAAATTAAGTCGTGGTAGCGGAAACTCAAAGGACGCGGGTTCGATCCTGGCCGGAACGCATGCACCGCTTAGTTAGTTTTCTGACCTAATGTATATATTGTTACAATTACCACTTGTTAACAATGGTGAAGGAAAACAACGTGATAACCGACGTGTCAAACCTGTCAAGCTGCCTTGGACAAGCGTGGCGGTTATAATGTCCGTTCCTCTATAATGGGAGCCCCGAGTCCAGTCGTAGGATATTTATTGGCTTTCATAAAATACGTTTTTCAGCCTAATGTGGTCTGGGACCTTGTTTTTCTTACGTATGTGTAATGTGTATCTTAATACTTAATTTTATTATCAAATTACATATTACTAACTAAAATAAAATCAAGTACAAAAAAATAGAAAACTTAGAAAAAAAAAAATCCAAAAGTCTGGCGGTGGTGGGTTGTATTGAAATATTATATTCTTTTAGCAAAATAAAGGAATTACATAATTAATTCGTACTCAGTATTGCTAAAGTTAGTTTCCGAAACATAACAATAAGAAACAATTATTTCAAGTATGTAAAACTCAATGCGGGTGTCCCAGCATGTTTACTTGTCTGCCGGCTTGGTAATTACCAATTTATTTTTATGCTACAGCGAGTTAGCGCGACGCAAACGAACTCGCAGGTAATGTTACCAGCTTCAATATACATCTAAGAACAAGGACATTGCTACGTTAGTTAAAAACGAATCTTCTATAGTCAAGTATGTATTACAGAAATTACTACTGCTTTATAGATGTTACTCTAATTCATATTTACAATATTACATATTAAAATAACTTGTACATATCCTTTACACAACAACAGATGATAACAAACTAATATACGGCACCGGTAAGTATATTTCTCGTATGTTGACTTCTACGTTATTTTCCATTATATGATTAGTACCATAAAATATAAGTTATGATAAAAATGGTCTTTTAAATAAAAATTACTTAATTGTTGGGAAACCATATGATAATTTATTTATGATATTTGTCCTCATCTGGTAACATTTATTCATCGCTGATGAAACTTTACTAACTACCAATTAAAATTTGTGTTAACAAGTGGGCTGGTGTTGCCATGTGTTGATTGTATTGCTTGATAGACTGCAATCGTAATAAACAGGTGTTGGAAGATGTACGTATCATTAGGTATGTTTACAATGTAGTTTTATTTGGATTTCTCAAATAATATACTTAAAAAATATTAAACCATAATCTTTTGACTATTGTCTTCTGAGAAGTCTTGAGAGATACGAAAGAAGAAACGGCAAATTTAAGAGAGAGAGAAGAGATAATACTGGAACTTAAAAATTAAAAATCCTCTTAGGATTTTTAATAACGTTACCAAACTTCGCTAATTTGAATTTGATTTGTAATTATAATTTATTTTGAAACTCCCTAAGTTTATATGTACTTCTTTAATAAGAACGGTTGCTTGAGTGAGATTATAGTGAATAAAAGAATGAAATTGACGGCCTCTGTGGTTGAGTAGGCTACGCCTTTGTCGACCTACCTCACTGAAACACAGAGGCTCCGCGTTCGATCCCTAGTATGGTAAATTTCGGAAACGAATTTTCTCCGTTATTTACTATGGTCTGAGTGTCTGCGATCGGCCCCAGATTAGTCCGTTGTATATTGCATAACACAAGTATAACTTGCTTAATTTGGGAATATACAGTACGTGTGTTTGTCTGCCGATTATTAAGAAATATTAATTAATGAACGATAACTTTTAAGCTTCAAGCTGATTCCTACTGTCCTCTTATGTGATATTGGTAGATTAAGATGAATTTATTATAAGTAAATTAAGTAAACCTAAATATATAAAGGAAGAGTTTTACATTATGAAGCGAAAAGTAGGAAATGGAGGTCTATTGTATCTGCTTACCCATATGCAAAAGAAGCGTGGTACCGATAATTTATCTTCGAGACGTTTTTGCGTTTGTAGTAGTGTACTGTCAGCACATAAATGAATAAACTAATACTTTTTATATATAAGTATTTTTATAGGCAGGCAGGTACTTAATATGAAACTAATAATATTAAACGATATTAAAACAATTATTATTAATATTAAACATAGGTTTTAATACTAAATTTTAAGAAAATTTAAATAATAATATATAATAATAATAATCGGCAGACAAACACACACATTGTATATCCCCAAATTAAGCAAGTCAAATATCAACTTAAGAAGTCCTGTAAATATATAAATACTACTACAGACGTAAAAACGTTTCGAAGCTAGTTTCCCTGTAATGTGTATGCACATACAATAATGTGTTTAGAAATATCTTTTGTGAGAATGAAAGATAACTCTTCTACATGTTTTACTAATACATACATAACAAACACGCCAGTATCCCTTGCGGGGTAGGCACGAACAACAGAGCGCCATTCAGGCTTATTCTTACACACCTCACTTGCTTCTTTGACATTCATAGCTCTTGTCATGCACGCTCGTCTGTTCTTAAGGCTCCTGACATCACCTTCTACTAGTACACAATCAATATGATCATGGAAGGTGTGTCGTGGCCTTCCACGACTTCTGCATCCATCCACTTTTGCATTGTATATCTGTTTAGTCATTCTTTCATCATGCATTCTTTCCACATGCCCGAACCACTACTAATAGTACCTAATTAAAGTAGTGTACTAAGTAATTTTATACTGATAGAAAAATAAATTACCTGACAGCATCCTTTCTGGAATTGTGCTAATGATAATGTACCAGGTGGTCTTAAAGGAACGCTAATATACGCAGCAAACACCATAATTTGCTCAGCAAACTTGTTTATTCAATAAATATGTATTTAAGTGTATTGGCTATGTTTGAGTTAAGTGCTTATTAAGTGCAATTTTTGCTGTAAGTAATTTTGAGAAGGTGTTTATTTGTAATAGTTATTAGAATAGTGCTTTATTTTTTGTTAAAAATAATTCTTTATTTATCATTAATTAAGTGGCTACGAATTCGTCGTGAACGTGTGGTCCAAGTACTCTCATTTTTCTTTAAAATCTTACATTACCCACTTTCTCCTTCCTATCTTCATAAACGATTTGAATTTCCTGTTCCTCCAGAGAAACATTGTATAACATCTAAATCTCTTCTTTTCAAAGCACTTTCTTCAGCATGTTACAGTTGTTCTGTCTCCGTCCACGCAGTTAGACTATGGAACGCCCTTCCTCATACAATCCGAGATAGTTCATCGGAGAGCAGCTTTAAGAAAAAAGTCAAAGAGCGACTATCTGGTTTAAATCATATTTATATTATATATGTATGTATTTGCCCCCGAAAGATTGACTTCATTTTATATCGCAAACTATACCACACCCGTCTATATGTAAACTACATAAATGACAAAACTTGACAAAAATGACAAAATAGATAACATGGTCCAAGTCGACCAACTGGACCCAGTGGATCCAGTGGACAAAGTGGACCCAACTGGCCTAGTGGACCCAGTGGTCAAAGTGGACCCAGTGGACCCAGTGGACCCAGTGGACCCAGTGGACCCAGTGGACCCAGTGGACCCAGTGGACCCAGTGGACCCAGTGGACCCAGTGGACCCAGTGGACCCAGTGGACCCAGTGGACCCAGTGGACCCAGTGGACCCAGTGGACCCAGTGGACCCAGTGGACCCAGTGGACCCAGTGGACCCAGTGGACCCAGTGGACCCAGTGGACCCAGTGGACCCAGTGGACCCAGTGGACCCAGTGGACCCAGTGGACCCAGTGGACCCAGTGGACCCAGTGGACCCAGTGGACCCAGTGGACCCAGTGGACCCAGTGGACCCAGTGGACCCAGTGGACCCAGTGGACCCAGTGGACCCAGTGGACCCAGGGGACCCAGTGGACCCAGTGGACCCAGTGGACCCAGTGGACCCAGTGGACCCAGTGGACCCAGTGGACCCGGTGGACCCAGTGGACCCAGTGGACCCAGTGGACCCAGTGGACCCAGTGGACCCAGTGGACCCAGTGGACCCAGTGGACCCAGTGGACCCAGTGGACCCAGTGGACCCAGTGGACCCAGTGGACCCAGTGGACCCAGTGGACCCAGTGGACCCAGTGGACCCAGTGGACCCAGTGGACCCAGTGGACCCAGTGGACCCAGTGGACCCAGTGGACCCAGTGGACCCAGTGGACCCAGTGGACGAAATGGACAAAATCACAAAACCTGTCCTAGTTTCCGGGATAAACTTTACATAAATCTATCCCAAAATGTATCCCATTACCCGGGATAAAAAGTATCCCTTGGGCACTCTCGGCATCGTAAATATATATATACTGAGTTTCAGCCAAATCGGTCCAGTAGTTTTTCCGTGAAAACGGAACAGACAGACAGACAGACAGACAGACAGACAGACAGAGTTACTTTCGCATTTATAATATTAATAGGGATTATTTTCAACTTGTTTCTCATGCGTTATAAAACTATTCATGTTTTCTGAACCCTGCAGGATATCGAAATAAAACAAACTATATTATACAAATATTTAAGACAAAAATCTTATTCTAATCTCTAAAATTTTCATTGTAATCCGTTGAGCCGTTGCCGAAAATATTTGAAAGTAATATTCAAACTGACACAGAGCAAAAAAAACAGTCATTTGTGATTAGACATCCTTTAAATAGTACTTTTCACTTAAAATTTCTGTAGTAGTTGTAAATATTAATATGGAATAATTTCTTAAAAATAAATCAATACTTTAAATTTAAATTAAATAATAAAGTTAAATGTAAAAATTAGGACAGTGTAAGATAATCCACTTTTTGAGTTTATTTTTATGGGATCCGGGGCCAAATTACAACAACAATTGGCTTTTATCACCTTTCAATGTGCTTGGACTGAAATGCATATAACCGACAATAAAAAAAAGAGAGCTTTAAAAAATACTTAATAATATTGTTACTTGAAAACATTTAAACAAGTTCTTCGCGAACCTGTTTAGTAAAATGTCGAACCAAATTGACACCACCAAGTACAGTAATAAAACTGGGAGCGCAGATATTCTTAATTATACAGTTTTATAGCCCATCTTGGCTCAAAGGTGGTCTGCCATAGTTTTATTTTCGGGCAGACTATTTCTATTAATCTTGTAGAAAAGGGTAGCTGACAGTCAAGTCAATTGGGACTGGTTCTTGAAATCGTTAAATGGTCAGCTTAATGGCTACCTAAAATTCGCATGAAATACCAACAGAGGAAAGAAGGTTTTATGACGTTTTACGGCAGCGTGAACAAAGAGATTAGCGCTAAAAATATATCACTCAAATTCAAAGGGGTTATAAGACACCTGCAAAGCATTAGTATCGGCTTGCACCAGAATAGGTATGCGCTGTATATTTTTAGCCGGCTAATTTAAGATTTATTTTCCAAAATGAAATATTCTTCGCATCCTCTCACAGGTGGTCCGCACCGCAATTTCCTTGAACGGGGCAAAACAGGCTGCTAATCGATGTTTGCCCGGTAAGTCACGGTGTGGCTGCCAATTTGCGATAATAATCTTGTACTGAAGATGTTGAGGTCAAGATATACGTAGTAACGAGATAATGGGATATTAATCTTCGTCAATTTATTCAATGGATATTAACCATATAATGGCGAAACTTATAAATTCTATTATATTGGAAATAAATCAGCTGTGCCATTTCAAAACCTTGCAAGTGCAAGAAATTTTAAACTACGAAACAAGAAAATTCCGTGAACTTCAACGACATATCATTTCAAAACTATTTATTAAGCTTATACGGACCGTTATCATATTTTGTTATATATATAGTCTTTACATGTTTCGTAGTTGTGATATGCAAACACATCAGCAAATCAATAAGACAAACATTCATATATATATCATATAAACATAGATATCATGTAGCAGCAGAGTGCTAGCCAAGACAAGTAAAACGAGCCCAAACACGACAAGTCTATCTTGTTTAGTACAGGAGTTCCTATGGCCACCTTCCGATTCCATCATCAGATAAGCTCCATGATACCATATTATTGCATTGTCATGTGATATACATATGCGTGCAAAATTTCAGCTCAATCGGAAACCGGGAAGTTGGTCAAATTTAACTTGCAAGATTCCACCCGAACTTACATACATAAATACATAGGTACATCCATTGCAAGTTAAATAAAAGCTTGTAAAAATATAATTAAATCATAAAAATAAACTACCTTATAAATATATATTAAAGACTATGTAACAAATCGCTATCAGATAGGAGCATGCCCAGAAGGCTGGCTGCAAGGCCGCGCTGTAAGGCGATACTTATTCGTTGGGCGAAATATGCGTCTGCCTTCAGATCACGGGTGGCATCAAAAATACATTTGTACAATTATTAATTTCTTCTTAACGGTATTAAAAAAGAACCAATTATGATGATATTTATATAATATTTCCTTTTGATAATATGGATGAATAACTAATATAATAAATAATATCAGCCCATAAATATCCCACTGCTGGGCTCGGGCCTCCAATTATAGGGGGAACGGACAGTATACCCGCCACGCTTGTCCAAGGCAGCTTGGCAGGTTTGACACATCAGTTATCTCGATGTGCAGGTTCCATCACGATGTTTTCCTTCATCGTTGTTAGCACGTGGTAATTGTAACAATATGCACATTAAATCAGAAAACTGACTAAGAGGTGTATGCGTTTCGGCCTGGATCGAACCCGCGCCCCTTAAGTTTGGGACGCGTGCGTTACCACGACTTACTATACTAACTAAACTAACTAAAAACTCAACTAAAAATCTCTAATTAATAAAAAAGTAAACCTACAAGTAAGGAGGTCGCAAAAAATTGTTTAGATAAATATACATTTTTTTCTATACAGCGAATTTACATGAACTATGGCATGAGAACCCTAATTTTGTATTCAAAAAATGGTACGATAGACAAGAATCGCACAAATGTTTCACAAAGTAAGGTTGAATAACGCGTTTAGCGCTGGCGGCTCGGTGGCCAAAGTCCTAGCCGAAGCAGAGCGGCAAAAAGCCCTCTTCCCATTTAATTTTATGGCGAGGGAAGCGCGAAAACTCCTCTCT
This sequence comes from Dendrolimus kikuchii, assembly GCA_019925095.2. Classification (NCBI taxonomy): domain Eukaryota; kingdom Metazoa; phylum Arthropoda; class Insecta; order Lepidoptera; family Lasiocampidae; genus Dendrolimus; species Dendrolimus kikuchii. The sequence continues at coordinate 7,548,595 of CM034395.1, read as the reverse complement.
TGTATTCTACTATACTTTCAGGCCAAGGTTGTAAAATGGAGAAGGTAGCGTGCGGTGTATTGGAGCGGAAGCGAATACAACTCAGTCATGCCTATAAAGAGAATAAACATATCAGCAATATTTTTAAATAATTTTGTTATGAGGAATTACGGACGCTACTTGAAAGGTGTAATACAATACAATAATACACTTAATTATACACGAACATGATTGCAAGAAACACACAATAATCTTAAATACTAGAAGATAATACGATAGGCGGTCTTATTCCTTAAAGCAATTTCTTCTAATGATTATTCCCAAAAAAAATTACTTAAAATTTGGTTAAAAATTGAGAATACTTGTAACGTATAATTTTTTTCTAAGCAAGAATTGTGTTTGTGTGGAAAGCTTTTTAGCGAAATATAAATTTTGAGCTGCTACATCCCCGTTTTTGGCGTTACCAGTCAAATGCTCACAAACGGTATCGTCAGATAGATTGTGACAACTATCTGACTTAAATCAGAATAGAAAAGTAAGAAAGAAAAAGTTGGGCAAAAGAGAAAGAGTTAGACCAACTGTTTCGTTGTGAGTTTGGTGCATATTCAGATAATGTATTACTGAAAGAAACAATAAAGATAATATAATAAAACTACGTTTTAACGGTTTTAAGCGCGGTAATTTTATTTGATTTTGGTTTTTCCGACGTTTCGGCCACTTTTCAGTGGCCGTGATCACGGAAGACAAAGATTTCCAGTGTCAACGAAACCGAAAACGTCGGAAGAACCAAAATCAAATAAAATTACCGCGCTGAAAACAGTTAAAACGTAGTTTTATTATGTATACAAGTCGCGAAAACTTAAGAAAATATTAAATAAAGATAATAATTATAGTTTCAGTAATAAAGTAATATGTTATATATATTTATTCCCTTTATTCTATTTCAAGTCGTGGTAGCATAATGGCAAAGGGCGCGGGTTCCAATCCTAACCAGAACGCCTGCACCTATTAAGCAGTTTTTCTGACCTAATACACATATTGTTACAATTACCACGTGCTAACAACGGTGAAGGAAAACATCGCATTGAAACCTGCACATCGAGTTAACCAATGTGACTACCCTGCCAAGCCGGCTTGCACAAGCGTGGTGGGTATACTGTCCTTCCCCCTATAGTGGGAGGCCTGAGCCCAGCAGTGGGACGTTTATGAACTGTTATTATATTATTATTATTTAATCAATAAGCACATATTATTAGTTTAATTTGTTTCTATATATACATTTATTTGTCCTGTGCAAATGTGATTTTTCTATTTAAAGGATGTCAGGAAGGAATCGCTCATAGCGATGACAACGCCAATATAGTTTTTTTGTTACACTGTTAATATAGTTTTATTTCAAGTTGTGTGCAATTAAGAATATAATAAATAAATATATACTTTATTTGACTAGAAAGCGACAAAACAAATACAATAAAGCACAATTCAAATTATAATATTTATATTAATAAACTTAGGACTTTACGTTGTAGTGCATGAACCTTTATCTCCCGCTACCGCTCCTACCTTAGCCCCGACCGTACTGTTTGTATTTTTTTCGCAACTCCACGGCATTCAACGGGGCGTGTATAAAAAGAGGACTATTCATTGTTACCGTTTTGTCCGTACGCCAGCGTCACATCGACAATGTACCACGCACGTTGCTTTCCTACGGTATGCAGTTTTCCACTAGCGAAGTGGAAAATAACCTTAATGCCGCTTAGGTACGTGAGAATAGTTCTTGCATACTCCAGCTGGGTTTATCTCCCTGTTATGCTGCGATAAGAAGCTTCTACCGCTCTTTGTGATAAAATACGTCGTTTCAGCATTTTGCTATAAGGTAATGCGATTACTAAAGCGTTCATATCAACTGTTGTTGTTAGTACATATATTAAATCTATGACAATTTACTAACGATGTTAATGTGTCAGTCTTGATGTTCCAGTTTAATTTGGTATTAATTTCGAAACACAAATATTTGACTGAGCCGAGTCCTTTACTTTTGTTTTGTTTTTAATGTGAACTTGTGATTGACAATAGTTATATATGATCAATATTATGTACAAATTAATTATACGACAAAATGATAACAATGAAAAACAGCCTAAATAAACCTTTAACAATTACATACAACATAAAAAATCTTAAAATAAAGCTTAGAAATATTTTGTTTCATTCATTAAAACTGATTGCTAAATTATTATTTCTGAACTGCTTTTAAGTAACACAAGTTGAAGGCCATGTTTACTTCTTATTCATCACCACCAAGGATTTTATTTCTTCTAAGGTTCTTGCTACATACATTACTTCACAACATATACCGAATTACATACATACATAACTTCACGCCAGTTCCCCTGCGGGGTAGGCACGAACAACAGGGCGTCATTTAGGCTTATTCTTACACACCTCGCTTGCTTCTTTGACATTCATAACTCTTGTCATTCACGCTCGTCTGTTCTTAAGGCTCCTGACATCACCTTCTGCTAGTACACGATCAATTTGATCATGGAAGGTGTGTCGTGGCCTTCTACGACTTCTGCATCCATCCACTTTTGCATATACCGAATTATTACAACTATTTTACTTTAGATGTGATATAATCTTAATCAAGTTTTTAATACATCTTTTATAAAAATAAATATTTGCGAAAAATTACAAAGCACCCAAAATCTCTGAGTAACTCAGATAAAGTAGAACAAACACTTACCCTTCAAAATATATTATACATAAAATAAAACGTCAGCACACCAATAAAAAACAACACCCACAAAAAGAGGTTTAGGTTCGGAATATTTTACAAATGCCCTGTACGTGAGAGTTTGCAGTGGGTCACTCCGGGCCCCCGTGTAGCACAGAATTACGGTCACCACACGTCGTGATTTTCGAGATATTTAAAATGCTTTACAACGAAAAATCAGGACACTTCCCTCATAAGAGGCTGAAATATCTGTAGCAAATCCGCTCTAGACTTCAATTTTGATTTATCTATCAGAAATTTTTATGTGTCCTAACCCAATATGTTTCAGTATTTAGGTAGACTTTATTATTTCATACATACATATAAGTTCAAAAGTAACATCTACTTGTTACTTTATATCCACCCCGCTTGTTGTTGTTGCTGTATACTGTAAAATAGCAAGTTGAAGAAGCGGCAGGAAACTCCTTAGCAATATTACTAGCGGCAGCGTAGAGGAGCGGCATAAATTTAGACTAGACGTAGTGAGAGGCGGCATAATTTTAGAGTAGACTATGGATGCGTTTTTAGGTTTGATAAAATAAAATATGTTTAAATAAAAAATAAATATATATAATTTATATTATAACCTAACCAAATCATAATTTGCAGTAAACCTGCGAAAAATTGAAATGTATGCTGGGACACATAGTAGAAGTGAAACTTCAACGGACAAGTGGAAAAACGAATGGCAACGGATAGGTGGCAAAACGAATCGCAACAAAATTTTAACTTGAAGTTTTACGGGCAGATTGTTAATGTTTTGTCCAATTTAAAAACCTGCCCGTAAATCTTCTAGTTAATATTCTATTGCGATCCGTTTTGCTACTTTTCCCTTTCCATTCGTTTTTCCACTTGTCCGTTGAAGTTTCACTTCTACTATGTGTCCCAGCATATTTTATTTTATTTTGTCTTTTATCTGTCTTTTATTTAATACATATGCACAATATACCTACCTAAATTCCTTCTATACGCGAAGATCTGTTGTCTTTACCAATCCTTATCAGAAACAGAAATGAGAATATTTACACATACATATGTGTCTGTCTATCTATCTTGCAACGGAAACCATTAATCTCAGGAACAGGCAAGAACGTAGAATCAAATATTCCAAATTTAGCAATTCCACTTCAAAGTATGTTCATTGATGGCCTACAGAGTAATGTAGAGTAATGGGCACTTAAGTCTATTTTGGCATAATGTTTAGAAATGGTTTACGTACTTCATTTTGGATCTAATTAGGATAAGTTTGTGGTCTAATTTTACTTCAAATCTTGAATCGTCTAATTCACTACATGTACTAAATTCCGGGTTGGATTCAGGTCTGAAAAAATTTCGTAAAGAAACTTTCTATTATTTATCTATTATAGTTTGGAATCAGTCTCAGAGTTGTCCGTTGTATATTATCAATAATACAAGTTAAATTGTATTACTGTCGATTGATATCCGTTTATTTATAGTATTACGTTTATAATTGTCATTTACTGATGCAGTGTTAATATACTATTATAATACTTTTTTCCATATTATCGCTGATAAAATCTCTTGCTGATTAATTTGGAAATGATTTTTATAACTCTTTGTTTTGTCAGAATTTTCTATTATAAAGTTTACCAAATTTTGTTAAGCACGTTAGATACCATTACTAGGTGTAAGTTTCATATTGATATCTGTCCGTGTAATGTACGTAATTGAAAAGGTTTGTCCGTAAATGTAATTTGCAAAGACGGTCACCCGCTATGGACTTATGAAAAATCGCAAAAGTTTTAACTTCCATAGAGATAAGTAGTTATTACTTGGTTTTTTTTTGTCAAACCGCCCGAACCGACTCTTTATTCCGGGCGAATTAATGTTTTAAAGATTTTCGCTGCAGCAGCTTAAGAAAGATAATAACTGGGAGATAATGGTGCGGTAAGGAAATTGCTATGTCATATAGAAGCTATCTTAATAGCTATAAAACTTTTTGATAAGAGTTTTTCTGAAGGGCTTTGTACCTGTAACTATATCATAAAAAGACAATTTTCTCCGTGCAGTTTACGTTAAAAAAACACATAACACAAACATCACTATAAATCCCCTACTATATTTAAAAATTAAACATTTCAGGGAATAAATAGAAAATCATACATCACAAAATGTTTATTGCCTCCACTTATTCTTTATTTTCTGAAACGTTTATTTATAAATAAGATGGTTTTTTTTAATTTATTACTATAAGTTTCAATTTTATAAAATAGGTAATAAAAATTAAATTTGCATACCATGTCTTCAAAAACATGTGAAACAATGTTGCAATGTATTTTAATCGACGAGTATATTTAGCAAATGTAAATAAACTGATTGATTCGAAATTTCAAAATTGGATTTCAAAATAACATTAGTAAGTTAACACAACTACTGTCTAGACTTCCATACAAGTTTAATTGTATAGATTACATTTAATAAAACTTGGTTTAAACAAAACATAATAGATTCAATTTTCCAATTAAAATCTTAGGGATAACAAAAAGATTATGAAAACTGGCGCAGAGGGGCTCACAAAGGCATTTTAACAAAACGAACTCCCGCATAGAAACTTTCAAATCAAGAAAACTTAATTACAGTAAAACGAAAAGTAAACTTTAAGTAGACGCAGACAAATCAACAGTAGGACAAGAGATCTTGATCCAATTAACGAAGTTGAAGCTAAACACAAAGCGGCTGTAAGTCAAAGATTAGTTACTGGTTTAATTCTGAACATACTCCGCATTTATACGTATCAGCAGTGCTTTGAAATTAAGCACTGGTGATTGTATAATAAAATTTAAACAATATCGCAGAAAATTAGTCGTTTGCTTAGGTGCTAATGCATTCGCATTTCGTTCTAATGACATGGGTTCAGCAACAGGCGCCGCTTAAAACAATTACCCTAAAAATTACCACATGCGAATGTTTGGAGAACATTGTGATGAAACTCGCCTGTCAAGATAGAATCTTTACAAACTTTATTTTCTCACACAACAATTTACAAATGATAAATATCTGTTGTGTGCGACTTGTACCTATTGTAGATCTGTGCATATTTGTATAACCTGTAAATTTGTATAGACAAGTTTAGCGAATACACTGTCTTTTGCCCTAAATACAGGCCCGAACCCAGCAGGATATTTAATAATATTATTACAGTAGAACAACTATTCATAGAAATGTCTTTAAACAGTTGTCTGAAAACGTGTAACGTTACAATAATTACAAATAAAATTTTAAACGATTTAATTATAGGTGTTTATTAAGGTTATGATTCCATGAATTTATTTCTATTATCACGAATCTCTATCACATATAGAATTTCTTAGATTTGCGATGCAATGTTTGTGATAACTAATTTTCACCATTTATTAGGGATTTCATCCCAGTTGCGCTGCTAACATTATATTCGATTAATATGTGGCATGATGTTTTCTTGATAAATATATCAGTATCCTACCATTCCTACATTCCACAATTGAAGTAATGCAATGAAATTTTTAGAGAGATGTTTGTCAATACAAAGGAACAAAACACAGTAAAAACTGTCTCATCTGTTTCTTATTCATTGAAAGCATGAGACAATCTCTCGCAAAGTAAAAGAACATCAATTATTCAACGCCAGTTCATTTCACATTGCTCCCGTTTTGAACTTGCTGTATCTCAACAGTCCATGAAATATTCGATTAAATACAAATTGTAAGGTATTTAATAGCTACTCTCAATCTAGTTTTTGTTTTAATCTAAGAAGACTAACATTGATCAACTATTAAAATGTATCTAGAGTACTTAGCTAGTTACGATCTATTATTATACATAGTACAACTGGCAGTTTCTTTCAAACAACCTATTGGAACTAGATTTTACTCATCTAGTCATTCACTAAACGTTTTTAATCATAAGGCTGGGTCTCCAATCATCGAGTTAACAAATTGTTAATCGAATCGCTAAACTTGTTTCCAGACCGGTGTCAGACTGAATACTCCGTTGACATTTGTCCGATAATTGAACTGGGAACAATTAGCCATCGAGTGGTTAATATCCGTGGCAGTGTAGTACACGATTCGGTCCCTCGGCGACGGACACTCGACAATTTTGAGGGTAAATCGATTCTTCGGACAGGATAATCGTACACTTGGACGATGCATTGTATATATAACGTTAATACCAATTGTTCCAAGTAGTGCTATATATTATTGTATAATTGTAATATTTGCGGGTAGTTGTGTTTACTACTCGAATAAAATCCAACAGACTTAGTGACCAAAGATAGCCACACATAATGCTCCCATAAGCAAACGTCTACTTCGCAATGTCCTCTTTGACGAGCCAGACGAAATCACCCAACTCCTCGCAATCATAAACCTTCCGAAGCTCAGAACATCGGTCTAGCATAACAGACGCCGGAGACCCCCGCTCCACCCACACAACTTTAAACCCACCAATCATACTCACTCATTACAGACACAAAGTAGACATATTAGATTAGCTTAGGCCTGTTGCTTGAGAGTTTATTCCGCTGCTTCTTCTCTGCCAACTATGACTCGTTGCGAAGCGGTAGTAGAGATAGACTAGGATCGGCTCCGCCGGCGGATTCGATAACTCGTCCCCACTTGTATCACTTCAGCCTGTTAGCTTAACTTATTCAGCCTTTTATGTCTTAATATCCGATAGAGTCATCTTTCCTCCCGCAGCGGTCGAGCCGACGTCGAACCTCAGAGGAATTGCCTCCTCGAGCACGCTGCATCATGGCTTGAACGCTTTCGCTCCCACGGAGTCGGGCAGCCCACCAAGTCCGGTATCGCTGAAACAACCATCTGCGGCTATTCAGCTGGATCCTGCACAAAAAAAAACGAAAGATCATTCTCACATCGATGCTACTCGGATGCACATGTAGCACAATAATACTATCCTACGGTAGCTCTGTAGAATAGTATTATTGTGCGAGAATCATAACTGACAATTCATTGTACTTTACATCGGCATTCTTTGTTCAGAACTCAAATTATAAAATGCAATCGACGCGATAATAACAGACTTTACATTCACAGTAGTAAAACAACACTAATGAAGAAAAAAGTATTATGTATATTCCCAATTATAAACTTCTTTATCTTCTTTACATAGTACAAAACAGTCGTTTTCCGCAGTTTTGTATATCCCCTAATTAACTCCTAAACCACGTAACGAATTTTTAAGCGGTTTTAATTATCAGTTAGATAATTTATCAAGGAAAGTATATATATTACTACCTTTTGGCTGGAGCTTCGATCGCGATATATAAGAATGTATTTAAGCAAAATAGAGCTACTACTCACTAGAGTTTGAACCACGTCGAAAAACACAGTTTAAATATAAAATAGGTTCCTAGTATAAATAGTGTGTTTCCTAAAAAATAATATGATTTGTATAAGACAGGCGTGTTTAATAGGTCCTTCGCGAATACTTTGAATACCCTTATTAGAATGAATAGGTTTTCCATCGTATGTTTTATTGATATCTCTTATTGCTTACTTACTTCTAAGAGACATGAATGAGTGATTATTCATGTCTGTCATTATTAATGACTAATTGATACAAAATATACCTATTATAAGTATGCACCAAGCATACCAATAAAAGATTGTGCTTTAATTTAATTTATATTTCATTGGGGCGTTGTATGAAATAACATTCTAATGTTAACATTTTTGTTCGTTAATATTATTTGTGTTACATTTGGAACAATAGTTTATGAATTGTTTATTTATTTTAATAAGGCTTACAGATGATCTTAAATATGTCATATGAGTTAAACATTTTTTTTTTAAATTTTAAATGTAAGTAAAAATTCTTATTAACTTTGTATTTATTATATATTTTTTTTTATAATTTTAAACCTAAGGCCAAGTAAAATACGAGCTTATTGTTACAGTAGCAAGGTATGTAATTACAACCTGTATTTTACCGTTAATATCAAAAAGAGATTCTTTGAGAAAACGGACATTAATAAAAATAATTAAATCCACGTCAACGTCACAGTCGGTACCATAAAGAGTGACAGTCAAATATAAATATTTGAAAGCAATCCCTATACATTTTTAACGCTTAAACGAACGCAACGAGGTCTGTATTTAAATAAAAAATTGCGCACGCGCAAATTTATTTGACGAGTTTCGTTTGTGTATTCTTTTAAAGAGTTTTATGTTTGAGGAACGTGTTCTTCGGCTTAAAGGATTTAATTTAGGAATAATAATACTTTTTTTTGTATTTGGATAGTTATCAGATAAAATGGTTAATAGAGGTTAAAATGTTTCCGCGGTTTCATTAGATATCTTGCGGGAAATAACTTTTATTAATTAATTTAATTAATCGGTAGACAAACACATACATTATGTATATCCAAGTTAAGCAAGTTACGCTTGTGTTTGGTACAAGGGACCACTCTGAGGCCAACCCAGACGCCCAGACCATAGTAAATAATGGAATGTTCGTTTACGAAATTTAACATGTCAGGAATCGAACCCGGAGCCTCTGCGTTGTAGTGAAGTCGGCCGGCAACGACGTAGCCCCTTCAACCACAGATTTTCGAAGACTAAATTATAATAAAATGTTCATCTCTGATCTGTAAATATGTTATAATTATCTTCATCGTGATAGCCATGAATACTGCGTTTGAAGGGTTCCGCTTTCACATTACCACAGACGGCCTCTGTGGTTGAGCGAGCTAAGCCTTTGCCGGCCTACCTCACTGCAACGCAGAGGCTCCGGGTTCGATTCGTGGTATAGTAAATATACAATATGTGTGTTTGTCTGCCGATAAAAAAAAAAACATTACACTCTACCAGACAGTTAGACCTGTCCAAGTGTGTCTGCGCAGCTACACTGGAGCGTTTAGTTCCGGGGGTCCGGAGGTACTGGCAGAGCGCATGAACAGAACCCTCGTAAGGATCTGTGATGCTGCGATGCCTCGGTCGCGTCGGCCTCCACAGCGTAAGGCGGTCTATTGGTGGACCGCCGAGATCGGTGACCTGAGGGAGGCAGCCTTCAGAGCACGCCGGTCCCTCAAACGCCGTCGGAGCCGACTACCTCCGGACTATGTGGAGGAAAATCGTCTTATCGGGGAGCATCGGGCTGCCAAAAAGGCTCTTCGACTGGCCATCATCCAGTCGAAGACCCGGTGCCGGGAAGAGATGCTAAAGAGCCTCGATGGGGACCCCTGGGGGCGTCCGTACCGGATGGCCCGTAAAACGATGCGGGCTTGCACCATTCCGGTCACAGCGTCGCTCGAAGAGGGGGTCCTTAGCTCCGTTATAGACGGACTCTTCCCAGACCCGGGAGCCTTCACTCCCCCAGAAATGAATCCTCCACACCCCGTTCATTCGGAGACGGAGCCTCCCCTCGTCTCCGAAGAAGAATTAGAAGTGGCCCTGGAGCGCCTCCGGGGCCGAAAGACAGCGCCGGGACCTGACGGAGTCCCGGGCCGAGTCCTCTTCCTGGCCGCTAAACACCTACGCGGCCAGCTTCGGGAACTTTTCAACGCCTGTATCAGGTCAGGCGTGTTCCCGAAGCAGTGGAAGGAGGGCCGGCTATGCCTGCTTCCGAAGGAGGGTCGCCCTCCCGACGATCCATCCGCCTACAGGCCCATCACCTTGCTCAACGAGGTGGCCAAGGTCTTTGAGAAGATACTTGCCGGCCGCCTCGTTCGTCATCTGGACACAAATGGGCCTGGGCTCTCTGAGGCTCAATACGGTTTCAGGGTGGGACGTTCGACATTGGACGCCCTAAACGCGCTGCGGAGCCTCACGAGAGAGGCGGATCACATGGAGGAATCCGTCCTGGCGGTCTCTCTTGATATCAAGAACGCCTTCAACAGTCTCCCTCACGAGACAATAAAAGCGGGGCTCCTGTCTCACGGAGTCCCCCCGTATCTCACGAGGCTGTTGGAGGCCTACCTCCAGGACAGGTACATCCTCTGGGAGGGCGGCCAAACTGGCCAGGTTATAGGAAGACGACGCGTCGCGTGCGGCGTTCCACAAGGGTCGGTGCTGGGGCCGATCCTGTGGAACATCGGCTACGACTGGCTCCTTCGCGAGCCAGTCCTGCCCGGGATGGGGGTGCTCTGCTTTGCAGACGACACCCTCGTCACGGCCCGGGGCGGAACCTATGAAGAGTCTATGGCACTCGCCGACGCCGGAACGGCGTTGGTGGTTGAACGAATCCGGCGTCTTGGCCTGAGGGTCTCCCCCGAAAAAACAGAGGCCCTCATGTTCCATAGACCACATAGACGTGCACCCCGGGACGCGCGCATCGTCGTCCAAGGTGTTGCGGTAGCGGTCAAGCCCCAGATGAAATATCTGGGGCTTGTACTAGATGGTAAATGGAACTTCGGGGCCCATTTCACCCAGCTCGCCCCGAGGTTAATTAAATCCGCTGCCGCCCTGGCCAGGCTCCTTCCGAACGTGGGAGGGCCGGGCGCGGCGACAAGGAAGTTGTACGCTGGCATCCTCCGGAGTATGGCATTGTACGGGGCCCCCGTATGGATTCATGCACTTCACCGGCAAAACAGGACTCTGCTGAGGCGAGCTCAGAGGGTCCTGGCGGTGAGGTCCATTCGAGGGTACCGTACTGTGTCGTGGACGGCGGCAACACTGCTGGCGGGTGATCCGCCCTGGAATCTCCAGGCGGAGGTGCTCGCAGCAGTGTACCGCTCCCGGCAGGATGCACGGGCGAGAGGAGAGGTGCCGTGCCCGGCAGAAACTAGAATGATCAGGGCCCAGGCGACCGAGGCCCTGATCCGCTCTTGGCAGAGGGACCTGGGGTCCCCAGAAGCTGGAATCGTGACGGTGGAGGCAATCCGGCCCCACCTGGCTCGTTGGGTCTCGCGGAAATGCGGGACCTTGACGTTCAGGATGGTGCAGATACTTACCGGGCACGGTTGCTTTGGTAAGTATCTGCACCAAATAGTTGGGCGGGAACCTTCCCCGTCTTGCCACGAGTGCGGCGCACTCCAAGACACGGCGTTTCACACGCTCGTGGAGTGCGCCGCTTGGGGACCCCAAAGGGCCCTCCTAGAGAACGTCGTTGGCCCTGTGAGCTCGCTTCGTAGCATGGTCGAAGCGATGCTCCAGGGTCAACAATCTTGGCTTGCGGTCTCCTCCTTCTGCGAATCCGTCATGTCGCAGAAGGAGGCCGCTGAAAGAGCGAGGGAGGAGGACGCGTACGCGGACCCCATCCGCAGGAGGCGGACCGGCGGTCGCAGGCGCCGCTACGCGCATCTTCTCCTCCCATAATTACCGTCACAGGGGGCCGCTGTCACGGGGGCGACAGCGGGCTTCCCCCCCCTCCTGTACGAAGTGGGTCACTCTGCTCCCCGGGGTGACCCAGTTACAGGGTGTAGGGGCGTCATGGTGCAGTTACTCTGTACAAGATCCCATGACGCCCCGTAAAAGCGCTATAAATGGGGCGCAGGTTTAGGTTTAGTGGGTAGTTTGGCGACCGTTTCTCGCGACAACTTCGTTTTAGAAGCCAGCGTGGAGGACCGGTCGCTGAGAGTCCCACACACCCTCGATGCAGGCCTTATGCCTGCATTTTGGCCCTTCCCCCGAAGGACCCGAGGATGGTGTCCAAATGGGTAATGGCTGGCCTAATCAAGCACAAAAATAATGAGGTTTGTAATTTTTTTTTATAACCTCTGGGAAGCCGTAATGAGGTGTCGTTAAAAATATAAAAAGGTGTAGACATTAAACAAAATATTTTTAAATTTCTAACTCGTTTCGAACGTTGTTTATATTTTTAAAGGTGATTGACTAAAAAAGGGTTATTATTTGTACAGATTAATAAATATTTAAATTTAGATTTATACATGCTATACACGAAAATCAGACGAATAGTGTGAATTGAACTGAAGCATTTGTGAAAATTTGTGTGAGTAAAATATGGTTAATAGTATTTCAGGAACTTTGAATCGGACAACGAGGGCGGCCTACGGTCCCACTATTTTGCTTCGAACCGGAAGCTGATTTAGATGGTAGGAAAACTCGCAGAGTGGGGAACCACACAAACACTTGGGGCGACAACAAGAAAGCTGGGCACCTGCAACAGAAAACACACAGAGAACACAACACATTACAAAAAACACACATTAGCAGTAATATACAACTACACAAACACAAACCAACACCAACAAACAAGCACCAACTTCAACATAAAAAAAAACCTACAAACTAGCACTAACGCTAATACCGCACACATATAAAAAACAAACTACTTTTAGTGTAAAAGCAGTTAGTTTATGCTACACTATCTCATGCACAACGTTCACATGCACAAAAGGATTGATTGATACACATCACACACACAACACACAAACAAATAAAATTAGTACTTACCAATTGCAGATGCCCGGAACAGGTAGATGAATCTGTAAAAGAAACAAAGTTAATATAGTAATGAACAGGATGTATGTATTGACCAGTGACAGGTTTTAGTAATATAAAGGTGTATAATATAGTGACACTGTAGTTATATACTTTAGTATATTTACTGACAGCGTCAAAGAATTTAGTAATAATAGTATATATATAATAGTAAAAATAGTATAATAATAAACTACCTCAAGATGTATGTTTGCGCGTCAAAACATAGAAGGAAATATACAATAAATATTAGATTGAATAATAGGGTAGCAACTTAAAACATTAAAGAACAAAATTGACACACATATATATGAAAATATTCGGAATCTAAATTGTACAAACTTAACATCAACCTGTAAAATAGAAAATAGATAAGAATATTTGGCAAACAAAATTATTGTATTATAATAGTAATATATATAAGAACTCTATGTAAAAATAGCTTTTAAGAGTTATACAAGAAAAATATAAATAAATAAAGTAAAAAAAAAAAAAACCCGGCACCAACCCAAACCAACCTAATCCAACCACCATTACCAATTTACCAAAACCTATTACCCAACTATCCAAACATCCCTTTACCATATAAAATTTTCAAAATTTCAGATATTCCACATAGATACATCCCATCCGCATCATCCAACCCCAAAACCCAATAGTAGTAGTTCTTTGCATGCAATTAATAAGCTATAAGATAGGAAAAAACTGAAACCTATATAGCAATAAAACTAAGAAAAGATTGCCTCTGTCCTGCCCTATGACGGAGAACCCCGGGTCTACAAAAAAAAAAAAAAAAAAAATAGTATTTCAGGTACTGGGAACTATTCTGTATTTATCCATCGGTACTAATTTGATTATAGTTAGTTCTCGTAATACACTGCGGCATGATCGGCATCCTATTCCAAAATTGGCACCCTATTCCACAATTGGCATACTATTTCACAATCGGCATCCTATTCTAAAATTGGCATCCTATTCCAAAATCGAAATCCTATTCCAAAATCGGCATCCTACTCCAGAATCGGCATTTTATTTCAAAATCGGCATCCTATTTAAAAATCGGTATCTTATTCCACAATCGCCGTCGTATTTCAAAATCGGCATCCTATTCCACAATCGGCATCATATTCCAAAAACGGTATCCTATTCCAAAATCGGCATCCTATATCAAAATTGGCATCCTATTCCAAAATCGGCATCCTATTCCACAATCGCCGTCGTATTTCAAAATCGGCATCCTATTCCACAATTGGCATTCTATTCCAAAATTATTAATAACACGTTTCGTGTATAAAATGCAATATGAAAATGTAATCTTAAACTCAAAATAAAATTAAACAAAATAATGCACCGCTATCAAGAGCCGTAAAGTTAACCCTGATCCCTCAATTATAAACTACCGTACATAAACAGGATTTTTTTAGGTGAATGCACACTTAAACAATACAGAAGTCGCATGTTATTTTGAATCAAGAAATATTTAAAATAATTAAAAGAAATATATGATTTGTTTTATTATTGCGTTCAAGTATTGATCAAATTGGCGGCCACGCGCCATCGCTCGGACAAAAGTGGCGGTGGCGCGTGTGAACTGCTTGTTGCTGGCCACCGGTGGCTGTGCTCGTTGACTCGTTTGCGCCCAGCTTAAATTGTAAATTTATCTTCTCCCGGCTTTTGATTAAAAGATAGTTTTGTTTTTGTTGTATTAAAATAAGCCCACGACGTATTTAAGAAAAAACCATGAATTTGAAAACACAACTGTTAACTCTACCAATTCATATATAATACAACAACATAAAGGCGTGGTAGCATATTCCTACGACATTCTTATCTTAACCCAATAACGTAGGTTCGAATCATGGTCGGGAAGCATGCGTGGTTTATAAAAACACCATCCGAATGTTAGATTGCTTGTTTATTGCTGTGTTTTATAAAAAGTCGTAGTAATAAGATTTACTAAAAACTTACACTCTAAAATTTTACTTTCCAAACCAATTCTTGTTTCTTGTATTAACCTCATTTTCAAATGTGAATTAAAAGTCAATGCGATCAAATGCTTATTTAGCGAATAATATAGAAGAACAAGTTAATAGTAGGCCGTGGTTTCCACTTGCTGAAGTATTCTGATGCGTCAAAAAGGTAAAACACAAAAAGGGTCTCGACACGCGAGCCCCGTAACAACAATTTGTATTTAAATGACACACTGTTGTTTTGTGTGTCACATTTGTTGGCTTACCATCAAGAAACCCAGCTGTTCGAATTAGAGTAATATATTCATTTTATTTATACAAATAAATAAATTATATCAATTTGTTGCCGGAGACAGGACAGGACATGGACAGGTGTGGTTACATTTTTAAAGTCAATATAGTCTTTAAAGCACAGACGCATTATGCTTGTTTAGCGTGCTTTTATTTCAACTATAGGTAGATATAGCTTAGCTGCATTCAGTATAACTAACCTCTGTAAATCGAACTTTAAGGGAGACGTCTAAAAATTCAACTTTAGCTATTTTGTAAAGAAATATTCGACTTTTGGAAGAGGTCATTATTAGCATATACTTAAACTCACTCGGTATCAAATAATCGAGTTGTAAAGCTTGTAAAATCAAATAAAGCTATCATCGAGATACATAGGTTCAGTTTATGTTTTCGACTTATAGAGGGTTCAGATTTCGATCAACGGAGGTTTTGGGGTTGAAGGGAAGGGACCACAATTTTTTTTCGAGTTTGGGAAGCTTTCGACTTATCAAGATTCGACTTAGAGTTCTATTGTATATTGAAAAATATATTTTAGATTTCTTCTCATACCGAATAATCTAGTGGGAGGTTAATATAAATTAGCTGTCGATCAGTTCCCATGCATTTCAAGACATATTTACTATTTATCAGCGAAAACCGCAACCAAATCGAATGAATACCTATTACGTGGATAACAAACACATGAAAATAAAAACCCGATTTTTTTATGTTTGCAAATAGGTATACCTGATGGTAGGTGGTTTCTATGATCCATGAAAATTACAACACCAAGGGAACCGTTGCGTTGTTTACCTTGTTGGGATTTTTAAATCTGTTTACTTCCATTATGAATAAGAGTACATTATATCGCAATTAAAATTTGTAATATTATAGATTTTTAAAATAATTAGTAATGTTATTCGACTTTCATACTCACCATTCTTTCATACGACCACACACTCCATAAACTCTGCGTGTGATAATTCCAGCATTAAAGAAATCGTAAAACAATTGATAAAATAAAAGTCTATTGATATCGTAAAAGCTGAAATTTGGTTTAAATGTGAATAAAGTTAATAAGCGTGCTTTCCATCGTTTATTAGTTGAGCAAACTTTATGGCGGTGTGTTGTAAAATTTAAAATATAGTCATGCGGCACGCAGCCCAACCGCGTGGCGTCGCAGCGCGCACTCGGCATAACAAATAATTATTGTGGCACTCATTATGAAGTAATTACCATATATCGTTCACGATGCATTATTTATTGATAGGCTGATTGGAATTTTCGGTAATGGTTTAAAGCTATTTTACTACCATTACAAATGAACACTTAAAAATAAGACCAAAATTCAATAAAGAAATATAAAAGTAAAAATTCATAGTTTGCAAGAATCTTGAGTATTTACAGAGCCGAGTAGAGAGGTTACTGGAAAAGTTAAAGGCGAGATACATTGAGGTATATAGATAGATATTCAAAAAGGTGGTTTGACCACTAGTACGATTATTCAATGAAGGAGCGCTACTCAGTCATCAAGATCACGAATTTAGACCTGTTTAATTTCATCTACCAGAAAACATGAACAAATAGACAAACGCAAGATAGACAGAGGGAAAGATGAACAAGCTGTCACACAAAGTAATAGGAGGACACAGGAGGAAACAGACTGACGGACAAAAAGACAGAGCAATGGATATGATAATTTTATAAGAGCAGATAGATATTTGCATTTTCTCTTTAACTTTTAAATCAAAAGCCGAATTCTCTTAAACCAAATTCATTGGAGCCCTGACAATATATCTGGGGACGATAGTTATTTTTACGTAGAAGGTAGTTGACATCGGTCTCGGGTTGGCATCGTAACGTATCGGACGGCTCACGGATCCCTGACTGATTTATTGCCACTAGCGAATCTCCAATTTACACCGCAATGTGTATACGTTGCAAGATCTTGATCGCAGATAAAGGAGATTTTGGTGTGGCTCTTGATTGTGTAATCCTTTAATTTAGTTGCGGTTTACTTTATAGTACTGACTGCTTTATGCATAATATTTGATTTTAATCTGTTTCTTTTAAATCATGTGCTGTCCTGGTCCATCCTGATCAATAGCGTCCAGGGATTTTAAGTAATTTTTTGTTCTTTTTATTTCTTTTTTAGTTCCTCTTTTTGCATTTTTTTTCCTTTTATTCACATTTTGAATGTGAATCTGTTTTAGTAGACGACACAAGATTCTTAAAATATTTGGTATCCCGGGAATCCCGCGGGAATTTTCATGGGAGCGGTTTGATGTTGTTACGGTGCATAAAAATTAGCTAATTCGCACACAGTTTTCATGAAAACGAAAGCTTACATTCGATTTTAAATGCTACGGTAGTTTGTGCCCCGGGAATGCCGTGGGAATTTCAAGTCGAGCATGGACGAAGTCGCGGGAATATCCTAGTATAATATATTATTGTTATGTCTGGAAAATCAGAAGAACTTCATCATTCATTCGTATTTTTTTTTTTGCTTCAAAATCAAACAACTCCATTACAATAAGTATAAAGTATATAAATAATAATTTCAGCATTCAAATTCAATTTGGAAGCAGGAAATTCTATTCTTTTCGGTACTCAAAAAAATTTATTGGTAAAGTTCACCGACCCCTTGCCAAGGAACTGTCATGTGCGATACGCACTTACCCCGAGTGTGGTACAAGGAATAGCACTCCAACACTCATTAGACTTTGAGAGGTTGTTACAGTACATATTATTAAGTTTCAGCCATGAACTTTACTTAAACTCTGCAAATAAATTGTTGTTTCAACAGTATTTCGTGACAGGATTTTGCGTTTCATGAAATCCTTGTCATTCATATCCATTCGTTGTTATTTCAGTGGCTAAGGTATTTGCAGCTCATTCTTGTGATACAGATTCGAATCCTTGCCAGGAGGCATGAACCTATTAGAAAATTTTTGAAGTAAAATTTCTTTAAAATCGTAGTGATTTAAAACTCGATGAAACGAAAAAGCGACACTAAAAAGAGATATAAACATATAAATCTGTAGGACTAAGCCTGCGGGAGAATGAGATACGAGTTTTCCATTGTGCAGCATAGATTAGAGAGTTAATAAGACCGATGATTAAACATAGGTCCAATTTGGACCGAAATAAAACTGATAATAATATTTTTTAGACTATAACAATGAAAAATTTAAAGTGATACTTAAGAAGTTTATTTTGGATTTTTCCATTTTTCAATCGGATAAGAATTAGATTTGTGGGCAGCCTATTTTTGAAAATGTAGTCAATTAATCACGTTAACAGTCTCAACAAGGTGTTGGCTTATCGTTTTATCATTTACAAATGCTTCTAGATAAAGCCTAATAAATTACTTTCGATTATAAGTTACGGTTTAGCTAAACATACTAATAATTCTCATTCATTTTTTTTTAATATTTCCATTTCAATATAACTTACTTCGTGTATATTATTAATATTTATTGTTCAGATTTTTGTTTCATATTGTAGAATTTGAAGCACACTACTTACTTTTTAATGCTATTAAAATTAAAAAAAATGCAATAACTCTTTCTTAGTTCGAGCATCTATCGTGACTAATTTATCTATGGAAGAAGAAAACAAGGATATTATAAAAATCAAATTAAACACTTTCTTAAATTCGATAAAAAGTAATTTTCAAAATATCTAAAGTAAGCAATAAACAAACAATTATGATTTAAAATCGGCTACGTTACGATTTTTTTCTTAGCTTTCTGCAATATTTATGGTTCATATACGTACCTATTCTATTTCTCACGCAGGCGGAGCCGAGTGACCTTTGAGAGTGTCAAAGGATAACAAAATTTTTTGATCACAATTTAAAAAGTGTTATTAACATTATTTCATTAAAACAATTTGTTTTTTTGTTTGTTCCGTATCATAACCAGCGCGCAATTACCAAAATATATCTAAACAGGTAGCTAATTAGAAATGACGACGTCTCTTACTCCATCTTGTATCATGTACGGTAGGATGTACAGGGCCGTATTATTAAACAGATTAATTGACGTCCAAAATGCAACATCTTTACGCAACAATGCTTAAGAATGACCGCAGACGCGGCGTGCAAAATATAAACGCTGCGCTGCACCCAGCGCATGCACGCTGCGTCGGGTATCTGAGAAAGACCAGTATAGTATAAATTTTCATAATAAGCATTCGTCGGTGGCCTATAGCGTTACGTCGGACGCAGTCTACTGTATTTATAACGGATCAACCACCTCATGAGCGATAAAGAAATGTATTTTTGTCTTTTTCTGTAAATAATAATATAATACTCAACGTTATTAATCATTTACCATCGAACACCTAAAAGACAGGCTTAACCTACTTTAGGTGTTAGTACTCAAACAGTCTTAAGTTTAAGGCGAAAATGTATGCGAAGTTTTGTATTAATACAAATCTTGTATAATTATTTATCCGCCTGCCTGAGAAACAGAGTTTATGTCGCATTTGTACTACAGTACTTTAGTATGTGACTACTATGAATATTGCTATACAGCGAAACTTAGAGTATTAGAGGTATAGTGTAAAACGGTGGAAAATTGAACTGCGAGCGATATGCTTTATTCATGACACTGGCTTTGGCGTATACTGCAATTGTATTTTGCACATTTTGTCCCTCGTGAAAATTGGAAATTTTGATGTGGATTTTACTTGACAGTTTTGATATTGTACGAGCCATCCTTTGGTTCAGTTTCGCTATTTAGTGAATGTGTATGTCAAATGTGTGACGGACAGATAATTTCAATGCATTGGGCAGTTGTTGTTTGACGTTTAAGTTTGTTTAGTCTATATCAAAGAGAAGATCAGAATAGTTTGTAAAATGTGTACAGTTAAAACCGTATGTGCAACACTAATAAATAATATATTAATAAAAATCGCAACGGACAAGTGGAAAAACGAATCGTAAAAAAAAATTAACTTGAAGTTTTACGGGCAGGTTTTCGAATTAGACAAGCACATTAACAATCTGCTCGTAAAACTTCAAGTTAAAATTTTGTTGCGATTCGTTTTTCCACTAGTCCGTTAAAGTTTCACTTCTACAACGTGTCCCAGCACACATTTCGTTTTTTCGCAGGATTACTGCAAATTATCATTTGGTTAGGTTAGATACATTTTAATGAATGCATTATTTAAATATATTTTATTTTATTAAACAAAAACAACTGAATTTGATCCGGAACCAAAAGACGCTTTCATAGTCTACTCTAAAATTATGCCGCCACTTACCACGTCTATTGTTCTAATTTAAATGTGTTTGTAATAAATATCTAGGTTTAAGTTATGGTGAACAATAAAGAGTTTTCATTCATTCATTCATTCATTCACGTCTAGTCTAAATTTATGCCGCTCCTCCACGCAGCCGTAACGCTTTTTCGTGACAGAAAAATCCTAAGACCCCGTCTATATAGAAGTTTCACTTCAATAATCGTCATACAAAAACACACATTGCATGTCTCCAAGTCAAACAAGTTACGCTTGTGTTATAGGTAAAATACAATGGACACTCAGGACACTCCGAAATCTCTATGTTGTAGTGTGACCGCGTGCAAAGGCTTAACCCATTCAACCACAGAGGCCATCAAAATGTTTAATATAAACGTAAATATACACGTTTCTGATGGATATACAAACTTTTTGTATATGTTAAATTTGAATTTAATATTGTAATGCCTGACTGTCTTGAGTTGTTTCTGCCACCGTTGAAGTAACACTTGAAAATATATCTCGTAACAACGTAAACCTCGTGTATTCAATAATCACGTCTTCTTAGCCCCCAACAGTTTCTAGTATAAAATCAAAAAAGTATTGCATCCGCCTTTATCATTGCGTTGTAGTGCGTGTGAGATAAAAGGGTACGCACCTTGTACAATTTGCAGTATGTCCTTCGATAGCTTAAATGAGTCAGGCACCAGTATCACACTCTCGTTATAAAGTTTTACAACGTCGCAGCGTCGTGGATTGATTTTGAGCTCTTATTTAAAGACTATGTCTAGAACTTTTAGATTTCGTATGCGTGCTCTTTTTTTAGAATGGAAGGGCGTAGAGGGGGAAATTTTGAGTATGGAACGGGAAGGAGCGAACGAATGAAATGAATGGCGCGTACAGGGCGTTAATTAGTCATAATATCCCAAGGGTGTACCAGGTATTTTAAGTAATGAAGAATATCTTTGTTCTTCTCCGGTTTTTGACGTAAACTATGTTCATGAAAATCAGCCATTATTCAGAAGTGTTACGAGGTTTCATACAAACAAACTTCTTCTTTCTCCAGCCTTTATTATCATCATCAACAAATGTTATGATAACTGGTTTATAATTAATTGGTTAACCAAGTGCCTCAGCATGCCGCCAAGGCCAGATCTTGGTGGTTCGAATAAGCCCAAGAAATGTTAATTTGATGCTGTGAGGTATGAATAAAGCATACCAATGTGAAAAAAATGATGCGTACCAATAGTAGTACGATACTGCAGTCGATATTTGACATTTGAATGGTGACAATAATCTAAGGCCTGTGAGAGGTTGCCTATCAAAAAAAGGTTTCACCTTTACAGTATTTTCAAAAAACACCACACAAAAATATTTTTAACACAAATTTCCTTGCAAAACCACACCGTCATAAATAAAAGGGCAAACACTTAGACATTCATCCCCCTAAACCGTAAAGAACGCTGTATATCGCACCAGAATTTATATAAACACCGGTTGTAAGTATAAGGGCGTTATTCACGAAAATTGTCAACACTGTACGCTATTCGGATCTCATATATCATGAGGATTTATTTCTCACCTATGCTCGGTCCTCGATTTCCACGTAACACCTTAATTTAATATTGAATTTTGCTCACTGGCTGCCCTCCCCTGTGTTCTGTACAATTCAAGTCACCATTATTATGTTAACAACCATCTCGCCAAAACAAAGAGACACACTAGAAAAATGAACTCTATTCTAAATGTGATTAGTGTCAAATCGAGATGATTTCATACTAAATCAAAATTCCAATAGTATTATTACTGTTATAAAAATCTTTTTCATTTTTATAACGTAACTAGTATTTGCCTTCGACTTCATTTTCATTACTTAGATAGCAAAGATTAAAGTTATTTTATCAATATGTAAAATTGAATAAATATTTAATATGACAATACATGAATCCTGGATATATTCATAAACTCCCGATATTTGTAATTTACTAAAGACTTATTCAACTACAGATGTTTCTTCACTAAGGATTTCTAATAATTACAGACAGTGTCTTGTGATTTGCGAACATTGCGTCAAAGTTGATCTAGTGGTTTGGAAGTGGAAGGAAATCCCGGGAAATCTCAAGAGTCCCAATATGGTCATGTATAAAAATGTCATAAAGTATTAAACTATGCTGTAATAAGAGTAACACGAATAGTTTTCATGCTATATCTAGGCGCATTATTCCCAAGAAAATTTTGGAACTTTCCGTCACTAAAGTATAGGAGTAAAAACATGAAAAAGTGAATCCGGTTTCCTGAAAAATTACACTAGAATTCCCATGATATTAGCTTTTTCAGCATTTAAGTAAAAAATGTCTGTATAATAGTGAAAACCTCATAGAAATTAACATATTTATGAAAAAAAAAACATTAATTGTTTCAATTTTCCATCAATCAAACAATTGGATCCCAATTGGTTTTTTTAATAGCTTCAATGTACAGACAAAGCTATTTTACAATATTAACTTAATTTTAACATTTCATTTGACATAATACACTATGTATATGTGAGTATATTTTCTATGTATATGTGAGTTTGTTGAAATATCTACTAAAGAGTTTCAATACATAAGAAATTTAGAATTCGAGATAAACCTTTTTTTATCAGCAATGAATAATTGATGTTTCTTGGATACTATTTTAATGTCTAATACGTATATGAATTCTCATGATCTATACTGAGATCATACTATACATATATATAATATACCCCAGTCATTGAAAAAAGCTTAATCTAACGTTCTGGTGAAATCGTATCGGAATCAGCCAATTTTTATGCAGTATAACGACTTTAAACCACTCCAAGGAAGTTTTCGCGGGGTTCCCGGAATATAAACTAACAAAGCATTCGGAAAAGAACGTAAACCATCGTTTTAGTATCAATTGAATCTGAATCAACTAATTGTTATGCAAATAAATAATTTATACTTTTTCTATTTTTACTTATTTGAAAAAGAAAGTGCATTGTGTTTTAGTATAAGCTAATTTATATGCATACTAACCACTAGAAACCACCCTCGGGAAAATTTCCGTGAGATGCCCAGGACACAAAGTATTGCTGTATTTAAAAAATAATGTATCGTGTCTAAAATCGTGTAAGAATAAATAAACTAATTTGTAAGCGTCCTAACAACTTTAACCAGCTCCTGAGAAAATTCGCGGGATCCCCAGGATAAAAAGTATCACAGATTTAATTTCAGAAAATTTGCTATCAATGAGTAAAAACATCGCATCGAAATAAGAAAGCTTTTTTTTATTCTGGCCTCTTTAAACCGTTCCCGGAAAATTTCCCGTGCGATTCCGGAATAAAAGGTAGCGCAGAATTTAAGTGTGAGAATTTGCTCACGATCAGCGAAAATCGAATCGCAATCGGCCTAGTAGTTTTTACGTAAATCCCGAACAAACAGAAAAACCGACTAACAGACAAGAAATCTAAAAAAAATCATCGTGTCTCCATCGTTTATATAGTCTATTCCAATTGTGTTTTTTTTTAATAACTTCAATGTAGAGAGACGACATATTTAGCATATTATAATATTATAGACTATCGTCTGCCCGCGAAACTTCCTTCGCGTTTCCATGATGATGATACATTTGATAGTCAAGTATGTTTGAACAGTTCTTTATGGTGGTTAAAGAAGCGTTCAAACTTACTCTAACTCTCTATGAATAAGACAGTTAGTATTTAGTAAAAACGAAAACTCAAAGCTGAAAAGCAGTGTCATCAAGTATTAAAGAATGTAAACAAAAGTATGAAAAACCTGATTTAATTAAGAGAACTGAAATATCTGGTTAGAAACAGGAACTTGAGACTATTTATAAAATTTGTAGGTTAATAATATATCTTTAGTTAGCTGGGCTCGGCTAATATCTCTGTTCCATCTGAAATAATATTATAGTTAGGTACTGTGGCCAAATGCAACTTAGTTATAAAGTTAAAATGAACGCCGTTATTAATTGGCTATATTAGAGTATATATGTCATGGTTAAATTGTACAGACCGTTAGATTATAATCTATCTCGAGAGCTATTGAAATATTGTGAACCGGAACAAACTGCTTACAATTTAACGCATTATTTCCCGATAGATTATAATCTATCGACGTGAAATCGTTCTGTGTCCATAGAGTTAGTAATAAAACATAGGTGGGTCAGTCAAAAATACTAAAGATTCGATCTCTGCCCTTATGGGTTAGAAGTTTTAACAATGTTTGTAAGTAGTCAATAAGTGATACTTCCAATCCCAGTGTTTACCCTCGATTAAACGTAATAAATATTATTATGCACATATCATCCTCTTCGTCAATCACACTGCTGTGATCAGGAGTTTTTTTTAAGTTTCAAACGTCTTCAGAATTGATTTCATTAATTTCACATTAGGAAAGAAAGGTGCTTTTCATTCAATGCAAATTTAGCAATAAGTAATTCAATTTGAAATACATAATTCGAAATACAATTTTGGTTTAGTATGAAATCATCTCGATTTGACACTAATCACATTTAGAATAGAGTTCATTTTTCTAGTGTGTCTCTTTGTTTTGGCGAGATGGTTGTTAACATAATTGTAACTCGCCTCACGGGAGGACAGGTGCGTGCGCGCGGAACACGTCTCGCCCCCACCTCGACGGCATAACGGGGGGTGAGAACCTTTTTCCCCAAGGGACCCGCGCCGCGTGTTCACGGCGGCCGAAGGTCCAGACTCCAGTCTGATTTCTTCTATCCCATCCCATCCAGTTTGGCAATGCGTTGGCTACACGCCTGTTGTTCCAAACGTACATGGGCGACGGTAACCGCTTTTAAATTGGTTTGGCCTTCTGCCTGTTTGCACATTTCACAATTTAAAAAAAAAACTCGATTCATTCAATATCCTTGTAGCTGATTCGTGCTTTTGGGTAATGTTTGAAGTCTCTACAAAGCGAAATGATGATATTGTGCCAGAAATAAAACGACGCCATCGAATGTTAAAAACGGAAGACGAAGATTTCATTTTCTTTTTTACAAGGTGACAAAATGACATTGACCAGTAAGTAACACATAAACTCTCGGGTAATTAATGGCGGCGCCAGATATTCGCGTCGGTAACAATCCTTGAATACCAAATTGAATCAATTTGATTGATCCGTCTAATATCAGCATTATAGTTGTATTTTACCGCTATAAATTCAATTTGTATTTATATTCTGTTTTTATTAACCTCACAAATAAAAAGAACTAATAGGAGTAAAAATATCTTAAACAATGAATTTCTGGATATTCGACAAGGTTTTTACAAATTGTTTCGAGAGCCTTTGAAGCTCTCGTTATATCGTTCCAGTCCAATGTAGCATGATATTATCGCACGCGGCTGTCACTCAATTCAAAGTAAGTTCATTTTCGGGCATCGAAAAAAAGTAGAGGAAATGTATTGTTTGGAAAAATAAATGGTCTTTCAAAATAATAAGTTGATGGATGTATTTATTATATGTTAATATAATTAAATATTTTCTTTTCTCTGTATTCTTGCCACATTGATAAAACAGTGCAATTACTAGAGCAGAAGGCGCTTCCCGATACAAATTACTTCAAGTTTATAATACAGGGCCCGTACGTAAGTATAGTAATATTTAATTTCCTAGATATGTAAATTAACTTACTGTCTTTTTAAACTTAAAACTTTAAATTCCGTCAAAACTTTATTGTAAAGTTAAGAGTTTTAGAAATTAAATTACAGCGGGTCTTTTAAATGTACATACTTAAGTAATAATAATAATAATAATCGGCAGACAAACACACATTGTATATCCCCAAATTAAGCAAGTTCCTCTTGTGTTATGGGTAATATACAAGGGACTACTCTGGGGCCGATCCCAGACAGCCAGACCATAGTAAATAATGGAGAAAATACGTTTCCGAAATTTACTATACCAGGAATCGAACCACAGAGGCCGTCAGGCCAGAGGCAGAGAGAGAGGCAGAGTATAAACAATTAACCATTAATATTTATAATTTAAAGGTTACATTGAGCGCTGTACCCTATTCCATCTTCTGGCCCTCAAAGTTCGCAGAAATATTTCTGATATACGTTTGTTGGTGATAATTGCTCAGTCCAAAATTGACTGCGCTAGTCTTACCGAGAAACTACATTTGTATGTTCTCCCTAGTCTTGTATGCCCTAGAAAACTTCTTCAATCGCCCTTGGCACGTACAGCTTTCAGACGCCACTCATTAATACGCTTTTATTAGCTTCATACGTACGTTAGTATGTAACGGAATCTTTCAAGTTAAATTTGATCGACTTCCCGGTTTCCGATTGAGCTGAAATTTTGCACATATGTGTATATCGCGTGACAATGCAATAATATGGTACCATGGAGCTGATCTGATGATGGAGTCGGAAGGTGGCCATAGGAACTCCTGTACTAAACAAGATAGACCCGTCGTGTTTGGGCTCGTTTTACTTGTCTTGACTAGAACTCTGCTGGTACATGATATGCAGGATCTCAAAAGCTTGCTTTTAAAAACCTTTTTAAAAAATCTTATTTTTACATAACGTTCCATTTTATCATAAGAGTGTATTTAATTATTTTTTCAAGTTTCCACGGAGAAGGGAATTAAATCACTAAAAAATAAATAATAGTTTAAAAAATACGCTTTTATAGAAAATCCAACTAAAAAATAGAAATAAATTTTAATACATTTGAATTAAAAATAGTGTAAGAAAAAATGATTTTATTGTAAAAAAAAGCGTGAGGTGCATGGTATCAATAGTTATGAATATTTTATGAACAGATATGAGTAGAAGGGTTATTTTGATAATATCCTAGTTCTACTAGTTTCCCCGACACAAAATCTTACTATTGTTCTTTTTTTCTAAAATTATTGTATTTTATACTTTATTTTTATGTCCCTGTCATCTGTGGAGGTTTATGAATAGCTGTTTTTTTAGCTATCTCTGTAACGCTAGTTTGTAAAACTTTAGTTTGTAAGACCACAGCTGTTAACCCCCCAAATCAAATAAAATAAAATAAATAATTTTGATTCACAATAAAATAACCAATCACAAAATTAACTTCGCCTTTTAATATCGACAATTCAATCGTAAATGAAAACTTTGATAATTACTTTCGCAAAGGGAATCCATTTATATCCCACGTCAAGACTTTAAAGTCGTTGAGGCGTGAAATTCAATATTGAAAAAGGCAGTGCATTTTAATTAAAATGGCATTAGTATAATCGCATAGGAATGTGCGTGACGGTGTGACACACGGTAACCATCGGTGGAAAACATTTTAAATTTATGAAATGATAGCATATTTGGTAGTCAAACGATGTAAGTTTACGTCTATCTTTTTTATTTTATTTTTTTATTGGTGGAGTTCAACAGACAAGCAGATGGCCCATTTGATGGAAAGCAGTTACCATCGCCTATGGACATTTGCAACACCAAAGGTGCTACAAATGCGCTGCTGCTCTCTTAACGGAGACTGTAACGTGGTCACTAATGCCGGAACACCACTCACGGTTGTTATGACGACATACTTTAGACCAGGGGTGGTAGCCATCCAGTCGGGCAAATGCCCCACCACCTGGATGTGGGTTGTTTTGTCGCCTCTTATGACAGGCCGCCCGGCCGCAGGAAATTGTATTCTTTCTCCGTTTCTGCACGGATAATATCTATCAGAGGAATAGATAAAATAGAAAAGAACGTACATATTATTTTAAAATATATAGAGTTTTTAAGCAGACAAGTGTTATTTATCATGAAAGTATAACATTCTCTTGCAATGAGAACATCTGTGCAAGAATATATAATAAAGAATATTATAACTTTAACTGTACACTTTATAAAACTTAACACTATCATATCTGTAAATCTCTCTTTGACTTTGAATGCACATGGCTGGAAAATAATTAGGTATATTTTCTAATTTATAAGCATATGTACAGAATTTCATGTAATTAAATTCTGCATATATGTTTGTAGATTCATTTGGATATGAATAAATTTTCAAAGAATATACGTGCCTAGGATGAATGTGGGAAAATAAACACAATCTGTTCATATTTTTGTTTGAAAAATTTATATGAGTTGTAGAAAGTTCATGCACAGTTTGCACGTAGAAAATGCAGTCGAACATTTGATTTGCGGAACTACTAGACAATATGTATCATTAAAGTTTATCACGCCACGTGGCATTTCGTACTCATACTATTCTATATGGGGTCGCAAAAGCTCCGTATTATACCAAGTTAACAAAGAAACTTAATATTATATCATAATAATATTGGTGCGGCGGGTAGTGGACTGTATTGGGCGACAAACTTCTTTAGAAAATGGGACCTAGGTTACCTGGACTGCTGCTGAAGGTTTTCTGGTCGGCCGGCTCTCTTCCGATCACCTGAGCATCACAATAGCGGCTCTATTATATCACTCGCGTGCGCTCAGAGCTGGATCGATTCACTCACTTGTCAGTAGGTATCACAGCGAGCGGCGTATGGGCGCACGAGTGAGGAAGGACCGGGGAGAGGATGACGCTTACCGCCAGGTGGCGTTACCAAATATTAACATTAAATAGATTATAATATAATCTGTAATTTCGTATAGTTAAAGAAAAATTAAAAAAATGGTCGTTAATTTTAAATCAAAAATTTTAACTGATGAAAAACCTGTAAACAACCTCTGGTTATCGTTGTACTGCTGTTCTTGAGTTATACATAGTGTAACTAACACCATTTTCTTTTATATATATACCTAGACATAGATTAATTTTAATATTTTTCCATACTAAACTAAGCACTTTTTCCCGTACCTACATTGAAATTTTAGAATTCGTTGAGGAGACAGAAGATGTTTCACAAATGAAATAAAACATTGTATTTATTTTTATATTAATATAAGGCACCAATCCCTCCCTATTATAACTGAATATCTGACTAAAAAAATCTCCATACATTTTCGCTTTACCCTAACGTACGAGTACATACTATATGTTCCTCTAAAATAGCTGAACAGCAATAGGAGCCTAACTTGTGTCCGATGCTCTAAAACTAGGCTTACGCAGGCATCCTAGGCACGTATATTCTTTGAAAATTTATTCAAATCCAAATGAATCTACAAACATATATGCAGAATCATTAAAGAGGTGACTACGTTTAAGGTTTGTCAATACTACAGTTTATTCACGTTCTATATGTAGATTAGATAAATAAAGATCAAATGTTCGAAAATTGTTCCGTCCCCAAAAATATCTAAACAAAAACAAATTGTCAAACACACGTGAAAAAAAATCATTAAAAACCGTCAAGCGTGCTTTGTCGATATCGGCATTTCAAAGGGGAATGCTTTTAATCAGAGTTACAAATTGAATTTAGCCGGCTAAAGGCCGATTGGGGCTGGTATCGGAATAATTTGCATACTTATTATAAACATGGGTCAGTCCTGCATAAACTGATCTGATGACAGCTACCCGTCTACCGAATGCAAATATACGAAACACACGCTTAGATATTGTTGAAACGGCATATATTGTCTTGATAACCACTACCTGGTAATTATTAATTGTGGGTATTGCTTCTGACTTCCTACTCAATCTACTCCGTTTTACATTTTTAATATCTCTTTTTGTCATTATTAATCCATTGGTTTACATGTTCTGTTTGAAGATGTCAGGCATAAGGTTAATTAATTAATAAATCAATTATATTTAAGTTTCTATAATAAAATTGTGTTGGGTGCCGCGATACAGACCTAGAGTCTAGTGCAGCAACCGCCGCCAAAAAAAATTTTTAGCCTTAATTTTAACTACTATATAAGTTTTAGATGTAATTACATAAGGCCTAGAAATAAGTTTATACAAATAAATGAATTTGAATTTGAATTTGAATTACATCCAGGGCACGTTTTAGTGGAGAAAGCTTAATATAGTTCAAAGCAGCTTTTTGTCAAGAAAAATTGGAAGGCCCGAGTCCATCGGTGGGACTTTTATACCTGATATTATAACTAGAGTAGTAGGTAGTAGAACGTTAGCCTACATCCGGGACGCTAGCAGGTGTGGCAGCTTCCATATTGCAAATTTTCTTTTGTTAACGCAGGGGAATGTCTTTTCTTGAGGCACACACACTGGTCATGGATACAGGGGAAGACCGAGTACAGCACCTAGTGACGCTTACACGTATGTGTGTGGGAGTCTTGTGCCTAACGGCATCCGATTCTTCTCCAATGAAGGAAGAGGTCGACAAACTACACACTAAATCTACCTGCGTCCCGACGACAGAATGCACTTAATTGGAATGCCAAAGGGTATACGACATAGTCAGTTCACTATGACGTTCTAGTGCGCCTAAAACTGGTTCTAAACCCAGCGATGCAAGGCCGCACAACTAAGTACAGTAGAGGTGATTCCACTGATACCCCCGTAAACAGTGGCCCTTTACCACGGAATTATGCGAGGAAATTCTGTGCGCAGCGGTGTCTCCGAGCAACCGTCTGTCTGTTCCGTCTGACGAAGGTTCAAATGCTGCCCGCATAGTCCTTTCCCTCTCTCTCTTAGCGGCCTCTTTGTTAATCATTACTGACTCGCAGAAGAAAGAAATCACCAGCCAATGGGAATTGCGGTGGAATTATCCCCGTCCGACCTCAGAAAGTTTCTTTTTCTTTCAATTAGAGAGAGTGAGAAATAAGATTTGCGCACTCTCGTCTCTTATATTAAGGGAGCATGTATCGATGCAGTCATAACATTATCAAACCAAGCAAGCTCTTAATATTCGCTCTTATATGTTAATAACTAACATTAAAAATGTACTGTCAAGAGTAATAAAACGATCTAATTTTGAACACACAAAAGTGTTTGCAGCAAAAATAGAATTTGAATTATTTTAAATTTGATAAATAATAAGCATTTCAATGTTAATAATAAACCATTTCCATTGATTATTATACTACTGTCATCAACAGATATTTGAACCGCACTTCAGGTAAGTACAGCCAATTCAGATTGAACCGCTATTATCCTAACAATCGTTTCGAAACCATTGTAAATCGCTGAGAAGGGAACCAAGAAACGATCTTAATATTTAGGATACTTCACCAAAGTCGGTGCGATATAGAAACATCTAATTGTAGTTTTTAAATATGAATAATATAAAATTTGTAATTGAAAGTTTACCAGTGCTTACACTTCCCTTGCTTTTTGTGGAGGATTTAGCATACTTCTTATTTCTTATAGAAAAAAACAAATATAATCAGCCTTAACACTATATATTATATACTAATAAAATCAACGATACTATTGTGCAGTGATTTAAGATTTCATGATACTACTTTTACATTTCTTATGACATAGTCTCCCTCCTCCCTCACCATTTTACCACCGGACAAGCAGACGTACGCACTCACGCCACCGATATATGGTGGAAATACCAACAAAGCGGACGAAGCGCTATGCGTCCACTTTTATCATACGCACCGCTGAAGAGTGAAGAATACAATCTAGGTGTCTTCAAGTCTCGCGTGAACAGGTATCTTCAAGCGTGCTCTCCTTAGACTGCATTTCCGCCTGACATCGCGCAATATCAGTCAAACGCGAACCTATCCATTATAATAATAAAAAAAGTCAATGAAACACTGGAGAGTTTTGGCTTGAACTAAAATGTGATTTTTGTCCTGGAAGTAATAATAGTTTTATTTAACTCCACGAGCTCTAGATCCGTAGCTATATAAATTAAAAACTTTATTTAATTTATTTCATAAACTTACACCCTATTTTTTTAGTATTGTTATATAATATCACTAACGTAATAGCATGTGTGTAAGTAAACATATATATGTGGGCTCATTTTTTTTTAAAATTACGCTTGTGTTATTATAAGTTACAATGGATAACTCTGGTGACGATTCCAAATACTGGGACTTTACAAGATTCAACATGCAAGGAATTGAACCCTGTGTTCCAATGCACTAATAATCTTTTTTAATCACAACACTGACAAACAGGCAGATGGCCTACTTAATGAAAACTGGTTATCGTCGCCTATAGACGTTGTGCCACCAGGTATGAAGTCAATAAGCAAAGCTCGTCACGCATTTGACTGGCAAAATAGATTCAACCGTAGAGGTTTTTTTAACTATTTCAAATGTACACAAAAGGCGGTCTCATCGATAAAAAACAATCTCTTCTAGAAAATGCGCGGCAAAAATAAATTCATTATGTCAAAGTTGGTCCACACCACATAATATAGTCAGCGGAATCGGGGCTCAGTGGAAGATCTTAAGAGAGCACCATTATGCTGAGATTGATGCCCCTTTTAAGACAACATTATGTTGCTTTAGTTTTTAAATCTATTAATAAATATGTATCTACTGTAATTTGTACTGAATAATTGTTTCTTTCTTTCTATAATAGTATATACTAATGCTTGAAAATATTGTAATCTATATCTATCTATTTATTTAGGTAATATAATAATGCAGAGTTCGAGTTTTTACAATTCATTTAAAAATGTGAAAAAATCAGAATCTAATTCGCACCAGCAGCATCTGAAAATGAAATTTTTTGAATTTTTGTCTGTTTGTAAGGACATCATGTAAAACTACTGTACGAATTTAAACAAAACTCGATACAGAGCTAATTTGTATTACAGGTCATCACTTAGGATACTTTATATCTCGATAAAATACGTCATTTTTTTTAAGATAGACGAATATAACCAAAAATATGGCGCTGAGGTTGGGTTGTTTTTGGTACCGCCCTTGCAATGTACTAACAAACATCGTCATAGCAATGCAAACTAAGTTTCACTGGCACGCGTAGTGATAAACACACTTACAATATAATAAAATAGAATAAATAACACTTTATTACAATACTGTCTTTTTAAAAACAATGAGCGGCCTTATCACTTGAAACCAATCTCTTCCAGACAACCTGACTTAAATAATAGTTTAATCTAATCTGGGAATCTAAGTGGTGCAAATTATTAGATAGAAATTAAATGGACCTACTAAAACTATATACACATACAATCAATTACTCATTAATGCCATTTATTTAAAGCTAAGAAGGTTTTACAGGTCGTATTTTATTTGCGAGTTACGTGTATCGCTGCCGCTCCGCGTCTGCCGGCAGGAGTGTTCAACACAATTAAATTTAATTAATTCAAATAGTTCGCGAGTCCTGAACGTTAATGGGTTGAATACGTCTGTTTTAACAATAGATATAAATATACGATATCTGCACTGGAACAGAGTCTTCCACTGCCGGCAATGTTAGTTAGCACGTCCTTCGCAAATGTTCTAAGGAGATATTTGTTTTGTAATTTAAGTGCTTGTCTTGCTTATTTGGAGATTGAAATAATGAAGCAATTATGTCAAATACAGTACAATATGGTATTTTTACAGGGAAACCTGTTTTGGAAATGTATTCTTTTTAAGATTTCATAATAATTTTCGCAAAAAAGTAATTGTTTTGTTTTCATCGCGTCCTTTCGTTCTTAGTATGCCACATTAATTTCTCTAAGAAACTGCCGAGGATGTATGAATGAATTTTGTCAGGAATTTACAAGTAATCAAAATGCGAAAAAATTCAAACTTGAATTTTTATTCTATACGGGTATCGTTCGTTAGTAATGTTGAAAAATATTTTTTATTTAAGTCTGTAGATTATGAGAGATTATTTCCTAAATTCGTAAAATGTATGTCGGCATCCCAACTTTTGATGTATTAAATGGAAAACTCTAAAAAAGTTGACATTGTAGAATTTAAAAAAAAACTTTCAAAGAAAATTGGTATTTGAAACATATTCCATTACGTAGTAGTAGTATATATGAGTATTTTCTATTTTAATGTTTTTTTAGCTTTCATAGTCAAATGTTACATTTTTACCCCTCTACTGTACTTTACTCTCTACTTTACTCTCTACTCTACTCTCTACTCTACTCTCTACTTTACTCTACTCTATTTAACCCTTTAAACTCTTGGCCACTTTATGAAAATACGAAATGGGGTAAGTTAGTGATAGAACCTGTAAATGTATTAATAAAAGTCTGCCTTAGCGTTTGTGACATATTTCTGCTTCCATCCCAAGAATCTCTGGAAGAGATCGCTATTAGGGATAAGACTGTTATTTATGTACTTATTTCTAAGCTGTTTTTGCGTATTGTTATATTAATTTGTTTGTACAATAAGGTATATTCTATTCTAAAGTTTAAAACTAAGTACCTACTCAAAAATGAAGACAGATTTCGTGCTCTCTAATATGTATGTATGGTCACAAAATGTATTTGCCAAATTGTTTGTCAGGTGACGGCTGCGTATTAAGTTGTCTAAAGTGTTTTAAGATTAATTCAAACATTCTAGACTAAAGTTAAAACATTAAATTCATCGAAGTTTCGCGTGACAAGAACCAAGTGCTAACGAATTGAGCATTTATTTTTTGAATGAACGTGACGTTTTCGGGCCGTTAGTCACGTTTGACTATTACAAAACACTAAATCTCTTTTGTGTGATTTTTATATTTTTAATTTTATAAATGAATATAATTACAGATCACATCTCTGACGTATAACACTTGACAGTGACGTAGTAAACGCTTAAATGTTTTGTAGTGCTATTTAAGAAATATAAAATAACTAATATCAATAGCGAATAAATAATCGACTAACTAACTAACAGATTAAAAAAGTACTAAGCAACAGAATATTACGCAGCTATGTCGATGTTTGGACCCATAGTATATCTAGATTCTTAGAATAATAATAATGGTTTAAAGAATCAGATAACAATGCTAATTAATTTAATTATAATTATGGTAAACGAGTATCAATTCTTAAAACATTCAACATTATTTTTCTTCGGTTAGCGAGGTACCTACTTAAAGTATGGTGCTACTTAAAAAGATAATAAGTAAAAATCTATTTTTTTTTTAGTATAACTTTTGTCTTTGTAGACGTTGTGGTCAACAACCGCCATTTGCCTTTACATGAAACCATTCTGAAATTATATTGAATCGAACACAAAAAGAATAATCAAAATCGTTTCAGAAATAAGGAAGTTATGGGTAAAAATATACATAAAAAAATAGTTAAACGACAAATTGAAATCCTCCTCCTTTTTTCAAGTTAGCTAAAAATATTGCGAGTGTATTTAGCCAAATTTTCCGTCGCCAGACTTTCCGCAGGTGTGTCGTTAGGCCAAAGCGTAACAAATGATATTTCCATTCTAACATTATTGACATAAGCGACTATAACTACCTGTACACACTTATTATCAGGGGAATAATTTATTTTTTTGTTGCATGAGTTCGACAGACTTACAGACGGCCCAGATAGAAGGCGGTTACTTACCATCGCATATAGAAATTTGTAATACTAATGTGCTACCGCTCGCTAAAGCGTCACTGGAACCTAGCTATTCATGCCGGAACACAACTCGAGGTTGTTATGGCGGCATACTCTAGATCAGGGATGGTAACTATCCAGATAGGCAAATACCCTACCACCTGGCTGTGAGTTGTTTTGCCACCTCTTACAACAAGCCGCCTGGCTGCAGGTAATTGTATTCTTTCTCTGTTCGTGTACGGATGAAATGAAATGAAGGAAATTTTTACAAGCTCAGTGAAGTGATCGCCAGTGTAAAAAGCGGGAATTCCATCCTGTTAGTAACATAATAATAAACTTTTTGGAATTGCATTTAAATGCTTCCAACTTGTACATGTCAAGGGGTGGTGTGACTTCCAATGGCATGGCGATAAGCCCCGTTGACGTGGCACGCGCTTACATAGCAAACACGATTCTTATGGGAAACATAATTGTTAGAATTAAAATGGAAATGAAATCAAATAAATTATATAGCTAGAGTTTCAAGAATTAAAAATGAAATTTATTTAAACAATATGTGAACAATAGTTTTTACAAAATCTGCTTTAGGCTCAACTTACTCAAGTTTCCATGTGAAATTGTTGTCGTGAGAAAAATAAATATTTTTTAATAAAACAATAGCTGTTGTTTACCAACTTCTGAGTAGCGTTTTTCACAAGAGTTTGCTTGAGACAACTATCTTAATTTCGAATAAAAGGATTCACGCCCTTTGTTGAGAGCATAGAAGAAGAATACTAGAGAATTACCCAGTGAAAAAAGCAACTCATAATACACTCTTGCTGTATGGCACCTGTATAGGTGGCACCACTAGTCTATTCCTGTTTTTATACAAAATCTTGATTAAAATCAGTTGATGATGATAATCGTTCCGACCGTTTTCGGCCATGGCGACCACTTTGACCCCTAGTCGGATAATTGAAGCTGGTGCGTGCGAAGATGGCTTATGTAGCCTATCTTGGCGGCGAAACTCCGTGCACACTGAGGGCACGTGAGTACGCCGTTGTCATAATTGTATATAATGGCAGCAGGTGGGCGAGCCTTTAACTGGTCGCGTTTAGTATCAAGGTCAGCTATACGCTGAACCTCGAACTCGCGTACTTGGCTGTTCACCATCCTGTGCCATTCTGGCCGCTGTGCTGCCAAACTTTCCCATCAAGAGGGCTCTATATTGAAACTTTTCATGTGTCGCTTTTGGACATCCTTGTACCGGTGAAGGGGACCGCCATGATTCCGCTTTCCCTCCTCCAGTTCAGAAAAGAAGATGTCCTTGGCCACTCTTTCCTCCGCCATACGAGATACGTGACCGCACCACCGAAGCTGTCGACGCATTAAGTAGGCTTCAATGCCACCAACATTGGCTCGCCGAAGAACTTCGGTATTTCGCACTCTATCGGACCATCTGATCAGTTATCATTTGCAAGTCGTAATTAGCTCGTTTTCAATGTCACACATTAAAAAAATATGAACTAATTAGCATTTGGCCACAATTTGGTCCATGTTGAACAGATAATAAAGATTACAGTTATTTTGCTAAATATAAAACAAAAAGTTATATTCAGCAGGGATTCTAAGTATGAAAATACATCAATCCCAGAAATTTCCGTATAAACTCGGGATAAGTAAAGAAAGGCATGCACAACTAAAATTTCGCATTGAAATAAATTTTTTTGGACCTGGTCACTTGTACGATCCTAGAAATATAAAGTACCGCAGATTTTAAGTCCTGTATTTCACAATCGATCAGCGGAAACACCATTGAAATGAGCCCAGTAGTTTTTACGTGAATCCCGAACAAAGAGACAAGCACAAAAATGTAAGAAACAAAAGACAACAACTTTATAATATTATAGTTAATAAAACATTGACTGAAAGTTTTAATTAATCATTTATTATCCAGAGTAAAATGTACTTCAAGTTTCCCGTTTCACAAAATTATACCAAATTTTATCAAATTCGGTACATAACCAACATACAGACGCAACAAAATTACTAAAATGTATAGATAACAAGTATTAACAGCCTAATTCAAACATATTTCTGTAAAATAATACTAAGAATTTCTTCTAATTTTTTCATTGATACTTACTGATTCATGATAAAAACAAATTATATTAAAATTAATGTAGTCTACCCCCTTAAAAATTGCAGCCACATGCATAGTCCTGTCCTAACTTTGCGGGAAGTCAGACGTGTCTACGTGCGCAGCATGATTTCACAGCTCGTTTGGTGAGCAAAATTGGCGTGTGCACTGGATCCAGATTGTGCACGTACGGAGACAAATGTGTCCATTGTTACCGGTGGTCTTAGAATCTGGAAAACTAGATTATATAATGTGCTTAAAGTAAAAAAAATACATTATTAATTTATGGTCTATCGGCGACGGCTTTTATATTAAATGGCATTGGTTTGATTATTAAGGTAAATAGTAGTAGTTTTAATTTACTGTAAACATTGTTATAGTGTATGGTAATGCAGCCATCTAAAGTAGCTTATGTTTTTATTTAGGTAAGTTATAAAAAAATAGATTTTATTTTTACAAACAAACTTCCATATCTATTTCGATAAAAGTAGTCAGTGAAAATTTGTTTGCGTTCAAAAACGTTAACGCAGCGCCATCTATCTAGCTACAAAAACGATATTAGTTACCGGGATAAAATATATCCTAAGAGTTGACTCGGGAGCTCTGTGTCAAGTTTCATTTAAATCCGTTTAGTAGGTTTTAATGCTCTAACAGACAAACAAAAATGAAAAAAAAAACATTTTCAAAATCTGCTGGTCCAAACTATCGCCCCTCTATTATTTTTTAATTTTAAAATCTATATAGTAACGTGAAGCAAAAACTTTGTACCCCTTTTTACGAAAATTGCGCGGGCAGAGGAGTATGAAATTTCGCATACTTATAGTTTATATATAGAAGGAGCGACGAATGCTAATATTTAAAAAAAATTATGCATAAAAATACATTGAATCAATAAAAAAAAACGTTACACACACTATCATGTATTTGACACACACATGCATATTATACTCTTTTGTTTACTGTTCAAGTCAAATTAACAGTGTAGCCTTTGCGAAATCTGTGATTATAGAAGTGTAGTCTTTGACATTAGTTATTATGGTCGAATTTCGAGCACTGACCACTAGTAATTATAGAAACTCGACACTTCCGCCAGACTTATTATATTATATATAGATTTACCTATTAACTAGTAAGATTCTAATTACAAAGAGATTTTAAGAAATCTACTATTTTAAGATTTTCGTATTCAGTTTATCGTAAAACGAAACCCCTTATAATAATAGTCAAGTCCGTATGTTTATGTTATGCTACATTTTCTGATGGATTAACACAGACCCAATTAAAAAACTACAACCACTCTTTAAGTACCTTACAAAAACTTCAAGAAGAACATCAGGACTTTCAAGTATTGCTACTTCACAAAGTATAATATCAACTTTATTTACTTTTTAACGAAGGAAAATCTATAAACTTTGTAACAACCACTAACTTCCATACTAGCTCCTCGTTTATGCACCTTTGGATATAAAACACAACTGTATGTACTAGATACTTTAACTTTCTTTACACTCGTATAAATTTTTATAAACAGCCGGTTAAAGTTAGCTATGTTGTTTAAATAAGATTTTACAGGCTGCTTGCTTCTTAATAAATGTGTCGTTAAAAGTTATAACTTCTGGATAATGTAGCGTTTACTACTTGTACAAAAGTAACATTATCAGAGATACGAAGTGTTGTCCAAAAACATATTTCTTTGTTAGAATTATTTTAAAATAATATCGATATCTTTTTTTTATTTTTTTATTGCAGGAGTTCAGCAGACGGGCAGACGGCCCACTTGATGGAAAGCGGTTACCATCGCCTATGGACATTTGCAACACCAAAGGTGCTACAAATGCGCTGCTGCTTTCTTAAGGGAGACTGGAACCTGGTCACTAATGCCGGAACACAACTTAAGGTTGTTATGGCGACATACTTTAGACCAGGGGTGGTCGCCATCCAGTTGAGCAAATGCCCTACCACCTGGCTGTGGGTTGTTTTGCCGCCTCTTACGAGAGGCCTCCCGGCCGCAGGAAATTCTATATCTTTATTTTGGTTATTATAAATATTTACCTATGTGAGGTTACATTTTTCAATCTCGAGATAAAAATTATTCATAGAATAAAGTATTATAACATGGAAAAATTAAAAATGTCATTTGCATGTATAAAGCAGTAGAATGGTTTCACTTTTAAATTCTGGGCCCTATATCTTTTAAATGTTCTCTCTTTTATCTATGTTTTGAAACTGTTATAATTTTGACATCTTTTTAATATCATGAAGGTTTTTGCATTAATTTTACAAGAAAAATATCTTACCATTTTATTTAAATAAATATTATTCACACAATCATAAATAATATTCTTCACAGGTACATTCATACACATTGTCAAGTCAGTTTCCCGTTGGTAGGGAGAGACTATGGATATCCACCAACTACAATCTTGACACACGCTTTTTGCTTCATCTACTTTCATTAACCTCTTCATACATACACACTCATTTAAGATGCTTTCTACCTGATCTTTATTCCAAATATCTTCAATTAGATCATGGCGAGTAAGTCCTGGTCTACCGGTGCCGACTCTACCAGTCACCTTGTTGTCATATACCTAGTTGTTTGGTCAAGCTCAGCGGGCAGGCTGACGGTCCAACTGTGATGGAAACCGGTTACCGTCGCCTATGGACATTGGCAATACCAGTAATGCTGCCAATGCGCTGCCGGCCTTGAAAGAGAAACTGGAACCTGGCTGCTGATGCCGGAACATGACTCAAAGTTGTTATGGCGGCATACTCTAGACCAGGGTTGGTAGCGATCCAGTCGGGCAAATATCATTACCTTTCTCCGTTCAGGAACGGAAAAAAACACTAATTCCTGTGGCTGGGCGATCTGTCGTAAGAGGCGACAAAACAATCAACAGCCAGGTCGTTGGTAGGGCCTTTGCCCGACTAGATGGCTACCAACCCTGGTTTAGAGTGTGCCGCTATAATGACTTTGAATTGTGTTCCGGCATTAGTGGCCAGGTTCCAGCTTCTCCTTCGAGGCCGGCAGCGCATTGGCAGAACCTCTGGGATTGCTTAATGTCCATAGGCGACAGTACTTATTTTCCATCACAGTTGTCTTCTGTGCTTCAGGAATAAAAAAAATCTTTTTTCCAAAGATTCATTGATTTAAAAATACAATTTTTAACACTTATCATTCGTAATCGCTCCTACAATATTGAAAGCCATCAAGTAATCGTTAAACAATGCGGAGGTTCCCATAAGTCAACAGCCTGTTTAAAAATGTATTAAAGTATTTTTTTATGGAACGAGTGCGAGGCTTGGATTTTAAACAGGGCTCAGAGCAAAGCCGGTTCATAAATAACGGTTAGTGAAGTCATCAAAAGGGTGGGAGCTTTCGCTCAGGGCGAACGGTGTCATGTGAACCCACCATCAATCTTAAGTCGGCCGCGCGCTGCACGCATAGCAGCTAAAGCGGGTTACGACTTTGGTGAGAGGGAAATGTCTTGTTGCAGTGCAGTTGTGTCGAATCTGCATTTTAGTGCAGTCAGTCAACCTTATGTAGATCTTGGTAGTACAGTATGTAGGTAAGACACGTTTCATGGCTTTAATGCAATTTTCTGACCATTATAGTTATAATTACCACATGATGACAACAAAGTAAAAAATTGTGAGGAAATCGACACATGAGTGAAACTTACAAATCTGCCTTGAACGCGCGACGGATCTTTGTTAGTACAGTTACATTTACAGGGACACGTTATGATTATATCAAATACCGTAAAAAATTCGTTTCCGACAATATATTTGTTGCAGTGATTTTTATCTGCTGATAAAATCTGAGGCTTAAGCTAAATAAGCTACATGTAACCATTATTTATTGAAACAGATTGTCTTATATGCTTATTACACTGCTTATATTCTAGTCGTAAAGTTTTAATTTACCAGTATTTAAATCTATTAAATAGATTTCTATAGCTAGATTTCTATTAAACCTTACTAGAGAAAACTTTCGCTAGCTATTTAAAATCACTCTATCTATCTACATCTCATAAATGATTTCAAAAGATCTATCCTTCATTTCAGGTAAATGATCAAAATTCTGCTATAGTATCATCCCATTATAAAAAGCTCCTGTTTAAAAATTCAATTAAAATTTAAATAATAAAGGGTAGCCATTTACCCTTCATTATTAAAAGAATCTTCATAAACATATGAAACTGTTTTTTTTTATTATTTTATAGGATCATGTTTGACCAACATTGCGCTTGATGTCAGATGGAAATGCAGTCTAAGATGGAGCACGCTTACCTAGAAGATATCTACCTGTTCCTGTGATTTTTTGCCACTATTAAAATATAATCGTACTTCGAATCTCTTCGCAACGCTAAATCACTTGAAATAGCAGAATTGAAGATCATTATACTTGTATCTAAATTTCTGTTTAAAATGAAATAATGAATAGGCTGTTATGATTACTATAACAGAGAGACTTTTTTCCATCTTACAGACCGCTGACGGTTCCTAGATTTTGTACGAGTACAACAACTTACGACTGTCATGACTTCGGCGAATCAAATGGCATATTAATTATTATATAAACAATAATTGTAATTGTTTTCATCTTGATGTTTAAAGAGTAAGACGATACCAAGTAATTTTTGTTTTACATGAACGCTCTTTCAGAGTTTATTGTGAGATTTGTCGCCTACCGAATTATTGTATCGCTATATACTGCAAGCATTTTGCTCGTAGCAACAAAAGGCGTTTCCGCTAGTCGCGTACCAGCCCTCTTCTCGCTCCAGCATGCCCGCATCACTGTCAAGGGCTCGCAAGGGCTTTGTCTCGCGTCTAGACTCGTAATCCATTATAACAGCCGCCGTTCAGCGCTGGAAGGGAACCGAATCTCCCATAACGTGATAGTCACTTTGCATATTTAGACAACTGATGAATGTATACAGTTTTTCTTTGTACTATCTTCGAGGGAAGTGCGTGCTTTTTCTTCTTTCATGTTAATGAATTCCTGTTAGGAAATGGATAAAGTTTACATTATTTCTAAGATTTTCGAGATTAAAGATTTTTTACTATCTTCATACATGGTCATGTAGTGGATGTAACACTTACAAACCAATGCCCCAATGTTATCAAAATTTTAGAAAATACCCCACAGAGTCACGAAGTACATTCATATAATGGGAGAAATAACCCTAATGGTAGAGGAGTGAGATGGAGTGCTGTCTGCTCCTCCAATTCAAAGTGTAGGTGAAAGATCAGGGTAGATATTCCGCCGAGAATATTCTGGTACCTGTACGTTGCAGATTTAGACCGAATTATTATTGTTAGAAATTTATAGATATTCCTTGTTTGTGATGGAAATGTCTTTGAATTTAAATTGACTTTTAAGTGTTCCACTACAGTCAAAATTAAGCAGCAATTATTTTATCGCAGATTCTGCTAATAAATAACACAAATCTGACTATCAAAAGCAGAGAAATAAGCAGGTGGTCTCCTTATAGAAAATTTTATTACAGTCCGAATCCCGCGATAATTGCCCTATTTTGTTATTACATGTACTACAGTACAAAATTATAACGAATTTAATAAAAAGTAAGCCGTAAAGAAGCTTTACACATTGTAACTGTTACAATTCTAATATATAGTATATTAGTATATGTAAGAGTTTTTAATATGTAGGTTTTTTATTTGTTTTCCAATATACTTACATTCATATACATAAAAACACATTCGAATGTGGCACAGAAACCATATGGGTTTATTCGTGTTGCAGAGTCGTGTAAAATACATGAAGTTATGATACATAGTGACATTTTGAAAAGGAATTTACGCAATATTAACGTTATATTATAAATAGGAGCAGAGGCAAGAAATTGTTAGTATCATTTTGATTTGATATATTATTATCATCATTCTAGTATAGGATTCTCATTTAACATGTGAGCGTAATGGTTCTCTTTGGGAATTACTATATAATCTTTATATAGGTTGAAGACAAATTGACTGGTTAAGTGGTTAGTGAAGGTATTTTAATTACTTTCAATTTGTCATTTAATTGTATACAGCTTAGATCCTAGTATGTTGTTTTTTACATTGTTCAGTTCTATCTCATTATACGAAGTTTTTTTTAATTCTATGTAATTTCCACTAATAGGAAAATGAATTAGGAGGAAAGTAGTAGAGTAGGCTCGAGATAGACGCTCCAAACGCAATCGGAATTTAAAGCTAGGTTGTTGATGATGATTATGATGATGATGATGAATGTGATGATTATTATGACGATGAAGATGAAGATGAATTTTCCATTAATACA
The DNA here is from genome assembly GCA_019925095.2 of Dendrolimus kikuchii. Lineage (NCBI taxonomy): Eukaryota > Metazoa > Arthropoda > Insecta > Lepidoptera > Lasiocampidae > Dendrolimus > Dendrolimus kikuchii. The sequence goes on along the minus strand of CM034395.1, from coordinate 7,504,173 downwards.
TTTCAATATTTGTTTGTTTAAAAAAAATGATACATTTAATTTACGACCCAAAAGTATCATTGATTTGCGGTACACCAAACACAAATCAATGATTATCTTATTAAATTAAACCGAACCATTGAGGGTAGATATGAAATTCCGAAAAATGAAAAAAGAGATTGCAAAGACTGGTTTGTTATTAAATATTCCCTTTGGCAAAATATAAACTGTAAGGAAATTTAAGTAACACACGGTGAATCAGAACCATAAGAATATCATAAAGACACCCTTCTTTATTCCACCGTCGGTCTTCAAAAAACAATTCCAGAGCAGACTATTGTTTTTCTCTGCACGCAATAACAATGGAAAATTTTAAAATAATCGAAGGGGCGGATCGCATATGGGGCCCAATTTCAATAGACGTGTTTAGGGTACCGTAGCCAAATGAACAAAGGTTAGTGTGTCATTGACGCTATACACATTAAATGCCAAAGGAAGGTGTATTCTTTATACCGCTATACAGAATGCTGTAGTGTAATTGATAGCAATGAGGATGTCGATCAATACGTTTTACTTAGGTGTCAAAAGAACCGCCAAATAAGTGTTGAGCCACTTACAATAAACGGTTTCTGAGATCCAATATTTCGCTACTGAATCCAGAAAGTACTTTATTAAAAAAGGACTGATTTTATTCACATTACAGAATACTTTATGATTTTTCAAGATCTGCATCAACGATACCAATAGGTAATGAGCTAGACAGCTAGCACTAATCTGTATTGTTTTTGCGATTTCACTACAATACTTTATAATAAATAAATAGAATTATATATTCTTATTAATTTCATTGCCATATTTACACGGACGTGATAAACATTACGATTTGAAAAGGATACCGTTTTTACCAAATTGACTACGAAACCCTAAAAACATGGAGCATATATCCGTGGCTGGCGGGAATACATTGATATCTCGACATATATCTTTTTTTTTTAATCGTTTAGACGCTTCCTACGCCTATGTTTTTATAGGAAAACAATTGACAGTCCGAAATATTCATAACTTTTTAAGATTTTTCCTTTGGTAATAATAGAATAACACGATTTATCATTACTAGTCAAACTTTAAAATTGCGCCCCTGTAAAATTGACATTTTGAACATGTCAACATATTCACGCTAGCCACGGATATAAAAAAAAGAAGAGCATTTAAAAAAATATTAGTACTTTCAATTGAACCCTTTATTGTGCGTGGTCCAAAATACACTTGGACGGTTTTTATGGGTTATACAGGGTGCTGTTTTGCTTAAGCCGCCATTAGTCCGTCTAATAACCAGCAGGGAGCAAAAGAAGGGTCCCTTTATTATCACCTGATCAAATTATCATACATAACTCGAGTTATTGTCATTTAAATTGACTATTACTATGTAATATAGTTTGTTTAAATACAGCTTTCCGGCGGTGTTTCGTGTACGAATTTCTTTTATACGGAGGGTTGTAATTTATTACGTCGAATGATAAAATTATCCCCTAATGGATATTGTACACGAGACTGAAGTCTATTTTATATCTATTATGGAAGCGGTGTCTTTTTAAGGGGACGTATTATTTGACGATTTTCGACGTGTGATAGTAAAGTGTCACGCGGATCATTAAGCTTGAATGATTTGTTTATATAGAGCTGTTGGATATTTTTGATTTATGATCGTATTACTACGAACAATTTGCTCTATGTGGTAAAACCATGCTGGAATCTTTAGCTTAATTACAGTTTATTCATTCGATTGGTGTAATACTATGCAAACAGAATATCGCCGTAAAACGGTTAGTCTTGAGCTAAACGTGTGTCGTACGATGGGTGAGAGTTCCGTTGGCCCATTTTCCACCCTCCTTCCCTTCCTCCTTCCCTCCCTCTTTCATTCCTTCCCTCCTACAATCCCTCCTTCCCTCCCTCTTTCCCTCTCTACTTCTCACCTTCCCTATCCCATCTCCCTATTCCAATCCCTTATCAAATCCCCTCTATCTTATTACTCCTACTTAACCTCTCTATCCCAACTCTGCTGGCTGGCTGGCAACTCATTGGCTTCGCCCATGGTATTTCATAAATCTATAGGAGGCAGTAACCACTTTCCATGAGCTGGGCCGTCTGCCTGTTTGTGTGCTTTGCAATAAAAAAAAAACGATGAACCTAAAGTTGAGAAGATGATATGACATCAGTGGATATACGAAATCTATACAGATAAATAAAATTGAAGTGTCACTTTGTAATGTCAAAATAAAAACATGAACAAAAATCAGGGGAATAATACGGTCCAGAACATTCCGAAAATGGTTTTTTTAGAATTTTTGTCTGTCTGTCTTTCTGGATGTTCCGGCTAATCTCTGACATGGCGAGGCCGATTTTGACGGGACTTTCTATGGCAGATAGCTGATGTTATGAGTAACTTAGGCTATTTTTTTAGGGTTCCACGATAAAAAAATTCACGCGAACGATCTTGCGGGCGCAGCTAGTCATAAAAGTGCTAACATTTTTGAAGTTGAAAAGGTCTTTAGGCACGGGCATTTTTGTATAGGAAAAAAGCACTGAACTCGCATTACCGTCAGTTCATCACTAATCGATAGAAAATTTTCTAAAATAAAATATATGTGATAATTTTCATCCCGGGAATTTCTCAGGAATTTACGCGGGAGTGGTTTAAAGGTGGTAGTTAGTGTTTTTTTTCCTAACAATGTTTCTTTACGGCAAAAAAATGCTTTTATTATTTACATTTATTTATTTTATTAGTTAAACACATTCTTGAACATGAAACATTCACTGAAAAAAAATACTATAGTAAAAGTAAAATATGGATATTTCTGACTATAGACACTAGACAGGCAAATATAAAATTATTTTGTATTACTATGATTTCTTTGCTAATATTTATTATTGTACGTTTGTTAGCTCGTTTCCTATTGAATACGATTTTGGATATGAATTGATTATTCCTAAATTTTAAAACCTGATACTTTACAGATTTGTAAAGAACAGAATTTTTTAATCGCAAAAATTGAATATAAAACGAAACTCTACGTGGGTAAACCGGAAAAAAGTTTTAAGCTATGCATACATTACCTCTTACAAATATGTTTTTTTTAAGCAGCCAAACATGCAGACGGCCCACACGATGGCAAGTGGTTACGGTCGCCTATGGACGTTTGCAACACTAGAGGTGTCGCCAACACGTTGTCGACCTCTAAGAAATTTAATGTATAAAAACTTTCTTTTTACAAACAAAATAAAAAATATTACTTCATTTTTTTTTATTGCAGGAGATCAGCAGACAGGCAGACGGCCCACTTGATGGAAAGCGGTTACAATCGCCTATGGACATTTGCAACAGCAAAGTTGCTACAAATGCGCTGCTGCTCTCTTAAGGGAAACTGGAACCTGGTCACTAATGCCGGAACACAATTTAAGGTTGTTATGGCGGCATACTTTAGACCAGGGGTGGTAGCCATCCAGTCGGGCAAATGCCCTACCACCTAGCTCATTCAGTTAATTTAACAGCATCAAAATAATCTCACTAAAATAGTTTAATACATTACCTTTTAATAAGTATCAAAAAATAAATATACCTTCTTATCAAACGAGTCACATTTAGTTGAATATGTCAAAGTAAAATAAATCACCTAGCCAGACTTCTATTAATATAGTAGACCAAGAATATAATTCACACAGCGTTTCTTCTTGAGAATATTGTGAACAATGTGATCGTCAAAAAAGCAATCCATCTAAACGTAAAACTAAATGAGAAAAGTCTGCATCAAAATAAATTTAATATAACAAATTTATTTAGATAACATTGAAGAAATTGACGCTTTAATAACGAAATCGTATCAAGAAAAATATTGTAATAAAGTGCGAGGTTGCACGTGTTTTTTCTCATTTAGTATTTTATTTAATAGAAAATTGTACTCATTATTTGTTATTTTTTTAAGATATAAAATACATATTATAAACTATACATTTACAATTACGTAGGTACATATATATATATATATATATATGTGTGTGTGTGTGACCCCAAAATGCCGGTTAAATTAAAAGGATAGGTCTATAAATCCATCATTAGACCTGTCCTTTTGTATGGCAGTGAAGCGTGGCCTGTACTTGAGCGACACAAGCAAGAACTGCGTGTCACGGAGATGAATATGCTGCGATGGATGTGTGGAGTGACGCGGAAAGACCGGGTCAGGAACTCCCGCATCCGCGGCAGTCTTCATGTCCGTGACATAGCAGACAAACTGCAAGAGTGTCGCTTACGCTGGTACGGCCACGTTTTACGGAGACCGGCTAATTATGTAGGGAACAAATGTCTAGCCATGCCGCCACCGCCAGGTCCCGGTCGAAGGGGAAGGCCCAAGAAATGTTGGCTTGACGTTGTGAAGGATGACATGCGTACCAATGGTCTCAAAACGGGGGATGCAGAAGACCGCGCGAAGTGGAGTAGAAAAAGTAGGAAAGCGGACCCTGGGCGTCGGAGTGAACGCTCCGAACGTAACCGGGATTTAACGCTCGGATGATGATGATAAATATATATATATGCCATTATAATATAGGGTCGTTAAATTACTACATATAATAAAATTAGAAGTGAGTGTAAAATATTTACACCTATGTATAACTTGACGAAAGTTTTTGCATTATACATCGTCTCTGTAACTTTTAACATATTTTGTAGGAAAATTCTGAAAAAAAAAACAAAATAGCAAATAGTGCACAAAAATACTTCAGGAAAAATTTATTTAAATGTAATTGAGTAGTTTTGAGATGTGAAGTATTTTTGATTAAACGCTATTGTTTGGGTTTCAAGTAACTACATTACATATGACACTCGCGTACAAAACCAATTTAACATACTGCCTTTCGAATAGATAACAAAATAACGTGAAATCATTTTCGAAGAATTTCTACCGTGTGTTCAATAGACTGTTTTATTGCTACTGCTTTTCTCACGGATTCACTCACTTATATTTTGTTTTTTTTTTATAACAGCTCATAAACGCTTTAGGGCTTAGGCCTACCCAATTATAGCGGAACGGACAGTATACCCGCTACGCTTGTCCAAACCGGATTGGCGCGTTTATCACACCAGTTATCTCGGTGTACAGGTTTCATCTCGATGTTTTCCTTCACCGCTAGCACATGGTAGTTGTAAAAATACGCACAATAGGTCAGAAAATCACCTAAATCGTGCGTGCTTTGTGGTCAGGATTCAAACCCGCGCCCTTTGAGTTTGGAACGCGAATGTGCTGATCATTAAGTTACCACTACTGCTAATGTCCTATAAGTTATCCCATATGTACAAAGTTTAATATTTTAATTCTTCGATGACTTTTATAATAATATTATATGTAAGGTGGTTAAGTATTGGTTTACTTTCTTAAACAAACTTTACGTTAATTACTCTAGTCTGAGGGTCTGCAATAGGTTCCAGAATTCTCTATTTTAAATTTCTCATAACACAAGCGTAACTTGTTTAATTTGAGAATAAGCAATGTGTGTGTTTGTCTGCTGATTTTTTTATTCATGTATTCCTAAACCCGTAAAGGAGGAGCGTATAGACACACTAACAAATTCACTTTGACATTTAAATATTAGTATGGATAACGGGTCACTCTTCAAAGAAATATACGTTTGGAGTTTTCAAAGAAACATTGTAGAGTAATAACGTATGTCATATAGTGCAGGGAACATAATTATTCTTCCACGTGACTTGGTTGTTTAATATTATTGCATTGCAGACGTTGCACTATGTATAATCTGTTTTTTCTTACAAGAGAAATTTTTAATAAAATTTTAGATAAATTATGTGTTTAGATTAATTTAATACATACTTTAATATCTATTTGTAGATGTTCCATGAGTAAACTAAGATTATTACTAAGTACTATTAATTGTGTGATTGATTGCAAAAATCATACTAGAATTATCTTTTAAAGAAAAACAATTGTGTATAGGTAAGAGAAATATTTTTGAGGTGAGCGAACTTCAATATTTCTTTAGACTTTTTTGAGTCATTTTCGAAAAATAACATCTTAGTTTGTATAAAAACTAAGTTCTGCCAAAGAACTATAAGAAAGTCAAACGTATAAGTTAGAAATTAAGAGAACTATAGATCGGCCATTCTATAAATCCAAATCAAATCATTTTTATTGCATACTAAGTGTTACATAGGTCTTATTCAATATAACTGAGAACTTATTACTTAGCTGGCCTTTAAAAGCATCGCCATATAAACTTATTTAACCTATCTCTGTATAATTCTGTATCTTAATTTAGTGCCTTATAAATCTTTTATTTTATTTAAACAACACAACACAATATAATCTTAATTACCTTTCGACCTTAAACTATAATTATTGTTTAAATATATTAATATTATTTTCTTGCGTTATATTACATTGTAACATATTATATATTCTTGGTGCCATTCCAAACACGCTTTTATCACATAATGCACAAGCCACATTATTAAGCAACATTTGGCATCTGTCTGTTATGTAAACAATTCATGATGATACAATTAAAAATGGGAATCGATAAAGAAAGTCACAAATTACCAAATTGATTAAAATTAAAAACGAATCTTTGTTTTAAAAAATGTATCTTACCTTTGGTCGCCTTTTTTATCCTTAAAATGTAGAAAATATGCATTACTTAATTTCGGTTTATGTTTAAACTTTTCGATTATACATTAATCTATAGATCGATATATATTTCGATTATACGTCACTAATATTTAAGAAAAAAAGGTGTTGACAACCATAATGTTGTTACGTGTTACGTTCCTCAAGAAATAAGCTAATTATGTTGTAGTTTGATATAAATTAACTTCAAATGTGGCTTCTTAGAACGTCTCATCTATACATCTATCACTGATACTTACTACTCTAACAATACATTCATAACAAATGTCAGTCTTACAATTTGTAACTATGTAACAAACTTCAACAAAGATAAACAGGTGGTAGGTTATAATTACAGTTCTGTACCAATTGTAATATGTTCTCACTTGACAATACAGCAGTTGATAATATTGCAGATAGGATCAAATTGTACAGTCGGTGCCTCCTATTGTAATGAACTGCATTTTACCTTGGAGGGCAATTGACGAGTCCGAACACGTCTCACCGAGGGAAAAGATAGTGGAGTCACCCTTCAATGGAGCGAGGATAAAATTGTGCTTTTCTTGTTGCCTAGGCCAATAATTATTTGGATCCCATAATATGGACAATAATTGTACTCGATTTGAATAATAAAACTACGTTTTAACGGTTTTAAGCGCGGTAATTTATTTGATTTTTGTTTTTCAATTTGAATACTATTTAAAGATATAGCTACTACTTTTTTGTTCTCTATTTGCTGTCTTGAATATGACTTATAATATTTTTAGTATGTATGACTATGACTATACATAATCCAACACGAAATGAAGTTGTATGTATATAAGAGTTAAGAGGCTGACATAATAAACTTTTTGACATGAAATTTACAATGTTTCTCGTGGGATATGTGTGTCCTAATTTTAAAACCAAAGCGAGAACAGTCTTTTAGTATATGTATAATAAAATAATCTATATTTTACAATAAAATTAATGAAACAAAATAGTTTAGAAGTAGGCACAAATGGCGGTCTTATCGCTGACAACGATCTCTTTCAGACAACCTTGGAATGGAAACAGAAATATGGCACATAAGTTTAGTTACCCAATATTCTACAAATATATATTAATGTTATTATATACACATATAAATATACATATAGATTTATAAAGACATAATAAAATAAAATAAAAGTAACAGAAGTTTATCTGCTATATTACGTGAGACAATCTGATTGTAATGCAATTAACGTGGGTAAAACTACAGGGTTTATCTAGTATTAATTACGTATTAATTTTGTAATTTAGGTCTGTACCAGAAATTAAAGCAAAACTTATTTTGAAATTTAATTAAATATAATAACTTGAAATATAATTTCAAACGGGCGATTATTTTCTCTAATTTAATAACACGTATTCATAATAATCTAAAACTTTAGAGACATATGTTATTTGAAATTAATATTAAGGTATATGCACGCATATATAACATACGCTATAGTTTATAACAGTAGTATTAGTCCACGTTCTTAGAGTAAATAAAAATATATCTTGAATAATGTACTACTGTTTTGGTGTACACATTTAATGTAGGTATATAAAATTTCGATTGTAAAAAAATGATATGTAAAAGTTCAATAATCTGGTACTTTGATTGTTAATTTTCATATGTTATGTAAAATTTTGACATTCATGGAACTTTATTTATTTCTATTTATAATTTTCTGAATTATGGCGTCATCTTACCGCTCCGTGGCCGCAGTACAATTAACCATAAGTATTAATACTGTTTCCCCCGATGTTTCCGCGCTATTCGCTCGGCTTATTGCATGGGGTGTCGTGATGTTTTATTGGCACCAATCCCATGTACCACTGTGTGCTTTGCGACACTTTCCCTGTTATGAATGTTATTGTAAGGGTGTTCTGTCTCCTAGAAATATAAGTAGTAAAACTGGGGTTGGAGTTACAATACAAAGAAATATGTAAACAAGTTGATTTGCTTAGTGAAGCTTAAGTAATTGACAGTAAAGTTACGAGAATAGTAGCAAGTAACGCTACAAAAGCATAAAGAACTTCCGTCATCATCTTAATGTATATTTACGGTGCAGAATATACATCCGGCTCGAAGGATCAAATGTAGAAATCCCTATTAATATTATAAATGCGAAAGTAACTCTGTCTGTCTGTCTGTTCCGTTTTCACGTAAAAACTACTGGACCAATTTGGCTGAAACTCAGTATATATATATTTTCGATGCCGAGAATGAACATGGATACTTTTTATCCCGGAAAATGGGATAGTTTCCGGGATAAAAGTATATTTGTCTCTCTGTTTGTTATCCTTTTATGGAAAGACTATTAGACCGATTTGGCTGATACTCGGTACATATGTTATTTGGATAAGGGTGGCCAAGGGATACTGGGATTTCATCCCGGATACTGGGATAGATTTTGGGATAGATTTATGTAAAGTTTATCCCGGAAACTAGGATAGGTTTTTTATTTGTGGTTTGCCATTTTCGTCATTTTGTTTATTTTGGTCAATTTGGTCGTTTAGGTAGTTTTGTTTGGTAGTTTTGGTTGTTTTGGTAGTTGTGGTAGTTTTGTTTTGTAGATTTGGTAGTTGTGGTAGTTTTGGTTTGTAGATTTGGTAGTTTCGGTAGTTGTGGTAGTTTTGGTAGTAGTGGTAGTATTGGTAGTTGTGATAGTTTTGGTTTGTACACTTGGTAGTTATGGTAATTGTGGTTGGTAGATTTGGTAGATTCGGTTATTTTGGTAGTTGTGGTAGTTTTGATAGTCGTGGAAGTTTTAGTTTGTAGATTTGGTAGTTTTAGTTGGTCGATTTGGTATATTCGGTTGTTTTGGTAGTTGCGGTAGTTTTGATAGTTGTGGTAGTTTAGATAGTTATGGTAGTTTTGGTAGTTGTGGTAGTTTTGGTAGTTGTGGTAGTTTTGGTAGTTGTTGTAGTTTTGTTAGTTGTGGTGGTTTTGGTAGTTGTGGTAGTTTTGATTGGTAGATTTAGTAATTGTGGTAGTTTAGGTAGTTGTGGCAGTTTTGGTTGGTGGATTTGGTAGTTTTGGTCGTTTGTGTAGTTTACACAGTATTTAGTTATATAAATAAAACTAGAACGGGTTGAAATAGGGTATTAAAGTTTCTATGGGGGACCAATAATTTATCAAGTTTGTAGATATAAAAATTCATAATCTTTAAAAAAATGCGACTTTCACTCGATCTGTCTGTCTCAATACAAAAAATGGACATAGATACTATTCATCCCGGTAGATGGGATAGTTTGCGATATAAAATGAAGTAAATCTTCCGAGGACAAAAAGCACCAACGTAAAAATACAATACAATATATCCTGTATTAACGCCTGCTTTTAAAGCAAGAGGTACGCACTAGAATTTGACGCGCGGCGGAGCCGCGGTGTAAACTCTAGTCATGTATATGAACAAATAGCATAGAGTAATATAGCATAATTTATCTGTATAGTGCATCTCACGAAACAAGTCAACAAGAACAACTGTTTTAATGTAAATATTACAATATATTATTATTCTATTTACTAATGCCATAAAATCGGAATCTTTTCAAAATTATTTTACCTTTCTGGACGCTACAGTCTTGCAACATTTTGTTGCATGTCTGTAGTGCCCCGTCTGTGTGACTTCTTTCATATTGAGTACTAGCGGTCTCAGCAGACGTTGTCCTGCCCTTAAAAGAGTAAAAATCTAGAACCTGATTCCAGCGCCACCTACCGCGTCTAATTTTGTATCTAAACCAACCCACTCAAACACACATAAAATCTCATCAAAGTCGTAGAAACCGATTCCAGGGCCAAGTATTTTATGGGAGCTGCATACCTCCAGTCATCGCAACAACGAACTACTGACTAGCGCAGCGCGGGAGCGCACATATAAATAGTTGCTCTACCTCGCTCGCACATCATCCGTCCCGCTCACACACTGTGCTATTGTACTAGCAGTACGACTTCTTAATATTTGTACATAAGGTTACCGTTTCCAAAATAAATCAGTTCAAATGAGCACTCGATAGTGAATACTACTCTCCGCCATCTGAAATATTATTTAACCTCTACCTCTCGGTGTTACAATTTTGTTTTGATTGATGGGTTACATTATTGAAGTTTTAGTAAGGATCCCTAAGTTTTATGTAACCTATATTAATAAAAGGAATAATGAAGTATTCGGATGGTGAAAGAATTTTTTAAACCGGTCCAGTAGTATTTGAGTTTATTCGTTACAAACATACAAAAATACAAATCTTTCCTATTATAATATTAGTACAGATATTCATTGATTAATAACACGATAACAACCAAGAAGTCAAGAAGAACAAACGAAGTATGAGAACGTCAAATTGTTTAACTCTTATAAAAGGGCTTGATTCCAACACTTACCTACTAAGTTTATTTTATAACAGAAACATCAAATCATCAAATGAACTCACAATCCCAGTAATTTAATGTAATGCCTTGATGGTTAGTTGCACTTTGTTCTTTAGATGTTACTAGTATTGATTTATGGTCATTTGACGCTTTTAATAGTTATAGATTTAGTTCTGAGGGCCCAAACCAGCCACTTTTGGAGAATCGCTTAGTGAAATTAACACGTGTCTGAATATGCTGGTAGTCGTAAGATATACTATAAGATTCCAATTTATTTTGATACTTGTTATGTTAATCATACGAATCAGCTAAAGCAGCCACTTTAGGCCCTCTGATATGTTTTAAATAATAAAACATTATTGGAAGTTTTAGTGGTGTGTAGGTTCAAAAGTAACATTGCATGATCTATAATGGGTTTATTCAGATAAAGTAATTACTAGTATTCCACGAAAAATTACTAACTTCAAATTTTTAAATGCTTACTATATATAAGCTTGACCTAACACCTGTAAGTATTGCTCCCGTAAGCCATTAAGGTTACGCACGCACAACGATTCATCAATACTGAGCTGTGAAAGGATGAGTTCGATATTGGTGAGACTTATGCGATCAAAACTTATAGCTGTACGGCGGGGCTAAAATAACGAACTTGATCTTTATAATTAGTTTCGTTATATGTAAGTTGCAGAAATGGTTGATTAAAATAAACCTTTCGTAAACATGTTGGCCTGAGAATACCTTTCATATTCAATATACTTCGGGCTGATTTTTCAATAATCAGATAAAAATTATCGGTGGAATAAATTATAACCTGGCTGAATTCAAAAGTCAATCAATTGAACTGTTTTATTCACGCCTCAGTTATTTTTAATTTTTCCATATTGTATTTCATTCTATGAACAACTTTTATTTGGTGCTTGAAAAATTGGCCCATGGTCAATAATGTTTTTTATGTCTCAGCTGTGCAACTACCTTTTTTTGCAAATAATTAACAGGCTTATCATCGCTTCTGCTCTGGAAATAATTCCAATGCACGTAAACTAACAGGACATTAATAAATGTAAAAACAATAAAGAAGGATGTGGTTAAACTCTTGATTTGCAATGATACAAATCTCTATTTTCTATCCGCTTTGGTGTAATTCCAAACTAAATGTAATTAGTCCTATCTGTAATGTTATTACAATTTGTCACTCCAACTAGCTACACTTGTATATACATTACAACCCTTCTGAAATAGCCTCGAACACCGATAAATTATTTATGGTTGGGACAAAAACAAATGACCAACGACACGTACCAAGCAAGTGGTGTTTAATTCCGAAGGGTTCGAAGTAATTATCGCTGGCACCCATCTTGGCCCATTATACGATATCACTGTGCTATATCTTTGAGAGGACTTAATAGCTCATTTGGAGCATGTGTTTGTTTTGAATGGTAGCAGTTAATTGCTAGATGTTTGTGATATACTAACAAATACTATTCAAGAGCAATTGCCACAATCGAACTAGTTTAAACTATATGTTTGCTGTATACAAGTCAATTTATAAGATAGATTAGGTCCGACTAAGTTCCTACATGTAGGTAAGTGTTTTGTATATTTCAAGTTTACTAAGGACTAACGGTCTTATTCATATTGAGTTAGTGTAAGTTTTTAGGCTTCTTTAAGAATCTTAAAGAAGCCTACAAACTTACTAGAACTCAATATGAATAAGACCGTATGTCCTTGATTATTATAATAGTTTTACGAGGTTTACATACCTACTCATTTAAAAGAGTTAAAAAAGTGTTATAATCGCATTATGAATATGATTAACATTTTTTCTTAATATTTTTAACGAGCCTATAAACCTTTTATAACTGAATTAGATGTTTATTATACTCAAACCAATTTCTAAGAGCGACTAAAATAATCTATGGCCGTTAAGCTGAAAGGACAGGTCTATAAATTTAATATTAAACCTGAGGGCCTAAAGCAGCTGCTTTTGGAGAATCGCTTACTTAAACTGTGAATGGTATATGTAAGACATAGCATAAAATTCCACTTCCGTTATACGAATCTGCGAAAGTGGCCGCTTTATGCCTCCAATTATTTTGGCAGTGCTAAACACAAGTGTGATATCATACATATTTTCTTTTAACACTTATTCCGTGCACTTACTGGGTACAATGACATGTTTTCTCTTAGTAGAGGTGTTACTTAGAGATAATTCCCCTTTTTTTTAGAACAGCGATGACACTTTGAGAAGCAATGTACATTACATATAAACATACATACTACGAAGTACATACCTAATTATAATTTTAACTAACCACCGTGAACAAATACTTGGAATTTGAAATCCTTATACTTAGTGAAACTATAAAAACCTTACTATGGTAATGAATTCTCCAAACAAGGTACCAAACACCAAGGCGACAAGAGAACAAATGTCTCTACAATTACATCCCTTGAGATTAATCAGGAGACGCCCAGAAGCATTTAACCAGCCCAAATTGGTGCAAAAGGTACACTCCGCCAAACGTTGGGATCAATTAAGTAGATCGCCAATTGAGTGCCCTTACTTGTATTACACTGTTCGGTTAAGGTGGAAACAGACTATCACGAATATGCAAGACACTGAATCCATATTCTAGCTTATCAATTTAACTTGAAAAAACAGTAGAATCCGTTTATAATGACATCGAAGGGAAGTGACAAACACGTCATTATAAGCGGACATCATACAAAGCACAAGGCATACCTATACATACTTAGAAAATTATTATTATATAATTCATACATTTTGTTCTAGGCATGAATTGCATACTAGCTATGTTATTTTTGTAGTAGAGCTGTTTTTAGTTTCTTGTAACTACTTATGCCGTCATAACTACGTAGGCTCGTACAAAATCTATGAGGATGCGTCGTTCCGTAAGTTTATTAAAAATATGTCAGTTGATTTTACTGTCCGCTCTCCTATTGGGTGTACGAATATAAAACATCTACAATAATATCCACATTGAAGAGCATACATCAAAAAAAAACTTCGTTAAAAAAACCTTCAAAAACTAAAAAGTATAAAATAACTTAAAGATTTTTGACTAAAAATGCATTTAGTTTATTAAGAGACAAAATAATATAAAATTTTCTACATGTTGAAGTCGGTATCGAGTAAACCAGAAAAAATTACCAAATACTCTGTTATAACAAGAAAATGTTGCAAAATATTGTAATACGAAAGGTGCAGCGCGCTTTAAAAAATATAGGTCCCAAGAAAAATTATCATAAAAAAATGTTCATAAAATGAAAACTACTGGACCAAACTATGTTAAATTTTTAGGTCACCAAATGGCAACTATTCCGCATCAAACTAAAGAAGAATCACGTAAATTGGTGTACATACATAAAAAAATACCAATCACGTTGAGAAGCTCCTCCTTTTTGAAGTCAGTTAAAATGCCTTGGTATCATAGAAATATCAAATATGACGATATAAATAAATAATTATAACTACGGTTTAAACAATATTTGAAAAGCTATTTGTAAATACTAAATAGTGTTAAAAACGTAGTTTTAAATTGTGAACAGTAAAATTAAAGTGTAAAAAAAAAATACAATTGTATTCATTTATGTATATATCCTATCTATATAATATGATTATTTAGAGATGCAATGAAAAATTGTAATCGCAGGTGTAAAGTTAGATAGAAAACCGCTAGGTATATTTTTTATGTTTCTGGCTTGGCTACTAAGTCTTTAAGCCAAGCGCAGTTGTATTGTAGGCTACAATCGACGCCATTCAACGGCGTTCTTGTGAAAATTCGAAAGGCCACATTTAACTATACAGTTCACATTTCTCACAAAAACACATAATTACTACTCAAAAACTATCAATATCCTACAACTGTTGTTCATTTTAAAGCAATTTTACACATTTTTAGAAAATAAAACTGCATAGCACAACGTCCCCTTTCAGTTCCCGCCAAAAACTCCGCTAGGTATAATAATTGCTCGGTACCTACCTAGACTAGATGGCAGCAGAGTTTATTATTTTCTCACTTTTTATTTTTTATTCAAAAGAGTTTTTAGTTTAAGACTCTAGTTAAAGTTTAAGCGTTAACACTCATACTTTTAAAAAAAAAAAAAATTATAATGTCATAAAGTGAGAGAAAAAAGACATGTTAACCATCTCCATCTATTGTCGAATTTAGGAAATTTTCCTAGTTACATTTTTCACTTGTCGTTTATACTATTTTCTTCCAAGGTTGCAGCGAGAAACGCTTATATACAGACGTGATATCTTTATCTGATTACTTGCATATCTTCTGGCTTTGTTAAGCAAGTAGATAAGCACCCTTACCTTAAGTTATGTTAGAAACGATGTGACCGCAGAAACCTCCGGATTCCTTCCGCGTGCCATTCCGGATGGAACTTTAATTGTGTCTTGTATGCTCTATATAAATATTTATGTTAGGTGTTGTGGGCTGGATACAGTTTACAGCCGGAGCAAATTGTGCTACGGTGACTTGGAGCTACGCACTGTACGTTCTACTTTTACGTACAAATTATTACAGAATATTGCATTAGACTAAATTTCATTATATGTTAATGATGATAACTGAATAACGACTTTATATTTATAAATATGCAAATAAACTCACTTCCAGAATCAAATAAAACTATGGCTATTCTAATCTATATTATCTATACTAATATTATAGAGAGGAAAGATTTTTATGTTTGTAACTAAATAACTCAAAAATTACTGGACCGATTTCAAAAATTCTTTCACCATTAGAATGCTACATTATCCATGAATAATACAAGCTATATTTTTAATAGAAAAAAAAAATTAGGGATCCTACTTAAACCTCAATAATGTAACCTATCAGTCTAAATAACATACTTGGCGCTGGAATTGGGTTCTAGGATTTTGAAGAAATTTTATCTGTGTTTGAGTGAATCTCGAGATGGTTTAGATTCACAATTAGACCCGGTAGGTGGCGTTGGAATCGGGTTCTAGATTTTTATACTTTCAGGACGGGACAATGTCTGCCGGGACCGCTAGTTAATATTGTAAATGCGAGTGTCTTTTGTGACGCTTTCACGCCTTAATTACGCAACAAATTATCACGAAATTTTGTATACACTT
Source organism: Dendrolimus kikuchii (assembly GCA_019925095.2). Classification (NCBI taxonomy): domain Eukaryota; kingdom Metazoa; phylum Arthropoda; class Insecta; order Lepidoptera; family Lasiocampidae; genus Dendrolimus; species Dendrolimus kikuchii. The sequence continues at coordinate 7,488,005 of CM034395.1, read as the reverse complement.
TGTCAGAGATATAGAATAAGAAAGACATAAGGTACATTTCATCTAGAAAAATTACTGTTCCTGAGGGATAGATGAATATAGCCGAAAAAATGACGGTTGACGCCACCTTTAAAATTCACTAACAATTATATAGTCATGGCGACGATAATGACAACAGCAACTACAATTTTCATGTTTAGCTCTCATCTTTAGTTAGTTCCACCTCCGCTAAATGGTGTTACGGATACTTATAAGCAGGTACTTCGAATTAAAAACTAAGATTTTTTTATTGCATAAGATTATCAGACAGGCAGATAACCCGCTGATGGAAAGCGGTTATCATCGCCTATGAACATTTGTAACACCAAAGGTGCTGCCAATGTGCTGCCGCTTTCTAAAAGGAGACTGGAACCTGGCAAGTAATGCCGCCGGAACACAACTCAAGGTTGTTATGGCGGCATACTCAAGGGCGGCATACTCGACAAGTGGTGGTAGCTATCCAGTCGGGCAAATACCCTACCACTTGGCTGTGGATTGTTTTGTCTCCTCTTGCGACAGTCCACCCGACTGCAGGAAATTGTATTCTTTATCCATTTATACACTGTTAAAAGGTTGTCGATTCTAAAAATCGAAACTTGCCCACTTCGTGACGTACATCTCCATTTTCATGTCATAATGTCGCAGGTAAGAGTTTCAATAAATAAATTCCAACTCAATAAAAATCTAAATTGATTTGAAGAATCTATTGAAAATAAATCTAAATTGAATTGAAATCACTGTTCCATTCCTTGTTGCTAGAAAATAAATTGACTGTTAAATGACTAGCAAAATAAAATATTCCAGCGATACTTCATTAATAGCTTTCAGACTTTGTGGGTAAAGTTCAGACCGCTAAATGATAAATTGCCAAGTTTATTCATGAATATTATTTAACGATCTCGTATAGTGAGCCGCAGTCTCTATTTAGCGTGTGGCAAACAATAGGTCATTTTGTAACGACATTGCCCTAATTCGTTGGCGGCCTAAGGGCAACTGGACTATGGGCTGTGTTGATAAAGCTGATTTGAAATGGAAGAGCAAGCGTTTGTACATTTTTAGCTTTTTTGATGACTACCTCATATACTGAAAATGCGGCGTACATGTTCTCAAAACTTGTTTTTTTCTTTCTATGATTTGTAATTGATCTAAGTGCGTCGCTATTTGTCCAAATAAAGTCTTGTACATTCTTTCTTGGTTTTATTATACAGGGTAAATTTTTTCGGTGGGTCTTCAGGGTCAAATCCTAAACTATGTTACATAGCGAAAAACACTCAAAGGAGTTCCGAGGCCGATTTTGATGAAAACTAAAATAGCATCATTAGATTTATGAAAAATCAATTACCCTCATCAGGAATCGTATTGGCTGATTTTGAAAAAATAAATACATCTGTATTATAATACCAAATCATAATGTAGCTTGTTAGTATTAAATTCTGTGAAGGAATTTCAAACGGCAAATCAAAGGAAAGCGTTGTTTTTGAACAAAATGTTCTATTTTCTATACATTAATTAAACATCAAATTGCGCCGGTCATTTCAGAACCAATGGACTTAAAAGCAATAAAGTTTAAAATATCATCAGACAGAGTTATGAACTTCTGATCCGAAGCTCAATGTTGAACAGTACAGAAACCCGCTGTCGCTCCTCTTTTGGAATATAACTCGTCCACAATCCTTAATGATAGTTGATCGGCACGCCTTAGTCCGCTCAATTGCCGATAGTGGACGTCTAGCGCTTATCTAGTAACTGTTTGGTTAGGTCCAGATAGCATGCATTGCTTATGTGGCCGTAATACGATGGTGTTAACCTGATTAGGGTTTCAATTGAATAAAGGAACCCATGCTTATCCTATAATTAGGGTCAAGTGTGGACATAGGTCTAAATCTTTTTTTTTTCATAGCTGGAGTATAACAGACAAGCTGACGGCCCACGTATGCAACACCAGAGGTGTTACCAACGCGTTGCCAGTCATGAAGAAATTTGGTGACACCCATTTTGAAAAACTTCATATCGTAGTGCTATGGGAAAACCTCAGCTGGGAGCACATTCCAAATCGCCATGGTACGCAATGGAAATGTTCTAGAGAATGGTTGCGTATATGGCAAAATCGTGGTAGCTTAGTGACTAGCGTGCTTCATCTCATCTGAATGACGTTAGTTTTGTCCCAGCCGGAACACATGCACGATTTAGGCAATTTTCTGTGAATTAATGTAAATGTAAGTTTGTGAAACATTGTGAGGATATATACACACCGACATAACCGCTGCGTAAAACCTGTCAATCCGTTTTGGGAAAACAGCAGGAGTTATCCTTCCTCTGAAATCGGCAGGCTCGTGTCCAGAACTAGAACATTTATGAGCAATATTTTTTGTATATGTATCTATAGTGGATATTTTAGCCTGATGGACCAAATACCCTGGGAATTAAAAAAAAATTAAAACCACACTGAAAGGTAGTAAAACATAATGTTGAGGCTATGTAATAATTTAAAAAATCCAAGAAAATATTTAATTGATATTGACAAAATGATTTTAATAGAAATTCAATACTAGTTAGTAATTATATTTTAATCTTATTGTAAATGAACTAAAAGTTATTTTAGGACATAAAGTTCTTTAAACCTCGTTAATTTTAAAATTTACTTCTATTTTTAATCGAGTATATATGTAGTTGCGAATATGTTTTTCGGAATATTATTACACAAGCTTTTTTCCGCGGCTTCACTCGAGTTCTTAAAAATTCTGTAGACTAATGGCCTTACTTATAGTAATCTCGTTAAGAAACGATTAGCCATCTCCTAAGTAAGAGAATCAGAATCAGACCCTAATCAATGAATATCTTTTTTTCACTTATAAAGGTGTATTACCTATTTTTTACTTAAGAGGAGCACAGATAAACGAAATTTTGAATGACTAACGTAGGTTGTACCCAAAATTTTCGACTAAAGAGGAGTTTATGGGTAAGATTTTCACTAATCAGTTGCTGAGCAGTTTCTTTAAATTTAAGAAACGATTATAAGTAAGACCCTTAGTGTAGGACCGGCCATCGCGAATCCCACACGCCGTCCTTAGAAATGTCAAACTTAATTTGTAAATCAAAATGCTCGTAACGCCATCTAGCATAGATGGAACTAACCATGAAAGAAACAGATTCAAATTGCATTGCCACTGTCGTTGCCGTATTTGTGGGTGAATATAACGCGACCGGAGCGTCATCTTTTCGTTTATATTCGTCTATCCCTCGGGAACAGCACTTTTTTCTGAATGAAAGGTACCTATTATATATCCCTGACAACGTATATACAAAATTTCGTGACAATTGTTGCGTAGTTAAGACGTGAAAGTGTCACAAACTAACAAACTCACATTTGCATTTAAAATATAAGTTGGGAATTATTTTAAGCAAGTAGGTAGTTGAGAAAATGTTTTTCGGAAATTGCCAGGTGACAGGGTATTTGCCCGTCTAGATGGCTTTACCACCCCTGGTCTAGTGCATGAAGCCATGACAACCTTGAGTTGTATTCCGGCATCTACGAGTCCGGCAGAACATTGCTAGTACCTTTAATATTACAAATGTTTATAGGCGACGGTAACCATTTTCCATCACAGTTGGGTTGTCAGCCTGTCTGCTATACTCCAAAATTTAATAAAAAAAAAATTGTTGTTACATTTTGGAAAATTACTATAATATTTATTAAATATGCGGAATAAATAAAACTACACTAGTTGCATTCGTACTGATTTACTTTTTTTTAAAAGCGCGGGACTTGTAGTCTGCACAGATACACAACATCTCCCTCTTATTTTAACAAATAGCCGAAAACAAAATAAACTTAAAAATAACCTCTATGTAACGACTTATAGTCTATTCTAGGAATGTCACGTAACTGTCTAGTACTTGTACTCCCAGATGGTAGAGGGGTATCTGGTACACTTTGAGAACTCTCTAACATATTTCTCTCTTCCCCCCTTGTATCAGTCACATTTGGTTCACTCTGTAGATTAATATCATCAATCAATTCGTATGAACGAAGTCTGTCTGTGCTTGAGCACCTATTCCTGTTTTTAATTAATTGATTTGTATGTTTTTTCACAATATTCGCAGTATTAATGTCCTTAACAAGGTATGTAACTTTTCCTAGTTTTTTTATAATCAATCCTTGTAACCATTTAAATTTATTATTTCCAATATACCTTTTATATAATACTTTATCATCACGTTCGAAAATTCGATGGTTATTTCCTTTATAATTCTTACACTGCAAAGACTGTTTAAACTTAACATAATCTGCTAGGGATTCGTGTGAGACTGGCGATACCAATGTATTTTTATTTAATAAATCCAATCGCGACCTTAACTTTCGTCCAAAAACCAATTGCGCTGGCGAAAACCCAGTGACTGAATGAACAGAGTTTCTATAGTCAAAAAGATATTTCTGAAGCCTAATCCTTTTTTCCGCTGTGTCTTTAGCAGAAAGAATGCTAGTTTTAATTCCTTTCTTAACTATCTTTACAAAACTTTCTGCCTGCCCATTGCTAGATGGACAATATGCTGGTGAGGTAACCTGAGAAATTCCGTTTAAAATACAAAATTGATTGAATTCGGATGACGTAAAAGCTGTACCATTGTCAGATACTATAGTCTCCGGTAAACCAAAACGAGCAATAAAATCGTGTAACTTATCTAACACAGTCGTAGAAGTAGCAGAAGTAAACATTTCATAAACTTCCACCCACTTCGTAAAAGCGTCAACAATAACTAAATATGTTTGACCATTTATTGGACCCAAAAAGTCTAAATGAAGACGGATAAAGGGACCAGATGGAAAAGGCCATGGAGCAAGTGGTGCACTGGAAGGAGTAGACCTTAGTTGCATACAAACATTGCATGAACCAATCATATTTTCTAAAACTTTGTCTATACCTGGAAACCAGAACCTGGAACGTGCTTCTGCCTTAGTTTTCACTATGCCTAGATGAGAATTATGTAATTCATTCAAAATTTTTAATCGTAAACTCTTAGGTAAAACTACCTTATGCCCTCTCATTAGGCAGCCATCTTCTAAAGAAAGTTGCGTTTTGCATAAGTGATATGGTTTAAGATCTAAATCTGTCACCTTATTTGGCCAACCGCTAAGAACAAACCCTATTACTTTAGTTAAGACAGTATCCTGTTTCGTTTCCTCTTGTAAAATTTTCAAGGTGACAGGTAAACCACCATCTACTACAAAATTGATGTAAGTTGCACGATCCGCAACTTCACTAACATCGAGAAATTGATTTGTGTTATAGGAAGAATCGGAACTTAAGTTCGGTGGTGATTCTATTAAACTAGCTCGAGATAAAAAATCTGCACTATTAACTTTACCCCGAATGTACTCAATTGTATAATTATATGCATTCAAGAAAATAGCGTACCTTTGAAAGCGATTTGCAGAAACTTCTGGAATTCCTTTAAAACGACCAAATATTGATATAAGAGGCTTATGATCTGTGCGTAAAATAAATGGAATTGAACGACCATAAAGATATTGGTGAAATCGACGTACACCAAATATGATAGCTGTAGCTTCTTTTTGAATCTGAGAGTAACGTTTTTCTGCTGCATTAAGCGTACGTGACGCAAATGAAATAGGTCTCTCTGGGCCATTTCCTTCTATCTGAGATAGAATTGCGCCTAAGCCGGTAGGAGAAGCATCAACGGTAAGAATTATCTTTGCATTTGGGTTAAAGTGTGCCAAGATTTGTTCTGATGAAAGCATCTCTTTAATACTTACAAAAGCTTTATTATGCTCATCATGCCATTGCCATTTAGTACCCTTTTTTAAAAGATCAAATAAAGGAGTAAGAATGCTCGACGCATTTGCAACAAAATTCCTGTAATAATTTACTAATCCTAAAAATGATTGTAACTGGTTTACATTATTAGGTAACGGCGCATTCACAATTGCTTTTACTTTTTCAGGTGATTTTTTAAGTCCTGATTTGTCTATAACATAACCCAAATAATTTATTTGGTCTTTGAAAAATTCACATTTACTTTTTTGTAAAGTTAAACCTGCGTCTTGCAAACGTTGCAGAACCAAATACAATTTATTCAAATGGGATTCCCTATTTTCAGCAGTTATCAAAACGTCGTCTAATAAACATAACACGCCATCTATACCATTTAACAACCTTTCCATTGCTCGTTGAAAAATGGCTGATGCATTAGTTAACCCGAAAACAAGACGAGTGTATTTAAACAATCCGCGATGTGTATTGATACAGGTCAGATCTTGAGAAGCATAGTCTAATTTAAGTTGATTGTAGGCCATAGATAAATCAAGTTTAGAAAACTGCTGGCCGCCATGTAGTTTAGAGAACAACTCGTGCACAGTCGGTAATGGATACTGTTCGACTACTAGTTGCTTATTTATTGTTACAGAGAAATCAGCGCATAAACGAACAGATCCGTCTCGTTTCAATATCGGAACAACTGGAGATGCGTACTCCGAGTGCTCTACCGGGACCAGTACCCCTAAATTGACCAACCTGTCAATCTCATTGCTTACCTTTTCGCGTAAGGCGAATGCTATTGGCCTCGCCTTAAAGAATATCGGCTTTGACCCTTTCTTAGTTTGAAGTTTGACTTCATACTTGTTAAAACAACCTAAATTAGCTGAAAATAAATCAGGATATAGCAATTGGAATTGACTTAAAATGTCGTTCTGAAAGTTAATAAAACTAACAGGAGACAACTGTAATTTGAAAAGAGACATAAAATCTCTACCAAGAAGTGGCGGACCGCCCCTACTAATAACATGAAAGTTAATTTCGTGTGATATCCCATTGTAAGTAACAGGTAACGCAACAACCCCTATACAATCTAAGCCTGCGCCCGAATAAGAATATAAAGGGCCTTTAGTCTGGGATGAAAGAGGAATTTTATTAAAATATTTTTTATATGTACATACATACATACATACATAACTTCACGCCAGTTCCCTTGCGGGGTAGGCACGAACAACAGAGCGCCATTTAGGCCCATTCTTACACACCTCACTTGCTTCTTTGACATTCATGTGTGTTGTGTTTTTTATATGTAACATCACTTATCACACTTACAGAAGCACCGCTGTCAATTTCAAATTGTAAACTTAATCCGTTAATTATAATCCATTCAGTCATTGGTTCTCCGTGTATTGTTTTAATATTGAAACACTTACCATCGTCATCATTCTCACACGTATCCCTGGCCGCGACGTAATTTACATTTTTACACATTTTTTGGAGATGACCCTTTGTTTTGCACTTTTTACAAGTATATTTAGAAAAACGACATTCTGTAGTACTATGATTTTTCCGCCCGCATACAGCGCAAACTGCCGTAGACTTTTGGTTATTAACAATTTTGAAGGTATCCTGTTGGCTCACTGGAGCTGCTACTGCTGCAGCAGTCCTCGCAGATCGCACATTTTCAGCGAGATCGATTGCCTTTGACAACGTAAGCTCTTTGATGTCTTGTGAAAATAATTTTACACGTTCTGGCCCGGCCATAATACCCATTACAAACTTATCCCGTAATGCTTCTTCTACATTCCCAAAATTGCAATGGGCTGCGAGTCCTCGCAGTCTAGCCGCCCACTGAGTGTGAGTTTCACCCGGCTGCTGCACTGCCGCGTAAAAGTTGTACCGCTCTGTGAACCCGTAGCGCTTCGGCGTGAAGTGGTCATCAAGTAACTTTAAAATTGTGTCATATGCCACTTCCTGTAAGTCCTGCGGTACAGCCAAATCCGCCGCTAACTTATAAGAACCATCAGAGAGTGCGCTTAACAATATTGCACGTCGTTTAGAACCTTCCGCATCGGTTTTAACATTAATATCATTTGCTATAAACCATTGAGTTAGCCGACATTTAAATGTATTCCAACTCTGCACCGTGTGATCAAATGTTGAAATAATGCCAAATGAAGTCATTTTGCTTAATTTTAGCTATTTCGTCGCCAATATTAAATATGCGGAATAAATAAAACTACACTAGTTGCATTCGTACTGATTTACTTTTTTTAAAAAGCGCGGGACTTGTAGTCTGCACAGATACACAACAATATTATTATTATATTTTTTTTTGATAGGTTCGTGTTTGACCGACATTGTTTGAAGCGAGGCTTGCAGACACCTAGATTGTATATTTCAGGAAAAACAGACAACGGTAGTCTGGTAGTCAGTATAGTAGTGAAACTCTTTCCAACCTTCAGCAGTACGTCTTAAAAAGGCGAGGGTGGAATTAATTTGTGCAATTCCGTGGCACACTGGCCGATGTGTATCCTATAGATTACCGACAAACTAGCGACTTTGCAGCGATGATGTAAACTCTGAAGCCTCTCGTCGAAACTATAATTAATGAAAAAATTAAACTACTAGAGGCAGTGGTTTCAACTGGTTTCCATACGCATTGTGATGCATACGACCCAGTAGATTGGTAGCGTATCGCTGGCGTCCATAAATACGCATGGCCTGACAAATGGCGATCCCCGCTGATATATCGGCGTGTTGATATGGCGACGGGATCGTTCCACTTCATTCACATAAATATCGTTTTGGAACAATGTAAGGGATTTTCGGGGAAAATTATTTTGTTTTGTATATGAATGTCGTTGGTTTGGGGAGATAAGAGTTTTAACGGATTGAGCAATTTGTCATAGGAATAAAAGTATAGCCTTTGTGATGGCATTTACATTGAGAGAATGAGCTTCGAGTCTAATAGTAATGGAAAATGAGAGGCATTAATAAGCGACTTTGCCTGGAATTGGTAAATGCTAGTCAAGTATAAATTAGCGATGGGTAACCAACTTCGTACCTGCCAGGTTCAACGTGAGCAGACGATTGACATTTCCCGCAACCCTGACTATAGGTCAACGAAAGGAATATTTCGGCAGTGGTACCTTCACCAGGGTAAGACCAGGCCGACAAATCTCCATACGCCTTTCCCGTGATACCTATACAGTGATAAGTTCGTAAGTGAATTTTTCCTCCTCAAAAAAAAAAGAATAACCAACCGAAATTTAAAAAAAAAATCCATCCGGCTAATGGTGATTCAAAAGCCCGCTAGAAAACTGGATGATGGCTAATGGACTAATAAGTGAATGGCTCGCTAACTAACAGCCACCGGCTGACTGGTAATCTGTAAACTTGTCAGTTGTCGTTTTTATTCGACAACCATTAACCAGCTAGTATTTTGTGAACAACGTGTATTTAGCTGGTTTTTACAATAGCTACCCGTCTCTAATATAAATTCATCTTTGTATAGGACAGTGATTTTTCTCAGAAGCTACTGTGTACCGTTGGCACCAAACAAGGGTGTAGTAAAATTGCGCCAAAACATGTAATTGAGGTTGGATTTGTTTCCCAATGTGCGTAGTCGATTTGGGTATCGTTAGTCACATCTTAAAAAACGACGCCGATGTTCTTCCATAAAGTTTTATAATAGGTCAATACTTAGGAAGATATTTGTTATCAGTCTTACGTTCTTCTTATTCATATTGAGTTAGATTAAGTTTGTAGGCTACTTTAAGGTTCTTAAAGAATTATACTTTTAAGGCAAATTGGTCTTAACAAGATCTGTTGAGTAGTTTTGGACATAAAAAGCGTTTTTGATTAAATGCTTTTTTATTAGTGAACAAGGATATGCCTGCAACTTTGTCGACGGTTCACTTAGAATTCCTATGGGATTCCCAGGACAAAAGTGCCAAAGGATTAAAACAGAATGTAACCTATCATTTTACTGGAAACTGTGGAAATAAGCTAATTTTTATGCACCCGAACAACTATTAACCGCTCCAGAGAAAATTCCCGCTGGATTTCCGGGATAAAAATATCACACATTTTATTACATAAAATTTTCTATCGATCAGCGAAAAAATCTCATTTGAATTCGATTGTTTTTTAACTACCTTAAATAATTCTTAGAAAAATTCCCGCGGGATTCCCAGTACAAAAAGCAGATTTTAAGTCTAAAAATTTATTGTGGATCAGCGAAAACCGCATCGTAAATCTCGAACAAATAGACAGAGCATAAATCTATTATATTAGTATATTCTGCATCGTTTATATAGTTGCAGTTGTTTTTTTTTTAATAACTTCAATGTACAGACATGGTATTTTTAGAATTTTATAATATTATAGATAACGGTCTAGAAGTGCCAAACGTCCCTCATTCCATCGGAATTACCCTAGAAGGATGGCACGCACTTACCTGATAAATAAACCCAAAAAATATCTTACAGTTATATATTTTTTACATTGAAACACGAATGAAATTGTATTTGCATACAGTATTTACAATTGAAATCGTTTCGGCGTTCCAATCTCCATATTTAACATAACCTTTATTGGGAATGTACACGAAATCCACTTTTTATAAAGTATCCAGAATATTGAGAGTTTGTATTGAAAAATCTGCGGAGTGACGCTCGCGGACCGCGTTCGTAAAACTGAAGTAAGAAAGAGAGTTGGTCTGAAAGAGAGTGTCGAGGTGAAGGTAAGGAAAGGAATGCTCCGGTGGTTCAGTGATGAAAGAATGACTAAACAGATATGCAATGCAAAAGTGGATGGATGCAGAAGTCGTGGAAGGGCACGACACACCTTCCATGATCAAATTGATCGTGTACTAGCAGAAGGTGATGTCAGGAGCCTTAAGAACAGACGAGCGTGCATGACAAGAGCTATGAATGTCAAAGAAGCAAGTGAGGTATGTAAGAATAAGCCTGAACGGCGCTCTGTTGTTCGCGCCTACCCCATAAGGGAACTGGCGTGAAGTTATGTATGTCTGTGTGGCATTGAAAAAAAATCAGTACGAAGTAACTACAATGGGGCTATTAGATAAATAGAAGTTTCCAATAGCGAATGGACAAGAACAATATAGATTTTTACCTTTCACTGTACATGGATTAACAGGACAGCCAATAAATAATTGTTCCATTGATGGGCTTGGGCCTCGCAATTTCATGGTTCAATACCAAGATAATAGACATTTTTGGTTGTCGTCGTCAGCCATTCGCGTTTCACTGCTGGACGAAGGCCTCCTCAAGATGGCGCCACTCATCCTTATCCTCTAATTTCCTCATTCAGCGCCTACCGGCGACCTTTCACAGGTCGTCGGGCAGGAGGGCGTTCGACACTACGTTTACCGAGACGCGGTCTCCACTCCAGGACTCGTCTGCTCCATCGGCTATCGGTCCTGCGGCAGACGTGACCGGCCCACTGCCACTTTAACTTGCCAATTATTTTGGTGTAATTTCTATTTTATTTATTTACCGGTTTGCGTCACTGTTACACTATACAAAAAACCAGCGATCAGGACGAAGCACTTCGCTGAAAAAATATTTCTGATACGTACTGTCGAAGAATGGAATAATTTGCCGGTAATTTTTTGCAGGTAAGCAGAGGGTCTTCCTGATGCTAAGCGGTTTTCGCTTGTGACAAGTACTTTTTTTGCATGAGTTCAGCAGACAGGCAGACGACCCACCTGATGGAAAGCGGTTACAATCGCCTATGGACATTTGCAACACCAAAGGTGCTACAAAATATGCGCTGCTGCTCTCTGAAGGATAAACTGGAACCTGACCACTAATGCAGGAACACAATTCAAGGTTGTTATGACGGCATACTCTAAATCAGGGGTAATAGCCATCCAGACGGGCAAATACCCTACCACCTGGTTTTTGTTGTCGCCTATTACGATAGGCCGCCCGGCCGCAGGAAATTGTGTTCCTTCGCCGTTCCTACACGGAACAGTAATGTATAACGTGTATTATATTTCCATAATTTATTACATTTTACATTTTTTTTATACTTTTTGTCGTCGAATGAAATATATGGACGTTATATTGAATATATATTCATTGACGGCCTCTGTGGTTGAGTGGGCTAAGCCTTTGCCGGCCTACCTCACTGCAATGCAGGTTCGATTCCTGACATGGTAAATTTCGGAAACGAATTTTCTCCGTTATTTACTATGGTCTGGGTGTCTGGGCTCGGCCCCAGAGGAGTGCGTTGTGTATTACGTATAACACAAGCATAATGCTTAATTTGGGGATATACAATATGTGTGTTTGTCTGCCGGTTATTTATATTATTCACATATACATTTGATACAGATTATTTCAAGTAGAGATTCATATTGAGGTTCTAGTTGTGACATAAGCGTTTTTCATTCAACATACAGACTACCATTTACTGCTTCCAATGGTTTACTCTGTCATGGCACCCCTCAAAGGCTTATCAGGGCTGTTTACAAAAAGCGCGAAAACACAATAGCTGTTTACATCATAAATAATAAAGTAAGACGAAAGAATACACAATTATGTAGATTGTCTTTTGGTATATTTGAAACTTGGCTTTTGTTACAAGACTTTTCATACAGCTTCGCTCACACTAAATTTGCATTATACATACATAACTTTACGCCAGTTCCCTTGCGGGGTAGGCACGAACAACATAGCGCCATTGAGGCTTATTCTTACACACCTCACTTGCTTCTTTGACATTCATAACACTTGTCATGCACGCTCGTCTGTTCTTAAGGCTCCTGACATCACCTTCTGCTAGTACACGATCAATTTGATCATGGAAGGTGTGTCGTGGCCTTCCACGACTTCTGCATCCATCCACTTTTGCATTGTATATTAATTTGCATTATGTGTCTCATATTTTCTTAGTTAACAAATATTATATGTTTATCTGTTTGAATGTTTACAGATATAAATAAATGTCGTTAATCATTTCTATCTTAACATCTTGGACAATAATAATAACAAACATTTAAAAAAATACACTGAAAATAAATCTGACTTAATAAATATTTCTGTGATCTTATACATTGAATTTGAATATCATGCAATTTTCTTTTGATTGGATAAACAAATCAATCTTTATTTGTAAGAAACATGCAGTCTTAAATAAAGATGAAAATTTTTCGCAATGTATTTTTATCGAATGCTCGTATTTTTTATTGTTTATCTTACTAAGTTAGGAATGTAAATTTAAAAAAATGATCATTAAATATATATTATAAATCTTAAACCTTAAAAATACCACCGAATATAAAAATTATTTTTTCTTGGTATCTTTTCCAAATTTCACAATTTAAATATACAGCATGAATCTTAAAAAATAAGAAAGTGAAAGTAATTTATTTGTTTGAAACATCGACCCAATTTTTTTGTTATTATGAGTATGTACAAATTAAAAACAATTTACCGTAATCGCTATTTCGACCCACAAAATTTCGCATGAAAAAGCCTGTCTGTCATAAATATTTATATGGACAGCGGTGTGGTGATAAAATATTATCGCTTCTCTGTGCGCATGTTGGTGAAGTGGTGACACGTGGCTTACGCGTTTATTGGTTTAATTCAGTGCATTGGAAATGTGTTCGTATTTATCATAATAGAAGAATTGTCAGCCATATCAACTGAGAAACTGTTTATCATCTTACAAAAGAGTAAAACCGCCCCAAATTTTGTACGAGCCTATTAAGTTATAACATCATGTCTTTAACGAGTTAAATAGTAACGTACTACTTGTGTAAATTTATTAATAACTAAACTTTAAAAGGAACTTATCTTAAATTAGAATGACGTCGCTTACCTAACTATGCATCGTAATGCAAAATTTCATCTCAGTCTGTTGTAGATAATTATTTCAAAATTCAGTTGTAAGATTGGACCTGAACGTAGATACCAATATTGCAATTTAAATAAAGGCTACTAATAAAACTAAATTATAAATTAATAACTACTACTATAAACATGTTTACAGATAAAAAATAAAATAATAAACGATGCGTTCGAGCGCTTTTATTTCGTTTAATAGAAGATGCGTATTCGACTCGACATCGATATTTGGTTAATGACTACTCTCGATTGCCGATTACTCGACGTCTGACATCGTTTCACTCGATTTCCGATATTGTATTACTCAATTTCCGACAACTAGTTATTCGATAATAAATGACTCAACTCACGCATGTATTATTATATCCATACTGATATAAATTTTCTTGAACTATGAATACTAGTGGTCGCCCGTAGTAGAAATTCGACCATAATAATTTATTATCAAAGACTATAACTTCTATAATCACAGATTTCGCCAAGGCTATAGTTCGCGCCACGTAAAAAGAACGCTGGCTCTGAACCTTCGCAGTGAGCGTTTTATCGATCAAATTGGTGGTATGAAGAGGGCGAGACTAAGTAGCTAGTAAAGTACCTAATAACATTCTACAATAAAACAGTTACTCATAAAACATTATCCTTACTTTAGGATACGACTGTACACCTGCGCAGACACATCCCCTTCACTACCGCTCAGCGTTCTATTTACGTGGCGGGACCTATATATACACTGTTAATTTGACTTGAACAATAAACAAAAGCGTATATACGCCTGTGTGTATCAAATACATGGTAGTGTGTGTTAATTATGCACAAAAAATATATCAAATTATTAATATTTTTTTAATAATTTAATATATTTTTTGTGCATAATTTTATTAAAAATATTAGTATTTGTCGCTTCTTCTCTATATAAACTATAAGCATGCGAAATTTCATACTCCTCCGTCCGCGCAATTTTCGTAAAAAGAGGTACAAAGTTTTTGCTTTACGTATTAATATATAGATTTGTACCTATAGCGCAGGAAAATTTTCGTAACAAATTTCTAACGTTAAAACAAGCGATAACCTCGCCGCAAATTCCTTATCAACCCGCGAACAGCCGCCGGCGTGATCTTATTACCAATATTAGCTCACATATGAGTATAAGTTGAAATGTTGCAAACCATAAAACATTCCTCTCATCACGGGATACCGGCGTAAATTTAAAAGCCTTCGTTATTAGGGGTGCCCCCTCCATTATCATAAAATTACGTTGATATCACTTTCTTTTTGATGTGTCGTAAAAAATAAAAATACGTGAGTGCACACGCTGTGGAAAACCTTTTTTCGTATTATTCATATGAGGGTCAAGGATGGGTGGCGGTAATTAAATATTCGAGTGGTATGCATACATGATTTTAAGGCTAGCTTCATATTGGCTACTAGCGCTTGAGCAACTGATAGTTGTGCGGTTAATAGCTGCATTTGAATACTTGGACTGCTTTAGCGCGTTTGTACATAACATCGCCACTACGCCGCCATTACGACGTCGCCGTCACCACGCCACCGCCGTTACGCTATTCAAGCACTTTCTCTATACGGGGGCATTAGCAGTGGACTGGTGGTATGCGAGGGTGAACAACGTTAGCATAGACGCAGAAATTCACAGAATAACAGTGTGGTAGCGGTGCGTTGGCGGCGTATCGGCGGTGCCGTCCACACAAAAGCTTAGACAGACTCGCTTGTACCATATGTAGCATTTGGGCAACAAATTTATCTAGGAAATCATACAGTATTATATTGTCTAACGTATCCATTACTTGGTCAGCTTAATAGTTTAGTTAGTAGATATTTCGGTCACACTGTAAGTTATTTATTATTATAGTTATAAATAAGGCCTTGAACATATTGTTACGAGTGTGGGACTCGAAATTAAAATGCCGTTGGAATTACTATAGCATTTATTAGAACTATACAAACGTATAACATAGGTACAAATATAACTAGACAATACTAGTACAAACTGCACGATTCAATAACACGTGCAAAGTCCGTCACTATATCGCTTGTCGAATGTACGTCTTACTCGTATCGAAGATTACTTCGCTCGACCCCTCCGTTCGGGCATTGTTTTATACTAAACTGTATAATACCGACAAAGGACCGCGTTCACTGAGTTAATCCGCACATCTGACAAGCTTCAACGCAATGCAAGAACAACAAGGATTAGTCCGACACTAATGACGGCCATAAAACAAGTACGATAACAATAGGATGTTTTTCTTAGTTGAAAATTTTAAACACGATGTAAACAAAAGAACTCTGAATGCAGGAAAGGTAACAAACTGCGTTTTACGACAGCCAGGTGTATGCATTTCTTTGTCGGTATGTAACAATATTATAAGTGTGCAGAATAATAAAAAGTAATTTTGAAAAAAATCTAATGTTTACTTTACATTTATTTACTGTGCATTTACTTACTGTACATTTTGATATCCCAATTCTTACCTCCCATTACCCTCTTTTTATCCTATCAGACGTACCACTATGTAATTTAGGAAGGTGAGGTGATAGGAGTTTCAGGTTTATCACCGTCAACTCGCCAATTGAAATATGGTTTCAAAGTGAGCACTCCGTACTGAGTATTGTGAAACCCGACAAAAGAACCAAATCCAGGTGATAGAGTATTGGCCCGTCTGGATGGCTACCACCCCTGGTCTATAGTATACCATCGTAACATCCTTGAGTTGTATTCCGGCATTACTGGCCAGCTTCCAATCTTCCTTTAGAGAGTAGCAGCTCTTTGGTGTTACAAATGTCCATAGGCGTTGGTAACCGGTTTCAACTAGATGGGCAGTCTACGTGTCTGCTGAACTCGTGTTTTTAAAAACAATGTCCTGCTAGAATGATGAGGGTTGGCTCAATAAGGGGCGAAATATCTGAATACCGCAGATAGAACTTTCTGGAGGATCTGGGCTGGATGGAGTAACCCCTCATCTATCCTCACACGCAAATAGGCGCTACGTCATCGAGTTGCGGAAACTCCCCGATTGCAAAAGAAAAGAAATAAAAAGACCACTCCGAATACAAATCAATGTATGGAATTATAAATGATTTCATGATAATTTTAACATCTGCCAAAACGTAAAATGCAAACTCATTTTAGTTTAAATAAATGAAAAATTTCTATACATTGTACCTTAATAAAAGAAATGTATTTAAGTTAAAACTAGAAGTAAAATAAAATGAAAGAGCTCAGACCGAAGACGTCCATTTTATGAAAATTTATGCAAAATGGATACCTGATTTGAAATCATAGCTAGGAGTGTATAAAGAAAAGATATTACCTTTCGTTGTGGATTCCAATATATTTTATTAATGAAAATTGAAACTCTAAAAATATGTTTTTTATTTTTAACTAGCGGCCCCGGCAGACGTTGTCCTGCTCTGAAAAAAAAATCTAGGACCCGATCCCAGCGCCACCTACCGGTTCGAATTGTGGATTTAAACCATCCGGGGACCCCGGGGAACCCACCCACCCACACATAAAAACAAAATCACCAAAATCGCTCCAGGTGATTAGGAGGATTCTAGAACCCGATCTCAGCGCCACCTACCACTTCCAACGGGATGAAAATTATCCTATGTCCGTCTCCTAGTTCTAAGCTACCTCCCCACCAATTTTCAGCCAAATCGGTATAGCCGTTCTCGAGTTATAAATAGTGTAACTAACACGACTTTCTTTTATGTATATATATAAATAGATTTATTCGGTTTTTTAATAAAGTATTGACATGCGTATCATACTAATTTATGAAACAGTAATCTGACTTATTATTATTAATGGCGATTTTTTTATCTTATTATCTATACTAGTGGTCGCACGTGGTCGAAATTCGACCGTAATAATTTATGTCAAAGACTATAATTATACTTCTATAATCATAGATTTCGCCACTGTTTATTTGATTTGAACAATAAAAAAGGAGTATAAAATATATGCGTGTTTGTGTCAAATACAGGGTAGTAAATGAATGAATAAATGAATGAATGAATGAAAATTTAGTGTGTGTAATGTTTTTTTTTATTGATTTAATCTATTTTTTATGAATAATTTTATTCTTCTTTAAATATTCGTCATTCGTCGCTTCTTCTCTATATAAACTATAAGTCTAAGTGTCCGAAATTTCATACTCCTCCGTCATGTATTAGATATCTATCATACATATATATCTTATTTCTTTATTACCTGAAACAGACAAACGTCCCATCTGATGGAAAGCAGTTACCGTTGCAACACCAGGGGTGTCACCAACGCGTTGTCGACCTCTAAGAAATTATATAACGCCATTCCTAAAATACCCCATGTCATAGCGCAAAGGGAAAACCGCGGGGGGAAATTCCTTCCAGACCAATGTTGTACGCAGAATGAATGGTCTAGAATATTTGAACAGCTACGTAGTTGAGCGTGGGAGCTCAAGAAATTTGGAGTAAACATCCCGTCGCTGGTAAGCAGTGCAGTTGTAGAAGTGAGGCGTTGGTACTAGATCAAACAGTTCCTCAGAACATTCCTCGTTATACAAGCGGTAGAATACGCAGAGGGACGTAAAATCTCTCCGAAGGCTAAGCGGTTCTAAACCGCCTGTTAGTATGGGATCGTCGAGGATATGAACGGCGCGACACTGCATGGAGTTGAAGGGGGTAGTCTGGTACGCGGTTGCCCCGGCCCATAGGTGTGAGCAGTACTCCATATGCGGTCTGATTTGCGCTTTGTAGAGCACAAGTCGCTGCTGCGGGTTGAAGTACTGCTTGGACCGGTTTAGCACATCAACCTTTTTAGATAAAAATTTGGCCTTTCTGTGCAACTGACCCCGAAATTGTATGTCGTTCGTTATGTCTACCCTAAGGATCATAATACTATTAGAGATTGTGAGGGGTGTTCCTTGGAATTGTGGTGCATTGACGAATGAAATTTTATAGCTGAGAATGCAGCCTTGTGTGTTTGTGGGGTTAAAATGGACAAGATTTTGGCAGCCCCATTCAGAGACTTGCTCCAGGGAGTTCTCTACTTCAGACAAAATATACTAAATTAAGAACAATATATTAAAGCCTAATTTTCATTTGTATTAGTTTAATAGTCAATTAACTTGCTAATAAGTCTGTATAATTGTTTATTAGATATATACTTAAACGACACCTTACAACTGAATTTAAAAAATCTGTCTAAATATTAATAAGGATTTAACTCGCCAGTTTCGCAAGTGTACTAACTACTTAACTAATGCAAAAATAAATCAGGGCTTAGCTATAACTGTATATACTACTACTCTAGAATTTTTATATAACTTAAGTAGTTAGTAAGTTATAACTAGGTTATGTGTGTATGTACATTAAAAAACAAGTGAGTTGCGACAAAATCACTACCGTATAGATATCAATAGCTTTGGCTATCAATAAAGATCAAAATTGAATTATAGAATAAATACTTTAATTAAAATAAGACCCGTTAATTTAAAAGTAATTTTGATTACAAAAAAAAATCAATCAACCCGAGAACCAATGAATCTCGGCTTCCAATTAATAAACCTAAAACTAATCCAATATTAATTGAGATTTTATTAAATTCACGAATCGATTTGTGTAATTTCTTTTCTCAAACCTCATTCATTTAATTACAAAGATGAAAGGGAATGATAATACATTTTTAATCGACGCCATAGAATAATTTATACAGGTTTTCATGAAGCGGTATCTTGCTTTATAAATTTCATTTTAGGGTTCCCTAGCCATTTTATTATACACGAAATCTTTATACATTTCCCTCATATTTGTGCATCTGTTTGTATGTACATCACAGTCATTTAAAAAAAAAGAAGAAATATATTTGTTTAGAACTACATAAAATGTTTTTTTACAATTATCTTGCTTCCTGTGATTAGTGGCAACACTATAAGTGGAGATGTGAGAAGATTCGAGATATATAATATATTAAAATTCTAAACATGCCGTGTCTGTACATTGAAGCTATTTAAAAGAATCCAACTGAAATAGACTATAATATATATGCGACAGAGAACACGATGCCAAGTTTTTTTAGATTTCTGGTCTGTTTGTCCGGGATTTCGATGAGGTTCTTGCTGATCGATATCAAATTATTAGACTAAAAATTTACACTACTTTATATCCCGGGAATCCATACAAAGCAAACCTACATGTATGATACATTGTTGATATTAAAAATCTAGACGGCCTCTGTAGTTGGCTTGGCCCGCAGCCTTTGCCGGACTACCTCACTGCAACGCCATCTGCGTTCTCCGGGTTCGATTCATAGTATAGTAAATGATCTGGGTGTCTGGGATCGGCCCCGCCCCAGAGTAGTGTTATTAACACAAGCGTAACTTGCTTAATTTGGGCAGATACAATATGTGTGTTTGTCTGTCGGTTATTAAAAAAACACACACACAAAGATGTCTTTAGTAACTTCTTTTATTTAAGTGTACATGTAGGGAGATTTTACCATCGAAAGTCGGTCAAATTGTGATCACGTCTCTAATTTTTACACTACAAATGGAAAATTATGAAAATAACCTACATTTGTACCTTGAAAAATATTTCCAATGTAAAATAGTTTCGATAATATCCATTGACAAGTCTTTGAAATATGAAGATTTCGATTAAACGCTTATTTATAGTCCAATAGGCAAATAACGAAAATAGTGAATGTTTTTTACTCGTACGGAACCGTTCATAGTTCATGGAGAGTCACGCACTTAGCAGATTTTTAATAAGTTTGATGCAAATCAGA
The DNA here is from genome assembly GCA_019925095.2 of Dendrolimus kikuchii. Classification (NCBI taxonomy): domain Eukaryota; kingdom Metazoa; phylum Arthropoda; class Insecta; order Lepidoptera; family Lasiocampidae; genus Dendrolimus; species Dendrolimus kikuchii. The sequence continues at coordinate 7,467,543 of CM034395.1, read as the reverse complement.
GCGCCTTTGCGGACTTAATATAGGTTTGATCATGAGGGTCCCGGATCAAATTGAAAAGATTCCTTCAACGTCAAGAGTGGCCGCACTTGACGAAGGTTGGCTTTCAGGGGCCTACTTACCAGTGCGTCTTTGATACGGGTGCTGACAAACCGAATTTCTATATGGGCGTGGAAAAGATATTACTTTGCGAATGTCGCATCACATGTTGAATGTGTCATTGGCTTTTTTAATTTGATAGTTATCTGTCTATAAAAATTCAAAACGAAAGCTGGATTTACATGAAAGCAGATATTTAGGGTTTTAAAACATTTGAAAAGAAATGCATTTGGTAAAAATAAATTTACGATGAAATTGCATCTAAATAAAATTTTTAAAGTGGTAATGGCTTCTTGCATTCTTTTATATCTTTATTTTCATTCACCTTCTCTCGGTCATTTGAGGTAGATATAACATGTCTTTTTCTTCCATACTCCTCTATTCTGCCATATGTCTATTATCAAACCAGAACTCATCGTGTTCTCCTTCAAATGTTCCTAATATATCAAAATTAATCACCTAAAAAATACATCTAAAAATTCTCATATCAGCTTAGTGGAGACGATTTTGGTCAATCACTTTAGTGGCCCAACATTCGGGCTCGTATAATGATGACCGGCCGCGTTACAGATATCTAGCTTTTTAGTGTTAGTGGCATATATGGCGTAGGTACTGATTCTTCTTTTGTCGGATGTCAATATACCTTGGACCACCTTTGCAATTTCAAAAAATAGCAACTGATTTTTTGAATTAATGTTTGTGTGATCCTTGTCTTTCTAAGCATTTGCTTATATAGGTATTATGCTTATGAAAATATTTAAAAACAATATTGGAATATGGTATCGCCTCAATATGATAAATAAATAGTTCTAAAATGGCATGTCGTTAAAGTTTGTAATAATTTTTATTGTAAATTTTCTCATAATCGACTTAGGTACTAGGTTTGAAATTATACACCTAATTGTCGTTTATTAATGTATCACATTCTTATCAGATTGCTGTTAATGACTAATTTTGATAATAATTTGTGCGTTGATTCATTATGGTTTGCTAGATCAAATTCAGATGTAGTCTATACTTCTATACTAATATTATAAAGAGGTAAAGTTTGTGAGTTTGTAGGGGGTAATCTCTGGATCTACTAAACCGATTTTAAACATTATTTTGCTGTTCGAAAGCTACGTTAACAGGGAGGCTATATAACATGACGATATACACCACGGGAGCGGGAAAGAGCGCGGGTGAAACCGCGCTGGGTCGCTAGTAATTAATGTACATATTTTTCAAGAAAACGACCAAGCGTTTACACGTACCTATTTCTATAGACATTATTTAATGAGATCGTAAAGACAGTCCATTTAAGTGACTCTTTATTTCGATTTCATAAATCAAGAACATAAATTGTCAATTAACTATATCGATGGTTTGCGCGAGTTGTTCAAGTCATTTATGTTTCCACATTAATCATTGACTTAATGCTGCGTTTGTACTGTTCATGTTTTATGCTATATTATTAAGAAAATAATATACTATGCGATTGTTAGAATAACGACTAGCCAGAACGTTGTGTTTCTTTAATTTTCTTCTTCTTCTTACATACATACATACACAACTTCACGCCAGTTCCCTTGCGGGGTAGGCACGAGAAACAGAGCGCCATTTAGGTTTATTCTTACACACACCTCACTTGCTTCTTTGACAGTCATAACTCTTGTCATGCACGCTCGTCTGTTCTTAAGGCTCCTGACATCACCGTCTGCTAGTACAAGATCAGCACGCTTGTTCTTCTTCTTTTCTTTAATTTAATTTGAAAGTGTATCATTATTTGATTTAAACTAAACTAACTTATTTTTGTAGCGACTAACTAACTAACTATATTTATATGTACAGAAACGAGCGCCTCATGTTCTTGTCTATGCTATGTATATTGAAAAAATATACAGCCAAAAATTTTAAACATGGTACACATGGCACAGAGAACATCAGATAAAATTTATTTTTAACAAAAGCAAAATCAACTAGACACTAAAAACCAAAAAATAAAAATTTAACAGACTTTTTTTCTACAACATCTAGAAGTCGGTGTCAAGGAAAATATAAAAGAAAAACAACTTTACAAAATATTGTAACTTTTATGTTTTACTTGAAAGCGACTTCAAGATGTTGTAAAAAGACGTCGATTAAATATATATTTATTGGTTTTTAATTTGCAGTCGGTTTGTTTTGATTAAAAAAACAAATTGAAAATCCGTTTACAATGACGGAGATATCGTGTTACGAAGAAGTTGGTTAACAATTTTCGTGAGTTTCTCTAATTCCGTGGAATTCACACCATCAGATCCTGACATGGTGACAATGGGACAAATTCGGGAGAAATAACCTTTCGATTAAAAGAAAAAATTTGAAAATCGGTCCACAATTAACGGAGAAATCGAGTAACGAACATACAAAAAGAATCGAAATGTGTGCTGGGACACGTAGTAGAAGTGAAACTTCAACGTATAAAAGGCAAAACGAATCGCAACTAAATTTAAACTTAAAGTTTTACGGGTAGGTTTTCAAATTGGAGAAGTAGATTAACAATCTGCCCGTAAATTTAAATTTTGTTGCGATTCGTTTTGTCACTTATCCGTTGAAGTTTCATTTCTACCATGTGTCCCAGCACACATTTCCATTTTTCGCAGGTTTACTGCAAATTATGATTTGGTTAGGTACATTTTAATTAATGCATTTTTATTTAAACATATTTTATTTTATCAAACAAAAAAACTGAATTCTATCCGGAACTAATAACGCATCCATAGTCTACTCTAAAATTATGCCGCCTCTCACCACGTCTAGTCTAAATTTATGCCGCTCCTCTACGCGCCGTTTTTCGCGACAGAAAAATTCTAAGAGCCCCCCGTCTATATAGAAGTTTCACTTCAAAAAACATACAGACGTATTGAGAGAGAACCTTAATATTTTTTGAAATTAGTGAGGCATTTAAATAATTTCCACAAAATATTTTTCTCTGAGTCCTTTGTCACAAACTGGATTGTTCGTGTCGTTTCTACAAATAAAAGTATCCGCTTAGTAGCAGATAAATGCTCGCCAACTATTTCAATATAATAAAGTTGTCCGCTCTCGTATTATTTTTGAAATATAAACTAGAAGGCCTACGACGAGTACTCGATAAGGAAGTCCGATAATGTCTTTTTTAGAGTCTGGTTAAATGATTTCATACTGCTATATCAAGGGCTTTATTATTTTTAAATATCGAAGGCATTAATTTAAAGTTTACTTCTTTCCTATCTCATTATGTCGACTTTTTGTATAAGAAGTGTTCAATCTCGAAAGTGATAATCGATTTGATGCATACATATTGGTCTTATGTTAGTGTTCTAAATTACTTATTATAGTTCCTGTACGAATATGAACATAAGAGAAGTATATTGGAAAATAAATGTTAAAAAAAAACCTACTACAAATTCACCTGATTAGAATGATTTATTTTTTATGGGTCCAAAAAAAATCTATTATGCATTAACGTTTTTACATAATTTTCTAAGTAACGACTTCTATCTAAGAATGTGTTCATAGACACTAAGTCCTGTTTGTTATGTTATTTATATTAAATTGCAATGGTAGTTTTTATATCACTATATATACGTCTAAACTTAATTATGTTCGAAATTATGATTTTAAGTGACATTGTGGATATAATTTTTTATGAAAACTTTGTGTATTAGCTGTGACCTGCGACTTTGTCTGCGTGGAATGTAATTTAATTAAATTTTCCTTCCGGTGCGGCGACTAGGTGGCGTGCGCGCGGACCTTTAATTTTTTTTCTAAAATATGTGTAACCCAAGTTACTCTTTATAACATCAGTTATCTGCCAGTGTAAGCGCCGTCCAAATCGGCCCCGCCATTTCAAAGATTAGCCGGAACAAACAGACAGACGGATTTAAAAAAAAAATGTATATTTTATATAAGTTCCGTATATACTTTCATGTGTATTTAGTAAAAAACTGTTATTTTGACATTACAACCCGACACTTCATTTTTAATTATTTGTATTTGTATTGTTAGATTCAAATTTAATCATTTTATCAAATAAGTTATGCAATTTTGGTCGGAGACCCTGGTATAAGGTATGTACCGAAAGGCGGAACATGGAATACTGTATAAATTTTAATATCCACGTGTGTACCCATTTTCCCATTAATACATTTGTAATAATATATTAAGTCAACCTAAGTTATTCCACCATTAGTACTGCCCTAAGCAACTAATGCGAGGATTGTTTGCATACCCAGTGTGAGTACATTTTCATAAAGCTTTGTCCACGAGATACGTGACTGGTTATGAATAAACTATTTGTTAAATAAACAGGGGCCTAATTCTGCTAGTTCAATATCATTGCTAAGATATTCAAAATACAATTCTATTGCGATAATGTCATAAATTCGTATTGTCGATATCATTGCCACGGAATAATAGTAAAAAAAAAATGGTTTTACCATTAGCAGAAATGGCGTTAGTCGAAATTAATTTTGAAATGCTAAAAAAACATTTATTTCGCTAGTTTTCGCTTATAAATATTTATAAAAATAGAGTTCTGTGCTACGGGTATGCCATTAGTATTAACAGAATACCGCAATCAGGCAAACCTACGGTTGAGACCATAGTGTTCTACGATTTTGATGAAATAGTAATAGCAGAATTGGGCCCCTGGTGGTTTAAATGAAACATCCTAATGGAAGGTAACAAAAAATGTTTCATTATATTTATAGTATCAGCCATAAACGTCTCATTATTGAGCTGACGTCTCATATAAAAAAACAAACGGCGCTTACACCATGCTTTTCAAAGGTGAATTAGCGGGTTTCACACATGAGCAATATTGATATACAGGATTCCTTACGATGTTTTCTTTCGTGGTTAGCATGTGATAGTTGTAGCGATATGTACCTACATAAATTTGTATTTTTGAAATATATATTTTTTTTTACTATATTTAACGGTACCCCATACGACATTTAATACTGAATAAGGATTACTTTCGATTTCCCTAGGATACAATCATCAGGTCCTGACTTCGTGATCAGACTTGCGAATAAAGAAAAAAAAATGAAAATCGGTACACAATTGACGAAGTAATTGCGTAACACACATACAAAAACATGCAGACGAATTGAGGACCTCCTATTTTTGGAAGTTAGTTAAATAAAACCCTTAGTTACAGTTACTGTAGTAAAAACTATAACTGCACATAACTGCGTATTTAGAAACTCACTTCCAACGTTGATAGCTCTGGTCATTTCGAGCAGAAAATTTTAATTACCCGCCGTTTGTGACACAAACACCGCTTTGTAGTCTGTGGGTGTAGTGTTCACGTACCCTTTATACTTTCAAAACTGTAAAATATTGTTTCTGGCTAGCTCGATACTGCAGACGTGGCATACAACTTGCAGAGCTTACGACGACGCTGTAAGAAATCTAGAAGGTATATCGTTGTAGAATTCCAACAATCTATACTAATCTGTCTATACTTAATGTTATAAAAATATACATTTTGTGAGTTTGGACGTTCGGGGTGACCTCCGGTACTACTGAACCGATTTTGAAAATTCTTTCACCAGTGGAAAGCTAAATTATTTTTAATTGATTATAGGCCATATTTAATTGTGATTAAAAATATTTTTAATTAATGATGACATATAGTGAAGTGTGCACCGGAACTCCTGTCAAATATGTTACAGCAACAACGTTCCACGCAAAAATTGTGCACATCCTCGAGGCACTGCGAGTACTTTCTGCGTTTATAAATTCATTAAAGGTTATAAAGGTTAATTAAACTTTGATACGCGTGCGTGTGTGTGTGAGCGTGGGTGCATGTGTATTATTTAATGACGCCCAGAGAAGTAGGCACATGTTAGCTAGTTACATATAAAACGGCCAAGTGCGTGTCAGTCCATGCACAACGATGGGTACCAAGAAGGAAAGATTTGGCAATCCAAAACAAAGTACAAGAATGGTATCCAAATATTTTGTTCCCAGTCGAAGTCCAAACAAAGCAATCACCATTTGGCCAATTGTATCATCGAAATAAAATCACTGGCAATTCAAATTTATATATTTCAATAGGTTTTTAAAATGTTGAATACTAATGTTGACATAACTATTGTTAGTGCGGGATTTATATAGCGAAACACGCAGAGCTTTGAGAACTGTTTAATTTGAATTCAGAATGGACACTGCCCGATACACCGCGTGTTTGCAGTATTTATACAGTGTTGCAATACACACGTGCCTTCATTATTTTAAAATATAAATAACTCTACAATTTATTCTGATTTTAATAGAGAGAATTAGCAAATTTTAATAGAGTACATTCTCGTCGAAATCTTGATGACGCTATATAAAATAAAAAGAAAAATACGAAAGGCACTTCTAGTCAATTTTAGGTATATCAGTGTATTATTCCACTTTCCTACAGAGCTTATAATCCGCAGCGGTGTATATCGGAGGCAATCTAGTTAGAATTGCCAAACTGATGTTAGCAACGTTCCACTGTGCTTCGATTATTTTTTTACATATTTATGAAAGCGCTTTTAGTAATAAGACACAATTCTCTATAAAAGACCTCATTATTACAAGGAAATTTTGTAGAAAAAGATTTTAGAAATATTTTTTCTCTTTACACTGTTATATTAAACGGTAATGAATCCAAGTTCATATTAATGTGACTTCGTTGAATGCCAAAAACCAAAACCAATCAGTTTCCAAGAAAAATAACTATGACATAAAAGGCTGATGGCCATGACGAATGTTTAAGTATTTTTTGGGGCAAATTGGCTACGTAACTCCAAAAAAGCTCGTATTGCAACAAAATAATCACATTAATAAATAAGTGCAATGTAATGTAACTTTGAATACAGTTTTAAGATTTACAACAAGCTTAATTTAGTAAATGCATTTCCATTTTTATCCGTGCAGGAACGGAGAAAGAATACAGTTTCCTGCGGCCGGGCGGCCTGTCGTAAGAGGCGACTTAACAACCCACAGCCAGGTGGTAGGGCATTTGCCCGATTGGATGGCTACCACCCCTGGTCTAAAATATGTCGCCATAACAATCTTGATTTGTGTTCCGGCATTAGTGACCAGGTTCCAGTTTCCCTTAAGAGCAGCAGCGCATTTGTAGCAACTTTGCTGTTTCAAATGTCCATAGGCGATGGTAACCGCTTTCCATCAAGTGGGCCGTCTGCCTGTCTGCTGATCTCCTGCAATAAAAAAAAAATCCTGATACGTTTCTAATTATATCCTATTAAATTCGAAACAGAAAACTTCTCATATTCAATTTTTCAAAAACAAGTTACCCTAATTCCATAAACGAAGTAATAAGCGCCAGCCACACAGAAAGGACGTGAAGGTAAACCTGTCACTTCATTAATTTTTATAATAATTTATGTCTGCACGTGGTGGTGTTACGTGGTGTTCTCAAGTAAAATTTTAATTTATATCCTACAGGCACTCTTGCAATTTTGAGAATAAAAGTTATATTCAACCCAGTTTTTAAAATATCTGATCAATACTTAGTGTATTGATCAGATACTTTAACAATATTTCATGTTAGGCTATACATAATTACTTATTCACTTTTATACGTCATGTCCTTGTTACAAAAATATTTTTCATATTTTTTATGTAAACAAATACATGTCGAGTGTTTCAATAACATATAGTGTTATATAGGCTTCATTCATAACATATAAAAATGCCATTTTTTGTGTTGTTTACTAAAAACTATGCACGTTATAATTTAGAAAGTCTTAACAGTATGCAGGTGTACCTAAAAAGAAGGGTATTCCAAATTTCAGCTTTATACAATTAATTAGTCTTGATTTATTCACAATTTTGTCCCTTGTGTAAAACTGTACTTTTGTCTGTACGCCCATTTGTTATGAAGCCCTCGATACATAAGCATTCAAACTAGTTTTTTTAATGGATTTTATAGTTTTGTTGTGTTCCGGCATTAGTGATCAGGTTCCAGTCTCCCCTAAGAGAGCAGCAGCGCATTTGTAGCACCTGTGTTGTTGCAAATGTCTATAGGCGATGGTAAGCGCTTTCCATCAAGTGGGCCGTCTGCCTGTCTGCTGAGCTCCTGCAAAAAAAAGTTTTACATCATTTCGTATTGTAAACCTTTAATAACACTCAATACATTCGTCATCCGAGACGCGTATTGTTTTTGCGTTTAGAATATTATAATAATTTGAACATTAAACTTAAATATAACAAGCCATAGTGAATCACAGTTAAAACAGAGAAGACGCCGACGGATTGCAAGCGCGGTGCTTTTTATTTCATATTACTATTAAATATATAAAATACTAGCTGTCCCGGCAGACGTTGTTCTGCCCTGAACTAATAAAATTTAGAACCCGATTCCAGCGCCATCTACCGGATCCAAATGAAAGCTATCCTATCTTTCAAGTCGGATCAAACTGCACACGGTGTGCAAATTTGATTAAAATCGGTCAAGTAGTTTAGGAGTCCATTGAGGACAAACATTGTGACACGAGATTTATATATATTAAGATAAGATAGTAAGTAGTATAAGTCTATGCTGTATACACTACATACATATATTTATGCCTGTTTCCCACCGGGTAAGCAGAGGCGATGGATCTCCACTTGCGACGATACTGACAAACAACGTTCGCGTCATCTACTTTCATTAACCTCTTCATACATGCAGTTAATATCGCGGTCTACCGGCACCAACTCTATCATTCACAACGTACTGTCATACACTTGTTTTGAAATTTTAGTTTTCCATTTTCATTTCCATCCATTTTTTACATGCCCAATCCACTTAAACATCCCTTTTTCAACCCGTGTCACTACAATCCACAACGTTCCCTTATCACATTGTTTCTTATCAATTATCATATCATTTACATTAACTTTAAATATACTTCCCAAATTACTATTAGGTATGTAACTCGAGCCCGGGGGGGGCAACTTGCTCGAGGGAGCTCCCTAAGGAGTTTTACCTCGGCTGGACTGTTGCCATGAGAGGGGGATGAATTTAATGATGCCCACCATAGGGCGACACAAAGCACTAATTAAGAACGGGCGACGGGTAATATAAAGCCCGAGGGGAAGGATCCCGGCGGGCCGGGATCGGCGGTTCGCGGCGGCCTACACTATCTTACTGCCGTTTCGTAACGTGTTATGGCTGGGAGAGAAGAAACGGCGAAAGAAACTTCCCAGCAACACGCCTAGTCTATCCTGTGGGGGGGCTATGTCTCCTAACGTCCCTCGCAGGGACGTGGAGAGATCTTGATTGGCGGCGCCTGAGACGCCGCCGTCTGTGTCTGTCTGTCCGTGCCTGCCAGCCTGCCGTCCTAACCGCGGGCGGGCTGATCCGGGCCAGCCGTTTTGTGATAACGTCGACCCTGTCCGTGAGGACGTTACGCGGCCGTCGTACGAGAGCCTTTCGCCGAGGCTTATAATCGGACGCGGACACGACGAGCGGATTTCGATGATGCGGCGCGAGATCGAAATACTTACGCGAGAGCGACGTAATGTAGTTTTTGATGGAGGGAAGCTCCAGATCGCGGTGGAGGTCGACGTTACGCATATAGAGGGGAGCACCGACGGCTCTGCGCATGAATTTATTCTGCACAATTTGCAGTTTATCTAATAGAGCAGGCTTGGCATGGCCGAATACCACACTCGCGTATATCATGATCGGGCGGATAGCAAAAAATTTGTACCCCTTTTTACGAAAATTGCGCGAATGGAGGAGTATGAAATTTCGCACACTTATAGTTTATATAGAGGAGGAGTGTAGAATGATAATATATATTTTTTTAATTATGCATATAAAATACATTAATCAATAAAGAAAATATTACACTGGATTTGACACACACACGCATAATTTATATAGGTATACTCTTTTGTTTCTTGTTAAAGTCAAATTAACAGTGTAGCCTTGGCGAAATCTGTGATTATTATTATTATTTTTTAAATTAATTATTATGGTCGAATTTCGACCACGGGCGACTACTAGTTTCTACTAAATATATAAGATATACTCTATGCTTTATACATTAAACGTGAAATTACAACGATAGTGAAACATGACTTCGGCACGTCCTCAGTCCTCACGTCTCTTTGGTATGGTTTGCGCCATACACCTATAATTTTGAACAACAAACACGGCGACTAATTAATCACTTTGGGCACAGGACATGACGGGTGTACAGTGACATAGACTAAGTTCATAATTGTATTCCGAGTTCGGACAGCACTTGATTGATTACTGCTGCAGTGGTTCCACGGGTGCTGACGAAATTAGGCCTGTACACCTGTTTGATTGTTTGTTAAGGCCTTGAGCTGGGGATGGTATGTATGTATATTGAAACGATCCTCAAAAAATTTACGTGTTGATTGTTTGTTTGACTGTATTGCGTTGTCGATTCTTGGAGTATATTTACTAAACTACTGTAGTAGAATTTAACAACCCTGAGCTTGTCAAATCCTGGGAACTACGATAGCTCTATTTCACTCATACCAAATTAAAAATTATCTAACTAACGATGAACGCCATATAAAAATCCACTGCGTGGTTTAGAAGCAGTTAGTGGATATACAGACAGACATTGAAAATTACTTTGTTTTATACTATGTAAAGATGTGAAAACTACTACAATAAGGAAATAATAGAATACAATAGAAAACACTTTATTGTTCAAAATAAACAATTACAAAATAATCATTACAATAATTTTAGGACAAAACAAAAGGCGGCCTTATTGCTTGCTTAAAGCGATCTCTTCCAGGCAACCTGACTTAGAGGATACTTTTAACAACTTATGTCTAGGTTTAATTAAAATAAAAAGAAGTAAAATAAAAAAGGAAGAACAGTACATTGTGGACAGTAAGCAGCAAAGTCAAGAAGAATATAAAAAAATATATTTATAATGGTTTTTGATAGTTTTATCTACAATTGCTGAATGATTTAATTAGTCATTGAAGCTGCAATTTTATAATCATACGAAAGTTATCAGGTTTCAGGTATCAACATCAGATATTAAGACAAAGTTAGAAAATTATGATATAATTGCAATGATATGCATATTACATCAGAAATCTATCTAAGTGGCCTTCTGGCTGATTTTGTCATATTTTTATATACCACTGGTCGCCTGTGGTTGAAATTCCACCATAATAATTTGTTGTCAAAGACTATAGTTCTATAATCACATATTTCACCAAGGCAACAGTAAACAAAAGAGTATATATGTGTGTGTGTGTGTCAAATACATGGTAGTGTGTGTAATTTTTTTTATTGATTTAATGTGTTTTATGCATAATTTAAAAAAATATTAGCATTCGTCACTTCTTCTCTATATATTTTTTTTATTTTTTTGTTGCAGGAGTTCAGCAGACAGGCAGACGGCCCACTTGATGAAAAGCGGTTACCATCGCCTATGGACATTTGCAACACCAAAGGTGCTACAAATGCGCTGCTGCTCTCTTAAGGGAAACTGGAACCTGGTCACTAATGCCGGAACACAACTCAAAGTTGTTATGGCGACATGCTCTAGACCAGGGGTGGTAGCCATCCAGTCGGGCAAATGCCCTACCACCTGGCTGTGGGTTGTTTAGTCGCCTCTTACGACAGGCCGCCCGGCCGCAAGAAATTGTATTCTTTCTCCGTTCCTGCATGGATATAAACTATAAATGTACGAATTTTCATACCCCGCCGTCCACGCAATTTTTGTAAATAAAATTCTTAGACAATAAGCACTTAATTGTTGTTTTCTTCTGTAAATAGGTATATGTATATATCTTATTTACGTTTATAAGTAACATTTTCAATTAAGCCTTTGTACGTTTAAACTTACATACATCACAAGACCCTTCATATTTCACGCAACCAGTATACAATATTGAACTTTAAATCAAAGTAGTTTAAATTCATAATATATTGAACAAATCAAACGGATCATTACAAATGATTGTACACTAATGATTACAATAAAATACCTCGAGGCGTTTTCTAAACGAAGCATCGGAAAGGAATGTTAACAGCTACTATAGTGTGTTAAGCGACCACTTAATACAGAACCCCGCCGCCCACTCTTCTTCTTTATTAACTTGGAGTATGGAGCGGAGTTTGCAGGTCAACTTAAAGTGCTAAATTATATTCTATTTTTTTGAGTGTATGCTGTAATATAAATTTAAAATTAAGGTTATTTGAACTGGTTGATCTCTTTCATGAAATTTTGTGTAAGTATATATCATTGTAACAATATTATTTTTGTGCTTATTATATAAAGTTGTTATTTAATTAGTTTGAACTATTTTTGTAAGAATCAAATCCTACTATATATTATAAACGCGAAAATTTGTAAGTATGTATGGATGTATATTTCTTACTCTTTCACGCAAAAACCAATGAATAGATTTTGATGAAACTTTACAATACTATAGCTTACACAGCAGAATAACACATAGGTTATAATTTATAAAGATATAGTGTGAATTATCCAAAATATAACGATTTTCCATCACCACGCGGGTGAGACCGCGAGGCGCAGCTAGTGTATGAATAAGTGAATACTGTTAGGCCGTGAACTTAACCAGTAGTCGACGGCGCTGACGCGCGGCAAAACAGTGGGTGGAAAAGAGTTAAGAAAAGAGCTCGCTAATAAAAAAAATCGCGAGCAGTAAAGTTTTTTGAGAAATGTTACACTTATGTTTAACTTATTTTCATTATTTATATATATTATACATGTAAATGTATTATATATTTAAATGTACACTACATGTAAATAATAAAAATAAGTTCATTTTATTTATTAAAAAGAAAATAAAAATTATGTAAAAAAATATACATAATTTTTTGTAAACATTAAATAATGATATCTTTAACGATTTTTTGGAGTACTTTAACTAATAGTCCTCAATTTTTTTGGGCAAAAAAGAATAATTTAAATGAAAATTATATAAAAACTGTTCTAGGATTTAATTACCGACAGTGACTACTTTACATTAAATCATATAAAATTGGCTTTTATGATCAAATGAGATTTAAAACTCTGAAAAAGCATTTAATCCAAATACTTAATATGGCAAAACTTAATTATATGTCTTTATTTCAGAAAATACAAAATAGATTCAGCATAGACAGGCATCAGAAATAAGTGATTCCAAAAGATCTAACTAAAATAGTTTTCGGCTAAAAGCTTATAATAACAGACCACATCCAAATGAGAGCACTCAAATAACAGGACTCAATAAAGTAAGAACTTATTTCTGCGTATCAATTTATTTTAAGAGCAACTAAATCAATACAATGTTTGGTGCTTTAATTATGAATAAGACTTAAATAAATTGCTTATGCATTTTTCATTCAGTGGGGTGTGTGCTGATTGCAAATTTTTGTGCTGCACTTTCGGGCTTAATGGAAGTTACAGGGCATGAATAATGGGTTGGCAAATAATTGGCTTTTTTGCATACCGCGTGGCTCAAATTATTCAATCTTAAGCCCAATTTAGACGTGTTCATTTCTGTTTTTCAATTCGTATAGATATGAGGTGCATAAAATTCCCGGTCGAAGAGGAAGGCCCAAGAAATGTTGGCTTGACGTTGTGAAGGATGACATGCCTACCAATGTTCTCAAAACGGGGGATGCTGAAGACCGCGCTAAATGGAGTAGAAAAAGTAGGAAAGCGGACCCTGGGCGTCGGAGTGAACGCTCCGAACGCAACCGGAATTTAACGCTCGGATGCTGATGATGAGGTGCATAAAATAAAATTAAAGTATAATGATATTAAATGTTAAAACAAAGGGTTAATAAATAACGTTTAAACTGCTTTTTCGTTTTTTTTAATCTAATGTAAAAAAGTTCCAATGTTATTTGTTTTTCTATAAATTATTTATACACGACAATATTTTATACTTTATACATAAATTTGTCCTTGAAAATACTCAATATGCATGTTTTCTATACCATTAATACATATACACAATTAACCATATAAGCATTTTAAAAGTCGCATATGAAACCTTTTTTTGAACAATTAATTTCGTTCAATTTTTAAAGTTGACTATGTCTCATTTCTACCAAAAGTGAAAGACAGAAATGAACCGTTTATTTTCGGCATTATGTTATGTACTAATCTCATATAATACAGTTAGAAATAAACTACTATAGATACATGTTTTATTTATTTACAGCAATACAGTACACAAGCTGACGGTCCACCTAATGGAAAATCTTTATCAGTGTAGGAAAAGAGAAAGATACAGTCCATAGGCGATGTTAACCGCTTTCCATCAGGTGGGCTGTCTGCCTGTCTGCCTGTCTGCTGAACTTAAGGTATAATAAAATGGTTACCATCGACTAACGACATTGGGAACAGTAAGGCGTTAGCTACTAGTATGCTGCCGGTCTCCAAGGGCGCGGGGACTGTACCCCAATATATATAAAAAATGTGTAAATAAATATTAATAAGAAGAAATGTGTATAGTTCGTTTAGGTTAAATAGTTTAAAAGTAATAGAAATAAGAAACAAAACATAAAATGTATAAAAACAGAATAATAGAGTATAGTAATAAATAGATATAAAGACTGTTATAGAAGCAAGGAAAAGTAAGTTTTAAGTTTTTTTTTTTAAAGAAAGAAATAAAATAAAAGATGTTTATCCCCCCTTTTTTATGTATACCATGAAAATTAAAGAAAGAAAAAGAGAAGAAAAAACAATAATGTCCATTTTACCTAATAATGGAGAAGGTGAAAAAAAATAAATATAAATATAACATGTAATCAATGATAAATATTGTCTAAAAATTCTCTTTCTGTGGAATTAATTTTCTTATATTTTTTAAAAAATTATAATAATTTTTAAAGAAAATAATATATATATACGTGTTATCAGAAGGGGAGTTATTAGGCACTTGCTTAATAATGTCACTGGATAATATAGGGAATGAAAGCGAGATAAAAACAGAAAAATAAAATACCTGATTGTATTTTAGTTATTTTTTTAGCAACTAGCTTGATACGTCACATCATAGTAAATAAATGACACATGATAGTAAAAAAAAGAATAACGAAAAGAAGATCGAAATTATTGATTCCAGAAGATTCTTACGGGTATATAAGCAGCGTAAGGTGCACCTACCGGGCACTTGAGTTCAGTTCAGGACAGCGAAGGAACTAGTGCGATACTAAAGAGTTGGAAGAGAAATTTACTAAAAGACAGTGACGAATTTAATGTTAAATTTAGTGGGCAGTTCAGTGAAGGAGTAATTTAGCGTAGTTTGAGAGGAGCTCCAGAAGCAAGCTACGCGCGGTAAACTTGGAGTTGAACACCGCAGCAGCAGGAAGTGGTCTACGGTATTGTAAGTGAGACATCTTATTGTCGGGACAGTGCGTCGTTAGTTGTGCGTGTAGGGGCAATCCTGCGGAGAGGAATCATGTACGGCTGTGTAAGTTAATAAAACCGTTAAATTAAACACTGGTGTTTTTTTTTCCAATCCTAAGTGCGTATCCCCGCTCACACGTATCAATATGTATGCAGGCACTATCAATTATAATACTCAATTTGTTACGGCTGCAGCCAGCAACTACACCGGTTGGCGCGGGGCGGCAGCTGCGGCGGGGGCGAGGCGGCGCATCGGCCGGTGTCACACATCTTCAGGCACTTTTGCTAACGATCCTCTCCCGTCAACGCGCGCGCACCATACACATATAATTAATTGTAATTAATACCAGTAAAGCAATAGAATTATACATCTATATAAAACGTTCATTATTCATCAATACAGTCCACAAATTCATAACCGGAGTCTCAGCAGGCTCAGGCCTTTACACAATTATTACACGCATAAACACATATTGCATTTCGGATAATGTACAATTCGCAATTACACAATACTGTCATGTTGTCAGTCTGTTTGTTTTCAGATTATTAGAATAATCCATTAGGTAGGTGTCATCAAATCCGTCTTATCTGGCCCTCGGTTCAATAATACAACGTCGGATTGCACTATGCCACTCGCACGGAGCTCTATGGTTAATCGATGGCTAGGTGGCTAGAAGCACAGCGGAGAAAACGGGAATATGTCGAAAATAATGTCGCAATTGAAAAAGTTTCAATATTGAAGAGAATTAAAAATGTTTAATTATTTCTTTTTTGATAATGAATTTAAAAAATATATATTAATACGTACAAATGAGTGTAGATTTTGTGTTGGAGGACCCCAATGCACTTGCCACCTATAAATACACTAAGAAGCCCGCGACTTATTCCGCGTGGAATACTAAAAAAAAAGTAAGTTAAAAAACCCCCCGATTTTGAAACACACCTCATTGGTGCTCCGCTCCTATTGGCCTTAGCGTGATGATTTACAGCCTATAGGCTTCCTCGATAAATGGGCTATCTAACACAAAGAATTTGAAATCAGACCATTTGTTCCTGAGATTAGCGCGTTAAAGCAAACAAACAAACTCTTCAGTTTTATATATTAGTATAAGATTAACTGAGGGCTATGGCAAGATAATATCAAATAAAGAAACATTGTCTATTAAATATTTATTTTATAACCGCAAAGACATGTATGTTTCTAGCGTTTCTATGAGCGTCCATGCACAGTTTGGGATCAATTGATTATAGCCAACATTTCAACGTTCCTATCCCTGATATTCACCATTACAAAGACCAGTCAGTCTTAGTTGTGGCACCGAATTAGCAGAAGCTTGATAATGTCTGGTTTGTGTACTATGATTCTGAATTTGGCCTGATGTTGCATTAGACTCCTAAGAGAAACTCCCTGTAAAGGCACAGTGTGTTTAATTTATGTAGTTACCGTGTATTTTGCTTCTGAAACAGAGAGAGTTCTATGACACAATTTTTAAATATTTTGTACAAAATATAAACAGAAATAAAAAAAGATAAACACTGAAATAAGACATATTTTAGGTATAGAGTTGTGTAGGACATAATTTTATAATGAGTTTGTACCGAACCAATACAATGTACCACTTCAAATGAGGCGAGGAGATTTGTATGGTTTGTACAGCGGCAGTACATTTGAAGCGACGAGGCCGTTGAGGCGGTGAGCGTTATTCCCTTATTTCTCCCATACAAAACTTCTAGTTCGGAAATGATCGTTAAGAATCGGATGTGATCGGCCTCGGTCACCTCATTTTACTACACTCGTACATGTCATGTTGTCCCCTCTTTTTCATGTTAAAATCCGTAGAGGCGTTATTGTACTGTTGCCCTAGTTCCGTCTTTCCTCTTTTTGTGAGTAGTAGCGTGACAAAATTTTTTGAAGTAGGTAATACAAATTTAAAATTGAGCCGTATGAGTACAAATCTATTATGTACGGGAGAAATGTACTGCCTCACACGGGTACTACTCATCACTACTTAGTTACCAACTATGAGTTATTGCTCTCGAAAACGCTAGTTTAAGGGCTGGATTGTAAACTACACGTAGCGCATACAGTAAGTGGGGGACGTTATCACGTTTGGCCTGTCCCCGCAGAGGGGAGAGTCGGTCAAAGGGCGGCGACGACTAATGATGCCGTACTGCTACTTTACGTTTCTATTTCCCGAATAAAAACGCTGAGGCTTAAGGGGATACTACTGAAACCCTGACTAACGTTACATGGTATGAAATGTTTTTTTAAAGGTTTATTCGAAAACTTCTAAAAAAAATGTATAAGCAGTTCACACGCAGTAGAAGTGAAACTTCAGAGAAAATACTCCCAGATAATTATTCTCTAACTTTTATTAATATTGTTACAACTTAGGTTCCGACAAAAACAAATTCCACCTGCATATTTGTAAAAGTTATGTTGTAAGTTATGAATGTCAAAGAAGCAAGTGAGGTGTGTAAGAATGGGCCTAAATGGCGCTCTGTTGTTCGTGCCTACCCCGCAAGGGAACTGGCGTGAAGTTATGTATGTATGTATGTATGTATATTTGTAAAAACACATTTTATTACCTGTCGGCATTTGAAATACTTGTAATTCTTTTATGATCGTCTGCTATTGTTTGCTTATTTATTGGCATACGTTTCTAAAGAACAGCCTATTGTTCTATTGTAAACGTTTACGGCTGCTTGCGGCCGAATTATTAGGCAGGTGTCGCGGATTACGTCGACTACGATACGGGCACATTTGTATTTGTGAGGTATATAACGACGGCCTGATGGAGAGAGTGGGCATTTCAGCGACAACTACGATCAAGGCGTGACGTGTGTACAATCAGGAATCTAATAGTAACAGACCTCGCGCGTTTTATTGAATTACGACCTTCTACATTACGTTTGGATTTGTTGTGTTTGGATAAATTTGTACATGTGTTATACGTGTTTGTATAGTTCTTATAAACTCTATAATAATTCCAACGGTATTTTGATTCGAGTCTTGCAGCTCGTAACAATACAAATATAATTCCTTTTGCCTACATCCGTCAACATATTACAATTCAAAATAAACGTCTTAAGTACTATCACTTTAAATTTGTCACTCTTTTAGTCTAAAAAATAGTATTATCAGTTTTATTTCGATCCAAATTGGACCTGTGTTTAATCATCGGTCTTATTGACTCTCTAATCTATGCTGCACAATGTAAAACTCGTATCTCATTCTCTCGCAGGCTTAGTCCTTACGGTCCTTAAGACCTTAGATTTAAGTGTTTATCTCTGTTTAGTGTCCCAAACTACGTTTGCCGAGACGTGTTCTCCACTCCAGGAAATTTTTACTCCATCGGCCGTCGGTCTTGCAACAGACGTAACCATTTCATTGCCACTTCAACTTGCTTGCTAATTTTGTGCACTATATCGTTTACCAAAAAACATAAATCCTGTAAAAGGACTCGTAAGTTATACATTAATTGATTATATGTTTGGAACGTCTCAAGTATTTAAAGAAATGAGAATGATATGAACGTTTATGTAATGACAGAGGAAGTATGCCAGAACTATCTAAGAAAAAGATGTCAGGAAGATATATACTTATAATATAAGATATAATAAGTAGTAACCACTATTATATCCCATTGCTGGCTTTGGTTCCCTCTCATTTTTATTGGAAAATATAAATTATAAATAAAAAATTACGTCACAATAGATACTTTTAATAAGCTTACATACATAACGTCGCAAGGTTTTGCATGATTGTACCTAATTATGACGTCATAACTAGTTACAAGTAAAAGGAGTCAAATAGCGCTTTAAATATTGTTAGAAAAGTAATTAAAATTATTTCTTCTATATTTTAAAATTTAGGTTATAAGTGAATATGCCGCCCAACTGTATCATCTATGATGCCGCTATAACAACGTTGAGTTGTGTTCCGGCATTAGTGGCCAGGTTCCAGTCTCCCTTTAGAGAGCGGCGGCACATTGGTAGCATCTTTGCTGTTACAAATGTCCATAGGCGATGGTACCGCTTTGCATCAGGTGGACCGTCTGTCTGTCTGCTGAACTCATGTAATAAAATACATATTTTTGCCATGATATTGTTACTACCAAATCAAATCCGCACTAAATGGCCCACTTCACGAATGCACGAGGAAAGCTACAGTACGAGAGGAATGGCGACGAATTGTGAAGCTTGCCACCACCCCTGTCATGAGGACCACGACCACTCTGCCAAGAGTGTGACGACGGAGAAGAATTGTTACTACCTGAGTGCCGACAAAAGACAAATTCACACCTGCGTCTGAAACGCATTTTATTACCGTTTTGGCATTTGGACTTATTATGTTTACTTTGTGTTTAAAATTTGTAATTAGAAAAACAGCCCATTGTGTATTGTAATCTTTTATCGTAGTCATTAGCCAGGTGTGATTCTAAGAAATTCAGTCCACGCGGGTGAGAGAAATATTGTATTTGTGCAGTATAAAGCAATACCCCAATGGAGAGATCGTCAGTCGAGCGAGAACTACGATCAAGGCGAGACTTGTGTACATTCGGTGATCTATTTAGTGACGGACTTTGCGCGTGTATTTGAATTACGATCTTCTGCATTACGTTTGGACTTATTGCGTTCGGTTATATTTGTACCTCTGTTATACGTGTTTGTATAGTTCTAATAAACTCTATAATAATGTCTCATTTTAATTCGAGTCCTGTAACTCGTAACAATATTTTAAAATTTAGATAATAACGGCTGTTCTTGCACATGTAAAAATATTAGAATTTATTGTATATCCACATCCATAGGGATGCAAATAGATGTCACAGTAAATTCAAAAAAACTTAAAAAATTCTTAAATGGCTATAATAGTATAGCGATTTAAGCTTTTTTGGTCCTTTTGCAAATTATCTAATTTAGTAAAGATTTGCGAGACCGTGTATAGATTACAAAATATAAATAAACTCCTGCTTACATTCTGAGTGAGGCGTTGAATGTATTATGGCTGTTATATGTGTAAGGGTGCAGTGTGAATTAGTAGTTTAATAATAAAACAAATGTCACGTATTTGGCTAATGGGGGACGTTATCAAGTTGGCTATCCCAGAGGAGGGGAAAGTACGTTTGAAGGGCGACAACGAGTAATGACGTCACGTTACTACTATTCAACCTATTAACAACGCTGCGCATTACTTTATTCCAAGATTTAAGGAATATCGTTTTAAGTGTGCATTTCTAATTATTCTCTGTACGTGCCTGATTATAAGTTGCTATTGCTACTCACAAACAATTGGGTATTTGACAGCCACAGCAACTGAGACACTTTTTATCATTGCACAAAACGTCGCAGTCTCCTTGATTTTATATGAGAATTATGACATCACAATTTTTACGAGACAAATAGCTTATTAATTGTTGTTTAAAATGTAGAATAGAATAGAATATTCTTTATTGCAAACAAGAAAACAGTACACATCAGAATGAACAATCATACAACTATTATAACACAATCGGCGGTATTATCGCTAATAGATTTGTTCCAGACAACCTTCTGGAGATAATTTTACATTTCTAATAATGGGTATGTGTGTATGGATATTTGAGTTGTTAAGTATGTAAAGTATACTTTGACTTGATTTACATTTTGACGCCTACTTTTTTTATACGAATTCGAACATGTCATATATACATATGTATATACAATATATAACTAACTCGAGAGTTGCGATGGCTCACTTCCCTATCCTCTCCTACCCCATTTCTCTTGTCTGATACATCAATCTCATCACCCTATAACATCTTCTATTTCTCACCCAGAAGGCTGACAAGGCATTGGCTGGCGCCGCTAGTGTTGCGAACGTCTATATGCGCCAGTAGCCACTTTCCATGAGCCGGGCCTTCTCTCTGTTTGTCAGCTACGGAATAAAAAAAACTAAACCTAAATCTTCCTTATAGTGTAGACAATCTGTTGAATCCCGATGTAAAATACATCTAAGTGCATGCGTTTATGTGTGTATATAAATCTATATTTATGTGTGTATATAACAATATTAATATGTATCGGCAGACAAACACACACATTGTATATCCTCAAACTAAGCAAGTTACGTTAAGTTAGTGTGTTATGGGTAATATACAACGGACTACTCTGTGGCCGATCCCAGTCACCCAGACCATAGTAAATTACCGAAATTTACTATACCAGGAATCGAACCCGGAACCTCTGCGTTGCAGTGAAGTACGCCGGCAAAGGCTTAGCCCGCTCAACCACAGAGGCCGTCAGATGTATTGGAAACGTATTTTTTTTAGATTATTGTGCAACAAAATCCTGTCCTACATTTGTGTCATTTTGCTCTCTCCAAACAAAAGTTGTCTGGAAGAGATCGCTGCCAGCGATAAGGCCACCATTTCTACTTAATGCTAAGCTGTTTTTGTGGAACGTTTCATAAAATGTATAGTACAAGCATACTCTATTCTGTTCTAAGTGGTTTGTTTGTTTTGTGGCTTATTAGGAGTAGTTTTTGAAATGAAATTATTTTTTCTTTCTGAATTTGTTTTTTTTTTACCTGCCTTGTTTCAATAATTCTTAGCTACTTTCTCCCGTTTCATTTCTCATTCTTTATTCCAATTCAAGCATCATGTTAAACATTTTATTAATATTCAAATATTCAGTGAACTGTTCTGTCTCTCCTTACTATTATTATTATGTAAAGATCTATTATATTAAATCATCTCAAAGTGAAAATAAATATTTTACCAAATACAGCTGCATTAACAAAAGCATAATTATGTTAATAGTTAAAACAATCAAACTTAGCAGTTCAGTGAAAGTCTTCTACGAGGGCTCTAAAACTACACAATTTTACAGTGATAAATACGACGGTGAATGAAATAGTTCTTAGAAATACATATAAAACTATTTTGGGATAAGTTTGATATTTAAATTAATAAAATAATTTAAATTAATAAAAATAATTTTTGTCAACTGTCACTTGCTTTTGTCAGTTCGTTCACATGTAATAAATTGTGTTTATTGCAACGACTTGGTAAAAACGCAAAATTATGGATAAAAGTGAGTTACTTGCGATGATAAAATATCTCAGCTTGAAAGATATGTCTATGAAAGAATTTTTTTCGGACATTCAGCAGATATTAGGGGATGATGCTATATCCCCTATTCTACGGTTGCGTATTGGGTGGCTTAATTTAAAAGAGGTAGATAAGCTGTAAAGATGATCCGCATTCTAGGTGGCCTTCAACCTCCGTTACGGAAGAAAATCTCAGAAAGGTTGAGAATATGGTTTAGGAAGACAGAAGAATAATTATAAAACATATAGCTGCGATCCTAGATATATCTTTTGGTAGCGTTTAAGCTATTTTAATTGATTCACTGAGGTTCAAAAGTGTCGGCAAGATGGATGCCATGAATGTTAACCGACGAAAACAAAAAGCGACGTCCCTTTCTAAACGTAGTTTCGAAATGTTCCAGCACGATTCGGATAATTTTTGCCATGGCCTTGTCACTATGGATGAAATGTGGGTCCACCATTTCAATTCTAAAACTAAGAGACAAAGCATATCTTAGAAACGTCCATTCTCTCCATCAATCAAGAAATTTCGAGTTGCTCCTACCTCTGGCAAAGTTATGGCTTCAGTGTTTTGGAATAGTGAAGGAATTCTTTTATTGATTACATGCCAAAAGACCAGACAATTACTGGACCTTATTATGCACATTTAATTCCTAAAGTGCGTAAAGCGATTAAAGAAAAACGCCGTGGAAAACTGTCGTTGGGCATGTTGATTCTTCACGATAATGCTCCCGCTCATGGATCGGAAGTTGGATTCAATCTCCTGGACCTTGACCCACCAAATTCTCAGGACTTAGCCCCAAGTGATTTTAATTTATTCCCAAAATTAAAAGAGGAAATACGTGGAACCAAATTTCACGATAATGCCTCGGTTATGGCTGCCGTAGAGGTGTTTTTCGAGAGTCAAGAAAAATATTTTTTTTCGCAAGGAATAAGGAAGTTAGAAACGCGTTATTCTAAATGCATTGCATTGGAGGAAGACTATGTAGAAAAATAAAATATTTTTGTTTCAGTTTTTGCATTTATTAATATTGTTTCCAAAAACTTTTTGAGTCACGTAGGTACAATTGATAAACAAGTTATCATTAACCGCTATAAATCTAAGTAAATATTTATCCAAAGATAATACACGGTTATGGTTTCTCGAATTACTGTTACGACGTAATCGGCTGCTAAACTACTTCAATAACAGATTCTCGCAAAACTAATAGTTGGTTATTCAAGGAAGAATCTTGAAGCACAATAAGATTTATTTATCTTAAATACAGAGTTAGATCTTTTGACTATGACGAGTACATATATATAATGGTTGGTTACTTCCTAGTGTTATTTAAAGCAATAAATAAAATTTAAGTGTCAGAGCGTAATTTCAAAGTAAATGGCAAAATGATCAAATAAATGTTATTATAGTTATAATACATAATAATATCGTTAAAGACCCTATAGAATGGTCCTGAATGTCGGCAGGCAGGCAGGTACTATAGGGCGGGTACCACGTGGAGCCTGTCGACAATTTTATCTAAATATTGTGTCGTACCAATCGCCGATTATCCCTGTATGCAGCATGCAAAAACGCACCTAAAGAGAAGCTCTGGTCAGTGTAGGACTATGGTTGGAACTTGAAAAAGATACCGGGCTATTTATGATCAACTGCTTGTGGAACTAAGTATTTAGGACAATAGAAGATACTAAAACATAGTGGGGACACTAGCACATCGTGATTAGCGATATGTAGATCCAACAACGCCGCTTGGACAACTTGGAGAGTGAGCTAATAGAGAAAAAGTGAGAAATTTACTGCTTGAATAATTTCAGTTAATTACAGCACACTGACATATTATTAGCAGTTGAAATAACAGTTCTAGCTGGGGACATTCCCTTAACTGGCAGGGGGTCTTTAAAGGACGTAACGAGTACGATTGATCTCGTTGTGACGGCTGTGCCGTGATAAGCCCCATCAACTGGGCGATACCATCGCTGATTCAATTAAACTAATGACGGTGCGTATCTTCAGAAGATGGACGGTGTTCTTTGCATATCGATATTTTTATGAGATTGTTAAGAGGGCTTATTAAGGGAGGTAATTGTTTTCCGGCTGAATATTACCTAGAAATATTATTTTATAATTTGATGCTTGAGATGATAACACTTACCTTAAAAGTATCATTGAAGGTAATGGTGTTACAGGACAAGCAGGATGATTTAATTTAAAGCTTATTTTTTACTGTTGTTCGCATTTGACCACTGACACACCTGGACACAGACCCAGAAGATTACTCAACCATGACTTGATGATCCCAATTTCATATAATATGTCGGTTAATGCACTTATTTAATACATTAATAATTACGACGACTGAATATAAATAATGCACCTTATTTGAAAAAAAAAAAACTTATTTTAAATAAAAAATGCTCCAGTGGCAGTCAACACGCCGACCATTTTTTGACTCAAAATGTATATTGTTGTAATTTATAAATTATTCTCGCCAAATATAGGCTATGAAGAAAAATATCATGAGGAAATATGCACATCAAGATTACCGAAACCCGAAAACTCAATCAATAGTCACATAGGAACCTTATACATATATAATGCCTTTTGAAATGTACTTAATGAATAAAATTCCTCTTAAAATTGGAAACGGTTTTCAAAGGTATCGATAGTCGGGACTTAGTAGTTTCTAACAGTAAATAAGTGCTAAATACGATATAAGGCATGCCAAACACGCGTTCACAGCTCCAATAGAGTCAGTCGGCGCTTAATTAAGTTAGACCGGATATCGAGCCAGTGGCAGTCAGCTTACAAACACAAATCTCATCTATTTACACGGTTATATGGAGGTAATCCTATAAACAGGAAGACTTTATACACTTTATGAATACTAAACTTGCTCGAATTATTTCTTAACAACTCGTTCGAGGTACAACACTACATTTTATTGAAGTAAATATCCTTTATGCAGGAAAAACATTAAAAGCACCCCGGAGTTCTTTTAGTACGCAAGGCTTTATTGTATTCTCGTGGATCATTCCATTTTTTTTTGTCGCATGAGTTTAGCAGCAGGCCGATGGCCCACTTAATGGAAAGCGGTTACCATCGCCTATGGACTTTTGTAACACCAAAGGTCCTGCTAATATACTGCCGCTCTCTAAAGGAAGACTAGAACCTGGTCAATAATGCCGGAAAAAACTCATTGGCGGCATACTCTGTTACAGGAAGTTGTATTATTTTTTCGTTCCTGCATGAATAAATGCAACGAACGACTTCAAGCAGTATTTCCTGACTATTTCATATCAAGTTCAGAAATTTGAAGCTGCTAAGAAGATTATTTAGAACGAGACATGCTGAGTGTTTTTCTCTTAGTAACAAAATCTGAAGAGAGGATAATCTCCAGTATGAGTAACAAAGTAATTAAAATGCTCGTAAAATAGGTGAGTTGAAGTCAAAGTCACGTCACGTCTGTATTAGGGCCCAAGGGTACATTACGATCTACTAAAGATACCTAATACTATGGTACTACTACTCCAGAATTCAGACAAATTCTATCAAGACCGCGTCTTACGTACGTAATATAGGACAGCCTCCAAGTCGGTACACTGACTACAAATATAAGGTCGCCAGAGAGGACTGAATGTGGAAAGTGTAAAATCGTAATATATAGCGCAAACTTAAGGAGTCCTATGTCCAGCAGTGGACTACGAATGGCCGATGATGACAACTATATTCACGTCATATTCTATTAAGTAGCACAACAATTGTTATTAATATACTTATTTATAGTTTTTTTTATTGTTTTATATTTGTACGATTTTTTTTCCGCAGAAATAAAAGAAATATATTATCTAGTTACACTAAAAAAAATTGAAATTAAACACTATTATAAACATATTTACAAGTAAAAGATGTAGTCCAGACCGCTCTCGGTGGGAGGCGTTCCCAAAATGCTGGCCGCATTCTCGCTTTGTCTGGCAACGCTAATACGTTGCCCTAAATATAGGCCAGCCTTTTGGTCACGCGAGACTTCTTTCAATCGCCTGGAAAGGTGTCGATAAAGTTGATGAGCCTCACGTCCCCATGGCCCCAAAGTCTCAACCCCGAAAGCCACAAATATCTATCCGTCACCGATGGATGCATATTTGCGGCGTTTCAGGGTTTCTTGAAGTGTGGCAGCTGATCCGGTAGTGACGGTTGTATTTAGGAAGATGGGAAGCCGCTAACGTATCGACACATGTTGCGTCCCATACTAAGGGGTGTCCCATCTTCCAAGGTACCAACGACATTCCGTCGGGTCGCTTGCCATCAACACGGCACAATCCGTTCGGTTCAAGAACAGCTGGTGCCCGACGGTGATAAGAGACCGGCGGATGATATCGTTGATTGCCGCATGTCGTGAAGTTCTACCAGCACTCCTCAAACAAGTTATTTATAGTTATATCACTCAATGGAAATATCGCGTTTTATTGAATATGCCTTTTTCATCGTAAACCTAGTATTAGATAATTAAATAAACATTTCCGTCTTTTAATTTGGATGAATCAACCAAAGTAATCCATTTAAATATAAATCTGAATCTTTCAATCAAAGAAAAAGAAAGAAAGAAAAAAAAATATTTGAAGAAATAGTGACGCACTTACGTTGCTAACATGTATCTTAAAAATAAAAACATATTTTGACAATTTTTACGCCGCATTTTCAGCAAACAACGCTGATTTTCAGTGAAAAAACTTCCTTTTGGCGTAATACTAAAACGACCCGAATATTTTAATGAGTTACGATTTAATTTACAAATGATAATATATATCTACATATAATAAACAGTATAAATATTTTGTTAACTTTATAATTTAAATAAAAAATAAATAAAAATATAACTCATGCTTGTCTATATTGTAACTTGCTTGTCTATATTGTAACTTACATACATACATACATAACTTCACGTCAGTTCCCTTGCGGGGTAGGCACGAGCAACAGAGTGCCATTTAGGCTTATTCTTACACACCTCACTTGCCTCTTTGACATTCATAACTCTTGTCATGCAAGCTCATCTGTTCTTAAGGCTCTTGACATCACCTTCTGCTAGTACACGATCAATTTGATCATGGAAGGTGTGTCGTGGCCTTCCACGACTTCTGCATCCATCCACTTTTGCATTGTGTATCTGTTTAGTCATTCTTTCATCATGCATTCTTTCCACATGCCCGAACCACCGGAGCATTCCTTTCCTTACCTTCACCCCGACACTCTCTTTCAGACCAACTCTCTTTCTATTGTAACTTGCTTGTCTATATTGTAACATGCTTGTATGTATATTACGCATAACAACGTGTATCGATTCATCTAATTGAATATGACATGAGGCAACAATTCTCTTTGGTATAACCTATATATATTTCATGTGATGTCTTACTGTAACATAAACATTATAAATTGTTATCATATACAACTTTCCCACTATATAAACAGGCCATGCCCCGAAATTATTCGTTTTACAGGTAACGAATAGCGTCATCTCGTTCAGTTCTGTGTCTTGTATCCGTCTAATATTAGCATAAGGTATCGTATTCCAAATGCGACCAATGCCTGTCGCTTCGCAAAAAAACAACAAGTAAACTTGACCATTAAAAACATGCGTTTCACAAAAACACGAGTGCTTCACGTAATAAAACTTTTAGTTTTGACAATAAATTCAATTGGGCCGTCGATAAATTATCAAAGAATAAATTTTCGCTAAGGTCCATCGCTTGGATGTCGTAAAACATTTAATGGTCGTTTACTTGGAACAATAAAGGGATGTGTCAACTGCTAACGTTAAAATGTGATTCATTTAAAACATTTATTGCTACAGTTACTTTTTTAACGGGAATAAATTACTATATTAAATTGCAACTGGCAACAAATTCACAGTAATTAATTCGTAAAAAGTTCTTGGTTTACGATTTACAGTCTGTTGCGAAATATGCTGTCCTTTTATGGAAGGAGCAAAATACGAAAGACGCTCACTAGTAAAAAGGTAAAACCTCTAAAAATTATGGGTAACATAAATGGTGTTCACTATCTCGGTCACACATTTTTGATATTATAATAATTATTAATAATAGCCCATAAATGTCCCACTGCTGGACAATATACCCACCACGCTTGTCCAAGGCAGCTTGGCAGGTTTGACAAGTCGGTTATCTCGTTGTGCAGGTGTCATACGATGTTTTCCTTCGCCGTTATTAGGACATGTTAATTAAGTCAGAAAACTGCCTAAGTGGTGCATGCTTTCCAGCCAGGATTCCAATCCGTTACCATGACGTTTCAAGAAGTTTTGAAGATTTAAATTAACATAATTTACTTACCACAAATATTCTACGAATCTTGATTTTTTTTCATAATGTTTCTTTGCGCTCCCTCTTTCTAATATGTGTGATGTTTATTGTTCAGTATGCTACAATGACAGAAAAAGGAGCTAAATTCATATAGCCTGGTCAATTGTATTAATTATTTATTAATATTATATCAAACAAAATGTCTATAATACGTGCCTTAGTATGTACCATAATTTCAATACAATAAAAGTATCAAAACAGTTTATTAAAAACAACTGAAAGATATTATATCACCTTACATTCAAACATTTCCACGCCCTATTTATTTGTCACCACGAAAAATTGGTAGCAATAAAATACAACGATAATAATTATACTTGAGATATCAAAGTCAAAGCGGTCCTAAATCAAAGCATGAAACGAGCTGTCATATTTCTAGACATAACGAAATATTACTGGAACGCCCGTCTTGTCGTCACGTGCCCGGACCATTCTTCACGAGGTGTGACATTTCGAACGGCTGACACAAAAATAAACGTATCATTTTAATGGTGCACTGATGTGATAGAGAGATGAAAGATTTGAGGAGATGACTAAAGTATCAACAACTCTAGACACACATTCTGGAACACGAAGTCTTTGTATGTAATTTAGTGGTTTTAGGTGCTTCTAATTATGTATACAAGTGGTCGCTCGTGGTCAAAATTCGACCATAATAATTAATGTTGAAGACTATACTTCTATAATCACAGATTTCGCCAAGGCTACAACTTTTCATTTCGTTTGAACAATAAACAAAAGAGTATATATGCGTGTGTGTGTCAAATACTTGGTAGGGTGTGTAATGTTTTTTTTATTGATTTAATATATTTTTTGTGCATAATTTTTTTTTTAAATATTAGCATTCGTAGCTTCTTCTCTATATAAACTATAAGTGTGCGACATTTCATACTTCTCCGTCTGCGCAATTTTCGTAAAAAGGGGTCCAAAGTTTTTGCTTCACGTATTAATATACAGATTAAAGCAATTTAGCTAGTTGGTATTCTTTTTATTAACGAAGTGTTTAAAATTAATAAATATTAATTTATATAAAACCTAAATTAACTAACATCATTCAATAATCAATTAATTCGTGTATTTTTTTAATACTTCTCTCTTATTTTTTTGATAAGGAGATTAGAAAGTAGTTATATAATATATAGCTGTTGAGTAGACGGTTTTTTGATTACTACGTTCTCTCTAAAAATAATTAATATCAAAGTCGCTGATGCACTCCCGTATTATTTCATTGACGTGAGTTCGAATAGTCTTAGGAAAATACGGCTTCTGTGGTAGAGTGTAATAAGCCTTTATTACTAGCCTAAGTCACTGGAACGCGGTGGTCCAAGGTTCGATTTCTGGTTTGATAAATTAGATAAACTCACTTTTCGTTACTTAACTATCGTCCCTAAACTGGTCCGTTGAATACTACCCATAACAAAAGCGTTACACGCTTAGCTTGTAGTATACAACGTGCGTGGTTGTTTGCCGATAAAAACTGATCTAAGTGCATTTAGTTAAAATCATTATATATTGATGTTGAAAAATAAAACATCGAGATGAGACCCAACGAGAAATCAATGTGTGAAATCTGCTACATAGCCGTATTGAATTAATCCACCTTAGTTATGTGTAGAGCATATACCGCCCGTTATGCTAAAATAGGGAGGGAGGCCAAGGTTCAACATTGGGACTTTTATAAGCTAAATGGTCTAGATCCATTAGTTTCTGCAAAAAAGGGCGGGGTAATATATACATAGATAGATAAGATACCACAATTGGCTACAGAACCCTAAAAATAAGCAAACAACAATTCACTCCTATCAATTAAGAAACAAGATATCTCTTTAGTTTTCAACAAAACAATAAATTCTCTAGACTCTAATAAAACAGTGATTTGTGTCTTGCAGCAACAGTTTTAAATTTACACCTTTAAAAAGTAGCTATTGGATTTGAGAAGGGTATCAGTAAATGCATCTCTAGGGAGTATGTCTGAGACGTTTATCTATTTAGAAAACAGTTTGGGAATAGACTTGATCTAAAGTTCATTGAATATCTTTTCAATCGTCTAGGGATATAAAGGTCGTATTAAATAATGTACTAATTCTAAGAAATTCTATAATATGATATTCTTATACTAGTTACAGGTTTAACATTATATTAACAACCAGGATATGCCCACAACTTTGTCCACGCTTAACAAGTAACGTAGATTACATTTATTTTGCCAGTATTTAAATTCAAAGGGCAATTTCGGAATAAGCTAATTTCTATGCACTCAAACAACTATAACCTGCTCCAGGAAAAATTCCCGCAGAATTCCCGGAATAAAAATCACACACTTTATTACATAAATTTTGCTATCAATCTCTCAAAAAATCGCAGTGGAGGAGAGGAGTATGAAATTTCGCACACTTATAGTTTATATAGAGAAGGAGTGCAGAATGCTAATATTTTTTTTAATTATGCATAAAAAATACATTAAATCAATAAAAAAACATTACACACACTACCATTAATTTGACACACACAAGCATATATACTCTTTTGTTTGTTGTTAAAGTCAAATTAACAGTATAGCCTTGGCGAAATCTGTGATTATAGAAGTATAGTCTTTGACAACAAATTATTATGATCGAATTTGGACCACGGGCGACCACATAATTAATGTAGAAAATAAATCTACTTTTGGACATGGACATATCTTTTGAGATCTTATTAATTTTAGAAACGATGGTAACTATACAAAAGTGGTTTAAACAAAGACTTTTGTACCTATATAGAGTTAGGTAAAGTAAAGTATAAAGTTTTAAAAACCTGAAATATATTTAAAACCACGAACTGTCTTGTAAATTTGAGTCACGTATCCACAAGCCCTAACTCTTGTGTATGTCTAGTAAGTTATGTATTTACTTAATCTGTGGTACTAGATTCCAAGGGGCGCTATTGAAACTTTATCGTATTGAAAGTAAATTGAGGACAGTTTGCGAGTTCGCCGGTTATTTCATGAGTCTACTTCAGTAAGGACACTGGCGGTTGTTTGCTTGGTAGTTATAGTCTCACCAACTTGTTTCTTTTTAGTTTTGACCAAGGTTTTCTTACTATCTTTACCATTTAAGTACTCAGTTTTGTATTCAAGTGGACTCCAAGCATTGAAGCGGATGATCTGAATTTATCCGGGATGTAATGTTTGGATGAGAACGTTACGTAATATTTGATTATTGGGAAAAGGACCTACAGCTGTTGTTCAATACTTTTGTTCTCTTTCATTATAATTAATTTGTTATTTTGTGATAAATTGATAATAAAAATTGTCTATCTGCGCGTCTGTTTATCTCAAAGTAATTGTTCTCAAAAACTATTTGATTTAAATTGGGCCGATTTTCATTCTCCAGATAAAACTTACGTGGGAAAAATAAAAATTACTTGCGTGAATAAAACACTTCAAGGGTTTCACTCAGGTTATAATTTATTTGGCTGATAACTTTTATCTGGTGATTGAAAAGTTCACCCTAAATTAATGAAATTTGGTAGATAGTCCTATTCTATATGCCTAAACACAATGGTATACGGAATTTGGAAAACAACAAAAATCTACACTTTTTATTTACATTATCACTGTCTGCCGAAAAACATATTTTATGGAAGTTATATAATATAATAATATCAAGTAATGTGCTGAAATAACTTATAATTTATTATGCGATGTAAAAAGTGTCTAAATAATATATTATTAAACATACAATAAAATTTACATATATTGTAGGATCCTTGATTGAAACTACCTAACACATGGAGATGGCTTGATATGAACCGATGAGCTTGATAATCGACGTACGTACTGATAGTAAATTCTGATAAAATATTATTACATACGTCTCCAAATCTTTATGATTAATAACATATCTGTTTATCCCCGCCACATTTAGAAACATAAAATAAATAACACTAATTTAAAAATAAAGGTTAATCAAAATTCCTCATATCTTTTATAGTCCAACTAACCCAAATTGTCATTTAAATTGTAGCAATAACATCATTCAACATAATTAAACTCCATCATTTACGATCAACAAACATTTATTACCAAACCGAACTATTTACGATCATTATTAGCAATCGTAAGTCGTATATAGAGACAATACATTGTGTAACTCACGCGAAGGGAAACGTTATCAGTAAGATTTCATTACAATAAATCGTGAAAGCCAAGTTGTAAACTTTTCGACGATCGGAGCAAAGGTACGGCTGTGTGTACACCGCGGGCTGACACGGGGCGTAGTTCTGAACAGGTTCCTATATCTTACCGACCTTCACTTGTCTTACTGCTGCCACTTTGCATGCAGTATTGATCTTAAACACTTGATGTGGAAAGAATTGAGGTGCCTGAATTGCGGTCCTTGCAAAAGAACTTTTTAAACCAAATTTGGTTTCGCTAGCCACCTGCGCTCGCACAACCGGACTTGAAAAGGTTCGCCGTTGACGGATACGTCAAGGAGGACTATATATATTACTGATACAACTTAGCCCTCCGATAATAACAAATTCCACTCCTAATCTGTAGAAACACATTTTATTACCTGTCGGAATTTGAACTAATTACAATGCTTTTATGATCGTCTTCTTTTGTTTACTTATTTATTGGCATACGTTTCTAGAGAACAGCCTATTGTTCTATTGTACTCGTTTACGGCCGGTTGTGGCTGAATCATTAATCAGGTGTTGCGGATTACGTCGACTACGATACGGGCACATTTGTATTTGTGAGGTATAAAACGACGGCCTGATGGAGAGAAGGGGTAGTCAGGCTACAGCTACGATACGAGCGTGACGTGTGTACATTCGGGAATCTAATAGTGACGGACTTTGCGCGTTTTATTGAATTACGACCTGCATTACGTTTGGATTTGTTGTGTTCGCTTATATTTGCACCTGTGTTATACGTGTTTGTATAGTTCTAATAAACTCTATAGTAATTCTAACGGCATTTTAATTCGAGTCCCGCTAAACTCGTAACATTACTATCTGTCAAAAATTGACATAAGCTGTATTTGACCAGTAATGTCAAAATTAAACCGATGGTAAAGCAAGTGAATGAATGAATGCCATGAAAAGCTTCATCCATCTGTACCCTCCTATGGTCTTATCTCGTGTGTTTCTTTACACAGATGTAAATCTGAGTACCACTAAATAATAATAAAAATATTAGTAATAAATAGTATATTAACCAAATGTATAGATAAACATAGTAAGACAATGTAGTAGAATAAGTTTAATAATAAAAATAAATATGCAAAAAGGAAATAAAAACACAAAGGCTAAAATAATATATAAAAAATAAAATAACAAGTTCAGGTACATAAAGGTAAACTGTCTTATGGACAATGTATTTGATGTTGAAGGTAATGAACATTTTTTTTTTAAATTCCACCAAATTCAATACTATTATTTAAAAAATTATTAAAAAAAACAAGTGAACTCAAATATACCCTAAACTCCAAAAGGAAGCATTCTCCAGTGCTTTATTATTCTTTTTTTAAACAGTCTATAATAAACAGTTATCTATTTATCTCTACGAGATGCCTAATTTCCTTTTAATTTATGCATAACATGTATACAATAAAAACTAGCTTCCCTTTTTAGGCTTTTATTTGAATTTTGGCAAAATTAGATCCCTGTAGAGTCATTCTGTTATTTAATCATCTCGAGGATTCTAAAGTATTTTTAAAGCTGTCTGTTCAATGCCTTAGCTAAGTTAGATAATGTTCTGGCTTTACTGGGATTAATCTTTACTTTCCAGTTTTGAAATGAATTACATTTGTAACTGTTTAAAAAGTATATTTATGTTTTGTTTAATCGTACTTAAAACTTATTTAGACAATAAAATTCTATGATGTTTAAATAATAAAGCACGCCAGCTAGTCTTAAACAGATTTTGTACAATTGAAAAAAATATTATACAGACGAGCGTGCATGATAAGAGTTATGAATGTCAAAGAAGTAAGTGAGGTGTGTAAAAATAAGCCTGAATGGCGCTCTGTTGTTCGTGGCTACCCCGCAAGTGAACTGGCGTGAAGTTATGTATATGAAAAAAATATTTCTTATGACTTTAGACAGAAAAGTCATATTCTATGTTTTAGCTTTTGGAGTTTACATTCATATCCTCCGAATAGTTAATAGTCTGAGTTTTATTCCCCGTGTACATTAGCATTCTTTAAACCATTCAAAGCCTATTATTCTATATACTAAAGTCAATTTGTTGTTAGGTATTATATAATAAGTTTTAACTTAAATTTTTAAATTTTAAACAGATGTTTCAATTTTATTTGTGATTTAATTTGTACATGTAGTCTATTTCTAGTGTTTAATTTTATTTTAATTTGTATAGATTATAAATAAAGAGACCAATTATGTTAAAAAAAACACTTTTTAATGATTATAAACAAAATTTGTAGTTATAAATAAAAGTATTTTTTTAAGATAATTTCTTTTCAAATTAATGGTGTATGTATTGAGCAGTAGTACTTTTCAATATTATCAACTCTATAAACAGTGGACAGTAAGACGAGACAAAATAAAAAATGGCTCAACTATGTTTTTCTTCATGTTAAACTTTTCAATCTGTATCTAAGTTTAGTGTTGCGTGAACATTTCGGTGCCGGATATCAAGCCAGGAACGCTTCGCTACCGAAAAATCACATTCGATACTTGAAACATAGTATTTATAGAATCGTAAAACGTTTTTACGGCCCAAAGCATAATCCCGACATAAAATTATAACGGCTTCGGCATTGGTACCACCGAAACCCGTAAATCGGGGTTTTCATAACAAAAAATATAGCTACTAATAGCGTTCTTTGGTTTTACTCGCCTTATTTTACCTGAGTTGATAGATAGTGTTACGTGCGAGTGGGGGTACGTACTTAGGATTGGAATGAAACACCAGTTTTTTAACTAAACGCTTTATTTATTACTTCACAGCCGTATGTGATTCTTCTCCGCAGGGTTGCCCCTGCATGCACAACTAACGACGCACTGTCCCGACGATAAAATGTCTCACTCACAATACCATAGTTCACTTCCTGCTGCTGCGGTGTTCAACTCCGAGTTTACCGCGCGTAGCTTGCTTCTGGATCTCCTCTCAAACTACGCTAAATTACTCCTTCACTTAACTGCCCACTAAATTCGTCACTGTCTTTTATTAAACTTCTCTTCCAACTCTTTCGTATCCCACTTGTCGCTTCGCTGTCTTGAACTGAACTCAACTCCTCGGTAGGCGCGCCTTACGCTGCTTATATACCCGAAAGAATCTTCTGGAACCCATAATTTAGATCTTCATTTCGTAATTCTTTTACTTACTATCCCTTTCTAACATCTGTCTATCTCTGTCTTTTCTTTCCAGAACCTATTCTACAACTGTTGTTCATCGTCTATCCCTTTCTAAAATGTATCTGTCCTTGTATTTTCCTTCCAGAATCTTATACCTTTTTCTAAAAGTCTTGAGACCGGCTTACGCTGCCAGAAATTTCTACCCTAGGTCGCCACAATAATGGTTTTAGATGGGACGCGCTTTGACATCTAAATTGTAGGTCCCGGGAAAAAAAGACTTAAGATTTTAGATCTAGATGATACTGGCCTGTAGCATGCGTCCTACCCATTATGATATACGGTGCTGAAATATGGACACTGACGGTGGGACGGGTCGACATATTCAAACTCGGTCAAAAGGCTATGGAACGAGCTATGTACAGAGGCTGGACGAAGTAGACGGGAGACACGGACATGTGGCACAAACTTGGGGAGTCCTACGTCCAGCAGTGGACAGAGACGAGACTGGCTGAAGAAGAAGAGACTTGTAGCATATACCTATATAATATGATGAGTAATGCATAAACTACTACTAGCGTGGCACTAGTAACTAAACATCATCATTTGCGCCCCTAAACTAAATAAATAATAAACCCACTTGTACATACGTCTTGTTTTTACAATAATTTAAACACGGGTTGTCTGGAAGAGATCGCTTTTTAGCGATAAGACCGCCCTTTGTACACAATTAGTATAATACTAGTTCGTAAGTTTTCTGTAATGGTGTACAATAAAGTGTTATCTATCTATCCAAATTTTGTACCGTCCAGACTGTGCGTCTTTGGAATGAGCTACCTATTGCTATAAGAGATGCTAAATCCTTAGTGTTTTAAAAATCGGGTTTGGAAGCATTGCTTCTCTATTGTGTATTAAATAATACAGTCAAATTTGCGGATATCAGATAGCATGTTATTAAATAATACTACAAACGCATAAATACCTCTTAACTCTGCAAAACGTGATTCACTTGTATTCCATAGCATTAAGTTATTAGAAATTATTACTGGTTGTGGGCGAGAATGCCACAATCTATTGTTGACGTCACGGAACCATACCTCAAATTTGACATGGTCTAGGGTCCATTTGGCTCCGAGCAGATGGCTTTTGTGCTTTTATTCTGCACATTGTTGTTGCAGTTATTTATTGGTGCAATAAGTATATGAATGAGTTTTATTGTCACGCGCACACGCGCGTGTTTTTTGTTAACAATGCGGAATGTCTAATTGTAGTTATTTTTGAAGGAATCTAATACAATTAAGAATTTAATCACCAGATAAAAGTTATTCATAGAATAAAGCATAACATGGAAAAACTAAAAATGTCACTTGAACGAATAGTGGAATGGTTTCACTTTTGAATTCACTCAAGTTATAATTTATTCAACTGATTTTTTTTATCTGATGGTTGAAAAATCGGCCGTTAGTATAATATATAATAATGCTGATCTGTTTTCTATTTACAATCCCTTAAGGCTGTGAGTAGAATACTAAGTCTTAAATCACCTTCCTATAGTTATAGGTAAACTATTTAGTAAGCCTTACTGATATGATATTTATCCGTGCAGGAACGGAGAAAGAATACAATTTCCTGCGGCCGGTCGGCCTGTCGTAACAGGCGACAAAACAACCCACAGCCAGGTGGTATTTGCCTAACTGGATGGCTACCACCCCTGGCCTAGAGTATGCCGCCATAACAACCTTGAGCTGTGTTCCGGCATTAGTGACCATGTTCCTGTCTACCTTAAGAGAGCAGCAGCGCATTTGTAGCACCTTTGGTGTTGTAAATGTCTATAGGCGATGGTAACCGCTTTCCATCAAGTGGACTGTCTGCTTGTCTATTTGCTATAAAAAATATATTTCGTTCTACGTAGAAAACAGCCCCTGATCATCTGAAGAACTGAATTATTTTATTTTAAATCAAATAAAATAGTATAATAATAATAACAGCCCATAAACGTCCCACTGCTGGGCTCACGCCTCCCATTAGGGAAATATACAGTATATCCGCCACGCTTGGCCAAGATGGATTGGCGGGTTTGACACATCGGTAATCTCGATGTGCAGACCATCATCAGCACATGGTAATTATTGCCTAAATAGCGCATGCTTTCCGGCAAGGAATCGAGCCCGCGTCATTTGAAACAAGATTTTAAGGCGCGAGTCCGTTAACCACTAAGCTATCACGGCATAATGTATATCACCCCTAAATAGTACAAAATTCTCATTTCTAGCAACACTGTCGCGTGTATTAAAACGGCGACGAAACATGGCACATTAAATTAAAATCTGTAGCAGTAAATTTGTCGTCATTGAAAGAGATTAAAGGAGAATGTAGCGTGAGATTGAATAGCGAATTCATTTGAGACGTCTTCCTGCTGCGGGAAATTTATGGCTGATGTGACGTTGCCGCTCTGAGGTCTTGAGTAAAAATCTCGTAATTTTAGGAATATTTTAGTATTTCAACTGGTATATATATATATAAATGGTTTATTGATTTTTGTTACATGACCTACTAGACGACCCCAGTCGAAAGGGAAGGCCCAAGAAACGTTGGTTTGACGTTAGGAAGGATGACATGCATACCAATGGTCTCAAAACATGGGATGCTGGAGACCGCGCCAAGTGGAGTAGAAAAAGTAGGAAA
The DNA here is from genome assembly GCA_019925095.2 of Dendrolimus kikuchii. Lineage (NCBI taxonomy): Eukaryota > Metazoa > Arthropoda > Insecta > Lepidoptera > Lasiocampidae > Dendrolimus > Dendrolimus kikuchii. Next base: position 7,428,615 of record CM034395.1, on the reverse strand, counting down.
GCGGACCGTGGGCGTCGGAGTGAATGGTCCGAACACAACCGGGGTTTAACGCTCGGATGATGACTTTATTACTTTCCGAATGAAATAGACACACAAGTGTAACGCTGAAACACATATTATTTTATTTCTTATCAAATACTTTACAATAGAAGTTTTCATTTCTTAGTTTACAATCTCCAATTTTTGTTTGACGTACAAATGGATTATTTTTTCCCAGGATATAATATACAAATATTACAATCGGTTCAGTCGTGTTTAGTCATCAAAACGTAACAAACGTGATATACCTTCGTGTTTATAATATTAGTAATGATTTACTCACTTTGTTCTAGAGTCTAGAAGTATATATATCATTTAGTCTAGAATCTACATTAAATTATAAACACTATTTGACTATTTGCTATATTTACTAACCATCGTATTTCGCGCAACGAATCCGCATTGCCATACAGCGTGGCAATGCAGTCAGCCTTCTAGGCACGCTTCCTCTGGCAGCGATTTGTTACATACTTTATATTAATTTATTTATAATTTAGTTTATTTTGAAGTAAATAAATTTTTGTAACTGGTAATTGTGCATTTAGAATTAATACTACCTATTATTGGTAAACATAATAATAAATATTCAAATTATTTTATTTTCACCGACTTTAAAAGAGGCAGCCCTTTTTGAATAACTCAATGTCATAGAGTAAAAGGTACGTATCCGCGGGTAATTCTCTCCTAGTTGTTATTGTTACATAGAATAAATATTCTAAAAAGCCATTACGTAAGCATAATTATAGAGAATATTCACAACTTTGGTGACTATAGTGACTTATGGGCTGGTTATTATATTTTACTATTCATTCACTTGATTCATTGATTAAATTTTGACATTAGTTCTATAGAGCTTATGTCAAATTTTAACCGATAATAAGGCAAATGAACTTTTGTTCCCCTGTATGATATCCTACCTAATGTCCCCGTCCCATCAATGTAAATTTCTTACTAACATTAGTACATAGTAAGTTTGTGAAGGTCTTTTGTAAAATTTTAATGATTAATAATATATAGGTATGTGTAATGTAGTTAGTAACTTTATGTTTGTGTTGTCCACACATTGGCAAAAACGCGTATAAATCACCGACCATATTTCAGTTGCTAAAATTGCATTTAATTGGCAAAATCAATGCCGAAGGCGTTGGAGCCGTAGCTTAGAAAAAGGCAAATGAAAGGTCATTCATTGTAACAATTCATCAACCATCAATTCAATTTTAAACCAAACAAATGGTAACTCCACACAGTTAGATAAAACATTAACACATCTGACGTTTTATTATCTTAATCCGACACAATACGAAACTCGTATAATAAACTAGAGGATCGTAAACACTGATCGTCAAACGGACAGACGCCTCGGTTTGGCCTCAATTTGACCGAGCCGTACGCTAATGATCAGTTCATTTAACGTAAACCGTGAATTACACGTCAAAACACACCGCTGTTACACCGTTGTGAATTTATAAAGACAGTAGAGCAGGTACATACTGTAATAGGCTAATGATCGCTTCTGGTTATATTATTCGAGAACTTAATTCGTCACAGCAATTTTGATCTTGCGCCGCCAAAGCAATTATTATTAGATGTGTGTATTACGGAAAACATGATCCATATAACTATACATATAGGTATAATAATATACACAAGTTAACGTTCCACCGTTCAACTCAAAACTCCTTATTTTAGTCAAGGTAGCTCAGTGGCTAATGTATCCAAGTTTCATTCCAACCACAAGTGTGACATGTGTGAAACAGAACGCATGCAACACTTAGGCAATTCTGCAGACCTAATGTGCATATTACAAATACCACGTGCCGACGGAAGAAAAATGTAAGTATAGTGAAACCTACCCTTCTAGATAATCAGTGGGTGAAACTCGCCAATCTGCCTTGGATGAGCGTGGCGAGTATACCGGCAACCCTATACTATTATATAAATATAAAACTTGTTTGCTTGTTTTTTTTATATCTCAAACTTAACAAAAAACAACCCAACAAAAGTTTTAAATTTAAAACCTTTGAAATTATGTTCAAATACATGCTCTAATATTTGAAAGATACTTAATTAAGCTTAGGTAATCTGATGCAATGAAATGAGTAGTGCGGGTTTCAATTATATAACACTAACGGTCCCAGCAGACGTCATTCTGCCTTAAAAAAATTTAGAACACGATTATTTAAGTTAAATATAGCCTATGTTACTCAAGGATAATGTAGCATTCTAATGGTGAAAGAATTTTTAAAATCGGCCCAGTGATTTTTGAGTTTATTTGTTACAAACATACAAATCTTTCCTCTTTATAATACTAGTATAGAAGTATAGATATTCGATAATAACGCTTCAAGTGGTAATACATCATCATATTTCTTTTGATCCTACATTGATATTTTATAACAAATATATCATGAAATTAGTATAACCCTTCAGTGACTCATCAAATTCCACAGACGCAATTCAGTGTAACGGTCACACCTTAAGTATATCACCGATGAGTATCATATCATTGATTCAAGATACAATAAGATGTCTACTCTAATAAATAAATATTCTTTCGGTTCCGATGCAAATGTAGCTTCAGTATGTCTGAGGCTTAGTCCACCAAACGGAAACACCCCACCTTAGTATTAATGGTTGCAAGATCATGTCCCTTTAAATTATCTATAGACGAGATGGGCTGTATTATTATCTCGTCAGCCAGAAGTTGTCCACTGGTATACTGTTGCCCTCCACTCTGCTTATCTAACCATAACCGGCGACGCCAGAACTCATCTGCGTCATCGACCATCAGTTCTTCAACAAATATGGCCGGCCCACTGCCACTTCAGCGTGCTAACTTCGTAAGCTATGTTAGTAAGGGTTTATATTTATTACTAGCTGGTCCGTGCGCACTTCGCTGGGCGTGAAACCAACATAGCCAACATATAAATACTACTTACAAATAATATAAGGATGTTTACAATTTCAACACCAGGCCTAATAATAGACTGATACTGTCATCTTTCAGATTACAAAAAGTAGTGTCTTCTTTCTTGGAGGCTGATATACGCTTCTTCGTTAAAATTCCGAATTAAGTGTTAAATCTGCTCTTCAGTAAATTTAAAGCTAAATTGAAAACTATCTTCCTTGAAAAGGGATACTACACTATTGAAGAATATTTAAATGACAAAACTGCATTTACATAGCTGCTCGCTCCAGCCTTTTGTACTATCTTCTGTATAACGTTTATATTTTGCATAACATGTAAGGAATCTATGGAGATTTGTCTCAATAGTTTTAGTATGTCATTATTGCGACGGTAACAATATTTTTTGTTTTTTACAACTTCATTCATTCTTTGAAAAGTAATTGTAATACAACTTCTATATATGTTAAAAAAAATATGATATAAATTATAAATAATTATTGTTACAACTTAGCCCCCCAACAAAGACAAACTCCACGAAGCACACTATTACCTGTCAGCATTTGAAAGTTATTGTGGAGAATAGCCTATTGTACTCGTTTATGGCTGTTTGCAGGCATAATCAGTCAAGTGTGCGGATTACGATTTCTAGGAAATTAAGTCGACGATACGGGCGGGCACACTTGTATTTGTGAAGTATAAAACGACGGCAGGATCAGCAGCGAGACAAGACGTGTGTACATTCGATAATCTATATAGTAACGGACTTTGCGCGTGTTATTGAATCGCGCATTACGTTTGAACTGATTGTGTTCAGTTATATTTGTACCTGTGTTACACGTGTTTGTATAGTTCTAATAAATTATATAGTAATTCCAACGGCATTTTTAATTCGAGTCCTGCAACTCATAACAATATGATGAAAAAATCTTTTTTAGCTAGACGTGTTGCTGGGGAGTTTCTTGCCGTTTCTTCTCCTTGGAACAGCGATAACACATTGCAAAGCGGTGTACATAGAATAGGAAGCAGATTTACATTTTGACTTACATGTATGACCTTCAAAAACTGTTCTCTAGTGGAACTTATTTTGAATAAAAACTTTTGGATTTACAATAACGGTTACTATGATAACTGTTACCATCACAAAGGCTACCAAGGTAACGATTAACATAACAGGGGTTACCGTGGCAATGGTTACCATAGCACGGATGATATCGTTTGTGATGGTAGATAAAAAAAGATTTTGGATAGGATTTTCGTAAAATCCGTTCTTAGTACGCGTCTACGTTGCAAAAGGAATGTCTATACAAAATTTGAAGTCAATTGGACGTATGGTTTCGGAAAACTCGTAATGAGTGAATCAGTGAGTGGTATTTCGGTTATATATGTATTGAAGATTATCTCGCGGTTCAAATATCGTCTCTCTATCGTCTGTCTCTCCTAAACAACGATATAGAGGAAACGTACCACAAGCCCTCGAATCATCGTCATCAGCAAACCGCTGTTTAGTGCTGGATTTAAGCCTCCTCATATTTGCATCACATATACTGATTCTTCAATATCACTATTCAAGTCGTCGATCAAGAAAACCTGAGTTACATGTATAACAGCCATCCTTAACATTCAGTTTTTTCTCAAATTCCCAACACAAATATTCAATAGCATATAGAATATACTTTCTGCTAAATTGCAGTTTTCTAGAAATATGACTATGATATAAGACGGACATATGGATGAACATAAATTTGTATAAGGGTTTTATTGATGCCACACGTAAAATGACTAATACCCTAAAACCACGACTGATACTGTTTAACCAAATGTTCAAATGAAGACATAAAATCGCACTAATTAGAAGGAAGCTTTTAGAAATCTCTCGAGGGACATACATTAGTCACGCCACTAGCAGATATTTTGAGAACTAAAGAGTTCATTAGTCCTAAATAAGTAAATAAAATCTTTCTAATTTTTTCTTTCTCATGTACAATACTGGCGCTTTGACCTTTCAATCATCCTTCTATACTACACCGCTAGATTGCATCAAAGTCATAATTAAATAATACAGAACCAAACAAGTAAATTACTGTCTTGATTATTTAACTGCGTAACTATTAAGCCGTCGTTCGGATAGCCGTGGTCCATCGTGGGAAAGTCAATAGCATTTTGTTTACACTAGCGGGTTACGTTTAAGCGATGACTTAACCGAATCCGGATATGGCGATTGAAAGTGGTATTCGGTATTATCCATTTAGAGCAACGAAAAAGTAATGACGAAAATTATTTCACAACTGGACCCAATTATACATTAAATTAGTTTAGCAAAAATGACGTATAAGTAAGTACGAGTAGTGCTTAGTAATTAAAATAGAAAGAAAACAGGATATTTTAAATCCCCTAAAAATATAGGAGAATTCGAGTCCACGGCGTTTGTAAAGAACAAACAAACACGACAAAGTGAATTTCACATTTATATATTATGGTTATGGCTATTTATGTTAAAACCTCGGGTTAAATATATTTCGTATAAATTATTATTAAACCTATCTGATTAAACAAATCTTTAATTAAATGGATGCCTTAACTTACACCAGCGTGGTTGGTGGGCCAAAACAATACACTCGCTGGCCAGAATGGGAACCAAAAACACTCAATCTTGGAAGCCATACTACCTGCCCACTTGAATGGCTCTGGGCGTACTTTGTTTACAAATTACTACTAATCCTAATTCGGCCGGAACTATAAAAGGAAATGTTTGCTTGAGTCATAGTGAGACAGTAGGAATGTATTTTAAGTTCCTTTTAGTTAATAGAAGATATTTATGGTGAATTAGTTATTCACTTGCGTCTCATTTCAGTGATAAGAGTTCAAACCCTGGCCGGGAATCCTATCCCGCTTAAGCATTTTGCAGACCTAAATGTGCCTATTGTGAATGTACAGGCTATACGACTCTGGAATGAGCTACCTGTTAGACAAGCTAAATCACTAACAATATTGAAGAACATGACAAAAAAGCACTACCTGCAACATAGTGATGTTTGATATTTTTACGTATATTTATGTATGTAATATCAATAGGTGTATTTATATATGTCTATTAAGTATAATTCTTACTTATATAATATTTTACATACTTATATGTTTATAAATGAATAAAATCTATGTAAGTAACTGCTATATCCTCTAATATTTATGTATACCAACCACCTTTGACCAATATAATCTGTTTTATTCCTGCCACGGGTTGTCTGGAAGAGATCGCTTCTTATCGATAAGACTGCCCATTGTGCACATTTAGAATATTTCTATAAATTTTTCTGTAATGGTGTACAATAGTGTTATCTATCTACTACTTTTGGCTGGTTCATAAATCTTATTAATCATTTACTTGCCTTAAATATTGACATTACTTGTATAATCTTAGATATAAACGTCATTGTATATACCTTTATGTGTATAATATTTAAAGGAACTTTTTAGTTTCCTCTATCAATCTCATTCCTGTAATTTGCGCTCAAATGAAAATCTGCTAACGATACCTAAACACACTTCATCCTTCGTAGGAAATTCTTTTGCCGTATAGGATGTTCTCCTGTCGAACTGCCTCCCCTTGAAAATCAGACAAGCTACGTCCATTTCTACATTCAAACGCTTTATCACTGACCATTATTTGTCTATTAACTAAAATTTGTTGCAGTAAATAGAATTGTATTATTGTTCGCATGTAGCTATATGTAATTTATATTATTATAATCTATTTAATTATGTATATCTTTTAGTTAGTAGTTGATTATTATTATTATTTTCTTTTTTTTCTTTAATTATATTTAAATATGATTGATAGTTTTAATTTAATTAAACCACCAAATATTATTTAATGTTTCTTTTAATCTCTCCTTGGACACCGAGTTGTCTGGAAGAGAGCGCTATAACCGATAAGGCCGCCCATTGATCTAATGGAAATTTATTCATTTTAAATTATCTAGGTTTCAGTTATGGTGAACAATAAACAGTTTTCATTCAATTCATTCATTCAATATTATCCGTGCATGCTATCAGTACAGGAATGGAGAAAGAATAGAATTTCCTGCAATCGGGCGGCCTTTCGTCTAAAGCGACAAAATAACCCACAGCCAGAATATGTGCCCGTCTCGATGGCTGCCATGCCGCCATAACAACCTTGAATTGTGTTTCGGCATTGGTGGCCAGGTTTCAGTCTGCTTTTAGTGAGCGGCAGCACATTTGCGGCACCTTTAGTGTTACAAATGTCCATAGACGATGATAACCGCTTTTCATTAGGTGGGTCATCTGCCTGTCTGCTGAACTTGTGTAATAAAAAAATTGTTCAGTAATGTAAAATTTTAACCGATAATAAGCAAATAAACGGTCGGTAAGATATGGGAACCGGGACACTAGGGAGTGTTGATAGTTAGGGATAACATAGTAAAGAAACCAGTACGTCAAGATAGATAAGCCATAAATCTGTCTGTTATACTCCAACTGTAATTGCTTTTCGATTTATGATCAAAAATGTGCAATAAGCGGTCGTCATCGTTACATTCGTACTTTGCCGAACTTTTATACTGTTTCCAAGCGTTTATTTTACTTTTGACGTTTGTACGTCTATCAAGTTACATATTTCTTGTCAGTAAAGCCCACATGAAATAAATGAAATAATTGTCCTACTTTATTGTTGTGGGTGAGTAATAGTGATGTTCTGTGAGTCATGTAACGCACAGACTATTAGACCATCGATATTATACGTAAGTTAATCGAAAGTAATCAATTTGAAAAAAAAAAATTACTTTAAAGAAAAATAATTAATCAAGAAAGATATTTAAAAATTATGTCGATTTTTATAACAAATCAAGTCGGTAACGCATTAGGACATCACTAATTGATCCGTCCTCGAGCTTTCAAAAGTTAAATAAATGCCTGGAAAATAAAAATTAATGACTGAGAAAAAAATTGACATCGAAAGTGACTTTAATGCTGGTTTTGGACGGATCAACCAAATTGATTCAATTACAAAAGACACAGAACTGAAAAGACCAACGGCGTTCAATGACATTGAAATCACTCAACTTGAAACATCAAGTATATAAGGATCACTGTAGTTGATTCGTCCAAAGACAAAATACATACATACATACATAACTTCACGCCAGTTCCCTTGCGGGGTAGGCACGATCGACAGAGCGCCATTCAGGCTTATTCTTACACACTTCACTTCCTTCTTTAACATTTATAACTCTTCTCATGCACGCTCGTCTGTTCTTAAGGCTCCTGACATCAGCTTCTGCTAGTACACAATCAATTTGATCATGGAAGGTGTGTCGTGGCCTTCCACGACTTCTGCACCCATCCACTTTTGCAAGACAAAAGACAAAATGAACCGTCTAATTGGTTTTATAAAGAGCATATATTTTTAGGTCATTTCAACTGCTAGAGTAACTAATATTTATCAAATTGTAAATGCGGGTAAGCTTCACATAGTTCTGTGCTCAATAAATACCTAAACAGTACACTGCGACAATGACAATAAAACTGTCTAATGAAGACATGACGGGTGTATACGGGTTTGTCTATCTGATGTCTTATTCGGATAATTATTAGGTTAATTCTCAGAGTGGATAATATTAACATACTATAACTATATAAATAACGCTTCTAAACTTAACAATAGGTTACATTCATATCAATTTTTGCACAATAAAGCGGTCCATAGAGGTGACCATCTGTATTTATCATTTAGCTCCAGAACTTTAAAAAGTAGTTAATCGAAAATACTTCATATTAATACGCTTTTATTAGCTTCATACGTATGTTAGTATGTATGTATGTTAGTATGTAACGGAATCTTTCAAGTTAAATTTGATCGACTTCCCGGTTTCCGATTGAGCTGAAATTTTGTACGTATGTGTATATCGCGAGACAATGCAATAATATGGTACTATGGAGCTGAGCTGATGATGGAGTCGGAAGGTGGCCATAGGAACTCCTGTAAGTACTAAACAGGATAGACCCCGTCGTGTTTGGGCTCGTTTTGCTTGTCTTGGCTAGCACTCTGCTGTTACATGATATGTAGGATCTCAAAAGCTTATATTTAAAATTAAAAACCTTTTTAAAAAAAGCTTATTTTTACATAACGTTCCATTTTATCATAAGAGTGTATTTAATTCTTTTTTCAAAGTTTCCACGGAGAAACGAATTAAATCACTAAATAATCACTAAAAAATGAAAAATAAATAATAGTTAAAAAAAAACTAAAAAATACGCTTTTTAGAAAATCCAACTAAAAAATAGAAAATAAATTTTAATAAATTTGAATTAAAAATAGTGTAAGAAAAAATGATTTTATTGTAAAAAAGCGTGGGGTGATTTTCAAACTATTGATACCATGCACCCCACGCTTTTGTTACAATAAATTCATTTTTTATTACACTATTATTTTTTTAAACTATATAATATATAGTAGAATAATTAACATATTATGTTGATTATTCTGCAGAAAACTCTGTCCTAGCTTTAGTGCCATATTTCTGTCTCCATCCCAAGGTTGTCTGGAAGAGATCGCTGTCAGCGATAAGACCGCCATTTGTACCTAATTATAAGCTGTTTTTGTGTATTATTTAATTGATTTTATTGTACAACAGAGTATATTCTATGTATGTATCTGACTGAAGCTAATTTTCGTTGAAAGTTTTTCTATGTTTGTTATGCGATTTCTCTGTCAATTTGGATCGGTTTTCAAAAATTTTTTGTTTATTCGAAAGAAAATACTCCTGAGGTAGTCCCATTGTCACCAAATTAGGAATTAATGACTGTATTGTAGGTAGATCGATAGTAATCGTTGTTGAAGAGCACCGAGCGCCTACACTCTTTGACAAGTAAAACTTGTATACGCGTGCCAGTAGTACAATTTCTACATGCGCTTAAAATATTACTTCTAAAACTATTTAAGCAGCTAAAATGTTGAAAGTACTTTTTTTTAAATCAAAACAATACCGACTTCAAACTAAAATGCAAAAATAAATATTTTCTACAACCTCTCAAGTCGAAGTCGATGCCAAGTGCAACATAAAACACAGCAACAAAATTGCAAAATGCACTGACTTGATCATGTACTAAATTTCCTTTTACTTGTTAGTTTGAAGTTGGTTCTATTTTTGTTAAAAAGTTATGAGATTTTGATTTTGAAACTCACATAAAATGACTGTGATATACATAAATAGATAGGCAGATGGACAGACGGATAGAACGATTGTAAAATGATTCGGTGTTTGTCAAAATGGCTATGAAACCTTAAAAAATATCTCGTCCCGTAGGTATTCAAGTTAGTAATGGATGGAGTAGGTATTAAAGCGAACAAGGTGTTCTCATTGTGCCATCAATCATATACGAACAAAATTAAACGTCATACGCGTGTTAGCCCCGCCGGTCGACTCTTGCACCCGCACAGATTAGTTGTTGTTCAGATAACCTTTTGTTCTACGTAATTTATTTGGCCTATTTTGTACAATATTTTATATATTTTTATTTGCTATCTCGTAAAACTATTTTGTACGCGATATTTTAGAGGGTATCCTATGTTTCATACAGCTGTATGCGATGTAGTATTTATATATTAATAAATAATTAGGCTTACAAATATCTTATTTTAAAGCTCACCGCTCGCTAAGTAGTCGATTTAATTTTCAAGTGTCTAATTTTATTCGTGTGGTGTTCTCGCGATGTTGATACTTTCCGGTGAGCGGTTTATAGTAGGTATATATGTTGCAAGTATAAAACCCAACAAGCTACGAAAGCTATCTAAAAGTTGTTCCTGTATTGAATCCTGTTATGATTTTAGAAAAAGTAGAAGCGTTGTAAAACCGTCATATCGACGTCCGACCATTAATGATTTTTTTTTTAAGAGTCAGTAGTCTGCGAAATATTGGCCTTATAAGTTTTATAAATTATGAGGTAAAAAATTCTAAAAACCTTCAAGGTTTTCAAATATTTTCAATGAAAATTACGATTACGATTACGAAAAAAACGAAAGTTGAAAAAGAAATTTGTAAAGAATCAAATGATTAGCTAATTTTTATGTTTAAATTAATCCAATTTCACGTTAAGCTCGATGATAACACTAAACTAGAAGTTTAGTTTAAGTCCCAAAATACAATTATATAGTTAATAAATATACCACATCTTTTAAGATATGATAATCACTTCATATTATTAAAATGTCAATAATCTTAATTCTCTGACTTACAATACTGCTCTATAAAAATAAGGGGTCACACTCATTAATACTACATTTGTCTCAGAGTAGACAAGATTTCCTCCTCGTTCCTTATTAATATTGTATCAGCTTTATTATTTTCATCCCTTTTCTCGATCCGATGTGATAAGAGACGTAATTAGATCTAGTCATGGGCAAATCTAAAATTATTTGCCGTCATACACTTTTTATTATTGACATCTTTTATTTTTATTTATTTATTGACAGTTGTTATTGACATATTAAATAATAATAATTTTTGTGTGGAGGCTATTAAAATTATATACAGCACAGTGAGCAAGACAATATTTTTTTAGTATTCACTTGGTGTCGGTAAGTCAGACGGTAGAACATACATTTAAATATCTATAATATCATAAAATTTTAACTATGCCGCGACTGTACATTGAAACTATTAAAAAAAAAACAACTGTAATAGACTATATAAGTGACGGAGAACACGATGCAATTTGTTTTAGATATCTTATCTGTTCGTCGGTATGTCGGTTTTTCTGTTTGTTCAAGATTCATGTAAAATCTACGGGGCCGAGTTCGATTTAATTTTCCCTGATCGATATCAAATTTTCAGACTTCAAACCTGCGTTGCCTTTTATTCCGGGAATCCAGCAGGAATTTTCCAGGCAATGATTTAAATTGGTTAGTATGCATAAAAATTAGCCGATTTCACTAGAATGATAGCTAAGTCCTTTTTGAAATAATGCAATACTTTATAATTCGAGAATCTTTCGGGAAACGTGGACGAATCCTAGTATGTATATATACTTATAAAGCTGCCGGGTATTCTGAGAGAATCAGCACGTTATTTGAATAATAATAATTCATTTATTTCATAAATTGAACAGTTTTCATAATTATACTATTTGAAATTATGAAAAATCATAAGAATTAGTTAATAAGACTAATAATAGGGCATCTTATCTGCGTAATTGTATTAATGTTCTACCCCGCGGTGTTAAAAGGGATATCCAGACCATGCTTCATTTCAAGCATGGATCCGGCCTACGGGCTGCGAGGCGGTACAACACAAACAAAAGCACCGAGTCCCATCGATCAACAAATACTCTAAGCACGCTGTTTGACCGATACTTCTATACTAATATTATAAAGAAGAAAGATTGGTATGTTTGTAACGAATAAATTCAAAAACTACTGCACCGATTTCAAAAATTCTTTCACCATTAGAATGCTTTTTTTTTACGGCGGGGGAAATGCTATTTATGCACAATACCGGGTCCTTCGCAAGGGATTAGACCATAGTTGATCAAGGAGGCTTTTCCCTTTTTAAGGGGCAAACCAAACAGTAATCAACCGGCTTGTGTGGAGACTCCGAGAAGTTGCACGGGCAACAACCACTACCCACTAAAACCACCCTCCTCCCATGTGCCCCGCGCTTTTTATGTAGAAAAGGCTGAGACTTAGAACGCAGTTACGCCCAGTCCGATCCAGCGCAAAAAGTGCCTGAATGTGCTCCGGGAATCAGAACACATCCACTTCGTCAGCGGGGGTGATGAATCCTTTGCTCCCTTGATAGCTAAAGGCCCCCGGAAGCGGTATTATTCAGAGTGGGAAGTCATGCGCGTTCGTAATACCGAAGTAAGAAAGAGAGTTGGTCTGAAAGAGAGTGTTGGGGTCAAGGTAAGGAAAGGAATGCTCCGGTGGTTTGGGCATGTGGAAAGAATGCATGATGAAAGAATGACTAAACAGATATACAATGCAAAAGTGGATGGATGCAGAAGTCGTGGAAGGCCACGACACACCTTCCATGATCAAATTGATCGTGTACTAGCGAAGGGTGATGTCAGGAGCCTTAAGAACAGACGAGTGTGCATGACAGGAGTTATGAATGTCAAAGAAGCAAGTGAGGTGTGTAAGAATGGGCCTAAATGGCGCTCTGTTGTTCGTGCCTACCCTGCAAGGGAACTGGCGTGAAGTTATGTATGTATGTATGTACGTATGTACATTATATTTAATAATGTAAACATTATGCTCATACAGGTAGAGTCGGAAATGTTTTGAAGTTTTTCGTTAATACTTCAAATTTCGTGGTTAAAGCTTAAATATATTATAACGATATAATATATGACATGTCACGTCACGAAATTTAGAATCCTTCCACCCCTTGTCACACTATGTTTCACTTCTACTACGTGTGAACTGCACACACACACGTTTTTATTATGAAGCTGGCATACAGGCAGACAGCCCACGGACTAGGAAATGGTTACCGTCACCTATAGACGTTCGCAACACCAGGTGCAAAGCCAACGTGTTGCCAGCCTTTAGGTAAGGATAGAGGGGATACGGCGATGGGATTGAAGGATCAGAGAGGAAGAATGGTATATGGAATATACAGGGATGTGATAAATAAATAAAATACACTTCGTCCTTCGTAGGAAATTCTTATGCCATACAGGCTGTTCGCCTGTGGAACTCTCTTCCCTTGAAAACCAGACAAGCTACATCCATTTCTACATTCAAACACTTGATCACTGACAATAATTTGTCCGTTATATCAAATTTGTTGCAGTAAATAGAATTATATTATTGTTCGCATGTAGCTATATGTAATTTATATTATAATAATCTATTTAATTATGTGTATTTATATTAGTTTATTATTATTATTTTTCTTTAATGATATTTAATTACGATTTCATTAGTTTTAATTTAGTTAACCCACCAAATATTATTTATTTTTTCTTTTAATGTCTTCGAAATTTGCCATATCAGGAATCGAATCCGGAGCCTCTGCGTCGTCGTGAGGTCGGCCGACAAAGGCTTAGCCCGCTCAATCACAGAGGCCGTCAAATAAGCTTTCAGAACTCCCACTCATCGCACGAAACACACATTCGGCTCCAGGCTAACCGTTTGTTGCCGATATTCTGTGAGAGCGTAGTATCACAACCATCGAGCCGGCCCTAAGAGTTGAAATTATGATAATAATTCTAGCATGGCTCTACCACTTCGACACTATTATTATAAACCCATACAAAATGTACAAAATTAAAAAGTGGTAAGATAACTTAATGTTGTACTAAATAAGCAGTAAAATACATCTAATCTCGATAATGGGTAAAGATATAAAATAATACAGGGTTAAAATTATAACAGTCCGGGATGAACTGGGATTACGAGTGAAAGCGGTGACATATAGTACTCCCGGTTAAATTATTACCGGGGTAACCGTTAACTGTAACCATTTGGTATTTGTAACCGTTTTAGAAGCTATAATTAAAGGGTAATAAGGGTTTTATTTTTATTACTGTAATAACGTATATAATGCATAAATTAGTAATCCTTTAAAACGTGGTGCATTTGGGTGAAAATAAAACAGCTTCTATTGTTAATGTACTAATTTTAGCTGACGCTTTGTAAAGTCTAGCCAATGAAAGTAGAGACTGAAAAACCGCGGCAAATTTAAAAATGTCAGTATGATAACTCAAAATTATCATAGAGTAGTTATACATACAGAACGTAAATAGTCTAGTTTTTCTATGAATTTAGTGTCTTTCTTCTGTTGCTTTTCCGTGAATTTGGCAATCATGCAAGATAATAACATTCGCACTAAATTTTTATTTGTTTTATTCAGATTTTAAGCTCGTAAATGCTAGAACACGTTTACACCAATTGACGTTTGTATTAGCATTGCCATAAAAAAAGTTGGTGAATAATTCAAATGTAGACAATTGAATTGTTTGGTTATTATTAGTTTGGCATGGAAGTAATACGAAAGTTCGTCATCAAGTAAAAAATTTAACTTTCAAAAATCTATATTTTTCTAATATTGACCAGAGAACACCCCAAAACATTCTTGCTTGGCTATTGATATTAAAAAAAAAACATATTAAAACCAACGATTTTAGATTAAAATTCACACCAAAATAGTCCAAAAGTGAGTCTCAATAAGTTTCTTGTCAATTTTATCAATATAAAAATTACATATACATACATACATACATACATAACTTCACGCCAGTTCCCTTGCGGGGTAGGCACGAACAACAGAGCGCCATTCAGGCTTGTTCTTACACACCTGACTCGCTTCTTTGACATTCATAGCTCTTTTCATGCACGCTCGTCTGTTCTTAAGGCTCCTGAGATCACCTTCTGCTAGTATACGATCAATTTGATCATGGAAAGTGTATCGTGGCCTTCCACGACTTCTGCATCCATCCACTTTTGCATAATATAAAAATTCAGCCTTAATAATTATAATTGACGAGATATTTACCACACATTGCATTTTAATAGAAGTTTAGATAGAAGTTTTTTTTGTTGCTAGCTTTTCAAGGAAATCATAGTAAAATGTGTTTCTAGACAGACCTGATAATGGAGAGTTCTCATTTCGGTAGCCAAAACTTTTATTTAGATTATAGAACAAGTCGTTGTTACAATTCAATTTGCATAAAGTGGCACTGAAGAGTGTGCTATGATATTAGACGTAATGTAAGACTCTTGAATAAATACAACTTCGATCTTAAACTGGCTTTTTATTTTTACTTTAGTAAGTATCTTTCAGTCGTACAAAATGGTGTCTCCTTAACTGAATTCAAAGCCCGTGTCTTTTTTACATTTTTGAATTCCCACCAAAGAGAGCGAATTTTATACACATCTCTCATTGGTTAGTCGTATCCTTACGTCCTGGCTAACATAGGAATATAGGCATTGATGAACAATAACAAAAGTAGATCATTAAGTAATTGACAAATAAAATTTAATTAAATAAATAAGAAAATTGAAGTAATTATTAAATATAATTTATTTTATGATTATACATGAATAGCGTAGATCAAAAGAATGTTGTTGCTATGATTTTCTTAAGGTAGCACTTGTCAAACGTCAAAAGCCAAATGCCAAAAGATTGACCTTGAACTTGACCTACTTTTGTTTATGAGAATTAGATTTAAATGCAAGATTTATTTATTACGGAAGTTTCTAATTGAAATGAAATGTAAAAAATGTACAAGCAAATAATTGAGTTAGAAACCCGCGCATGTGGTAACCAGGATTATATTAAGCAAAGAAAATAATATAAAACTATTTACAACTATAAACGCGGTAAGTGCATCCACTACAGCACATTGTAATGATTATTATTATTCTTCTACTTTATCATATGAAACTGATACTGAAATAAGTCAAGGATATTTTAAAACTTTTAAAAAATCACAATCCTTTCCAATAAGTAAAAAAAACCGCACAATAAATAATAAGACTTAAAAAATAAAATAAAATGTTTTGATTAAAATTAAGAATCAAAAACTACAACAAAATAATCAAAACAAATCACGTGTCTTGTTTAATATAAAAAAAAATAAACAGAATAGTCACCTGCTCACGAATAAATTACCCTATACCATATTAATAACAAACATAAATACACATTATTATCTTTCTGCTAAATAATAAACAAATATGATACAGAATAATTCAACTCGGGCGCATCAAACGACCGGTACCATGATAAATTTGAATCGTGCGCGTGCGAGCACCGAATGGGATCAAATAAATCAGGGGTGCCATAGATTATTATACTAATACAGAGGATTTAAACTTTAAAATCAATATTTTGATTGAGCAATTACTTACGTATTCTTGTTGCTACTTAGATATGGGACATGTTGGTTTTTTAAAGTGAGACCGACTTACTTTTTGTTAAGTGTTATCTAAATATATTTCATTTTGCACTAAACGGATACATACTTATATTATATATTTACATATACTAATTACACATAAAATATACTAAATAATTTTAGATCTATACATATCCCTCATAATATTATAAACAGGTAATGTAAATATAATTCCCAGATCAATATAAGGTAACAAAGATATATATAAATAAATATAAATTAATAATCAGTACAGAATAAATAATGTGTAAATTAAAAGTCTCTGACTATGTAAGGGGGGACGGTAGGCCTGCACATATTTTAAACTCGGCTCAATTTAAAAAAATGTGTCGATTACCTACTTTAATTTGATTTAGAGAAAAATTAAACAATGCACAAATAATTTCAGTCCGTAAACGTCCCATTGTTAGGCTCAGGACCTTCTCACCTTAATAAGGACATAAGCACAGCTTAATCAAGACCGATCAGCCACATTACGGTAATCTCGATGTGCAGATTTCCACACAATATTTTCATCCATTGTTAGCACGTGATAATTGTAGTAATATAATATATACGAGTACCTACATTAGACCAGGATACATACGAGCGGTGCATGTACTAGGAGAGCTTTCCAAACCATGTCGTTAGAAAAAAACTCGACTTAAAATGAGCTCCAACGATTTTTATTTAATAAAGATGATGTTCTATATCTGCAGGTGGTAGGACATTTGCCCGACTGGATGGCTACCACCCCTGGTCTAAACTATGTTTCCATAACAACCTTGAGTTGTGTTCCGGCATTAGTGACCAGGTTCCAGTCTCCCTTAAGAGAGCAGCAGCGCATTTGTAGCAACTTTGGTGTTGCAAATGTCCATAAGCGATGGTAACCGCTTTCCATCAAGTGGGCCGTCTGCCTGTCTGCTGATCTCCTTCAATAAAAAAATAAAATAAAATCCAGTTAAAAAAATAAGTGTAAACCCCTCAAAGATACTAAATTTAAATAATGTCTGTGATTTTTCGAAAATACGATTTACAGAAAAGATTTTTTATTTATTTAATCTGTGTCAAACACACGCTGCGCCCGCGCCGAGGGGCGGGATTTGCGAGCTGATTTACCGACCGTATCACAACGCACAAATTAAACTGCACATTTTGACTACCATTTCGTCACACACAATATCCAGTACCGTCTTTGTATGGAATTCATAACCCATACGGTCTCACAAAACGCGCATTGTATGTTCAAACGTTAATAAATGTAAAGATATGGGGTCTATTATCAACAATAGTGTGGACCAATAAGTCGAAAAGTCGATAAATCTCAAAGTGTCGATATTAGAAGCTAATGGGGCGGTATGGACATTTATTGCCTAATTTCGACAGCTGGACGCCGTGGGTCGATGAATTAAGCGTGAATTAGTGGAGGATGGTTCAGCGTAAACTTTGACAGATTTTTTGTACCCTATTAGAGTATAGATATGGGGAGACCCATATTTGGTTTAACAAACAATTACCTTGCGAAGCTTATGGACGCTATTTGAAAGGTAATAGTTTTGGACTGTGAAAGTTACGTTTGTTTAGTTATTTTATTAAGCGACAATACGTTGCAAATGGAGAAATCGTTTATATCTATATATATATAAATCAATGGCTGTTCGTTAGTCTCGCTAAAACTCGAGAACGGCTAGACTGATTTGGCTAGTTTTGGTTTTGAATTAATTCTGGAAGTCCTGGGAAGGTTTAAAAGGTGAGTAAATATGAAAAATGCTTGGAATACAGTAAAAACAATTTCGGTTTCCATTAGACAATTCCTGCCTGTCAAACATCTGATGTTTGTCCCGTCGTTTAGAAATCAATTAAATTTAAAAGTCGTTCAGAAATCAAATTAAATTTAAAAGTGAAGTTTTTTCCATTTTTTTAGTTTTGAATGTCAAACGTTTGATTATTATTATTATTTATTTAAGTTTATGGCTTGGCAGCTAGGCCTTTAAGCCAGATCTTAGTTTCCAATATAGTTTCTTCATTTTCTTAAGCCTATGTGTAGCACAGCTGAACTGTAGGTAATCAGCTAGTGCTATTCAACGGAGTTCTTGTGACAACTCAAAAGGCCACATTTGACTATACAGTTCACATTTCTCACAAAACACATAATTACTACTCAAAAACTATCAATATCCTACAACTATTGTTCATTTTAGAGTAATTTTACACATTTTTAGAAAATAAAACTGCACAGCACGACGTCTCCTTTCAGTTCCCGCCAAAAACTCGTCAAACGTTTGATGTTTATCCCGTCGTTCAGAAATCAACGTTTTTCTATTTATTGATTCTGAGGCGGTACCTACGAAGTTTGTCGGGTCAGCTAGTTTAATATATATTCTTAATTTATATTGTACTTAGTAGGTATATGTTTTCTGTAACAAGATGTTACAAAAAAGAGTGGCGCATTCTCGTTTTCGGAGTCCAAGCTTCATTTTAGAACACGGAGCCGCAAAAGTTAAGTTTTAAAATAAATTACATCAAAAATAAATGTATAAATCTTTATTTTGTGAAAATTCGGAAAGAGGAAAGGCTCACTTGTCACTTCTAAATCAAGAATGATTTTAACACATCCCTTTAATATGTATGCAAACCCTCGGAATGCTCGGAAAATATTTTCCCAAAGGAATATCGTTAAAACACAGCGACGTTGTCGACAAACATCGTATATATTGACACTTAAGTGAAGTATATTGGATTTGTATCAAAGACTTTAACAGCTTGTGGGTATGTTAGGCGTAAACCAAACAGAAGAGAAATAAGACGTGCGTTTTCGATAGGTACTTGGTGAGTGCTGGTTTTCTGTGCAATGTTATCTATGATACTAATTGACCCGGCAGGCGTTGTCGTGCTCTAAAGAAATAAAATTTAGAACTCGATTGCAGCGCCACCTATCGGATCCAATTTTAAATCTAAACAATTTTCGAATCCACCTGAACACACAAACAATTTCATCGATATCGGTACAGCCGTTTAGGAGGAGTTCAGTCCGTACATACACACGCACAGAGGAATTTTACATATAAAGATTATTATAAAATTTTAAACATGCCGTGTAATATATATATTATAGTTATTAAAAACAATACAAATGGAATACACTATATAAACGATGTAGAACATCATCAACATTTTTTTTAGATTTCATGTCTGTTTGTTTATTTGTTCGGGATACACGTAAAGACGACTGTGCCGATTTCGTTGCGGTTTTCGCTGATCGACAGCTAACTCTTAGGCTTACACTTTGCGCTACTTTTTATGCCGGGAAACTCGCCGGAATTTTTCTGGGAATAATTTAAAATGGTCAGATTTAAAAAAACTAATTCCAATGTGATTTTTTTACTGATCGATAGCAAATTTAATATAACAAAATGTGTAATTTTCTTATTCCGGGAATCCTGCCGCAATTTTCTCGGGAGCAGTTTGAAGTTATTCGAACGCATAAAAATTAGCATATTCCGTTTACATTGAGCTTACATTCTTTTTTTAAATGCTGCGATACTTTGTGTCCCGGGAATTCCGCGGGAATTTCAAGTCATGCGTGGATAAAGAAGTCTCAGGCATATCCCAGTATTGTAATAAAGTTGGCCAAGTGTGTATCAAACTTCACATTTTTTTAATCCCCTTCCAGGCATTGCTTTGCTATTGGATCTATTATATTTTACTCACATTTCTTTTATTTTCTTTATTTATTCAAAATTAGTTACAATGTTTCCTTAACTCTAATACAATCTTGTTCTTGCTTGTATTTACAATGCCATATTTATATCCTATGTCAGAAAAGCATATTTAAAAATTCACTCGGTTAAACATTATGCTAATTTTAGTTAATATTGTAAGTATATGTTTTTTTACTCTTTTAGATTGTAATCTGCTGTCCATGCATGTGATTTTTATCTATTTTTTTCCGTTTGTATATAATTACAAGTAATATAGTATATAGTAATATAGTATTTCCTTTAAGTTAGGTTGCCTGGAAGAGATCGATTTTACAAACAAGGCCGCCTTCTGTATTACCAATTAACTATAGTATCTATGAATTTTTGTAATTGTTTTGGTAAGCAATAAAGTATTATCTATCTATTTACATTTTTCAAATCTGCGGAGTGACGCTCGCGGACCGCGTTCGTAATGCCGAAGTAAGAAAGAGAGTTGGTTTGAAATAGAGTGTCGGGGTGAAGGTAAGTAAAGGAATGCTCTGGTGGTTCGGGCATGTGGAAAGAATGCATGATGAAAGAATGACAAAACAGAGATACAATGCAAAAGTGGATGGATGCAGAAGTCGTGGAAGGCCACGACACACCTTCCATGATCAAATTGATCGTGTACTAGCAACAGGTGATGTCAGGAGCCTTAAGAACAGACGAGCGTGCATGACAAGAGTTATGAATGTCAAAGAAGCAAGTGAGGTGTGTAAGAATAAGCCTAAATGGCGCTCTGTTGTTCGTGCCTACCCCGCAAGGAAACTGGCGTGAAGTTATGTATGTATGTATGTACATTTTTCAAAGCTACATTCAAAGCAAAATATTCAAGAAAGTCAAAGGTCATGACCCGAGTCTCGCTCAGGATATTTTACTCATGCATGACTAGTTTTTCTTGGCATTCTGTATTGAAAATCATTATATTCCATGCGCATACTATGTACGTGATTCTCAAGAGATAAAATCTGAATAAAAGTGCTCCTTGATGCTTGAACATAGTACAGAATACACGTAAAATGCAGACTGTGTTTTGCATGCCCATTTTGTTTATTAAAGTTTGAATATAAAAACAATTTTAAATAAGAACTACATTTAATGCTTTGTTTTTATACGTAAAATTCTATATTGAAGAAAAACCATATCATTTGCGTGTGTGTCTGCGGCCAAAACCCTTCAAACCCGGTCTATTCGACGTAGCTTATGTAACGAACTTTTGTATCTAAAAACCGATCAATTGAGGTTAAAGGAAAAACAAACTTACTTAAACCGCATGCATTTTTTTTTCGATTTGCAAGCCCTGCTTTTAAAGATTAGTCTATTTAAAAATTCGTCCATTTAAATATAAGTCCATTTGAATACTGTTCCGTAATATTAGCACCATCAATTTTTCCGCGTATTTCATAACTTCCAATTTAGTATATTTAAAAACAAATGCATCGCCACCCCGTGTGAGCTATCGACGCCGATGCTGCCCTCACGCGGACATTCAGTGCAACTTTCTACACCGCACGCGCCGCATCGACCTTCCTGTTTTTTCGTCCATTTTCAAGTGTTTTCAAATATACAATTAGCTAATCCTCTAGCCAATCAAGAAATCGTGCCAGTGAATGTGATTTACAATCCACGATCGAAGGGTTCCCGCAGCACAGCAAGCAAGGTAAGTGGTTGTGCATTTGGCGTTTTCCAAATTCCGCATTCTAAACCGTACATTTTGGTCCTTCGAGCCGGATAACGATTAATTGATTGTGCTAGTTTTCCTACTTTTTTTCCACATTTCTATCCTGTATTTATATACTTACTTACTAATATAAAAGCAAATTTCATCGTAATTAGAATTATTTCAAAGTACCTACGTTACGACATTTTATTCGTGCGACTGCAAGTTGCTACGCAGTGAATGCATTAGGGCAGGCGC
This sequence comes from Dendrolimus kikuchii, assembly GCA_019925095.2. NCBI lineage: Eukaryota > Metazoa > Arthropoda > Insecta > Lepidoptera > Lasiocampidae > Dendrolimus > Dendrolimus kikuchii. Next base: position 7,406,114 of record CM034395.1, on the reverse strand, counting down.
ACACAGCTACAAAAAAAATATACTTAAACTGCATCTTAATTTTTAAATATAGTTTATAGTTTTTATATTATATCTTTTATTAGACTATATCATACTTGTGCTTTTTGTATTTTTATACCTTTTCACCAGTTACCGTTTTCTAATTTAACTATAGTTTTTTTTTGTTGTTTATTTTAATTATAACGCTTAATCTTTAAAGCTCTTCTTTTTATATTAATTCTCTTTTGATTTCTTGGTCTAACTAATTAATTTTAAAATGTCTCTTTCGGAGAAAGAGCTTGCTGAAAAGGAACAGTTACTTTTCGAAAGAGAAGTTTTGATGGCCAATTTAAAAAAGATGTTAGATTATTCAACTAAAAGTGAAACGCAATTCAAATGCAGATTGAGAGAGCTGGGTAGTTACAAAAAGGATTTTATTAAAACTCAAACCAAATTAGAGAAAATTTTGGTAAAGGAAAAAACATTCGATAAACATGAACAATACACTATTCGAGAACAATTTGACGATATGTTTTATGAGGTTCAAGCCGCGTCCGATTTAATGAAATCACAAGCTCGTCACAGTATTCCTAATGTACACTCGCCTTTATCTCGGATTCCACAATCTCGCGTTTTGCCGCTACCTCCCTTACAGCTGCCTACTTTCGATGGACAACCAACTGAATGGAATAGTTTTTATGATTTATTTAAATCTTTGATAACTAATAATGAACATTTAAGTGAAGTTGAAAAGTTCAGATATTTGTTGCTTTCCGTAAAGGGTGAACCCTATAATCTTATCAAATCTTTGCCTGTAACAAACGAAAATTACAATAATGCCGTCCAAATATTGATAAATCGATATGAAAACAAACGTATTGTCGCATCTAAACATTTGGATCGTATCATTGACCTTGAAAACCTTAATGACAAAAACATCCATAATGATTTAAGAAATTTGATTAATATTTACTTTGAAAATATTACAGCTCTTAAATCACTGGGTTTCCCTATTCATTCTTGGGATTTTGTCCTTTTAAACATATTATTACGAAAATTACCTCACTCCGTAAGAAGTCGTTTCGAAACATCCCTTCCCTCACCTAGTGAGATACCTTCCGTTGGGGAATTACTCGATTTTCTCGAAAAGGAATTAATGGCATTTGAAGTAATGTCCAGCGCCGGCAGGACGCTGCCGCACCAGGTGAAACCGGCGACCATACCTCAGCCGCAAGTGCGCGAGCGGCGCCGTATCCCTCTTTCGCGTTCTCTCACCGACGCGCGCCCCGAAGTTGCGCCGCGCTTCGCTTCCTCCACTCCTCGGTCATATAATGTACACGCCGCGACTGCTATTGACTTTGAGAGCAATGACCCTTCCTCTGCTAGTCCTTCCCATTTAAAAAATATAAATAAATGTTTTTACTGCAAGTCAACTTTTCATCCACTATACAGATGTGAGGATTTTAATCAATTACCTTTATTAGATCGTAAAAAAATCGTTGCAAATAATAAAATATGCATTAATTGCCTATCAGTTGGACATGATGTTAAAAACTGTAACTCTAAATTTTCTTGTCGAAGCTGTTCACAACGTCACCATACAACTTTGCATGAATCTAATTCAAATGATCTATTTGACCATAGTGATATAAAAGTTACCTCTGATTCCACATCTCATACGGATCCACATATAAAATCTACTCTTCCAGAAAATTCCAGTTGTAACAATGTTTCTATTTCCTCTCTTCCACCACTACTTCCAAGTGATGTAAATGACTCTTCAAGTAAACAAAAGTGTACAGTTTTACTTACCACTGCATTAATAAATCTACGACCTGCTTGTGATGAACCCTATATTCCCCAGCTTACTCGTGCTCTTATCGATCAGGGTAGTCAAACTACTATTATATCTGAATCATGTGTTCAACGTTTGAGACTGCCACGTTTTCGTATCAATCCTACCATGTCTGTTTCGGGCATTGGTAACTCCACAGAAACCCCTCGTGGTGTCGCGTTCTGTGAAATAACTCCTTATAATAAATCTGAACCTAAGCTTTATATTGAAGCTTTAATCCTTCCGACCATTACAAATTATTTACCATCCATTCCTAACTCTTTTGAAAATATTCCCCACATAAAAAACATTCCTCTTGCTGATCCAGATCTTCGCTCTAGACGTCCTATTGAACTTCTGTTGGGTTCGGATTATAGTGACAAAATACTACTTCATGACAACATTATTGGTCCACAAGGCACTCCTGTTGCCATTAACAGCATATTTGGCTACTTATTAAATGGGAAAATCTCACATTCACTTTCACAAAATGTATCTGTTAATCTTAGCACTTGCAATTTAGATATTCAACTTCAAAAGTTTTGGGAAGTTGAATCTATTTCTGATGAAAAACCTCCTTCAAAGGAGGATGAACTTTGTGAGGCCATTTTTTCTCGATCATGTACTCGTGATATTTCTGGAAAATATATTGTAGCCCTTCCCTTTAAGGAAAACGCTTCACCTCTGGGAGAATCCCGAGGTACTGCCTTCACACGCTTACTTCAGTTAGAGAAGCGGCTAGAAAATAATCCGACTTTACGTATAGAATACTCCAAATGCTTACAAGAATATTTAGATTATGGACATATGGAACCTGTGCCTAAGGAAAAAATTAATGATTGTCGTTCTTATTATATTCCACATCATTCTGTGATTAAGTCATCTAGTCTAACCACTAAAGTCCGAGTAGTTTTCAACGCATCTTCAAAATCATCAAATGGTATATCGTTGAACGATAATTTATTAACAGGTCCGAAATTACACAAGGATATTTGTGACATACTTTTAAAATTTCGACTTCATAAAATAGTTTTTACAGCAGACATCAAAATGATGTACCGTTTTATTCAAGTTCGCCCTGAAGGTCGTGATTTTCAACGGATCCTTTGGCGATTTTCTACTGATGATCCAGTACAAGATTTTCGTCTGTGCACCGTAACTTTCGGCGTAGCTTCTGCACCATATCTTGCGCTTCGAACGTTGCATCAACTTGCTTTAGATGAAGCTTCAACCTATCCGCAAGCTTCCGCTATCTTGTTACATGACGTATTCGTTGATGACGTCATTTCTGGTGCCGATACTCTTGAAAAGGCTATCTCCCTCCAGAAGGAGCTTCAAGCTCTATGTCTTTCGGGCACATTCCAGTTGCGTAAGTGGTCAAGTAATAGTGCCGAATTCCTTAACGCCATTAGTGACACTACTCAAGTAGAAGACGACACTATGGTACTTTCTTCCCTTAACGATGATACCTCCATCAAGGTCTTGGGGTTACAATGGAACCCTAAATATGATACATTTCACTACAGTGTAGCATCTCCCTCCACAATTTGTTCTAAAAGAAGTATTCTATCCGAGGTCGCCAGAATGTTTGACCCAATGGGGTTTCTTAGCCCTGTCACAATTTTCGCTAAATATCTTATCCAACTACTTTGGATTGCTGGAATTGATTGGGATGAAAGTCCACCTCAATCTATTTGCGATCAATGGTTACAGTTTGTAACAGAATTGCCATTACTTAAAAATCTAAAGCTTCCTCGATATGTTTTGTTCGGTAAGACGGACGTCCAATTACATGGATTTGCAGATGCTTCAGAAAAGGCATATGCGGCATCTGTTTATCTTCGTGTTATAGATGAATCTAATAAAATCTCAGTCAATTTGGTTTTTGCGAAGACTAAAGTTGCACCACTTAAAAGGCTTTCCCTGCCAAGATTAGAGCTTTTGGCAGCCGTTCTTCTTACAAAACTACTGACCAAAGTTTATAATGTTTATAAAACATTCATTCCACTTCAAAATATATTTGCATGGAGTGACTCTTCTATAACGCTTGCATGGATTCGTTCTCCGTCTTTTGAATGGAAAACTTTTGTTTCGAATCGAGTCAATCTAATTACTAGTTCTGTCCCAGCATCTCACTGGAGACATATTTGTTCGGAACAAAATCCCGCTGATTGCGCATCTCGAGGCGTTGTCCCATCGAAACTGGACCAAAACTTATGGTTTCACGGTCCGAGTTGGCTTTGCAACCCAGAATCTATGTGGCCTGTATCAAAAATTGATTTTTCAACTGATGAAGAACGGCGTAAAATTGTCACTCTAACACAAACACCTGACATGTCATCAGTTTCGTTCATTGAAAGTTTTTCGTCTTTTACAAAGGTCCTTCGAATCATTTCTTATATATTTAGATTTTACTATAGATGTAAAAGGATTCACTTTTATTCTTCTAAATTAATTACAATACCTGAATTAAAGTTTTCCCATGACCGTTTAATTTTAATTGTCCAAAGAACTCAATTTTCGGATGTTTTCTCTCAACTGGAATCACAAAAAAACTGTACTAAAACCATTCAAAGGCTTAAACCATTCTTAGATAACATTGGATTACTCCGTGTCGGAGGGAGAATTCAAAGAGCCAATATTTCTTACGATGCCAAACATCAAATTTTGTTGCCAACTAAACATCATTTAACTGATCTAATTATTGATCATAATCACAAGATCCACTTACATGTTGGGCCTCAAACACTCCAGTATATTCTTTCTCAAACATATTGGATCTTATCAGCTCGCAAAGCTGTACGTTCCCGTACCTATCGATGTGTGCAGTGTTTCCGTGCACATCCTTCTGCTCCAAAGCCCTCTATGGCTCCCCTGCCTGCTTCGAGAGTTAGTGAACTTCGTCCTTTTCTTCACGTAGGAATTGATATGGCCGGCCCATTTGATACTAAGAGAGATAATTATAGAAATTCATCGACGTTCAAATCCTACGTTTGTGTATTCATATGTATGTCAACTAAAGCTATACATCTAGAATTAGTAAAAGATCTGTCCACTGAAGCTTTTCTTAATTCCTTACGCAGATTCGTTTCTCGTCGTGGCTTGTGCTCGGACATATATTCAGATTGCGGGCGTAATTTTGTTGGCTGCAATCGTTATTTAAAGGAGTTGTATTCATTTTTAGAATTAGAGTCAGTTAAATTTCCTATACAAAATTTTCTCTTATCTCATCGTATTCAATGGCATTTCAATCCTCCATATGCGAGTCATTTCGGTGGCCTTTGGGAGGCTGTCGTTAAATCGATGAAGACCCACCTTCATCGCGTCATTGGTAATCGTTTCTTGACCTATGACGAGTTTCATACAATACTTTGTCAAATAGAATCTATTCTTAATTCTCGTCCTCTGAGTGTGCTCAGTAATGATCCAAGTGATCCACTTCCGTTGACACCTGCTCACTTTCTAGTTGGTTCTCCCCTTACTTCTATTCCCGAATATAATTTGTCGGAAGAACAACCAAATCGTTTGAAACGTTGGCAAATTATACAACAAGCCATTCAACATTTCTGGCAGCGGTGGAGCGTTGAATATCTTTCTAGTTTGCAATGTCGACAAAAATGGTTTCGGAACGAAAATTTACCCCATCATGCTCCAATTGTAGAAGGTTCTGTTGTAGTTGTAAAGAACGACAACCTTCCCCCCTTGCAGTGGCAGCTTGCAGTCGTTCATAAGTTACATCCGGGTTCAGACAATGTTACTCGCGTCGTTACCTTGCGTGTAGGTAGAACTCTCTTTACAAGACCCGTAATTAAAATATGTCCTTTGCCAATCGAATAAACTTTTATCTAATTTAATAATACATATACCTATTTGTAAATAATGCTTTATTTTTACACTTATTAACATTTTATTTAACATTCCTTTCCATTCATTTTCCTTTAAAATTTAATTTCCTCCTAACAGATTTCCTTTCTTTTCTATCTAATCCATTAACTTTCATGTATTTACTTTATTGTTTTCCCTTTAAAACCATGGATGGTTTTAACGCCGGCAGTATGTTCCGTAATATTAGCACCATCAATTTTTCCGCGTATTTCATAACTTCCAATTTAGTATATTTAAAAACAAATGCATCGCCACCCCGTGTGAGCTATCGACGCCGATGCTGCCCTCACGCGGACATTCAGTGCAACTTTCTACACCGCACGCGCCGCATCGACCTTCCTGTTTTTTCGTCCATTTTCAAGTGTTTTCAAATATACAATTAGCTAATCCTCTAGCCAATCAAGAAATCGTGCCAGTGAATGTGATTTACAATCCACGATCGAAGGGTTCCCGCAGCACAGCAAGCAAGGTAAGTGGTTGTGCATTTGGCGTTTTCCAAATTCCGCATTCTAAACCGTACAAATACAAATGCAAAGGATACCACCAGAAGCGCAAAACTTAATGAGTCGCACGAAGATCATGCGATATACACATCGTTTATTTTTTTTTACAAAATACGTTTTGGGGGCGCGAAATATTAAATCTTGGTCTGAGAACTCGTAGCTAAGACGCTGGATGAAACTACTAATTATTTAACCACAGTAACATTATTTAAAGTTTCGTATTGTGTAGAGACAGACAGAGAGAGAGATAACGATTTATTGCACACCAAAATTTACTATTAGAAAAACATATTTCCAATATTTTCTAGGCTATACAATAGGCGGCCTTATCGCTCAAAGCGATCTGTTCCAGGCAACCTTAATCAAAGAAATTTGAATCAGGCAATGTTGGTGGTGCAGGAAAAAGGCAATAGATACATATATACTCAAATTAATTTAAGAAATAAATATACAAATACATACATATACACATAGTCATATATATATACACATATACAATAATATATTTAAAAATCCATAAGTTATTATAATAAATGTATTAGCGTGACTATATTGTGTTAATTAGATATAGCTATTTGTGGAGAAATAGTGTTTTCTGGGTAAATTTTTAAATGTTGGTAAGGATTTGGCCTCTCTGACAGTAAAAGGCAGCATATTCCAAAGTTTAACAGCCTGCACTGTAAAAGAATTATCATATACAACAGATGCAGTAATATTCTTATGAGAAGTCAACTTAACTTAGATCCAAACAAAAATTGTCACATACAGTAACACCTGCGATATAGCGATGTTTAAATAACTTCAATAGACTGTTAAGTCGATTTAGATATTGTTCTGAGAAGTTAAGAAATGGAAATAAAAAGCTTTAAGAAGTTTTTTATTATTTATAAGATACTGTATTCGCCGTTATTTAGTTAAATAGTTTTAGGTAGGTACTTTTGTACTCGGTTTCCCCTGTAATGTAGTTTACCATGTAGCGGATGGGTGCAATGAAAGAAACGGGTTTTGTTATGAATTAGAGACTTTTTGATTCCCAGACAATAGTCACCAATCCTAGGATGGTCTCTGGGAGGGAGCCCTATAGGACAATCCTTTTGATATTTTTCTATATTATTTTCACTTTAAATTGACTTTGTCATTATAGTCTTGCTCGATACGAAATTAATTTCTGTTGAATATTATAAATTCAGACAAAATATTTTTCCAAATATAAAGCCTATCTTCTTCATTGAGCCCATCCGCTACATATTGGTATTACGTAAAAAGTTTTATAATTATTAAATTATTTTAATATTTTCACATCTTATCTTTATATTCAACATGCATGCAAGTATGACATATTGCAAAAATCGATAATGTGTTATATTTTATCCACGCAGGAACGGAGAAAGAATACAATTTCCTGCGGCCGGGCGGCCTGTCATTAAAGGCGACAAAACAACCCACAGCCAGGTGGTAGGCTATTTTCCCGACTGGATGGCGACCACCCCTGGTTTAGAATATGCCGCCATAATAACCTTGAGTTGTGTTCCGGCATTAGTGTCTAGGTTCCAGTCTCCCTTAAGAGGGCAGCAGCGTATTTGTAGCACTTTTGGTGTTGCAAAGGTCCATAGGTAATGGTAACCTCTGTCCATCAAGTTTGCCGTCTGACTGTCTGCTGAACTCATGCAATAAAAAAATATAGATAATTATATTCCTTACTTGGATTTATTACTTCCGAAATATCGTATATATAATATAATATATACACATTTATTCCGGTCTTAACTACTGAACTAAACAATTTGTGTACTGCATGTAAAGAAGGTAAAGCTAAGGGTTATTGCATTGTTTTAATACGAGTTCCAACGCAAGGATGTTAGCGTATATAATTGAATTTTGTGCGCTTGTCCCACCAGATGTCTTCTCATAGCGCACTCGCACGAAGTACATTTGCTATGAAATATTTGATAGGCACCCCGATCTTACATATTAGAATTGTATACCTGGAATATTGTATAGTAAAATTGGTTTTCTACGTTTCAAGACACTGGGTTGTATTAAAAGATTTACATATTTCAAATAATACTTAGTTTTATAATGTTATTTATTTAATATTCTCTCGTAAGTGGAATATATAATATTAATTCTTTGTCGTTTTTGAAACTTTAATATCATGTTATAAATATCAATATTTATTTGATTGCTCGTATTTATGTAACCCCAGAAAATGGTAGCTTAGTGGTTAACGCGCGCGTTCCAAACTTTAAGGGTACCGGTTCGAATCCTGACTTAAAAGCATGCACCACTTAGGCAGTATTCTGACCTAATTTTCATATTGATATAATAACTAGGGTTTATTTTTTAATGCATGAGTACAGCAGACAGGCAGAAGGCCCACATGATAGAAAGCAGTTGCCATATCTTGTGGACATTTATAAAACCAAAGGTGCTACAAATGTCCATAGTCATACTAATGATATCTAAGACATTACTAGAATAAAGAATATTTAAAAGAAGAAAAAAGAGTATGTAGAAGAAGAAAGGACTAAAACTATTTATTATACTTCTATAACAAAAAACAAAATGAGAAATAATTAGCGCCTTTTAATTTTTTATAGCAATCTTAGGCTGTTTTTTTTTATTGGATGAGTTCAGCAGACAGGCGACGGCCCGCTTGATGGAAAGCAGTTACCATCGCCTATGGACATTTTCAACACTAAGGATGCTACAAATGCGCTGCTGCTCTCTTAAGAGACTGGAACCTAGTTACTAATGCCGGAAAACAAATCAAGGTTGTTATGGCGGCATATTCTATACCAGGGGTGGTAGCCATCCAGTTGGGAAAACACACTACCACCTGGCTGTGGGTTCTTTTTGCGCCTCTTACGACAGGCCGCTCGGCCGCAGGAAATTGTATTCTTTCTCCGTTCCTGCACGGATAAAAATATTTTTTTTGGGGACGGACCACCCTTATCATTTAGGGGTATGAAAAATAGTTTACATCCTAATCCCAGACATACTAAATATACACACAAAATTTCATTAGAATCGGTCAAGCCGCTTCGGAGGAGTTTTGTTACAAACACTGTGACTCGAGAATTTTATATATTAGATTAACATTAGCAAATCAATTTTCGTGCCATTAGTCGTAGTTAGTATTGTTGACGACCCTTAATTTAATTTTTTTTGCGTTTATGAATCTGTAATTTCATAAATAAGCAAGTAAAACAGGCGGTGGCTACAGCAAAAGCTAGCGTTCAGAATAAACTATATGAAAACATAAAAAATAGCATAGGGCAAAAGCTGTTGTACCGACTTGCAAAAGAAAGAGATCATCAAAGCAAGGACATGACTCACATCAGGTGTATAAAAGACGAAGACGGAAAGGTTTTAACGGATGATTGCAGTATAAAAGCGAGATGGATGAAATATTTTGATAAGTTGTTGAATGAAGAAAATATGTGGCATCATGAACTAGATAGTGAATGAAATAAGGATGGATGAAGTGCAAGATGTATTGCGAAAGATGAAGAATGGTAAAGCAGTGGGACCAGATGGTATCCCTATCGAAGTATGGAAGATGTTAGGTGAGGATGGAAGGATGTGGCTGGCTTTATTCTTTAATAAGTTGATGATCGAAGAGACTGTACCCCAGGAGTGGCACCAATCATATCTGGTGCCCATATTCAAGCAAAAAGGTGACATCCAAGACTGTAATAACTATAGAGGAATAAAGCTGCTGTCACATACTATGAAAGCATGGGAGAAAGTGATTGAGGACCGACTACGAAAGGAAACGGAGGTGACGCTATCCCAGTTCGGGTTTATGCCTGGTCGTAGCACAACAGATGCCATATTTTCAATACGACAACTAATGGAAAAATACAGACAGGTACATAAAAATCTCCATATGGTGTTCATAGATCTTGAGAAAGCATACGATCGCGTCCCCCGAGAAGTTCTGTGGTGGGTCCTCAGAGCGAAAGGTGTGCCAGAGAAGTACGTAAGACTGATAGAAAGCATGTATGAGAATGTTAGTACACAAGTCCGCTCTGCAGTAGGAACCACGAACAAGTTCCCTGTGAGGGTAGGTTTGCACCAGGGATCCGCTTTAAGTCCTTACCTGTTTCTGCTGGTCATGGATGCACTGACCGCAGAGGTACAGGATGAGGCCCCCTGGTGCATGCTCTTCGCAGATGATATTGTCCTGGTGGATGAAGATGGGGTAGCACTTCAAAACAAACTAAACAGGTGGCGGCAAGCGCTAGAGGGCGTTGGATTAAAAATCAGCAGAACCAAAACCGAATACCTGTTTTGTGATTTCGGCGGGACCTCTAGTGCTGTGTCTCTTAAACTACAATCAGTCACACTACCATGTAACCCCGAATTCAAATACCTTGGTTCACTACTGCAGAATAATTGTGATATAGAGAGGGATGTAAGGAGAAGAATAAATGTAGCATGGCTGAAGTGGAGACAGGTAACCGGTGTGACGTGCGACAAACTAATGCCACTGAAACTAAAAGGTCAAATATATAAATCTATCATACGACCAGTCATGCTATACGGGTCGGAATGTTGGGCCACTAAAGTGATAAACTAGGATATGGTGAAAGAAAAGAGAATTTCATAAAGAAGAAGAAAGAAACGTTATAGATTTACACACACAACAATATACCAATAATATAATACTTCTTGGGTGAGACTGGTGCCTATTGAAGATCAGTGTAGATCTATATTACAGGTCACCAGTTTTGCATAGACATTTAACCTATGGCTTAAATATAGATTATTTTATTTTAATCGTCAGTTAAATTTCTATGCACAACAGCCTTAGTCTATCTGAAACTAAATTGCGGACGGCTACCGCATTTTGCAAGTTGTGCTGAAGAAATTCAATCTCACGGAGAGCATAATACGGGGAAGTGCTCACAATAGTGGTGGCACACTTTCGCACATATACTTAAAATAACTTTTTATTCACGCTCGCATTTATTATGTTAAAAGTAGGTTAAGAAATAAACTGCCGTCCATAACTAGATTTAGGACCTTGTAGGGTTCCAAAAAATAGAAATCTTATAAAATCTTCATGTTTGATATCCACCTGACTATATATAATATCTGAATGAATATGAATAAATGTAATATCGCAGTAATATTATATAAGATTTTTTAGATAAAACAAAATCGACACCATTTATAACTCGAGAACGGGGGGCCAATTTTCATAATTTTTAATTGGTTGGATTTGTCTCCACCCCAAAAAGCAGAATAACTGTGAATATAACGAACAAATTCTCAGAAAAAAAAATAGGATTTTAGTCCTGCCTTCTTCCGCAATTAATGTGAGAAATTAATAAATTTTTAATATTCATTTTATTACATTAATAAAACCCTAAATTAAGTTTAGGTAAAAGTTAACACGACTTTAATTGGCTCTTAGGCGGTATGAAGAAGTTCGCCGGGTCAGCTAGATTTTCATAAAAACTCATTTTTTATGTAGATGAAGTATGGCAAGGTGTATATAGATATTTTTTATTTATGTAGTTAGTTTTTAGCCATGGAGTAAAGCACTGGTGACCTGTAATATAGATCTGCACAGATCTCCAATAGGCACCAGTCTCACCCAAGAAGTATTATATTATTGGTATATTGTTGTGTGTCTAAATCTATAATCTTTCTTTCTTCTTCTTTATGAAATTACAGATTCATAAACACGAAAAAATTAAATTAAGGGTCCTCAACAATACTAACTACGACTAATGGCATGAAAATTGATTTGCTAATGTTATAATCTAATATATAAAATTCTCGAGTCAGTGTTTGTAACAAAACTCCTCCGAAACGGCTTAACCGATTCTAATGAAATTTTGTGTGTATATTTAGTAGGTCTGGGAATAGGATGTAAACTATTTTTCATACTCCTAAATGATAAGGGTGGTCCATCCCCAAAAAAAAAATCTTTTTGGACATTAATCTTTATTTTTTTATGATTCGGCATTAAAAAATACATACAACCCTAAATTTTCAACCTTCTATTACCAACCCCTATTTTTAATAGCGATATTAGTACTTTAATAATTTTGTACTCTCGGCGGTTGGTAATTGATTAGTTATTCCCGCCAGGCGTCTACCAGTGTCACTTCTCAGACAGTCAACTTTCTCTCACTCACTAAAATTTAGGGCCTAAACCGCTTTCGGCCATTATTATTAAATTGTGCTGCGATCGTAGCAGTGACGCTTATACATGTAGGTACTTATCATTATAATTTCTCAGTGGAACTCTCATATTAAGTATATTTTCATAGTAAATGTATTATCAATTTGCAGTTTTCTATTTTATTTTCCATACATTTCGAAGATTAGAAACAAAATTAATTTCTGAACGCACTATAAATATTTAACCACAGACAATGTGACATAAATGTTTGTTGTCAAATATTGGTGAATCCGTGGATACCTTCTTTATCTTGTAAATAATTTTCAATATTTGTGTGTATGTTCTCAATGCATTCCTAAACCATTGATCACATTGTGATAAAACTTTGGTAAAGTGTTCTGAGGACGCCCGAAAGGGTTTCTGGCTTAAAAAATCTATAAAAATAAAAATCAGTGTTTGTATGTTTGTCCTTAATGTTCTCGTTAGTTTTTAAATTTTAACATTTTCCTTAGTTTAGGGGGTTGCCTGGAAGAGATCGCTTTAAGCGATAAGGCCGCCCTATGTCTGACAATTATTGTACTTGTACCTAGTTTTTATGAACGTAGTTTTAATATTTGGTGAACAATAAAGTATTTTCATTCTTTCATTCATTTATTCAATTATTCATTCATCAGTATTATATCGATCGACGCGATAGTTTGATACTTTTCAGCATTACACGATCATGCAGACATCGGTGATCGTCCGAGGTTTAAAGATGTGGAGAAAGCTTGATATATTTTTAACATACCTAACATCTGGAATAAGTTTATAAAACAGCAATATAGGGTTAATCGTTCGTGAAGCATCGATAAACGAATCGATTAAAGTTTCCATCCGCGCTGAGGTGACTCTGCAACTCGGTAGAACTTTAAATTGCTACATTGGAATTTTGCTTTGAAGGACTTGACGAAGTCAGTAGGAGACGACAGTTTATTCGCCGCTTTTGAAACTCTTAAATGCTTTTAGTTGTTTATGTAGCGAGAGTGGCGTAAATAAGATAGCAAAGAATATAATTATTAGTGCTGCGAAGATGTGATGTTTTAAGTTAGGCTGGTTAACATCATGAAAGTCGAATAAACACTAGGAATGAAAAGTAAAAAAACGCTTTTGTGAAAAGCTCCTATATCTAAACTATACGACGCCAGAGGTGACTCTACCCTTGTTTTTAATAATTTTAATTATTAAAAAGCATATTTTAGATCAAAGCGGTTAAAAATAAAAAAAAACAGGTATTTAAGTAAGACTTTCATTGTTTAAAAAATATTTTTAGTAATACAATTTTATTTACAGTTGGTCTGCTATGTCATGGATGCAAAGGCTGCCACGGATCCGGGAATTTCTGATGCAGTACTTCCAACGTCATAACGTCAAGTTTAGGAGTCCAAGTTCATCTGTATAGTAAAGGAAAATGAATAAGTACCTACTATAATATTTCCTGCGGCCGGGCGGCCTGTCGTAAGAGGCGACAAAACGACCCGCAGCTAGGTGGTAGGGCATTCGCCCGACTGGATGCCTACCGCCCCTGGCCTAGAGTATACCGCCATAACAACTTTGAGTCGTATTCTGCCATCAGTGGCCAGTTTCTAGTTTTCCCTTCAAGGCCGGCAGCACAATAGCGGCATCTTTGGTGTTGCCGTTGGTGTGGGTGTTTCTCTTATAAATAGAAATAGAAAGTAGGATAGTCGTAAAAGAATCAAGGTAACCGACATACCTCGCAAAATTAGCTAGTGGCAGTGGGCCAGTCACGTCTGCCGCAGGACCGATGGCCGATGGAGGATTCGAGTCCTGGAGTGGCGACCGCCTCTCTAAACCTAGTGTCCGACGCCCTCCAGGACGATGGACCAACTTGCACAAGGTCGCCGGTAGGCGCTGAATGAGGACGTCAGAAGACAGCGATGAGTGGCGCCGACTTGGGGCGGCCTATGTCCAGCAGTGGACTGCGATTGGTTGACTACGACGACGACTGGTGTTGCTAATGTCCATAGGCAACGGTAACCACTTTCCATCACAGTTGGGCCGTCAGCCTGACTGCTGTGCTTCAGCTATAAAAAGTAATCTAAATCATTTAAAGCCGCATACACGCAGGCGCAACAAATTAAAGCGTTAGTTGAAGCAAAATACCTTCCTACAGAGAACCAACAAAAGCCACCGAAACCGCTAAAACCAATTTAGAACTTTATCTCCATTTTGTTGATTATTTAATACTTTTAACATTATATGTCGTTCTAATCAAATATTTTTCCTTTTTTTCAAACTCATACATGGCCGTCGTCGACTTTGTCTGTTCTCGGCCATAAGACGAAAATTACCGCCAAATATAGAACTAATACACCATCCATTTTATATTTCTGGAGGTTTATCGTCGAAGAAATCGAATAAGCGAAAAGTATAAAAGTTAACAATGAAATAAAACAATGTGGAAATGAAAATCCGGTATTTCTTACGGAATATCAGCGCCGCGTCGTCAGGGTGTACGGACACGTCAAAACATGATGATATATAAACGAGCGGCGTGGCTTCCTGCCAGACCTGGTTGTCCTGGCTCCTGACATACGGCTTCGAAGTGCGAAATATAAAAATACCTAGGCTTACGATGATGAGATTTTCCATCAGATGCGTCTTTGATACCTGATCTCTTGACAAACTGACGAGTTAAGACACACCAGTTCAGGGCTGTCTTTACTTGAGAGAGCAGGAGGTGCACCCGGGCGCAGAGAACTAGAAGCCGCAAGCCGATCACCGTATGTCTCTATCTACACACACCATACAAAATTTGCTAGTTTTAAAAATTACCTTATATCATCTGAACTCGATCACTGAAAATATAATGAATCGCTTAATGAAAATTAATTAATTTAAGTGGGGCATGATAATTTTTACCCCTGACGCCCAATATGTTTAAGACGGACCTGCGTCAGTTGGTTTAATTGGTAGGTCTGGGCATGTCAACAGAAGTATAATACAGGTAGTATTGGACTACTGTTATCCTCTAGTGCCAAGGTATCCATCACCAATCACTCGAAAAAAAAGATGTTAGAATTTTAACCTTTACCTATTATTCAATTAAGACATAGGATACTATAACGGCCAGCGGTTTCTGAGCTGACCGGGATCTTGAATAAGAGACTGGTTCATAGAATATATAATTTATATTATCAACGAAGAAACACTTTTTACAATCATGTGTTCTGCTCGTGGCCCGATACAATTCTGTTCTCCTTTCTTTTGGGAGGCGTTCTACGTTTTTATTTCAAATAATTATATTTCTTAATATATATGACGACTAAAGAGGTTAGTTGTTACAGTACCTACATATTATTATCATCACGTGAGAGTTCATTTGATATAATTCAAATCTTAAAACAGAAACATCGATTAGATTAAATGTAGATTAAACCTATTAATACTTTGTGAAAACAGATTTTTCCAAGAATCTATAGGATTGAATTAGTGATTACGGCATAAGTAGCTAAGCATATTAAACTCATTTTAGTATACTTTTTGCTTTCGACTGTTGATTTTCAAATAGACGATATAAGACTATAAAAATGTGATGTTGTGTAAAGGCGTGTTAATCTTAAATAAGTTTTCTTATCTTATATTAATATATTATAATTATAGATGCTAAAGATCGAGCATCGACGGGAGCAAGACGCGTTACCACGCTGTATGCGTTGCCCAAAATACATGCCAGCTTTTTGATTGCGTGAGTCTATTAACCGTGTAGTCGTAGTAGTAGTAAGTCTCAACGCTGGTGAGTTTCTGGACCCCAAGGCTCCAAAATTTCGACACCAAAAGCCACAAATATGTATCCACCGCCAACATAATGTTTGCGGCATTTTAGAACCTCTTGCCTGATCTTACAACAATAATATGCCAATTACTTTCAGTAGACTTTGTGTTTCGAATAGATCTGTGGCTAACAATACTACGTACAAAAGATCAACGCTCGTTCCGACAGTGTGTCCAGACTGATAGATCCAAGCATAAATCCGTTTGCGAAACGAGAGTGCTACGTTGAATCGATGCGTGCAGTTTTGGCGCAAGCCCCCATGTTCTAACTCATAACGAAATTGCGCATCTGTATGTTTTGACATCAACATATTGTTTGTAGCGTTGATGGTAATGTGTTCGACGTGTTTGTTGTCCATAGGTAGCAATGACTAAATATTTATCTAGTTTTTAATTCTTCACACGATAGTTTTTTGTTTTTTTTTGCAGGAGTTCAGCAGACAGGCAGACGGCCCACTAGATGGAAAGCGGTTACCATCGCCTATGGACATTTGCAACAACAAAGGTGCTACAAATGCGCTGCTGCTCTCTTAAGAGAGACTGGAACCTGGTCACTAATGCCGGAACACAACACAAGGTTGTTATGGCGGCATACTTTAGATCAGGGGTGGTCGTCATCCAGTCGAGCAAATACTCTACCACCTGGCGGTGGGTTGTTTAGTCGCCTCTTACGACAGGCCGCCGGGCCGCAGGAAATTGTATTCTTTCTCCGTTCCTGCACGGATAAAAATTCAATAAATTGGATAAGCGCTTAGCAGTTCGCGCATAACAAGAAGATGCCTAAGAATGACAAACGTCCTCTGTTGTCGATATTTGGTTATGGCTATAATACAAAAAGCATTTATCAAAAATATCCTATATATCAAAAGTTATGGAACTGATATTGTTGCGGCGGCGCTGGGTTTAGCGATAAGCAAACTGTATCAAAATGAGAAAGAATGGGACAATTTTGATGGGAATTTGAGAACGAGTACGCATGTACCTGGTTAATGGGCATGAAATGTAGCTGCTCCTCTGCTCCTCAATCCACTCCACTTCACTTCAGTTTATTATAGTTTTACATTTATAGTATTTTATTTGATTTAAATGTATTTATTATATTTATTTTATGTTAATTTGTTTTATATTTATGGTGCGGAGCGGGTTATTTGTAAATTATATATATAGGTATTTATAGTGTGTTGCGGGCGCGATATATTTTATGTTAAATTATTTTATTTTATTAACAAGGCGGAGCGATTTTAATTTAATTTATTTTATGATGAAAAAATTACAGTAAATGACTGACATGCGTGCGAAAGGGGAACGCGCCGTCAGATTTGAAGGAAGAATTTAAATATATTAGAAGAAAAGATCTTATAGGTTGAAAGGAGGTTTATATGGCGGTACCAGATATTGTTCAAAATAACTGTAATTAAAAGCATTTACAAGCCCTAATCTTGTTTTTTTTTATAATTTTCCACCTTATAGTTTAAAACTTAAAAGGGACAATTATTACGTTATCCGTTCAGGAACGGAGAAAGAATACAATTTCCTGCGGCCGTGCGGCATGTCGTAAGAGGCGACAAAACAACCCACAACCAGGTGGTAGGGCATTTGCCCGACTGGATGGCTACCACCCCTGGTCTAAAGTATGTCGCCATAACAACCCTGAGTTGTGTTGTTTTGTGTGACCAGGTTCCAGTCTCCCTTAAGAGAGCAGCAGCGCATTTGTAGCATCTTTGGTGTTGCAAATGTCCATAGGCGATGGTAACCGCTTACCATCAAGTGGGCCGTCTGCCTGTCTGCTGAACTCCTGCAATAAAAAATAAAGCTAATATTTCGTCAAAAAAGTCATTGAAGAAAATTATTATTTATATATTACTAGAGTTTACCACGCGGCTGCGCCGCGGGTTAACCTCTAGTTCCTGCTTCTTGTTTAAAGAGCAGGTGTTAATACAGGTTACATTGTACAACATTCTTATGTTAGTGCCATTTGCTCCAGAAAAATTCACTTAATTTTATATCGCAAACTATCCGATCTCCTGGTATGAGTATATATATGTCTATTTTCGGCATTAAAACTACATTTAAACAAAATTACAATAAAAACGATCCAGTATTCCCAGTGTTTTCCGTGAAAACTTAACAGAAAGACATAGCGAGTTACTATCGCATTTTTATAGACGATGAATTTTTATATCTATAAACTTGAGAAATGATTGGTCGCATCCAAACTTTCATCCTCTATTTCAAACCGTCCTAGTTTTATTTATCTATCTCCCGTCAATGAAAACTACAAAAAGGGCAAAAAGAGCAAAGTAGTGAAAAAGAGCAAAAGAGCAAAACGGACAAAATAACCAAAATGACGAAAATGGCAAATCACAAAACCAACCAAAACCTATCCCACTTTTGGGATAACCTTTACATACATCTATCCCAAAATCTATCCCATTTTCCGGGATGAAAAATATCCCTTATCCACCCTTGGTATGAAAATTACATATATACCGATTTTCAGACCAATCGGTCCAGTAGTTTTTTCCGTAAAAGCATAACAAACAAACAGACAAATATATTTTTATAAACTATCCCATTTTTCGGGATAAAAAGTATCCTATGTTCATTTCGAGTGTTACTTCAATGGTGGCAGAAACAACTTAAGACAGCCACGCATTCTAATATTAAATTCAAATTTAACATATACAAAAAGTTTGTATATCCATCACGCCCCTATAAATTTTAATTTAATTACATAAAATATCCAGAAGACAAATTAACACAACTTAATACCTAAACCATCTAAACACTTGTAGTGTTTAACACTAGTCAACGGCTTAGTAAGCACGTCTGCCAACATGGATTCAGTGGGCACATGTTTCAACGCAATGTCGTTCGTATCCCTTAAAACCTCCCTAATGTAATGATATCGAATATCAATATGCTTGCTACGCGCATGAAACATTGGGTCTTGAGCTAAAAACATAGCCCCTTGGTTATCGGCATGAACAATCACTCGAGCATACCTCATGAGCCCTACTTCCTTCATCAGACTATTCAGGTAGACTGCCTCCTTCATACTTTCGGAAAGGCTGACGTACTCTGCCTCACAAGTCGATGTCGCCACGCTACGTTGTTTCCTAGACTGCCAGGATATACACGCACCACCTAAAATAAATGCATAACCCGAATAAGATCGTCTGTCTAGTAAACAATTCCCCCAATCTGCGTCCGAGAAACCCTGTATACAATTACTAGTCTTCTTGTATACGAGACTACGTTGTATGGTCCCTTTCAGGTAACGTAATACACGTTTTGCAGATTTCCAATCAGATTTTTCAGGATTCGTGACTTTTTGGCTTAGCTTACTCACCGCATTAGCAATATCTGGTCTAGTTGCATTGCTTAGGTAATTCAAACAACCTATCAATTCTCGATACGGCCAATTTGTATCGCTTTCGTCGTCATCGCATTTTTCTTCTGGTTTATGTTTGGAATTAATTTCCATCGGCGTTGCACATTTATTGCAATTTTCCATTGAAAAACGTTTCAATAAATTGTCAATATAACTTTGTTGTGACAAAATAATGACATTGTCATTATTATTTCTCCGTATGTCTATTCCTAAAATATATTTTGCCTGACCATAATCTTTTAATTCGAACTCCCTTGACAGCTCATCTTTAAATTTAATAATTAAACCTCTTTCTTGACTTGCCACCAAAATATCGTCTACGTACACCAATACAAACAAATGGCTATTTGCACTTTGTTTAAAATATAAACATGGCTCGTTCAGACTTTGCTTCAATCCCATAGCGATCAACTTGTTGTTGAGTTTGAGATTCCATTGACGTCCAGCTTGCTTCAAACCATACAATGATTTCCGCAATAAGCATGAATCGCAACCACTATCCAATTTATTCAGCATGATTTGCGCACGCTTTTTGACCATTGGATCTTCTCCCTCACGATTCATAAGCTTAATTAAACTTTCTCTTAATAGTTCTGGTATCTCCATGTAAATCTCTTCATCCAAGGATCCATTTAAATAAGCAGTGTTTATATCTAATTGGTGAATTTCCAAGTTCAATTCAACTGCGAGAGCCATTAACAATCTGACGGTGTCTAATCTAGCAACAGGTGCAAAGGTTTTCTCATAGTCGACCCCATATCGCTGGCTGAAACCTTGTGCTACAAGTCTCGCTTTCTTCTTTAAAGTCTTATCGACATTTTGCTTTGTCGTCAACACATAACGGCAGCCTACAACGTTCCTGTTTTTCGGTCTTTTTACTATCTCCCATGTACCTTTCTGAACTAAACTTCTAATTTCAGATAATATGGCTTCCTCCCAATCAGGTTTATCCTTACTTTTCAAAGCATTCTTCAAGGTGATCTCAGTTGAACCAGCAAAATCTTCAACCTCATTTGCATCAGTAGAAGTTACAGATCGCTCAACTTCCCTCGTTTGATAGATTTTCTTTGGTCGGCCTACGCTTCCTGTGCGTAATATTCTAGGTCTACCAGGAGCTCTCGTCGTCATCTTTAGCTGATCAAGTGTGTCATGCCTTGTTTCTTCGGCTTGTTGTTCCACTTGTAATCGTCTAGATGAAGACACATCTTCGTCACACTCTGCAGGATATTCTTGACATTCACTCCATATGTCTTGCATATTGTCAACTTCTTCTGTTTCATGTCTATGTTTTTCAACTGGAACATTCGATTTTGTGAAGTCTATTTCTATGAAATCCTGATCGCCGTCTTTCGTAATGTTTAATAGGCTCGGCTCTTGCTTCGAGATGTCCTTTCGTGTGTTTGGACTTTCGTGAAATTTCACATCTCTCGCAATCATGAACTGCCTTCGCTCAGGAATCCACACACGATATCCCTTAGCGTTCTTCGGGTATCCAACAAAGTTACCAGCAATACCTCTTGCTGCGAATTTATCTTTGTTTGGATCTTTATCTAGAATGTGTACCTTAGTTCCAAATCTTCGAAAGTATGCAATTTTCACCGATTTGTTTCGCCATTTTTCATAAGGAATTTCACCCTGTAGACTTCTAGTAGGACAACGGTTTCTGACGTAACATGCAGTATCTACCGCTTCGGCCCAAAAACCTGAGGAAAGATCAGAACTCAATAGCATACACCTTGCCATTTCCACTAAGGTCCGGTTCATTCGTTCTGCTATTCCGTTCTGCTGCGGTGTTCGAGGTACAGTTAGTCTTCGCTGTATACCTGCTTGTTTCAAAAATCGATCAAATTCCGAATTACAATATTCTCCTCCATTGTCGGTCTGGAGATATTTAATCTTAAGTCCCGTCATGTTCTCAACGTGACTTTTATACACCTTAAAGGCTTCTAAGGCTTTATTTTTCGCACTTAGAAAATAAACTTCACACCAACTTGTACAATCGTCGATAAAAGTTATAAAATATTTTGCTCCACCTATGGATTCACATCTCATAGGTCCTACAATATCAGAATAGACTATTTGTAATTTTTCAGTACAAGGACTATGGGAATCAGAAAAAGGTAACGCGGTCATTTTTCCTCTAGCACAAATATCGCAATCACGTAAGTTTCGTACTTCGGTTACATCAAACTTAGCACCTAATTTACCTAAAAGCTTAGCAACATCTTTTCCATTCAAATGTCCTAATCGCTCGTGCCAACAACGTACATCAGCATTCGAATCACTCAAATTAAATATATATTCCGGGCTATTCAAACAATATAAATTACCTCTACGATATGCCGTCAATTTAATTTCACCGTTCTTATCAATAACCTGAGCTACATCGTTATTGAACGTAACTTTATAACCGTTATTTGTTATTTTGGCTACTGAAATTAAATTCGTCCTTAAATTAGGAACAAACAACGTATCGCGTAGTTCAAATAAATCTCTCGAGTGTTCGCTCCATGCCGACAACCTTACAGTACCCTTACCATTTATGTCAGTACTTACATGCGTCGCTAAATTTAGTTCTCCGCTAGTCATTTTTAAACTGTCCCCGAACTTACTGGCATCATTACAAAGGTGAGACGTGCACCCACTGTCCAAAATCCAGTCATGTTTTTGAACATTTACAGCATTAGAAACCTCTACATCTAAAACATTAAAAGTGGTTAGAATATTATTAATACAATGTGTTTCTTCTGCTTTCTGTGCTTTTCTACCTATTTTAATTTTGCACTCTGATGCTTTATGTCCACGTTCGTGACATTTGTAACATTTAAATCTAAAACCTTTCTTTTCAGTTCTACTCTTTTCAGTTTTGTCTCCAACTGTACTTTTGTTCTTTGCGCCTTTCTTAGGATACCTTCTCGCATTCGTGTACAAAACACCTTCATCCAGATTTTTATTTGCATCTCTGGATTCATGCTCTTCCAGTATTTTAATTTTCAATGCCTCTGGTTTCGGCAACTCGTCTCTCGATTCAATCGCACACCTAAAGCTTTTGAAATTTACGGGTAAACTGTATAACAACATAATAGATACTAAATCTTCGTTCATACTTATACCCATGTCTGCAAGCTTATCCACAGCGTCAAAAAAAGTCTCCAAATGTTCTCTAACATTTCCTCTCTCCGACATTTTGTGCAGGATTAAACGCTTTAAAAGTGTAGCCTTCTTAGCGGGTCCTTTCGATGCGTATATTGACTCCAATTTCAGCCAAACATCTCTGGAAGTATTACAACCTCTAATATGTCGAAGTTCACTTCCACTCATCGAAAGAATCAGATCGGCTTTGGCTTTTTCATCCTCTTCCATCCAGCTTTCAGCTTCATTAATCTCAGCTGGTCTGAGAACCTTGCCACTCACGTACTTCCACTCATTGCTTTTAATTAATAGAGCTTGTACCTGAATTCTCCAGCTGTCGTAATTATCCTTGCCCAAGGGCTCGATTCGCATCGATATACTGCTCATCGTATTGCACCTTTTCGCAATTAATTACACTGCTTTTGATATTCTCCAATCTGAATTCTTTCTATTGATAGAACAGCGCTATGGACTTGCGCTGTCTGGGCCCATAACCAATGTTGGGGGCTAAGAAGACGTGATTATTAAATACACGAGAGGTCTACGTTGTTACGAGATATATTTTCGAGTGTTACTTCAATGGTGGCAGAAACAACTTAAGACAGCCACGCATTCTAATATTAAATTCAAATTTAACATATACAAAAAGTTTGTATATCCATCATCATTGTCCTGAAGCAGGGATTCCCAAACTATTTTGGGCAAGAGACCCCTTTTCTAAAATGAACTTATTATACCTCTGATCCCTATAGCCAAATTACTTTAAAAAATCCTATCTCTAGTCGACTTGTTGAGTTTTTCAAAAGTACAACAATGATACTTCCTACTAAAATATTAGTCATTCTTATAACAAGTTGGTGCATAACACGACTTATATATTATCTTGTAATTTTCAAATAAAAACTTGTGTTAATTGAATAGGGGTCGATTTTTAAGCCTCGTCGACCCCCAAAATCAGTTTTCGTTTATGTCGACCTCTGGGAACCCAATTTCGACCCCAGGGGGCGAGATCGAACACTTTGGGAATCCCTATTCTACAAGCTGGTATCGAGTTGGCTTCGCCTCTAGTGTTACGAACGTCTATAGGCGATGGCAACTAATTTCCATTAGATGTTTTCTGTCTGTTTTCTGGCTTCGCAATACAAAAATACTATCTAAAAAATAAGCACAATGCTTGCCCATTAATGTTCACAGATCGTGTAATCACATGAAGGTTGACACCGGACCTAGGCCATTTTTGTTTATGTCCCATTCCGGCTCGTACCGCACCGTTCCGGTGCGTACCGTCCCGTTCCGGTTGCGCACCATGTTACATGAGGTCGTGTGGAGGTAACGCGTCCGGAGTCATTACCATACGAAACCCTTTTTTATACTAATGTTATGTTCCTGTTTACACTCGGCGAGGTCATGAATTGAAATTGTTTATAACATTAGAAGTTACACACGATAAGAAACTGTCATGAAGTTTAAAACAAGAATTGGGTCGTATTATATATAATACTTTGAATATTGTCCGCCCCTCAATATGATTGCCCCACTGCTGACGTCTGCTTGACAGCGAAAATGCGGCGGCGGCATGGTGGCACTTAGTCTAAATACACAGGGTGGCGGCGCGGTAGCAGGGTCATGTATATATGGGCTTAGTGCTTGTAGACTGATACGCCCTTGACAGAGTTTTATTTAAGGCGTTGGCTTCCGGAGTCTAGCTTCGGACTTTGAGTTATTATTGTATATCTGGTTGCGCCCAGGAATAGCTCCTTGTTAAAGTCTCCCTGTCCCTGCTCGCCACCAACAAAAATAACATAATTTTAATGATAAATGCTCAAAATATAAACGCTGAATGGCTTTCTCATCATCGCTCTGTTGAAACATACATGAATTAAGAAAATCAACATATAATTAAATCATTTAAATAGCTTTATTCGCATCATTATAGTGAATCCTAACTTAACAAGTAAAATAACAAGTGGCGCAGATTTAGGTCTAAGAATTTGTTGTCAATCAGCGAAATCTTGTTAGAATTTTAAGGCTTGTTTAGAATTTTATAATATTATAGATAGTCAAAAACGTATTTTTCCTAAAGTATTATAATATTTAAACGTATGTACAATATGTATTCATCTGTAAACATTTATATATTTGGTATATATGTATTTGTAAGGTATGTATATAAAGTATATATGTATTTATTCCTGAGGTTGTCTGGAAGAGATCACTCTTCAGCGAAAGTCTGCCCTTTGTGCACAATTAGACATAATTTTAGTCTATACGATTATTTTTGTATTAGTGTACAATAAAGAGTTATCTATCTATCTATAAGAATTATTTTAATATATCATAAAATATTATCCTTTAACTAGTTCAAATGAGATGATATATGCATTTATATTTTCAATACTGGAAGCAATATGGTATTTGAAATTAGTCGCGTAACACTCCCAACTTTCCATGTCACAGGTGAAATTGTTTTCATTAGTGTTTCAACATTCAGCTTTGGGAAATTAGATTGTCGATGTGGGACTTACGATGTATCGTGGGTCGTGTATTTGTTGATTGAGTTTTTAATTAAGTGTGTAGTTAGAACTTCTAGTCTCTAAGGAATTCTGTCAATAGAATATATTCTATTAAACAAATAGTGATTCATTTAATTTGATTTTATTTAACCTATTTAAGCGGTTTTATTTTTTTTAATTTTAATTGATCACTTTGACCAGTTTTCAATAGGTGATGATTGCAACATGTCGTTAATGTGTAATGTGAATCGTTGAAAAATAGTAGAATGACAATCACAGTAAAACGATAAGATTCAAAAGCTTTATATAATATAAAGCGATGATGCATCAGGTTTAAAACATGTCATTTTAGAACAAATCCAAAAAGATAATAACAGTTAGATAAATAAATCAGTAGACAAACACATAAACGTGTTATATATTTTCATGATAAGAAAGTAGTACAATTGTGTTATGAGAAATTTACAACAAACATTTCTGGGTCCTATCCCAGATACCTAGGGCAAAATATATAACGAAAAGTTAGTTCATAAAATTTATTCGCCAGGAATCGAATCCGGGCCATATAGATGGACATACTCAAACTATAACGGTAATAAAGTAATACAATGTAGGAAATTTAACTTATAATGTATCTTAACTATAATCCCTTAAGAATATTAGTAGAATATTGAGGCTAGATTCGGGCCATTTGCGCTCCAATGAACTAGGGGTGTCGGTTTAGACTGTACACTAAAATGGTCCTTAATATGATCAACTAAAGTCCAATAAAGAAAGAATTCAGAGCGTGTAAGAATGTTAGAATATTTAATGAAAATAAACACGGGTTAACACGTGCAAATCTTTGTTTTAAACGCTCAGTTTTCATTGGAACTTACTGCAAACTGTACAAGAGTCTGAAAGGTAGAATAAATATAGTAGAACCTACAAGTGACACCCCAGTATACTAGTGTCGAGTTCGAACATAGACGCGGAATCCTCGATGGAATGTCCAATAACAATGCACTGCGGGGAAACTTATTCAATTTGACTGAGAAGACAACTGTTCTTCGGTCGTGAAAGGCATTCCTCATACCTCAGCTTCACATCTTCTATGTACGTTTTTTCATTTTATCTGTTCCTGAACAATACTTCCATTCAATCCGCTTTCCGGCATTAGACATGCAAGACACGTACCGTTGCGACTGCTGCGTCCAAGTTTTGTGGCGTGATTTGGTGGTGAAGCGTTAGCGGGTGAACTTGTGCCAAGTTTGGTAAAAGAGGTCAACTTGAGAAGCTGGCTGAACATCTTAATAATTAACAATCAGTCTCGATAAATGAGTGTAAAATTAAACCAATTGAATAAGAAAACAGAAATAATGAGTAACGAAGCGATCGTTTATAATAACTCAAGAGAGATAACGTTTGGATGATAGGTTACGGCTATGATAGTTTAGCGAAGTCATAGATAATGCTTTATTGCTCAACAAAACAAAAATTTCGCTGAAAAAACACAAAACGACGATGTTCAATGACATTGAATGATTCAGAGTTAAATGGATCACTTTGGTTGATTCACCCAAATTTAATGACATAAATGAATGTCGGCTTGACTCTCAAAGCGATCTCTTCCAAGCAACGTAATAATTGTAACAATCTGACGATATTGATAGTATACAGGAGAGAGATATATGATTTATACTTTATCGGTCTTATTCATAGAGAGTTAAAGTAAGTTTAAACGCTTCTCTATGGTTCTTAAAGAAGCGTTCAAACTTACCTAACTCTCTGTGAATGAGACCGTATGTATTTAAATTTATATTAAATTATATAAATACATACTTCCTAACAAGATATAATAAATGTTACAAAACGATTTCTTAAAAAGCGAGGTCACCTGTACTGTTCTATACAACATCTAGGTATATTACTGCTGTAAAAATCGCTTTTCGTCCCTAATAAGCCCTTGTCACAAGTTCACCATGTGAACAGCATGCAATTCTATTGGCACGTGTAAATGAACGTACAAACTTCGCGTTCTGTTTGTCTTCATACTTTGTCACTTGAAACTCATACATTATTGATGGCTACACGCACTCAAGGGTGTCTGCGCATTTGATTATTTCATACATATCTGCATTAGAAATCGCGACAGCCTTCTTTTATTATTATTATTATCATCTGTATCATATTTTAATAGTTTCGTAGCCATTTTGTAAAAAAACTTTTATAAAATCGTCATTTTTGTCTATGTATTTATCTCGAAAATTACATTATCTATAGAATGAAATTGGGCAAGAAGTGTGTTGTTTCTAAAACTAGTTGTTGAGATATTTGATTCAAAAAACTGTACCTATAGGTATGCGTAATGTTTTCCTTACCATCTCTAACATTTGAACTTTAGATAGAAATGCTAAAAAAATCAACAAAATAGAACTTATAAAATATTTTAAAATAAAATTAGTTTGATAAAGTTTCATTGAGTAGACTTTGAGATATGAGCTTTTGCAAGGCAAAAACAACGAACGCTGATCACATCACCGAACTCTGCGCTAAGTATTCATAGCGCACGCATTTGAATGATTTTTCAATGCCTTCTCAATGGTATTTTTTTAAACTGTGTTACACGCCGTTTGGTACATTACATGTTTAGGATACAATACGTTAAATTAGTTAGCACTTAAGTACAATAACACAATTACTATAACAGCATTACAGGCCGAGTGGCCAGTGATATCAGTCCCCTGGTGGCTCGGTTGACAAATGAGCATACTGCCCGCCGGCCACGCCACTACACACGGTGTTTTGTTAATAGATTTAACCGGCGTGATTAATTGTCTCGTGTTTTAACAGTGTGTGTAATGGTGCGGCTTAATCATTGTTTTTATTGCACAGGTGGGCTTATTTGATTTTGTATATGGAATGCAGTAGTTTTGTTTTTATTTCACCGCTGGAAATAGTAGTGAATGTATTCGAATGCATTTTATTGCTAGTTGCAACAAGTGCTTCGTGGAAAAATTTATTACATACAGAATCAAAGCTCAGCATAGAAATTACATTATTCGAAGAAATAGAAATATTTATTTTATTTTATTTAGGACAGTTACACTAATATAAAACTAAGTGTTAACAAAAATAAACTTAATAACAAAACTTGTCCTAAAAGGGGCGTTAGTCTCAGCATTATACTGGTCTGTCGACCAACTTTCGTACTTTTTTTACTCAGTATTAAATAAAAATACTTTTTACCTATATTCATCCTTGAAATAGAAATTAGGTATATCATCCAATCTATTTGATTGCTGTAATTATTTTTAAAATAAATATATATTATTAGGAATTTGTGAGATGTAAATTTAAAATGCCGTTCGAATGATCTCAAAGTTTATTAGAAGTATATATACGTAATTCACTTCTTACAAATACAACAGAACAAGTCCAAACCGTCAAGCAGAAAATCGTAATGACATAAATGGGGCAAAGTCCATCGATATAAGATCCTCGCTCCAAAAGTACAGTAGGTAATGTTTCGATCGCAGTTGAAACTCAACTAAATCAGTCCGGGGACTGATTTAGGTGGGTTTCAACTTTATATAATTGTAAAAATACCCATGGCTTCCTGACAACATACCTATTAATACTTGAACTTCTCAATTTAAAAGCTTTATGGCTTCTAAGAATTCGCATAAAATGTAAACAATAGGCAGAAGGATTTATGACGTCTTTTCGGGAAGCGTACAAAAGGATTAGCGCAAACAATAAGGGCCGCTTGCATAACGTTGCTTAAATTTATTTAAGAAACACAAAACGTATTTAACACCCTTAAATAAAGTTAGCGTCTTGCACAACGCAAAATATGTCGCTAAATACGTTTAAAGAACTATTAATACGTTTTGTGTAAAACGTATTTAGGGAGTTTAATATGATTAACTAATTTTATTTAAAGGTGATCCTTATGCAAGCGGCCCTTAGTCACTTAAATTTAAAGGAGTAATAAAACATCTGCAAAGAACAGGTTCTTCGTAACAATATTTAAAATTTTAAATATTCCGTGTCGTGATAGTTATCCCCGTGGCTGTATTTGATAGAAGAGACATACTAAAAATTTAGCTTGAATAAAAGTACTTAAATTTTCAAGTACAATGTCAAAATTGAAAATAAAGAAATAAGTGACAAATTTTAAGCATGACGTAACTTGAATTCACTCGGATGTAAGGACAGCTGTCGTTTAGCTACGTTGGCATGGTTCGATGCGCGTATTTTATATCAAATAGTATATATTTGCTGAATATACCGATTGTATTTTATTTAAATAATACTGTGTTTTCTATGATTACAATCTCTTCTTCTTCTTCGCCAAAATGATACTGACATAGAATAATTTCAGAAATTCATTGTTGAGAACGTTTAGTTAGTTTGTCGGTTCGACTAGATACGCTCTTTCTTTGGAATTCCCAGAATCCCTAATTTAAAGGCCACAGAAGTTTCTTATATACTAATAAAAGTAAAGGAAAGATTTTATTTAAGAAACTGCCAGGTCCTAACAATTTTCTGTTTGTTATTTCTAAGGGCCTGTTTCACAGTTCAAATAAAGTCCCAATAAGGTACTTGCAACTTATTTATCGAATAAAGACAACGTTTGTGTTTCACAATTGACAAATACTACTAACTAGCAAGCAAAGTACCCTGTAAACTATATGTCAGATCAAGTGGCCAATAGCAAGTCTATCTGCCATATAAATAAATGGTCAGACATAACATATGGTCGACAGCTGTGATTCGAATAATTACTGTTGAAAGTTTTGTTTTATTGTGAAGAAATATTTGAAAAATTGACATATATGATACCATTGAAGGCGAATTTTTTATCTGTACAGGAACGGAGAAAGAATACAATTTCCTGCGGCCGGGCGGCCTGTCGTAAGAGGCGACTTAACAACCCACAGCCAGGTGGTAGGGCATTTGCCCGACCGGATGGCTACTACCCCTGGTCTAAAGTATGTCGCCATAACAACCTTCGAGTTGTGTTCCGGCATTAGTGACCAGGTTCTAGTCTCCCTTAAGAGAGCAGCAGCGCATTTGTAGCACCTTTGGAGTTGCAAATGTCCATAGGCGATGGTAACCGCTTTCCATCAAGTGGGCCATCTGCCAGTCTGCTGATCTCCTGCAATAAAAAAAGGAATTAGATGATTTTATGTATCGTTTAACTGAACTGCGAAGAAATCCTGTGTTTCGACAACGCATTAATTATATGCAAGCCATGGTTGATCGGATTTTAAGATAAGATTTTGACTTACTAAATATGCTGTAGATTACGTATATATATTAATTACAATTGAATATTATGTTATGAAACAAAGTCTGGAATAATAAGGTACGCCGATACTGCATACATTTGTTTATGTCTCAACGTTCATGTTTGTTCATTAGACAGATTGACGTTCCGTTCATAATAATACAAAAAATAATGTATATGCTGTTTTGATAAATAAAAAGTTAAGGGATGACATATTTCAAGCTGTATTTATATAAAATATATAAAAATTGGTACAGTGTGTACATTAAAATTATTAAAACATTTTCACGTCTATTTACAACATAGAATGTATTTCTTAATACATGTATTTCGTAAAACGGAACAACAAAATGCAACGTTGCCAAATCTACTAACTAGTAAGTGGCAAATAGCTATGCGCTAAATAAATGTATAGGTAAGATGATGATGAAAAGCAATCAGGACTAACCAGAACTTTTATGTGTCACATAATTAATTTGTTAAATAACTATTGGGTATTTTACTTATACATTGTGAAACAGACCTAGTATTTTAGAAAAAGCTTGATTATTTATAAGTTTAAACGTCTTCTTTCAGATATAAATGTCTATTTTATTTAGATTTAATATAAATAATAATTCATTTTTACTTTAGTAATATTGTATTTATGAGAACAGATGAAGATTTTTCTTCTCTCAATTAAATAGTCGAAACAAGAAAAAAATATTTTGGCTTCTTTCAACTATTACCTTTTTTCTGCAAATTTATGAATTAAACTATAAAACTGTATATACAAATTAAAATTAAACTATCAAATCTAGTGCCAGACCACAGTTGGAAACGTGCCCGAAAGACCCGCTGTATACCTTTTTTTCTTCTTTAAACATTAATATCTAAATATACCTAAAGTAAAAAAAAATCGCAGTGGTTCCACTGATACCCATAATTATTTCAAGTACTGTGGATTTGAGTCTATGCAAAAGCATGCTACGTTTAGACAACTCTTCTAACGTATTGTCTATAATTATAAAAAATAGTTAAGAAATCTGTACTTCGAGGTTACTAAAATGTTAAAGCGTTTAATTGTAATGTGAAGGCTTGTTCCCAGCAATGAGATGTTTATAGATGTAACTAATAATAAAACCCTCCATTAATATTTATAATTATAATTTAAAATTATATGTATGTCACAGCACATACGATCTTTCATCTTTGTGCCTCACAGTATCCTCACTTTCAACTTATATACAAAATATTCTTGTAAGAAACTGTTGCACCTCATTATATTCAGCAGAGAACATTCTGACCGTCATTAAAGCAAAGCTATTCACTTAAACCCATTCAAAAGACCAAACTTGAATACAAAAATCGTAAATAAACCCTACTTTACATGTATGCGCTCGTACAATACTCTATCCACAAGCCACAACACTGTTACAAAGACTGTAAGAAGAATATATTCTCAGTTCATCTCCATTAAAGAAGAAATATGTTAACCAGAATCGAATACGTTGAATCTTAGTAAGCAAATGTTTTATTCATTCACCCACAAATAGCAATTACAGTAACAGACCGCTGACTATGGCTTGGATAGTAAAGAAAGGTTTTATGAATATGCGGATTTGGAGAAGTCAACAGTATTGGTGTAATGACTCTGTTTTTATAGTTGAAACAGTTTTTTATGCAGTTACTTATTAGAGAGACTCAGGGTGAAGGTAAGGAATGGAATGCTCCGGTGGTTCGGGCATGTGGAAATAATGCATGATGAAAGAATGACTAAACAGATATACAATGCAAAAGTGGATGGATGCAGAAGTTGTGGAAGGCCACGACACACCTTCCATGATCAAATTGATCGTGTACTAGCAGAAGGTGATGTCAGGAGCCTTAAGAACAGACGAGCGTGCATGACAAGAGTTATGAATGTCAAAGAAGCAAGTGAGGTGTGTAAGAGTAAGCCTAAATGGCGCTCTGTTGTTCGTGCCTACCCTGCAAGTGAACTGGCGTGAAGTTATGTATGTATGTATGTATGTACTTATTAGACGATAAATTGGAAACCATAATATTGCTTTGAGAGGTAAAATATTCATTTATTTATTAAAAAAACCCACAGCGCATAGTATAATAATACAAACAAACAAAAAAGTACTTAATAATGTAGGGCTAAAAACAGGTTTTTCTATTAAATTAGATTGAACGAACTAAATTTGTGTAAACGTACTATACATATATACATAAGTTAATAAGTAAAAGAAGTATATTGTTACAATTTAGACCCCGACAAAGACAAATTCCACGTACAGACCTGTAAAAGCACATTTTATTACCTGTCGGCATTTGAACTAATTGTAATCCTTTTATGATCGTCTACTTTTCTTCACTTATTTATTGGCATTCGTTTCTAAGTTATTGTGGAGAACAGCCTATTGTTCTATTGTACTAGCTCATCAGCATCATTAGCCAGGTGTTGCGGATTGCAATTACAAGCAAATTCTAGGAAACTCTGTCGATCTTGTCGGGCGGGCACATTTTACATTTGTGAAGTATAAAACGACGGCCTGATGGAGCGAGGAGGCAGTTGAGCGACAACTACGATACGGGCGTGACGTGTGTACATTCGGGAATCTAATAATGACGTACTTTGCGCGTTTTATTGAATTACTACCTGCTGCTTTATGTTTGGATTTGTTGTGGTCGGTTATATTTATACTTGTGTTATACGTGTTTGTATAGTTCTAATAAACTCTATAATAATTCTAACGGCTTTTTAATTCGAGTCCTGCTAACTCATAACAATTTATATTGTGTATTTATATACACATACATATTATACGTATAAAATAACAGATACATGTTAATGTATACATAGAGAGATATCTAAATAAAATACGTTAATAGATACATGCAAAAACTCATAATATCCAATATAATTTAAACATAAGAATATTCTGATATTACCGCGCTTAAAACCGTTAAAACGTAGTTTTATTATGTATACAAGTCGCGAAAACTTAAGAAAATATTATTCTGATATTAATTAAAAATATTACTTATATATTCTTATTTTTTATATAATATGGCATCTGTTTTAATAAGAGCTTTGAAGGTTAAACTTTTGAATACAGGCTTAGAGTAACGAAACAAGTCAATGTCACTAAATCTGGTGTTTTAAGTCTTGAAAATTGAGGTAAATATGCTATTGCTAGCATAATTGATATTACTTGAATGGAGCCTATGTCAAATTTTAACCGATAGTAGTGCAAATGAACAGTCAGTATGATATAGGAACCGGCCATAAGGTTGTCCGAGCATGTTATGAGGATAGACGGAAGGTCTTCCGTGATCACGGCCACTGAAAAGTGGCCGAAACATCAGAAAAACCAAAATCAAAAAAATTACCGCGCTTAAAACCGATAAAACGTGGTTTTATTATGTATACAAGTCGCGAAAACTTAAAAAAATATTATATATACTTATGTATTTGTAAGTCTTATTTTGTTTGCAATAGAAATAAGATGTATTCGACTGATACTACTTCTTTTATAGATTCCAATACTTTGACATTATTACAATCGTCACGTACAGAGGGAAACAAGATTTATCGATGTGCTCAACTCGCCAACCCAAATCGTGCAAGCGTGGTAAGTCAACGTTCAAACCCTCAGAATTTTGAACTTAACATAAACATAATAAATATTAACATGTCTAGTTGATCTCCAGTCAACTATAGATCAAATAGACTTTAAACTTTCTTCTGACAAAAAGAAGTTAGTAAATAGGAAAAAAATATTAGCTGTAACAACTTGCCCTTCGTGCATATATTAGAGCAGGGGTCATCACATTTTTCTGGTCCAGGGCCACATAGGAGAACATAAAGTAATATTCCAGGCCAAACACTTATGAATTAGATATGTGCAGTCACAAGTATACATATCCTATAATAGACAATATGGCAGACATTGACATCTTGTGCGTGGTTGAGCCATGCTACTCAATCGGTGTAATACCACACTCTCATATAATATTGGCGTCAAACGGTTAATAATAATAGCCCATAATCGTCCCACTGCTAGGCTCGGGCCTCCCACTATAGAGGAATGGACAATATAACCGGCAGGTACAAGGTGGCATGACAGGTTTCACACATCGATTGTCTCGAGGTGTAGATTTCATCACGATTTTTTCCTTCATGGTTGTTAGTACGTGGTAATTGTAACAACATGCACATTAGGTTAGAAAACTGCCTAAGTAATGCATGTGTTCCAGCCAGGATTCGAAAGCGCGCCCTTTGAGTCTGGGATGCGTACGCTAGCAATTACGCTACCATGACATTCAAACGTCAAACGGTTAGCCTTTTGCTAATCCTTCCTCCT
Organism: Dendrolimus kikuchii; assembly: GCA_019925095.2. Taxonomy (NCBI): domain Eukaryota; kingdom Metazoa; phylum Arthropoda; class Insecta; order Lepidoptera; family Lasiocampidae; genus Dendrolimus; species Dendrolimus kikuchii. Next base: position 7,371,271 of record CM034395.1, on the reverse strand, counting down.
CCCCTATGCCATTCTCCTATACCCTTCACTCTATCCCATTCCTCCGGTCTGACTCCTATATCCGTCCTCTGCTATTCCAATCTCTTTATCCCGCCCCTCCTGGTGATGCCATCTAGCGATGTTGGGTAAATCGGAGATAACTTCACTTCATAAGTCACTGCGGCCGCCCACTCGCCAGAAGGTGGTGCCTAGACTTTTTGAATTTGAATACGTTACATACGCTTATGCGTCGTCGTTGGTCGCTGCTGTACTAGTTGAGCAGGCGCACGTTAATAAATAATAATATTTAAACCTTATCAAATAACTACTCTCTGGTACTTAATAAATCGGCCTCTTAATCAAATACACAAAGACTAATAAGTGTTGCATCAAGTGGAAGGACTGGAATTTGGTTATAAGCCGGCCGGCTTCCCCTTGTGTCTGGTGTCGTGGCGAAGAAGGTGTGGTGAACTTATGATGATCACTGATCTGACAACGTACTTCTAATAAGGTGAGTGGGCATATTTTTTAGCCGCTCCAGTGGTTGTCGTATGAGTTATTGTCTTGATTGCCCGGCATCGCATACTTTGGTTTATATCACCATATTTTAATTTTGGGCTGAACGTTGGTTCATCATAGCCCGCATACTACGTGTTAGGGCTATTTACACGCCTTAACACCTCCTATTCTATCTTTAAGGAATGGCATCGGCACACAATCGGCTAATAAAATCTGTAATTTTTTTTAGAATAATTCGATTACAAAGACATATATCTTGATACAGAGACGTCTTTTTATCCGAAAAGAGTTGTCTCTTCCAATATGCTAGGGCTGTTCCAAAACAGAAGCCTAGTTTTTCCGTTCAATTCTGGTGAGGCTTTCCAAATTTAAAACCGAGATTGCTGTCTAGTTATTAATGTATACATATTGCATTGTATGTAACGTACAAAATTATATAAAGGAAGAAAATGTTGCATAAAAACTTTTGGTAGCCGTTAACAGGACGAAGTAACAATGTTCGGGAGTCGAAATTATTCCCTTTATATTACGGTTGGGTCTTACAGTCCAGGTACAACAGTTTGAAAAGACGACTTTTCAACCTTGAAAAGGCTTTTTTTATTCAGTATCCAGCATTCTTATAATAAAATACTAATTTAAATGTATTCAGAATCACACTACGCATTTATTATAAATTTCAATAATAAAACATTTCAGTCAAAACAAAATAAATGTCGTGGTAGCGTAATGGAAAAGTCATGGTATCGTAATGGCTATCGCATGCGTCCCAAGCTCAGAGGGCGCGGGTTCGATCCTGGCCGGAACGCATGCGCCACTTAGTCAGTTTTCTGATCTAATGTGAATATTGTTACAATTACCACGTGCTAACGATAATGAAGGAAAACATCGTGATGCAACCTGCACATCGAGATAACTGATGTGTCAAACCTGCCAAGCCGCCTTGGATAAGCATGGCGGATATACTGTCCGTGCCCTATAATGGGAGGCCCGAGGCTAGCACTGAGACATTTATGGGCTGATATTATATAGTCAAAATTGAGTGAGAGAATTATGACGCCAGCGGTTTAGATAATTTGTATTTTGGCTAATTTCAAATTAGCATACAGACAGTTAACGGTTTAAGTTCAAGGTAACAGTTAAACAAATTTAAAAAAAACGTCATTACATGTATTATTAGGTAAGTGTAAAAAATTAAATAAAGAAGTTGTAAAGTTTCTATTCAAAGTGCGTAGGAAGAAGTGTCAAATTATCAAATTAAGGACCTTTCATGAAATTTGGTTTCAATGTAATTTCAATAATGCAGACGAAATTAGGCTAACTTTTATACAAGAAAAAAATCCTGTAGGATATGAAGCAGAAAGTTAGCAGATCCCGAGCTCTAAAGTAGACTTATTTTAATATTGTGTGCTATATTTGTATACTATTGTTCCTACACTGTAATACCGTTTTGCGTTTGACCCCATTCAGACCGTGTTCCGCTCGCTCAGCCAATGTCTTGTTTAGGCCTTGTTTTCATTTTTTCATATTAATATTTTCCCCTTCTATAATGGAAATGAGATTGTTTTTGTTGCGCTCTTTTGATGGTCGGAATGTGTAAGTAGGGAAATTTCGGAAATGCATATCTTATTATAACGCTCTTTAATAAAACTCTTCTTCCTTGTACGGTTATATACTGTATTGATTGCTTACCATAGCTATGTTGAATCTATACTAAGGTATGGAGTTATATTTTGGGGTAACTCCACAGACAAAAATCATATATTTATCGCACAAAATAAATGTATACGTTCAATCTGTAATTTGGGTCCCAGAGACAGTTACAAGATTCATGTCCAATCATTAAAAATTGTAACCTGGCCCTGTCTGTATATACAGGATTGCACTGTTTGTTAAAATAAACCCCCATCTATTTAAAATAAAACAGCCACGACATGAAAATTTGAGAAAAAGAGAATCAAATGTATTCTGTGTTAATAGATATAATACGGCACTGTTGGATAAGAGTGTTTACGAAATGGCACCTGCAATATTTAATAAAGTAACAAAACCGTTAAAAACAATACCATTGAATATATTTAAAACAAGACTAAAGAAATTATTAATAGACAAATCATATTATTCCAAAAACGAATTACTTAATGACAAATTTGAAACATAATATCAATACAAAATTAATAATAATATTTTGCCATAATATACAGAGATTGAAATAATAATTAATTAAACATACATCACCACATTAAATAATTGGTACATACATGGTAACCGCTTGCCATCACGTGGGCCGTCTGCCTGTCTGCTAAACTCCTAATATTTTTAAAAAGCATACAGGCTTCTGACATCTATATTTTTAAAAAGCAGACATCTATATCTTTAAAAATATTATCCAAGTTACATAAAAATGTACTTATTAAAATAAATAGGAACTAACTATTTAAATAATGACGATTAAGATCCTGCTTACTTGGACACCAGTGAAACTGGTAAAATGTACTGAACCATGTATTTCTAGGAATAACACCTGTATACAACTACATTTATGCAAGAATAAATATTCAATGACACGCAGAAAGTAACTACTTATAGTATCTTAAAATCACAGTTGCTGTGTGTTAATTTATTTCTAAACCAAAATGTACGTATTTGCGTCAAAAATAAGAACAAAACATTATAAAAATCTACAATATTATAAAATTCTTAAAATGCCATATCTGTACGCTGAAGTTTAAAAAAAAAGCAACATAAATATATTATATAAACGATGGAAAACACGATGCAATTTTTTTTAGATTTCTTGTCTGCTTGTTCTGCTTGTTGGGGATTCACGTAAAACCACCGACTTCGATGCGGTTTTCGCTGATCGACAGCAGTCTCTTAGACTTTGAATTCCGCGGGACTTTTTCTGAGAATTATTTAAGATGGCCGATTTAAAAAGGAAACTAAGTTCAATGTGATAGATATCAAATTTTATGTAATAAAATGTGTAATACTTTTTATCGCGGAAATCCCGCGGGAATTTCTCCGGAAGCGATTTAAAGTTGTCCGGGTGCATGAAAATTGGTTTATTCTGATACAGTTTCCACTAAAACAATAGCTTACATTCTTTTTGAAATTCTCCGATACTTTGTGTCCTGGGCGTCCTGCGGGAATTTCAAGTCAAGCGTGGATGAAGTCACGGGCATATCTTAGTACTATATAAAAATAAACCATTTTATCTTGATCGCTATACCATAGGTTGTCAACGTTAAAAAGGCTAAAAGCCGATTCGGAGGCTGAGCTGATTGTGTTAAATTAACGCACGTCAAAAGATGAAATAATGGCAGTTGACACCATACATTGTTGGGTTGTAACGAAATCGTGTGCCCGCATAATTATCGTGTGAGGGCGTGGGGTTTACTATGGGTATTACTCACCTTAATGCCGCTCAGTGTGACACTGATGCTTTCTGAAGTTTCTCCCATTTTTCGTGAGTTTGTGTAGACCTCAAAAGGCTGCATTTCTTTTATAGGTTTTTTTTGTTAACTCAGGGGGAATCTCTTTTTTGTGATCTTGTGATACACACACGCATCTTGGATACAGGAGAAGACCAAAAGCGCCGCCTAGTGCCACGCGATTTTAGTCCACCAAACGGCAAACGGAATCTCTTCCATTAAAGGAGGTGGCCGAACAAAATATCCACTAAACTTACCTGGGTCACTTTGAGAGTATATATCTAGAACGTTAGGGATTTATAACGTAGTTAAATTCTTCTGACATCTTTATGCGCTGATTTGGTACTAATCCCCGGGAAGCAGGGCCGTACCATTTCATACAGTAGAGGTGATTCCACCGATACTCCCGTAAACAGTGGCCCTCTACCACAGATAATTTCGTTAATAAGTTGTCCTAACCTTTGATGGCCTTCGAAAAACTCATGAAACCATATTGGTACTAACTGTTACTAGCAACTTCTTCCGCAGTTATTGAAGTGAAACTTATTCCTTTCTTCGTTGTGATTTGAAACTCGATGAAACGAAATAGCTACACTAAAAGAGATAAACACAAATCTATAAGACTAAACCAGCGAGAGAATGAGATACGAGTGTTAGATTGTGCAGCACAGATTAGAGAGTCAATAAGACCGATGATTAAACATAGGTCCAATTTGGACCGAAATAAAACTGATAATAATATTTTTTAGACTAAAACAGTGAAAAATTGAAAATGATACTTAAGAAGTTTATTTTGAATTATAATATGCTGACGGATGTAGGCTAAAGGAATTATATTTATATTAATATCAGTTAGAGATGAATTATTTGTGAGTATATTCTCTAAAGTTTTACTTCTACTGTAAACTACACGGATACACACACAATTTTTTTTACTTAAATTCGTATAAATACTATACTTAAGGAGTACCAACATCTAAAGAGAAACTCATCATTGTAATCGGGTTATTCCGTATTTAATCTTTTACCTCTCTCTACCTTAACTCTTTCAGGGATATTTTTGTTGAATCACGTCTTTATTTAATTCTTACTGCAAGTTTGAATAATAAATTTCATATTCCTAACTTGAGAAATTACGGATCCCCCTTTCAAGATTGTTTTTTGAGACATAAATTAGTCTATATCCTTCCCCAGGATATAATCTAAATCCTTATCACATTTTATTAATATCCGTTCAGCTGTTTACTCGTGAAAAGGTAATTGAGTTATTTATACATTTATAATATTAGTGGGTGGATGGATGCAGAAGTCGTGGAAGGCCACGACACACCTTTCATACATACATACATACATAACTTCACGCCAGTTCCCTTGCGGGGTAGGCACGAACAACAGAGCGCCATTTAGGCTTATTCTTACACACCTCACTTGCTTCTTTGACATTCATAACTCTTGTCATGCACGCTCGTCTGTTTTTAAGGCTCCTGACATCACCTTCTGCTAGTACACGATCAATTTGATTATGGAAGGTGTGTCGTGGCCTTCCACGACTTCTGCATCCATCCACTTTTGCATTGTATATCTGTTTATTCATTCTTTCATCATGCGTTCTTTCCACATGCCCGAACCACCGGAGCATTCCTTAGCACACCTTTCATGATCAAATTTATCGTGTACTAGCAGAAGGTGATGTCAGGAGCCTTAAGAACAGACGAGCGTGCATGACCTATGAATGTCAAAGAAGCAAGTGAGGTGTGTAAAAATAAGCCTGAGTGGCGCTCTGTTGTTCGTGCCTACCCCGCAAGGGAACTGGCGTGAAGTTATGTATGCATTTATAACATTACTTAGTAGGGGTAGGATTCGATAATAATCCACATCCACAAAATGTAATGTGCTGTACATCTTTGCGACGCGCATGAAAAGCGATGAAAGTATATGCAAAGTACTTCTTTATCTTCACGCCATGCCACAGATGGTAGCAACAAAATTACCGTTACGGCCGATTTCTCCTTAATTTAGAACAATAGAAGAGCAGCGGGGAGGTAACGGCCGCAATCCCAATACGGCGTGAGCACGCCACCCCATTCACCATTCCTTGTTTCTTCTTTCAACAAGCAACATATACACACGCCAAAAGCCAAGTCGCACTATTTTATATCAAAATTAATTGTATAATTAAGTATAATTAAATCTTATAAATATTAAAACTGTGTTTATATGTACCATCTGTACACTTTCTGTTGCATATCCCACTTTGACTGTGAGGCAGACCCGAGAAACTTGAAGTATCGCATCAATTGCAATGATGTTAATGATGTATTTGAATAAAAGACATGATCAATAACGGGTACTCTAAAATATAATAAAAGTGAGACTTCATTATTTTAAAACAAAATTTATTTAATTTATTATCTAATATTATTATTGGAAGTGAAACAAATAACACCTTCAAACAATAATATAATTAATAAAACGCGTGACAGACTTGTAATTGATCTTGTGGGTCAACCCACCTAATTATGCCATTCGGTCAAAAATAACAAATGTTAAGTCGTCATGCAACCATCGTGCTTCGTTACTTTACACCTATAAAGTAATGTAATAAAATGTTAGGGGATTTACGCGCGGTCTTGTCTTGTCGCGAAGAAATATGCACTATTTTTTTATATAAAAAAAACAGGATGCAATACAGAATTCCGAACATAGCCAGCTACCTATCCACAATGAAAAACATAAATAATATGGTCAAATTTCATCCGTGCAGGAACAGAGAAAGAATAGAATTTCCTGCAGCCGGTCGGCCTGTCGTAAGAGGCGACAAAGACAATCAAAGTCAGGTGGGTAGGGTATTTGCCCGTCAGAATGGCTACCACCCCTGGTCTACAGTATGCCGCAATAACAACCTTGAGTTGTGTTCCTGCATTAATGGCCAGGTTCCAGTCTCCCTTTAGTGAGCGGCAGCACATTGGTTAGCACCTTTGGCGTTACGGATGTACACAGGCGATGGTAACCGCCTGCCATCAGGTGGGCCGTCTGCCTGTTTGCTGAACTGATGCAATATTTTTTTTAATATAATCTCGCCTAAGTTAAGTAGAAAATATTGGTATATAATAAATTAATGAGACTGGAAGGTAAATAGAAGAAATATACAACATGTACGATGTAACAAGCAGTCTAACTTATGACGATACTGAAAATGTGCTAAAAATCATTGTCTGAATAGTGTGATACGAAAATTCTTACACACACATACACATAGACACACACATCTGCCCGCTGTGACTATAAATATCAACATTGGACTTCAAAATACAGGCTTCGCCTAGTTAGAGACCAGTAGGTTTATGTTAATAAATAATGAAAATTTTACTTTTTGACAATAAGTATTATTATTATTATTAAAGATTATTAATTTCACAGTAACGTACAATGGACAGCATTTGTAGAATAAACAACTGCAGACTAATTAAGTAATTGTACAATTTTATATTCGGCTGTTTTCGGAAAAAAAATCAGTGTCATTACAGCGCTCATTGTGTTTGGTATTTCTTACATTTTACCCTTCCCTCCTATAACAAAGATTAGAAGACATTCAGGACCATATAAGAAAATAAAAATAAACTACTAATGTGGATGCTTAATACATGCTAAAATGGGGTTAATAGGTGACAGTTATAGTTAGTTTGAAATACAAATTATTTAGTAATTTTATTAAAAAAAATTAACCAATAAAAATATTTATATTTTTGCTTATAGCATTTTCAAAAAATATCAAATTGCATTCGTAACGACTTGCTGCCAGTTCGAAAATAAAATAACCAATTTGTTCGTTTTGCAATGATTCCACGCCTGAAAAGAACATACCAAAAATAACCAATTGTCCAAAACTTGCATGAATTAAAAGTAAGATTTAATATAACTAGTTGGAAGTAAATAGTAGTCCCTTCCATCATCGGACAACCAAATGGACCGACATGCGGCATCGATATATGGTGGATATTCCACCTATAAGAACGAAGCGCTTTGCATCTAGCTTCAACATACGCACCGCAAAGGAGTGGAACTCATTGCCGGAGTCTGTCTTTTCCGATACTTGTAACCTGGGTATCATCAAGTCCCGTGTGAATAGGTATCTTCTAGGTAAGCGTACTCCATCCTAGACCATATCTTCGCTCCACATAGGGCAAGATTGTGGTCAAACGCGAACTTATACTACAATAAAAAATAAAAATAAAAGTTATAAATATCCATAGCTAACGGAAACTACTTTTCACAACAGTAATCCTTTAACCTATCAGCTGTTTTCACGCAAAAATAACATCCAGACTGAAATTCAACAAATTTTTTAATAGATATTATAAAAAGAAAATAAACCAGTGGCGGCGATCGTTAAAAAAGTAATTGCGTTTATCTGTCTTAGCATAAACTGCAATTACCCGTTACCAAACGTTGCCGGGACGGAAACGAACGCCGTCGTCCGGGAACGGGAAAATGTCCATGGAAAGAGCTAAATAGATATTTTATCACTTTTATAGCCTCTTACTTTGAGCTCCGTTTGAATTACAACACGACAACTGACTTTTTTACGTAGTGAATTGTTAGCTTGATATATTCCAGATATTTTCTTTATTGTTAGCTGTACGTATTCTTTGAACATAATACATTTTTTCTTAGGAACATATTAGCTCTCCTTTAGCAAAACCTAGCAAGTACCTTTATCCGTGCAGGAACGGAGAAAGAATACAAATTAGTACGGCCAGGCGGCCTGTCGTAAGAGGACTAAACAACCCACAGCCAGGTGGTAGTGTATTTGCTCGTCTGGATGGCCATGACCCCTGATCTAAAGTATGCTACCATAACAACCTTCGGTTGTGTTCGAGCATTAGTGGCTAGGTTCCTGTCCCCCTTTAGAGAGCGACAGCACATTGGTAGCATTGTTGGTGTTACATAAACATCCATAGGCGGTGGTAACCGCTTTCCATCAGATTGGCCATCGACCTGTCTGTTGAACTCATACGGTAAAAAATTACTTTCTAACGGTCTTATTTATATTGAGTTAGAGTAAGTGTGAAGGCTTCTTTATGATTCCTAAAAAAGCTTTCAACTGAATTTTTTACCACAGTACAGAACAATTGTTATAAACTTCAAGAATATTAAGTGCGATACAATAATTATTTTGATACCGTCTTTATAGTGTTTTAAGAGAAATATAAAATTTTCTCAAGAGACAGAGAGCGAAAGTAGGGAGGTTTTAAATAATCTGTTTATAATACTCTATTATTTCTATCACCGCTCTGTATGCCATGGTTCATCATCATCACTTCTTTGTGCAGCTTTTGGTTTTTATGGGGGTGCAACGATACACTAGAACGCCTCTTTTGGCAACTATGTGAATTTGGAAAGAGCTTCCAGCTAAGAATTTCTCACAGCCTTCTTATATGACGCTTTTACAAAACGGTGTTGTCAAGTTCCTTCGAGGCCATCAGCACGTTGGTAACACGGTAACTCTTGCAAATATCCATAGACGACGGTATCTACTTCTACCTGATTCATCTATTATATAAAAAGCAGAGTCAATATATATGAATGTAGTACACAGATTACAATCAAAGTGAAATGTAATCGCATAGTAATCAAGATATCAATTAACCGTTCTGAGGGTTCCGTCGACCACGTCAAGCCCCCAGCTATACAGTGTTTATATTTAATTTCTACACCGGAATGGAGTCAACATGGCTGTATTTCTGAAATTAATTGTAACCTCCGTTTGTCAGCTTGGCAATAGTATGCCAACTGCGTAGATTTATTGTTTCTAGATGTGCCATTTTTTATATTAGTATCTATATTGTATTTTATATATATAATTGGTTAATATAATGATGTATTAGTACATTGGATATTTCATTTATTAGCAGGTTATTTTCTCTGTAGTTATTCGTTATATTAATTTCATAAGTCAAGGTTGTTAGAGAGTACTCCCCTCACATTTCAGACAGTTTATTTATTATTATAAAAAATATTGTTTCGATTAATATTATATTTAGATATACATTCTTGGATTCATTAAGAATTTTTTATAGATATTATAATTATTTCGTGCTGTTATATATAAACAATAAATGTATTGTATTTTTTTTGCATGTACATGAATTTATTTTACATAATTTACCATTCTTGGATATTTTAGGAAATACAATTTTAAATAGTAAAATTAATATATAAAAAATAAATAATTGGTTATTTTTGTATATTTTAGTCAGCAAAAATTCTTATCTTTATATCAATAACGAAGGCAGTAGCATAAATATTTAAATATGAGTTATTGATAAAATGAGAAAAAAACCAATAAGGACACTGTGGTTGCGCCGGGGAACACCTCCTTATAAATTCTTCCTCCCCATCTTCGCCATCAAGAAAAGAATACACTTTTAAATGAAGAATGCGCAATACAAGAAATACATCCATCTTCGTGTCAGTGCTGTCACCGCGATAGATAGTGAAATGATTGTTGGAATAAGACAAAGAAAATATTTTTATTCTCCAAGCAAATCCGTGTGTAATAAATGCAAATAGTGTGTGTGATCTCCCGGGGGACGATTGCAGTGTGGCGTTGAATTAGTGGCGAGGTAAGTTACTCTTCACTTGTTTCTTCTTCCACGTGCCTTTGTCTTTTCCCGGCCAACGTATCGCGCCCGCACACTGAAAACATTATACGGCAGCCGTCCCAATTGTTTTTTACCGAATTTGATACTAATGTATAGTTATAGCATAATTCTAGATATACACATCCCTGCCAAATTGTATCTATTAGACTAAACAGTTTTCGAGAAAAATATTTGTCATATTTAGATTAAAGGACACTGATGGATGGATGTGACATTCTTATATAGGCTACATTGTAGTAAAAATTGCTACGAAGTTCTAATAAATCGACTACTAGTCATTAATTAGTGATGGTCTATAATAGCAAAGGTATATTTAAGACGTTCTGTGTAATCAATTATAAAACTTGTCTCTTTGTCGACTGATATTTAATTTAAGAAGTATTTCTAGTTTCTTTATAGCTTTTGTAGGTTTCATTTTAGTAAAAATTGCCACGAAGTACTAATAAATCAAACAGTATTCCTTAATAATGGGTGGTGTATAATAACAAAGGTATATTTAAGACGTTCAGTGTAATCAATTTTCTAACTTGTCTCTTTGCCGACTGATATTCACTTTAAGTAGCATTTCTAGTTTCTTTATATCATCGTCACCTAATGCGGTCGACATGGAAATGCCTGTGGCGGTAAATCCGCGCGCCGCGTGGCGTGTGCGCCGCAAAAGCGCTTTTTGATAGACAGCGAGGCCACGCGTTTAAAATCCGCATCGGACACACTGGAGAATTTTTTCATTTAACTATTTCGAATTAATTGTTCAGAATGAAATACGATACAGAGAAATTGTTGGACAAAAAACTGTGGTACCTATTAAAATTATTGAGATGGATTTTTTAATTCGCCAGTCAACACACTCTGTAAATTTAAATGCAACGGGTCGTTTTATATTCAATATCAGCAACGCCCAGACTACAGCAAACGTCAGAAAACGTGTTCTCGAGTTTTGTTCAAAATTTTCACTATTAAAGCATGAGATTAGTCCGAGTGTAATTACAATAAAGCAAGGAACACATTATAAGCTGATGAATCCAATTTTATTGCTTGCAAAATAGGTACAATCTATGGCTTATGTGGACAAAAACTAATCTTAGTACATGCTTTTACTATTTTCTTTTCCTGTTAATTATCTACTTCAAATATGTTTGTTCTTGTATTTACATGCTCTGAAAGAAAAATAATTTTATCTATTCGTACTTCTTGTGGAAATGTGGGCTGAACTAAATTCGTAATTAAAATAGAATACTTAATTCCGTATGTGACGACGTCAAGATTCATTATGCACAACGCGTATTAAAATCACATGCGAAATTCACTAGTATTATCAAAACTAGTTGAGGATTTGAATGGCGACTAAACTAAGTGTGATTAATAAAATTTGCACAATAATTCTGAGAGCGCCGCCACATCGCGGTACCAGTGTAAACTTCCATAGAGAACTTCTTGACGTTGTTAATTGTAGAAGCTGTAACAATTTTCGATGCACATTCTGTACACGAATTAACATAAATCTATACTAATATTATAAAGAGGTAAAGTTTGTGACTTTGTAGGGGGTAATCTGTGGATCTACTAAATCGATTTTTAAAATTCTTTTACTGTTGGAAAGCTACGTTAACAGGGAGTGTCATAGGCTATATAACATGACGCTATATACCACGGGAGCGGGACAGAGTACGAGTGAAACCGCGCCGGGCCTCTAGTAATGTATAATATTTAAATCAAATGAAAGTATGTAATGTATGTTATACATTTTATAGCATACAGACTCTTTTTTCTTTCACGTTCTCCCTGTTATTTGGGGTCGGCATAATATGTCTCTTCTCTCCAAACTCCTCTATTCTGACACACATCCTCCGTCACACCTCAAATCATCTTGTTATCCTTCACACAATCCATCCATCTCTTTTTTGGTCTACCTTTACATTTGTATCCATCAATCTTGTAGTTTATCATTTTTTTGTCATGCGATTTTCATCCCTCCTCATTACATGCCCATACCACCTTAATCTTCTTCCTTTTAATTTTTCAGTCACGGGTCCAACTTTCAAAGATCTCCTTATGTATCATTTCTCACCTTATTCATTCTTGTAACTCCACACATCCATCACAACATTCTCATCTCAGCTGAGTGAAGACGTTTGTGGTCTATCACTTCAGTGGCCCAACATTCAGAGCCGTATAACATGACCGGTCGTACGACAGATTTATATATCTGACCTTTTAATTTAAAGCATATAGACTGTTCCACAAGTACGTACGTATTTTTATACTTTCTGAATTAATCATAAATGCTATTTTTATTACAAAGTTGGCAAACAGGTAGACGGCCCATGTAATGGAAAATGGTTTCCATCGCCCATTTGCAACATTAGGGGCGAAGCCAGCGCGATACGAGATATTATAGTGGGATAAAGTGGATGGCATATAAGAGATAGGATAAAGGGGATAGAAAAGAAAGGTGGGATAGAATTAATGGGATAGGGAAGATGAGATAGGCAAGATTGAATAGGAGAGATGGGATAGGGAAGATGGGGTAAGAAAGATGGGATAGGGGGAGAGTGAAGTAGGCCATCGGAACTCTCACTTATCACATGATTAGCTCTAGGCTAAACATTCCACGATGATATTGTTTGCGAGCATGGTATTATACTGATCACGCCGACCCCAATAGTTTCAATCAAAACAATAATTCCAGTATGGCTCTAGCACGTTAAAAAAGCATACATAGACTAAATCAATAGACAGACAAACTGGACTCTTTATAGAAACAACTACTTCACGTCGAGTCATCAAATAACCATTTAATTGCAAATCACTTAACGATCCCACACGTGGAATGAAATCAATCAAGAGCTATTCAAATATCGGGTCATTAAATGTGCATTGAATGGATAATCAAATTAACTCCACAGCGTTCGTTTATTGAATTAAAATACAATTCGTTGCAATATGTTAAATGGATAAATACAACAATGAAATACGATATGATAAAATAATTATAATTAAATTAAAATTTTGTTTTTATAAATGTATCGAACGTAGTCGAATATGGTAGAGCCATGCTAAAATCACTATCTTTATTATAAGTCTTATGGCCGGCCGGACCTTAGTGATTACGTGCTCTCACAGAATATGGTCGTGAAATGTTAGCATTGAGTTAAATGTAATTCGTCGATGAGTGAGAGTTCTGATGGCCCACTTTCCCATTCCTATATGCCATCCTCCTATGCCATTATTGGGTTATGTAAATTACTATTATGGGGTTAAGCTATGATAGGTTGATGATGTTCCATGTATTGTATAATTCCTCTTCTGACTCCAATTATGGCGTGTCGGGCAGCTGGAGATAAAATGAAATTTTCGCTGAATTACAAATGTCGCTAGCCGTCACACCCATCATCTCTATACCAGTCCGCTATCTCATTCCCTCTTATCCCATCCCTTCTATCCTATAACTCCTGTTACATTCTCTCTATACCATTTTAAAATCTCGCAACGCGTTGGCGTGGCCTCTAGTGTTGCTAACGTCCATAGACGATAGTAATCACTTTCCGTCAGTGGGCCCTAAGTCTGTTTGCCGGTCTTAAGCAATAAATATACTTATATATATACATATTTTAACTATTACCGTCATTTGGTTGCCGCAGTACTTGTATATTCGTATCTTCTGGCAAGATATTGAAATGAAACATGCACGTCAATTTAATATTATTAATACACAATTTCTGTTTTTATCTTTACTAGTTTCATTGAAATCCGTTAAGCTGTTGTGGATATTGTTCAAATGAAACTTTCAGACAGACTGACACATAAAATATGATAATTTTTGGGCTTCTCAGGTCATTGCTGTTTATTCTGTATGTACTATGGATGTGATTTTATGATGGTGTAGTATATAAAATCTATTGTTTATTTAGTTATATTCTGAATGTTTCATATTATTTATGATCTTCATCACCACTGTCATGTTTTAATGTTTTACTTACTTGAGGAGGTTGCCTGGAAGAGATCGCTTTAACCGATAAGGCCGCTATTTGTTCAACATTTATTGATCTAGTTTTTACGAACGTAGTTTTAAATTTTGGCATTTCTTTTGAAATAGTAGACTGATTTCTTTTAAAGTACTAAACTACATGATCTGACATAATGTAAGTGTTAGTAACAGTGTCACGCAGATGTAGCTAAAGGTTTAATGGCTTATTTGTGATGCAACAGTGACACATAACGCGTGTATATTCATTAATGTAGCTAATCATTAACGGCGATATTTTTAACTCATATAAACAAAGCGCATTTGGCCACATTTATTAACACTAATATTATCCCAGATGGAGCAGGAACATAAGACTGACTTTTCTGTTTATTTATATATCTATTTACAAGAAAATAAGAAAACTGAAAAATGGATTTATCTACTATAAATTTACACAGGTTCGAGCCAAACGAACACCCCGAGCCCGTCTAGATGTAACCAGGGAAGCGTATAAAGCATAGTGTAGATTCGCTGTTCCCTCTTCAATTTGCGAGTGGAAAATTGGATTTGATCCCCGACACTATGCGGATAGTCATTTATCTCAATTCCGGCCGTGAACTAGGCGAGCAATGTCGATGGACCCGGCGGAGCATACACATACGTCATAAATGTACACATTGATCTTAGTATTATACTTATATGATTTCAATATTTTAAATTATGGTCACAAGCACGGCTATCCTCACAAATTAATTACATATTTGTGAATTCATCCTAGAGTTTCAGAATTTCGAACGTCTACAGAGTTTGTGTATTCAATTCATTTTTGATCTGCGCAAGTTTGATCATATTTCTGCATTTAGATCACAACTTAAGTGGCTACCAATTCGTCGTTGACGTGAACTCCACGTAGTTAATTTGGGTTTAAAATCTTACATAACCGTCTTTCTACTTCCTATCCTCGTTAACGTTTTAAATTTTTTGTTCTTCCAGACAAAAATTGCAGAACTTCTAAATATTTTCTTCTGAAAGCACCCACATATTCATCGGCATGTTATAGTGGTTCTTTCTCCATCAACGCAACTGCGTTGAGTGGAGTCTAACTGACTCCCTCCCTCATAAAATCCGATATAGTTCATCGGAGAGCAGCTTTAACAAAAAATTCAAATAGCACTATCTGACTTAAATTATCCTCATATACAGTGTAAACTCTATATAACGAAACTGAAGGGATTGTGCATTTTATGTCGTTATAGAGAATGGAGAGAAGTCTGTTAGTTTTGTCCAGCATCTTTTACTGCACTAGTAATTTTGTTGTATTTTTTTATTTATTTCATCCATATCTTGCGATATTGAGGCATGTTGGCAATAAAGGAAGTACTCAGAAACTTCGGTATTTCGGAATTTCGATATGCATGATGCTGACAGTCGTGTTTATTACGGGCTAGGATAGTAAAGCGATTAAAAAACGTACATAGTTGCGCAGTTTTGACTAATTTTGGCATTAAAAGGTACGTTTTATTACTCAACTGTCGTTATTGAGAGTGGGTGTAATGCTATATAGAGTGTATCGTTGTATGGAAGACACGCTAAATCACCCAAAGCCAAGTGATTTGGACGCTTAAGAGAGTTTGTTGTTAAAGCGAGTGACGTTACATGGAGTTTATACTGTATTTATATTTATAGGGATTATTTATGTACGTATACTTATGTATGTATGTATTTACTATATTATATATTCTAATTCTGTACTTAGGTATTTTTGTAATATGTATGTATTATATTTACATAGTTAAATCATAAAAATATGTTAGTGTACATAAAACTGCCATTTGTTTCTCCCCTTCTTGCTAAACTCATAGGTTTGCTGGAAGAAAACTCTTTTACGGTTAAGCTCGCCTTTGTACATCACCACTATTTTATAGTTTCCTATGTAACTTTTTGTGTAAAATAAAAGAATAAACACTTCTAACTCGTATTTCATTTCGGTACAGTCCTAGTTAGAATATATTTTAACGTGTGTCCACATCCCTATTTGTACAAATTTAAATTTAGAATAATAGTTAAGAATAGTAGTAGTTACCAGTCAAATCAACTGGATATAATACTTTTTATTATGTAACAAAACACAAAGCCGCCTAAATTTAGTACGAGTATAGCAAATTATAACATAATTTTTTAGCAAGTCAAATGGCGCATTAAATTAGGATCATGTGGAGATTTAATTATAAAAACTAGTGCTTTCGCAACGCCACCTATGTAACAAAACGTGAACTTTTACCTCGCAACACACAATAGCTTAAGGCTTGTAGAAACGCCAAATTCCTTGAGGATTTTCGGTACTGGTTTTTCGTTTGATAAATAATGTTGTTATTCGTTACCGGCGTTACTTTTAAATAAAAAGCATTTGAACATAGGCATTATAACTTTAGCATTATCGCAGGTGTAGACCCAGCAAAAGACAAACCATGATTATGAAATAAGGCTGTAAAGTCCAACAAAACATGCAAGCCTACATACAAAACAAATTCAAACACCCCCAAGCATTTGCCACAAATTTTATATATATAGCAATATTGTAAAATTCATCGTAAAACATCTCGGGATAGACGCACGTTTTGCAAAACATGGTAATTGAATTTTTAGGACCCCTTCAGGTTGTCGTGAATTGTAATTGGAAATTTGAATGTGCACCCTGCATCTGACGTGAACTAACGGATTGCTTAACTTGATTTTGATGTCTTAGTAAAGTTATCTCGGGGAGTTTCCACCATCCCCTGACAAGAATACTCCTGTCATATCCAATTTGATTTTATAAATTAAAATAAAAAGCACCTTAAACAAACGTGTATGTAAGAAGAGATTAATAAAAGTTGATGAACCGAAATGTGTTTTAAGTATAGTAGCAAATGCAGGTCTCTGTGTAGCCCTATGGGAAATAAGCATGATAATACAAAGAAACAAACAAACACATTGTATATCCCGAAGCTAAGCAAGTTACGCTTATGTCATGGATTTATATACAACGGACCACTCTGAGGCCGGTCCCAGACACCTAGATCATAACAGAAAGTTTGTTTCCGAAATTTACCATGCCAGGAATCGAACAAGTTCAAGCGAGTTCGCTCGGCTAAGACTTAGCCCACTCAACCACAAAGGCCGTCACAATATGTAGGTATATATATATATATATATATATATATATATATATATATATATATATATATATATATATATATATATATATATATATTTTGCTGCATCCCATTTACCAAACACGTCTAGATCAGCCGGTTTGGTGACGGAAACTGAATCACTCAAGCGGCGCAAATATGCAACCCTCAGTGAGAGTTATATGTTTGTGCCGTTTGCTGTTGAAACGCTTGGAGCGTGGGGTCCTGAGGCCTTGAGCCTCTACCAAAATTTATCAAAATGACTCATTGACTCTTCAGTTGATCATAGGGCTGGTGCTACCTCGGACATCGGAATAGTATGGCGATTCAGCGAGGAAACGTAGCCAGCCTTTATATGTGTAATGCACCTCTAAATGTCAGCCAATTTACTTGAAGACTATTAAACATTTAGGATTCTAGCTACTAAACCCTGGCTACATCTACAGATCGTGCAAAACCAAAGGCAAATTTGAAATACCAAATTTATATATAAAACGTGCTATTCTATTTTTCTTAGGCATTTACAGGTGAAATATTTAAAGGTAAAATTGCATTAATAAGATATGTTATTAGAAGAGTCGTGGTGATAAACGGGGCCGCACTCGTGGTGTTAACACTTTGATATATAACACAATTTTCTTTACGAGCCAAACGGATTTATAACAACGCCTCCCTGCCGTTTTGAGTACGCACACAATGTGTTACAGGCAGAACATTCAGTACCAGTCGAGGGCAACAACACATGTGAATGCACGCACCTACTGAATTTATATGTTTTATTATTCATTTTAAGTAAATGTTACGTTGGCATGTATATCTGTACCATTCTATACATATATAGGTTATGTTAGGGCATTTAATTTTTATTATTTCAAAAGAATAATAATTCCTACAGCCGGGCTTTCTGTTGTAAGAGGCGACAAAATAACCCAAAGCCAGGTGGTAGGGCATCTGCCCGACTGGATGGCTACCATCCCTGGTCTAGAGTATGCCGCCATATCAACCTTGTGTTGTGTTCCGGTATCAGTGGCCACGTTCCAGTTTGTCCTTCAAGGCTGGCAGCACATTGGCAGCACCTGTGGTATTGCTAATGTCCATAGGTAATGGTAACCAATTTCTATCACAGTTGAGCCGTCAGCCTGTCTGCTGTGCTTCAGCAATAAAAAAAATATGATGAATATTCGTATTGTGAATTATCACTTCGGGGTCACCATTAATGACGGGTCGTTGCAAGAATAAATAACCCGTTCATTTGCAAAATACGTAATTTGATATATAATATTTTCATAGCCGAAAGAAATTATGCCTAATATATAATTGGGTTTAAAAGGATTAAAATATATAAATTTTAGTGACGACTTGTCTCTCTATGTCTTGTCATGACATAACCGTTGTCAATAATAAACTCCTAATCTGGCCTGCCAGCCAGTAGGCGAAAAGGTTTGTTTAGCCACATCTAGTTCTATTTTTAAAATTTTGTCTGCTTGTCTATCTGCGTATTAATGTATCACGTGAAAACTACTGAACGAAAATGAAACTCTATATAGAGTTAGTTTATATAGTAAACACTTATTTAATAATTAATTACATGATATAGTTATTATTAATCAATTACATTTGTTCCGAGGGATACACGAAAATAGCCAAAAAGATGGTGCTACGATCGCGTCTTTTTTGCTGCCGCCAGTACAATTCGCTAGTGCTCCTGCTCCACCTGCATTAGTGTCGGTGATTAAACGGAACTTATTTATAGCTTTAAAATAATGCCTAATAGCTGCATTACATGTACACGAGTTGTCTGTCAAAATTTAACATCATGAACAATGTCACATCTCAAATAACGCATTAATTTCTTAGCTGCTGCGTGACACAGTCACTAAAAGTAACATTATCCCATATGTAACAGGTGCATTAGAGTATCATTTGAAAACTACTTAACAGATTTAAATAAAGCTCGAAACATAGCTATCCCAGACTTAGGATACTTTTTATCCTGATAAATGACGTCGTTTTCCGTTTATTTAGCACCGCCAATGCCATTGTCATTGCAACTTTTCAAAAAATTAATGAGCAATAATTTATTGAGTAAAACATAATCCATAATTTTTGAAAATTTTTCCTTACTATATTAATTCAAATCAACGTGGGCTGGACTTTTTGGAAGGAGATTGAAGGGTACCGTTTTGCTGTGCAGTAACTATTTTGAAATACGTGTAGGTTTAAAAATAGACAGATGTCCAGCTATAAAAAAAATATGTTTTCACATAATTACTATTTTTAAGTTAATACCTATATCATCACTATTGAAATGTGGATAATTTAGTGAATTGTATATTTTTCTGTGGATTAAAGCAATTTTAACGTTCCTGTAGGATTTTATAATAGTCGAAGAAAGTCAATCAAACCCAGGCATGTATTTAATTATTTTTTTTCAAATTTAATATGACATATACACAGATTACAATCAATTAAAGTGACATTAATTAGTAGGTACATAGTATTGAGCTAGACTGTAACCCAAAAAGTATATCCAATATAGTTACAAATGGACATCATGTTATATATAGTTTAGGATATTAGGAAGATTGGTTAATGATTTTGTTACAATGACAGGTTGTATAAGTGGATTACAAATATTGTGATTGTTATTTTATTTTAAAATTGTTATCACTGACTCTGTTTGTCTGTCTGTTACTCTTTAACGGAATACTATTGGATCGATTTGGTTGAAACTCAGTATATGTATATTTTCGATGCCAAGGAAGAACATGGGATACTTTTTATCCCAAAAATGGGATACTTTCCGGGATAAAAATACATTTGTGTTTCAGTTTGTTATGCTTTTACGGAAAACTATTGCACCGATTTAACTGAAATTCGGTATATATGTAATTTTATAGCGATGATGGACAAGGGATACTTTTTATCTCGGATAATGAGATAGATTTTGGGATACATTTATGTAAAGGTTATCCCAGAAAGTAGGATAGGTTTTTTGTGATTTGCCATTTTCGTCATTGTTGTCATTTTGGTCATTTTTGTCATTTATGTAACAGATAAATATAACTAGAACGGGTTGCAATAGAGAATTGTTTGTATGGAAGACCAATCATTTCTCAAGTTTATACATACGTATACAAATTTATCATCTACTAGCTTCTGCCCGCAACTTCGTCCGCGTGGAATAGTGCGAAAACCTCCCAATTTTGAAACATTCTTCATTGGTGCTCCGCTCCTACTAGTCTTAGCGTGATGATATATAGCCTATAGCCTTCCTCGATAAATGGGCTATCTAACACTGAAATATTTTTTTAAATCAGACTAGTAGTTCCTGAGATTAGCGCTTTCAAACAAACAAACTCTTCAGCTTTATATATTAGTATAAGATAAAAAAATGCGATAGTAACTCGATCTGCCTGTCTATTAAGCTTTCATGGAAAAACTACTAAGTACTGGATCGGTTTTACTGTAATTTTGTTTAAACGTAGTTTTAGTACCGAAAATGGATATAAATACTTTTCTTGGTATAAAACGAAGTGAACCTTCCGGGGGAAAATAGCACTAACATAAAAATTTAACACAATGTAACCTGTATTAACGCTTGCTTTTTAAACAAGCGACACGCACTAGAGATTGACTCGCGGCGTAGTCCCCGCGACTACGCCGCGAGTAAATACTGATAATAAACTCTGGTGTAATAAATAAAACAAAGCCACACAAAAACTTGTAAGAAAAATACCTGTATTCATTTCCTGCAACTATATATCTCCCATGGGATTGTATAATACGCCATTATGACTCCCCAAATAGAAAAAGCCCGTCAGCACATTTCACAATGTCACGTACCGCCCTAATACAGACAATCATAAAATGAAACATCATAAAGGGAATAAAAACTCAAAAGAGGTCGTAACGACAGAGCGCGGGGTCTACGCGGTCTTAACAAATCGGTGGTCATCACTCAAGGTTATATTAAGGGGTGTGAGGTCCTTTTGACCCGACGGGGGTCTTTCGACCCTGTGTTGGGAGATAACTCGGATTTTCATTGTATGGGAGCACGCGATAAACGCTATTCGATTTATTGTTCATTCTGTTATATTCGGCTGGTCAGTAGCTGTTAAACTATCATTAATATTATTTTCTTTTTTCTTTAATACCTGAGCGATTTTCAAATTTTTTGACCACGATTTAAAAAATCTTTTTTTGTTACTTGCCTTTCCAATTATATGATACCACGCTATAGTAACAAAAACAGAAGTAACGAACTCATGGTGTAAAATCTTCAACATACATACATAACTTCACGCCAGTTCCCTTGCGGGGTAGGCACGAACACGGTGTAAAATCTTCAAATATATAGTATATTGTAAAACGATGCCTTTGAACTCTTAACGCAATAAATTCTTTGAAAATATTGACATCACTTGAGTTAAACGTACTGTGATATCATTGGGACAAGTAATTTTCCATACGCTCAAATTTTCTTATTTATGTGTTTGTATACTGAAGTGAAACTTCTTTAGAATCGTTGTGATTTGAAACTCGATGAAACGAAAAGCGACACTAAAAAGAGATAAACACATAAATCTATAGGACTAAGCCTATAAGAGAATGGGATAGAATAACATTATATTTAATAATATACCCATCGGATAGTTTTGAAAACGTTCTGAAGTTTTTCGATAATAATTCAAATTTCGATTTTTAAAGCTTATATATACTGTAATATAATATATGAAATGTGACGTCACGAAATTTAGAACCCTCCCACCCCTTGTCACACTTTGTTTCATTTCTACTGCGTGTGAACTGTACACACCGTTTTATCCGTGCAGGAACGGAGAAAGAATACAATTTCCTGCGGCCTGGCGGCCTGTCGTAAGAGGCGACTAAACAACCCACAGCCAGGTGGTAGGGCATTTGCCCGACTGGATGGCTACCACCCCTGGTCTAGAGCATGCCGCCATAACAACTTTGAGTTGTGTTCCGGTATTAGTGACCAGGCTCAAGACTCACTTAAGAGAGCAGCAGCGCATTTGTAGCACCTTTGGTGTTGCAAATGTCCATAGGCGATGGTAACCGCTTTCCATCCAGTGGGCCGTCTGCCTGTCTGCTGAACTCCTGCAATAAAAAATATATAAAAAAAACACATATTTTTTTATTATAAGGTGTTACATATAAAACAGTTTACATAAAAAAGACAATACTTTTAAGTGTTCGTGTCAATTGAAGTTCAAATCAACTAGCGAACACGCTCGGCCGCTCTCACGTGTCGCGTACAGCACACTAATCATACTATCATTTTATTTCATACTAGCCGTTATATGCGACTTCGTCCGCGTGGAATTTAATTTAATTTGCATTCCGGTGTGGCAACGGTGGCGGGGTGCGAGTGGGCCTTTCAATTTTTTTTCTAAAATATAAGTAGTCTAAGTTACTCCTTATCACATCAGCTATCTGCCAGTGAAAGTCCCGTCGAAATTGGTCCAGCCATTTCAGAGATTTGCCGAAACAAACAGACAGACAGTCAAAAATTTTAAAATTTGTTTTTTTATATAAGTACCGTATATACTTTGATATGCTTTTAGTAAAAAGCTGTTATTTTGACAGTATAAACGGACACTTCAATTTTATTTATTTCTATAGATTTTATGTCAATCATTTATCATTATTTTCATAAGTTTATCATTTAGTTCATATATAATTACAGCCAGCCGAGTGACTATCATTTACTACAATTTATAACCACATTTCATCATCATCATCTCCACCATTTGTACGGATGTCACGCCGTACATAAAGTCACCAAAACCAAATATCAACCTGTTTTTATTATTTTGCAAAAATTTGGGACACCGGTAAATTTACTATCGAAAATTCGGAGAAGGGCTCACCTATTTATCTATAACTAGCTGTAGTGGCAGACGTTGTCTTGCCCTTAAAAAATAAAAATCTAGAAACCGATTGAAGCGCCATCAACCAGGACCAATTGTTAATCTAAACCATTCTCGAATCTACTTGAAAAAACAACAAAAATGTCATCAAAATTGGTCCCAGCGTTAAAAAGGTGTTCAGCGGCACCACCTACCGGGTCCAATCGTGAAACCATTCCGGGTTCCACTTGAACACACAAAAATAATTCACCTAAATCAGAGAAATGAAATTGAGTTTAAATGCAGTCACCATTGCCGAAATTGGCCGGGAAAGATCATCATACATAACAAATGAATGGCTACACTGATGTTGTGCCTTATGTTTTTTTAATGATATTTTTTTAATTAATGAATATCATATTTTAATACTTATTATCCTATTCGACAGGCGTTCCCGTGCCCACTTCGCTGAGCGTAAAACATTTTTAGTTTTTTTGATTTATTAGTCACAATCAACAATCAAATATAGCTTCTATCACTTGAAAATAATGCAGCTTTCTACTGCTGAAAAAATTTTGAAACTCGGATCAGTAGTACCGGAGATTACCCCGAACATCCAAACCCACAAACGTCACCTCTTTATAATATTATAAGTGTTGATAAAATGTAAATAATTTGATAGTAAATAAATATATGGTAAATTAAATAGTACATACAAGAAACATTATACGATTTTATTATACCGAAAATATCTAACGCTGTCTTCGAATGTAATCGAAGTTTGGTTACGTTCCTCCGAAGATGACTAAATAAAAATACTTTTTCCGGTCACGGCTACCATAAAGTCGATTTACGACATAATAATATACTTTTTGTTTTAAATCTTTGATGGAGAAACTTAGTTCAATGTTGGGATATAAACTCGATAGCCTATTTTGAAGAAAGAACGTTTAAAGGTGTTAGACTTATGTTAAGGTACAAAGAAAACATTTTGTAGATGTATGAAGCTTGCCAAACTGCTTTGAAAAATTGGTGTAATGTACATACATACATACATACATAACTTCACGCCAGTTCCCTTGCGGGGTAGGCACGAACAACAGAGCGCCATTTAGGCCCATTCTTACACACCTCACTTGCTTCTTTGACATTCATAACTCTTGTCATGCACACTCGTCTGTTCTTAAGGCTCCTGACATGGTGTAATGTACTCAGTCGATTCTTGTAAAAATGCAGAGGGTCGAGCCCAGCAGTGGCACGTTCACAGAACTTGTTTACTTGCAATCATTATAGAAGCTACCGAAATTACAATAGTTAAAAATTACTCATAGGAGTATATAAAAAAAAACAAAAAATTTGTAACATACATAAAATGGTTGGATTATTATTGTGCTTTTATATTCAGTCAGATTATAATTTAGTCGATAGATAAACTTTATCTAATCATTGGATCAGATCTAAGTAAGGTATATATTATATCATAAATTATCAATTAATACAATGAAGAAAACAACATAAATAAACATAATCCATGGTTAGTTTGTATTCTACGTAAAAGCTCTGAAGAATTTACGTGGAATAATGAGCCTAGGTCGTCGTCATCTGTGGACAAAGTACCCAGGTAGATAGCTGCGTTACCAGCTGGATCTCTGTAGTGGTTCTTTGTCCAAAGTAGGCACCAGCCCTTTTGACATTTGAGTCAATTACTCGTTTTGATATTATAGATTTTAATAGCTTTTCTAAGTTAATTGCCTTTCTAGATTTAGTAGTACCTACTATTGTAAGAACTGTTAGCTAAGTGAGTCCTTAAATGTTGATAAGTATCAACTAAACACTTAGTCATTTCGTCTATATTTTTCTCACATGTAAATTAATTGATAATAATTATTGCGTGATTTTTACAAATAGTGTACATAATTTAATTAATGAAATTTTAGAAATGATGTGTGCGGTACTTCCGATCAACCAGTTTACGTATCATTTCCGTTTGTAAAAACAAAAAAAAAATCCCAACCAAACCAAAAATCAAAACTGTTTATTAAAATATTGATCCGAGGGACATATCCGCGTAACTACCTCCATTAGTTTTTGAAGTGAGACTTCTTTAAAATCGACGTGATTCTAAACTCGATGAAACGAAAAAGCGACACTAAAAACAGATAAACACATAAATCTATAAGACTAGGCCTGCGGGAGAATGAGATAAGAGTTTTACATTGTGCAGCACACATTAGAGTCAATAAGACCGATGATTAAACATAGGTCCAATTTGATACGAAATAAAACTGATAATAATAATTTTTAGACTAACAGAGTGAAAAATTCAAAGTTATACTTTAGAAGTTTATTTTGAATTATAATATGTTGACGGATGTAGGGTAAATAAATTACATTTATATTAATAAAAGTTAGAGAAGAAATATCTGTGAGTATTCTCTGAAGTTTCACTTCTACTGCGTATGAACTGCTCACACATACAATTTTTTTTACGTTCTTAAAATATAAATTTTTGCGGGAGTGGTGCACACAAGTCAGTGTGATTCTCTGACAGACAAGTGTTATGACGATCAGTTCTGTGCAAGTGTACTGTGTAAATCGGAAGAATAATAATAATACTACGATAATTTTTTTATTGAATATATATTTTATTTTTGATCTATTTTTATAAAATAATAATGTGATCTATTTTTTCATAAAAAAAATCTTTATTTATAAAAAAAAAATGAAAATTTTTGAGAACAAATAAATACATGAATGATATAAAATACTACGATAAAGTGACTTATGCATTGTAATGCTGCTTCTCATTTCTGGACCTTTTATTAGAATAGTAAATCTATTTAAACCTCCAAGACCAAAGTACTCTGTCTTTGTAAGTAAAATCAAATACCGATTTTCATATAACGTATACATTGAACGACTCTTCAAACTAAGCTTATCTAAGCTCAGATTCGCTACCGAGGGTTTGTTTCGTGCAATTTCTATATTAAATTATAATAGATAAGCTTGCATGCACCGAGAGCGACCCAAACGTGCCACTTTGTTGCAAAACTTAAACCGCAGTTTTATATCATAATCGAAACTATATTTTTACGGCTTTAAGCGTTATTAGTGTTCATTGTTGAAGAAAGAAGGCAAGCAAATAATTTGTTTTTTATTGTAGTATAGTTTCGCGTTTGACCACAATCTTGCCCTATGTGGAGCGAAGATATGGTCTAGGATGGAGTACGCTTTCCTAGAAGGTACCTATTCACACGGGACTTGAAGACACCCAGGTTACAAGTATCGGGAAAGACAGACTCCGGCAATGAGTTCCACTCCTTTGCGGTGCGTATGATGAAGCTAGATGCAAAGCGCTTCGTTTTATAGGTCGAATATCCACCATATATCGATGCCGCATGCCGGCTCGTCTGGATGTCCGATGATGGACATGTATTGTATCTTTAGGAATGACCGCACGACGTACTGAGTGGAGGAGCGAGGTGGAAATTGGAATACTCCTCCGTCACAAAGGAAGATCTTTCGCCGAGGCCATCGAGATCTTCCTTTTAACAATTAACAATGGTTAATTGTTATGCCTCACAGGCCTGAACATAACTGTAATTGTTGAAAATGTTTATATTCTTTGTATTTGTCGGAAATGTCTTGCGGCTTCAATTATTGCACAACGCCATCTATTAGCTTGTAAGTCATCTACTACATATCCGAGGGAAATATAAAAACTACATTTTGTGCCAAAAAGCGATCTTGTTATGTAAGTAAACGTATTATAACTAGAGTAAATAATGGTATTGTTTGCACCCCTCTCAATTGTTGGCGCCCAGTCAATTCATTCAAGATATCGTAATATTTTTTATTCTGTAGCCATACAATACTATTATTATTATCGTTGTATGGTTACAAAATAAAAAAAAAATATTTCTTAATGTTTTGAATAAATTAATCCACTCCAAATCAGTAATAAATATTCCTACCACGGGTTTTTTGGTTGAGATCGATTTTTTTTTGTACAAAATTAGAATGTAACTAGTTTCTATGCATTCTGTAATAGTGTACAATAAAGAGTTATCTATTTATCTTGGAGATCGTAAAATAATGTATACAATTTTGTATCAACAACTCGTTATTGGTATTCTTCTTCTTGTGATAAGAAATGAAGAAACGTCTACTTGAGCGTTAACGTTGATTTATATTAATCCAGCTACTGATTGGGGACTGACTTCAAAATATTCACTCGAGAATATTTAAGTCAACACTGACTTGGTAGAACTGTACTGACTTCACATGAATTTACAAGATACCAGTTAGAAGTCAGCCTGGCTTCCTTCGAATTTGAAGTCAGTAGCTGGATCAACGGAAATCAGCTTTCAGTTTTTAGAAATAAATAAGAAATAGAAAATGGATTATAAAACGCTATGATTCTTATTTAACGGTTATTGAACAATGTTATACTTTAATCTAGCTATTATTAAATGGCAATCACAACTAAGCAATCGTCGCAAATTCCCATCGTTTCCGCGCAGAACTCCCGAGCCACGTAATCTCGCGGATTGAAGAAATTCAATTTACCCGGTTGCAGTAACAAAACAATAACCCGAGTTCAAGATTGCTATTTGACAAAATTTTCCTCGTATTTACTAGATTTAGTCGTACAAAATAGTTAACGGCTATAGTACCTAGGAGAAACTATACAATTCTTGGCATCCCAGTACAATTATTGTTACTCTAGTATTTTATTCAAAACATTAATAAATCTATATATTTTTTATCTTGTAGCCATAATAGGTACGATTGTAAAGGCCAAAGGCTTGTTACTGCATGTTTATAACATTATAAAATTGTAGTCGTTCGTTTTTTATATTTTTCATGTTTGTCTGTTTGTTCGGGATTTTCGCAAAAACTACTAGGCTGATTTCGATACGGTTTTCGTTGACCGGCAGCAAATTCCTATACTTAAAATTGCTGTACTAGTAATCCCGAGAATCTCGTAGAATCTTTCTTGGGAACAGTTTAAAGAGGCCAGGACGAAAAAAATTTGATCCGATGCAATATTTTATTCACTGATTCAAATTCTCTCTGTAAAACCACTGTGTTCTCTGCCATCTAACGTGGACGAAATCGCGCACAAATCCTAATATAAAACAAAACTTAATGTCAAAGAAGTTGTCATTCACAATGACATTTATTGGTATTCGATTTTTCCCGCGCCCATTAACCTTTTTCTGTTTCCGCCACGCTTCCTTTCGCATACCAATAATTAATTTAAACTTGCTTAGCCTCGTTTTGCATTACCGCCGTAAAATATACAAACCCATTGTGTGTGACGCCAAGTGAGTTACATACACAAAGCACATTTAAAAAATGTCTCCTTTTATAGACTTGTAAGCGTCATCGAAACTTTGCATAATAAATCAATAAATACATATATCGTAACCACAGACATGAGAAAGCATAAGTCCATTCAATCAATTGATAGCCACACATTCAGATATATTAGTAAGATGACATAAAGAATGAGCCCAACCTTTTTTTTTTTACAAGGAGAAATCCATTTTCGGACCCCCCGCCGGGGAGACTTCGACGGGGGAGTGTGGGACTCGCCGGCTAGAGAAGCCGGAATACCCACTAAAACCCCTTGGTGCCACCTGACGCCATGAGCCGGGGTCACGGGATATGCGTGAGCTTTTCTTCCGCGACCCCGGCTGGCGTGGGCCCAAACCCAGCAAGTGGCGGGCCTCTCAGTGCTCATGTTTGAGAGGGGCGCGCGCGGCCACGACGGCCTTATAGCCTCCCCTGACCGTCACCCGCGCCGCGCGTTCATGGCGGCCGGAGGTCTAATGAGCTCAACCTGGCACGGTGACCTCCAACCTCCCCTTACAGTCACCCCGTTCCTCGCAGTTATTAATTCACTGTTTCAAAGTCTATTTATATAATCGAAAATTATACACTTTTAAATAAATAAAACAAATAACACTTACTCAGTTTTACTTAAGATCGTAGCACCTGGTGAATGGTAGAACAACTGTGTCTGCCTCATCTCACGCACCGCTTAAATATTATAAATTACTTGAAAGTACCGTCAATTACTTGTTCGCAATCTAAAACGTCCAGCAACTTCCTAACACCTTTGGTGTTGCTAATGTCCGTAGGCGATGGTAACCGTTTTCCATCATGGGCTATCTGCCTGTCTGCTGAACTCATGCAATAAAAAAAACTGTTATTGTATTATTTTGTAAAGACATGTTATATTATTTAATAAATAACAAATCTAATGGCGGCGCTTCACTGATATATTTTTTTAAATTTTATATAGCAATTCAACGTACCGCGTTCTTGCAAACAATTATTTATACAAACCAAACCGGTGTGCCATATTATGTTTAATGTTTCCTTAACATTTTTCTCATTTCCTTTACATTAATGCTCAAGCAATTGGAAATCATTGTTCACGTCATTTCCGGAATGTAAGTAGCTGACCATTAACTGTATTTATGATATCATTGATATTTAAGAGAAACAATTTCTAAGTATATATTAGTTGAATTTTTTTTTTCTTATAGAGATACGTAACCGTTTTGGATCAAAACGTTCTGTCTATATAGGTAAGTATACTACGGCCATTTCTCTCAGAAAGCTGGGTATACATTAATTAAAATCGCCACATAGATGTACTACACCTGAAGGGATACCGCGAAAAACGGGAATTTTTACTTTGTTTGATATACATTTCTATGTGTAATAAACTTTTTTAAAGGTTTTTAAATACAAGCTTTTGAGATCCTGGATACCATGTACCCGCAGAGTGCTAGCCAAGACAAGTAAAACGAGCCCAAACACGACGGGTCTATCTTGTTTAGTACAGGAGTTCCTATGGCCACCTTGTAACTCCATCATCAGATTAGCTCTATGGAACCATATTATTACATTGTCACGCGATATACATATCCGTGCAAAATTTCAGCTCAATCGGAAACCGGGAAGTTGGTCAAATTTAACTTGCAAGATTCCACCCGAACTTATAAGTATATACTTGTACATATATACATACATAGGTACATCCATTGCAAATTAAATAAAAGCTTGTAATAAAAAAAAATATATGAAAATTTTCCTTATGTATAAATCCTTGATTCACCAAAATATTTTTTTTGTGAAACACTCGTAATGTCATACTCGTAGTTAATATTTTGTGTAATACAGATTTGTAAGAAATAAATTCTGTCCATCTATACCTTTAAAACTAAACAAATAATTGGTAATGCCCTAGCGAGATAATAAACTACATTTAAATGTAGAATTTAAGTTAAAAATTATGTGAGACCATAAAATCGATCGTAACTCAATGACACGCTTATCATTAAATTGTTAAACAGTGTTGTAAGCTTGTAACAGTTGCAGATGATATTGTAACTTCTGTTATTGTAGCAATTATAAAGGGATATACTAAATTATTATTATGATGACCAACAACAGACCATTACTGGCTTTAATTGTTCTAAACTAACGCAATAATCGTTATACAAACGCACTGCTTGAGTAAATATCCAGTTACATCGCCATTATGCCCTAAATCTCAGAATTATATCTTCCTTCAAGTAATATTAGTAATTTATTTATTTTTCATACAAAATGTCTACAATGCAAATAATACAATTAAAAAACAATGTGATTGAACAGAGATTATTTAGTAAATTAGATTAGATTACACAGGTCGAGAAAAAAAAATCACTCCTGACTATTGTGATTTTTTTTATAATTTCGACATTTCTGAATAAATACTTACATACATTTAATATAGTTTTGTACTACTTCC
Source organism: Dendrolimus kikuchii (assembly GCA_019925095.2). Classification (NCBI taxonomy): domain Eukaryota; kingdom Metazoa; phylum Arthropoda; class Insecta; order Lepidoptera; family Lasiocampidae; genus Dendrolimus; species Dendrolimus kikuchii. The sequence continues at coordinate 7,339,851 of CM034395.1, read as the reverse complement.
ATTTTTTTTTAAATTATTACGTTATGCATACAACGTGGTAATGCAGCCAGTGTTTTGGGAACGTTCCCAACTGACGGTGATTTGGGACCTATTTACTATTTGTAGTTTTTATCTTTTATAAATTAAGTTGTATATATATATATATATATATATATATATATATGTTATTAGACTAGGCAAAATATGTAAAATAAATTTAAATGGAAAAAAATAATAATAAAGATTATGTTCTAAGCGTTTTTATTTTAAATTAATTATTGTGACAATAGCCGATATAATGCCTCCGAAAACATTTGAAAAATAATTATTGATAGAGTCAATTCAGTTTGTAGTTTTCATCATTTTCATGTATTCTATGGTAATTTCTTGGCAAATCAAATAACAAAAATCTGCAAGTAATAATTCTGACCATTTTCCGTTGTATCGTTTCTCTATATATAATATATCTTGCTAGACTCTTTAAGCACAATCATGAAATATTGCTAAATGATTTGCGGAAAAGAAATTTAAATCTACTGACATGATGGTATTTTGGAGCTCGATAAGAAAAAAGTTTTGCAAAATAAATATACGTGTCAGTAAGAAACTAAAAGCAGATCTAAATTCAGCATGACAAATTATGTATATTTCTTGGATTTTTATTTAAAGGACAATTTGGTTGCCGACCAGTGTTATTAGAAAAATGCAATTTTTAAGCTGAAAATAAAGTTTAAAAAACTTGTAATGTAATTAATAAAATATACAGAAATAGAAAAAAATATTTGTATGAAAGCTTCGATTCCCTCTCACCAACGTTATATTAAATGGAATGGACAGTATATCCACCACGCTTGTCCATTAGAGGCTCGACAGGTTTTACTACTCCGTTGGCTCAGCGACCCAAAGTGGGTCATGGCCTCCGAAACGAGAGCATGCCACTTTTCTCGGTCCTGTGCGGTTTCTTGCCAATTACTGGCTCCTAACTCCGACAGGTCCGCTTCTACTCTGTCCTTCCAGCGATATTTAGGACAGCCGACCGGACGCCGACCTACCGGCCGTCCCAAATATTCTTTCCTCACGTTGCGATCCTCTCCCATCCCTTCTACGTGACCGAGCCAGCGGAATGTGTCAAACCTGCCAGCACGGCAGGTTTGACACATCGATTATCTCGATGTGCAGGTTTCATCAAGATGTGTACCTTCACGTGTTAATTATAACAACATGCATATTAGGTCATAAAAATGTCTAAGGACCGGTTCCTATATCTTATCAACTGTTCATTTATCTTACTATCGGTTAAAATTTGACATAAGCTCCATACAAGTACTGTCAAAATTTATCCTATGGTAGAGCAAGTCAATGAATAGTAAGATCTAGGAATTGGCTATAATAGCTGCATTCTTTTCGGAACAAGATAGGGAACGGCGTTATTTGAGTCAGCAAGTGCGTTAACTACTAAGCTACCACAGTTTACGCTGGCTAAGTATATTTGTCTCTATTTAAAGCACTGTAGCCCCCACTCTATGTTCATTGCTGCTATGGAACTTTTTTCTGTGTTTAGACTGACGCTGTGCCCATTTTGTCTGAATATATCCAGCGTGGTTTCCAGCAGTAGAGTTACTCACAATTTTCCGTTATACCTGTCTACAGTACGAGTAAAACTTCAATGCGTCTTTGAAGTTCGTATACGTCATTGCGTATAACACATTTATAAGATCCACAGACAGAGTTGAGAGGTGTAGTGTTGCTCTCTCGCTTCTTCACTATCCGGACTCGTATGACATCTCTTTGGGACAACACACCGTAAGGTGCAATATTCGCTAATATTGAACTGGGCCTGCGCAAACCCACGCAACTAACGTCACTCAAAGCGTATTTTGGTTATGCGTGTACAGTAAGTTTGTCAGTTCCTGTACATATAAATCGTGTGCAGAAGGTTTGCCGATGATAAGTCATCTCGCTTCCTACAATCGCGACCGGCAGTCGTCTATTTCTTAGTACTACTTAGAGAACCCCGGTCCCAGTCGTAAGAAGCGGGAGGGGTGATCATCGGCAAACCTTCTGCGCACGACATATAAGATCGATAAATGTTATTTGTATAATGCGAAGGGGATTAACATCACTTTGATCCAAAGCCTTGTGACCGTTCTATAGATTATTATCATTCACCTTATGACGTGTGACGTCATTAGATGACTGGATTACAATATACGGGTTGAACCGGTGTAATCTCCGCTATACATATGTCACTAGTAAGTCAATATTTATTGAAAGTATTTTTAAGCACAAGCAGTTTGATTTTTTCAGAATTTGCTACCTAACATTATAATTCAAAAGTAAGCGAGGGTGATACATTTTTAAAACTTTCGAAGGGAATATATCATTTTCTATATATACCACATATTCCTGTTGTTGTACACTGAAAGTAAATTTTCATCCCTTATAAATATGAAGTCCACACTATCAAATTTTATCCATATAGACCCCGTAGGTCCTAAGAAAATTAATGAGAAGCTCTAAATTTTTTTTTCACTGATGTGGCCACCCAACTCCAATGAATGGCCAACGAGAGCCGCTGAGGTGCCTTAGAATTAACCATGTGGGGAATGATACAGCATCTTTAAATCTAGTTGCAGGGTGGCAGTTACGCACGAAGCTGCTTGCGGGGAGGTAAAACTTTGAAGTCCCGACTCTTTGAGTCCCTTAATTTACGAATAATGAAGACCCTAGAGAGAGCGTCATCACCAGAATAACCCACAGTTTACTGATTGACACACAGAGTAACTAAAGCGATACGACTTTTAATTTACTCCATACCATTATGACTAGTTGTAATAATTGATTGGTCTAGTTACTCATTGATGCGTGGCTATTAGTGGATAGATCAAAAGCGGTCAACGGATAATTTGAGGGGCAAGTATCCGCACCGCACTCGGATAATTCAGCGGATACGGATACTGGCGGCGGACTTACTTAGCCAATTATTGGATAGTGATTAAATGATACGAGAGCTAGCGCTACCAGGATAATTACGTGCGGGTAGTTCGTTTTAATGCGGCTTAGGAAACAAATTTGTCCTAATATCAGTTTGAATGTTATGGAAGGTTTAATATTCGCTGAATTAAAATTTAGTTTAATCCAGATTTTTGTCTTTGAGACTAATCTTCTCTTTAAAACCATACGTACATTAAAAATACAAATCCAATCCAATCACGGTTGCGTTGTATTAATACGGTATCTTTTTAGTCCAGGTCCAGGTTTAGTCTTTTTTATCCGTGCAGGAACGGAGAAAGAATACAATTTCCTGCGGCCGGGCGGCTTGTCGTAAGAGGCGAATAAACAACCCACAGCCAGGTGGTAGGGCATTTGCCCGACTGGATGGCTACCACCCCTGGTCTAGAGCATGCCGCCATAACAACTTTGAGTTATGTTGCGGCATTAGTAACCAGGTTCCAGACTCACTTAAGAGAGCAGCAGCGCATTTGTAGCACCTTTGGTGTTGCAAATGTCCATAGGCGATGATTACCGCTTTCTATCCAGTGGCCCGGGACAGGCAGGTCTGCTGAACTCCTGCAATAAAAAAAAAGTACAATTAAGAGTAGTTATATATTTTTTATAGTAAATAGGTTTGCATTTGACCACTATCACGTCCAATGCCGGACGATGATGCAGTTGAAGATGGAGCACGCTTACCTAGATAGTACCTATTCACACGAGACTCGAACACACCCGGATTGTACTTTTCGGGAAACACGGACTCTGGCAGTGCATTCCACAACTCTCACAACAACTCAACTCTCTGAAAGAACGTAGAGGCGTAGCCCGCACTGGTAGCGTTTGCGCTGTGAAACGATGGCGTAGATCAGAGCGCCTTGTGGTCCGAAGATGGAATGGTGTAGGGGGACCAAGTAGAACAGTTCAACCACACATTCTTCGAAATTAATCCTATAAAAGTAATATTATATAATACAAAAATGTAGGTGCTCCATTATATGTGATGTTATAACAAATTATACCTCTCAGACAGTTATAACTAAATACGTCTCCTAATTACATACTTAAGTGCGAAAAATGTCCAAAGTGGGACGTGACTTAATCAATCCTAAGTTATATTGGGTATGGTATGGAGTCGTGAATTTTTCATTCGGCAATATGAGAATTTAACGTTCAAACTTAAATTATGTCCCCTTAAGTTAACGTTTAGAAAGAAACGTTTAAAGTGAGAGGATTTTGCAGTTCTTTTTAATTTTTAGAGTTTTATAGAAGTTATTACTATTTATCGAATGACTTTGCTAGTAAGTAGCGTTAATATTATTTCTTCCTAGTAGTACCACCTATTATTGTAATACTTGCAGGTAGTTGAGATTACTACTCGGCCCGTTTTGTCATCGCTCGGATATAAAAGCAATCGGGCGAAGCGCTGAAGGATTATTCTCACTTCGACTTTGTTAGGATGCGCATGTCATAGAAGTAGCTATTATTGTACGATATAACTTATAATTTAATTTATTTTACTTAATTAATTAGATTGGCATTCTAGTAGAAGAACTACACTCAGAATAAATGCTATTAAGAAACGACCATCCTTTGTTATTTTTGATATAGTGTCAAGGGATTATAGGCAGAACTAGGTGGCCCGGTAGACGTCATATTGATTTGAAAAAATATCAAAATCCTAAAACACGATTCCAGCGCCACCTACTGGTTCCAATTGTGAATCTAAACCATCCGGGGACCCACTGAAACACATAAAAAAATCATTAAAATCAGTCGAGGGATTTACGAGGAGTTCAGGGACATACACACGAACTGAAGAATTTTATATATAAAGATCTTAAAAAAAATCTATTCCGCGGTCCTTTGCTTGCCATTCTGGTGAATTCCAATTACTACTAGCCTCTATGGTATTTAGTATCCATATATTTACAAAAAATTCAAATATTTTACAATGGTCGCATACTCCTGCTGCGCATTCTATTATTCGACATTTAAATAGATTACATTTTTATACATCATTCCATGCCATACACGGAAGTCAATGACGCCACTTACCCACTTACAGGGTCCAATTGTAAATCTAAACCATTCTCGAATCCACTTCAATAACCCACATAAAATTTCATCAAAATCAGTCCATGTGGTTTACCAGGAGTCCAGTGACATACATACGAATAGAAGAATTTTATAAATAAAATGATTTAATATAACTGAGATTAATATATTAGGTTTACTTAGATTGTATTAGTTTAAAAATCCACTTCAATGATGACAATATTAATATAATAAGTAGTTATGACTTTTGGGCTATAAATTCACCACCAAAACCAAACCACCAAATGAATACAAAAATAATGTTATTTAGTCATGAGACTTATTAATGAACATGTGAAGGTACCTCATTTCGAGTTTATGATGATATAAAACGTGGAGGGCTGTTTTGCTCTTTGTAACAGTAAGTGTGTCTGGGGATTAAAATTACCCCGTTTTACGACTCCAAAGTCTAGATGTAATTTTAAACAGTATTTCTGTATGCTGGCTATTGCTTTTAATATGTCTAAATCGTAGTCTATAAAATTAAACTAACATTGTACTAAATAATAATAGCAGACGAAATTGGGCCTTTTCGATGTACTTCAGATAGATGAATATATAACCTTTTATAATTTACTAGCGGTCTCGGCAGACGTTGTCCTGCCCTTAAAAATAAAATCTAGAACCCGATTCCACCGCCACCTCCCGGGTCTAATTGTGAATCTAAACCATCCCGGGACCCACTCAAACACAGATCTGGGCAGACGTTGTTGTGCCCTGAAAAAGTAAAAATCTAGAACCCGATTCCAGCGACACCTACCGGGTCTAATTGTCAATCTAAACCACCCCGAGACCCACTCAAACACAGATCTCGGCAGACGTTGTCCCGCCATGAAAAAAAAATATAGGACCCGAGACCACCGCCACCTACCGGGTCTAATTGTGAATGTAAACCAACCCGGGAACCACTTAAATACACATAAAATTTCATCAAAATCGTAGAACCCGATTCCAGCGCTAAGTATTTTGTTTAGATTGATGGGTTAAATTATTGAAGTTTTAGTAGAGATCCCTAATATTCATATAGCCTATATTAATCAGCTATAATGTAGCACTCAAATGGTAAAAGAATTTTTGTAATCGGTCTAGTACATTTTGTACCCTGACTTTTACATTAGATTTGATTATGATATATAACTGTATAAGACACCTGAAAATTTATCGTCGATATGCAGGGCACGCCCCAAATTAATCGTTACAGTTAAAGAGAGTAAGTAGATCGATTAAAGTACTATGTTTCCCGATATGCAGGTGAAAGGCACAGAAATATCCTCTTTACTGACGAAAATGTTTTCAAGATTGAAGAGCAAATGGCGTAGTGTACGCTCAGAGTTCTAAAGAAGCTGCGCACTAGTTGGAAATGTACAACTTGGTCATCATCCTGCCTCAGTGATGTCAGCATTAAAAATCGTGTTTTTAATAAAAAAAAAAACAAACACCTTTACAGAAATAAGGGTGTATGTACAATTTTGGTAATACTTCTTATGAACCGTAGTTATAGGCTTAATATTTAGATTCTTCATTGTAATTAATGTAAGATAGCAACAAAATAGGCATTAAAATAAGAAATAAATTAGCTCGTTACGTAGATGTTAGTCAAGTAAATAAAGATAGTAATAGTTAAATTGTTAGTCAAAATATGTATACTTTCGGTATTTTCAAAATTGCATAAATGCATAGTTATTATTTATAACATCAAAATTGTATATAGTATAAGTTTGATGTTAAAAAAAAATAAAGTCGCCCACATTTACTCCCTAAAAAGGAAATAAAAGAAAAAAGATAAAAAAAATAAAAGACTACAAGAATCTGTGCCTTAAACGATGACCGAGGAGGCGCGATTATAAAAAAAAACTTAAGATAACTAAATCTTAATTTATCAGATTGTACTTTGTTTGTTTTTGTGGACTGCTGACTCTGTACTATATGCTCTCTCAAATGCGTATATCAAGCAAGAACAGTTGTGTATACTAAGAATTCTCCATAGCAATCCGTCCTCAAGTCGCTGCTCCACGTGCATTGCTAACTAAGGGCGACTGAATTCGTTAACCGTTACGTAACCAGATTTAAACTTAAATCCGGTTAACGTGCCCGGGCAATTAGCCCGCACGGCCCAGGTGCGGACGTGTCGCAAATAACCGGTTGAATAGTGGACGGTGGGCTTAGGGAGTGTCGTTATGGGTGGTTTACTCGCGCTGGTAGTCAATGGGCCATTAATAATATCCTTATTAATATATTAAAATAAAACAAATACTCGTTAGACTATGCACTGTAAAAAGTACCGTAGAGTCGATGACCATACGTGTTTTTCCTAATTAATTACGAAACTAAAAATAATGACAGATAAAAGCATAAAGAGTTCAGCTTGTCTGTTTGGCTTGAAGGACCAATATCCGGGTCGTTACTTATGAGCAGTATAAACACAATACTTTTTAGCTACGTGCTTAATTCGCGATAAGATAATATCCTAGATGGTAAATGAGTACGCGATATGGCGTCCGCTGGTGCACACCGAGGTAAACGCCACGCTATCATAATATTCGATATACATCGAAAACCGATTTCGCCAAAATTGCTACGCAACATTAGCGGTAGCTTAGTACTTGAGACATTTAAGTGATATCCCAATTAATAGAAAGCGAGTAATTGTTATAACTACTAACTGGAGATGATGGAGAAAAATATCGCGTAGAAATTGATTACTGATAAAAAACCGTCTAAAACTCACCAATTAACCTTACACAAACATAACGAGTCTACTATCCATACTCCCAAATGACTCTTTTACATTTATTGTAGTATGGTATAACTTATATTTTATTATAACATGACAAAAATAATGTAAAACTGGAAAATTGATGGGCACAAATGTAAAGGTAGTCCAAAAAAGATGGATTGATTGTGTCAATCATGAGATGATGATTTGTTGTGTGACTGAGGACGTATGTCAGAATAGAGGAGTATGGAAGGAAAAGACATACTGTGCAGACCTTAAATAGTTGGAAGAACGTGAAATAAAAGTGCAATTGTGTTGAATTAGTTACAATAGAATTTAATTATTCGTTTATATTATAATTAAATAAAATAACAAGCGTTAATTATGTCAGTGTAGACAGTCGCTTAAAGTAACAAAGCCGTCTTGTTTATTTATGCTGTTTGCAGTTGAGTGTGTTTCATTAACTCTGTTTCCCAGGATTAAGTAGAGTGTCGAGTTTCTTGGATTTATAATTAACGAGCAAATTTTCACATGAACTCTTACTTCACGGTCCTTTCTTTACGTTTAAGCTTTAATGAAAGACTTATGCACCTGTTTTAGTTATGGAAAAAATATTTGCTATTTCAGTTTAAGATGTGTAATGAAATTATTGTAATGATAGGTATAGAAGGATAACATAAAACAAAAGAGAAAAGATTTAAACCAAAAGCAAATACAATTTTTATACGTGCAGGAACGGAGAAAGAATACAATTTCCTGCGGCCGGGAGGCCTGTCGTAAGAGGCGACTTAACAATCCACAGCCAGGTGGTGGGGCATTTGCCCGACTGGATGGCTACCACCCCTGGTCTAAAGTATGTTGCCACAACCACCTTGAGTTGTGTTCCGGCATTAGTGACTAGGTTCCAGTTTCCCTTAAGAGAGCAGCAGCACATTTGCAGCAACTTTGGTGTTGCAAATGTCCATAGGCGATGGTAACCGCTTTCCATCAAGTGGACCGTCTGCCTGTCTGCTGATCTCCTGCAAAAAAAAAGTCTTGCAATTATGTCCAATGGAGTTGGACAGTATAATATCCATCTATTATGATTATTTGTTATCGTTCTATAAAAAACGGAAAAAAATGTTTGTTGTTTCATAAGTATGATTTTTGCTGTAACCATTTCTATTTCTACCAATGACTTCCGTCCAAATGTGTGAATGAATACAAACTAAAAGTTAAATTTAAGCATCATACAAAATTTCAATTTTACCTTAATGAAAGCAGGTTCGTTTGTACAGTCGTTTGAGCATTTAGATATGATATTTTAATTCCAATTACCTATTCTAAATTTTACATATTGGATTACATTAAACGTAATTGTATAGCAATTGACAATTTAATCTTCATAAATATTCAATATCATAAACAAGTTAATAACATTACGCCTAATATTAAACAATTTTATAAAAATGTATTCACGAGCAAGTACAACTAAATCTTAATTTATAATTAACTAGCCGTCTTGGCAGACGCTGTCCTGCCGTAAAAAAAATTAAAATCTAGTACCCGATTCGAGTGCCTCCTATCGGTTCTAATTGTGAATCTAAATCATCCGGGGACCCACTCCAACACACAAAAACAAAATCATCAAAATTGGTCCAGGAGATTAGGAGGATCATAGAATTCAATCCCATCACCATATTCCGGTTCCAATTGTGAATCTAAACCATCCGGGGACCCACTCCAACACACAAAAACAAAATCATCAAAATCGGTCCAGGAGATTAGGAGGATCCTTGAACCCAATCCCAGCGCCATCTACCGTTTCCAACTGCGAATTTAAACCATCCGGGGACCCACTCCAACACACAAAAACAAAATCATCAAAATCGGTCCAGGATATTGGGAGGATCCTAGAACCCAATTCCAATGCCATCTACCGGTTCCAATTGTTACATTCACACAAAAAGATTCAATAAAATCGGTAAATTCGTTATTAAGTTAGGTAGCTGCGCGTACATACATTTTTATTATTAATTTTTATTTATATAGAAGATATACAGAATAGATAGATGGTTTACAGAAGCAATTCATTTTTAGGAAACTGTGTAAATTGTCGAAATGATTAATATTTTTCAAAATAATTACAGAGAAAACCTCAAAATACCTAAACTAAAACCAAAATGAATAATGAAATCTGAAAAAATGAGCACATGAGATATGACTCAAGTTCATTGCTCATAAATGTACTTTTAAAGTCCATGAAGTATTAAATTTAGTTTTAAATTATAACTATGTATGAGAATTTTAATAATTGTTTTTTATTGCAGGAGATCAGCAGACAGGCAGACGGCCCACTTGATGGAAAGCGGTTACCATTGCCTATGGACATTTGCACCACCAAAGTTGCTACAAATGCGCTGCTGCTCTCTTAAGGGAGACTGGAACCTGGCCACTAATGCCGGAACACAGCTCAAGGTTGTTATGGCGACATACTTTAGACCAGGGGTGGTAGCCATCCAGTCGGGCAAATGCCCTACCACCTGGCTGTGGGTTGTTAAGTCGCCTGTTACGACAGGCCGCCCGGCCGCAGGAAATTATATTCTTTCTCCGTTCCTGCACGGATAAACAAATATATATAAATAAATAGGGACGCTGCTTCTTAGTTGAGTTCTTTTGGATCGCCTAAAAATGCGACAGCCTAATATTGTAATGAATAAATACCACGGATCTGTTAATTATTTATTTTACCCAAATTAATATTAGCTCAGAGGGTACGACATCGGCGTCTTTTTCTAATAATGATTCTCCTCACAGATAGCGTTCACCACTTGGGCAGTTTTTCTGATCTAATGTGCACAATTACCATGCGCTGAAAGTAAAAGAAAAAAATCAAGAGGAAACTGTGCTCCTACGTGTTGCCTTTCAGAGATCCCTTTTAATGATAAGACCGTTCTTTGTATACCGTTAGAACAGATATTGCCTATAAGTTTTCTGTCTTAACGGTGTACAGTATAAAGTTATCGCTATTTATCCAGCTTGTACCTATTACTGGTGACCTTTTTATTACAAGCTTTTATTTAACTTGCAATGGATGTACCTATGTATGTGTGTATGTAAGTTCGGGTGGAATCTTGCAAGTTAAATTTGACCAACTTCCCGGTTTCCGATTGAGCTGAAATTTTGCACGAATATGTATATCGCGTGACAATGTAATAATATGGTGGAGCTAATCTGATAATGGAGTCGGAAGGTGGCCATAGGAACTCCTATACTAAACAAGATAGATCCGTCGTGTTTGGGCTCGTTTTACTTGTCTTGGCTAGCACTCTGCTGCTACATGATATCCAGGAACTCAAAAGCATGTATTTAAAAACCTTTTTAAGAAAGCTTATTGTACGTATTTTTTTGCTGGAGTACAATAGAGAAACTAAGGTCCCATATGATGAAAACTGCAACACGAAAGGGGCTACAAATGTGCTGCAGGCCTCGAAGGGGGAACTGTAACTTGGCCATTAATACCGAAACATGACGCAAAGTTATTATGGTTGTATCATCTAGAAATTCTAGACCAAAGGTTCCCAACCCTTTACGGACTGGACTACCTTTACCTTTTAGTCAATTATTCCAATTTTAACTGTCCGTCTATTATCTATTAATAATCACAAATTAATTCTCTCTCTCTCTCTTGAATCGTGCTCCTCGTGGTTGTGGCTGAGGGTCGTGATTATTGATTAATTAAAAATACAAAAACATGTTATAATAAAAACATTTAACTCAGAAAAAAACATACCAAGTGTTATTAACAAAATTATAACTTAACCAACTAATGGAACACAATATATAAACCTGGAGAACCGCGCACAGCGGCATTGCCCAACGGCAAAGACAAAACGATTAATCAAAATTAGTAAAAAAACATAAAAAAGCAAAATTATAATAAGATAAAATACGGCTAGATAAAATGTTTTTTTATGAAAATAAAGATATTTTCAAAGTATTTAATTATATTAAATTTCTAATTAAGTAAGTACGCCGCGACCGTAACGCTCCCCATTTGCCTTTAGACCCACCACCACCCGCACGTAAAGCTCCAGCGCCCACTAAGGAGCGGTAGCGCCCCCGTTGGGAACCAATGATCTAGATTCTAGACTAAGGTTAGTAGCAATCCAGGGCAAATGCCCTATTATCGGGCTAAAAGTATTTTGTTTCCTAATGATTTCATCATCTTTAGTTATCACATTTTATCCCTTTTTATCACTTCCCATTGCACAAGTACGTCGAGTATTCATTTTCAATGACAAAAATCCGCTGCTTGAATAACAAAAGCGTTGAATCTCGCTTTTTTCAAGAGGCAAGGGTCGTTTCGTTTATCGATCTCGTATCACGTACGCGCCGTGAATCCCAAATCAACTTCACGATAAAATATCTCTGAGACGAATGTATTTCCTCGGACTTTTCTTGCTGACATTTTGAATGTAAACGTTTTGATTAGCAGCTCGAAGGTCGTTTGTGATTTTTTTGTGGTTACATTTCCCCATTGTAATACCTATCCCATGAAGTCAGTTTTATACAGCAATACATCCTCTAGATCTATCTCAAGGCCACACTCTTTCAGAGAACCAGCTTGATTGATAGTATGTGGCATAATTCATTTGCAAAGTGCTTTTATGCAAACCACACTTCAATTCTACCGGTTACCGTTATAGTATGTATACAAGGTTGTCGTTATACCTAGGGCGTCTATTCAACACGTTTCCTTGTTTTCTCAGGGAATAAAGAACTATAAAGCCACAAGATAGCATCCTTAAAGACACTATACCACCACTGACCACGATCTCTTTATTCATAACATTACACTAATCATTTTCGGCTTTTCTCAATTTTTTGTAATATTACACGAAAGGAGAATGGGAAATGGGACGACTGCTTATTTGGGGCGCGACATGTGTAGACACTCTAGCGCCGTCACATCTTCCAATGACTGAGTTAGAAGCTGGCAACGCTGCTTGAAAAGCTGAAGCTCTCAAACGGCGCAAATTTGGAACCTTAGGAAGGGGTTACATATTTGTGCCGTTTGGAGTTTAAAAATTAGATCCGTGGGGTCCATCAGCTAACAGTATCTCCAAAGAAATTTGGAAGAAACTCTTCGATGCCATCCGTGATAAGAAGGCTGGCTCATATTTCGCCCAACAAATAAGCATCGCTATACAACGCGGCAATGCAGCCAGCCTTTTGGGCACGCTCCCATTTAGCAGCGATTTGTTACACAGTCTATAATCGCTTGTACTATTTATAACTTAGTTTATTTTGAAACGAGGACGAAATTAATATAGAATATTAGACCAGACAGTCTCTAAATATGTTATTTACAATAAAAGAAGATACCGTGCCTGAACCTTTTTTTATATTAAAATTGGCATTAAATAAAAATCTTCAATTGCTGGAGTTTATAACCAGATGTACAAAAGAATTTAAGAAATCTCAGAGTTATCTAAGACGTAAATTATGTGTACAGTTTAGTCCGAAGCATTATGGAGTATGCATGTGGTATCTGGTCACCTTGTTATTCTGTACATTCCAAATCTCTTGAAAACGTTCAAAGAAAATATCTCAGGATTTTAAGTTATAAAAGTGGTCTTGGACGCACTCTGAAAAACTGCGCAGAACGACTCGCAAAATTTTAAGTTACTCCTTTACATGTTCGTCGTATACAACATAACCTCGTCGATTTGCACAAATTGTTTCATAGCTAATTAGATTCGTCCAATTTGTTAGCTATCCTGAATCTTAACACAGCAGGCAATAAACGTGTACCCAATAGAACCTGCACCTTAGAAGTATGTAAAAAGAACACATCGTAATATAATCCGCTTACAAGAATGTGCCGTGTCTACAACGAATTTTTTATAAAGTACGATAAGCTGAATATATTCAATGCTTGCTTTTCCTTGCCTTATCTTTAAAAAAATCGGTTAATTCCATATAGTTAATTCACTCTCCGCCTTCACCTTTAACTTTTTAGTAATGCATATAATGTGTTTTTTTTTTATTTAATTTTCTTTTGTCTTTTCATAATAACGTATTACTAGAACAAATAACTTCTTCTTAGATTTAATAATTTTGTTTACGAAAATATAATAATTTCAGCACTCATGTGTCCGCACGCTTGGATAGCAATCATGTTCTAACTTTTTATATAGGTACTGTATTATGTTAATGAATTATTGATTGTTATCTGTTGTGTTGTCCAAATAAATAAATAAATTATAAAAGTTAAATACCTGAATTTCTTTCCTCAATTATGATAACTATTATGATTTTCAAACCTACTTATTTTTTATTTTTCTCGATACAATATTTTAATGCTACAATTAGCACTAAAATGTTAAATATAAATATACAATAAGTATGACTAAGTATGATCGCGGCTTTGTATGATTGGTGCTTGGTTTGTAACAAAGTGAGTCAATATCATTTTTTATAACATGCAAAGATACTAACTTATAACAAATAGGACATTGTTTTTCGTTATATTATATCTTCTGTTTAATCTCTACTGAGGTAGAATTTCCAAAATTACTTTTTGAAATGAAAATTGGCTTTATGTTCTTAATACATTAAGCATGTTAAATTCAAACTTTTTGGAAATCTCATACCACATTTTACATTCCTTTTTTAGTTATTATTTCAGTGGTTATATATAAAATAATAACTTATTTAAAACCAAGAGGGAAGATAATTGAATTTGCTAAACGAGATATAATATCTACTAGCAATAATAAAACCTTAACGATATCCTAGGCTTAACGTGCACAAGTTTTTTGAAGACTATTTAGATAAACATACTACCTACAAATACCCAGCGGAATTAGGATTCGTATCTTTACACGCTTCTGGGCCAATAGTAATCGGGTTAGAATATTTGGTACACTCGTTTCTAGATTTTTATCGTCAATATTCTGAAATAGAATTCCATTTGCGATTAGATTATTTATCGAGCTGATATGAATTTTGATTTCTTAAGCGATACAACAAAAGAAATTTTAATTTAACTCAAATGTAAATAGTAAAGACGCAGCTTATGGTACCTTGATCACATTCATCAATAGTGAAAATGCCAGAGAAATTACCTCGTAAAATCACTTGCTTGGGTTTTATTTAAATCATAGTGTTTTTATATTTATTTAGGGGAAAGTCGGGTAGATCCGGAAGGCGGGTAACCGCGGACATTTAAATTTCTAAGAAACTAAACAGGTTGCGTAAACAAAACGTGATTGTAAATGTGCATCCTTTAAAGTAGAAACAAATGCAGCTCGGCTACGATGTGGGCGTCGTATAAGTTAGTCGTGATTGAGTATTTTATCCTAGCCAAAAAAAAAATCGAACTTGTAATATGCCTAAATTTAAGGGAAGAATAAGTGAAGGAGGAAAATTGGTTGAAAATAAAATTAAAGAAGCAGTGAAGTGTGTAATGGAAGGCAAGTTAATATTCAGTGCCAGGAAAAGTCGAAAGAAGATTGTGTCTATATATAGATGTATCGTATTTTTATTATAATTGTGATATTAGTAAGGCTAAACAGCGATTGGGTCACTATTTATTACCATGTCCGGGGCTACTCGCCGCTTTTTATGAAGCCAAAAAAACAAGACCTAATTATTCTCAATATATTCCGTTAAAAATACGATATGTTTTTATTAATAGTTAACTAAAATAATAAAAGAAGTTCCAAACTTTGTTTTAGGTATAAAGTTAAGACAGAAATTTCGATCATTTCTTTTTATTTGCTATTCATGTAATTGTCCGGGGCTGCCTGAACTTCCCCTATTTATTTTTGCTTATCATAGTTAATGTCTGATATTGTGAAATTAGATACTTTTTCATAAAAAGATACTATAATTACAAAGTTAATCATCGCTGCGATTGCTATTTAATACATAGATTATATCTGCCATAAAAACAGCGTGAGACGAGATTAATAATATACTTGTTTTGTATGCAACAGACACTTTAAATTAACTGTCTGCAGAAAACTAAAGTGTAAAAATACTTTATGTACGTGTATGACTGTCACGTCACGATCAAGTCGCTCGGGGTCACTACTTTATCTGTTGATATTGTGGTGGTGAACAGTGGCTCAGGGCGGTATCGGGTGGTGTTGGAAAGTAAATAAAGGACAGAGCTGTTTAGTACTGGTGTTTACTCGCGACTAGTATGGGGTTTATGGACGCAGCCGCACTGTCAGAATATATGCAATTTCTGCTGACGTCATAAACTATGTCCCTACAACCCTAAACGTTTTGGAATCGATTACGTCACTTTAGATCAGCTCTCTCGGACTACTAGCGGACTCTTCGAACAGTTAGCGTATAATAGCAATTGATCTTATCATATTGAATACTAGAAGTTCATTGATTCTTTTCTCAACATTCTTACAACATCATACTAGTGTTAACTACCAGTTACATTTGTAGCATCCATTTTAAACCCTGGGTTAATTTGCTCACTTTCCAGCACTTTGCACGATCTGTAGCATCTCTTCTTGTAAGAATATTGTTAATTAAATTGTTAAACTTACACTTTTAAAGTCTAAGTTTAAAAATTAACAATATTCTTATTTGTCAATATCTTTATTTTTAAAGTCTAAGTTTAAAAATTAGCAATATTGTTAATTTTTAAAAAATATTAATAATTTTTAAACTTAGACTTTAAAAGTCTAAGTTTAAAAATTAACAATATTCTTATTTGTTAATATCCTTATTTTAATAAATTAACAGACTTTAAAGAAAATACCATGTCATATATAGAGCCCAAAATCAACGTTTTTAATGATTTTTATTTGAACAATAACACTTGGATTACCTTTACCTTTATTACCTTTTTTTTCTGTAAAATAAATGTATTTGTCTATTGAAAAACTAGTGTAGAATATTCATAATAGTTCAGAAGCTAAGGTACCCATAGTGTATTCCTATGACGTGGATTTGAATCCTGGTCGGAAAGCATGCACTAGTCAATTGCAAGGCAACGATGACAGGAAAACATTGACACTACTGATATGCATACCGTCATATGTACAACCTACCAATCCATACGTTTTATTTTTATTTAAAAAAATGTTAGGCAAAAACCCAATAGTGAAACGTTTTTGTAGTTATATAGGACCACAAAATTCTAGCAAAAGCGTTTCCTTCATTTCGTATTGTAAGTTAGTTACAAAGTTGGTGCGAAACTCTCGCATCGTGCGGACACCACTGGGGACTTGCCGACCCCTAACTGAATTCAAAGCATACGTGACGTAAGATCTACTTCCAGGCTGCAGTGCATATTGGACGTGAGCTATCGCGATTGCTGATTTAGAAGGAGCTTCCTGGCATTGGCTTGCAAAAGTTATTCTGTTCAAACAAAGTTATTCAGCTCGCGAGGCAATTTAACGTCTATACTAGTACCTTCCATTTCTTAATCTTTCATTAAACGTATATATTGTCTAAGTTCATATATTTCACACAAAGTTATTTAATATCAATCTGTGAACCTTAAATCATATTCACCAAATTTCATAATAATCAGTTTATAACCAAGAGAACAAACTGAACATAAATAAATATACCTGCTCATTAACACATTTATACGTTAGCAGCGGTATTTACATATAGCCCTATCTTAGTTTTAGGATGATTAAAATTAGCATAAAAAAGACTTTTAACAATCTATAAATCAAACTAAAACTTTTTTTTATTGCAGGAGTTTAGCAGACAGGCAGGCAGCCCACTTGATGGAAAGCGGCTACCATGACCTATAGACATTTGCAACACCAAAGGTGCTACAAATGCGCTGCTGCCCTCTTAAGGGAGACTAGAACCTGGTCACTTATGCCGGAACATAACTCAAAGTTTTTATGGCGACATACTTCAGATCAGGGGTGGTAGCCATCCAGTCGGGAAAATACCCTACCACCTGACGAAACTTAACAACTTCGTGTTTTATAAAGGACCAACCCCATTTTGATAAATACTAACCTATACGTTTAAAATGTTCATCCCCTTTATGAAATATCAAAGGACTAATTAACAACTAAAGGGAATATTTCACGTTTATGACTGTGTTTTTAAAATTATACATAAGTCCCCTAGAAAACAGAGGTAACTAAATTCAAATACCAATTCGTTTTTCAACTCTCGATTATGATTAAAATATTTAAAAATAGAGTTAGTTACAGTTAAGTTTAAAATTATACGTAAGTTTATTTAATATATAAAAAAAATGGAAATTTGCCATCACCTATGAGGCTGATATCGTCACTGGTGACGAAGTCTCAATAAAAAATAAAAATCTCGATTACTTATTCCTCTCACACTATATATGCCAATTTACATGAATTCTACTTACGCGGTTATCGTTCCGTCTCACATATCGTATTGAAGAGTAATAAGATAGGTGAGACTGAACGATAATAATCCATATTCATCAATTAAATACTATATAATAAATCGCTGCCAAAGAGAAGCTTGCGCAGAATGCTGGTTGCATTTCCACGCTGGATATCAACGCTACATTACTGTGCGAAGTATAAACCAGTCTTGTCATGCTCATGGGTGGTATCTGATTTTCCTATAAATGTCTTTGCAGAAATTCTTTGCGGATGGACCCCACGGATCTAGTGTCGCAACTTCATACAATAATAATATATTTTTCAACACACTTGCTCATAAAGTGGCTCTATGGTCACCGCAATTAGGCACAGAATGACACCCATTATCAAACTGTGAGTAAAAAACGTTATAACTCACTAGTGAGTTATAGATATTTTTTTTTAATTTTATTGGTTGAGTTGCTTTGTTCTTTAAAAAGTTTTTATTCAAAAAAAAAAGATCGTGTTCTATAGAACAAATAAATTAATGTTCCTATTGCTTGCTCATTTCATGCAACTTCTTATTTAAATAGATAATTTTAACTCGTGCGTGTTTAATAAATAAAACTTTCACTCATATATAACTTTTTTTATCTACTAAAAATAAAATGAGTTTTTGTTGTTATTTTATTCACAAGTGTGTTGAAAAACGTCGTATAATACACGTGTGTATTGATGATTACCGTCCTCGGCTCTCTTAAGACCCTCGCCTACGGCTCGAGTCTCAATGGCGCCTCGGCGGTAATCACCAATGTTACACACTAGTACCATAATGTACTAATATCTTATTTCTAAAGATCCATATTTCACAGTCTTTAATTGTCAATAAACACATAGACTTTTAAAGAAATAAAGAAATAAATGCACTTTTAAACTGATAAACTACGATAACTTTATATAGATAGGCATTTTGAATACGAGTTGATCTCATCTGAAAACCATGAAGCAATCGTACAAATAAAGTTACCGCAACCAAAATTCAACGTGCAGCATTGATCAGCTGTAATGGTCACGTTCCAATAGATTTGCTTAGATAAATCCTGCAGTTCTGTGATCCACCTGTCGTTCGCTTACATTCACGTCACTGTCGGGTCTTTGTTCTCTTTCCGTGTTGAGCACAGGGAAACACTGTGTCTTTGTCCGTACTGTTTGTTCAAAATACAATTGACACAGTGCTTAGTGTAGAAATGCAGCGGAAGTAGTTAGCATTTACAAAAGACATATGTTTACTAGAAATGATTATTATTGGGCACATTTTTTGCGTTGGTTTAGGTAAATATATTTAAAACAAGCGTCGTTTGTAATTGTTTTAATAGTACATCGCGTGGCTTTAAACAAATAAGTTTATTTTTCGACTACATAGAGTTAATGCTAAAAATGATAAATAACATCGGAGAGTGCTCCGTATAGCGCGGAGGAGCGAGGTGGATTGCTCCTCCGTCTCAAAGGAAGATCTACCAGCGCGGCTAATGTTGTTCCTCGCAGGCCTAGGCCCATCTGTTATAGTTGAAAATTTGTATATATTCTTTGTATGTTTCGGGAAACGACTGTGACATCGATTATTGCACAGCGCCATCTATTAGCTTGTAAGTGTTCCACTACAACATAATATAGTGAAAGACTGTCCATGTACAAATTTGAAATGTATGGATCGAAATTACAACAGTAATAGATTGATGAATCATTATTTTTCATAAAAGCTTGATAATTAATAAATATTGATCAAAAAGATATGCTTATGTTTGAAATGCAAATTCTATCACTCACATGTAGATTAGACGAAATTTGGTAGAACTTACCATATTTAGATAGATAGATAACACTTTATTGTACACCATTACAGAAAACTTACGAACTAGTATTATTCTAATTGTGTACAAAGGGTGATCTTATCGCTAAAAAGCGATTTCTTCAAGACAACCCGTGGCAAGGATATTGCTGATTAGGAATGGCGATGGTGGTGGATACATAATTATTGCACGATTACTTATATTTTAATAATAAATATATAACTATACTATATATACAAATATACATATAAGTTATATACATATACAAGATATAGTGATAGGATGCAACGATTTAAACATAATAAATATATAGTTATATGCAATCTAATACTAATTATATAAAATTACATATAATTATATTGCAGTTAGGATTTCCTGATCATGTTCTTAAAATGTTATTAGAGATTTTGCTTGTCTCTGTCGACACACAGTGTTGTTAGAAGAAAGCATAGTAAATATTTGCCTCTTTACACTATCTATGGTCTAAGACTTACCCATTTGTCCTTGGTTTTATACCTTTCTCTTTCACTCACCAGCATGACATCTCTTTCCTTGATATGATAGATGTCAGATAGCTGTCAATTCATATGCATTGTAAAATTTTGCCGGTAAAACATTGCAAAATTTGTAAATTATTTCAAAGTGTTAAAACTATTCAATATTAATAGAATTTTGAAGTGTTGACAACACAGTGCCAAGAAAATAATATAGTACTTCATTATAACACTTACCATTCGTCTTTTAATTGTGTTATAATAAGTACAAACTACGACAAGTAAGTGTTCCAAGTGGAATGTGCAACATTCGAAATCTTTAAGCCTTTGGTGATTTCTGTTATTACGAGCACATCGAGTGAAACCAATTACGATAAATTATCTTCGTTTCTCAAGTTCGGACGAAGGGGGAAGTATTTTGCTTTATTCTACTGAACATGAGATGTAAGTACAATTACGAGTTTTCAAACAGGATTGAACTTGTTTTAACACCTAACTGAAAATCTCAGTAGGGGAAATAAAACACCGAGGTTAGTAAACCGGTTGTTTACTTAAGCTAACCAAGAGTTAGTGTCAAAAATTAAATTGATTTTTAATTAATATGATTGAAAGGACATTTATCACAAACTTGTCTTGCTAATAGTGTTGTACTAAGACATAACATTTGTCATTTCACTGTAAAAGAAGACCACTTATCGGTGCAGAACCATTGTGGACAAATTTGTTTTTTATAATATTCTAGAACAATGACAATTTCTGAACAAAGGCTATAGCTGGATAAACATCCAGCTGCTGCTGGCTGAAGTTGAACAGCTTCTTTAATTCAGTGATAAAACACTGGCGTGTGTATAGATAGTCGGCCCATTTATTTATTATTTGAGATATAAAGATAACTTTGGGTGGTTATAGCCTTCTAACCTATATTAAAGAAAGTTTGGATCTGTTCATGGTACATAGATGTGCCATGTGACTATAACCCACCTGAACATTGGTCTTGTAAACGAGGGCTTGTAAATTAAGTCCTCACAGGAGGCACCACAACTGATTTTCACCAAAGCCTAGTAATTTTTACATTACTTATTGACAGGATTAATAAAGTCAGTGGGACCAATGTCCCATAATTAAATATTAGAGACTACATTGCAAATTATTTGTAGTCAAGACTATATTTTTGTCCTGATGTTGTACAACTTATTAAAGCATCATTAAGTGGCTTACAAGGGTGATTAAAATTTAAAGACAAGTACGTACTTTAAGTTAAAAAGTAACACATCTAATGTCTTATATGACAAGTGATCTAAGCCTTACTAATTATACAGCCAAGCCTATAAATCTTAGTGTAAATTGTTTAGACTACACAATACACATAATGAGAAAAGAGATAGTTCACCTATTAAAAGTAGTGAATATAACAGACTCCATCCAAAGAGCTGCATTCAGATGGTTTTTGATAAAGAAGTCAGATGTTGATTTCTGCCCTCTTGGACCTCAGAGGTCTCAATTCATATGTAATATATTGTAAAACATTTTATATTACAAATAAAGAGATTAATTAAAGTTAAGACACATTGGTTAGTGACAACAAACATTCAACAGGCATATTTTCACTTACCAATAGCTAAACCTCATCCGGACATTCCTCCGAGTGGTTTATAGCAAGATTTTCAGCAAACATTTAGTTACACATTACAATAAGTAATTGTATTAATTACATATAAGAGAGCAGGGGTTAAAACAACAGCTTATCATCTTACTATTATAATAACTAATTTTTTAATTATTATAAAACTAAATTACTGTGGGATGCACAAGGTGGTTTCAGAAATGGAAGGGGATGTATGGATCAAGTTTTCTCTCTCCGCAATATCGTAGAGAAGCAGCTGGCTATGGGCCGGAAGGTTTTCTGCGGTTTTGTGGATCTAGAGAAAGCATTTGACAGGGTTGTGCGGAAGGACCTCTGGGACATATTGCCCGGATATGGGATTAATGGCCAATTGATGCGTGCTGTGCAGTCCACTTACGAGGGCTGTATGGCATGCGTTCGGGTGGAAGGCAGCCTGTCGCCCTGGTTTAACGTCAATATTGGCGTCCGCCAGGGCTGCGTGCTGTCGGCTTTGCTGTTCATCCTATATCTGGACGATTGTCTCCAGAGAATAAGATTGATGGATGTTGGGGTGCGGATGAGTGATCTAGTTGTAAGCACCTTGCTTTATGCGGATGATGCCGTGCTTTTAGCCGAATCGCCATCAGAACTGCAAACACTAGTCACAATGATGAAAGATGACTGTCAGGCGAGAGGCTTACATTTGAATGCGAAGAAAACAAAGGTTATGGTGTTTGAAAGAGAAGAAACCAGAACGAATGCAAGGATAATGGTCGATGATATTATGCTAGAGCAAGTGAATGAGTTTGTATATCTTGGATGTGCTTTTAGCAGGGATGGAAGGTACACCGCTGATATAGAAAGAAAAGTGAATTTGGGGAATAGTGTGAATGGAGCGTTAGGTAAACTTCTAGGCGCTAAGAACCTCAGCCAGAAGGCCCAGCTCGCCGTACACAACGCGGTGCTGGTACCTACGCTCACGTATGGATGCGAGAGTTGGGTATGGAAGAGAGAGCATGAAAGTAGAGTAAACGCGGTCGAGATGCGAGCACTGCGCAAAATTTGCGGAGTGACGCTCGCGGACCGCGTTCGTAATACCGAAGTAAGAAAGAGAGTTGGTCTGAAAGGGAGTGTCGGGGTGAAGGTAAGGAAAGGAATGCTCCGGTGGTTCGGGCATGTGGAAAGAATGCATGATGAAAGAATGACTAAACAGATATACAATGCAAAAGTGGATGGATGCAGAAGTCGTGGAAGGCCACGACACACCTTCCATGATCAAATTGATCGTGTACTAGCAGAAGGTGATGTCAGGAGCCTTAAGAACAGACGAGCGTGCATGACAAGAGTTATGAATGTCAAAGAAGCAAGTGAGGTGTCTAAGAATAAGCCTAAATGGCGCTCTGTTGTTCGTGCCTACCCCGCAAGGGAACTGGCGTGAAGTTATGTATGTATGTATGTATTATAATAACATAAGAGATAGTTTGATTAATCTTAAGACAGCAAAGTAGTGGTCTATTTGTATACTAATTTTAAACCTTATTTATACAAACTTATAATATCATAAGTGTCTATGCTATGAGACTGTGACATTCTGTAAGATGATAAGAAGTATCTCAATTGATGTTTAAAGACTGGAAACTCCCCTCTTTATTGCTCTTGCTTTGTGGCTTAACATTTGGCACAAAAATATTTGCTATTATAGCAAATTGGATTGCAGAAATCCTATAGACACCATATCCAGTTACTCTAGAATCAGTCAGGACGGAAGGTCCTTGATTCTCAAATTGCAGAAACTCTGAGAATGTTCGATACGAGGATGGCATATAAGTTATCAAAAAGTCTATCTTACAATTGCCATCATGTGAGCATTAAATCTCAGGTGTGATCAAATTATTTGCTCCAATGTCTAAGGTCTGTTTTCCTATTGTTATAACTGTCTGGGACACCAGGCGAGGCAGAGTGAAATTGTCCTAAAAACCATAACTAAAAATAACATTTCTGATTTCAAACATGTGGAATAGATATATTACTACTCCTAAAGGGGTTATGACTAAATTGAGATTTTGCATACTATGCAATTTTAAAGAATTGGCTTCACAATCACTATGCAAATGTTCCTAAAATTATTCAAACAGAGCAGGCCAAGAGGGAATATCTAACCCTACTGTTTAGCAAGACCTGAAATAAAGTTGATCAAAGGAGAGCAGGGCTCAGAACCAGTACTCAAATAGCTGTATTATTCAGTCTTTTGACCTCAAATTCAGGTTGAGGTGCTCAGCTAAACAGGATTTGCTCACTGATTGGAAAGTGGGCCTGTAACCAATTTCTTGGAGTTCAAAGAGGAACGAGATGTATACTATGTTTGTAAGAATAAATAGTCAGTGTATGACTCAAAGAGGTGCATATTGTACATACATGGTGAGAAAAGGACGTAATCCCTTTACCTAAAAAAGTAAATAAATAAAGATGCTTACCATATTGTTGAATCTCACAGAACAATGGAGCATAACTCTCTTTCTCTGCCACTTAGCTCTCGGGGAAGCTAAACTGAACGAGAAGCCAGATGCCAAATGGTCCTAAAGTTCTGAAGTGGCTTCTTCTGCTCCAGGCCATGAAGGCTATGTTCAAAATTTGGAGCGTCCAAGGCATGAACTTATTTTCATCAAAGTATGTGATGAATGGCCCCAGACAGGTGTGCTCATTTTTCTACAATGTATTCGGTAGAAATGAGACTTTCGGCTGGGCTTGGCAATTTTCCCCACCCAGCCTAATAGAATACTGTCTTACTTGAACCAGGTTAAAGGAAATTTCCTTTTATTAATACCAGAATAGACCAAGGGCTTTCGGAGGCCAAACTTGAAAGCAAAGATTATTAACAATTCTCATTTAAGACAGGAGGAAGATAGATGGACAGTAGATGGACAGACAGACAGATTGCCCCTTTTTGCTTAAAAAGTTATAGTTTGAATGATCAAGTCTCTTACTGAATCACAAATGGCAAGACTTATCAAAGTAGTTGGCAGACACCTACTTAATAATACTTACAACTACAATTACTATATATCTACAATAGACATTGCCAAAAATAAATTTTAAAAGGCTATCATATATTACTAGTTCTTAAGTTTTTTGAAATGGTGTAAATTAAAGTGTTTTCTATCTATCATATAATAACATTATCAGAGATGTAAGATGATCATCAAATACTTAAGACCATTTCACTTGTTAAACCAGAAATTTAAAATGCTATTTGTCTAGAATATTAGCATTTCTATTTGACAAAATTAAAATAAATAAATAAAATTATATATATATAAGTATATATAATTTCATATTAGTAGCTGGATAGTCACTACTATTACTTTCCTCAGGCTGTAGAATCTATGATCTGTTGACACCAGGGCATCCCCAGACAATCAAAACAATCGGCTGGTAGCCACAACTTTGTGTAATAACAAGATTATAAATAAAATAATAAGCAGTCTAGCTGGATGTTACGGATACACCGAAATTATTGTTTTGTCCTGTAACACACATTAAACATTTTATAACAGTATCTGAAAGGTCAAAAAGCCTAGATAGAGAATGAGTACAAGTTTATACATTTCTATCATTATCTTGAAAGATAAAAATTGCTTAAAGAACCATAATTACTGTTTTCAGAGACATTGTATATAATATTTTTTGTAAATATACAATATAGTACTCTATAAAAAAAGGGGGGGGGGGAGAGATTAATACTACTCTACATATATATCTATTAGCTAGATGTTGATACAAGATGTTAGTTATAAAATGACCAGTACAAGAGATATTAGAGGAATCTTATAAGTATTGAAACATACAGATGTTTCTATTAATGATATCAGACCTAGTCAAGATTAGCTATAAACTAATTTTAGTTATTATTAAGGCTCTTTAGTTATGTTTACCTTTAGGTTTTCCATTTTTAATGGAAGATTCATAAGATAAGTTCTTTACCAAGGAACCTTGAGATCTTATCATCTAATCAACATTTTCTTTAAAATAATAATTGATTTCAGATAGGAGGATTATTATTTTTTCTTTCTTTATTGTACACAAAGTAGTTACATATAAAACTACAGAGAGTGGTGATGTACCAAAACAAGATTAACAACTCCAAAGAGAGTTTTCTTCCAGCAAACCTAGGGAGACAGGGAGAGACTATTGTCCATATAATAATATAAATCAATATTGTTGGAAATTGATAAATTGTGAGGTACTTGTGTTTTCACCAGCAGATAACAAACAGGTCTTCTAACAACACTGTGTGTCGACAGAGACACATAATATAACTGTTTTGCATTCCAACAAAACAGGTATTATGTGTTGACTGAGACACACAGTGTTGCAGCAAGTTTCTTGCTGGTGTGTGGAAGACTATATGAATTGACAGCTATCTGACATCTATCATATCAAGGAAAGAGATGTCATGCTGGTGAGTGAAAGAGAAAGGTATAAAACCAAGGACAAATGGGTAAGTCTTAGACCATAGATAGTGTAAAGAGGCAAATATTTACTATGCTTTCTTCTAGCAACACTGTGTGTCTCAGTCAACACATAATACCTGTTTTGTTGGAATGCAAAACAGTTATATTATGAATAGAAGTAATAATAAGTCTATGTGGCCTGGAAGGGCGTAAATTGTGAGAGCAAGAAATAAATTCGAAGCGTTATATGGCTATGTGTAAATATAATAAATGGAAACAGTATTGATGATAGAGTTGGTGCCGATCAAATCTCAGGTGTTTTGAAGAATATTCAGGTAAAAACCACTTATAGTAAACATGTATTTATGGAGAGGAAATGAAAGTTAATTAAAATCGTAGCAAGTGGAGATCCAGCGTCTCGGCCTACGCCTATGGGAAATAGGCATTATAACATGTATGTATTAAAAGTCGTGGTAGCGTAATGGCTAGCGCACGCATCCCAGATTCCCAAACTCAAAGGGCGCGGGTTCGATCCTGGCCGGAACGCATGCACTACTTAGTCAGTTTCCTGTTCTAATGTGCATATTGTTTGTTACAATTACCACGGGCTAACAACGGTGAAGGAAAACACCGTGATGTAACCTGCACATCGAGATAACCGATGTGTTAAACCTGCCAAGCCGCCTTGGACAAGCGTGGCGGGTATACTGTAAATGGAAACATCTTGTTAAGCTGATAGAAGTCATATCCAGTGTTGGTTACATTTATGGCCAAAGTCGTAACTAAATGTAGGGCGTCATGAATCCAGCATTAATACCTAGCCGCGGGCCACGCTGCTCAAATTTGTTCCAATTCCCGAAGTTTAAACAAACTTTGAGCGAAACTTTGCATGATTCCCGTGATTAAATCGATTTTAGATTGCCGGTGAACGAAATTCCGAAAGTGCCGATCCGTCGTTAGCTGAGCAGTGTTGAAGTTTGGGGCACGTAAAATTTTAAAATCCCACTTTGGTTTACCCTTTCATTTTACCAGACATTTGTAGTGTCAACTATCTAAACCCTGAGTTTCAAGTGAAATTTTATGGTGCAAATAGGCGTAATACTAGGTGTTAATGGTCTTGATGTTAGACGTGAACGAAATAAAAATTCAAAAATGAAAATATATATTTTTATGAAAAACATGTACAATTTGTAATATATTCTTGCAATTATCTTTTAAGAAAATTTTACTTCTATCACAAGATCCCGCTCTTCCATAATCAAAATATTATATAGTATTGTATTGTATTTAAAAGTAGTTACAAAATATTTCGTAATTTGTATTAAGAATTTTTTTCTTCGTAACAAAGACTTTCAAGACAAGTCGTCTATATCTATATATATAAAAGAAAGTCGTGTTAGTTACACTATTTATAACTCAAGAACGGCTGTACCGATTTGGCTGAAAATTGGTGGGGAGGTAGCTTAGAATCAGGAGACGGACATGGGATACTTTTTATCCCGTTGGAAACGGTAGGTGGCGCTGAGATCGGGTTCTAAAATCCTCCTAATCACCTGGAGCGATTTTGGCGATTTTGTTTTTATATGTTTGAGTGGGTCCCCGGATGGTTTAAATCTACAATTGGAACCGGTAGGTGGCGCGTAACGAAGCGGTTTACCCTACCATAAGAAGTTATCACTTCAAAATTCGCTTCTAAGTCTTAAAAGTGTCCAAGAATTTAAACTATGACGTGAAAAATTCTGAAAGTTTCAAGTTTGGTTCAAAGAAAAAGTGTTTAAATGTTTTTGAGATATGTCGTATCGTATTTGATTTGAATGTTATATATTTTTAATAGTACATATCATGTAACAACTTCTAAAACATTTTTAATAAAGCAATGAAATGTTACGGAACAAAAATTACAGTGTATTTTCGTTTCAACATTTTCAAAGGTCTGTAGCTAAACAGCAAAAACAGAACGGTATCCACCTCTACGGAACCCGTATGACCCGGTACAGGTGTAGAATGGCACGTATTTGGTCGTTTATTTTATTCCGAAAATTTGGACAGTAAACAACTAAATCCAGAAAAACTTTTTCAATTTAAAATAGTAGATTTATTGTAAAACGTTTGGTAATCTATAAACACAAATAAAAAAAGAATTGTATAATAATTTAAAAAAAATTGAAATTTCATGATATCATAATTATGAGAATCATTATGAAGCCTATGTCTAGAATAGTTTCACAATGATATTTGTCCAAGAAGATGTGTGAGAAGTGGAGAAACGAAATGAGAAAAATGTATCCTGGATACATCCGAAGCAGAAGCTCAGGGAATAACAAGACTTAAACGCTCTGCTAATATGGAGTCATATGTAATATAGAATAGACTCGTTGTATTATGGAACTAGCTGTGCCTGCGACTTTGTCTGCGTGGATTTCTTTTCACGGAAACCTAAAAAAAGTTTAAAAAAGTAGCCTAAGTTACTATTTATAACATCACATATCTGCCAGTGAAAGTCCTGTCAGAATCGATCCAGTTGTTTCAGACATTAGCTGGAACAATCAGACAGACAGACCGACAAAAAAATTAAAAATTGAGTGAATTTATTTAATATCTTTCCAGGTAGTACGGCATTTGCCCGTCTGGATAGCTACCACCTCAGGTCTAGAATACGTCGCCATAACAACCTTGGGTTGTGTTTCGGCATTAGCGGCCAGGTTCGAGTATCCCTGTAGGGAGCAGCAGCGGATTTGTAGAACATTTGGTGTTGTAAATGTCCATAGGCGATGGTAACAGCTTTCCACCAATGGGCCGTCTGCCGAACTCGTGCATTAAAAAAAAATGCCGTATTTACTTTCATACGCATTTAGTAAAAAGCTATTATTTTGATATTACAAACACGTCAATTTTTTTTATTTTTTTTTATTATTATTAATATCTCTACTACGGACTCGAGTTCCGTACCCTTTTTTACTACTTAATTTCTATGAAAAATTTGAGACTCCATACACGCTTATTGTTTATTTTTGTTAGTGTATGTGACATTATATGTAGTAATTTTTCTGTTTTGGTGTACCTTAAGAATAACTTATTATATTAATTTATTCTAATTTTAATACTAAACTTATACTAATGTAGAGTGTATCTGTTACATGCTGGTGTTGTGAGGAAGTGCATGTGCAGTGTTGGCCTTATATCTATACTTATATATAGTCGTATCTAGTGCCATGTGTGTTGTTTTTTTCTTTTCTGTGCCTGGGTTATTAATTTTTAGGCTCTTTGTGTGTCTTGGTTTGTTTGTGGAGTGTGCGTGTAATGCAATGCGATGGTAGTGCGCGTAGGTTTAAGTATGTGTATAAGTTTTATTGTTAGTTATGTGTTTGTGACTTTGTGTGGTGTTATAATTTATTGTTTAGTTGTTGTGACATGAAAAATTTCCAGTTGGTGTTGATGATGATGGATGGTTTAGGAGGGGGATTATTGGCCCTCCATTAGGCGTTGGACCACCGTCTTGTCTCTCATGCGTATCGCCATTTTTATATTATAATCCCTGATCTCATCGGCTGTGGCTTTCTCCGCTTTAAGGACGAAGGTGGCGGTGGCGTCCTCTTCGCACACGGCTGTGTAGTAAATACATTTACCCGTGTGCCGCGAAATCGCCACGACCGCATGAGGAATGCTCTTGTACAGGTCGAAGGTAAGACCCTGGGCCTCATGTATCGTTTGAACGCATGACCCTTTGCCCTTACCACAGCCTAGTTTTATTAGGCTCTCTTTCTCTGACTGCGTGTGAGTTAGATAAAGAGTATTGGCAAGTTCTGTGGGTATGCGCCCTCGCGAGTACCGTTTGAGTTCCAGGGAACGAGCTTGATTTTTGGACGAATGCCTGAGTATACATCACTCATGGCATATGCTACGTCTAGTAGATTTCGGTGTGTACAGAGCTGTTCTCGGGTGATTTTCGCCGAGGGTGTAGGGCGGTGATATAGCATGGGGAACAAGTCGTTCCTGTCTATGAAGGGCATTTGGTTTATGTCGCCCATGAGAGTGAGGTAGGCCGCTCCTGCTAGGCGCGATGCCATGACTATAGAGCCGAAGTGGCTCATGAGGGCTTCATCGACTATGAGGCGTTTGGGTCTAAAGTTGGAAGTTAGACCGTTGACTATGAACGACGCCATAGTCCGCACTCTAGCCTTCGCATCGTTGCCTAGGATGGGCTGTAGCTTCTCCCGGATTTCTTCTGCGGATTTTTTTGTGGCTGTGATGACCATGTCTTCATCTTTCTTGAAGGCACGGAGCATCCCTGTTGTTTTTCCGCAGCCGGGGACGCCAATGATCCATGTGATCTCCGGGACGGTCCATTTGTCGAAGGGTTCGCCGCCGGCAGAGATCTCGGTCAAGGTTTTGGCCTTTTCCAAGATCCTGTCGTCCAGCATAATCCTTGTGGACTTCATCACCACGACCACAGGATCATCAGGGGGAGTGTTGAAACAAGGTTTCTCACTCCCTCTCTCCGTCTTGTCCTCATCCAGAGTCACTAAGCCGCCTGTTGCGTTGTAGGCTGCCATGTACTCTCCCGTCATGTCTCCCGCTAGTACGGTGGACGTGGCGTTGTCGTACACGGCTGCCTCCGCGGCCTCGAGTCTGTTCTTTAGCAGTCTGTCAATTCCCAGTTTATAGGTATCCAGGATGGTTTGGCCTATCTTCATGTTGAGAGTAATGTTGGCTCTACAGACTGCTAGAAACTCGAGGAAGGCATTGGCCCAGTAGTCTTTTGGTTCCTTAGGAATGAGGAGGTTGGGAGGTTCGACTACCCCCATGTCGGCTTTTAGTCTTACCTCAATTTTATTTATTTGTATAGAGAAGTTGCTCGTCTGCGAGTCAGTAAAGTTAGCATTTTCGCTAATTCAGAAATGGTAATATTTTCAGACGATAAATTTTGAATGTCTCATTTTACGTGCACTTTCCCTTAGTTTGTTGGATTATGACCGAGCGAATGGAATTTATTACATCTGTCTGGTTATGTTTAATGACCGGTTCTTTGAAGAACGAATGAAAACATTGTTGTTACTTTGGTGCAACATTGTTGAAGGGTTAAAAGCAAAGTTGACTATCATATTGTTACGAGTTATAGGACTCGAATTAAAATGCCGTTGGAATTACTATAGATTTTATTAGAACTATACAAACACGTATAAAACAGGTACAAATATAACTGAACACAATCAATACAAACGTAATGCACGATTCAATAACACGCGCAAAGTCCGTCACTGTATCGATTATCGAATGTACACACGTCTTCCCTCGCTTGCGATTTTCGCTTGACTGCCGATCTCTCTTTGATTCATTGCTTTATACTGCACCGATACAATATAGCTGCCCGCCCGTATAGATAGAATTTCTTAGAATCAGTTCGACACACCTGTCTAATGACTACTATAAAAATTACAATACACAGTGGACTGTTTCTCTAATTACAAATTTTAAACACAAAGTAAACAAAAGAAGATAGTCATAAATAGTTTCAATTTTATTAGCTCAAACGCCGGCAGGTAATAAATGTGCTTAGTTTACAATTATGCAGGTGGCCCAAATTGTAACAATATTATTTGCGGAACATTAACTGAAATATTCACTACAAAACCAGAAGCAATTAGATAAGTTAAAGCAGCAATCTGACACAATTTGTATATTCACATGCTTAAATAATTTATGCTTACATGTGTTACGGGCTATTTATTAAATAATAGCCCGTAACACATGTAAGCATAAATTATTGTAAAGTTACCGGTTGTAAACACAACAGTTAACTTTGGAGTCAATTCTAGGCACCCAGACCAGAGTAAATAACGAACCGTTATTTGACACAGTCAAATTTTATTATAGAAAAGGTATATACAGAATGACAGTTGTGTAATAAAAATATAACGTCAAAAAAAAACCTCAAGTCCTACAAATACAAGGATACAATTTCCTGCGGCCGGGCGGCCTGTCGTAAGAGGCGACAAAACAACCCACAGCCAGGTGGTAGGGTATTTGCTCGACTGGATGGCGACCACCCCTGGTCTAGAGTATGCCGCCATAATAACCTTTTCTTGTGTTCCGGCATTAGTGACCAGGTTCTAGTCTCCCTTAAGAGAGCAGCAGCGCATTTGTAGCAGCTTTGGTGTTGCAAATGTGCATAGGCGATGGTAACCGCTTTACATCGAGTGGGCCGTCTGCTTGCCTGCTGAATTCCTGCAACAAAAAAAAATTAAAAATCCAAAAGGGCGCAATTCGTATTTTGTCGTTTATATATTTAAAAAAAAAATAGGCTTTCAGCTAATAGTTATTAATTTAATATGATTTTTAGACGAAAACAGTAATTAGAAATCATAGTTGGGCAAATAAAAACTGACTATTTAAAACTAAAAATAAAAATGTCGTGTTAATTAGTACATACATACATACATACATAACTTCACGCCAATTCCCTTGCGGGGTAGGCACGAACAACAGAGCGCCATTTAGGCTTATTCTTACACACCTCACTTGCTTCTTTGACATTCATAACTCTTGTCATGCACGATCGCCTGTTCTTAAGGCTCCTGACATCACCTTCTGCTAGTACACGATCAATTTGATCATAGAAGGTGTGTCGTGACCTTCCATGACTTCTGCATCCATCCACTTTTGCATTGTATATCTGTTTAGTCATTCTTTCATCATGCATTATTTCCACATGCCCGAACCACCGGAGCATTCCTTTCCTTACCTTCACCCCAACACTAGTTTTAATTTATAAAGATTTAACTTGACGTGGATAAAATATATGTAAAGTTCAAAATATTTTCAAACATTACATCCATTTCACTTGATTACTGACGATAAAATACAATAACTCTTTACATACATCGCTGGATTTGTTGCCGCTATTTATTTTAACATCAGCTTTAATCCTGATGTACGATTATTGGTGCGTTGCACACTGACCGTATATAATTGTTGAAAACAAATGCGTTTGAATAAATACACTAGCCAGTACTAAGGCGGATTTATATTTGTCTGACCTGACGTGTTGTGATGGGCTTTGACGAAATAGGTACCGTTCACATCTATATGTCACGTCCTTATGCCTCCTGACGGTATTTATAAATAGTACTTTCGTAGCTCTTGAAGAGTTTACACCTTCGCAATGTTATGTTTTTCCATGAATCATCAGATTTTGATTCGGATTATGAAGAAGATATAGAGTTTTTGGTGCTGAAATATCTTATTAAAAAAGAAAGAAAGAAAAGAATATATCGGGTTCATTCAGGGAATAGAAAGAAAGAGGTTAAAGGCGACTAAAAGCAATCAGATCGTCCATACTTATAAATTTAATAAAAAAACAATTTATTTTTAAATACAGGTACTCTGACGCGTCACAATACAACTACAGGCACGTTCACACTTTAACGCAGCCGCTCCTCTGCCTCCCTCGCCTTTCCCACTCTCGGCACTCTGACGCAGATCGGGATCGGTTCTGACGCGACACAATATAAGCCATTACAACATATTGTATCAGCTAATATAAATCTCACCACACTAAATGTATGAAACCTATACCGTTCTGACGTATCACAACACGAAATGTCAGACAAATTGAAATCCGCCTTTTATATAGAAATAATGCGACTAGGGATGCGAACACATGTTACAATAAATTCAGCTACTTTTACTTAATTATTTAAAACTGCTCATTGATACTTGATATCTTTGTCTTATGTGATCACACCTACTAAAAAATGGCCAAAACGTTGAAATTAAAAAACAAATAGAATGCCATGATTAAAATCGTAGTTTTAATTAAATCATAGTTTATACGGGTTTCGAAGGAGTATGTATAGATTAGAAAATGACAGTTTCTTTAGAAAGACGTGCGTACCAATAGTCTTAAAGTAAGGGACGCGAAGAGCGCTAGAAGTGGAAGGTAAAAAATAGGAAAGCGGACCTCGGGCTTCGAAGCAAACACTACGCAAATGCAACCGGGTTTTAACTCTCGGATGATGATGAGAAGGTGACAGTTTCAATTGAATTTGCGGTATACTAACCACGGATAACCAAAGCCGATTGACGGTTCCACACATTAATTTAAAAGTTTCTTCATGGTCTTTTCGTTCAGCATATTTAAAAAAATTACACATTAGAACATAGAAAACTTCTAAGCCGTGCATATTTCCCGACCTGACATCGTTGAAATTAGACGCAGAAAACCTAGATATTGAGCTATAACGACTTTAAAAGTGTATTAAAAATTAAATTTGTGTTAAAAAAACCGTCTGCCTAATAGCATTCATTATGCAAGATCGGACCTCGGGATTGGTGAAGTTTTTAAAACAATTTGTTTAATGGAGAGTAAATCTGTCTCTGACGAGAAACAAAAGGGAAAGTTTACATCAAAAGGAATGAGGCACCCGACGTTTTGTCAAGTTAATGCTTTAATCGCCTTGTCGCCTCAATTAGTGCTTGAGGCCCATTGTGGATTTACCAACTAACCCAGTTTAAGGTGTCATTTGAAGGCCAATTTAAAGTAAAATACATTTATATTTTCTTAAGTTTTCGCGACTTGTACACATAATAAAACTACGTTTTAACGGTTTTAAGCGCGGTTTCTTACAAGCTATATTTTTGCATACAATTTTAGTTAAATCGTGTCAATTAATGTAATATCTAACTTTAGATATGGCTTAAGTTTTCTAAGACATTGAGAAAGAAAGACATATTTTATTCAGAGAAATAACAAAACAAGATGTTATCAAACAATAAATAGAAATAGAATGAGTCCTAAAATTGGACCCAGTCTCAGTATATGCTGACGAATTTAAGACCAGTGCTGTTCTTTCGCCTGGTACCAGCAAGTGAAGTCACGAAGGTCAATGCAACACAAATAATAATACTTAATGTACAATGCAGTTCAATAATGATAAAACCATAACACAAAGACAACGTAACATTAGAAAATAATAAATTTAAACATCATTAAGAATCTATATTAGAATAGAATATGCTTTATTGTACAATAAAATTTATGAAACAATACACAAAGACTGCTTAGAATTAAGTACAAATGGCGGCCTAATCGCTGGAAGCGATCTCTTCCAGACAACCTTGGGATGGAGAGAGAAAATGACACAAAAGCTAGGGCAGGGTGTAGTTGCACTATATTCTAAAAAAATATTTAAAATACATATTAATATTAGAATCTACCTAAATAGAGTTGGCTAGCTCGCTCATGTATTATCACACTTTTGGAGATATAAATTTAAACGGCCACTTTACAGTGGCCGTGATCGTGAGACAAATATGTCAAGTGTCAACGAGTATTGTTAAAGTTTTATTTAGCCTACCGCCAACTTGTTAATTTTAATTATTTAATTTTAATTTTGTTTACGGTTATTATTTACTCTATGGGAGCCTAATCTAATTTACTACCGCTTCGCAACATGTTATGGCTTGAAGAGAAGAAGCCGCGCAAGAAACTCTTCAGCAAACATGCCTAGCTCTAATAATTTTATATAATATTAAAATGGGTGGAAGGAAAAAATAAAAGTAATTATCAGTCAAGTTGGTTTGTGTTCCGTTGTACGCAGAAAGAGCTCACAGTGTCTTGAGGTCTGGCAGCTGGTTTTGCTGGGTTTGGGTCTTAATAGTTTTGATGATTGGATCCCAAACAGGTGGTACTTGCCAACCATCTTCTCTATTGAAATTTGGGCGTATTTTACAATCAAGTTTTGGGTGTATTATGTATACAAGTCGCGAAAACTTAAGAAAATATTATTTTATATAGGTACTTATAAATTAATCAGTTAAGTCTACTTCCTATTATATGCACACCGCTCCTTCGTGTTTTTTTCTCTTGCTGGAGCACAGCAGACAGGCTGACGGCCCAACGGTAATGGGAAATGGGTACCGTTGCCTATGGACATTAGCAATACCAGAGGTCCTGCCAATGTGCTGCCGGCCTTGAAGGACAAGCTGGAACCTAATTACTGATGCCAGAACACAACTTAAAGTTGTTATTGCAGCATACCCTAGACCTGGGGTGGTAGCCGTCCAGTCGGGCGAATGCCCTACCACCTGGCAGTGGGTTGTTTTGTCACCTCTTACGACAGACCTCCCGGCCGGCGGAATTAGTAATTCTTTTTTCGTTCCTACACGTGTTGTCGCTGTGAATGAAAAGTGAGAAGAATCTCTCCAGCAATAGGCCAAGCGAAGATCTTTAATTTCATATTTCAATCCTGGACATACCTACAAGACCCGTAGCAGGTTGGTAAAAACTCTAGTGTTATAAATATCCATAGACAACGGTACTCACTCTATCTATTAGGAGGGCTCTCTGTCTATCCGCTGTACTATAGGAGAAATACAAATACGTAAAATGTAAAAATATTTTTTAAGTTAATATATTTTTTATACGTGTTAATTTTTTAAGATATCTATAAGTATGATAACAATTTATCTTGATCAATGTTTGCCTATCTTCAAATATTTTGTATCAAAAACATGTCTAAACGGTTCAAACGAGCAGGACTCAGCAATATTTTGTTTGAAACGTGAAATTCAATTTCGTTTAGCTTACTCAGAAAAGGTCTAACAAATTGTGTATTTAGCCCTTAGTAATTATGAAACAGGATGTTAGGCGGGTGCCTTCGAGCGTGGTATTGATATTAAATTTAATAACTGAAGTCCTTGAACGAGGTTCGTTAGATAATATTAGGTTGCTGTTAGGAACATTTCAGACTTTAATACTTCAGACGGACTAACGAATAGGTAAAGTAGCTTCGAGTAATTTTTGCGTTTGTACTATATTTACAGGAATTCTAAACTTGAAATTTATTATTAAAAATTACGGTTAATATTAATATTTATTATTTTAATTTCGTTTAATTTTATTAATTTCATATTAAGTACCTGCCTATAAAAATATATAAAAGGTATTAGTTTATTTATTTCTGTGCTAACAGTACACTACTACAAACGCAAAAACGTCTCGAAGCCAGCTTCACTGTGCTAGATAGACATAATAGATAGATCATTGTTGGGGTTGTAGATGTAGATATTATATACTGGTATCCACCACACATCTACTTATGCATCGTCTTCCAATGTAGCTCGTTTTGTTGGGTTTCGGTAGTTAGTGCACAGCCAAAGAAACC
The DNA here is from genome assembly GCA_019925095.2 of Dendrolimus kikuchii. Taxonomy (NCBI): domain Eukaryota; kingdom Metazoa; phylum Arthropoda; class Insecta; order Lepidoptera; family Lasiocampidae; genus Dendrolimus; species Dendrolimus kikuchii. The sequence goes on along the minus strand of CM034395.1, from coordinate 7,302,171 downwards.
AACAATTCGTACTTACTCTTGTATTGTAATTAACTAACTATTTACAACAATTTATAAAAGAAATAACATGATCGAATTTTGCTATCAGCGCCGGTTTTAGTTTTTTGTGATGTCAACCCGCAAAACTACAACCTTCACACTATACTTTACTTCACATGCGAGTCACTCGCGGCGCTGGTGCGCCTGCGCAGTGGATCTGCGCATGCACGAAGGCAAGTGGTTTTCACGTTTATACGAAAGGATCAATGATGCCTTACGACCAACAAACAACTTTTGGTCGTAGAGTTGTGTCGTGTCGATATGTACTTATATTTAATACTAGGATATGCCCGCAATTTCATCCCCGCTTGACTTAAAAGTGCCGCTGGATTTCCGGGACACAATGTATCGCAGCATTCTAAAAAAAGGATATAAGCTATCGTTTTAGTGGAAACTGTGTTGGAATAAGCTAATTTCCATGCATCCGGGCCACTTCAAACCGCTCCCGAGAAAATTTCCGCAGGATTCCCGGTATATACAGTCAGCGTCTTATAGAAAGAAGCAGCCAAGATGATCAAATAGATAAGAACATCGAAAGTGATCATTAGTATCGGTACAACCATTGTCGTCTAATAGATCGAATCGGCCGTCTTGACCAAATACATCAGTACACCGACAACGCCAAATACATGAGTACATTCATATCGTCATTATTATGTTAACAACCACCTCGCCAAAACAAAGAGACACTCTAGAAAAATGAACTCTATTCTAAATGTGATAAGTGTCAAATCGAGATGATTTCATACTAAATCAAAATTTCAATAGTATGATTACTGTTATAAAAATCTTTTTCATTTTTATAACGTAACTAATATTTGCCCTCGACTTCATTTTCATTACTAAGATAGCAAAGATTAAAGTTATTTTATCAATATGTAAAATTGAATAAATATTTAATATGACAATACATGAATCCTAGATATATCCATAAACTCCCGATATTTGTAATGTTACTAAAGACTTATTCAACTACAGATGTTTCACTAAGGATTTCTAATAATTACAGACAGTGTCTTGTAATTTGCGAACATTGCGTCAAAGTTGATCTAGTGGTTTGAAAGTGGAAGGAAATCCCGGGAAATCTCAAGAGTCCCAATATAGTCATGTATAAAAATGTCATAAAGTATTTAACTATGCTGTAATAAGAGTAACACGACTAGTTTTCATGCTATATCTAGGCGCATTATTCCCAAGAAAATTTTGGAACTTTCCGTCACTAAAGTTAGAGTAAAAACATAAAAAAGTGAATCCGGTTTCCTGAAAAATTACACTAGAATTCCCATGATATTAGCTTTTTCAGCATTTAAGTAAAAAATGTCTGTATAATAGTGAAAACCTCATAGAAATTAACATATATTTATGAAAAAAAAACATTAATTGTTTCAATTTTCCATCAATCAAACAATTTGATCGCAATCGATTTTTTTAATAGCTTCAATGTACAGACAAAGCTATTTTACAATATTAACTTAATTTTAACATTTCATTTGACATAATACACTATGTATATGTGAGTATACTTTCTATGTATATATGAGTTTGTTGAAATATCTACTAAAGAGTTTCAATACACAAGAAATTTAGAATTCGAGATAAAACTTTTTTTTATCAGCAATGAATAATTGATGTTTCTTGGATACTGTTTTAATGTCTAATACGTATATGAATTCTCGTGATCTATACTTAGATCATACTATACATATATATAATATACCCCAGTCATTGAAAAAAAGCTTAATCTAACGTTCTGGTGAAATCGTATCGGAATCAGGCAATGTTTATGCAGTATAACGACTTTAAACCACTCCCGGGAAGTTTTCGCGGGATTCCCGGAATATAAACTAACGAAGCATTCGAAAAAGAACGTGGTTATCGTTTTAGTATCAATTGAATCTGAATCAACTAATTGTTATGCAAATAAATAATTTATACTATTCCCGACAAAAATCTCGCAGGATACCCGGGTCCATATCCATCAAAGTACCGCAGTATTTGAAAAAGAAAGTGCATTGTGTTTTACTATAAGTTGTATTCAAATCAGCTAATTTATATGCATACTAACCACTAGAAACCACCCTCGGGAAAATTTCCGTGAGATTCCCAGGACACAAAGTATTGCTGTATTTAAAAAATAATGTATCGTGTCTAAAATCGTGTAAGAATAAATAAACTAATTTGTAAGCGTCCTAACAACTTTAACCAGCTCCTGAGAAAATTCGCGGGATCCCCAGGATAAAAAGCATCACAGATTTAATTTCAGAAAATTTGCTATCAATGAGTAAAAACATCGCATCGAAATAAGAAAGCTTTTTTTATTCTGGCCTCTTCAAACCGTTCCCGGAAAATTTCCCGTGCGATTCCGGGATAAAAGGTAGCGCAGAATTTAAGTCTTGAGAATTTGCTCTGGCCTAGTAGTTTTTACGTAAATCCCGAACAAACAGACAAACCGACTAACAGACAAGAAATCTAAAAAAATTCACCGTGTCTCCATCGTTTATATAGTCTATTCCAATTGTGTTTTTTTAATAACTTCAATGTAGAGAGACGACATATTTAGCATATTATAATATTATAGACTATCGTCTGCCCGCGAAACTTCCTTCGCGTTTCCATGATGATGATACATTTGATAGTGAAGTATGTTTGAACAGTTCTTTATGGTGGTTAAAGAAGCGTTCAACCTTACTCTAACTCTCTATGAATAAGACAGTTAGTATTTAGTAAAAACGAAAACTCAACGCTGAAAAACGGTGTCATCAAGTATTAAAGAATGTTAACAAAAGTATGAAAAACCTGATTTAATTAAGAGAACTGAAATATCTGGTTAGAAACAGGAACTTGAGACTATTTATAAAATTTATAGGTTAATAATATATCTTTAGTTAACTGGGCTCGCCTAATATCTCTGTTCTATCTGAAATAATATTATAGTTAGGTACTGTGGCCAAATGCGTCTTAGTTATAAAGTTAAAATGAACGCCGTTAATAATTGGCTACATTAGAGTATATATGTCATCGTTAAATTGTAAAGACCGTTAGATTATAATCTATCTCGAGAGCTATTGAAATATTGTGAACCGGAACAAACTGCTTACAATTTAACGCATTATTTCCCGATAGATTATAATCTATCGACGTGAAATCGTTCTGTGTCCATAGAGTTACTAATAAAACAGGTGGGTCAGTCAAAAATACTAAAGATTCGATCTCTGCCCTTATGGGTTAGAAGTTTTAACAATGTTTGTAAGTAGTCAATAAATGATACTTGATTGAAAAAAAACTGGCGTTTCCTTCCAATCCCAGTGTTGACCCTGGATTAAACGTAATAAATATTATTATGCACATATCATCCTCTTCGTCAATCACACTGCTGTGATTAGGAGTTTTTTTTAAGTTTCAAACGCCTTCAGAATTGATTTCATTAATTTCAGATTAGAAAAGAAAGGTACTTTTCATTCAGTGCAAATTTAGCAATAAGTAATTCAATTTGAAATACATAATTCGAAATACAATTTTGGTTTAGTATGAAATCATCTCGATTTGACACTAATCCCATTTAGAATAGAGTTCATTTTTCTAGAGTGTCTCTTTGTTTTGGCGAGGTGGTTGTTAACATAATAATGACGATATGAATGTACTCATGTATTTGGCGTTGTCGGTGTACTGATGTATTTGGTCAAGACGGCCGATTCGATCTATTAGACGACAATGGTTGTACCGATACTAATGATCACTTTCGATGTTCTTATCT